>CM070657.1:28307368-29648099 GCA_036346575.1 Dendrocalamus sinicus | reverse complement strand
AAGAAGCATATACTAACAAAGATCAAGCATCAACCCTAAACCCTAACAGTAAGCATGAAGCTCGGGGAGGGTTTTGATGACCTTAGGATTTTGGTGACGGAGGAGGCGGCGGCGACGGAGGAAGAGGAGGCGGCGACGCAAGAGGAGGTGGCGGCGGCAACGCAGGAGGAGGAGGCGGCGCCGGCGACGCAGGAGGAGGAGGAGGAGGCGGCGACGACGGAGGAGGAGGAGGAGGCTACGGCGACGTCTTCGTCCGGGGAGGCGGCCGGCGAGGGCTCGGGGAGGCAGCCGGCGAGGGCTCGGGGAGGCGGCGGCGACGACGGGCTTGGGATTTAGATCTAGATCGAATAATCGCAGCGCACACGAAAACCCTAGCGAGAGAGTATATAGGAGGTTTTCATGCACGGTTCAACTTAGAACTGCTCAGGATATCATATCACGCGGTTCTAAGTCTAGAACCGTCTGTGATAGTTCCTTTGCCGACTGTTGTTATTAAGACAACACCAATAACTACACAGCTGCATTCATATCAACCACCAAACAGTTGCATTCATATACAACACCAACCAGCTCTATACATAAATGCATACCAATTCACATGTACATCATACATATACATCACATATACATAAATGCCAATACACACATATATTTTGTCACACATTTTAACATATACATCTCAAAATTGACTACATCACACATTTTCACATATACATCTCAAAATTGACTACATCACATATTTTACATATACATCTCAAAATTGACTACATCACACATTTTCACATATACATCTCAAAATTGACGACATCACATATTTTCACATATACATCTCAAAATTGTCACATATTTTCACATATACATTCTTATTGTACTTACTTATTTCCTTTAAAAATTAGCCCTTCATTATGATAAATGCGTACTGTTAGAAGTAATCTTGGTTTTTTGTTTTCTTGTCGTATTCGAGTACAAGTCCGAGTATACGAATACGATATCTGAGTCACATTGCGCCGCTTATGTTTCCGCGTGAGAGTGAGTTTCTTTTAGATTTTAAGTCGAGTTCATGTGAGTCCGTACGGAGCATTGAGTCATGCTGCGTATACGTATCCGTTTCCGAGTGTGAGGAGAAGTCCGGTTGCTAGTCACCGCACGTAGCTTATAAAAGAGCCATGCAGCCATGTAATAGGATGCAAGGAAAGAAGCTGTAGGAGCTAGTTGAGAGCAGGAAGCAATAAACAAGAGAGAGAGGCAGACGTGAGTTTGTAAGGAGTTGAGAAGGAGTTGAGAAGAAATAAAGAGAGAGAGAGAGAGTACAACTTGCTGCGTTCTGTGCGTTTTTGCTCTCGGCGATTTGGTGTTGCTTCGTGTAGAAGAGTACAGGAGCCTGGGAAAAACGTAACAAGTGGTATCAGAGCATGGGTGACAAGACGAAGACTCAAGGTGGGTTAATCTCCCTCCAGTACCCTCTCCTGACGGTCGACAACTACCCGGTGTGGGCAATGAAGATGAAGGCGAACATGCGCGTCCAGGGAGTCTGGTGCGCAGTTGATCCGAAGGGGAAGGACAAGGAGGTGGACGACAAGGTAAATCAAGCGGCTTTGGCCCTCATCTACCAGGCGGTGCCAGACGCGATGATGCATCAACTCATCGGCAAGGAGACGGCACGGGAAGCGTGGGAGGCGCCGAGGCGATGCACGAAGGAGTTGATCGTGTCAAGGAGGTGCGGCTCCAAAATTTGCGGAGCGAGTTCGAGAATCTGAAGATGGAAGAAAACCAGTCGGTGGACGAGTTCGCCGGTAAGCTGAGTTCGTTATTTAATCAGATTAACTCTCTTGGCGACAAGATGGAGGAATATGTGGCGGTGAGGAAGTACCTGCGCGTGCTTCCGGAGAAGTACATACCTGTTGTCACAACACTTATGTACTCCTCCGATCTGGACAAGAAGAAGATAGAGGAGATCACCGGATCTCTCAAGGCGCAAGCATCTCACAACGAGTAGGCGTTGCTAGTAAAGGGAGATCAGAGAGACAGTCGTGGCTCTTCATACAACCGCGGGAGGTGGCGTGGTCGTGGTGGCCAGAGTGGTCGAGGCGGCAGGGGTGGTCGTGGAGACAATGCTGGGCAAGGAGGTGGTGAGAGATCCTATGATTTGTCACATGTCAAGTGCTTTGAATGTGGCGAATATGGGCACTACGCGATAAGATGCCGCAGCAACAAAAAGTGCTTCAACTGTAACGAGTTTGGGCACTTTGCTTTGGATTGCAAGAGCAAGAAGAAGGACGGGGAGGTGAACCTTACCAAAGACGAAGAAGAAGATGACGGAGATCTAGTACTTCTCTCCTCATATGTTGAAAAGGAGTCGGTCATGGTGGAACTGAATGAGGAGAATGTAATTCCAAAACTACGCACAAAGAAAGGAAGCCATGATCACACGGATCAATGGTACTTGGATAATGGAGCAAGCAACCACATGACAGGAGACCGTTCCATGTTCCACAAGCTCGACGAGAAGGTTTGGGGCAAGGTCAAGTTCGGCGACGGCTCCACGGTGGAGATAAAGGGTAAGGGGACGATGATGCTGCAATGCAGGAACGGAGATAAGAAGTTGTTGACAGGAATCTATTATATACCAAGTCTATGCAACAACATACTAAGTCTCGGGCAGATGACGGAGAGAGGATGCAAGGTGGTGCTGGAGAATGAGTTCTTGCGAGTGTATGACAAGAACAGAAATTTGTTGATGAAGGCGAAGAGATCCCCAAATCGGTTGTACAAGATTCCTTTGAACACTTGTAAACATATTTGGGTGGAGAGAGGCACAGATGGACGAGGTGCAGAGGCAGCAGGAGGCAAGCCTAGCGCACAAGAAGACGTAACAAGGAAGAAGACTGAGTCGGCAAAAAAGCAAGAAGAGGCAAAAGGCGCAGTGATCGTAGCGAGCGACTCAGGAGGTGCGCACAGGCATGCAGCCAACTCCGAACGAGCGCATACAGGCGGAGAGAAGCGGAGCGACGGTTCGGGTGGTCGGCATAGACCACATGCAGCAGGCATGGTTGTGGCGAGCAGAGGCTCGGGAGAAGCTCTCACGCGGGCAGCAGATAGAAGTTGGAGATGGGTCCCGAGGTGGCAGGAGGAAGCACAGCGTGGAGGACAGTGGTCGAAAGCAATGGCACACGACAGTGAGAGGAGGTGCTCGTGGAGAAAGCGGGATCAGGTGCTCCAGCCCAGGCAGGTATGCAAGGAAGAAACAGCAGCAAGAGAGAAGGTCGACATGATTAAGATGGAAAAACAAGATTAAGGAGGTGATTGTTAGAAGTAATCTTGGTTTTTTGTTTTCTTGTCGTATTCGAGTACAAGTCCGAGTATACGAATACGATATCTGAGTCATGCCACGCGTCGCTTATGTTTCCGCATGAGAGTGAGTTTGTTTTAGATTTTAAGTCGAGTTCATGTGAGTCCGCACGAGCATTGAGTCATGCTGCGATATCGTATCCGCTTCCGAGTGTGAGGAGAAGTCCGTTGCTAGTCACCGCACGTAGCTTATAAAAGAGCCATGCAGCCATGTAATAGGATGCAAGGAAAGAAGCTGTAGGAGCTAGTTGAGAGCAGGAAGCAATAAAGAAGAGAGAGAGGCAGACATGAGTTTGTAAGGAGTTGAGAAGGAGTTGAGAAGAAATAAAGAGAGAGAGAGAGAGTACAACTTGCTGCGTTCTGTGCGTTTTTGCTCTCGGTGATTTGGTGTTGCTTCGTGTAGAAGAGTACAGGAGCCTGGGAAAAACGTAACACGTACGTAACTAGTTTCGTCACGTTGTTCATCGTCGACCTTTATGCCATTTCCAAAAGGAGGTAACTCATCAAATTGATTGTATTCCTCCTCGTCCACTACATTCTCCACTCCGACAATTCTCCTTTTTCCATGAAGAACTACATGACGTTTCTTATTTGCCGGGTCGGTTACATAGAAAACTTGAACAACTTGATTGGCGAGTACGAATGGTTCGCCTTTGTACCCGACACGTTGGAGGTCCACGGTCGTGACACCGTACTTATCAACCTTCACCTGTAGGAGATGCACCCAACGGCAGCGACATAAGGGGATCTTGAAACCACATAGTCGAGCTCCCAAATCTTTTCTATGAAGCCATAGTACGAAGTTTCTCACCCATCGGCATCGAATGCATCTATGCGGACACCATTGCTCGTTAGTGCTCTTGACATCCCGAGACTGCGTATAGAATGTGTACCCATTTATGTCATATCCTTGCCATGTTACAATCAGAATATCGGCCCTTTTGCCAACCATGTCGCGTTTCACTCGGCGAGCTCCTAGCGATTTGCTCCTTCAACCATTGGTTGAACCGACGATTGTGTTGCCTCATGATCCAAACATCCGGCCGCCTCGGATTACATTGTCAAGCACATCCTTGTGCTGGTCCACATAAGGCGCCACTTCACCATGTGTTGTAACACCGTGAAATGGGCTTGAGTATACGTGTCCATATCTGGAGTGATTGCTTTCCTTCCGATAGTTCCGAGACCCTTCACCTCCCCTCATGACGAGATTGAGGACACCTATCGCTGAATCGAGCTATATAATCGACACAAAACTCAATGACCTCTTCGCTTGCATAACCTTCGACGATGCTTGCCCTCGCCGAGAACGATTCCGCACGTAGGACTTGAGAATTCCATGAACCTCTCAAATGGGTCATGCTACGTGAGGAATACGGCCCGCACATTTTTATCTCCCACACAACGTGAACAATGAGATGGACCATGATATCGAAAAAGCGAAGGAGGAAATACATTTCAAGGTGACATAGAGTCATCACCACCTTGTCCTGCAGAGCATCTAGTCCTTCGGGATCGATGACCTTCGAGCAATTGTGTTAAAGAAATAACATAGCCTCATGATTGTCTCTCGGACTTTGATCGCAAAATATTTCTAATTGCAATAGGGAGCATCGTGTCATCAAGACATGACAATCATGAGACTTCATGCCATTTAACTTCAAATCTTGCATCGAAACAAGTTTCTTCATGTTGCCGGAGTAACTGACAGAACTTTGACACCATGCAAGCACCGCACGCTTCGTTTTCTCACTTTGGACAGAGTGTAACACGCAGGGGAAGGTGCGTTCGTCCATTATCGGTGCGTGTCGGTGCTAACTCGGGCACGATGTCCATGTCGGCCAAGTCAAGCCGTGCGTTGACACCGCCCTTTGTTTTATCATGGATGTTCGATGAAGAGACCAATCAAGCCGTCGCATACATTCTTTTCTACGCGCATGACGCCGATGCGATGTCGAACATCTAGGTACTCCCAATAAGGTAAGTCCTAAAATATTGATCCTTCTTCTAGGTGTTCTTCTCATGAGCCCTCAATTTACGTCCCTTTCAGAGGACAACATCTAAATCCTTAACCATATCATAAACCTCGTGTCCCTTTAAATGCTTTGGAGCTGAACCGTCTTCCTTCTCTCCGTCAAATTGTTTCTTCATCTTGCGGTATGGGTGAGCTCAAGGAACCGGCGGTGACGCATGTAGACGGTTTTGCGTGAGTGTCTTAGCCACACACTCTCGGTACCATCTAAACAGTGGGTACAAGTTTTGGCACCTTTTGTACTATGGCCCGATAGGTTACCAAGGACAGATAATCATTTATGGTGCGAACAATAAGGAGCGCAGAGTGAAGTTCTTTCGCTTGTATGCATCCCACACTGTACTCCTTCGCTCCACAAGCTTTTAGATCTTCCACCAACGTGCTAGGAACACATCGATATCATTCCTGTGTTGTTTTGGCCCTTGGATAAGTATCGACACAAAATGTACTTTCGCTTCATACACAACCAAGGAGGAAGGTTATAGATGCAGAGTCACGGGCCATGTGCTATGTCACGCTCATGCTACCGAAAGGATTCATTCCATCGTACTCGGTCCAAACCTTATATTCCTTGGTTCTCGCACCAAACTCAGAAAACTCCTATCGATGTTTCTCACTGCGCGAACCAAAGAAGGTGTCTTAGCATTCCATCCTTCTTGCGCTCAGCTGAGTGCCAACGCAGCAGTTTTGCCTCCTTTGGATTTGCAAAAAATCTTTTCAAACGGGGAATTATAGGAAAATACCATGCCACCTTAGCAGGAGGTCCTTTCTTCGCCTTTGTTCCCTCGCCATCATCTGATTGATTGTTACGTTTGTATCGGGATGCGTTGCACACCGGACATACATGCATGTTTGCATACTCTTTACGGTAGAGGATACAGTCGTCCGGACATGCATGTATTTTTCTACTTCCATTCCTAGCGGACAAAGAACCTTCTTGGCTTTATACGTGGTTTTAGGCAACTCATTTCCCTCCGGAAGCATGTCCGCTAAAAGACCTAGCAGCGCCGAGAAACTCTTGTCGGACCAATCGTTGCTTGCCTTCAATTTCAACAGTTCGAGCACGGCCGACAACCTCGTGTACTTGCAGCCCATGTACAAAGGTTTCTCTGAGTCCTCCATCAAGCCGCGGAATTTAACATACTCTCTCTCATCATAGTTCTCTTCTACATCGCGAAGCATCTGATCTAGATTGTCATCGTGCAACCTATCCGAATCTGAACCACAATCGACATCAGCCGGCGGCATGTCATTCACTTCACCGGCAATGTCATCCGGCGGCATATCATTCACTTCACCGGCGATGTCATCCGGCAGCATATGATCATTTACTTCGCCATGACTGGTCCAACACGTATAATCCTTTTTGAAACCCCTTCGAATCAAGTGCGCTTCAACTTGCCCTCGGTTCTTAAACATCTTCAAATTCTCGCAATCAGTGCATGGACAACACATATATTCCACCCCCTTATTCAACATATCCTCCTCGGTGGCTCTTATAAAAGCAGACATGCCATTAATGTACTCTTCACTCACACGGCTCGCAGCATATATCCACTTGTCCTACGTTACGTATATATATATAACAACTTAGTATTAAAATCTAGATTAATTGATTATAATTACTACATATATACCAATACATTTATTATATTGAGACTTAATTTGCTAGCTCAATTCATATTATAAACACAATAGCTATTATATAACCAACAATTTTGCAAATTAACCATCTTCAATAACACTCATGGATTACTTAGACCTA
The DNA here is from genome assembly GCA_036346575.1 of Dendrocalamus sinicus. Taxonomy (NCBI): domain Eukaryota; kingdom Viridiplantae; phylum Streptophyta; class Magnoliopsida; order Poales; family Poaceae; genus Dendrocalamus; species Dendrocalamus sinicus. The sequence continues at coordinate 29,640,954 of CM070657.1, read as the reverse complement.
AATTGTAATGCAAATAAAGAAAAAAATGAATTTCACTAATAAACATATCTATAGCAACCAGGAAAGTCTGAATCTTCAAAGCTCAATCTCTGCCTCTTCCCACCAAATTAACTGGTCTGAAATCGCCTAGCTTCCTCCCGAGTGAAAAAGTGCGCAGCAGTGGCTAGATCTGGATCGAAATGAAGACAGATGCGGTCTGAGCAGCGCAATAAATGCCTTAGAGTCATTATCACAGACGATTTTTAATTAAAAACCGTCTGTGATAATCTGGGATTATCACAGACGGTTCTTAATACAGACCGACCGTCTGTGATAATCCTTTTTCCCGCCACAAATACCACAGACGGCCTCCAAATTACAACCGTCTGTAATAGTGTTAATCAGAGACGGTTTCACAAAACCGTCTGTGATGAGGCGTCTACTATGAGGCTTTCTGTAGTAGTGAAGGTGTTGAGAAGCGTACTCTGGTAGGCAGCACCAATTCTGATGGATCACAACCTCTTTGGAATATAATCTGGAAGCTCAACATCCCTCAGAATTCAAGATTTTCGTTTGGCGTTTGATCCATCAAGGGTTACCGACGAAAATGAATAAGTGGAAATGGAAGTTCGAGATAATTCCTACCTGTGATGCTTGTGGCTTTGAAGCTGAATCTAAACACTAGGGGTTGCCTCGCCCCCGCAGGATCCGGAAAAATATTTTTTTTATAATAAATTATATATTTTTTAATATGAGATGTTGTATTCTTTTTTTTATATTTAGACAAAAACTTAAATATATATATTAGAATATATATTTTGAAAAAAGTGTATCTAAATATTATATATTAATAAAAAAAATCATATTATTGTATTTTAAAAATAATATAGCCTATTTTTATACGAGAATTCCCGTGGAGGTTGGATCTAAACAGGGCAACCTCTATCCGCTAAGCCTAACGGGCCGGCTAGCAGAATCGAACGGGCCTCCTAGGACATCCGCCTCTGCTGCCCCCTATCACACACAATGTAGTGATCGCAAGTGGGCATGCTCATGCTCTCCGTGCGACTATCCGTAATTTATGGTGCATTCTGTCAGAGGAAAATCTGAATTTTACTGGCTTGGATTGGTTGCTGGTGTTGCTGAACAGATTATCGAGGGACAAAGGGGAGCATGTTACTGTTGTTATATTTGCGGTATAAGCAAATATATAAATATAATTCTAATATAATCATAAAAGCCCACCAAAGGCATCAATTCATATATATAAGACATAACAAGTATGTAATCATATGAATTGAATATTTTATTCATGATATACCACATATTCAAGAATAGAAACAATGTTACTCTAGACATGAATATGTATGACAAATTATATAGCAAGTGCTAGTCAAGTCTATCAATTAAATCAAGTTTAATTGATTATTTGTGCTCTCAAAATGTAGGGTTGCACAAGATTAAACTTGGCCGTCCCACTACTAAATCATAAGCTTTTCATCAATTGGTTATACCAAATTAGCATTCAATCTTTGAGCTCTTAAACTGTACACTCTCAATTCAAATAATATATTCTTCACATGTGTGCATTCGGTCTACTGCCAAGGATTAGCTAAAGCAATTCCAAACACACATAGGATGTCTTTTGTAGTAACTGAATCAAACTTAATTAGCAAAATATGACTTCTAACAGATCTGCAACAGATATGTAGCATTTTCTACAAGCTAAAGACAGCTTCAACCAAATCACACATATACAATATATTTTTCTAAAGCTCACAATTAACAGTAATCACAGAATATGAGCATGAATCTAATGACAGCAAGTGACAGCAATTAGAGCTCAAAGATTAAATCTACCAATCTCAGAATATGATTTCATATATCATCAAGCAACAATCCAATCCCACTGCAATCTATGTCTCCCAGTGCTAGGTAAAGAACACAGATTATCAATCTAGCACACCACACAAGGATTGCAAATACAAGTGACAGGTTTACTCACAAAACCGGCGACACTCTAAACCGCCGAGAAGGTCACGGGCTAGGCACGCTTGTGCGCTGTCCCAGAAAACCTATTGCCCTCACACCACCGTGAGAGAGAGCAGTAGGCACGAAGATACAAAGCCCACACGCCAAAGTGCAGCTCACACCGGCAAGTTGAGGTAGAGGAATGCCGCACAAGCGCAGGGGAGGAGCCGGCCAAGCACCTCGCCGGAAAGCACCAAGAAACCGAGGTCGTCAAACACCACAGACAAAACTCAAAAGAGGAGAAGCTCACTGTTCTGGCGATGCCCAAGAAAGAAGAGGAGATCCCTTCTTATAGCCGAAGGAGGGGTTGCGCGGCGCCTCCTGCGATCGGGCCGAAGCCCGAGCTAGCCACCTGCGCTGTCCGCCTCCGTCGCGCACGCGAAGACCGGGCCTCGCGGAATGACCAAGCCGCACGGGAGAAGCAGTGCGCGGGGAGGAGAGAGCGAGTCTTGCGGGGAAGAGGGACGGGCGGAAGAATCACACCCGAAGCCGTAAAAACTGCGTCGAGCCGATGCCCCTCCGCCGCCATCCTCCTCTCGCCTGACCCCTGCTCTTCTGTGCGCTTGGGTGGATGGGGAGGAGACGTCCTCCCCACCTTATCTCCAAACCGACCCACCGACGGGTGGGCCCCCAATTTTTCTCTCTCTTTATCAATATGGGAAATTCCATTTTTGCCCTCGGTTATACAACAGTTACTATGTCGCTTTGGAGAACATGGCAGGTTTGAAATGATCTTACACATGGGAAGGATGCTCTCTCCATTGCTGGTTCAGTGAAGTTCCTAGAAAACTTGTCGGATCAATCGTTCATGGTCTGGCAAGGTGCTGAAGGTAATTGTATGAAAGGAAAACTGTCAATCACTGTTCCTGGAACCTCCACGCATTGTTCCTAAGCGAAAGCGCCATTTCCCCGGGCCAGACCATCTTTGGGCTAGGAGAAGCCGCCGAAGGGCTGGATCAAGATAAATGTTGATAGTGCTTATTCTTCATCTTCAGGCAAGGCAGACGTGGGGTTGTTAGAGCATATGCGATAATGTAGATTATAGTAGGTCAGTAATACATCTCTATATTATTTATAGATAGGACTAAAGATAACACATTATATGTTGTCTATATAATTGTCTTAATTGGTCTCATATAATTAATGTGTTATCTATATAGGATGCGATCAACTCACCGTGGGTGCGTGCTTTTTGAAGTCACTATGATGATATTTGCGAAGCAATGACTTCCCAGCGGCCGACCGCTCCACGCGAAGCCACCGACGGAAGCAGTATGAAGCAGGAGGCGATAGGGTTGGACCGACGCTCCCCCCAAATCGAACTCTCCCCTGGAATGCGCGTGCCCCGTCGCCGCCACCCGCGAGTGCCGGCTATCCGCCCCCGCCGGCGTGGCGAGCGAATCGCCGGTGCCCAGGTCGCCCCTCCCCCCCAGCCGTCCCTCCTCCGTGGCCATGCCCCTCCGGTGCGGGCTCCCGCGATGGGGAACGCAGATCCGCGAGGACCTAGTGCCGCGCCGGATCCGCAAGGGCGATGGCCCGTCCCCGTGCGAGGTCCCCGTCGCCGTCGCCGTCCAAGCTCCGCATCGCCGTCCCCGTGGAAGGTCCCCGTGCAAGGTCACCGTCGCCGGCCCCGTGCATCCTGGGAGTCAGAGCCGCCTTCGTCGCCTCCGACGAGGGGAGGGCCCAAGCGCGCAGCCCGGCGTGCATCCAGTCAGGAACAAGCGGCGACGCTTGAAGCTCCGGCCGAGCTCCCCCCTGCATCGGCGCACCAATGAACGGCGGCTGGAGGTATGGTCCTTGCCGAATATGTAACTCTACTCCTTGTACCAATACAGACTTGTCTCACTATGACTTTGCTTGTAATTTGTACACTTTGTGCCCCTTAGTATGTTCGTACGAAGGAATGAGTTTGGCTCTTAAACACATCATTGTTCTCATCGATTAAACATCATCTCCAGAAAAGAAACGCGCTTAACTTCCACCTTGTAAGTAGTTATGAGGATCAATGGTGGCAGTGCAATGGTTTTTTCGTTACGTTCGCAAGGTTTAATTTTGACCATCATGTAGATGTTCGGTCTATAGGGTTGTATTACGGGTGAGTTACAATTTAGACATTTTTGAGGGTGAGATGGTTGCCTTGCCCGCAGATGGCACCTGCGTTGTGGACCGATGGCATGACGAAGGTGTTCCTGGAAGTATGTGCGGAGGAGGTGGAGGCACACAACCGGCCGTTCTCACGGTTGAACACGCAGGGCAAGCAGAACCTTCTCCGGAAATTTGCCGAATGAACTGGGGTGCAGTACACACCTAAACAGATGAAGAACAAATGGGAGCAACTTTCTCGTGATTACAACAAATGGAAAAATTTGAAATTTCATGCCACGGGCCTTGGGGTTGATCCATCGACAGGCAACATTGAGGCGAGTGACGACTGGTGGGCAGCTGCGGGTAGAGTAAGTATCAATTTTCAAGTGCGCTTCTTCTCTCATTAGACCTGTGAGATGACATCATGCATTGCAGGGAAAGACCGAGATGAGGAAGTTCAGGTCCATTGTAGACAATCACGAGGCCCTCCTAGAAATTGTGTTCGGGAACACCACCATCACGATTGACTGTGCATTCGTGCCGGGTGTGGATGACCTCGACGTCGACATCGACGACCTCGACGACAGCCAAGGAGGAGAGGGCAGCAGCATGCCTTCCCCTTTGCAGACCCACAGCGGCGCCTTCCCTTTGCGACCCCTCGCGGCAGGCAGCCTTCCCGTTCGGCACCCATGGCGGCGTGCGTCGGGCGGTCCTCCGAGAACAGCGGCCATGCCTGCACCGCTGCCCCTTGCAGCGCATGTAAGCGCGATCGATCGGGGCCAGCGACTATGAAGCGCATGGTTGACCTTTACGGCGAGAGCTGAGATTGCGGTCCCGGCGGAGGCTCGCACGATCGCGTGACATCCCCTACGCTAGACCCGAAGGCAAGACTTCCATCATTTGATGACACTGGTGGTAGAAGCAGGTGCGCACGAAGGAAGCGATGAGCTCTACTACGCTTCGCAGCTTTTCAGGAATGCCCAGTGCCACCATAGCTTCTCCTTCATGACCACGAATGAGGGTCGTCTGGCCTGGATCAGGCGTACTTGGGAACGACTTCGAGATAAGATGTGAGGAGTACGGTTTCGGTTGAGTGTTTAGTGTTAGTGTCGAGCGTTTTCGGTTGAGTGTTTAGTGGTATTGTCGAGCGTTCTCGGTTGAGTGTTCAGTGGTATTGTCGAGCGTTTTCGGTTGAGTGTTTAGTCGTATTGTTGAGCGTTGTCGTTGTGGAACATTTACGTGCATGTATTGAATAATTATGCTACCTTATGTCATGTATTGAACTCCTTATGTATGTGAAAATACTCTCGCTGCATCTTTGCCGCCGGTGGCGTCGCCGGTTGGTCGTTGTGCATTCCCATGGTTCCATTTCTAACAACTGTTTTTGCTGTGTGTGCAGTCATGGCAGGCGACGGCATGGCTTTCCCCTATATGCTAGCAGCGGCTGCCATGTACTACGCTGACGATACGGATGATGACGAAGAGGCTGTTCAGGTACCAAGCATGCCGAAAGTAACTGGAATGCAGTGGGTATCGGGACAACTAGTGAACACGTGACTTCATAGCATCGTCGTTCGCGGTTTAGACTACTTGTGTCGCCTGTATGTTTTATGTAGTTGTTTGTTCTTATGTCGTGTCATACCAAATTGTTTCGTAAGCTATTTCCATGAAATGAATGTCATGATTTTTTCAAAGAACGTCATTAGTCCATGCAAAAATGTTGCGTTCCCAAGTATCCGCTTATGTCAGCATTACTTCCACCATTTCAGCTGCTACAGTACTATCCTTCAGCCGCTACAGCACCTTCTTCAGCCACTACAGTGATTTTTTCAGCCTCTACAGTGTTTTAAGCCATAAGCCTTCAGCTTTCAGCCATACCGATCGGGGCCATAGTTCTCTACACAATGGTATGTATAGCAAAAAGCTGTCTATAAGACTGTCTGTTAAATAGTAGACATAGTCTTTTTCTTTTCTCCTTCTCTCTCCTCCATATCACTCAAAATCCTATATAGCATAGTTTACAGACAGCTAATATATACTATTGTACATAGTCTTATTTGTGATGCGGGGACAATACTTCTATCTGCATGGTGTTTCATCAATTCATCCCCTTTGCAAACGATGCAGGGGAAGCTGAAGCTGCGGTCTGTTCAGAAGGCCTTTCCCTTGCAGCTGAGTGGCGCAGGAAGCCATCAATCGTGGAAACGGATTCAGCAGTATAGTGCTCCAGCCCCTGTGGGAGGTGGGCACCTCTCGTGCCCCGTCTTGCTTCACATTAGTGGCAGCGAAAGAGGTTGCGGCAAATCAGCTAGAAGTTGAGTTCATGAAGGTGAAAAGAGAGTTTAATTGTGTTGCGCATGAGCTCGTGCAACTAGCGCTTCGTACTTGGCATGCTGCGGTATGGAGACTTTGTACGCCAAGTCGTATCCAGCACATTGTTGCTTAGGATTATAATCCCCTGAGTAATAATAACATCTCTCTTTTCCTCGAAAAAACAACTCTTACGACTATTGAGTTGCATACACCAGTCAGTTCACTCAAAAACTTAAGCTAATGAGGAAAGACGGACAATTCACTTATACTTTAATACTCCTCCTCACGTGTAGATTCCTACAGTCCTAAAACATAGAATAGAAGTAGACTGCAATTATTTCTTTTAATTGCGTCACTAGGTCTTGAATTCAAGACCTCTTGGCTCTGATACATATTGAGTTCTATGTACCAAATAGTTCACGTAAAAACTTAAGTTAGTGAAAAAAGACGAACAATTCACTTATGCTTCAACAATAACTTACGGTAGTTAGTTAACAAAGGCGCATGTTTCAAGTTTCGTGCAGTAATGTCATCTATGTATATCTAGTAGGGGATTGCGCGTATTTGCGCTGATCTTTTAGAATAACCCTATAAATTTTTTTTGTCTACCAACGGCAGTACTGCAATCCTAGTTCCCGCTGAGTCATAAGTTTCTGTCATTCTCCATTTTTTTCTTCAAGAGCTGTCAATATCCAAAATTAAGAAAAAGAAACTCAGATTTCCAAAATACAACTCTTGCCAACTAATAATAGTTACATGATTACACCGGAAAGGCTACATGAAATCCCCAAAAGGGATCACAACCACATCAAAATTGAGGAACTGCATGTCACTACGTAGCCAACACCTACTTCCATATCGGAACAGAGCTCTGTCCCTGCCGCTATCTCCGAACGACGCCGATGCACGCCTTGAACTTAAATTAGCCGTTCAATTTGCTCGTAGTAAGCGAGTGATCAGCGACGCAACACGAGCACTTGTTACCGTAATTTGCGCGCGCTGCCACACAAATCCCTTCCACTTACGCCGTAATTAACTAGATTCGATCTGCTCACACTGCACCGCCGTTAACGCAAGTTGCAGACGCCGCTGCGATTTTAGTTCATTGACGTCGCTGTAATTTGCTTCCCCAGATCGACGTGCCTAAGCTCGAAGGCGACAAAGATATTTGCCCGTACTGAATGCCGGAGCAGCGATCTGGTTTGTTTAGTTATGGGTGTCACATCGGTCGGATCAAGCTCCTAGAATATACGGATTTGGTACTTAGCCTCGACCTCGATCCTATTCAATGCTAATTTTGGGTGCTCACTTTCGATCGATATATATGCTGCGTGAGGATATGAGTAAAGATGAAAATGGATTGAATATGAATTGTATAGTATTTAAATTATATTTGTATTTATATTTTTTTCTTAGACTCGAATACGAATTGAATAAACATCAGATACGAATATGGATCAAACAAATCTCAGATACGAATTTGAATCAAGTATCTATTCAATTCGGTGAAATCTAGATATTCTCATAACTTATATAGTATAAAGACATTAATGACATTTTATCCTTGTACAATTACACTTAATCATTCTAATTTATTTACTTCACCTAAAGAAACACAAATTTACGTTCAATTAAAAAACTTGTCCAGCTAATTAGTCATATTGTAATAAAATATGTATATTGCTCTATTGAATATGGATACAGATACGGATAGTCGGATAAAATAACATTTCGATGGTAAAAGTCTATACCATATTCGCATCCATATTTTTTATGCAAATTTGAATATGAATAAAATAGAAATTGTTAATCGGATGAAAAAATCAATACTATATTCATATCCTATCGAATACGGTAATCGAATAATATAAATAATTCTTATCTACATTTTACCACTAGTCATGAGTTACGTGAGCATGGATCATTGCACCAGAAGACGGTTAATCCTGTGATCCATGAAAAACCACATATCATTGCCTAGTAATTACCGTATGTCTGCTCGATTCCGATTGGGCGGCCACAAATTGTTGGAACATGTTGAGCACCTCGCTTGTACGTGCAGTGGCAACGAAAATAAATTATGGAGGTGCAGCCGATGGCCAATCATAGTTATGATTATGGACATTTTGATTACAATTATTAACAAATCAAGTTCTAAGGTGGTGATCATTTAGGCTTTTTTTGGTGGTTTATGGTTGAAAATCACTGTAGCTGGCTGAAAAAACACTGTAGCTGACAGAGACTTATTTAGCATAATTAAAATTAAAAAAAATTAAAAAATATAAAAAAAATATGTTAGCCCATTACGTATAATACAAACAAATACGGGAAAAAAAGAATCGGCAAAAAAGCTCAACAAAAAGCCAAAAGTTCAAAAAAGACGAAATTTATGAATAGTAAAAAATAAACCGGAAGCTAAAAGCTGAAGCCAAAACGATCACAGCCTTAAATCATACATAAATGATTTAGGTATAATTCATTAGCATTTTCTCCTGGACACATGGGGTTTATATTTCATTACCGGTAAGTATCTGATATCTTGTTCATATTTAACTGACAAAAAAATATCATGGCAGAGCAACATATATTTTTTTTTGAAAATTACCCTAAAATAGGAAAAATATCTTTGGCCAATGCAACAGAGAAATGTTGTGAGACTATACTAACAGACTAAAATATGATTTTCTGAACTATCCATGGACTGAGTCTGAGGCCCAACCGCTCCCTAGCTACGCCACGCCGCTGAACTCATCTCGATCTCAGGTTTTCCAGCAGCGCTGTCAGCGCTCAGCCAAACCTAGCTGCCACGGCAACCGACCTTCATCCATCGCCACAACCATGGAGCCGACCGCCGGCATGCGTTAAACGCTGTGTGGGCCCCGCGGTCCACGCACATGTGGAGCTCCTCGATCTGCCGGTGCCACACCTTGCATGCGGTCCCGCGGTTATCGTGGAGCGGAATTTTGTTTTTCCTCTTTCGTACGCGAATCAGGCGCGCTGGATGCGCGCACGAGGTGGCAAATGTCACTCCTATGTGCATAACATACATCGTCGATCGCCATGCCATTCGTTCGACAAAAACCCGTGATCCGACTGGAAAGGATATGGATATCATGTTATACGTATCTTTGGGTAATGATTAAGGTCTGTCTAGCTACAGGATGTGATTTCATCCTAATGTCTCAATCTTTACCCGCAAAAACAACATTTGCGTGTGTGGCTTAGATATATCGGGGGATTTGCTTTCGTGACACGGAAAATTGTCAACGAACAAGGATTTTATAGACATGTGGCCCCAGTGAAACATAGTCCCGAGTCCCGACATCATGTTACAACCGTAGTGTTGTAGTAAATCGAGTTTTAGTACGTGCTACTTGCAAAGCTCCATTCCACCAAGGTGTGCGCAAGAACTCAAAAGTGGATCACAAATCCCACCGGTAACATCCCTCTCCCGAGGTCCACCCATCCGCCGAGCCCACCCGTCAGTCTCAGCGTCCCAAAATACTTTCAGCTCCGGCACAGGAACCGTTCGTACGCATCTCGCTCCGTCTGAAAAGGCCATGCCCGTCTTCATTCCGCCGGACCGCGACCCCTCAACCAAGTCCAGACCCCCGCGGACGTGGTGCGCTCGGCGTCACACACCCCGAGAGCGCGGAATCTGTTGAATATATAAGCACATGTAGGTTTAATTTATTCCATAAATAAATCATGACATCACGCACGCAAAATAACGTAACCATCACGGCATAAAAGATCTAGACATGTAAACCAGAAAACGTGCATGAACAGATATAATACGGAGAACATGATCGTTACGCATCGATGGTTACATTACTCGACGGTTTGCCGATGTAGACGCCGCAGCACGGTGAGGATGACACGAAGTCGATGACGATTCGCCGGCCGAACGACGAGGAAGACGAGCCGAGCTACAGCGGCGATCGCGCAGCGCTTCCCAAAACCTTATTCGCCTCTCGGTGCAGACTTGGCGGCGGTTTGCCGAGACTCGCTCTCCCGAACGACGCACGCCGGCGGACGGACGGAGTAGACTACGTGGGACGGCGCAGACAATGGATGGAGGAGGCAAAACCCTAGATTGATTTTCGCGTTATCAGATGGAGGCGGCGACTCGTATTTATAGAAAACCAGGCGCGTGATCAAGACGCCGCACGTTCTCCATAACTCAGAATCAACCGGATTAGCAATCAGAATCGATCCGATTCACCGCCACACAAAACAAGAAAAGATAAAATCGCAAAAAGGAAGCCGCGTCTGCAAGCACTGAGCGGATTTTGGCGACCATTCACGCAGTGCCGTGCGCGCCCGCCAGCCAAATTTCCCGGCCCGCCCGGCCGGCCGGCCCGCCGAGGCGAGGCGAGCGGCGCGCGCGTGTTATCCTCTAGTTCTCTCCCACACATGCCTCAAGTGACTAGGAGTGCACCATCCCTTTTAAGGTGGTCTTTCTCTCCTAGAACTAGCAATATGGTACTAAAGGTCACATGCATGCCTCTTTGCATGAGTGGGCCTTTGAGATTTAATAGAATTATTCTTATTATATGGGCTTGGCCCACATAATCCAACAATCCCCACCGATCTCAAAGTCCCACAGAGATTTGCCAATTCCAATGTCTTGTTTATATATCGATTTCGATGGAGACCGATTAGGTTGAACATCCACCTAGAACTCAAGCTACACTTACTCACAACTTGAACAATGGACTATGCCTTGAATTGCAAGTTTGGTGCAAGCAAGCTTCACTTAAAGACTTAAGCGATACTAGGCCGCCATGAGGCTACCCCTCGGTTGGAGCGTATAAGTCATACTCCTTGGTCTCTTCATGAGCTTAGTAGGAGATTACCCAAGATCTCCATAGACTGCGACTAACGATCGGGCTCATATAGGTGTGTTCTTTCAAGAACGCTCGCAGATAGCGTCTTCGCTTCTAAAAGCCAATGGAACACATTAAGACCTTAGTCAACTCGCCTTGCGCTTTAAGAGTATTGCATCTTCACATAGAGAGGGTTGAAATTACTCTCCTTCATTAACTAATGGCTTGTTTTTCCAGATCCTAATTCACGGATCTCCGATCACATAGGTTGGGTTACTACCATAGATAACTCACATGGGTCTCATACCCATCTCCTTCGATGCACTATCTATCACATTCCGTGATAGTCCCTTTGTAAAGGATCTGCGGTTTTTATCTCTGCTTGGATGTAATCCAAGGTTATAACTCGGAGTTTCTCAATTTCTCGACAGCACTTCAATCGTCTCTTAACATGTCCGGACGATTTCATATTATCCTTAGAACTGTTCACTTTAGCGATAACGGTTTGATTATCACGATTCATAAGGATAGCCGCATCGCTTTTCCACCGTAGGTAGATCCATCAATAGATCTCGTAGCCATTCGCCTCAACAATAGCAGTGTCTAGTGCCGCAAGCTCCGCTTCCATGGTTGACCTCGTCAAAATGGTCTGTTTGCAAGACCTCCATGAAACAGCACCACCACCAATAGTGAAAACATATCCACTAGTGGCTTTGATCTCATCAGCATCAGAGATCCAGTTGGAATCACTATAACCCTCCAGCACCGACGGGTACCCAGTATAATGAAGTCCAAAGTTCGAGGTACCCTTCAGATAGCGCAACACTCGCTCAAGCGCCTTCCAGTGATCATCTCTGGGTTAGATGTAAACCGACTCAATTTGCTCACAGCAAAGGAGATGTCCGCCTTGTTGCACTAGCTAGGTACATTAGTGAGCCAATTATCCGGGAGTATTCCAGTGATTCCTAGCAATTTTCTTATTCTTACGAAGTAACACGCTAGGATCATAAGGTGTTGGAGAAGGCTTGCTGTCCGAAAAGCCAAAACGGCTCAAGACCTTTTCCACATAATGAGATTGCAAAAGTGTAATCCCATCCTCACCTCTAACCAATTTAATGTTTAGAATAACATCACCACTCCCGGATCTTTCATATCAAAGTTTTGAGACAAGTATGATTTGACCTCATTTATCACACTAATGTTTGTCCCAAAATCAAGATGTCATCCACATACAAACATAGAATAACTCCCTCACCCCCACCATAACGATAGTATACACATTTATCTGCCTCATTGACAGCAAAGCCTGCAGATGTCAGTGTTCTATCGAACTTCTCATGCCACTGCTTAGGGGCTTGTTTCAGACCATACAAAGATTTTAACAGTTTTAACACCTTACCTTTTTGACCTTCTACTACAAATCCATCAGGCTGTTCCATGTAAATTTCCTCATCCAGCTCTCCGTTAAGAAAAGCTGTCTTAACGTCCATTTGATGAACGAGAAGACCATGTGAGGCAGCCAAAGCAAGTAGTACTCGAATTGTGGTCACCTAGCAACAGTGAGTAAGTGTCAAAGAAATCTTCGCCTTCTTTCTCGAGTATAGCCCTTGGCAACAAGCCGAGCCTTATATTTTTCAATAGTACCATCGGCCTAAGCTTCTTTTTGAACACCCACTTGCACCCTACAGGTTTGCACCCATAAGGTTTATCTGTCGGCTCCCGAGTTCCATTAGCGATAATGGAATCCATTTCACTACTGGACAGCCTCCTTCCGAGAGTCCGCATCGGGGATGCATACGCTCAAATAGACTTGGGAGTGTCGTCCACAAGGTACACAGTGAAATCATCACCAAAGGATTTGAATATCCTTTGTCTCTTGCTCCTTCTAGGAGCTCCACCGTCATCCTCCTCATTGACAAGTTCATGTGTATGTTCAAAAGGTTCGGTGATGTGATTGAACTGGGAATTATTTCAGAAGGTTGACTAGTAGTGTTATGTGTATCCTTCATAGGAAAAATATTCTCAAAGAATGTTGCATCTCGAGACTCCATAATTGTACCAACATGCATGTCAGGTACCTCAGTTTTAACTATCAAAAATCTATAGGCAATGCTATGATTAGCATATCCCAGAAAAACGCAGTCCACAGTTTTAGGTCCAATCTTGCGTTTCTTAGTTATTGGCACATTAACTTTCGCCAAGCACCCCCATGTACGCAAGTAAGAAAGTGATGGTTTTCTCCCAATCCATACCTCGTATGATGTTTTGTCCTTATTTCTGTTAGGAACTCTATTTAATACGTGATTAGACGTTAGCAAAGCCTCCCCCCACCATGCCTTAGGTAATCCCGCAGTATCTAACATGGCATTCACCAAGTCAGTCAACATGCGGTTTTTCCTTTCGGCAATCCCATTTGACTCGGGGAATAAGGAGGCGCCCTCTCATGTATAATGCCATGTTCTCACAAAATAAGTCAAATTCGCTTGAGAAATACTCTCCACCACGATCTGACCTAAGTCTTTTTATCTTTCTATTTAACTGGTTTTCAACTTCTGCCTTATAGATTTTAAAATAGTCTAAAGCCTCATCTTTCGTTTTCAATAAATACACATAACAGAACCTAGTTGCATCATCAATCAATGTCATGAAATATCGTTTTCCACCCTTCGTCAACACGCCATTCATCTCGGAAAGATCTGAATGCGGGAGTTCTAGTGGTGCCAGTTTCTCTCCGGCGACCTTGTGAGGCTTACGAGGTTGCTTTGATTGCACACAGCCTATGGCATTTAGAACCTTTGGTGATGGAAACGTTTGGAATTAAATTCATCTTGGAAAGCCGAGACATCAAACCAAAATTAATATGACATAGACGTGAGTGCCAAACATTAGCCTCATCATCCACACCGCCACAAATATGGTTTACGTCTTATTGCGAGAAATCGATAGGGAAAAGCGGAACAAGCCTCCGCACTCATAGCCTTTACCAATAAAATGTCCATGTTTAGACACGACTACTTTATTAGACTCAAATACCAACTTAAGCCCGTCTCTACATAAACGAGAGCCACTAACGAGATTCTTGTCTATAGAAGGGACATGTCAGACGTTCTTCACCGCACGATCTTTCCCAAGTAAACTTCAGATCTACCGTGCAACACCATGAATAGTAGCATGTGACCCATTCCCCATTAGGACGGAGGAATCTCGGGCGACTGATAAGAAGAAAACAACGAAATATCAGCACACACATGTACATTAGCTCTGTATCAATCCACCAATTGGTAGATTGACTAAGCTGAAAGAACAAGAGGTAAATTACCATACCCACCCCATCTCCGGTCTTGCTAATGGTCACGTTGATGGACTTAGAAGTCCGCCCCGCAGTGCCTTCTTTCCTTTGCGTTGTGGGCACTTCTTGGCCATGTGACCGAGCTCACCGCACACAAAGCAAGTTCTATCATCCCGATTGTTGTTGTTCTTCTTCTTCTTGAAGTTGATTGTCTGTTGGGCTTTAACAAATTTCCCTTTGTTCTTGCTTGAGGGTTTCGTACCACATTGGCACTAGATCGCCTCCATCACCCTTAGACACAGCGTCCTTTTCCCGAGCTTTCTCCTCAATTTTAAGAGACCCAATCAGATTCTCAACGAGTATTCTTGTCTCTTGTGTTTGAGTCTGTTAGAAATTCCTCCATGAAGAAGGTAATTTCGCAATAATACATCCACCACAAACTTGTCGGGTAAGGCACACTTCAGAGTTCGAGTTCCTTGGCAATGGCCTGTATCTCATGAGCCCGATCTACTACGTAAGCGGTTATCAACCATCTTGTAGTCATGAAATTGCTCCATGACATACATGTCATTGCTGGCATCGATAGCACCGTATTTGGAATTCATGCATCCCATAACTCCTTCGCGTCTGTCATGTGCATATACACCTCGCATGCAGACGTCAAAGAAGAACACTAAGAATGCATCCAACAAAGAGAGTAGTGGCGGTCTCGAATTCTTTCGCTTTTCAGCATCAAGAACACCTTCAGCTTGCCATTACTAACCCGAATACATTCATAGCAATAAGCCACGAGTGACCCCGATCCGCCATCTCTTAAAGTGCACACCGGAGAATTTATCCGGCCTCGGTGCATCGGCAAATCCAGCCATAGTAAAACCACAATGCCTACAATAAGGTTTTGGATTGTTGAATATATAAGCACATGTAGGTTTAATTTATTCCATAAATAAATCATGACATCATGCACGCAAAATAACGTAACCATCACGGCATAAAAGATCTAGACATGTAAACTAGGAAGCTGCATATGAACGATCTAATACGGAGAACATGACCACATGCATCGATGGTTCTGTTACGACGGCTTTGCCGATGTAGACGCCGCAGTACGGTGAGGATGACACGAAGTCGATGACGATTCGCGCCGAACGACGAGGAAGACGAGCGAGCTACAGCGGCGATCGCGCGAGCGCTTCCCAAAACCTTATTCGCCTCTCCGTGCGAGACTTGGCGGCGGTTCCGAGACCTGCTCTCCGAACGGTGCACGCCGGCGGGCGGGGCGGAGTAGACTACGTGGGGCGGCGCAGACAATGGATGGAGGAGGCAAAACCTAGATTGATTTTCGCGTTATATCGTATGGAGGCGGCGACTCAGTATTTATAGAAAACCAGGCGCGTGATCAAGACGCTGACGTTCTCCATAACTCGTGAATCGAACCGGATTAGCAACCAGAATCGATCCGGATTCACCGCCACACAAACAAAGAAAAGATAAAATCGCAAAGGAAGCGCGTCTGCAAGCACTGGAGCGGATTTTGGCGACCATTCACGCAGTGCCGTGCGCCGCCCACACCCAGCCAGCCAAATTGACCAATTTCAAATGGCGAGCGGCGAGCCTTGAGCGTGTTATCCTCTAGTTCTCTCCCACACATGCCTCAAGTGACTAGGAGTGCACCATCCCTTTAAGGTGGTCTTCCTCTCCTAGAACTAGCAATATGGTACTAAAGGTCACATGCATGCCTCCTTTGCATGAGTGGGTCTTTGAGATTTAATAGGAATTATTCTTATTATATGGGCTTGGCCCACATAATCCAACAGAATCCACGCGCGCCAGGTATCGGGCCTGTTTAATATGGCTGCGGTTTATGTCTTTCAGTTAAAATTTTTGAATTTTAGTTGTTTATAACAGAGATTATAAAGAGATAGTTGCTTGTAATTTTAGTTAATACATATATTAGGCTTTTAACGTATACTACAATTAATTTGTAAATTCTGTCTTTAAAAAATATTTTGTTTAAAAGTTAGATACTGTAGCAAAAACTAAAAAACATTTTTAAAAGCTGAAAAAAGAACAGACGTATTATACGCCGTGCTGCTGTGCTGCACGTATAGAAACAAGGCAGCGAGTTCCTCGTGCCGATTATCTTTAGGCTGCTAGCTGCTTCCTCTACATGTGGCGCTGATCGCCTCGCTCTCGCTGCGCGCGCGCGTCCTTAGCCAAGCAACGTGCACGCAGTGATCAGATCAGAAGCGACAGGAGCCGCAGAAGCACAGCTAGCTCGGCCAGAGTGGTGCGAAGATATATGGCTCTGGGAGCGGAGACCGTCCGGCCTTTCCCGGCCGCCGGCGACGGGGAGGTGTCGGCTGCAGAGGCGGAGGCGGCGCCGGTGTTCCTTGCAACGGACAAAGACCGGCCGGTGGACCCGATGATCTGGGGCGACGAGAAGCGGATGAAGAGGGAGCTCATGGCGTGGGCCAAGGCCGTGGCGTCCATGTCGGTTAACGGCTCGCCGCCGTCGCCGTCGCCGCCGCCTCCGAGACACAGGCGATAGTGTAAGAGCGAGATGGCAGTGTGTATATAGCTTCTTGGTGACCTAGCTTGTGCGTACGTAGTAATTGAACTTGCAGATAGATGAGCCTCCCTTGATTTGGTGCACGGAAAATTGCCTGAATCTGAATGATGGCATACGCCATCTTTGTTTGGCTAGCTTATATGCTAAACTGGCGTATGTAAGCTTGATTGCTTTGGGGAAGGCTGATCTATTTCTTGTTATATTTTTCCTAGGGAGCATAGGTAGTTGCTCCCCTTTCTATGCTTTGTCTTGTAATTTTTTGTTGCCTCTGTACATATCAAGACTTATAAGTTTGTAGATTTCTGAGCTTATTATCATTGTTGATTGATCAGTAGGTGTACTGTTTTGAGGTTGGTGAACTAGTACTGAATTGTGACGGCTGAAGAGGTGGCCTTTACTCTAATAGTTCAATTCATGAGGTCATATAGTCATATTTGGAAGACATGTTGTGGCATATCGCTTCTTTTCTTTCTTCCAATTTACAACTATCAGATATTAACACTTTTCCCCCTACATCTTTTGCATATGGAGCTGTTCACTCTCGGCCACTCGCGCAGCCAGGTCGCCGACAAGTGAGTTCATATAATTATTTCCACCTGATCATTACCCTCGTGCCTTTCTCTCCAATTAACCTCTCTCATCTATCTATTATAGACGGAGCAAGTTTATTTTATAACTTTCAACTATAGCTCTAGTCTGATTTTCAACATCTAACTTCAAAACCATTTACTTATCATCCTTAAACTATTAAAACCGTTTATAATATAATCTTTACTCAAAACCACTCTAGTTTAATCTGATGTGACTGTGATTTAACTTCGGCCCACTTTATAACTGTCAATTATGGTCTCGGTCCGATTTCTAACTTTCAGTTTTCAAACAATTCACTTTTCATCATGTAAGTATGAATAAGTTAAAAATCAAACTAAGACCACAGTTAAAAGTTGTAAAATAGACTTCTTCGGTTATAGATTGCCCTTACGTCTGCCCTCAGGAGGATAACATGTGGACGGACGGCCGACGTCCTCTCACCCGAGTTGACGCCTTCTTTTTAGATGAACAGAACTCGCGCTCCAGTCCCATTTATTATAAATGAAAACAAAAACGAGTGCAAATGTAACCGCTCTCAACAAGATACATCTTTGGAGCATCAGAGCACGGCATCCCCCGAGTCTGATTCACTTGCGATAGCCTATTACACCCAACCTCATCACCACAGGTTTAACAGTTCAGATTTTCACTTTCAGAAGATTCCGCTTCAGACGTCTTCCTCATCTTCTCAGCATTCTGGCACGGCAACAGCGCCCACTTTGCTTCGCCTCTTGTTATCATCTCCTTCCCTTCAGGTTTGATCACTCGCCTTCTGGAGTCCTCCATTCCAGATTGGGATGCTCCACTGTCTGCCAATCAAAAGTGCAATGAAGTGATCCATCTTGGCCAATTGCAAATCCTTGAAAACGAGTCTCTATTTCTGCGTAATAGTTAAGATTCTCCTCCAAACAACCTGCATGGATGGCCACATTTTATTTTGGAAACAGATCTCATTTCCCAGATACTCCATAAGGCAGCAGAAGTCAACACATTAGTGATTTGAGCATTCTCATCTCTGCACAACCACCACTTAGCAATGCTTTCGAAATTATCGCCAGTGATTTGAGCAGTGTGGACCACAGGCCCCGATCCACGTCCCCAGTGGCGGCCGCCGTCCTCGCCTGCATGCGCCGGCTACCACCCTCATGCTCCCGACACTGCGGTCCAGATCCGCGCCACCGCTGATGGCCACCTCCCTTGCCTGCGCACGCCGAGCGTCCACCGGCCGCCGCCCTCGCGCTCCTAACACCGCGGTCCTGATCCGCGCCCCCACCGCCACCCTCGCCTGTGCGTGTCGCACGTCCGCTGACAGCCGCCCTCACTTGTGTGCGCCACGCGTCCGCCGTTCGCCGCCCTCGCGCTCCCGACACAACGACTCTCACCATGTAGTCGATTGAGCCACCTCGGCCGTCCAAGAAAACTCAAGGCAAGTGATTTATTGGTTCACTTGGGTATTTTCTTCACTAGATTGTGACCAAGTCTTTTTGGCTCTTTGTTTCAGTGATCTCCCAAGGCGCGGTGGGTGCTTGGAGGTGTGGTGTATATGGTGGTGCCATTCTACAAGAGAATCAGGCATGTCGAAGGTATATGTGCGCAACTCAATACCCAATACTGGTTATTGTCTGTCTCAAAATCACCTATAGTAATTCATCGTTCACCTACAAAAATACAAGCGGCTAATCTTGAGTAGAATTCAATAGTAATTGCTGTGGAGATCATGAATTACTAAAGTAGCAGTCGTTGTGGAGTTTATGAATTGCTACCAAGTAAAAATTATTGTGTTCATGAATTGCTACTGAGTAATCAAAAACTACTAAGGTGTGCTATATGTTTGGAGAATCTTATTGGTATGGTCTTGCTATGATCTTAGATGAGATAGTGGAAAATGTGGAGACTACTGCAGAAGTTGTGCAGCATATAGTTGAGGTAACGGAGAAGCTATCTACTAATGTGGCCGACCAACTTCCTGAGAAGGTATCTCTGTAGAAAGGCAGTGGAGAAAGTTAAATACATTGCTGAGATAGTGGATAAGGATGCAGAGAAGGTTGAAGTTGTCATTTAGAAGGTTTGATTCCATATTCTTGTTTTCTTCTTCAAGCTTGATACTAATTTCTGATTATATTTCACATATGATGGATAATATTATTTGAGAATCTTGTTGTTGAGTGTGGGCATGTATCGAGTACTCGTGTGTTTGAGTACTGAGTGGTTGTGTGTCGAGTACTCGTGTGTTCGAGTACTGTGTGGTCGGTATCGAGTACTCGGTGAGTTTGAGTACTACGTGGTCGTAGTTGAGTACTCGGTGTGTTTGAGTACTACGTGGTCATAGCCATAGTGGTCTAGCCAAATGTACTCGATGTGTTCGAGTACTGCGTGATCATAGTTGAGTAATCGGTGTGTTTGAGTACTGCGTAGTCTCAGTGAGTTCGAGTACTACGTGGTCGTAGTCAAGTACTCAATGTGTTAAAGTACTGCGTAGTCGTAGCCAAATGTACTCAGTGTGTTCGAGTACTGCATGGTTGAGTACTCGGTGTGTTCGAATACTGCATGGTCATAGTTGAGTACTTGTGTGTTTGAGAACTGCAGAGGAGGCGGAGGCGGAGCTCGTTGTGGCGGTCCAGCCGCATTGGACGACCGCTGTGCCAACATACGCTAGCAGCATATGGTGAGCAGGACAACAACAGCAAGACCTCTGATGCATGTGACGCACAACCTGACAATGCCTCCCGTCGTCCAGCGTCCCCCACCGCGGACCGACAGTGACAATGGAGGAGGCTCTCTTGGGCTCGGCAGCAGCAGAGTCGGAGCTGCATGGGTGGCGGGCTTGTCACCGGGTAGAGCGATTGGCCTAGCATACCCTAGCTAGGCGATGGGGTGGAAGGTGTTGGAAATAATCCTATCGAATCCGTTTTAGAGTCTGTATCGAGTCCAAGTCTATTTAGAATTAGAAATTTATAATTTAGAGTTGGTTTATATATCCAAGTCTAATTTGTAAATCTGGGTTTAAATAGTAGACAAAACCAAGGAAAATATCTTGTGATTGGATCACCATCAAAAGATTGTCTATTCTATTGCTAAATTGTTTGCGTCATCGTTATTGAGAAACAGAGGAATTTCGTCGAAAGTTTTCGAGTACTCAGTGTATTCGAAAAACAGAGGAGACTTAATTACACAGAAGATCACGAGTACTGCACTTGTGTTACCGTAGCACTTAAAAAGGTACTGTAACACTCATAACTGCTGTAGCAGCCAAAGGCTCATGGTCGTACACTAAAGTGGTCGTAAGGATGGTAAAGTCATATTCTTCATCAAGAAATCTCATTGAGTAGTCATAACTTAACTCTAAGTGGTCGTAGTCAATGTCTACGACTTGGAGTGGTCGTATTCAACAGAAGGGACGGCTGGCGGACTCGCTGGCCGCTGGTTGAAATAGGGCAAGCTCTGCTCTGCGTAAACGCGTGCGGGAGTTAGCTCTGGGTTCCTCTCACTCCTACTTCTGTTCGCTTATTATCGTCGGTGCCTTTTTTTTTCCAAACCAATTATCTCCAGACTTTAGCTGAGCTTGGCATGGCAAATAAATGTACAAACATCCTGGTTTATGTGCATGCAAGGAAACGGGAAATTTCAGGCTGCTAGTTCACTGAAAAAGGTTATTGCTAAGTTTATATCATTACATGTAAAATGATTTCTTTGGACATAGAGAAATCAAGACTTGAAAGGGGCCAAACGGCAGCCACCGGGGCCCACCTATCTGAGAAGCGCCACTGCCCACTGGAAGTGTCGTTTGTGTTCTTGCATTACTTACGTAGCCACCAAAAGCGAAATCAGCTGTAGAATTTTCCAGGCCGGTGAATAATGACTTTGGTAAATGCCCCACTGCAGCGAGGGAACTATTGAATCCATAGTACACCCACCAATATCCAGTATCATCCTCCTGCCCATCACCCAAGTTAATCGCATTAACAGCTAATTAATGAAAAGGCATGGAAAAGAAAAACACGGTTAGGCTCAAGCTCAGCTGTGTTTGTGGTTGATCCGCTCTAGTTTGATATTTTAACCTAAATTAGTGTATTTGCTGTGTGAGTGATTACCGTACAAGTGATATATTTTTAAGCACGCTTTCCCCACAATCTGTTGCTGGTCTTGAAGAATGACTATGCTAATTTCGTATACGAATACTTGCCAAAGAAATGGAAAATTTTGTGGAACGCACAATTTGTTGCCCATTAACATCAAGGAGAGTACTTATACATCCAAATCCTTTCACTATTGTATCAAATAACCAAGATTTATACACGTACCTTATAAACTTTGAGTGTAATGTTCTGCTTGGGCCCGTTAATTTGAGAAACTGTATCGATCACATCACCGGGAGAAACGCGTGAGCCTGGCAGCAATTGCAAACCGGGGCATGCCGTGTTGTAGCAACCGGTCGTCAGGAATCCGTCCTTCTGTTCAAGATTGCAGAGTGGAATACAATGACAATCAATTGTGGTATTCTCCAAGAATCACAAGCAGTTGTGAGTGTGAAACTGAGATCCAAAAGAGAGACACAGATGAGCACCGTCCAATAGGTGAAGCATCGCGTACGCGAATCACCGCCGTAGAGGCTTGGTTTCACCTTCATTTGTGAAGAAGATTCAGGCATAAAAAATGCAGCATCAGAATTCAAGAAGTGATTGCAAAGGAACAGGGCTTACGTGCCACCCAACGAGGATGAAGTTTTGCGTGGGTTGTGTGCCATTTCCAGGATGACCAACCCAAAATACCGCCGCGCTCTCTTGATCCCTGCTTAAAGCGAAGCCATAGACGTCCATTGTTGCCATCACTCCGTAGTGCTTAGAAGTTAGAATCCCTAGAATATGACTTGTATATCGCGTACTACATACAACAACATACAAGGCGGCATTGATTTTCTTTGAAACGAAAAATAAAAGTATGCCATCATCTACAGGCCAAAATACAACGGCAATATATAATAAAATGTTTGTCTTGGGAGACAGCAATAGTACCAATCCTGTATGTCAGTGTAAAGAAAATGAAAAGTTGGCGAGTAAACTCTCGTTGGCGGCGTCGTCACTTCCATCGTCAGGTTTAAACGATTGAATGTTTGATGTCTGGCCCGACGTCGATCTGTCAATTAGCGAATGATCTTCTGGGTAAGGTTGATGCAACAGGCCTCCATTAGCTCCATGAATACAAAACAAAATGAAGAGAAGAACAACGTGTAGTAGTAGAACCATTTTTAAGTACTGCCCCTGTGTTTACCTAACGTTCAACTTAAATAGCCTTGGCTGATGACGGGAAGGAGTGATTTTGGAATAAATTTATGCTCCAATTTCGTTACACTATTGTAGCAGCTGTATCATTCCTAAAATTTATGCCCCAATTCATAACTTCGTTGTATCAGCCGTATCATACTGATTTCTAAATTGCAGTGCTATTTATACGGAAATGTCAGGATATTGAAGGCTTTGAAGCTGCTCGCCAGGCTCCGCTCATTTCGATTTGAGCTTCGGATTCGACTTATTTTTACTATTCCTAAATTTTATTTTTATGATTTTTGGTTTTTAGCTTTTTGCGGTTCTTTTTGGTATTCATTTATATGATGGGCTAACTTGTTTTTGTTCTATTTTTAATATTTTTAATTGTAGTTACGCCAAATAAGCCACCATCAGCTGTAGTGTAATTTCAACGATTCTGATGTAATTTCAGCCACAAGCCGACTTGTTTCATTGTCAATCGAGAGCACCAGATACTCGTGTGTTACAGCTAGTATTTTGCCAATACATTGTAACCTAACATCAACCTTCATAGCCAATTTAATATATGGAGAGATAGCGGAGGAGAAGGATGTGGAGACCAAGCACATCATGGTGGCTATCAAGAAGAAATTTAAGTACAAGATTAACTACGCGAAGGCATGGCGTGCAAAGTAGAAGACTTTAGAAAGACGGTTCGGATCATTTGAGGCGACGTATGACAACCTTTCTCGAGTGTTGAAGGACAGAAACCCGGGCACATACACTACTTTGAAGGACAAACCATCTACAATGCCGCCAGGTTTTGCTTATTGCATAGGGCTTTCTTAGCCTTCGGTGCCTGCATTGAAGCTTTCAAGCATATGCTGCTCGTAATCTCAGTTGACAGGACCTTTTTGATTGGGAAATACTTAGGGCAGATCCTTATAGCCATTGGCATTGATGAGAACAATCAGATTCTTCCGTTGGCCATCACATTTGTCAAGAGTGAGAAATTATGACAATTGGTTGTATTTCTTTTGACATGTGAGGATGGGAGTTGTTGGAGCTCGTTCTGGTGTGTGCGTAATCCATGATTGTCATGCCGGAATACTGAAGGCCATAAGAACACTTTACCAAGACCCCGACGAGACATTCCCTTGGCCAGATGTGAGAAGCAGATGGTGCACTCACCATCTAGAGACTAACTTCTTTCAGCAGTTCCCGAAGTAACCATTGGTGAAGCTATTCAAGAGGCTGGCTATACAAAACCAGCAGCACAAGTTTGATGCTTTATGGGTGCTGTTGGATGAGCACAGTAGGAAGTACGTGGATGAGAGGAACAAGGGACCAGCCATTGCTGGGGTGGCACAACCTGAATGCCTCACACTACTGCCAGAGTCTGAAACTACTGGTCTGAGGAGGAAGACCTCGAGGAACATCAAGTGCTTCTCCCACTGGATCGAGGTCGAGCCATTGAAGAAGTGGTTCCTATTGCACGACATGGGCGGTGCAAGGTACAATATAATGACCACTAATCTTGCGGAGGTGTACAACTGGGTTCTTAGGGGCATTCGTTCTCAGCCCCTCGTCGTTATCGTGGAAGGTGTTTTGCACATCACAATTAGCTATTTCAGGGAGAGACATGCAAATGCCGCACTTCATGCCACCAACCCACAAACACCCTACCACGTGAAGATTATAGCATACATGCAGGCGAAGACAGAGAAGGGCCAGTTGCATATAGTGTACGTGATGGGAAATATGGAGCATCATTTTGATGTGCTTCTCTGGGATAGAGCCAGATTTGGGATGGCTCATTCTTTTGTCACTCATGAGGTATGCCTTGGAGATATGTCAACCAACCTAGCTGTACATGCAATAAGTTAAAGCTCTTACACAAGCCATACTCTCATGTACTTGTCGCATGCAGGATTGTGCACATGGACCCTTCGAACTTTATGTTCGTGTACTTCTTCAAGGAGAGGATGGCACAAATGTGGGGTAGTGAGCTTAGGGGTTTCAGGGTTGTGGGTAACTTCTCCACCTTAGATATTGCAAAGAGGACCTGGATTCCGGATGTTGACATGCTAAAGGGTGGGAAGGGTCATCGACAGAGTCGTCAGATTACCAATGATATGGATGAAGGGCAAGTTGGGGCATTGGGTAGGTGCTGCGGCCAGAAGGGCCACATAGCCAGATAATGCAAGGCACCTACTGAGGAGTAGGCACACCGGTATGGTTTGCGGTATCACTTGTTCAAGTGTGCAAAGTGGGAACAATATTGGAAATCAGTGTACATTGTCATTTGTATTTCGTTGGTTGCTACATTTGATGTACGTAGTGTCATCGCACATATATCGTACGTTGCACATACTATTTATGTAACTGTTGTGGTACTATCCCTTTTTTTTGTTACTTTTCAAAGTAGTGTCTTTGAAGCCTAGTACTATTTGTTTGTTTGTTTACAAGTTAAATTTACTCCTACTTTACATTCGTTGTTTTATTTGCACATATGTGCTAACTTGAAGTTGTTTTGCAGGTATGGCTTGTGACCCTCATGGATTGGAGTGGCCTTTCGGCCTCCTGGAGGAGTGCATCGACTGTGTACATCACGTGTCGCATTGTCCCACATCCTGCAGGCACGAGCGACGCGACTAAGTTGGGGGTGATCTGGACACATCGGGTGGCCTGGAGGCTAGACCCATGCTAGACAGATAGGTTCACATCCCGGTGGCAGTATCTTCTCGCCATACATACATTTTGTACTGACCTTTTTTTTGCTTCACAAGCTTAGCGCTGCCGATCTACTACCTCTCGCCCGAATGGTACAGGCCATGGATGCGGACGAGCTGGCACAACCTGTGGTCGGGGATGACGGAGGCGTCCATGAACGGTCACAATGCTTCTCGTTCGACCACTCCTTGCTGATGGCTCTCGAGGACCAGTGGTGGCCAGAGACTCACACTTTCCATCTCCCATTTGCGGAGATGTCCCCTACTCTACAGAATGTCTCCCTGCTACTTGGCCTCCCTATCGTGGGAGGTGCTTCCTTGCTGCAGGAGGCCTTGGCCGATTGGCGTGGTGACCTTCTGGCTAAGTTTGATGAAAACCTTCTGCCTACGACCATGGCTGGGTACTAAATCTTCCTGAAGGCACAGAGGCACGGTCAACCCTTGCAGTGGCTATCATAGTTTCAGGTATGTGTTCGACACCCTTCCCGTTGGGAGCACTGTGCTCTCCTTTCCATACTATGGTCTTACTAACTTTTTGCTTGTACTTAGGTTGACGGACGACACCTGTTGGATGACAGCGCTCCCTACGGGCAGGAGATGTACCATGGGGACAAGGTGGATTGGCTGACTATGGGCTTTCTCTAGTGCTGGTGACAGGTATGTACTCTATCTTGCAAATAATTTTTTTTCATATAACCAATCATTCTATGTAACAACTTATGTTTCTTGCAGGTACAATTTGCACACATGTAGGTGACATAGGCGTACAAGCCGCTCGTGGAGTAGTTCAACTGCCTCACGATGGATGATGTGTGCTGAAAGCCATACTCCCATCTAGAGTTAGAGGCCTGCGCTCCTCACAGCCTGTCCTCGCTATGCTTGCTCGAATACTGGCTGACCCGTAGGGCACTTGTGTTTGATGTCTTCATTGAGGACTATGTGGCACATCGTGTGATGTGCCAGTTTGGCCTACGCCAAGTGGTTCCAGCACTAGTCGGCATGCCTGACAACATGCATGGGTGAGTAATTGGCATAGGTGCCCCTCTTTTTACTGGCATCTCGTACACACGACTTCTAACTACATATTACGTCTTGCAAGCACAGTAGGAAGGGAGTCTGTTGCGGCACAAAATGGCAAAGGAGGACGGACATGTGGGTACAATAGTGGGAGGGTGCGCTGTAGGACTATAAGCAGGAGGACACCTTCTATGACCACAGTGCATGCGAGGAGTACCTTTGTAGGATCAAGGATATCGACTAGAGGGGGGTGAATAGGAGGTTATTAAATTTTCTTGTTCACTTGATTAATTCTTTACAATTCAAATGACAAGAATGTAAAGCAATTAATCCTATGCGATTCTAGTTAACAATATAGCAAACTTAGCTCTAAACAATCAAATGATCACAAAGATGTAAATAAGTAAGAGCTAAGAACAAAAGAACACAACCAATGTTTTACCGTGGTGATCGGAAACTTGCCGGTTTCCCCTAGTCCACGTTGAGGTTAGCTCGGATGAATCGGACCGGCTCCACAAATTGAGCCAAACACCTCGATCACTAATGTAGCTCTTCCCCGCTCCGGGTAGGTGAGCTCTAACCTTAACAAATTACCGGGTCTTCTCACAAGCTTCTTGACAAGATCTTCAAGCCAAACTTCGCCCAATCGTCCAAGTGCCGGCAAGCACTAAGAGTAATAGACCTTGGGCTTCACTTGAATGTAATTCTTGTGCTAAGTGGATCAACAATTGAAATTCTTGCACTAATTGCAAAACCACCTCAATTTAATGCTCAATGAGAGAAAGTGGGTGGAATGAATGCTCTTGGGCTCAAGGAATATGCAATGAGTCTCTAACCTTAGCCCATGTGCAGTGGTGGGGGTATTTATAACCTCCACCAACCAAAACTAGCTGTTTGACACAATTTCCAGAAAAAATTCTGGTCGAGCGGTACTACCGCTTCTGAGGGCGGTACTACCGCTACAAATCTTCGCGCCAGAACGGCTATGTCAGAGCTCTGCAGTGACCGTTGGATTTGGCGACGCGGTACTACCGCCGTTGATATTTGCGGTACTACCGCTCTCCGGTAGTTCCGCAAAGTCGGCGTGGTACTACCGCTCCAGCCAAACTCCAAAAGGTCCCAAATTTTAGCGCTCTCTGGAAAAATTGATCCGCTCTTATGGCCAGATCTTCCGGACTCCGGAAGTACCGCTCTAGTCAGCGGAACTACCGCACACAGCAGTAGTTCCGATGTTGAAATCGCCGGTACTTCCGCTCCAGGAAAATCCAGACTTCATCCGAAGGGTGCTCTCTGAAAAAATCAATCCGCTATCCCTCCGGATCTTCCGAACTCCGGAAGTACCGCTCCATAATGCGGTACTACCGCTCAGTGCGGTAGTTCCGGCGTTCAAGTGGCCGGTACTTCCGTTTCCGCAAGAGCTCAAGTGCATCCGCGGGTGCTTTCTGGAAAAATTGATCCGCTCAAGAAACGGATCTTCCGCTCGCCGGTACTACCGCATTTGGGCGCGGAACTACCGCTCTCCGGTAGTTCCGACGTTCAAAACTGCGGTACTACCGCCCTTCCAGACAGAGCACAGATTTTGTTTTAAAACTGATTTTTGATGGATGCAAGTTTCTAGTGTTGATCCATATGGCACAAGAAGTATGTTTTCAAGCTACTTGCCAGGATCCCTCTTGATGGTACGATCGTCTATCCTATAATCCGGTCTTCCACCATTCACCTAAGACCGGTAAAATTCAAAAAGGATCCTATGCTAAGTATACCTTTGTCTTGAGCCAATTTGGTCTTCATAGATATCCTTTGGCTTGCATCTTGTCGCTCATAAGTAGACTAACCCATAGCATGCTCATAAAACATGTTAGTCCCATATTCACATAATTTCATTAATTACCAAAACTATTTTTAGGGGCCTAGATGTTTTCAATCTCCCCCTTTTTGGTAATTGATGACAACCCAAGTTGTATGAGAGATAAATGTTTTGAATATATCAAATTGTTTGATAACAAATTGTATATTCCATATTGACTTTAAATGAGAGAAGTTCTTTGCAATAAAACTCGAGAGGGGAGATAACTCCCCCTAAACATGTGCATAGATAAAAATATGATATTTCATACAAGATGCACAGGACAAAGAGATATCATAACGAGAAAGTAATTTAACATTTAAGCGACAGGTATTAGCATAAGCATTTATGACCATAACGGTTCATTACATCCATAAGTTCAGAAGATAAAACGAGTTCATTACGTCAAGCGACCATCAAACAACCATAGGTTCATTACAATCAACCAAAAAAAATAATAAAGAGATATAGCCCCATAAGTCCCATAAGAAAGCCCCAAGCTACTACTAACTGTCTTCTCCCCTTTTGGCATCAAGTACCAAAAAGAGATCAATCATGAGAGGTACGGCGACGAGTGTAGCGACGAGGCGATGGAGGGTGCTCTAGAGCTGCAACTCGACTATCTAGAGATGTCAATCTGCTATCAATGGAGTCCAGGTGCGAGTTGAGGGTGGAGAACCCCTCAAGCATGGAAGAGTACACCTGAGAGAGAGGGCTGGCCAGACTCCTGTGGTGCGGCTGCTCCGCACTTTCTTGAGGTTGCCGCCGAGGATGATCCAGCTCCTGTGGCTGCCTGTCTAGCTCTCACAGCTGTAGGTATGGGAGCCTATGGTCTGGGCTTGTAAGGCTTATGCACTCCACCACGTCCTCCGCGATAATGAAACTTGGTATCAATCAATGCCATAATGTAGGGCGCATAATTGATGCGCTTGTTGCGATCATTTTTGGAAGATACTATCTCCCTCATGATAACATCAACAACATCGAACTTATCCCCCTTCATAATATAGTCTATGATATTCTAGGCGTGACCTCGAATAGCATCATAATTGCCGCCTTTTGGAAGAATAGTACGATTGATGATACGGTTGACCAGGCTAGGAATGGGAAGCAGTCCAACATTCTTGCCAAGCACGTATTTTTCTTCAGTGTTGTAGTAAGGATACATGGCATGAACGTCAAGAGCGGGCTTGTCATAAACCTTCTCAAAAGCACTTAGCTCCGCTCCTAACGCTATCTCAAATTCATGCTTGGTGGCCTCTAGTCTTGTGCATACTGTCATCCATGTCATATGCTCACGGTCTGGAGTAACATGCACAGTAGCATAAAACTGACGAATAAATTCTTCATTGTAATCACACCCCTTGGCCACAAGCTGATGAATACCGCTTCCCCGGAATAGCCTGAAAGTCCCATCATACTTATCAATGCTGTCAATATGATCCCAGTCAACGTACTTGTGATCTGCAAACTGGCGATCTGGTCCATACATCTCATCAAAGATCTTCTCCTGGAATCTGGTGTGAAACTTGGGATTGATGGAGTTGGAGGGTAGCTCATACTGGTTCCGGTGACGAAGTCTGGCGTACTCGTCAGCGGTGATCTTCTTGAGATCTATCTCAAGATCCTCCCTGTCAGCCAAGTCTTCCTCAGATTCTTCCATGGGAGAGCTCGCAGGCTGTGGCTGCTCAGACTCTGTCTCAGATCCAGAGTCGGGCTCAGGCTCAGGTGCAGGCGCTTTTCCTTTATCCTGAGCTGCCTTTTGGACCGCCTCAGGGGATGGAAGTGAAGGAATGCCCGAAGAATCCCCTGAAGCATATGATTTTCTGCTAGCGGCTCTTGTTCTAGGCATCTAGAAACAAGAAGAAAGGATCATGAGAATCAAAGGAAATAGACCAAGTTAGATTGAAGAGAAATGAAATGAATTTGCTGCACTGTCAGGAAATCCAGTAGTACCGCCGTTCTGGGCCGGTAGTACCGCTCAGAGGTAGTACCGCACCAGACGGGCGGTAGTTCCGCTTCCTGGCAGATTCTAGGGTTTTGGAAATGTGAATGGATTATTTGGTGTTTTCTTGGATTGAATCCATGGAATAGGTTTGTAGATACCTTTAAACACCAAATATACTCATTTCCCTAGAATTAGATAGCAAAAACAACTACATTTTGATTCAACCTATACCATGACCTAGGGTTCAAGAAATGAAGATCAAAAAGAGATTTTTGATCTGGAATACCTTGAGGATCGGAGAAGTTGAACCCTGGGGAGTTGATTTGAGTCGAAGAAACGAAGAAATCACCACTAGATTTGTGGATCTAGAGTGCGGTTTTGGTGGATCCTTTTGTGTGAGAGAGAGAGGTGAGGAGGAGTACGGGCACGGGCGGAGGAGGAGAGGAAGTACCGGAGAGGGGGGAAAAAGAGGGGTCAAACAGAAGAAAACCCTTGGGCGCAGGCAGTTGCTCCCCCTTAAATGCAGGTCCGGTAGTACCGCAGATGCGGCCGGTAGTACCGCTCAGAGCGGTAGTACCGCTTCCTCGGCCGGAGGTACCGTTTCCCGGAAGCACCGCAGGAGACAGCGGTAGTTCCGATTTTTCTGGAACTTCGCAGAGTTGGAATTTTAAGAGAATAGATGTAAATGATCCCTAGTTTTTGCACTCAATTAAAATCTTTAAGGATCATTATGCATTAAATAGAACAAAATATTATCTTTAAATAATTTTTTTCCTTTCAAAATCAAAAGCTTTTGGCACAAAAGCACAATTGCAAGCAACTTTTCAAGCTTCCTCAAATGAGCATACATTTAAATTTGCCATAATTTTATGCAACATTTGAGTAATCCAAGACATTTAATTCACTCCTAAGTTTGCAAAAGCGGTTTTCATCTAATGGCTTGGTGAATATATCCGCTAATTGATCTTCGGTCCGGATGTGGCTAATGCAAATGTCTCCCTTGCTAACATGGTCCCTCAAGAAGTGGTGGCGAATATCTGTGTGCTTGGTTCTCGAGTGTTGGACAGAATTATTGGAAATTTTCACGGCACTTTCATTATCACACAATAAAGA
Source organism: Dendrocalamus sinicus (assembly GCA_036346575.1). Taxonomy (NCBI): domain Eukaryota; kingdom Viridiplantae; phylum Streptophyta; class Magnoliopsida; order Poales; family Poaceae; genus Dendrocalamus; species Dendrocalamus sinicus. Next base: position 29,609,366 of record CM070657.1, on the reverse strand, counting down.
CACTTTATCAAAATTTATTCCATAATCCAACAATGTTTGCCTCATCCACAATAATTGAGCACAACAACTCTCGGCGGAAACATATTCGGCTTCGGCGGTTGAGAGTGCTACGGAGTTTTGTTTATTTGAGGACCAAGACACTAATGATCTATCTAGGAATTGACAACTTTCTGAAGTGCTTTTTCTATCTACTTTGCAACCCACATAATCGGAATCCGAATATCCAATCAATTCAAACTTAGCACCTTTGGGATACCAAAGTCCTATATTTTGGGAGTGTTTCAAATATCTCAAAATTCTCTTTACGGCTTTTAAATGATAATCCTTTGGTGAAGCTTGAAAGCGAGCACACATGCATACACTAAACATGATATCGGGCCTAGATGCGGTAAGATAAAGTAAGCTACCAATCATGGATCTATAAAGCTTTGAATCTACCAACTTACCTCCTTCGTCGAGGTCTAGATGCCCGTTGGTTGCCATTGGTGTCTTGACGGGTTTTGCATCTTCCATGCCAAACTTTTTGAAGAGGTCTTTAGTATACTTTGTTTGGCTTATAAATGTCCCATCTTTGTGTTGCTTGATTTGGAGTCCAAAAAAATAACTTAATTCTCCTATCATGCACCTCTCAAATTCCCTAGACATCATATCACCAAATTCTTTGCAAAAATCTTGGTTAGTAGAACCAAATATAATGTCATCAACATAAATTTGGCAAATAAAGAAATCATCACCAATGATTTTTGTGAATAAGGTTGTATCTACTTTACCAATTTTAAATCCCTACGAAACAAGGAAATTTCTAAGGCGTTCATACCAAGCTCTAGGAGCTTGTTTTAAACCATAAACGCCTTTGAAAGTTTATAAACATGATTAGGAGATTTAGGATCTTCGAACCCCGAAGGTCGTTCAACAAATACAAGTTCGGAGAGTGTTCCATTCAAGAATGCACTTTTAACATCCATTTAAAATAATTTAATATCAAAACTAGATGCAAAAGCAAGCAAGATTCTAATTGACTTAAGTCTAGCAACGGGTGCAAATGTATCATCATAATCTAACCCTTCAACTTGAGTATACCCTTGAGCTACTAACCTTGCTTTGTTTCTTACCACAACGCCGTTCTCATCTTGTTTATTTCGAAAGACCCATTTAGTGCCAATCACATTATGCTCTTCGGGTCTCTCCACCAAGGTCCATACTTCATTTTGTGCGAAATTATTTAATTCTTCATGCATGGTGTTAACCCAATCTGGGTCATCTAGAGCTTCATTTACAAGCTTAGGCTCAAGAGAAGAAACAAAGGAGTAATGTTCGCAAAATGAAGCTACTCTAGAGCGAGTTTGAACACCCTTACTCACGTCACCCAATATTTGATCTATTGGATGATCCTTGGCAATTGCATTGTGAATCTTGAGGTTGTTTTGTTGTTGATCCTTTTGCTCATCTTCAACAACTTGAATATTGCTTGGAGTAGACGATGTGGGTGGCTCTACCTGTCTTGATGAGCTTGGTGAAGATGGATCTTCCTTTGGCTTGATGTCTCCAATTTGCATGTTTTCCATAGCTTTGCGCAATCCTTCATCACCTACATCATCTAAATTTTCTTGCTCCTCTTGAGAGCCATTAGTTTCATCTAATTGTACATCACATGATTCTTCAACTAAACCCGAATTTTTGTTATAAACTCTATATGCTTTGCTATTTGAAGAATAACCTAAAAGGAAATCTTCATCACAACGACTTTGAAACTAGAGAGCCGAACACCCTTTCTTAGAATGTAGCATTTGCAACCAAATACTCTAAAGTAGGAAATGTTCGGTTTTCTTCCAATGAGAAGCTCATAGGAGGTCTTTTTCGAAAGTCGATGTAAGTAAAGGCGATTTATGGCATGACAAGCGGTGTTAATATCTTCCGCCCAAAATTTATCGGAAGTATTATACTCATCAAGCATTGTCCTAACCATTTCAATTAATGTGCGATTTTTCCTTTCTACAACTCCATTTTGCTCCGGAGTGTAGGTTGTGGAAAGTTCGTGCTTTATTCCAAGTTCATCACAAAAATTTTCAACTTTTGTACTTTTGAACTCGGAACCATTGTCACTCCTAATTTTCTTTATTTTAAAATCAAATTCATTTTGAGCCCTTTTTGAAAAACTTTTGAAAATCCCGGAGGTTTCACTTTTGTCATTTAGAAAGAAGACCCAAGTGTATATAGAGTAATCATTCACAATGACTAAACAATATCTATTTCCCCCGATGCTCTTATAGGTTGTTGGCCCAAACAAATCCATATATAAGAGCTCCAATGGCCTAGAGGTTGACATGATACTTTTGGAAGGATGAGAACTAGCGACTTGCTTTCCGACTTGACAAGCACTACAAAGTCGATTTTTCTCAAACTTCACATCCTTCAAGCCAACAACTAAGTCATGTTTGAAAAGCTTTTTAAGTTGCACCATACCCACATGACCTAACCTCCTATGCCATAACCAACCCAAAGAGGTTTTTGCAATTAAACAAGTTTTTAAGCATGCATCATTTGAAGTAAAATCTACCAAATAAAGATTTCCAAATCTAAAGCCTTTGAAAACAAGTTCATTACTATTTTCTTTTGAGATAGTTACATTTTCTTTAGAGAATGAACATGTTAATCCTAAATCACATAGTTGAGCAACGGATATCAAGTTAAAATTTAATGTTTCAATTAAGGATACATTAGAAATGGAAAGATCATTGGATATAGCAATTTTACCCAAATCAAGTACCTTCCCTTTGCTATTGTCTCCAAAGATGATTCTTTCATTGCTTCCGCTCTCAAATGTTGTGAACATTTTTCGGTCTCCGGTCATGTGTTGAGTGCATCCACTATCCAACACCCTTCCACCGGTTTTGTAATTTACCTTCTCCCCTTTTGCCATAAGACATGTGGGAGTGGAGAATAGCGATGGAGTTTCCTTGATGGCGATGCCGACAAGTCCCTTCTTCTTGGGAGACTCATCCTCGCTTGAGTCGGAGTCGGAATACTCCTCCTCATAGTCCCACTCACCAATATGGGCTTCGTTCTTGCCATCCGTGTGAAGCTTCTTGAAGATCTTCTTCTTGCCATTGTAATTCTTCTTCTTTGATGACTTCTCCTTGTCATCTTTCTTTGTGGGGCATTGAGAGGCAATGTGCCCCTTCTCATCACATTCATAGCAACGAATGTTGCTATACTTCTTGTTGGAGGAGGATTTCCACTTCTTGCCTTTGTCATAACTTGCGCCTCGGCTTGAGCGTCTTCTCATGAACTTGTTCATCCTTCTCACAAGAAGGGCAAGCTCCTCTTCGGAATCCTCTTCTTCATCTTCGAACTTCTCACTTGCCACCGCCTTTGCCTTGAAGGTAGTGATCTTCTTTCCTTTGGAGGTGGATTGCTCCAAGAGTTCCTCCTTGTCCTTCTTGTACAACTCATTGGTAATTAGATTACCCAAGAGTTGTGTTGGCGTCATCCTTGCCAACTCCGGTGAGTTGAGGAAGAGTGTCACCAACATCTCATACTTCTCCAGTAAGGTCCTAAGCATCTTTCTCACAATATCAAGATCGGAAAGGTTAGTTCCAAGGCCTTTGAGCTCATTCACAATGTTGTTTAGCCGTGTGTACATTTCATTGATGTCCTCATGGGGCAACATTATGAATGTCTCATACTTAATCCTAAGCCGATGCAATTTGACCTCCTTAACCGTGGATGTCCCTTCGTGTATTTCCAAAAGGGTAGTCCAAATAGTGTGAGCCGTCTCAAGATTGCTCACTCTATTGAATTCATCCGCGTTTAAGGCTCCAAAAAGAGCATTCATGGCTTGGGCATCTAAATGAGTGTTACGCCCATCTTGTTCCGTCGGATTCTCAGGATCAAGTGGCATGACGTAACCATCATTTACAATTTTTCAAATGTTAGGACTCATGACCTTTAAATAGATTGACATTCTAATTTTCCAATAATCATAATTAGAGCCATCAAACAAATGTGCCTTTCCTACCGCAATCCCCTCACTAGCCATCCTTTTCTCTCTAGACGGTTAAGTCTATAAATGAGAGACCAAGCTCTGATACCACTTGTAGGATCAAGGATACCGACTAGAGGGGGGGTGAATAGGAGGTTATTAAATTTTTCTTGTTCACTTGATTAATTCTTTACAATTTAAATGACAAGAATGTAAAACAATTAATCCTATGCAATTCTAGTTAACAATATAGCAAACTTAGCTCTAAACAATCAAATAATCACAAAGATGTAAATAAGTAAGAGCTAAGAACAAAAGAACACAACCGATGTTTACCGTGGTGATCAGAAACTTGCCGGTTTCCCCTAGTCCACGTTGAAGTTAGCCCGGACGAATCGGACCGGCTCCACGAATTGAGCCAAACACCTCGATCACTAATGTAGCTCTTCCCCGCTCCGGGTAGGTGAGCTCCAACCTTAACAAATTACCGGGTCTTCTCACAAGCTTCTTGAGAAGATCTCCAAGCCAAACTTCGCCCGATCGTCCAAGTGCCGGCAAGCACTAAGAGTAATAGACCTTGGGCTTCACTTGAATGCAATTCTTGTGCTAAGTGGATCAACAATTGAAATTCTTGCACTAATTACAAAACCACCTCAATTTAATGCTCAATGAGAGAAAGTGGGTGGGATGAATGGTCTTGGGCTCAAGGAATATACAATGAGTCTCTAACCTTAGCCCATGTGCAGTGGTGAGGGTATTTATAGCCTCCACCAACCAAAACTAGCCATTTGACACAATTTCTAGAAAAATTCTGGTCGAGCGGTACTACCGCCCCCAGGGGCTGGTACTACCGCTACCAAATCTTCGCACCAGAACGGCTATGTCAGAGCTCTGCAGTGACCGTTGGATTTGACGGCGCGGTACTACCGCCGTTGATATTTGCGGTACTACCGCTCTCTGGTAGTTCCGCAAAGTCGGCGCGGTACTACCGCTCTAGCCAAACTCGAAAAGGTCCCAAATTTTGGCGCTCTCTGGAAAAATTGATCCGCTCTTAGGGCCGGATCTTCCGGACTCCGGAAGTACCGCTTTGGTCAGCGGAACTACCGCACACAGCGGTAGTTCCGGCGTTGAAATCGCCGGTACTTCCGCTCCAGGAAAATCCAGACTTCATCCGGAGGGTGCTCTCTGAAAAAATCAATCCGCTCTCCCTCCGTATCTTCTGGATTCCGGAAGTACCGCTCCATAATGCGGTACTACCGCTCGGTGCGGTAGTTCCGGCGTTCAAGTGGCCGGTACTTCCGTTTCCGCAAGAGCTCAAGTGCATCCGCGGGTGTTTTCTGGAAAAATTGATCAGCTCAAGAAACGGATCTTCCGCTCGCCGGTACTACCGCATTTGGGCGCGGAACTACCGCTCTCCGGTAGTTCCGACGTTCAAAACTGCGGTACTACCGCCCTTCCAGACAGAGCACAGATTTTGTTTTAAAACTGATTTTTGATGGATGCAAGTTTCTAGTGTTGATCCATATGGCACAAGAAGTATGTTTTCAAGCTACTTGCCAGGATCCCTCTTGATGGTACGATCATCTATCCTATAATCCGGTCTTCCTCCATTCACCTAAGACCGGTAAAATTCAAAAAGGATCCTATGCTAAGTATACCTTTGTCTTGAGCCAATTTGGTCTTCATAGATATCCTTTGGCTTGCATCTTGTCGCTCATAAGTAGACTAACCCATAGCATGCTCATAAAACATGTTAGTCTCATATTCACATAATTTCATTAATTACCAAAACCATTTTTAGGGGCCTAGATGCTTTCAACCTTCACTGGTACACTCCTTGGACACATACTAGGATGGTACTTGTTGCCAACCTGTCCGCACCACGTGTCCCAGTACCAATTGACACATACCCTATGCACTTCACACAGAACATGCACCGTGCGGTACGTTACATTGTGTTTTCAAAACTTTGATTCTGGGAACCCCACTTACAGGTTTCACCCTATCACGTTTTTGTTGCAGGTGGATATTAGTAGTGAGATTGAGAGGGACTCCTGCTCTATGTTTCAGAGGATCACCGACGGTGCGGAGGTCACACGCAAGGAGGCGGCCTAGTTTTTTGCAGTGTCACAGCTCAAGCCGTGCGTATTGTCGCCCTATTGTCATGCACTAGGTTCCTGGAGTTTGACATGTCAACGCCTGGTCGACAGTCGGTATGGGTGGATTACTGTGCACTCTAGTAAATTGTTTTTTACTAGGATTTGCTCACAGTGAAAATAGGCTCATGATTTATTCAGGTTTGTTTTTATGACCGGATGATGATACCCGATTAGTGAGAAGTGCCAACCAACCCCAGACAATCCTAGTATCTCAATGAGCGAACCCTGTGAGATGATATGGACTAACGGGTTCCGATGACAATTTTTTTCTTTTCTTGGTTTTTCCCTTTTCAACAAGCAGGTGTTTTTCCTACAAAAAAAGTGGATAGAAACTACAGCTTTAGCAATTATTGATGATTGATGTAATTTTAGTTGCAGTGTATTATTTTATTCTGGAGACGATTGTCTTGATTGAGCTTGGGAAATGTAAAGTAATGCGATTGAACGTTAATTGGTTAACTGATGTATTAGGAATTGTTATATTTTTATTTAATTGAAGAAGACTTTTGATTATAGCTTGACTAGTGTGTTAATTTGCTGAATTAAAGGTGTTTCTTCTTTATCCAATTATTAGCGCTAATTAAGAAATGTGGGTTGTCACGACAAGCTAGACTCCGTTTTTGACTTTTCACATATATTTAAGCGTAAAAATGGTACTCGACAGACAAAATATGCTAATTAATTAGAAGGTATGAGCCTATATTTTACAGCAAAATACAGGTCTATTCCCAATGTGCTGCTACACAAGTTAGTTTAACCGTGACAATTTTTTCTTGTCACTTTCCGGTAGCAAGTAGCACTTGCAGCCTTGCAAGAGAGGGATTGATTCTATTAAACACTAGTTGACACTCTGGATAATGAGTGAAGCTAGCATTATTTCGGGTAAAGCGTACTGGCGCCAACAACAACAAACTTGTGCTTTGGGGAAATGCTTGTTCCAACGATGACGGCTGCTACAAGCGTGCCGAGAGCGGGAAACTTCAACATCGATGAAGCATGTTTCTCATTGGAAGCAAATAAAGTAATTGCATGTCTAGATTGAGCTTATATCTTCTTTCACTCACTAGTTTTAGTAGTGGAGTGACTAGTGTAATAGATTCAGTCCTCAGCAGTGTATGTTGCTTGGGCTAAAGACTATACGATACAGAGGTTTTCCTATTTTGCAAGTTTTTTCTTGCTTTTAGCCTTTATTTTTCGTTTGTAAGTGGTTCTTGTAGATATGGGGTTTTAGTTCTTATATCCTTTTTGCATTATGCATACATGATATTGCATTGTAAATTATCCATTTTAGTTATAAACTTTAACTATTACTCATTTGTGATGTAATTTTAACTTGATACTGTTGATTGCCATATTATGCCTACTTAGCTAACATTGTTATGCTCTTGTGTATATGATTAGATCTTTGCTATGCTAGCTTAACTTACCAACCTGAACTTAATTTCACAAGTGGTATCGATTTCTGCAATTGGTATCTTTTAAATTTGCAAAAATAGATTTCCTTTTATGATATATATGTCATATCAAAAATGCTCTATTGAATCTTGGATATTTTATTGAGATTTATTTAGTGCTATACTAGTTCTTGGGTAAATCATGCCTCGCTCATTAAATTAGTGCATAACTTAATGAAATGATCTTTTTTGTACAAAAACTTGAATGTCAGCAATTCTTTTTCATGAAACTGCTTGTCATTTTTTTTGACACAAACTCAGGGAGAGTTTTATATGACCAAGGTCATTCTTTTAAGTGTAATGCTTGAGATGGTCAACAATGGCTTAAGATCAAAGAAAATAAAAATAACTCAAATTGGTTGAATCTCAAAAGGCAATTGTATATGGCTCCTAGTCTAAAACTTGTTTTTACTAAGATAGACCATAAAATGTAAATAATGGCTGAGCCTTAGGAGGTAGTTGTGGATGACTTCAAGTTCAGAACTTGCTTTGCTAAGATAAGCCTAAATGATTTCTAAAATACCAAGGATGGCTTTTGTTTAGTGCTTAGGTATAATTAGCTAAAATTAAACATCTAGCACTTTAGTTGATTCAATTTGAGCTTCTTGAACCTATTTAGCCTTCTTGACATGGCTTAGTTTATACTTGAATACTTTAAGATGAACTTCACATTTTTGAAACCTTACTTAATTTGAAATCAAATTGAATGTTCTAAATTATGCTATATTATCTAGATTGGTTACATATACATTTTTATGATCTAGATAGCTCTATATACATTTTATGGCATCAAGTAATATCTTTTATCTTTAACTTCACTTTGGATAATTTTTAAATCTCTATTTTAAGTTATGCATTTTCATTCATGCATACATGCTCTTTCTTGCTCCCTTGTTTACAAGTGTTTTCATGCGTCTTTTGATAATGAGTATTTGTGAGTTTGTTTTGCTCTCTTGACTCTTGATGACTTTTTTACTAAAAGGGGAGAATATTTAAAGCAAAATTTGGTATTAGTCTGAATAAGGTGAATTTGATGAAAAATTAACATCAAAAGGGGAGAATACTTTAAAAGGTTAAAAATTGCAGAATGAACTTTGTGAGGTTGCATTAGAGCAAAAATAAGATTTTATGTGAGAAAAATGTATTTTGATTCTTAATTGATCTTTTGCATTGCATTTGTTCTCTTTTGCTTTTTTTGTTTTGTGTCTTGCTATGACAATGGTCAAGATGAGCAATTGTTTTTTATTTGGACCATGAGCAAGAATATACTATTTGAAGGATTTTCGATGTGGATAGAGATTTTGGTGAAAACTTTCTCTTTCTTGATCTTAGCACCATTCCATTTCTCTTAAACATTGCTTGTGGCATTGCTTGTGATTTTTTTCTCTTCAGTCTGTGTCATCATGATGGGCAGAGCATTAGGTTTCAAATGCAGTGCTTTCTTATGAGCAGGTAAGAGTTCGTGCCTTTTACTCCAAGAAATTGACTGCTAAAAACAGGTTTAAAAGAATTAACATACCTGACATTAACAGCACTACTATGAGAGGGCTTCTATGCTCTCCCAAAATGTGAAAAACACAAATTTTAAAGCATGGCAAGCAATCGATCCGAGCACAAATGATATATATGTAGCTCTTAATTAGCAAAACATATATATGAATCTACATCATGACTAATCCTTGTACAAAAACCATATGAATAACACTTATATGGACACAATATGACTAATATTGTATAGATACCGTCATAACAAACTAGAACCAACTCAGAACTGAAAAGAGATACGGGCTCCGGTCAGACCGCCAGGTCCCACGGATGACGGCTGGTTCAAGCGTGTCGAGAGCGGCAAGCTTCATCATCGATGAAGGATGTTTCTGATTGGAAGGAAATAAACTAACTGGATGCTCCGGGTGCTGCCAACTTGCCTGCACCAACTCCTCATACAAACATGTCAAAGCTGCTGTCATTGATGTCATCATCTTGTCTTGGTACAGAATATGACATTCGGCCATTCCTAGGCTTGTGAATTGTAAGATACGGCTGAATTACTAAGACATGGTTTGATTCATGCAATGGCCATGTAACACAAATAGTGGAACATCTGAATGCATGTATGGCTGTTCTGTTTGATTGTCCACATAAAGCTCATTCTTTTTTTTTCTTTCGTTCGTGCGCTGCCGTTCAATTAAGTAGAAGGAAACAGAAAGATTTTACACAGCAAGAGGTCACTCCAAGGCTTGAATGACCTAGGGATGGCAACGGCCCTCCAATCCCTACTCCATGTTTAGCTATAACCTAAATTGTAAGTGTTAGGAATAGTCCCACATGGATTGTGGAAGAGGAGCAAGCACAACTTATAAGTGTGAGGGAGCCCCCACCCATTGGACTAGTCTTTTGGGGGGAGAAGGCCCAATACCACTTATAAGTTTGTTGCTCCGTTGCTCCGTGGGCTTAGTTGTGTTCAGCCCATTTAAACCTGTGGTACTCAGTTGGACCTAGGCATGCGACCAGGGTCAAAAGAATATAACAATTGGTATCAGAGCCCAGGTGACTACCATCTCCTTAAACCTCATGGTTGCAGAAGTGTCCAATCCATGTGTGAGGGGGAGATTGTTAGGAATAGTCCCACATGGATTGTGGGAGAGGAGCAAGCACAACTTATAAGTGTGAGGGAGCCCCCACCCATTGGACTAGTCTTTTGGGGGGAGAAGGCCCAATACCACTTATAAGGTTGTTGCTCCGTGGGCTTAGTTGTGTTCAGCCCATTTAAACCTGTGGTACTCAGTTGGACCTAGGCATGCGGCCAGGGTCAAAAGAATATAACAATTAACTTCTTTCTTTCGACTTAATCTTGACTTAGAGTCCTAGTCGTAATCGAGTTCGATTTCGTGTGTAGTTCGAGTTGAAGTAGTGTCCAATTCGAAGTCCTAGTCGTATGTTAGTAGGAGTTATAAGCATATAAATTGAGAGGCTTGTAACCAGTTTATGCATTGCAATTTATGCGAGAAATAAAGTACAAATCAAGGGCTAGATTCGTAACAATTGGTATCAGAGCCTACCTCAATTTCTCCCGCTGCTGCCCCCCGGGAGGAGCAATCTCCACTCCCGGGGGTGGCCACCATTGCTCGCCGCCGCTGCAGAGAAGAAAAGTCGTCGCCCCAGAGAAGAAAAAGAGCAAGACAGAGTAAGAAAGTAAAAGGAAAGAAGAAGCAAAAGTCAACAGTTTTTGCTTTGCATGTGGTCTACATCATGTGAAAAAAAAGGAGGCAAGGTGCTGCTCTTTCGGCTGGAAGCACGTCCAAAAGAGTAGGCGAGGCGTTCCGTCCGTCTCGTCAGGAGCAGAGAAGAAAAGAAAGTTTTCCAACGCAAGCAGCGCACGACATCAGCAGTAGAAGCGAAGCCGAACACGAAAAGTCATAGACAAGATCGAAGCACAGACTCCGAGCCGAACTTTTGGTTTTTTTTCCGTCTCCGAGTCGGAGGCATTAGCGGCAAAATAAAAGTCGGTCCGAGGAGAGCAAAGAAATTAAACAGAGCGCGGAGACAAACAACAGAAGGCAAGTCCAAGCAAGAGCAAGAGCAAAGTTCCAGAAAAAGAGAAAAAAAACAGTAATTTTTTCCTCCATTTTCTCTCCGTCCAAGAGCCTTCAAAGTAGCGGAGTTTTTGATCCGTGCCCAAGATCATGTCGCGTGATTCGGAAGCGGTCTCGGCGGCAACGAGGCATCATCGGTGCGATGGCGAAGGAGAGTTCCGCTATCTCGCTGCATTATCCGATGCTCACGGAGAGCAATTATGCAGCATAGGCAATCAAGATGAAGGTGTACATGAAGGCTCAAGGTGTGCGGGATGCGATCGAGAACGACAACGCCGATATGCGCAAAGATCGGATGGCATTGGCGGCCATCTACGGGCATCCCAGAAGAGACGCTCTTCCTATTGGCCGAAAAGGAGACGGCCAAAGCCGCGTGGGAGGCGTTGAAAGCGATGCATCTTGGCCCAGATCGTGTGAAGGAAGCAAAGGTACAAACTCTCAAAACCGAGTTCGAGGTGCTGCGTATGAAGGAAACGGAGTCGATCAATGACTTCGCCGTCTGGTTGACGGTCATCGTCAATAAGATACGGGCCCTTGGCGAGAAGGTGGAAGAGTTGTATGTGGTAAAGAAATTCCTCCGTGCTATTCCCTCACAGTTTCTCCCGATTGCTTCAGTCATAGAGCAATTTGGAGACCTAAAGGCAATAACCATGGAGGAGGTCATCGGTCGTCTTAAGGCGTATGAGGAACGCATCCATGACACTAGCAACAAAGGTGAAGGACAGCTCTTGTTGACTCGCGCTGAGTGGGAGGCTCAATCATCAAAGCGTGAAGGCAAGAACACTTCCAGAGGTGATGGCCAAGGCTATAAAGGTCGGAGGTTTGATAAGGCAAAAGTGAGGTGTTATAACTGCAACGATTATGGACACTTTGCTTCAGAATGCTAAAAGCCGAAGACGAAGAAAGCGTTTGTTGCCGAAGCGCTCAGCGAAGATGAAGTGCTCTGAAGATGAGTTGAGTCAGGGACGTTTGAGATGTGTCGCCGTCCAAACTCAAACAAGATAGAAAAAAGTTAGAAAGTCAAGATTAAGGGGGAGATTGTTAGATTTAATCTTGACTTAGAGTCCTAGTCGTAATCGAGTTCGATTTCGTGTGTAGTTCGAGTTGAAGTAGTGTCCAATTCGAAGTCCTAGTCGTATGTTAGTAGGAGTTATAAGCATATAAATTGAGAGGCTTGTAACCAGTTTATGCATTGCAAGATTTACGAGAAATAAAGATTAGAAATTGAGGGCTAATTTTGTAACAGTAAGGCTATTGAGGTAATTTCGTAAAATTATCATATGGTTATGTAGAAATACATAAGTTTTTTTAATACACAAGATGGTAGAATAATACTAATGAGTTATATATAATATGTTATGCAAAACCATATTAAGCTAGAGACAAAATACCAATGTGTTAGATATGTAGATAGATCAATTTACATGTATACGGGTGTTTATCGGGGTATAGCGCCAATAGCGGGGAGCGGAGATTGGGGAAGTATTCCTTTTTTAGATAATGGAAACGACGTTCCAACCTCTACACCCCGAAGAGGTGTACACAGCTAATTCAATACATCTAGGAGCACTCAAGCTCAGCTCTCTCGAAAGAGAGGAAAACAAAAGACAAATCACAAAGTTCAGACAAAAGGAGAGGAACCAAGACTAGGCTTCAATTCTATTCCGGAATTTCCATCCAAACTTCGCAAAAACCTCCAAAATGACTGATTCCAAGATCCGGCAACCGTTCTTGATGTTTGGTCTTTCATCTTCTTTATGTAGCAGTGACCAAAGTCGAATCCAGTATGTTGCTCTGAAGATTACCTGCAAAAAGGTGTTTGGTTTAGCTTTGTTGAATACCATATCATTTCTATTCAACCACATAGCCCAACAAATAGCTGCCGCTCCTAATAAAATTTGATTTTTAGACTTAGGCCGAAAACCCGAAAGCCAAGAACCAAACAAATTAGCTATGCTAGATGGCGGTTGAATTCCAAAAGTGATATGCACGGTATTCCAAATAAATCTAGCAAAATGACACTCAAAGAACAAATGTTGTATAGTCTCCATAGAGCTACAAAAACAACACTTAAAGCTTCCTTGCCAATTCCTTTTTGCTAGGTTGTCCTTAGTAAGAGTAACACCCTTTTGGAGATACCAAAGGAAGATTTTAATTTTCAAAGGCACTCTTAACTTCCAAAGTGGGTTTTTGTATGGTACGATCCCTTCTTGCATCATACTCAAATACATAGAACGAACCGTGAAGGATCCGCTCCTATGTAGATTCCAAACAAACAAATCCTTGCCAATAGTAAGATTAATCGACATTATCTTGGAAATTAGATCTTCCCAAGCAAGCAAATTTGTGCCCACCAAAGCCCTTCTAAAAGATACATTAAGTGGTATAGTACTAAGAACCTTTGCCACCGTATCATATTTTCTCCTTACAATTCTATAAAGAGAAGGGTAAGCAATCCCAAGAGGTTTGTCCTCTAACCAAACATCCTCCCAAAATCTGATTTGTGTCCCGCTTTGGATATGGAAGGAGCCACCGGCCAAGAAGTCATCCTTGACCTTCATGAGCCCCGACCAAAACTGTGAATCTCCCGGTTGTTTACGAACATGGGTAAGGATTTTGTTGTTCAAATATTTCTTCTTTAGAAGACTTTGCCAAACACCATCCTCATTAATGAGTTTAAACAACCATTTGCTCAAGAGACACTTGTTTTGAATGCCAAGGCCACCAAGATCTTTTGGTCTACAAAGTACGCTCCATCTAGCGAGTCTGTACTTCTTTTTGTGTTCATCACACTGCCAAAAGAATCTTGATTGGGGAAGTATTCCTATCTCCATCTCCAGATAAGGCAGCAGGAACAAAATCTGGGGCTCCATTGCCATACCTAGAATGACCACACCAGCTCAGAGCAGAAGAGGTGGTGCTAAAGCAAAGAAGAACACCGGAAAAACTATTAACTATAGGGGTTAGGCTATAGTCAAAGCAAAAGACCTAACAGAAATTTTCTGTTGGATAAGGTGAACAACCTGGTGCGGCCGGAGAGAAGCATGCTGCTCTATTCTTCTCTTTCCGTAAGTTCGTCTCCTTCCTCCGTTGTTTATGCGCGTTGGCTAATGTTGACGCCCACCAGGTATCAATGTCAAATCAGGCCTTGAGTTTAGAGGCCGTAACTCACCCCGATCAACCACTCTCACCATCTGATCCCATACCTCATAAACGAAATGCAGACAGATATGAGGCGCTATCTCCGGTTCTTGGTCACATAAAGCCCATTCTGAGTGATGCATTGCAGAATGTGCCGACGAACAATTTAATCAAATGATATCATGCATCGGTGATCGCTTTAAAATATTTTTCCAACATTATCTCATCCAATATGTCTTGTGTTCAGTTACCTACCCAATTATTGGATCCTGCACCATCCTATGAAACCATGGCAAATTGCAATGGATGAGGTCCTAGCAATGGTATACAAACTCATGAGTAAGTTGCCAGTTCTTAGGGAGAAACTCCTAGGATAAGCAAATATACGTGGACTGTCCTTGAGATCGGACCACAACGCCTTCGAATAGCTATTTCTTCTTCAGTAGGGGTACTGCAAGCCTATATCCAAACACAAATTGGTGCCTTTTCTTTCTCCAGGTCCCTCTTACCTTGAAACATCGTGTGATTTGTGTTCATCGGGTAGCTGAAATCAGCAAAGATCTTGGCAGATTTTGGATTGGAAATGGAACCTCCAAGATAAGTAGTTGGTGAGACTTTGAAGTAGTTGGAGGGCCATAACCATGACAGAGCATATATAGGATTCATCTGATATACACGGTTACCTTTGCATGTTTTGTATTCATGTTAATCCACATTGGTTTTTCACAATGGTGAGGAAATTAATAAGAGAGTAAATTTCAGAAAACCTATGTAAATAGCCACTTGTAACATAAAACTCTAGGTATTCGATTTCCTTAAACAAACCACATGTACTTAGACCCCGCTCGGTTGGGCTGAAAAGCTGTGGCTTATGGCTGAAATTGCACTGTAGCTGAAGGTGGCTTATTTAACGTAATTAAATTTAAAAAATTTTAAAAATAGAAAAAATATGCTAGCTCATTACGGACAACGCAAACGAATACGGGAAAAAAGAACAGGCAAAAAGCTCAAAAAAAATCAAAAGTTTAGAAAAAGACGAAATTTATAAATAGTAAAAAATAAGTCGAAAACTAAAAGCTGAAGCTAAAACTGTTACTCGCTGGAGTCTTGCTGTTGGTGATAGCAAGATCCTTACTCTCATCGAGAGGATGACACTTGGGGATGGGGCAATTTTCTTGCTTATTTCTCACACAATGCCATGCCAACTCGAGGGTTGGGGATACAAATTTATAGGTCGCTAACCAGCCAAGCATATGCTAAGATGCTAGTCCTAGATGCTAGTCAAAAGCTGTCCTAAAGCTAGTCTAAGATGCTAGTCTAAAGCTGTCCTAAAGCTAGTCTAAGATGCTAGTCTAAATCTGTCCTAAAGCTCAAGATGCTAGTCTAAAGCTGCTGTACAATAACCATGTGCCCACCCCACAAAGACCACAGTACAAGGACTTATTCATCATTCTCCCCCTAAGTCTTGTGCGTCGTCTTGTGGGAAAGTTGAACTATTCGATCCTAGAGCGAGCTCGAGAATTTGACCCTCCCAAGAGGCTTGGTGAGCAGTCCGCAAGCTGATCCGTGGTGTTGATGTAGCTCGCCTTGATGTCGCCTTCATCCAAACACCTCGGATGAAGTGGTACTTCACCGGATGTGCTTGCTCTGTTCGTGGAAAACGGGGTTCTTTGCCAGAGCCAGAGCGGACTTGCTGTCCACCCTGAGCGTCACCGCTTCAGTGTCTCTACCGAGGAGATCACCAAGCAGTCGAGTGAGCCAGAGCGCCTGAGTCGAAGCGGTGGAAGCCGCTATGTACTCGGCCTCACAGCTGGACAGGGCCACCACCTGCTGCTTGACTGACTACCAGCTAACGAGGCACTTACCGAGGAAGAAGAAAATCCCGCTTGTGCTCTTGCTGGTGTCGATGTCGTCTGCGTGATCGCTGTCGCTGTACCCGATGAAGTGCACCACGCCGGGACACCTCGGGTAGTGCAAGCCGTGGTCGGAGGTGCCATAGCGTAGCGGAGGATCCTCTTCACGGCTCGCTGATGCTCGTCGTCGGTCGCTGCATGAACCGATCGACGTGGCCGACGGCGAACGCCAAATCGGGCGCGTGTGGGCGAGGTAGTGAAGGCTGCCCACAATGCGCGTCTTGCGTCGCGTCCACCTCCTCCGCCGTGCTCTCACGACTCGGCCACCTCTCCTCCATAGGAGTGTGGGCGGGTTGCGATCGGTGAGCCCGCCAGCTTCGACGGTGCGCTTGGCGTGGCGGTCGGCGAAGGAGATACGGAGCTGTCCTGGTGGACCTCGATCCCCAGGTAGAAGGAGAGGAGCCCCAAGTCGCTCATCTGGAAGGCGGTCTTCATCTCCGCCTTGAACGCCTCGACCTCGGCCTCCTTGGAGCCGGTGATCACCAGGTCGTCGACGTAGACGCCCACCAGCAGGCGTTGCCGCTTTGCCCGCCCGGTGACCGCACCTGCGTGTGCGCTCTGCTGGAACCCCATTTGCTTGAGGGTGGAGTCCAGCTTAGCGTTCGAGGCTCGTGGTGCCTGCCGCAAGC
This sequence comes from Dendrocalamus sinicus, assembly GCA_036346575.1. Classification (NCBI taxonomy): domain Eukaryota; kingdom Viridiplantae; phylum Streptophyta; class Magnoliopsida; order Poales; family Poaceae; genus Dendrocalamus; species Dendrocalamus sinicus. The sequence goes on along the minus strand of CM070657.1, from coordinate 29,592,495 downwards.
CGTAGAGGGCCTTGCGCAGGCGGAGAACCTTGCCCTCCTTGCCGGGGATGACGAATCCCGGCGGCTGACGGACGTAGGCCTCCTCCTTCAAGTCGCCGTTGAGGAAGGCGGACTTGACGTCCATGTGATGGACGCGCCAATCCTCCTGGGCTGCAAGTGCGAGGAGAAGGCGAACGGACTCCATGCGCGCGGCGGGTGCGGCGTCATCGGTCGACCCTCTGCTGCCGCGAAGCCTCGTGCCACCAAGCGAGCCTTGTGCTTGACGATGGCGCCGGCTTCATCCCTCTTCGGCTTGAACACCCACTTAAGGGTGATCGCGCGGTGGCCGGCGGAAGATCCGCCAGGCTCCCACGTCGGTTCCGCCGACGGCGGCGTCCATCTCTCGCTTCATCGCGACACGCCACGCGCGTCTCCCTCGGCCTCGGCGAAGGCGGGCTTCGCCGTCGTCGCCGCCAAGTGCAGCTCGCCTCGAAATCGTCTGCGCCGATCCGAGGGCGGCGGCTCGCCGAGGATGTTGTCCATGGTACGATAGCGCGAGGCTCGCCGTCGTGGTAGCGTCGACGCGTCCTCGTTGTGAGGCAGCGGAGTGCGCGAACTCCACCATGCGCCGCTGCGTCGTGGACCGAAGCTGTTGGGGCCGATCCCGGTGGTGTGGCCGCCGGTGCAGGAGAGTGGTGAGCCGGTGCGGGAGAGCGTGGAGTGGCCGGTGGTGAAGAGTGGGGCGTAGCCGGTGCCGAAGGTGGTGGAGCACTCGCCGGAGCTGGTGGCGAGCAAGGTGTCGAGGTGGACGAGCTCGGTGAAGACGAGCTGCTAGCTCCCCCGGCTCTCTCGAAGTGGACGTAGTCGACAACAAAGTCCCTGAGAGTCGAAGTCGAACCGTCGTCCACCGCCTTGTCCCACGTCCAGCCTCGCCCTTCGTCGAACACAACGTCACGCGAGATGCGGACGCGCTGTGTGACAGGGTCGAGGATGCGGTAGGCCTTCGAGCCTTCCGCGTAGCCGATGAACACTCCCGGAGTGCTCCTGTCGTCGAGCTTACCGATGTGGCCAAGCTCCTTGGCGAACGCGAGGGAGCCGAAGACCCGCAAGTGGGAGACCGCCGGCTTGCGCCCATGCCAAGCCTCGTACGGCGTCCTGCCGTCGAGCGCCTTGGTAGGCGAGCGGTTGAGGATGTAGACGGCCGTCACCACCGCCTCTCCCCAGAAGACAGCCGGCATCCCCCTCTGCTTGAGGAGAGCCCGAGCCATCCCCACAACCGTCTGGTTGCGCCGCTCGACGACGCTGTTTCAGCTGCGGTACATGCGGCACGGAGTAGTGGCGCTGAATGCCCTCATTAGCGCAAGATGCGGCGAATTCAGCGCCGTTGTGCATGCGCGACGCGCAGCTTGCGCCGCACTCGCCTCCGCGGCAGCACTGTGCGCTGATGGCGTCGCGGCCTCTCCTTACTCGCCGAGGACCATCACCCACATGTAGCGGAGAGGTCGTCGACGAGCAGCAGAAGTAGCGTCGTCCTCCTAGTGTGGCGGTGTCACGGCCACACAAGTCCCACGAGCTCGAGTCTCTCCTTGGCTCGAAACTCGCCCACGGGGAAAGGGAGTCGCCTGTTTCGTCAACACGCAGACGTCGCAGAATCGCTTCACATGGTCAAGGCACGGCAGGCCTTACACCATTTCCGTGGCACCGAGCCGCCGGGGCCTCGGTGAAGGTGCCCAAAGCGCTCGTGCCCGCTCGCCACGCCTCGTCGTCCCGACGAGCAGCGAGACAGAGGGGTTGTGCCACCTGCACGTGAAGAATGTAGAGTCGATTTGCGCCTCTGGTTACCTTGGCAAGAAGGCGGCGGCGAAGATCCCAAATCCGCAGCACCCCGTGCTCGATCTCGACACGCGAGCCGTTCTCATCCAGCTGTCCCAAGCTGATGATGGAGTTCCGCAGATCGGGGATGTAGTAGACGCCGGTGAGCAGCCTGTGCTCACCAGACACGGTGGTGAAGATGACAGAGCCGACGCCCTTGATTTCCACGCCGGAGGCGTCCCCAAACTTGACGGAGCCTCGGACGCTAGAGTCAAACTTGGCGAAGATCTCCCGTCGACCGGTCATGTGATGGGTGGCGCCGGTGTCGAGGCACCACCGTCGATCTTGTCGTTGCCGAGCCGTGGCCGAGGAGGGCATGTGCTTTGGCTCGTCAAGGTGGAGGAGAGCCACTGCGGCGGTGCGGCGGAGGTAGTTCGATGCTCGCATGAGCAATGAACAGCCGGCTGCTCCTCCTCCTCCGCCGCGACGGCGTGGGCACGCCACGCCGTGGTCGCGACAATCCGCCCAATGACCAAGCTTGCCGCGATTGTGGCAAGATTCGTCTCGCCGCCTTTTGTTTGCAGTGGCGCCGCCTGGCGCCTCCACGGTCATCACCTCGCACGTCCTCGCGCCCTGCACGGCGTCTTTGCGTGGCTTGCCGTGCTTGCCACGCTTGCGGCCGCCTGTCGTGGAAGAAGGCTCCCCCTTCTTCCTGTCACCTTGGCCGGCAGCCCACTGCTCCCGAGTGAGGAGGAGCTTCCCGCCAATGGTGACGGGTCCCGAGAGACGCTGTGGCTCATCGCTGTCAACGACCTTGAGGCGACCCAACGCCTCCTCGATCGTCATCGTGGAGAGGTCCAGCAGAGACTCGATCGAGCGAGCCATCTGCTTGTACTTCTCGGGGACGCAGCGGAAGAGCTTCTCCACAGCTCTCTCTTCGCCGTAGGTTTCATCACCGAACTGCACCAACTTCGCAGCGAGTGTTGAGATGGAGAGCAAAGTCATCAACGTCCTCACCGGATTGAAGGCGGGTTCTCCCACTCCGTCGTAGTGCCCGCAATGTAGACTTGCGGGCGCGGTCGCCGATGCGTCTTTGCAATGATGGCGTCCCAAGCCTCTTTGGCGATCGGCTTGTTGGTAGCGAGAATCGCATCTCGGGCGGATCGCAGCGATGAGAGCATCCAGCGCCGTCGATCCCGGTCGTAGTCGACGCCGCCGATCTTGATCGCATCCCACATATGCCGCGCTTGAGCTTTACCCTCATCACCGCAGCCCACTCGACATAGTTGGTCTTGGTGAGGGTAGGCCACCCGCCGCGGGACCGACGCCTCGACGACGACCGGTACTCGTGGTGACCACGGTGCCAACCGGGAGAGAGAGCGCGTCGCTGTGAAGGCCGCGCTCTCCGTCGACCCGACGCCGCCGCCGTCGCGCGCTCCTCCAGAGCGTCACCGCGCATCCGCGCCGTTCGGCCGCCGCGCCGCGTGGCGTCGCGGCTGCCATGCGCCGCTTCGCCGCTCGCGTTGCCTCCCTCTCGGCTCAAGATCCGCGTCGCCGCTATCGCAGAGATGGAGCTGCCGCTTGCCGCCGCGAACCTGACCTCGGCTGCCGCCGCGACGCTGCATCGCGCCGCCGCCGCTTCCACTCTCGCTGCTGCGCCGCTCGCCGCGCCGCCTTTGACGCCCTTTCGCGCCGCGCCGGTCTCTGCCGCTGCTGCCTGCTGCTCTGCCATGGCGGCTTCGGCCGTCACGACGCCGCGTGCTCGAGGCGCCGGAAGCGCCGAGCGCCTGCGCGACATGGTGCGCTCTCGGGCATTGCGTGGAGAGAGGCGCCGACGAATCGCGCTCGCCTCCGGAGAGGAGTGAGGGACACCGGAGCTGCCCCACACGGGGGTCAGGCGCGAGGCCGAGAAGGAGATGAGCGAGAGATGCTCAAAGCTACGAGATAGTATAGCTCGATACCACTTGTTACTCATTGAGTCTTGTCTGTTGGTGATAGCAAGATCCTTACTCTCATCGAGGGGATGACACTTGGGGATGGGGCAATTTTTTTGCTTATTTCTCACACAATGCCATGTCAACCTGAGGGGTTGGGGATACAAATTTATAGGCTGCTAACCAGTCAAGCATATGGTAAGATACTAGTCCTAGATGCTAGTCAAAAGCTGTCCTAAAGCTAGTCTAAGATGCTAGTCTAAAGCTGTCCTAAAGCTAGTCTAAGATGCTAGTCTAAAGCTGTCCTAAAGCTCAAGATGCTAGTCTAAAGCTGCTGTACAAGAACCATGTGCCCACCCCACAAAGACCACAGTACAAGAACTTATTCATCAAAAACAAGCGGGGTTAACCATGTAACACATAACCCCAGTTTTTCCCCCAATCCGTTCTATTCCACACCCCTCACCCGTTCTGGCCCCACCCGCAGGTGCTGAGGTGGTAGTTGAACAATCCAGCGCCGTGCTCGTGTGGAGGTCCTCAGCCACATAAGTATGGCCCACACGACAGGCCGCTGCTGGGTGGGCCCCCCGATTCCGGGGCCAGATGGGAAGCGATGCGGGCGGATGTTCGGGCACACAAGGGCGATGGAAGAAGATTTTGCTACTGAGAGTGCTTTGACAAAATTTGGAAGGCACGATTCAACCCTCTGCTCTCTATGTTGTCATACCGGTTCTATAGATTCTACGGAACGAAGTCGTTAGAGATGACAGAATCAATCAACTTTGACTGGGACAGTAGGATTTGCTATTTTTTTTAAAAAAATCGTGAAACGTAACAGAAATAACAATGATCTAGCTCTGCAAGTACACAGACCAAATTGGACCTGGCAACCCACGCCAAGCTAAGCCTTCAATTTTGCACAGTTTCTTTTTAAGCTTTGTACTGATTACAGCTGGGAAAGTTTCAGGAAGATCTAGAATACTCCGGGCCAATAAAAATGATCTAGTAAGACAAACAAACCAAGAACCTACTACATGATGAGCCCAGGAGTCAAGCAGGGGCGGGGCATCACAAGACAAACGACATGCATAATTATGGATTCTGCATTTGTTTATGGACCCAAAGGACGGGGCAGGAGGAAGGCAGACAAGGTGACGAGAGCGCTTCGGCTGCTTTCTTCTCATGTTGCGTGCATGGATGGCTTTCAGAAGTGAGAGATCAGAACCCAAACTTGCCAAAGCACGTGGACTGCTGGATGCTGCACGCTAGGTAGAACCACAAAAACAGTACCTGGTGTTGAAAGCTTCACGACGACGAGGCGAGCAAGTGCATCTCACATATTGCGTATTTTGCCATTATACTCCTTTTGTCTTGTGTAGTCCAAGGATCTATCATTAGGCCTCCATATGTTAGACTCAAGTTGAAGAGTCCTGTGCATTTTATCTCCTGCAGTTGTTGGAACTCAGAAAGAATATGTGACATTATCTTGGGCTCACCATGATTCAAAACATTGTGTGGTTCAGCAACCTAGTTCAACTGTTTGTCCAATTCGATGTCCTGCAAGTGGCAGCAGCAAGTAAGCTGGGGCAGATGTAATTTCACAAAACAATCTGAATGCAATATATGCCAGGTTAGTAGCTAGAACCACTGAATATTCTTGGTTACCAGTTGAATTCCTTGCCTTGAGCATGGATCCTTCCCTTGCTTCCTTCTAATCTGTTTTTTATCGATTTCTATCCTCTGCAGTTTCGATAAGGAAACACAGAGTAAGCATAGAAGTCCAAGAATGCAATTTTTCAAGTCAAAGAATACTGAGTTGTTGCAGCTCTATCATTTGGTTACTTCCATAATACCTTCCTCAGATAAATAAAAAACTGGACCAACAATTTGGTGATTGTTCAAAAGCAAGCATTCTATTTCTAACAGAATCAAGCACAACATTACACACAGAAAACAACTAGGAAAACAAGACAAAGGTAGGAAAAAAGAAGCAGTTGAGGTTTCTGTCGCATCACAGTGTGGTCATACTGATTGCCCAAATAGCCGGCATTCTCAAGCCAACAGAATCAAGGGCCATATATATTTTAGTATGGACACAGCTAAGACCCTTGCCCAAGACCATCCACATGCAAATGCGTGTGCACCAGCAACGAGCTATCTATCACAAAGTGAACTCAAATGGAACAAGGGGCAGAACAGTATTTTCTCGAATAAATTATGTTTAGCACGATGTTGTTCCTCTGGGAAACAGGTATCAGCAAGCCATTATATATAGGAAAGCTATGTTCTGGTGACCAGCCATCTGAAAGACAATAAGGCCCAGGAACCAAGGGGAGGCAGCTCATCTCCCTCTTAACGGCATTGTCCTATCCTATTCTTATCCATCAATGGAGAGGCCCCCATGTTGTGATGAGAATGGTCTCAAGAAGGGCCCCTGGACTCCTGAAGAAGACGAGAAGCTCATGAGCTACATCCAGAAGCATGGCCATGGAAGATGGAGGGGCCTACCTGAACTTGCTGGTACTCATACATCTCTCTCTCCCTCTCCCCCCATGCACATGTATTTTACCGAAATGTCATTCAGTATATTTTTCTTGCAGGCCTGAACAGGTGTGGCAAGAGCTGCAGGCTAAGATGGACCAACTACCTAAGGCCAGACATCAAGAGAGGGAAGTTCTCCCAGGAGGAAGAGCAAACCATTCTCCAGCTGCACTCCATCCTTGGCAACAAGTACAAACTGCACCTAACTAACATTGCATACTTCTAGCATCAAGTGTTTTAGCTAATCAGTAGCCAAACCAGGTGGTCAGCTATTGCGAAGCATCTCCCTGGACGGACAGACAATGAGATCAAGAACTTCTGGAACACCCACCTCAGGAAGAAGCTCATAAAGATGGGCATCGACCCAATGACCCACTGCCCGAGAACAGAGTTCTTCGCCGCCCTCCCGCAGCTCATCTCACTCGCCAGTCTCCGCCAGCTCGTCGAGCAGCAACAGTGGGACGACCACACTGCCCGGCTGCAGACTGAGGAAGTCCAGGCTGCCAAGCTCCAGTACATACAGTCACTACTTCAGTCTGCAGCGTCCATTGCCACCAGCCCCACTACCAGCAGCAGCCAAAACACCCTTACCACCGACCTGGAGAAGACTGGCCTCCTGAGCCCTCCCCAGATGCCTTCTCCAAGTGTTCTTGAGGGTGTTGGTGGCATAGACTTAGCTGGGCAGGTGCCTCTTAACCAAATGCCTAGCACTTTCTTTGACCATCTAATTGGCAACAGCAACCTGACCTCAAGTAGCAATGTGAACAGCAGTGAGCAGTGCTGCGGTGAGGAGAGAACAGTAGCCAGAAAAGCTTGTTGTTATCTGACAACTCCCTTCCACCGCTCACTGACAATTCGGCTTCCAACTTTGTAATACTATCAGCACCTCAAACTGCACCGCCAGCAGTAGTTTGTTGCCCACTTGGTATGAAATCCTAATTGATGAAGAGCTCATGAGCGAGTAGGCCTGAATTCCTAGCTTGAATTGTATACTAGCCTCTGGCTTGCATTGTTTTGGATTTTAGGTTTGTTCCTTTACCACTTTTAATCATTTTCTCTGTAGTATTTTGCATGCATGTGTTGATTCATAAAGAATTCAACGCATGCGCATACACATATGGAATGTATTTGTACATATAAGGTACATGTAAGGTTACTCTTACATAAACATGCTTGGGTTGTTTTGCCTTTCTTTTCTGTTTGACTATCTTAGTTCCTGGAGTCATGTTTTGTCCTAATTGCTCAAAAGTAGACCGCTTTTCTATACAATGTCATGACGATGTAGCTTGCAAAACAACATACATGAAGGCTATGAAGAGATACTGCTCAGTGCTACCACACTGGAGGACATGTATAGTATGCCAGATCCAGAAGTGGCATAAAGAAAAGTTTGCATTTTATGCAAGTTCGAAATGCTTTCATGAAGTACTCTTTGGTGATCCAGAACAAAAGAAACCTTCTAGATGCTATTACTGATAGTGCAAGAAAAATACAAGCATGTGAAGAAGGTTGTTGTGTCAGGTAGTTAAGACGGTCGACTAAATCTGTCATGTCAACCAGCAGTGGAGAAAACAAGTAGGAATTATAGGAAGGACCCAAACAGCTAAAAACACATGCTGTTGTCACTAGTAATATTTAATTATAATAATCATACAGCAGTCATCAACTTCTCTTAAGCAGTCCTTGTGTTTTTTTTCTTCGGTCAGTGTCATCATATTGGGCAGAGCATTAGGTTTCAAATGCAATGCTTTCTTATGAGCAGGTAAGAGTTTGTGCCTTTTACTCCAAGAAATTGACTGCCAAAAACAGGTTTAAAAGAATTAACATACCTGACATTAACATCACTACTATGAGGAGGGCTTCTATTCTCTCCCAAAGTGCGAAAAGCACGGGAAGATTCTGATTTGAAACAAACCACTACTGCTCTTGTAATAGTACTGTTTTAAGATTTGTAAATTTTAATTTATACATTTTAGGAGAGCATATAAGCACTCTTCAGTACTTTATCCGATGTCAACAAATGCCAAACAACAGACATTTCTATATAACAAGGTCATACAAGTTTAGAAGAGAAAAGAATCAGATGAATTTACACCACTATATGTTGCACAGAGCATTGAGTTTCCTATGTCACTGACAAAAACGAAAATTTAAGTCCAATCATAGGTACCAAGTTACCAACTACTACTGCGACACCCAAACTTATGTGGTTGGTAGAATTGGAAAAGAAAAATAAACAGGGGATGACCAATCCTACAGATAAATTGCTTTCACTGGTTACTAGTGAGTCCATATGACACCTAGATAGTAACTGCCTTCCTGATGGAACCTCCCTACAGCCTTCATATTTGATAAAAAAAACATCACATCTCGGTGTAATTTACTCATAGCATCATCATTTGAATAGACGAAATTTATGTGAATTGCGAGGTGAAGTCACCTTTGAGATATAAATTGTTGAAAGGTCTAACATAGATTAAGTAATATAATTATGCAATGCACAAGTAATAGAATTACCACCAAATTAATCCTGTTCGCAGAGGTGGTACCCTGGTTAACCACTAGCAGGTAACAGTGCTTATAGCTAGTATCTATAGCAAGAAGATGGTTCCAAACTAGAGATAGTCACAGCAGCTTTTTCTGTGGCTCTGGCAAATGGCAACTGCATTGAAACTTTTGCAGTTGCAACTTGCAAGTACATTTTTCACATTAAAGTAAATAGATTTTTCTTTCAGTTCTGTTTCATGTCTGAACATTACACAAGTAACAACAGCACCTTCAATTGTCAAGCACATAATGGACCTGTCATGTTCCATTGGTCCAACGCTCTCTAAAGTCTGAGCGTAAGAACTGTGTTATATTGACTTTGGCTAAAAATGTAAAATTTGATACGTTCTAAATTTTGTTAGGATACTAGGGAAACCTGTTTGAATGGACAATGGTGGACACACGGAAAGATGCTATGATATGCAACCTAAGCAGGATCTGGCCTGGAAAAATCTTTGTTACTATATTTAGATAACATATCGCACTGGTCTATTTTCAGCAATAGTACAAGGGCAATCAAATCATGGTGCCCATCACCTCATATTTCTTCCCCACCCAACCAATTCAGAGACATCAGTGTATCGAATCATGGTAACTTGAAGGTATGGTCAGGCTAATAACATTTAAAAAAAATTAATAAGGAGAATTGCACGACCAATATAAGTGATGAAGTAACACCAGCAAATTGCCCTAGCTCCCCCCACACTTGAAACAGCAATGTAATAGTAAGGCCATGGATGTACATACCCTCTTGGCTCTTGCGCGCACGGTGCAACTCACCGGACTTGAACTCCTGGCCGGCGGAGCGAATGAGGCGGAGGAGGAAGAGCTCCATCACCTACTGCTCGGTCGCCGTCCACCGTATCCCCTCCTTCTTCGCCATCCTTACCACCAACCCCGGAAACCGCGCCGCCGGAAAGTTCCGGCAACCGGCGCGGAGGCTGGCGGTGGCCGTGCTGGGAGATGATAGCGAGGCGGTGAGGCGAGGATCCGGGAGAGGTCGTTGGTTAACCGTTGACCGGCTCGGCACTTCGGGTTAGGCATGAGTGCATGACCGCGTGAGTAAGCAGGGTGGCACGGCCCCGCCCAGCCCGGCCTGACAGTGGCCCAATGGGCTCTGTATTTTATACCCAGTAGTAAACTGTTATTAAGGTTTCCTCAATCCCTTTAGAGCAACTCCAGTAGGGCCCCTACTTGACCTCTCAAACTCAAATTTGAGAGCCGAGTAAAAACTCACCCAACAGGACCCTACTTGCTCTCAAAATAGGAGGCCTCTCAAATGAGGTCTCCAAGCCCTCATTCCTAGGGGCCCTCTCCGGCTCTCATCCTTCGGTTTTCCCGCCGGTGAAACTTCCTCCGTGCCCCCAAAATCCCCGCCCCCTCCTCCCAAAATCCACCGCTCGCCGCCTCGTCTCGCCCGACTCCTCCACTTCCGCCGCCCCACCTCGCCCGACTCCTCGCGCGGCTCGTGTCCCCCGCGCGCCGCCAAAATACCCGCCTCCGCTGCGCCTCTGCTCGCCACCACGCCCATCGCCGCCCGACGCCCGCTTGCCGCTGCCGCCGCCGATGCTCTCCGCTGCCGCCGCCGCCGCCTGCCGCCTCGCGCCGCCTCGCTTCGACGCCCGCCGCCGCCATCGCCTCGCCGTCGCTGCCGCCGCCAAAATCCCCGCTCGCCGGGCCTCCGCCGCCCGACCGGATTTGAGGAGTGGGTCCCATGTGTCGTGTGTAGTGGAATGGATTTGAGGGCTTAGATTTGAGGGGTGCTGTTGGAGTAGATGCAAAAAAATTGGGCCCTCAAAAATAGGAGAAGCCCTCAAATCAAAAATAGCGGCCCTGATTTGAGGGCTACTGCTGGAGTTGCTCTTAGACGAGTAAAACACCCGACCAAAGCAACGCGGCTTTTCTTTTCTGTTTTGAAAACCACTTTTCTAAGGTAACTAATTTTTTTATAGTTACTAAATTTTAAATAAAATATCTTTTCAAGATAAGATCTATAAAGTAATTGTTGTAGACACTACGATAACTTAATTTATATTGGTAAAAATCTCACACGAATCTCTTTCCGCACTCTCACGCGAACAATCAAAAATTATAAGCCGTAGCTAAAAGTCATAAGCTAAAGCTAAAAGAGCAGCCCCGCATTATTATTCTCAAAGAAACACGACTAATGCGTAATTATTGCCGTAATATCGGCAAGAAATTTTAGTACAATATTTACAAATGAGCGGCAGCGCTTGCTGGAGTCATGTTTCATAGTTGTGCACCTGTTTCAGCTCCATAAGCAAACTCATTTTCCTACGGACTTTTTACTATACTTACAAACTCTCGCAAAGCCTACATAGCCACCAGGATAGGTTGGCATAAAGTGTCCAAAGCTCAGTGGGTCGTAAACAGTCACAAATTCCAAATTCCAGGTTTCTCGGTTCGACAGATCGTGAGCATCTCATCATACTTGGAAGCACTGACGAAGCCCAACAACTGCATTGATAAAGTTATTGCTATCGAGTTTCATCGCCAAAATGATAAAATTGAAGGATATGCACAGCACTAGGTCATGTACCTCGACATCTTTGGCTTCAAAGTCCCGGGAATGTGATAGGCATGGGCTGTTAAATGTCTCAGAGTTGGAAGTCGAACCATTCAGACTACAAAGATAGACAGCACAGCATGTGTAAATATGTGAGGTACATATATGATGTTAAGACGGTACCACATGCAAAAGAAGGCATATGTTTGTGGCTGAAGTTGGCATACTAACATATGAACATGAGCAAGAAAATGGAATTTCTGTGTGACAGGATGGGAGGGAAGGATAGAGATTACAGGTCTCCATCGAGATGAAGTACAAAGGGACCACCACCTCCCATTGCCAAATAATCGGTGGAGCAAAACGTGAAATAGTTATTAGCACCTGCAATTCAAAATTTTAAAGTAATCCTGATGAAGCAAAATAAATTAGGAGCACTCTTGATATTCACTTCTAGAAACACGATGAATCCTAAGTCCTAACAATAAGCCAGCAACGTTTAGACAGCAGTTGCTATACCATTAGGTCATTCTCAGTGGAGAGTTTCATGGTGTTGTTTCCAAAACTGCCACATCATGTAAAATGAAATGAAACATGGATGAAACATCCATCCTCAATGCATAGTTTCATTCTATTGTTTCATAGACATTTAATTTCATGACTTATATAGAGTTGGTAATCGTGCCAAGAGAGTTTCATCTAGATGAAACTCATTTCTTCTCTCTCTTCTTAAAAATGTTGTCATGTCATCAAAAATGCCTATGTGGCAGCCTATTAAATGCAGATGAAACTTCCACTGAGACTAGCCTTATACACATCCTAATGAATTGAGTACTTCTTCCTGAACTCCAGGCATGAATTGAATTAATGCACATCAATCAGAACAGTTCCTTTAATGCATATACATTCAACCAGATAAGTAAGGTGAAAAAGATAAAATCTCAACGTCAACGGTATGGATGGTTTAGGGCCTGTTTGGGAGAGCTCCACCACTGAAAACGTGGATCTGGAGCAGCAGCTCCATCATGGAGCAGCTCCACCATAGATCTGGGATCCCACCATGGAGTGTTTGGCTTGTACAGCAGCTCCAGATCCACGAAATTGGGGTTTTGGTGGGAATGGCCACTTTTGGTGGGATGGGGTGTGTAACCGTGGCATTGGTGGTAATTACCACCCAACTCCACGGTGGAGCACCCTGAGGAGCTCCATGAAATCCATGGATCTGGCCCTCGATCCGAGGATTTTGTGGATCCAGATTTCGCGAGCCGAGCGTTTGGGTAAAATTTCGTGGAGTGAAGCTGCTTTTCGTGGATCTCAAGTCGATGGAGCTCTCCCAAACAGGCCCTTATTTCAGTACATGCATGCTTGTGTTCTCATAGTACTACAGAATTCCTGATCGAATAGATGAAATGCATGCATGATTAAGCCAGAGGAGCAGGTGAGTCCTTGTGGTCGTCATCAAGGAATGGGTAGTCTCTGTATCCAATGACAGGATCCTGCATGTAGAAGGTGGAGCGGTTATAGTTGTTGAGAGGCCCATCTAGCTCGAACCTCCTGTGCAAGTCGGCGTAGCCGTTGGCCACCACCTTGCTGCCTTCCTCCCAGTCGTATCCGTCGGCAGCGATGAACGTGTCGTTGAACATTTTCTTAAAGGGCAGGAGCCCGTAGGTGATCTGCCTGCGGCTGTCGACAATGGCTATCGGTGGCTCCACCATGTCGTAGTAGAGGAACCCCTTGTGCTTGTTGAGCTGCTACACTATGTAGGTGCCAAGCATCTCTGCATTGGAGTCGACACAGTCCATGTAGTCTAGGATCGGCGACAAGCTGATGCCCATGCGGTGCGCGCCAATTTCACGGATAACGGCGTTGACCACCTCCACCGCGAAGCAGCAGCGGTTCTCGAGGCTGCCGCCATATTGGTTGGTTCGATCGTTGGCGCTATCCTTCATGAACTACTCCAGAAGGTAGCTGTTCGCACCGTGGATCTCTACGCCGTCGAAGCCCACCTCGATGGTGTTGCGAGCGGCGAGCCTGAAGCCGTCCACTCTGAGGGATCTCGTCCGCTCGCAGCCGCCGGGGCTTGGAGTACACAATGCCGGACTCCCCGTCCGGTGTTATCTACTTGTTGGTGCTTGAGATTGAAGCTAGCTCATCAAGCTAGAAATATGTTGGTTCGTTTTGCAATGTAATCAAATAGCAGAGAATTAGTAATGGTCAATATCAATCACCTCATCATGTAAATATGTTGAACAACTTATCAAGTACCATTGGTGGAGACCCGTCCGACGTGCCATAACTGGCAGAAGAGGAGCATCCCCTTGCGATGGACAGCGTCGACGATGGGCTTCCAAGCGCCGACCTGCTGCTGTGTCCAGACACCGGGGGTCTCCAGGTAGCCTTGAGCGGTGGCGGAGACCCCTATGGCCTCCGGATGAGGAGGCAGCCCTTGGTGATCCGCTGCGTGTAGTACAAAGCTGCGTGCAGTTTATAATCTCTCAGAACACAAAACACACATGAAAACACAGTGAATTCAATCTCACACATAATGGTATACTCGCCTGAAATTGAGACGAAACAAGCACAGCGAGGAGAATCGATATGAGGTGCTAACTATTGCACCAGGTTTTTAGACTGCTCTGTTATTCACTTGTTTTCGGATATGCTATAGGACTCCGAGTGAAAACGTAACAGATAACTCACACACTCATTAGTCGGCAACCACCGATCCGACTTCTAAGTTACTCAACCCCACACGACTCGACCAGGTACCAAACAACTTGGATCATGGACTAAGATCACTTACGTGCTAATAGAGTACATATTCTGAAGTCCTACATTTGCTCTGAACTTCTGAATACATGCCAACTTATTCAGCTTCTGAACTTTTGAGCTAAATTTAGGCAGGCAACAACACAAAAGGATAACAGACACAAAACAAGATTAACTTCAACACAGCTATAGCATGTTCCCGTAGGAGTGGCACGCGCCATTGGCACAAGTGCCACCCGGTGGAGAGATCGAGTTGCCCCATTGCGTACAATGTCAGCAACGGGGTCACCTCTTTCGTCGCTTGGTGCACCATCTTAGCTTAACCACTACTACTAGTTGATAGTTGATTCTTCTTCCTAAGATGTGCAATGCAGTGCAATCACTACCTAGCTATAGCTTTTCTCGGTTTCTTGCTTCTGAGTTGTTGTTATTGGGATGTTAATGTTTCACCTGGATAATACTTAAGGATTTAACTTTGTGTGCCATTGATCTGAGCCTTATCGTATAACCACATGTCTAGTATGAGATATGTCTGGCTGATTAATTTATGATATTTCAATTTCAATTTCGCTATTGTGATGAACGTGGGTGTTGGTTAGATATTTCCACGAGACACAAATCGACTAGGTGGTTAATCTACTCGATGGCTAAACCTTTCGTAAAATTGAGTTTGAGGTTGATGATTGTAAAAGCCTTGTTGTGATTTTCTTTTAAGTAGAGATGATCATATCATATGAGTAAATTGTGCAACCTCTGCAGAGTGTAAAACTATTCAAATAGCCGTGACCCTGGCCATGGACAATGCTCGGTGATTTCACACGAGGGATAGATATTTCATACAAACTTGGTTGAGCTTTAGTTGGAGAAGTGAATGGTTAGTTCACTGGTGATTCATTTCGTGAATAGTTAGTTCACAGATGGTTCATTGGATGGATGGACAGTTCACTTGTGGTCTATTCAATTCTTTTGATTATTTATGTATTAATCATTTTCAAAGTTCACTTTTAATTTATTTATTATATTTACTTCAAATTATTGCTTTCTACAAAATAACCACTCAGTCATCATTTGGTAAACCTTGCATACTATATTGCATATTTGTTACAAATGACTTACTGAATACTCTATGTGCTTACGACTATATCCATACTTACTCAGTTGAAGAAGAACCATACCAGCCAAAGGTGTGTGAAGGAGGATACTTCGACGACTTCCCAGTTGATTGCATGTGGGCATGTTAAATGGCCACATCAACTTCATTGTGTTTTTCGTAGCTAGTTTTGTTAGCCCTTCCGACTCTTAAAGTGTAAACTTGACCCTAAGATCACAACTCTAATAATTAATTAATATTTGAGTCTTTTCATGGTTAATCATGTGAATGATTGATATTACATCTATATTTCCGTTGTGTACATTAGCGTGATACTGGATCAGTTTAGAATACACATAGTGGTCCGGATTTGCATATTCGAATCTCAACAACACTCAATTCACACCATCACATGAGCATACACGTGTGCACATCCCCTACATATGATGAAAAATTTTATAGAGGTTCCAAGATCTCATGGAGCAGGAGCAGACGTGAGACACACCGGGATCAATGTCAAGAATCGGACCCAAGCGGACACCATGCTCACCTGGCGATGCTAGCCAACTGAGGCCAACTCAGTCCAACTAATGTGATCCGTTCATCATCCTTAGTAGCAGCCCATAGTCCGTTGTTTCAAAAATAGCAGCCGTAGCAGATAGCCAGATGCGTTGTATGCGGTCGAGCTTCAATTGCATATCAAACACACATGTGGTGCCGGTGGCTAGTGCCAATCAACATGAGCAATTGATGATGCAAGTACGGGATACGAGTGTCTTCGTTGGGGTAGATGTTTGAAGTATTGGTCATTTTGGCCTTGATTAGAGTTTTGTTGCAATCGGCATAATTGATATTGTCATGGCTAGAGTGTCCATCAGTAAAGAGGCATCAAAATTTAGTGTCTTTCCGTAAAGATAAAAAAAACTAGTGTCCTAAAGCAAATGCCGTAAAAGTTAAATATCTTGTAGCCAATTTTGTCATTGTATTACAGTTAGGTCAGTATACTTTTTTTGACCACCCTAAGTTACAGTTAGGTCAGTATATTTTTTTTTGACCACCCTAAGTCGGAGAATCTGAATTGCAAGTTGAGATTCTCTTATTTAGATCTTTATCCCATCTGTGCTTCGAATGTTGGGTTGATGATGATAATCACCATTGCATACTTTTAGGTTGTTTTAGTGACAAGTATGAAGCAAACGTAGTTTTTTAATGAAGGTTTTTACCTGTTTTTATTGGAAACAAATAACAAAGTGCTTAGAAAACATGCAAAAGGAAAAGCTAGGGAGAGTTCTTACACTACTACAGAGAAGGATATACTAGATATCTCATCACAGATGGATTTTTAAGCATGACCGTCTATGTTACTAATGATGACTAGAACTATTTGTTACACATAATTGTCATAGATAGTTTCTTATTTAGGGCCGTCTATGAATTACAATAGATAGTTAGGATTAAAAACTATATGTGACCTCTACAATTATCACAGATGGACTACGAGTATCATCCTCGAGTGAACAAGACCTATTACAGGTCCAGTCCGCCCACCATCAGGCATCACCGAGTGCGTTCGCCTAGCGATGCTAACTGCCCGTTTTCGCAAAGGAGACATCAGGAGATTGTTGTCAAATGCCGAGCATTCGTGCCCGAGCACCGAGCGCAAAGCGCCGTCGCCGTGGTTTCAACCGGTGAGCACGGAGAAATTCGATGGGTCTTAGAATACCATTGAGTTTCTTTAGATTTACACGACTGCTGTTCAAATAGTAGGAGGAGGCGAGCACGTTATGGCCAACTACCTTCCGATGGTGCTCGAAGGATTTGCTCAATCTCGGTTGCTCAACTAGCCCTTCTAATCGATCTACTCATGGCACACTCTCTACGACCTTTTGATGGCCAACTTCTAGGTACATACAATCGCCCGGGAAGGAGGACGACTGCATCAAATGCACCAAGGCAGCGATGAGACCTTACGGCAATTCATCAAGTGTTTTAAATAGTTCAAACTCGATTCGGAGGTCTCGACACTTCTATTATTAGGGCATTCAGATAGGGGTGCGCAATTAGAGATTCACAGAGGACACTCACCTCGAACCTCCAACCACCTTCACCGAGCTCTTCGAGATGGCCGATCGGTATACAATCGTTGTCGAAGTAGTCGAATAGACCAGACCATGGACCAGTGCCAGCCGTTGTTCCAAGAAGCAAGGTGATGGCAGCAGGAGGAAGAAGAATGCCAAGGAACCTGCAGACAAGGCCAAGAGCCACAGCCTCGTGCCACAAGGTCGAAGGAGGTCTTGGCTATAGGCGATAAAGAGCCACGTAACTCCAAACAATACTCCAACCGAGGTAAAGGTAAGGCACCCACGAGGAAGGAAAACAAGTCTAGATGGTGCCCTCTTCATAAGAAAGAGGGGCATGATCTTCGCAATTGCCGAGTTTTCAAACTCGAGGATTACTATTATGGCAAGGGCCCGCTTCCAATAATTGAGGAGTTGGGATAGTCAAACGGTCAAAAGCACTCAGATGAGGATAAGGACATGCCAAATCTAATGGTACTCTTAGGATTACCATTAGTGTGGTGGCTCTCATTTGGATTACACACATGCGCATTGCCACAAGCCGTCGCATTAAGCCATAATTGTTCTTTGGATTGTTGCAAGCAAACTGCTAGCTGACTTATTTTAAACATGAGATTAACTCCCGAATTCTATTGAAAAGAAAAGGTTACAAACCTCAAGATAATAATGTAAATAAAATATTCCTAAAAGCAAATATAAACCAATAGCCGGACCACATAGTCCATCACGTAATTTAACATGGCTGATCCAAACACATTTAGCTACGGCTCTCAATGTACTATCCAATTTACACAGTCCGTAATACGGTGGATAAACCTCTCGTGTACGGTATGATAAAAAAGACATCCTCAGTTTTTATCAAATACCGGCAATATTCTAATTACACCAAGTAGCTAGAATCCTAATTGTGTAATAGATAATCACACACGACACAAAGTTTAACCCACAGGATAGTAGCAAGTGTATATGTTCTAACAATAAAACAATCCACAAAGCTACTGTTCAACTAGAAAATCAATTGCAACAAGTAGGTGAGAAGCTACACATGTAATCAAATTTAATTGCCAACACTAAACTTCGAAGGACAATGAGTTAACCCTAGTAATTAATTGACTACTTCCATTAATTAACTGAAGGACCATGTGGGAAGGTCCAGAATACTATTGTGATGAACCATTGCAAATTTTGTGGAGTAGTCAAATGATTTTGCAAAGATTGCATTTTGTTTGGACTGAATTCTAAAAGTCCCCAAAAAATAGGTTTTTGGGATTTGAGTCATGATTTGAGTTAGGATGACCTGGGTCATTGGATTAAGGTGGCATGATGCATGTCTTAGCTAATGTAGATTAAGTTGTGAAGAATTTGTGCCTAGAAACGATTTTTTTGTCTTTAGATGTGCAGGGTCGCTAGGAGTCAACTGTGGTCAACGGCAATGATCAGGGCTAGACTCGTAGAGGAGTTGAGACCCAGAACGATTGAGGATGTCGGGTGAGATGGTGAGCTCAAGCTTAACACAAAAAAGGCAGGAAATGTGGAAGTCGAGTTTGAACGGTGGGATGGCGCCATGTGGCTTACATGGGCCAAGTGAGCCATGGTTCGGTGGAACCAGGATGGAAGAGACTTGGTGATATGTGGCAAGCTAGTGGTGCACCTACACATGGCAAGCATGGTGATTGCTTGCAGTGGTTGTGATGACCGAGTCAAGGAAGGGTATTTTGGTAGTTTGACCAAAATACTGGAAACTATCTTGGATCAAAACTACGGCACATGGGCAATGCGTTGGAGAGTGGTTTAGGTCAAGGTGGAGCTGGTTTGATCAAGACGGATTAAGACTAAGGATTTAGCGGATGCGCACTTATACACTTTGAAAAGCATGCATAAGTAAACATGTATGAGTAAAACCCGTGTGTATGGGGTTAATGGGTTCCCCCATTGTAACAATGGATAAGATTCATTAAGGGGTGTAGGTGATTGGTTGCCCACCTATAAAAGAGAGTTGGTATGGAGACATATAAGATTAACCATCCAACCCCTCTCTTATGTGCTCTCTTGTTTACGATTAGGGTTTGAGAGTAGAGCACTTGATGTGCTCTTTGTTCTTTAAGGTGGAGTGACTATAAAACTTTCTATCTCAAGTAAGCAATATATCAATCTTTGTGTATGCCCATGGATCCAGCTTGTTTTGATTGATTTGCTCTTAATTTGGTTGATTTTGATCTCTCCTCTTTCCTCTTCTTGATCTTGCCGTGCCAAGAACATGTAAGAGATGGAGACAACATCTGGGAACCTATCTGCATCCATCTAGGCACCTTGATAGCAAGATTATCAAGAAAACTGGGTTTTGCTTTTTTGACCTCAAAGTGTGATTTCTTGATCCGATGGTTTTTTATTTGATTTCTTTGGTATTCTAAATTGTTATGACATGTGAAAGTACATCTAGATCCATCTTGGTCATCATCTATCCATGAGCAAGTTCTTCAGTTTTTGGTTTTTGAAACCATGCTGAAACCCTCTTATCAATGTTTTAATATCAATCTTATATATGATTTGTTTGGATTTGGGGACTCTTATAAGACTCGGTGTATGCACATGCAGAGTAAAGACATGGGAAATTTTTATTCTAGTTCAGGTTTTCACCGAGAGAATAATAACCCTACGCCCAATATGATTGCTAATTGCTAGAAAGAGGAATTACAGGAGAATTATGTGAATGGCTAATACTATCTTCTCCTTCAATCGAATCGCCATTCCTCTTTGACATTAATCTTTATATAGCTAGCGAAGCAACGGCGCTTGTCCCATGCCGAAGATGCCTCAATACTTTGGATGATAATCGCCGACAAAAGTTAATGTTAGAGAGACATATAAGGCCGTTCTCCGTGTAACGGTTGTTATCGATAGAGATTGTGTGCGGTTATTGGATAAACGCACGTTCTAACTACCTTATCAAACGAGCCCATGATGTAGTTATTCGTCATAGACAAGTTAGTGGGAGATAGATTAGTCGTAGAAAAATCCACGACCATAAGGTGGTCGCATGACAACTTACGACTATGTAGTCGTAGTAACACTTATGACCAGGTAGTAGTCACAGTGAGATTTACAACTATGTGGTTGTAGAAGGACTTACGACCAGGGGGTAGTAAAAGTAAGACTTATGACACGTGGTCGAAGAAAAACTTACGACCAGGGAGTAGTAGTAGTAAGACTTACAACTACGTGGTCGTAGAAAGATTTACGACCAGAGAGTAGTCACAGTAAGACTTACGACTACGTGGTTGTAGAAGGATCTACGACCATATGGAGCAGTCGTAGTAAGTCTTACGACTATCTTGAGGGATTTCTCCCCTACTAATAAGGGGTATACTCAAAGAATATAATGACGTGATAAGTTGATGATTATTCTATCCTCCTCGCCTCTGTTCTTCTCTGTTCCCTTTGAATTTTTGACCACGTTGAGTTTTCGATCACTCACAAGTTTCCACCCCATCTTATTCGACCACTCACTACTCATCAACCTTACTGGTCCTGTTTCGACAAGTTTCACCACTTTGTTCGACCACTCATCGTCGCCAACCTTCCCGATCGTATATTGACTTATTTCGATCACATCGTTTTTGATCGCTTGGTTTTCGACCACTCAATGGTCATCGACCACACCGGTCGGATTTCGACTTCCTTCGAACACTCGGTTTGCGATCTCTCTTAGGTCATCGGCCACGCCGGTTTTAGACCACTCGTTAGCTTTCGACCACATTAGTTTCGATCACATTGATTTTCGACCACATAGGGTTTTCAACCATTCATTGATCTTCGACCACGTTGGTTATTCGACCACTCACCGGTGTTTAACCACATTGATTTCCGACCATGTTGAAGTCGAATTCTGACCACGTTGTTTTCCGACTGCTTGTGCTCAGCTCTAGGGTCTCTAGTTTTCAAGTTGGATTGATATCCTAATTATTATAGCTTTGTTCCTATAGAAGAGTAACAGATAAGTGAATATTTAGAGGAAAATTTTAAGGTACCATTTACCTCGCTCTATTGCCTGTCCGATCCTACATTAACAAATCACAATTATATAACCACAAGTAATGATAGGGATCATAATTTCTCACAAATCGACGGTACTCGAAACCATCGAGCAGCGTGGTGAAGCGCGGCAAGTCGTTACCCCAAAGAACAATTACGTCCCGCCTAGCCACAGGATCCCCAAGCGTCTAGTTCTCTGACATACGATACCATTTAATTCGTAGCCCGTGGCAAACCGAACAACGAACTCGAGGCCCAGGAAAGAGCAGCGTAGAAACACCGAGGAATCGCTTGCGCGCTGAATCGCCGTCACACCGGGAGCTTTGACGAAGGCGAGAAGCGCCGACGCACGCAGGAGACAGGCGCTGCCAAGCATCACTGCTCCTTACGTCCAGCGGTCACACGACCAAACGCACAGCTGCACCCGCTGCGGTGTGAGTCCTACGGAATCAATTCTCGAGCGGCAGCAGCAGCTGTACTGTTTTGGAAGAGGATGGATGCAAGGGGATGAACCGATAACATAGGTAGCTAGATTAGAGGAGAAGCTTGTTCTTCAATTCTCGGAGAACGGGGTCGTGGCCGCGGAAGACGTGGATCATCCCCCACGACTCGCTCGCAGCAATTACCGAGCCCTCCAAATTAATCTCCTTTCTAGCATAACTATGACATGTGGGGCCATCTAAACCTTTCTCTTTAATTCTCCATTAATTTCCAGGATTAGGAAAATCACAAATTGGAAATTTGTTGAATTTTCTCTGAAAATTCCAACAACCATGTCCGTCCGTCTGGTGGATTCCAAAGTTCTACGGATCCGAAGTAGTACGACCCAAACTGGCCAAACATGCTCGGCTGCAGCTTTGCAGTTGCAGTTGTGTTGCAGGTCGACCTCCTCCTGCCCCTGAGAGCATCTAGAGTGCTCCACTCAGAACGGTGGCCTCGTCGGTCTAGGTTAGAGTCAAGCCACGGTGGAGAAGAGGAGAAAAGGTGGTGGTTTGTAGTATGTCAGAGGTGCCTGTAGAAGCTGCAGCAGTTTGGGGGGAGAGAGAAGGTGGCCCATGGAGAGAGGGGGAGAGAAAAGGGCGGCAGCGCTGAGGCTTGCGAACGGCGATAGAGTGGCGATGATGGTGTTGGATAGGGGACAAAGCGGTGTTAGAGCCATGCGCCACCAGATCCGGGCTAGGACGAGATCGTCGACTACCGGATCCACGAACGAGGGTGACGGCGAGGTTCTACCAGATCCGACCGATGCCGATCCTTGAAGGTCATTGCACCCGCCGCATCCTCGAGGCTGCCACACCGCTGCATCCTCAGAGGCCACCGGACCTGCCGCAGAAGGATCGGGATCGGAGGCGGCCGCGGCCACCAGCCCTGTCGTGACGGCGCGGCTCTTGCGGGTGGCCCGGCCGATGGTCGTGGAACCGCCGACCATGGGAGGGCGGATGGCGGCGTGGGGTTTGGGTGTGGAGGCGATCGCGATAGAATCGGAGAAATGGTGGGGTGGGGTGGCGCGCCAATGCTGGAAGGAAAGGGGAGAGGAGTACGTGAGGAGTTGTGAGGTGGGGAAGGGAGAGAAGACGTGCAGTAGGGTAAAAGTATAAAGCTGAATTAAATAATTGAAACTACTATTTCAAGTCATTATGTCCTATAGGAGGAAATTTTTTATGTGATGGTTTAAGCTGACATAGCGGTATTTTCTTTTATCATATTATTACTTTGTGGTAGGCTGTACTGTAGATGTCCTGACCGCTCTCTCCCTCTTTTTCTCCTGCAGATTCTGCCGATGTGAAAGGCATCATATGCTCCCGGACTCGGAGAGCTACCTTTTCCAGTCATCAAATCAATTCGTATCTCCACGAATGAAATTAACAAGGTCTCTTTGGAATCGGCAGTGTGAGAAACGGGGCCGAGCATCTGTTCCGTTCTAATTCTAATGATGTTTCACTGAGTCAGCACAAGATTCCTGTGCAATTAATTCATTGTCATGCCAAGTTTCAGCTTCCCGTCTACTGCTACTACCAGTATATGCCCTAAATGGGGTAAGCTAAGTCCTCTTCATACGGAGAAACTGAAATTCGTTAATTCCTGCCAGCTTATCAGAGAACAGATATCTGGAACTAAAGTCTCTTGTTTTCTGACATGCCTTACTATAGTGGACAAGTATCATATCGTTTTGAAGTACAGTCGCAGGTTACAAGCCATCCTGAAATGTAAAAACATCAAGGCAGGAAAACAGGCGTGCTTGGTAGTTTGAAGGCAGGTTTTCGACTGAACATTTGCCATAGGTCCAAGCAAACCCTTGTGATTAATTTGTGGAAAGCCACGGGCAGAATTTTTAGCAAGGGAGAACAGAACAAGAAATGATGCACCGCATATAGTGCTTAGATATTTTTTACCATCTTTAGGAGGTATCAAATCATCCATTCAACTAGCACCAAGAGGTACCAGAGTTTAAGAATAATTTAGTGGAAAGGAACTGATACCGTCTGGTACCAAGGATGATGAAAAACTCCTTAGTGCTTATTACTTCTTCCCTTCTTTTCTCATGTTTTACACCTCCACTAGTCACTTGGATAAGTAGATTCAATACATGCTTAGTGGATGTTATTATATATTATTATTTTTTGCCTCTCATTCCAGATGATCACAAGGAATTGTGTAGGCGTGGGCCTTGGGTCCACCAGTTATTATTAGGAATTAGATATTGATTTCTATTTGAATTAGAGATTGGTTTCTTGTATTAGATATATAGTTAGAGATATGATTGGAGTTAGATTACATCTCATAGGGGAGCCATCTATATAAGAGGGCTACCGCATGCTATTAGAATCAAGCAGAGAAATATTATAGTCTTCCTTATCTAGTCTCCTCCTCCTCTACGCCGACGCCATCCGGCCATCCTCTTGGTGGTGTTTACCGTTATGAACTAAGGTTCATAACAACTTGGTATTAGAGCCTCCACCGATCCGCCTCGCCCGAGCCGCCCGCCAGATCCGTGCAGCCGCCGCCTCATCGCTCGGTTGCTCGCGCGCAGCAGCCGCCGCCGACTCGGCGGTAGCCGATCCGCGGTCGCTCCGCAGCCGCCGATCCTCCGGCCACTCCGCTTCCGCAGCCGCCGCTGTTCGCCGCCGCCGCCGTGACGCCGAACCACCACCCCGCCGCCTTCTTCAAGTTTCACCGATACGCCGTGGGCTCAGGTGTTTGGTCGTTTAAAACCGACCGTTAGGTTAAGGCAAAAATCAAAAACAATCTTTAAAAATTTAAAAAGCTTTTCCAAAAAATTTAAAAATAATAACAAAAATTTAAAAATAATAAACACAATATCAATCAAAAATAAATAAATAAATAAATAAGTAAAAAAGCTTATGTTGCAGGCATTATATACCGAAGGCGCGACACTTCGTCTAGCCTTGTTCCGCATGGATCTAACCGCCCGCTCCATCCGTCAGAGCACCTCGCCACCGCGTCTTCTACATCGGCGTTGAAGGTCTTCCATTGGTCGCCGCCTAGCACTCGAGGATGAGCCGCATGTCCGGGAGGGTGTAGTGTTATAGGCGTGGGCCTTGGGCCCACCCAGTTATTATTAGGAATTAGAGATTGGTTTCTATTTGAATTAGAGATTGGTTTCTTGTATTAGAGATATGATTGGAGTTAGATTACATCTCATAGGGGAGCCATCTATATAAGAGGGCTACCGCATGCTATTGGAATTAAGCAGAGAAATATTATAGTCTTCCTCATCTAGTCTCCTCTCTCTCCTCTACGCCGACGCCATCCGGCCATTCTCTTGGTGGTGTTTACCCGTTATGAACTAAGGTTTATAACAACACATCCGCACTATAGCAACTCTTTTTTCAAATTTGGTTTCAGACATCCGCTTTTATAAATCAAGCCCTCTCCATTAGCTCGGCAGCAGCAAGACGCTACCAAGGAGTAGCAGAGCGGTAGGTAAGTTAAATAGTGTTAATTAATCATGATTAGCACTAATATATTTCATGATTAACACTAATTAAATCCTGTCGAGCTTCCGCTCAGTAGGTATCTGTTAAGTTCAAGGAGGAAACTCGATTTGCAAAAAAAAAACGTTCGGAGCCAATTATTTTTTAAAAAAAGTGGGTAATGTCAGTAATGTGTCACATGTGTAACAGTTCGATCAAAAGGTCTCTTTCTTAGTATAAGCCACTGGGCTGAGCAATACAGATGGGAATGGTGCTTCTGCAATTTTCTCATCTTGGAATATAAGCACCTGTAAATGGGTCTCTTTCTTGGGGACTGGCGGACCGCTACGTCTGCTTGAGTGATCCTGAAGTATTCATGTGCTACTCTAATTTGAAAACCTTAACTTTTCTTGAAGTGTTGGATTGTAAGAGAAGAATACCACTTTTGACCAAGCATTCTTCTTTCTTTTTTGCATTCCAATGCATCAGTGCTTAAGCTGTAGAGTCCCTTGCAGTGGAGGCTAGGTATGGGAACTGCTCTGTTCACAAAATTCTTACATCTGGCCAATGAAATTAGTCTCCCTTGCTACTGAGCGCAAAAGTATTGGCTCTCTTCTTTTCAATTTATAAGTTTTAACTTATCTATAATAACTAATTTTTAAATGATATGTTTTTAAAATAATATGTGTTTTTAAAACGGAGTCTATAAATCGATTGTAGTAGATACTATATCAAATTTATCTATATCAATTAAAATCGTAAGTGAATGTCTTGTCCTCCGTACCCTCTCTCGCGAAAGCTAGAAAGTCAAAAACTATAAGTCACAGCATAAAAAATCCATCCATTATCAAGTGTAACGTTTTTTTTTTGCAGGCCAAAAACATATCAAAAGATAACTCCCATGAAGCTGTGAGCCTAAACTTTGAAATGGTGAGCCAAACACAACACAAGATAGTATATATCAGAAGTTGAAAGAACAACTCTAGGGAGATAATAAAAAATGAATATACAACAGTGTAAGACGCTTGAAGCATGCAGAGACAAAGTTACAACGACCAGTAGTAAAATTTGCAATTTCAGCAGTAACAACAGTTACAACAATATTACATCCTCAACTGGCCTTGCCGCGAGTTAAAAAAAGAACCGGCGAAGCAACCAGGAGATCACTACTACGTACACGACGTCACTAATACAATAATAATACTCCATGACGACCAAGTAGCTAAGAAAACTTAAGCTTAAACCCTTCTTAATGACTATTACGACGACGACGAACTCCTTAAACCCTACTCGCAGCAGCCGCGGCCGATGTCTAATATTCCATCCAACCGCAGCGGCTGCGGATTAAATTAAATTAATTAACAAGAAAATTACACTGCTTGATTAATGGAGCTTCTGTTTGCTTTGATCACGGGAGGATGGAGTCCCAGTCGATCTCCCAGGACGGGTACTTGTGAAGGTGGAAGGCGTCGGACTCGTCCCATGGCGCCTCCGTGAAGTCCAGGTTGGCCATCTCGGGGAGCGGCGGCGCCAGCTGCTGCGACTGGGGGAGAGGTGGGAGCGAAGGCGAGCCGGCGGAGGGCGCCGACTCGTCTCCCTCCGTTGTTGTCGTAGACGCTGAGGCCTTGGGCGAGTCCGGGGGCGTGGTGGTGGTGTTTGACTTGGACGCAGTAGGCGCGGCGGCGATGTTCTGGCAGATGGCGGTGAGCTTGGCGTCGACGGAGGCGTGGAGGGGCCGGCGAGGTGGGCGCGCCCCGGCGGAGGTTGGGAAGTTGAGGCGGGCTGCGTCGCCGCGGAGGCGGAAAGCCGCCTTGTCGTAGGCGAGCGCCGCGTCCTCGGCGGTGTCGAAGGTGCCCAGCCACAGCCGCGTCCGGTTCTTGGGGAGGCGGATCTCCGCCACCCACTTCCCCAGTGCCGCTGTCGCACGCCGCGGTACAGCTTCGCCCCGAGGACGACGGCGCCGCCCCGGCCTGCTTCATGGGCTGCACCCGCGGGCCAAGAAGCGACGCCGCCAGCCCTCTGCTGCTGCTGCTGGATCAAGAACTGCACCGGGATCTGCTGGATCTGTTCCGGGCCCAGGTGGGTCAGCCCCACCGCATCATTCACCGGCGGGAACGCCGCCGCCACCGCCGAGGTGTACTGCGAGGATGGCGGGAGAGGGGGGAGTTGCGAGAAAGAGGTGGCGGCGGGAGCAGGCGGGGCTGGGACGGTGGTGTAAGAGGAAACAGGGTAGTAGTACGATTCTTGAAGCGATGGAGAGGAATAGGAGTGGAAGGGTGAGGGTGAGGGGTTAGGCGAAGCGCTCCTGATAAAAGGTTCGAGCGCTTTCATGAGCTCCTGATCCGAGGAAGACGACGAGGAGCTGAGCTGGTTTACGGCGTTGCGCAAATCTATGGCCGTCATTACGAACTAAAAATGGGAAGAAGAAGAAAAAACGATTTTTTTTGTGCAGAAACTGAACTAGAGAGAAAAACAGAAGAATCTTGGAATAATAAGCCCCGTTTCTTCAATAAAAGCGAAGAACAGGGAGATTTTGTCTGGTTTGTGCAGCCTGAAGAGGGGACTGTAAAAACAACCCTTTCTGGCTTGCTAAGAAGTCCAAAAAGAAAGGCTAAATCTAAAGAAACATTGGACAAGAATCCAGGAGATAGAAAAGGTTCTCTGGATCTCTATTAGAGTTGAAAGAAAGTAAAAAGGAAATATTTTCCAAGAGCACTTTCTTGCTTGATCTAATAATACCCCAAGAAAGGCCCCCAGAGAGATCAGAGTTCAGAGAACAAACCTGCTGCTGCCGCGGCGGTAGCGGCGGTGCGTCGTTGTGGTTGGGTAGGTCGCTCAGCCTCACCGGTGAAGTGGAGCGGGTCGTGGCCGTGGATGGAAGGGAAGGCTTGTGTCCTGCGTGTGTGCTTGGTGGGAGGTGTGGGGCGCGGAGGCGTCTCTCTTGGGGAGCTAATGGCTTCCTGCCCTGGCCTTTATAGCGCCGGGGTCGCGGCGGTTACGGGTGTGGAACTGTTGAAATAAGCAATATTGTTAATTAAGTACAATTAGTGCTAATTAAATGCATACACAGTACAATACGCAGTCGCTGCAGTGCGCGCAGCGTCCGAAGCAAGGTTTGTCAGTATTGTAACATATATGGTAGTATCGCATAATTTTATCAGAGGTAGATGATTAGAGATGGCAATAGATACCAAACCCGAGTACCTAATGGGTTTTACTCGATAAGGAGATGGATATAGAAAGATATCTTCACCCACGGGTATACTATGGGCAAAAATCTCTACCCATCAGGTAGAATGGGTACGGCTACGGCTCTATATTACCCGTACCCGCATACCCGTGGGTAAAATATACCCGCATACCTTATCAATTCAGCCTAGTAGCCTACTCATGGAGGGCCTGGTGAAAAGTGCAAAAACAACTTATTAGATGTTAATACGTCTCTACTCTAAAAGTTACACTGTTTTTACATTTACATATTGCCCATAAACAAAAGCAAGTTATATATATATATATATATATATATATATATATATATATATATATATATATATATATATATATATATATATATATATATATATCCCTTGCTTTACCCTTCCTCCAAATCGATGTAGCGACACCATCTATTCTTGTAGAACAGAGACTATGCTAGCATACAGTGGAAGACCATAGTAGGAAATTATGTGCTTCATGGTGGCGAATTTACACATTACTAAGAGAATTTTGTACCATATTAATCATTTGACATTAACTTTAAGGAAAAGAACTCAATAAATAAGTAGCCGATACTCTAGAATAAGCTAAATAGAAAGAGGAAAATTTTAGTTTCAAATTGCACAAGATGATATTTCAACAAACTAATCGGTATGGGTTACCTGTCGGTATAAACACCCGCGCAAGCGGGTATGAGTAAGTTTCTATACTGCAAAGTGGTACGAGTATCGTAGCGGGTAGAGTTATATCTGTCGGGTGCGGGTATGGGGTGGCTATACCCAGCGGGTATGTACCCGTTGCCACCTCTATAGATGATACATATCGTAATATAGACCGAATTAGATATTATTGTAGTAAGGTCACGATCCTACTTACGTAATCATTATGATCGGTTAGGATCGCAGTGGGATCGTGATCTTTACACCAAGCTATATTAGCATATAAAATTTGATATTACCTATTGCTAGTTTAAGTTGAATTAGTTGAATTTGCTTTGTTTTGTTGTTTGCATGTTTATTTTAAGGTAAAAAGTATTATCTTTGACATATTGCACTTTTAGATTATTAGTTCATTAAAATAATTAAATAAGTTTCAAAATCAACCTTAATTCAATATAATATGTATAAGCATACTCAAATTACAAAAATTAAATTAAAAATCTACTATAGACTTACATATTTAAAAATATAATTCAATTTTTATATAAAAAATATATTTTTAAAATTTAGATATAATCATGATTCTACAATGCGATTCTATCAGACAAAAAAAAATAATCCTATTTAGTATCACGATGCTAATAACTTTATGCGAAGTGCGGCATGCAGTGCCCGGTCCACAAAGATGCTAGACGTACAAAAACAACTTTTGAGGTCAAATTTTTAAAAGGTAGCTACCGTGAAAATGGTTTCGCGGGTGCGTGAATCGTGGATAAAGCTTCGGACCGTGAAAACATCCTGGTAACTTTTGCTCTGTGTTTTTTTTTTCGTTTCTGTTTTTCTTTTTGGATTGCATCAGCGGCTTGGCTTGCCTTCGTGCCCATCGCATGGATTGAGATGAATTAATTTTTTGCGGGGTGGGGAGGGTGATTGATTTGAGATGAACTATGACTGATCGGTACTGAAAGTAGTATACTAACATGAGCTTGTTTTTCCCTTTCTTTTCAAACACTTTTCCGCTTTTCTTTAGGGCAGTTATCGTACATGCTACGCGTAGCCCACTTCTCCCAGGAAATGGTTGTAATCCACGTGACGTTCTCGCACTAATTCCAGAGAGGCATTTTTTTTTAAAAAAAAGAGTACGCGATTCTTGAAAAAAAAAAAGAGGAAATGGTTCGAATCGCTTGGTTTCCGCTTGAGGAAAAGGACACCTCCAATTGGGCTCCATTTCTGTGGTCGTTGGCAGCTCCAAGGCCGTGCGAACTGCACAACCAACGGACGCATGATTCACGTGGTGATCATTTGGGTTTTTTTTTATGGTTTATGACTGAAAAATATCAGAATCGATGTAGCTTTATTTAAAGATAATTAAATTTAAAAACTAAAAATATAAAAATATGTTAGCACATTACGATAATACAAACACATACGGAAAAAAGAACCGCAAGAAAGCTCAATAAAAGCCAAAAGTTCAGAAAAAGACGAAATTTATGAATAGTGAAAAATAAATCTAAGCCTAAACTGAAGCCCAAATGATCACAGCCTCACCATACTATGCAAAACTCACGAGTGGCGATACAGGTCTTTTCAATTTTTAAAACGGTTTTTAATTTTTCTATAGTAATTAAGTTTTAAACGAAATATCTTTTAAGATAGTCTACTAGTTAATGGTAATATATACTGTACCAACTTCATTTATATCGGTAAAAGCTGCACGTGAGTTTCTGTTACTCTATAATCTCTCACACGAACAACCTAAAAACTACAAACCGTAGCCAAAAATCATAAGTTTTAGCTAAAAAGAACGGGCCTATAGTAGAGTGAAATTTCGCAACATAGCCGGTGGAATTCAAAGTATAAATCGGATCGGCACAGGTTAAGCGTCCAGCTCTAGAGAAAGCAACGTTAGGAGAAGGGAAATCACGCGGAAACATGGAGGAATTGCCACCCGTAGACCCGATCAGACGAGCCGGGCACGTCGGTATCGAGCTATCGATCGCGAAGGCAACACAGGTGTTTGCTGCGTTTGACCGAACCTGCGGCGTGGATGCGTGCCAGTTCCATGCGTAAGAGAGAGGAGCAGCGTAAGTAGATGTGTAGTTTTGCCTGAATCCTCATGCAGTTTCTTGCATCAAAACAAGACGAGTCGTGCCCGTCCAAACGACAAGAGCTAGCTGCATGCACCGTGTAAATCACCCACTAGATAGCACCGGATTGATCGACGCAAATTGCCATTCAAGTTGCATGCCACGAGACCCGTAAACAAGCACGATGAAACAGCTCGAAAATTCTCTAAATTTTGAAAATTCTTGAATCTGTTTTGAATTCGATTTTCTCTCCCAATTTGGCAAATTCCTTTAAATTTCCGCCTTTTCCTTTTTGGTTAGCTGCTTTCCCCTTCTCTCTGATGTCTTCCAAGAAGCCGCCTCCTCCCCTCTGGCGTGGTTCAGGAAAGCGACGGCGTCTTTCGTAGCCCCGGTCACACGGCCGTTTGTGCTTCGCCGCCTGCACCGTAACCCAGCACCATCGTTCACACTGCGCTATACCTTCTCTCCAGCGCGTCGCTTCGCTAGTGGTGGGTCATCGCCATGAACCTGCTTCACCCGCCGCCGCTCCTCTGTAGCTCCCTGACCACGCGGTTGCCTCCTCTTTGCCTGTGCTGCAACCGACCTTGCCGTTCACACCAGCCACTGCCAGCTTCACCATGTGTTGGTTGGGTAATACTGCTACTAAGCATTGATCCACTTAACATTTTCATGACATCCTTGACCTAAACTACCTCTTTTGCACCTCCTTGCGTCATGGTTTGATCAAGCCCTAGGTTTTCGATTTGAGGTAAAAAGACCATTTTGCCCCCAAAACCACCTTCCATGAAGGTTCACACTTCCTTTGCCTTGAAGTAGTCCCGTGCTTCATCTTCAACTCTAATGACTTGCCAGCAAGCCTCTCACGCGTCCGAATGCTATCGAACCATCATCACATGCAAATGGGCCCAAGTCAATTTGGTGCACTACATTTCTTTCCCTGCATCATGATGACACCCAAACTTACCGGACCGCATGGAGCTCAGCTCCTCCTAGAGCTTAGTCGCAGCCTCTTTCAATTGCTTGTCATGTCCACTACATCGATAGCTTTTGCTCCGCTTTCTTATCTTCCCGCTTGTAACCACTCCGCTAGTTTTGGCCATCTTCCGACGGTATCTTGATCACTCGAATCTCAGCTCCACTAGCTTAGTTTTTATCCCTTTCGCCTCACTATGACCTAACTCCTAAGTTCTACAACTAACAAGAATAAGCAAACCGTTATATAGCATCGCATGACTCAAAATCATCAATTGATACAATTGATGAGCCAAGAGTCCTTAACTCACACCAAAGCATCTTCATATTCTTTGACACATAGCCCATACTACCAAATAACTAGCCGTCACGTCTTTACTCATTCGGTCTCCCCCGAAATGCACCAACTCGCCTTATCATGATCCTTGTCTTTTCTATACTCCCGCTTGAGCTATGCAGCCTTGCCCAAACTTACATAACCACTCTGGACCTTAGCTCATCCGCCTAGTCCCGATCCATTATCATTGACATATATGTCCTCTAAACCACCTGCACATCCAAGACCAAATAACTATATCGAGCACAAGTTTCATACACTTAACTTTTGATAATCAAAACCATACATCATACAACACCCAAGCAATGACACCTATATCGTGCACAAACTCAAACATGTTCATATTTATTTTCATCTATACCCTTAACATGTCTGTCCTCAAGACACTAGTCAAACCATCAGCCACTGGCCAGTGTGACTACAACTTTAATGCTGGTCACACCCATTCGGTTCTACTGTTACCACGACCGGTCAGACCGCACATACTCAACACTTAAACATGCTCTTTGGGGAAAAAAGTAACTGCCAACTATAAATCGATCGTATCGCCTCAGCGGTTTGATTGCTCTGAAAATCGGTCACACCTAATCCACCGGTTTGACCGCTCACTTCATACCGGTCAAACCGCCAGAGACAGATAGTAACTCTAAAATTGCTAACTCTTCAAAAATCAACATTTACCTATCAAAATCAAATACTTGTCATATATATAGATATATGATAAGTAGATAAAGTGACCTACGTATGGTCTCCCAGCCTCCAATAGCCCTGCGAAGTTCCAATCATTTCCTTTTCCTTTTCCCCCTTTCGGAGAAGTTCCAATCGGTTCCATATGCATGTACGCCTGAAACGACGACCGAGCGGAGCTGCCTAGCGTCTTGACCACGGGGTGGGCGCGACCGCGCGAGCCGTGTGACGTTGACGTCGCGCGTCGCGCCGAGATGGCGATGCATGTGGGCTTTGCGCAAAGCTGCAACGTGAGGTCGATGGCGAGCACAGTGTTCGCTTCTGTCCCCTGCCCGTCGTCGCAGAGCAAGTTGGTACTTGGGAGCCGGGGGGCATGGCCCGGCCGATCGATCGGGTGTACGTACGCCAATTTGTGCCGCTCCAGCCGGTGACTCTTCGTGTGTGCACGTACAAAACATCGATTTACAGTTTAAATCAAGACAAGTGTTGATCTGTTTCAACTATAGGGTATGTTCTTTTTGATTGTAACTTATGGTTTTTGGCTACAATTTATGGTTTTTAAGTTGTTTATATGAGAGATTACAGAGTAACGAAAACCCACGTGCGGTTTTCGCCGATATAAATAAAGTCAGTAAAGTACGTACTATAATTAACTAGTAGATTCTATATTAAAAAATACTCCGCTTAAAAATTAGCCATCGTAGAAAATTGAAAATCAGTTTTAAAACTAAAAAGAACGTGGCCTTAGCTCACAGCGAAGTTAGCGTGTCAGCACTTGTAACAGAGCTCGCACTCGATACGTCCCGTGGATCACGCAATCGAAAGGCCGAATGAGCGTGTAGTCACCCATCCTGCAGCCGTATCCGACACCCCCATTGACGTGAGTGGGCAGGTCTGCACTGCCCACTCACAGGCACAGGCGACACCGCTGCCATGGGGTGGTGGGGTTGTGGGGATCTCCACACGTTCGGCCAGAAAAACCGAAACGCTTTTGCACGGTTGGTGCCTACCTGCCTGCAACATTCAATTGTACTTGCAAGTTTAACACTTATCCCTTGTCTGATACGGATCAAAGCATGGATGAATGATGATAGCTTTTTGGGAAAAAAAGAGTGGCGAAGAGCTTTTGTTTGGATGTTTGGCCGTCTACATCAGATTGTTTGCTCCAATCCAAACTTGCGGTGGAGCCAACTTCTGCAGGACCGCCATGGATAGGTTTTGGTCTGTTTGTGTTTGTCAAAATCACCCACCTTCTATTAATTATCTATTTATATATAAATACATGAGTATAAACACTTTCACGAGTAGTAACACTTTTACGTATGAATACTAAGCACCACCTCTAGTGGAAACACTAGTACTAATGAGAATACTAAACATTGATGAAAACATATAAATACTAAACAACAATGAAAACACAACTATTCTAGTTTATTTAACACTCCCCTTCAATTACAACTAGTGAGGTTGAGATTGCATCGTACGATCTTTATTTGTTGTATTCTAATAGGTTTGGTGAGACCACCGGCCAACTAATCTTGTGTTGATATTAATCGAATCTCCAACGCCTTTCTTGCCACTCATTCTCGTGATAAAATGAAAATCTACCACAATATATTTAGTCTTGACATGAAACACATAATTAGCATAAAGATATATGGCTCTAAGGTTATCACACCACAAACAGCACTTGCGATTGATAAATTCAGGATTTCTTGTATTGGCTTCCCAATGATTTGCATGTGTAGGATTTTTTTTATTTAGAAGGTGCTCAATATGAGTTTGGAATTGGATGAATATACGATAGACATCATCTTTACTTTTGAGACAATATATCCAGATGAATTTATTGAAGTCATCAATGAAACTCATATAGTATTTAAAATCACCAAAGAAAGTGCACGCACATCGGAGAAAACTAATTTACGAGGTGATATTGACACACTATTTGACCGAGAAAAAGGAAGCTGATGATTTTTGCCCTATTGACAAGCATAACAAACAAAGGCTTTGTTGGACTCATATAAAAAAGTAGGTTGTGATGTTAAAGAATTTGATCCATCATTGGAGATGACGGATGACCCAAATGGCAATGCAATCATTCATGGCTCTGTTTGACAACAGTGAGGGTCTTCCTAGATGTAGCTGAGCTACTAGGAATAGGGTATAGACCACTCACTGGATCAAAGGAGCACCTTCTTCAAAGTGCGATCCTTGATGAGAAAATAGTTAGAAAAATTCAACATAGACGTTATTATTATCTCGTGAGTTTATGAATGGATAATAGATTTTTATTTGTTTGTGGAATATGAAGAACATTATTTAGAAACAAGGGTTTATGTGATGTATGAATTTTAGAATAACCAATATGAGCAATTGGCATACTAAACCTTTGCTATGTGAACCTAATCTTTGTCAAAATATCGCTCATGCATTATCAATTTGTTCAATTCTCGTGATATGACCAATACCCTAGTATCTGTGTACCAGGCATGTCAAACCCGATCCCGTGGTGACGCTTACCATCGCGGCGCTCCTCTTGCTGAAACACGTGATCGAAACGCTTGTAGCATTTAAAAGCTACATAGCTAATCTTTTCACACGCTTGGACCCTTTGTTGTCGCCATGATGATTGCCGTAATTGCTCCTTGGTACCGGCATCGCCCATGGCCACCACCTCGGTGCATTCATGTCTACCACCACCGCCGCCCACGCCCTCCATGATTGCTTCGAAACACCATGTTCACGAAGGGCTACAACATGAGGTTGCTTTGCTCGTGACACATCTCATAGTCCAGCATGTGTGAGTAGAGATCGTGAGGGCGATCGCTCTGCTCAATCAGAACGGATGTCACCAGCGTGTCGTAGGAGTTGTCAAGGCTGGTGAGAAGATAAATGATGACCTCCTCTTCGAGTCCATCGATAAGACTCTTTACTTTGTTGAAGTAGTCAATCATTGTCATGCTCTGCTTCTGGAGCGTAGCCAACTGCCGTCGTATTTGCATAATATACGCCTTAGATTGAGTCACAAACCTGTGCTTGAGGGTATTCCAGACTACAGCCGATGATGACAGAAACAACACCTGTCCTAACACCTCTGGCAGTAGGCTGGATAGCAGCAAGCTTAGACACGTCTGATCTCGTTGGAGACATATGGTATATGCAAGATTAGGAACCTACGTGGCTCTAACTTCTGTCGATGCCACGATCAACTGGAACATTGTCGGATTGGTTTCTTCTACGAGACCAAGCCACTATGTGCCACGAAGGATAGGAAGAACTTGTGTCTTCCATAGTAGGTAGGTAGGTGTTGTAAGACAGCTTCACATTGATAAGATTACCAAAGGATAGGTGACCAGTGGACGTCAAGCTGACGGCTTGAGTGCCGAGCGATCTTGAGATATATGAACCTAGGCTAGCAGATGTATTTGCAGAGGTTGTCATTGGATGGGAAGAATAGGCTCAACACCATGTAAAAAATATCAAGAGAATGATTTGCAACCAGCACACATTTGCATTATATTGATCATCTATTTATATACAAGTACATAAGTGCATTCTATTGATCATCTATTTATATACAAGTACATAAGTGGAAACAATATCACATATGCATACTAAGCACTACCACTAATAAAAACACTAGCACTAATGAGAATACTAATCATCAATGGAAACATATAAATACTGAACAACAATAAAAATACAATTATCCTAGTTGGTTTAACAGTGTTAACTCCTAGCTAGTCTTTGGAGATTTTGCACCTGTTCATTTCAGTTAGTAATAGCCTAACAGGTTAAGAAAAGGATGAGGAACCCGGTTGAGTCAATTGGGATTTGCTTTGGTCCATGAAGTCCTTCAATTTTGCAAATTGAATTTGCTTTGGTCCATGAAGTCCTTGAATTTTGCAAAGTTGAAAAAGTTCTGAAAGTTAATAATAAGAACTATCTGGAATGTAGGATTTCCCCATTCCAATGTCCTGCGAAATTCCTGAACAGGCCCTAACTTAGCAATCATTGGGTTGTCCCACCGGCGTGACACATTGGTTATTTGGCTAGCTATAGCCACAATATTCGGTACTTACTAGCCACAAGGTACTTATTCGTACATTTTCTAGTATTTAATTGCTTTGCGTATAGATGGTTTCAATCCTAGGATAGCTAATGCCATCTCCTTGGTGAGATGCTTAAGAAAAATATTAGGTTTATTTTTTCCACGTAGAAAGGACGAGGTGCTAAAACAGAGAAATTGGTGTATAAGAACGTAGCGCTGCTTGGCGAGTGCTTCATGCCGTAACCACCGCGTACTTGTTTCACAGATGCTTCGGCCAAAACGTTAATTGACTGTATCATAGTTTCTCTAGGAAAGCTAGTATTTATTTCTAATTTGAAATAGGGATCCAGCCTCTCGATAAAGATAGTTTGTTGATTATAGTTGCACGACTGCATTTGCTGACCTTCCTGGCGTCAAGCAAAAAATAGTCTGTGTTGAGTATTTTATCATTGTTCATCGAGAAGTTAATGGTAAATTTATGTACAAAGTGCATATCACTATGTGAAATTTTTCATGAATGAACTGATTATTTGTCGTATACAAAAATAGACTCCAGTGCATATCGCTATGAATAGACTTTTTTTCCCCATCTAACCACTTGCAAAGAGGCGCTTGCATTGGGAGATATAGCTTTCAAGTAGGTACTTATTGATATGGCAGCATTATCTCTCTTTAAGCACCCATGAAACAGGTGCTTGCATTAGAGATACCCTAAGCACACCTTGAACCATTCAGCTCGAACTGGCATATGACCAAAATTGTGGTGAATAAACACAAACGGTTACTTCTCCTTTCCTGAGGGAAGCTCTCTAAATTATAGACTTCTAATCCAAAATCATCAATGTCGAGACCTGAATATGTAAATTCGGACTCTCTGTGTATTCTGCACTAGTTCAGGATCACATTGTGCACACAAAGAAAATATAGATAAAATATCAACCATATACATGGATAACTATGAAAGAAACAAATATTATTAATAATCAGAGTAGCGATCTTATGACTAAACTTACAAATAATAGTTTGAAGGGCCCAACAAAACTAGCAACGAAAGATAAAGAATAAATGTAGTAGTCATTCGGCTTACCCATGGGCAATCGACTGGAAGGCTAAGTTCTAATCCGTGAAGTCGTCAAGAATCCTTCCTCAAGTACCTCTGCTTAATATGATTCTTCTTCAAAGAATCGAGCAACATAGGATATAGGCGTGAGTACATAGAGTACTCAGCTAGTTGTTTGTAATAAGATGCAATATATAAGTATGCAAAACTTATCAAATGATGGCTGAGTGGTTATTTTGTAGAAAATGATAATTTAAGGTAAATACAATAAATAAATTGAAAGTACATTTTGGAAATGATTAATAAATAAATAAGTAATGAATCAAAGGAATTGAGTAAACAATAAGTGAATTCACTTCCTAGTCAAATGAAAACTCTAACCATCATGTGAAATCACCGAGCATTGTCCATAATCGGGACACGGCTATTCGAATAGTTTTATACTGCAGAGGTTGTACAACTTTACCCACAAGAGATAACTAACCTATAATATTCTTCGACACACTTCCAAAGGTGTGCGACTATGAGATATCATGAGGCATTTACAATGCTCAATCTCAACCCAATTCATCCGCTAAGGTTTCACGCCAAGTAGGTTAACCACCTAATCGAAAGCCCTCTCTGTGCCATGTGAAAATGTTTAACCAACTCCCACATTCGTCACAATGGCAAAACTAAAGTTGAAATCTCAAAATTAATTATCAAATCCATACCATACTAGACATATGGTTGTACGATAAGTCTTAGATCAATGATGCACAAAGTTAGGTCTTTAATCAATACGCAGTGAGACATTCACATCCCAATGTGTTAATCGCACTCACTTTACTTCACGATCGCTCATTCAAGTGAAAATCATTTTATGTAACCAACACCAATGACACTACCCAAGTCATGGTACATAAATATTATAACTGTGGCTAACTACTATGATTCAATATCTCATTAAGTCAAAATTAGTAACTGATCAATGTGATTATAAGCCCAACATACTAACAAGCATGGCTAAGGCTAGACATACAACCCAAGTGGATACTAATATTGCAAACTAGATAATTAACCATCTTATGGTGACAATGGAATCATGGCACTCAGATTATCAAAAGAGGGATTTAATTAAAATTGGTTGATAACTACCAAGTACAAGATTTTGTACTAAAATTAGCAATGCATAATAATATAAAACAAAATAATAATATTTAGTTTTAAAACAATCGGTTCAACATGATTAAAGGTCACGACTTGTCTTTGCCTTACTATCTGAGTAAGATCCTTTGGGCCGAGTTCCAGAAAGTGTTCTTCTTAGCACCCTTCCCTACAAAGGAAAGGATATTTCTACTGGTTGTCTTATAGTGGAATCACTTTTTCTTCTAGTATGGCTATGAATATCGAGTAAACATCTGGATATACTGCTCCGTCTTGCCATCATGGAGCTTCAGACCACAGCTTCCGGTAATTCTGGTCTATCGACTCATTTCGTAGTAATAATAAAAGAGTTCGAGATCTAGAGGGATCCCCAGATAAGCCCCACACTGGCACACGAATACACTAACTATAGTAATTGAATTGGGAAATAAGTTCACCAATTCAACGCTGAAGTATTCGAGTACAACTGTAAGAAAAGGATGAATTGGAAGACGAAGGCCACACTCATAGTATGCCTGGAACACGGGGATTTGCCCAACTCCCCTGATGGCCAGTTTTGTCCGGCAGCTTCGATCCAACTAATGAATTTCCATGGAGGAATCTTCTCAGCACTCTCCAACTCCCTCAATTTCTCATTGTTCATCTCCGACATCGGCCAATTAGACGATGGCTTAATCATTTTCTTGACTGGTTGGTTTGGATTTGGACGAGATTGAAGGAAGAGGATGACTTGGTCGGAGGCACAAAACTCGAAGCAGATTGGAATAGAAGGCAAAAGTAAGGAAATCAAAAGTTACCATAAGGTAATCTTCTATAACCATGTGAGTTATCCATCTCGGAACTAACGGTTATCTTGGTAATTGATCCGACAAACAGTTCGTGAAAATTGATTGGAATTCATTAATTCTTCCGCTTGAGGTCCGCTCATCTTTACAACTTAAGTGAAATGAACTTATTATCCAAGCTCATTTCGATCGATGAGGGCCGAAAAGGCCTTATGCTCGATCGCTATTTGTCTACAACCTCACTTTCTCAAGTAAGTTATTTTCAATTGAAGTTTGGGGCTAGATGACAAGGATATAATAATCATCTAATTATTATGTCATCCTCCGAGTATACCCTTTATTAATAAGGAGAGATTTTCGTAACGGTCGTAAGTCCTTTTACGACCACATAGTTGTAAGTTACCCTATAACCACCGATGGTCGTGGGTCTTTCTACAACTAGTCTAACGACGCCCTACTATATTGTAGAGTCATCTCGATAAGGTGGTTAGAACGTTAATCGCATTACCCATCTCTCCGACAACAATCGCGCATGGTGAACGGGCCACTATGTCACTCTAACAAAGAACTTCCATCAAACGGTTATCACCCAAGCGTTGAGATGTCTTTTGACACGGACAATGGCCACCACTTCACAATTATATAAAGGTTGACGCGGAGAGGAAAAGAACAGGAGGAGAGATCGGAGATAGTGCTAGATATTTCGCATTATTCTCGGTTGTAAAGATCATTTTGAGCAATAGATACACAGATGTATGGTTATTATTTTCTTAGAAGAAGGTCCGAATCTGTATAAAAATTCCTGTATCTCTACTCGCACGATCATACACTAAGTCTTCTAGAGTTCCCAAATCTAAACAAATCATATGTAATATCGATATTACAACATCGATAGTATTGCCCATCGCGTAATGAGTGGCGCTTTTACCACGTTGAATGATACACGACAAGTTTAAGTGAATAGTAGGTGGAACCGCTTCTCCTCAAATCGAAATATATAGTTAGGGGAGCTACGTGGTGGTGGCCATGGAAGCGTGGCTAGAAGCTCGTTGGGGAGAAGCTCTCACGGGCCCACCTATCATTGACCTAATTTGGCTATCATTGACCTAATTTGGCCAAGGTGCCATCCTATGTGGTAAAATTATCTACTCATCCGCCACGCAGACAATTCCACCCGTGAAACCAGTCAAGGTGTTATTTCAACCGGATTACAAAATTCGAGGGTTAGATGTTTGATTTCATAGTTTGAGATGTTGGATGTAATTTGAGCAAAATTCGAATGTTATATAGACTTGTTCCGTGAAAATATGATCGTGCCAATGGAACTTACACTCATGAGTAGGGATGGCATCGGGCGCGCGGGTACGAGTAGTGCTTGCCCATACCCGCACTCGCGACTCCGATTTACGCCACGGGTATACTGCGAAGGACGACGGTGAAAACCTCGCCATACCCGCGCTCGCGGTATACTTGTTTACCCGCGAACCGAGTGTCACCATATGAGAGTTGAACTAATGACAGGTACATATAAGCAACAACTGTTGCTAGGAAATATAATAGCTATCAAAAAAGTTTATAACAATCAATAGCAATTAGAGATATGCGAAAGTTTATAACAATCAATAGTAATTAAAGATATTGCTATGATCGCGCACTGCCAATCTATATCGCGGTAAATGGGCGGGCGGGTATGGGTGGAGTTTACCCATACTGCGTCTGCTTACTCGACGGGTAGAATGTTTTTCCCATTTTTATACCCGTGGGTAAAAAAAATATTCTATACCCGACTCCATTAGAGTATTTACTCACGAGTATATAGGTAAACGGGCTATTTGCCATCTCTACTCGTGAGAAGTGATAAGCGAGGACAAGAGTACAAGAACTGCCGCGCGTGCGAGTTGCAGCTGCGTGAGAGA
Organism: Dendrocalamus sinicus; assembly: GCA_036346575.1. Taxonomy (NCBI): domain Eukaryota; kingdom Viridiplantae; phylum Streptophyta; class Magnoliopsida; order Poales; family Poaceae; genus Dendrocalamus; species Dendrocalamus sinicus. The sequence continues at coordinate 29,550,332 of CM070657.1, read as the reverse complement.
GAAATAAAGAAGGCGAAAAAGAAACGGGAAAAGGAATGATTGATTCGGATACGGTTTGAATTCCACGGCTCACGGGAAAAGAACAGCGAATGCCAGACACCTCCATTTTCTTCTCCCCACTAGCCACCCCGCAAATGATTCCTTCTTCTCTCCGTCAGTGCATCCATCCAACCTCTCGACAATATCTGACATAATCCCACACAATCCATGCTAATAATCTCTTATTAACAAGTGGGGTTCTTTAAACGAAAGTAAGCTTTTACCATTGTTGCAAATTAGTAACATTACCAGTAGTACAATATTGTCAATGAGCAACGGATGCCCTAATTAAGCCTAAGCGAGGCAGAGTTCTGATCAAGTGGTTAGTTAACCTGTGATCAAGCACCAACTAGTAGAAACAGGATGCAACTAGACATCAGATGTCCGATCATCTTACACTCGTCGTTTCAGTTCATGGAGATTGTGACATAGTTTATTTTTCCAATAACCACACGAACATCCCGATTGAACTATTGTGACATTTAAATTGAACATATCAAGCGTGGAATTCTTTTCACATGATTGATTACCCAGCATATAACTAGACAACTCAGACGCCACACCGGTTAAGCCACCCACCAGCTGGTGTGCAACAAGAAGCTCAAATCGCGCATAATTAAACCGGCAGATAAGCATCCTTAGACTTCGTGTCTCCGAGATCTGAGTTCTGCAACGTGGTTTCTCACTACTGCGTGCAGGAGCATGAACATCGAGTGTTGGAGATGAAGTAACATGCATGCATGCTCTCCTAACTCCTAACTAATGCGAGCGCAGCCGCACCAACCAACCTGCCGTTGAACAAAGCCAGTGTCGCAACTGCACCCATGCATTGCACCCTGTCTCAGCGTCTCGATTATCTCAAAGTCTTCTCATCTCTGTTTCTGCATCCTCCGTTTGGAGACAGAGCAAGGCCCGTTTGTAAGGTAGGAATTTTACAGTAATTTTATAGAAGGCTGTTCAATTTTCGTAGGAATTGGAAAAATCTCCTGTACTTTGGAGTTTGATCTTCAAAAGACTATTGCATCGCGTGCTGCCATGTGCGCCTGCTTGTCTAGCGCCGTAACCTGATGTGCGTAATGGACAGACGCTCTGATACACAGGCTGACAGGCACTAAAGAAACGGGTTTAGGCAGAAACAAATCTGCAAAGTGCGATGGTTATCTAGTATCTTATTACCAATGTGCACGAGTCCTGAATTATGAACAGATTCGGAATGCTTATTGTAATTGTGCATTGATCATGTTGTGAACTATTTTATCGTAGGATGTAGTGCGACCAATGGTTTTAATAAAAGAAAGTGGTTCTGAAATCTCAAGTCAGAGCTGAGGTAGAGCTGTAAAGGTACCGCTTCAATTCTGACTTCGCCATATTTTAAAGCTAATATATTTTTAACATGCAGTTAGACGCATGAGGACAGTTAGATCAATCATTTTAAAGATTCCTCCGTTCCAACTTGGCTTAGGATCCCAATTAGGAGCATTGAGATCAGATAACCCATTTGCCAGGTCGGATCGACATCAGACTAGGACGAGACGAAATAGTACAAGATTCCGGTTGTTTCAAGTTGAAAAAGTCCATCTTTGATCTGGGAAAACCTTCATCTTACGAATATTTTTCATATTTTTAACGAAAATTCACTGATGCTGCGCGTGAGTTTTCGCCGTAATTCTACTTTTGCTAGATTACACCAACTCATGTCTTTTGCAGTGCATGGAAATACCAAGTCATAATGTGTGCAATGAAATTTGTATCTCTCTTAAGGTTTGGACTTTGGACATAGAAAACAACTGTTGTTGGAGACAATATACAGTCAGTTAGTAGTAAAAAAAGGATGTTTTTTTTCACTCTTTTTGGAATATATATATCTTTACTATTATAAAAATATAAGTTGGTGGTTGTCGATCCGTTCTCCTCCTCTCTTTTAGCCGCTTGATCAAAGATCAACCGCTCGATCCGCATGTAGATAGTTCTTCCGCTCCTCGTAGAAAAGGTTGAGCTGACGCGTGGGCCACAGTCCTCCTCTTCTCTTCCCCCGCATCCCCCGCATCCTCCGCCTCCTGCAACCACTCCACCTTTTGCAATCGCCGCCTCCTTCTCTCCCCGAACCCTCGTGCCACGCCTCCTCCTCCACGCCGCCACCAATTCCTTCCCAGACGACACGACTGCTTGGTCGCAGCTCCCACTTCCCCAAAGCCAGCGTCGCATCCTCGCCGCCGCCTCCCAATGCATTTACTTACCGCCTCCCTACCTCCATCTCCCACAATCGCCACCTCCTTCTCCCTTGAACCCTCGTGCCACGCCTCCTCCTCCTCCTCCTCCTCCTCCTCGGCGCCACCACCCCTTCCCCACGCAGCAAAGATCCGGTCGTAGTCCCCAACCTTTCCTGTGGCGCCACCACCAATTCCATCTCCCATCGCCTCCAACCAGTGGCACAACACTTGGCGATAGCGGCCGGTGTATCAAAGAGAATGGCGCTGGCGACAGCGACCGGTGGATTAGAGAGAAGGGCACTTGGCGATGGTGGCGGTTTCTCTTACTACGCCCACCCACGTGGCTCTCCCCACCACCGCCCGGTGGTCGTCGTCCGGTGAGCCTATCTACCTCCTCCTACTCTTCGCCGAACTCGCCATGGTCGTAGTCATAGCGCCAACCCGCAGGGCACCGTTGGTTCGCCCACAACCTCCACCGCTATGAGTTCCTCCGCTGGACATCCGCGCGCCTACCCCCAAGTCACCCTCGAGATCGAGCTCCCACCTCGGCAGCAAGACTCACAAGGTGGTCATAGTCGGCATGGTTGAAGCGACTTAGTTGAAGGGGAAGTGGTCGACATCGGCGGGTCATGGTCGGCGGGGCGAGTGGTTGAAGAGGCGTGGTTGAAGTCGGCGCGCAGCGGGTTGAAGTTGAAGGGGCGCGGTCAAAGTCCGGCCGTGGTCGGTTAATGGCCGAGCAGCCGGCAATGGCGCTGGGCGACGTGGCACAAGCGCATTGGAGGCCTGCCAACGATGACCACTAGCTATGGTCGACTACTCCCGACCTACGATCACGCCGCGATGGTCGACGGTTTCTAACTTATGACCACGAGGTGTGATCGACATCTTCTAATTTATGACCATGAGCACCGGTCGATGTGTTTCGACTTACAACCATGAGGTATGGTCGATGTTTTACAACTTATGACTACAAGCACTGGTCGATATGTTCCAATTTACGATCACGAGGTATCCTCGATGGCTTCCAACTTATGACCACGAACGACGGCCGCCGACTTCCGATGTACGACCATGAGCCATTATTGAAGGCTCCCAATTTAGGACCACGATCGTCGACAATCGCCAACTTATGACCACCAGCAATGGTCGATCGCCCGCACTCCACGATCACGCGCGATGGTCGACGTCTTCCGACTTACGACGACGAGGTGTGCTCGAGGGCTCCCGACCTATGACCAGGAGGTATGGTCGATGTCTTCCAACTTATGGCCACGAGGTGTGATCGACGGCTTCCAACTTGACAGATTTAAAACTTTTAGAACATGTTTGTATGTATGTTTTAAAAATTTTTATCACCCATGAGTTTTGAAACATATAATATGATAAATTTTAAAAATCCGAATAACGCACGGGCATTTAGCTAGTATAGTATAAATAACAGGACACCATGGTACCTGATTCCATGATTGAAACCTTCCATCCATAATTAAGACTTTCCATCCATGATTGAGACTTTCTATCCATGATTAAGACTTTACATCCCGATATATTATATATCATTGCATTGCACGATCTAAAAGTAATCCAAAGGCAGGAGGCTTGGTGCCCTAACACCATAGTGCCCCATTTCAGGTGTCCTTATAAATAACAGGACACCATGGTGCCTCAGATTTATGATTGAAACCTTCCATCCATGATTGTCTTTCCATCCATGATTGAGATCTTCCATTCATGATTAAGACTTTTCCTTCCTGATATATTATGTATCATTGCACTTGCACGCATTTAAAAGCAATCCAAAGGCAGGGAGGCTTGGTGCCTAGGCACCATGGTGCCCCATTTCAGATGCGTACAAGTGCAATGATATATAAAATATCAGGATAGAAAGTCTTAATCATGGATGGAAAGTCTCAATCATGGATGGAAAGTCTTACTCATAGATGGAAGGTTTCAATCATGAGTCCGACAAATGATATTTGATCTTGGTAATTAATGGATCCCGGTTAGGGTGGAAACGGATCGATACAATCGAATAGTCTTAAATACGAATACAAATGCATATTTATAAAACAAATATGAATTCATATTCGAATATTTTCAAATACAGATACGAATATTCTCAAATATAAATACAGATGTTTTCGAATACGGATTTTCTCGGATATGAATATCGGATAAAAATGGATTCCTAGTGGTTTTGCCGATTTTTCACTGGTTTTAAACCGCCTAAATTCAAAGTTTGAATCACAAAATTCGTACGATTTTTTCATGGGTTTTGGAAATGAATCGAATAGTTTCGAATACGAATACAGATACGAATATTCTCGAATACGAATGCGAATATGAATATTATGAAATACATATACGAATATTCTCGAATACAAATATGAACATTTTTGAATACGAATTTTTCTTACCACATTCACGTTTTCTCAGATAAGAATATCGGATAAAATGAATTATCCGTTACCATTTTCCACCCCTAATCTTGGTAAGCAGGCAACGCTAGAATGGAAGAGAGAAGTTACCATCGACCATGGAAGGTCTATTACATAACGTAACTAGTAAGGTGCTCATGCTTTGCAATGGATATCATATTGTGATTTTATGTGTTTAGAGTTTTTGGGGTTTTTTGGTTTTTAGGTGGGTTTTGTCCTAGATTTTTTTGGGGAGGGGCCTGGAGTGTAAGTATTATAGGAGGGAGTGAGATGACAGACAAACTCTTCTTTTATATTAGTAGAGATTAATCATATTTTTGCAACAAAAGTCTCCTCCTTATTTGCAAGGATTCTTCTTCGAGCAAACAAAACAAATAACCCATGACCAAATGGCACAAGAAAGAGTTGTATACTTTGACAACTATTGGTTTTAAATGACCATGTGAACATGGTACACTTGAACTTATGTGATGGACCTCTTCAATCTACCTCCTTTTAGGCTCTGCTCCAAACAATTTCTGGTTTCATAAGCCAAAAATTATTTGAAACGCGTTGACATCTTAACGCAGTTTTTTTTCTTTTCCCCCTCTTTTTTCCTTTTGTTCTTTGCATTATCCATGGAGATATAACTGTGTTTTTCATTTTTCTATTTCTATGCATTTTCCTTTAATTAAATACCTCAGAAAAGCTACACCATACAAGATCATTTTAACCAAAAGCTAAAAGCCATGGAGGATTCCTGCAAACCAAATATTAGGTGGTATGATTAGGTGTAATCGAGCGATAAGCGAGATATCGCTCATTCTCGTATCGTATTCCATATTTTTTTCTCGGAGTCAGAGTCGGACATAGATAATGCTAGATATCCATTGCTCCCCTCCGTATTCATTCCATAAGCCTTCGGACGGTTGGCCAGACGAAAATTATTCGCTTCTTTGTAAAGAACGTTGGACAGTAGGGTACAATCAGAGAAACACAGAGAGACTAATCACCGAAATATCAAAGGAAGAGCACTCAGTATTCTCAATTGTCGCAGCCGCACGACCGGCCTCTGCGCGCATGGTTGCCGCTGCCCGTAGTGCTCCCAGCCACTTGCCGCCTCGGCCCTAGGCCCCATTCGCCTGCCATGTGCCTTGGCCACTGGCCCCGACCGCCTGTAGTGCTAAACGCCCAGCCACCAGCTTCCCCCCACACGCTGCTACTATCGTGAACAAGGGTAGGGGAACCCCAGCCTCGCTCTCTTTGATCCGACCAAATGGGCCATGGATGGTGGGCCAAAAACAGAAAATAGGCCGAGTGAGGGCCTCGGTGGGTGGGGACGCCTAGGTTTTTGCAAAAAAACCCTCAAAAAAATCAAAAAATTACGTGATAATTTTTCTCAAAATGAAAATTAGCTGATAAGCCCTAAAAAATTGCAGAATTCAATGAAAATTCATATTCCAGCACAAATGGGCCTCGAGAATTCAAATTTTGGATCGTTTTTAACATTTGAAACTTGTTTAGCACTATTATTATTACTTTCTATATTTTCTATATTTATTTACTATTTTGATTAATTGTAATTATTTAAATTTCCTTTAATCACTGAAAGTAAAACTAAAATTTATAGAAAATGCATAGAAAATTCTGGAACATTATAAGAATCTTTTTGTACCATTATCCAATTTATTTCTTGCAAATTTACCTGTAGCAAATTTATATATTCCTTTCATGCACATGCAAATGATAGGCATCACAAACTGAGAGTTCGAGGAGCTCGCATAGCATGGCCAAAATTACTTGACTTGGGTTTTCGACGTCGAGATTGTACTTGGATCCAAGAAGCTCTACGCTGCCATTGGGATTGGTGCATCGAAGATGCCAAACGCACTTCGAGGAAAATGATCAGCACTTCATTTTCTCATGCACCACCTTTGCCTCACTCTCAAGAATGAATACATGGCGAGAAGAGCATGCTAGCCTTATGGACTACACTCAAGAAGTGATTCGAGAAGCTAAAGTACACCATTCTTCCTCGTGCAGAGCAAGAATGGATCTCGACTTAGATTGTCGCTTAAGACGGTCGTAAAGCACAATTATACTCTGCACAAAATTTGCTCCAATCTTCAACTCGTGGTAGGCAAGTCACGATGAGCGTAAGATTGAGAAGACCCTCTCCACCTTCCACCCCAATGCAAGGCGATGCAGGTGCAACTATCATCAAGACTGCTGTAAGGAATATGCTGAATTGATTTATATTATGCAGGTTGTAGAGGCTCAGAGCTTCATGGCCGTGAGGCCAATGTTAGGAGCTACAAGGTACAAAAGCCTATAATGAATAAAAGGGAAGGAAGAGCAAAGCCGCAACCAGAAAAAGCAAGTCAAATGCTCCACATGAGAATAAGGCCAACAAAGCAAAGCGGGATAACAAGCCCTATGGTCAGTAAGACCAAATCTGCTACAAGTGTGGCAAGTGGGGGCACTAGTCATGGATCTGTAAAGAGCCACAACATGTCATCGATGTCTTTCAGGCCAAAAAGAAGAAGGGTTGTAAATGGCAGCATGAAACCCACTTTGCTTTTGTTGAGGGGGATAATTCTGAGTAGCTACTTGCACCAATGGAGGTTGATTCCACTCCTGCAGCAGCACCCCCACTTGACATTGCAACTACCACCCCCATGATTTCTCAGGCAGAGCATCTCACCCCTGAGAAGATAGCAACTAAAGTCTCTAGTTTCTTAGCAGATTCAGTCTAATGCACAGAATGCATTTAGAGTTTGATTGTCATTCATTTTATTTGTGGAAGGAATAAGTTGGATTTTGTTCAAACAATTTATTTTCTCGTGATGGTTGGATGATATTAATTAATTAATTCATTTATTTAGTTAATAATGGCATGATATGTTTTGATATTCGAAGTATTTTATTTATGTGTTGATTGTCTGCTAATACATATTAATAAAGTACTTTATATTAGAATGCGTGTGGCACCCTATGGAGGAAGTGTGCTTAGCTGACAGCAGCACAACGAATACCATCTTGATAGAAATAAAATTCTTTTAGTGATTAGCAAGAATGCTGGTAGCCTTACAACAATCACCGGTTGCGATGCTTGCATAATAGGCTCAAGAAAAGCCACAATTGTACTCTTAATGGGCACAATTTTAGTCATTTAAGAAGGCTTATTGTACCCATAATCGACTAGAATTGTCTTAAGTTTCAAGGATATTCACGCTAGCGGTTTCCACATTGAAACTGAAGAAGAGTATGGTAAGAAATACCTGCTCATTATAAACCTTGAAGAAAATAGAAAAAGGGTATTAAAAAGACTTCCTTCATTTGAGATTGGACTAGACTACACTAATATTAAGACATCCGTAGCCTATACTACCCTAAAAACAATATTTAGGAGCACTGAACTCTTCTGCCTCTGGCATGATATATTAGACCACCCAGGTCTTACGATGCTGAGAAATATAATTAACAATTCATAGGGACATAATATCGATGTAAAGAATTTTCTTAATCAAGAAGATTTTGTGTGCCCTGCATGTGCCACCAGGAAATTAATTACTAGACCTTCTGCGCTAAAAGTGAAGGATAAAGTCCATGCATTCCTGAAGCACATCCAAGGAGACATTTGTGGTCCTATACAGCCACTGTTAGGGCCATTTGAATATTTTATGGTGCTCATCGATGCTTCCTCGAGATGGTCACACGTATATTTATTATCTATAAGAAACCATGTTTTTGCAAAACTGATCTTGCAGAGAATTCAAATTAAAAATAATTTTTCTGATCATCATATAAAGTCCATTAGAATGGACAATGCTGGAGAATTTACTACAAAGTCATTTGATGATTATTGCATGACAATGGAAATTAAAGTCGAGTATTCTATACCGCATGTCCACACCTAGAATGGACTAGAAGAAGTATTAATTAAGCGAATTAAATTTATTACTCGACCACTTTTGCAGAATTGTAATTTACCAACTACATGTTGGGGACAAGCAGTCCTGCATGCAGCAACTCTCATTAATTTTAGACTATCGACATATAACATCTATTCATCTATGCAACTAACACAACGATCAGCATCGAAAATTTCTCATCTCCACAGGTTTGGGTGAAAGGTTTATGTACCTACCCCCTCCACAACATACTACAATGGGCCCTCTCCAAAAGTCTGGGATATACGTTGGTTATGAGACAACATCTATAATCAGGTATTGGACCCTATGACAGGAGATTTGTATACAATCCATTTCGCTGATAGTATATTTGATGATGATAGTTTCCCGACATTAGGGGAAGAAAATCAACCCTTGATGAAAATTTCAAGAAATTGCATGGCAAGCCATGGCAGTCCATGCACATGATCCACGCACTAGTGAAGCAAATTAAGAAGTCCGAAGATTATTGATTTGCAAGCATTAGCAAACCAACCGCTCGACCACTTTAGTAATTTAAAGAGTGTGACCAAGTCGCATGTGCCTGTATGCAATGCACCGAGAGAGTTGAAATACCAGAAAGTTGAAGGTAACCCTAATCCTGTCTAGAGCCTCGTAACAAAAGGACGAGAACTCTGGCCCCACGAATCTCAAGTAACTAGGGACGCCTAGTGAAAAAGGATAAGAAGGACTTAACACATCTAATCACCGAAGATCCTCAGAAACCAGAAGGGGAGCCAGTTGAGACCTGACACCGGTATGACACCTTCAAGGAAAGGCATACCTGATTGAACATTCCAATGGAGGGAGAAAATAGCATAGATGTGTGCCCATATATCGGAGCTAAAAACTAAAGGGACTTGCACACGAGAGAATCTATGAATAGGACAACCACCAATATTGATATTTATTTTATAAAGAAAATTGCCACGATCATTAATCTTGATCTAGAGCCTGGATCGCTCACTGAATGTAAAAAAGATCAGATTGGGAGAATTAGAAGAAGGTAATAGAAAATAAATTATTATCTCTGAATAAAAGAGGGGTGTTGGGCCTATAAGCCGCACGCCTCCCCATGTGCACCCAGTAGGGCATAAGTGGGTATTTGTTTGAAAGAGAAATAAGAAAATGAAGTTGTAAGATATAAAGCAAGGCTTGTTGCACAAGGTTTCACTCAACGTCTAAGAGTTGATTAGGAAGAAACCTATTCCCTGGTCATGGGTGGTATTACCTTTAGATACTTAATCTCAATGGTAGTAAACTTGAATTTAGAAATAAAATTGATGGATATGGTAATCAGTAAACCTTTATGAAAACTTGATTCAGATATTTATATAAAGATACCAAGGTATCCCTATCCCAAACCAAAACAGAGCAAATAGAAACCTATACAGATGTACTACTCAAAAATCACCATGACGGACTTAAGTAATCAGCAGATGTGGTATAATCACTTAAGCAACTTTCTATGCAAGAAAGGCTACACAAACAATGAGGATTGTCCCGTGTATATATACAACATCCCCAGAATTGATTTTGTATAATCTCAATATACGTAGATGATTTGAATATCATCGAAACCTTGGAAGATATAAAAGAGGCGAGCTCTCACCTGGAGTCAGAATTCAAAATAAAAGATTTAGGTAAAACCAAATATTGCTTAGACTTGCAGAAGAGCATGTCCTAGAAGGAACATTAGTGCATCGCTTAGCCTACACCGAGAAAGTGTTAGAAAGGTTTGGTTTTGAAGTGGAACACCCATCAAAAGTGCCATGGTCGAAAGATCTTTGCAGCAAGACAAGGATCCGTATATACCTAGAGAAGAGGGGGAGGAAGTTCTAGGACCAGAATTTCCAAACTTAAGTGCAATAGAAGCACTTATGTATTTAGCAAACTACACTGGAGTAGATATCACATTTGCTATAAACCAATTAGCAAGGTATAGTGCAGAACCTACCAAAAGGTATTGGTAGGGAATAAATGACATCTTCCTATACCTTCAAGGAAGTAAAGATCTTAGACTGTTCTACAGAAAAAACCAAGATCTAAATATGATTGGCTATGCAAATGTAGGGTAGTTGTCAGACTCGCATATAGCTAGATCACAAACAGGCTATGTATTCCTATGTGGTGGAATTGCAATTTCATGGAAATCATCTAAGCAAAGTCTTGTATTAACTTCAATAAACCACTCAAAAGTCATAACACTGTACAAAGCCACACGAGAATGTGCTTGACTTCAATGAATGATTCACCACATTCAGCAGTCATGTGGATTGAATATCGTGCAAGCTCCCATAATTATCTATGAAGATAATGCAGCTTGTATTGCACAAATGCAGATGGGTTATGTGAAGAGGCATCTCACAAAGCATATCAACCCCAAGTTCTTATATGCTCATGAATTGCAAAAGATGGACAAAATTAAGATACTACATACTAAATCATGTGAATATCTTACAGATTTATTCACTAAGTCACTTCCAGCATCTAACTTTTAAAGGTGTATATGTGGAATTGGAATGATGAGATTTAGATAAGTGCAGAACTCAGGGGGGGGGGGACTCTTCTCAAGCGCACTATTAAAGCTTGATTACGAAGATCGAGTACCTAGAGAATAAATCCTACATGTTAAATGAAATTGGATGGATTGTACTCTTTTTCTGTTGATGATTTTTCCTGAAGTTTCTCGGCCAAGGTTTTTAATGAGGTAATTCATGCAACACAATATAACATATTTTATGTACTCTTTCTCCAAATTTCTCTCATTGGATTTTTATGGAGTTTTGATGAGGCATGAACATGTTGGATGAGTGCCCAAGGGGGAGTGTTAGGAAACTTGGGCCTGGGCCTGAGGCCTTAGCCCATTAGTGGGCACCCCTCCACTTAGTCTATAAATAGGGGGTCCCAATGGCTATCACTTTTACTTGAGAAGAGAAAGTAATAAAGAAAGAAAGGAGTTCTCTCCTATCTTTGTGTTCAATCTTGTATTTTCTTGCATTACTTTGTGATTGATCCATCTCTCTTGCCTAGAAGGAATCGCTCGAACTAGACTCATCATCGACAATTCCTCAATAGAAATAACCAAACACACAGATCGTCAATGACCGGGATGCCCTTGCTCAATTCTAAACATGTGCCGGCCTCGGCAGGTGGGCCACACGCAGCTCCCTAGTTGCCTGCATCTCCCGGCCTAGCTGAGTGTATGTAAGGTAGCCTTATTTGGTTAGTTATATCTGTTAGACCATGTGATGGTCATGGATTTATTGATGATGAATAATTGACCTTTTCATTGCATTAAAATTTGCGTTTGCAAAAGTTTTGGTCGATGATCTTTTACAGAACTGGAATCGGCAAGACTACGACCACGGCGGTACGAGCACCATGACTATGGAAGAATGATGACATCTCGTTTCAACCACAGCAGACTTCAACCACGTCCAACTTCGATCACATCCAGTTTCGATCATGGCTTTTCAACCACGACTAGCTTCAACCACGGAGTGGAGATCAAATGTGGTGATTCATGGAGAACCTATGGGTGGTGCGATCCTGGAGGCCTCGACACGAGAGGTGATGATGCGTGTAAAAGCTACAGGAGGTGTGGGTCTGGAGGCTTCGACATGGAAGTTGATGAGGTGTGATGAAGGTACAGGAGGTGTGATCCTGAAGGCTTCGTCACATGTTGAGGTAGGAGTTGTGTAGAGAGTCCATAACTTGGAAGACTTAGAGGTTAGTTAAAACCCGTGTTCAAAAGGATTTCAGGTCCCTTGATTTGTGAAAGAGATAATGTTTTGAGTCCATGTTTGAGGTGAATATGGTTTAGGACTCTAGCATATAAAAGCAAATAGAGGCTAAGGATCTTAGCTGTGACTTTGAGGATACTTTTTGTGCTAGAATTTTTAAGTGTGCCGTGAGGGCGCTTTGTAGCCACAAACATCATATAGAAGAGAAAGATTAGATATATTTTCAAAGAAAGAAATCACTATCGACATTGTCTCAATGAAGCACGGTGAGTTTTTCTGAGCATTGCTTTCTTGTGTTCTCGTCGGCATGCTATCGTGTCACAATCTTGTGATCTAGGAGCATGGTGTCTTCGGTCATCGGGTCAATCCAACCAATCAAAGCACGGCATTGTCCTCAGCTTGTTCTCATTTGAGTGGTCAAACGATTGAGAGAATGAAGTGTTTGAAGTGGTCAAAGCTTTGAGTGGAGGATGATTTTGACTACGTGCAAAGGAGGTCAAGCAAGCAATGAGCATGAGGTCAAATGACTTGCGATCGAAATCTATATCCAGAAATTTCAATTGTTTCGCTCGTTTGGATTTGTTTTCAGTATCAAAAGTGGAGGCAATCATTCACTCCCCTCTGATTGCGCTATACGATCCTACAAGTGGTATCAAAGCCAAGTTGCAATGGCATCAGATTGGGATCGGTTCTTAGGTAAGCCACCATTTTTTGATGGATCAGATTATCTCTACTGGAAAACACGCATGGAGGTAACGCTATTTGACAAAAAGTTGAGAATTCATATATAGTCCCTTCTATTGTTACCATTGAAAATACTACTGATGTTGAAGCTAATACTAAGGCTAGAAATATCTTATTGTAAGGTTTAAGTAGAAATGAATTTATCAGAATTGCTCACATTAAATGTGCAAATAAAATTTTGACTACTCTAGCTGATTATTATGAAGGATCTAAATCCTTTAAAGGTGTTCGATAGAATCAATTCAAAAGGAGTATTTAAATTTGAGATGAAACACGAGAATCGGTAGATGCACTTTTGATCGCTTCAATAAAATTGTTATTGATTTGCAGTTTGTTGATGCCACATACTTTAATTCTAACAAGGGTCGTCAAATTTTAAATGCTTTAGATATATCTGTTTGGAATGAGTTAGTTACGACTATGAATCATTCTGTTAGCATAGAAACACTTACTTTGAATGATCTTTATTCCAAGATGAAAACACATGAGATTGATGTTTTAACCAGATAAACAAGACTAATTCTTTGGGCTTAGTGACTAACCAAGTGATAGTTCATCAAATTCTTCTAGTGTGTCTTTGTTTGTATTGTGCTCTATTTTAGATGAACAACTAGAGGAGATTTCAGAAGAGCAGCTTGTACTTCTCTCCAATAGAGTGACCAAGACAATTGATAACATCGATCAAGGTAGAGAGGAGGTCCAATCAGATATTATGAATATGGTGAGCAAAACCACATCAAGATAAGTTGCTTGAAATCGAGGAACAAGGAGGACAGGCTCTAACTCATCGCTCTCAAGTCAATATTGACCCAAACAGGAAGCACAATTATCGCATGGTGGCCAACAAAATAATTTCAGCACTTGATGTGATTGATTTGAGTGATGATGATTTTAGAAGCGACGATGGGGGCAATGGCAAGAAGACAAACGAGGTAGACTTCACAGGGATATGCTTTTATGGCAAATAGTGAGGAGCTCGAAAATGATAATCTCTACAGTGATTCTGATGAGGTAAAATCTTCTTATATAGATTTATCTTGTGCTATGCTTAGATTGATAGAGGAGCTCAAGAAGCATAAAAAGAAAATAAAAAATCATGACTTTGTTGTTGAGAGCTTAAATTATGAAATTCATAGACTTAGAGCTTCTATTCCTGATAATGAATCTTGTAAGTCTTATCAAGTTTTACATTTTAAGTTGGAATCTTCTAGAAAAATTAATGCATCAAAGTTGGTTCAATTTGGTGATATAATTAGTAGACTTGATGAATTAAAATTGGCACATGACCCTTGTGGTGTAAAGTTAAAACTTGTAAATGATAAAATTGAAAAGCTCAAGTCTAGTTCTTCCGCTCAAACTAAAGCTTGCTCTAAATGTGATTTGCTTCAGTCAGCTTAATTCATCTCAAGATTCAATTCAATAAATATTTTATCATGAGACTCTTTCTTACTTTAATCGCCTAAGCTTAACACTAAAATAGAAATGTTGACTAGATAACTTAATGATTTTATTAAAATGGAGAAATTGGTTCAATCTAGTGCATCTAAGGAGAATGCAAATGAATTTGTTAAGTACTCATCGTGTTCACATCAAGAAGAAAACGAGTACCTTAAGAACACTTTAGAGATGTTTTCTTTTGGCAAGAAGAATTTGAGTATAATCCTAGACAAGTCAAAAACTAGTGTAAAAATTATGGTCTAGGATTTAATTTCATTGATCATGCTAAAAATAATCCTCCTAAAGTTATCAAGGTACTTGAACTAGGTAAATTTGAAGTAGAGTCTGAACCAAAATAAATTGCCTTTAGGTCTTCTGGTTTTGCAAAGAAATTCTCTACCTAAGTGGGTGCCGTGAAGCAGAAAGATATTACTCCTCATTAAGTCAAGTATCAATTCACTCATTATGGTAGATATGGTCATTTGGCTCAATTTGTTTTCGGAAAGTTAAGAAAGAAAAGAGAGACAAGTTATGAATGCATTCTTGAATGGGATCTATGCAATATCCTTGTCGTTGCTTTGCTCCCTCTAATTAGTCTTCTGCAGATTTGGGAGCTTATTGTCTCTTGCTCTCTCTAATCAATCGCTCGTAGGTTGTCACTCTGCTCTCTCTAATCATCTGACTGTAGGGTTGGGAGTTATTGTAATAGGATCGATTACATCGGCCTTTCTTGTGATCAAAGTGGCGTGGTCAAATCAACATTATGACCAACGTTTCAATGGCTGGTGTTTCAGCCAGTGTCTTCTACTCGCTCAGACTGGTTGAAGGTTAGACCAACCATGCAAACACGGTTAGACCAACCTCGGCGATCATACCAGCTATTTCTTGTGGTCGGATCAAAGTGGTCGAACAAGATTTTTGACCAGTTGTTTCCTGCGGTCGGATCAACTTCTAAAGAGACTATTGACCAGTGTTCTCTGCTCATTTAGATCAATTGGGAGTTAGACCGGCCTTACGTAAGGGGTCAGATCATTTTAGACCAACTTTTACTACTCAATTTGAATATGCTTTTCAATGACCGACTAGTCGAAATTTGACAGAGCCTAATACTTCACTTAAATTATTATTGTTACCTGCTATTGCTCCTGTTCGTCGTGTATCTCAATATTGGATTCCTAGATCTTATCTTACTAATCCCAGGACTGTGAGACCAACTTTTTTTGCAATGTAAGACCAGATAATGCGAGATGAAGAACATGCGCTTGAGTGAGTACCAGTCTTTTACATCATTGCTTGACTGTAATACTTGTTGGTTCTTCACTCTCTTTGATGGCTTTCAAGAGTTCCACCATTTGGTTAGACTATGTGGAAAAGATGATGTTGTCCTACAAGTGGTCTTTGAGTTCCTTTTTCAGATTGCTCATTTTTTCTCAACTGGTTGTTTCTTCTCTTTTTGCTCTTTTGCTAAGTGAGATGGGATTTTTCTAAGGGGGGCTTGTTGTTTTAATATTTCAGGAGCTTTGTTTATTATAATTCTCAAACAATACATCAAGTCCAACCCTTGAAATCAAATGAGTAGAAGAGCTTTCTTTGTCATATTTACTCATATGCTTTGTAGCTTTGATCATAACTGGTAGTAATGAATTTTCTATACTTAAAATTAAAATATGACATGGCAGAAGATTTTGACTAGATTGGTTATAGATAGCACTTTGTGATGTTCATTTAAATGGATTAGCTTGATGGTGAGTCTTCTTTTAAATCTTGGCTGTGAGGCTCGCATGTTTCATATTGCAATATTTTTTCACTCAATTTGGCATGTTTTAAAAAAAGAAAGAAAAGATTGACAAGATGTGTGCTTCAAACATGCCATGGTTGAAAAAAAGAAAAGGTACAAAACATGCTCGAATGAAAAGAAGTATGCTTTAAGTATGTCACCATTTAAGAAAAAGTTTGCTACAAAGATGGCATTATAAAAAGAAGTATGCTACAAGCATGTCACATGCCTAAGAATTAAGTGTGAAGCAATAGGTTGTCATATGAGACTGCTAGCTCATCTAGACTTAAAGTTTGCTTCACTTTTAGGCTTTAGCTTTTCATTGCAATATCCCATTGTGCTCGTTATAGATTGGTTTGGTCATTGTGAGATGCATGTCAATGATCTAATTTGCTTAATCATGTTAAAGACTAGGTTTTGACATGCTACATGGTATATGACTGCATATGATCTAGGGAGCTCTACTCAAAACAATGGCTCATGTACACTTGTTGGCGCCGTCGCTCGCCAGCCCCAGCACCGTCGCTGTCGCTGCCTCATGGAGAGAAGACTTGCGTGTGGATACTTTGGGGGCAAGTTTTAAAAGCAACATTCACCATCCCCTATGTTGCCGATTTCGATCTAACAATTGGTATCAGAGCCGGTTAGCTTCTCCTCATAGATCTTAACCGACCTCTAGAGCCATGGCGACAGATAAGTACTCGACCAAGCCCCTGGTCTTCGATGGGATCGACTATCCCTTCTGGAAGAGCCGGATGGAGACCTACATCCAGGCTCAGGGCTACGCCATCTGGCGCAAGGTCAAGATGCGATATGTTATTTCTGCCGATGAGAACATCAACGCTGGAAATATGCTTGATGTTGAGGCGAACGCTAAGGCGAGGAACATCAAAATTCAAGGTCTGAGCAGAAGCGAGTTCGATCGCATCTCTCATCTGACGTCGGCCTTCGACATTTGGGAGACCCTCGATGCATACCATGAGGGCACCACCCAGATTAAGACAGTTCGACAGGACCAGTTCAAGCGAGATTACAATAAGTTCGAAATGCTCGCTGGTGAGTCCTGTAACACCCCAGCCAAACAATGACCTGGAATGCTACCAAACTAGTAACAAAGCAAGGATAAACTAAAATACGTCTTACAAAATTTCGGCAGAACCTCCTTTGTTTATTGTCTAAATCAGAGGTTCCAACAAGCATAATCAAATGATATGAATAACAGTAAGCAATATAATCAATTCTAAACAAAACTGGATTATGTTTACCATCGCACTCATAACCACAATGCTTAAATAAAGAACTGAAGCAATGTAAAAGAGTTATAATCCTTTATTACATCTTAAACATGATGATCATTAATCAAATACCACTTTAGTTATTCAGTAGATAGTGTTTAATGTTCTTTCTTTCTCCCATGGTGGGTAGATCGTGCAGGTGCAACAAACTAATCTTTCTTTATCCCCATGCATGCCGGTCTCATAAAGGTACCTAAAACAAACAGCAACCACAATCACAACAACAACAAGAGTGAGTCCAACGACTCAGCAAATATAATAGTAGTATCAAGAATAAAAGTGAACATCATTTCTCAAGTTCATCCATCAATCATATAAATAAACCATGCTATGCAATATGATAAAAAATCTCTTTATCTCTTCTCTTTCACATTTTACCGGTAATGTGGAGTGTGCATCCGTCAATGCACACCCATGCATGTACCATCTGGTACAGGGACCAATTGCCCATACTCCTCAAGTATGGGGACCTTTAGCCCGTCATGTCATCAACATGACGTGGACCTCGACGCTTGGTCATCTCGTGACCAAGACTTCAATAAATCAGCATGATGCATATGCGTGAATGTCTCAACAAATAAAACTTGCATTCACAATAGTTATGCACCAGAAATTCTCCTGAACACTTTCATTTGCAATCGACCATAAACCATACCAACATATCATTAAGATAATCAAGATCACATATACTCATAATATAGATCAAACATCTACAAACCAACAATCATCAACAATTCACACTATAAGTTTAGACCGTCATTATACTTGCATTAATCACGAGAAAACGGGGGATGAGCAGAAGGTGCGGCCCCTGGGATCCGTCCTCCTCCTGAATAATAATTATAATGATTGCTAAGACAACAGTAGCGAGTCTTTATATTAAATAAAAACACCCCCAAACTAACCCAACATGTTTAGCTTGACTCAAAACCCCAAATCCTTTCGGCCACCCTGTCCCCCTCCACAGACAGTCAACTTCAAAAAATTCGTATCTATTGGTACAGAAGTCCGAATAGGGTGTTCTCAAACTTTCTGGAAAGATAATTAAATTATCTAACTAAACCTAGTTTGTGAGTCTCCTGATTCGGCCATCTTCTACCCGCACCATCCAATTGTCTAAAACATCAGTTTCATAATGGGTTCTCTGGACAGCACACTAAAATTGTCATAACTTTCACCCCGAGAGTCGGAATCAGGATTTCTTGACCTTTCTGGAAAGCTAAGGAAATTATCTGCAACTTTCATAATATGGAGATCCTCTGATTCTCCTTTTTTCTAATCGCCCAGACCAATCTACCGAAACCTGACAGAAATTCCCCCAATCTGCAGAACAGTCCTACTAGAAAAATCGTAACTTTTGCTACAGAGGTTTGAATAACACGTTCTAGCACTTCATGGAAAGATAATGACGTCCTCTACAACTCTCCAGGAGAAGTCCAGACCTGAATCACCACAATTCTATCCCAAAACAGCCGTCTAACCCAATCTGTTCTAGCAGTCCAGTATACCGACATAGCTAGCACAATTAAAATATACATCTACTTGGGCAAAACAGGGATTACCCTTGACGATTCGCTGAAGAACACGACGAACACCCCACGAGTTCCACTTCTTCTCTTTTTCCCCTCCTCTTCCCTTCCTCCGGATCCAATCGTCTTGCTGCGATTGATTTCTTCTTCCGCTCGACCGGCAGCGAATAGAGGTATTGATCATCGGCAATGGAGGAGAGGGGAGGGGAGGTGCTGCTGGGGGCGCGCAAGGGCAGCAGGGGGCGGTGCAAGGGGGGAGAGGGGGAGGGGCGGCTAGGGTTGGAGGGGGTGGGCGCCTCTCCCCCCTCTTTGGCTGGTTTCCCTCCTGGGCCAAGGCCCAGGCCCAGGTTGTCGGGAAAATTCAGAAAACCCCCCGAAATAATATTTTATTCTTCCCTTTAAAGTCCCTCCTCTCCAATTAAACAATTATTTCCTGAAAGACTTTTGGGATATTACAAGTCCTTGGATGAGTGCTTCGCGCGTTTTCACAAGATTCTGAGCAACCTCCGAGCGGTCGGTCTGACATACCCCAACTCAGACAATGCTCGACAGATGCTGTTTGCTCTCGATTTGCACGTTTGGAAGATGAAGGTGACCACACGATCGGTAGTCTTAGGCTTTTGTGATCGATTATCGTAGGTTTCACAGCCAATACTCGTCGACTTCATAGTCTGTACGAGTGCTTTAATTCTTGTGATCTTTGAGTACCTCGAGTACTCGTGTTAAGTCAGTGGTTGACTAATCTGTTCATGGCGATTGTGATCGGTGCTCAACGGTCGTAGCAGTTATCGGTGATATAGTACGTAATCAAGACTCGGTAGTTGATGGTGTGGTTACTGGTTGATGGTCGTAGTGGTAGACTGGGAGTGCTATGATGCCTATGATTCTCGAGTATTCTGAGCGATAGGAATTCCCAAGTAATTGTGGTTTTGAGTACTCGATGAGCTAACGATCGGTCTATACATAGTAGTTGTAATTGGTCGTAATGAGTGGTCTGAAGTTGGTGTTTTGGAGAGCATGGAAATTGAGGTCGTGGATGACCTGGTTGGTGTTTGTGGTTGGTTTGGTTCTTATCTATGCATAGACGAGGATGTGTTATACGTGTGTCCTGATGTCAGTCAAGTTGGGAAGAACTTGTGCCGGGTGGATGATCTAGTTCATGTTTACTGATGGTTGAGGTTGTGGTTTGTGTATGTGGACTGATGACATTCAAGTTGTGAAGAACTTGTGTTGGGTAAAACGTTCTTTTGTCTTTGCATGTGCAGGTGGGCATGGAGACGATCATGGTTGGTGACGAGGGGGACCGAGACTAGGATAGGGAGATCTGAGGTCCAGACGGTCGAGAATATCTCACGAAGTGGTCGGGCTAACACTAGAGCATGTGAAGATCAAATGTGGTGATTCGTGGAGAGGCTATGGGTGGTGAGGTCCCGGAGGTTTCGACAGAAGAGGTGATGATGCGTGGAGAAGTTACAGGAGGTGCAGTCCTGGAGGTTTCGACATAGAAGTTGATGAGGCATGATGAAGATACAGGATATGCGGTCCTAGAGGCTTTGTCACGTGTTAGGAGTTGTGGAGAGAGTCCATAACTTGGACGAGCTAGAGATTGGTTAAAACTCGAGTTTGAAAGAGTTTAGGTCCTATAAAAGTAGGTAGAGGCTAAGAGTTTTAGCCATGGCTTTGAGTACG
Organism: Dendrocalamus sinicus; assembly: GCA_036346575.1. NCBI lineage: Eukaryota > Viridiplantae > Streptophyta > Magnoliopsida > Poales > Poaceae > Dendrocalamus > Dendrocalamus sinicus. Next base: position 29,529,496 of record CM070657.1, on the reverse strand, counting down.
CTTTTGTGCTAGAGTTTTTAGGGGTGCCGTGAGGCGTTTGTAACCACAATATGATATAGAAGTGAAATATCAGATCTGTTCTCAAAAAATGAAATCACCGTCGATGTTGTCTCATTATCTCAATCGAAACACAGTGAGTTTTTCTGAGCATCACTTTCTTATGTCCTCGTCAATGTGCTATCATATCATGATCTTGTGATCTACGAGCATGGTGTCTTCAGTCGTCGGGTCAGTCCAACCAATCAGAGCACGGCATTGTCCTCGGTTTGTTCGCGTTTGAGCCGTCGAAGCGATCGAGAGGACGAAGTGTTCGAAGCGGTTGAAGCTTTTGAGCGGAGGAAGATTTCGACTACATGCAAAGGAGGTCAAGCGAGCAGTCGAGCATGCGGACGAATGACTTGTGGTTGAAATCTATATCCAGTAATTTATATTATTTTTCCTTTTGGTTTGAGATTTATTTTCAGGTATTAAAAAGCGAAGGCAATTATTTACCCCCTCTAATTGCTTTGATGTAAGAGATGTTGTTTGCATGGCGTGGATGCACCCGAGACGAGTGCGCATGTATCCCACGGGCCTGGCTCACGAGACAAGCTGGCCACCCGCGTTTCCCTTGGCCAGGCTCTGGAGAGAATCTTGCACGAGCTCAGTGTGGCCCGGAGCTGGCGAAAAATTGCATACACTGGTGCGAGCCACCCTTGGTGTGGGCAACCAAACACACACTAAGTGAATCTGAACCATGTCTTGTGATTGCGAGCTAGATAATTGTTAGCTTGCTCTGGAACAGGAAGAAAAATGGAATCTTGTGGTTTACTGTAAAACGACGGGTGTTAATTGCTAAGCTATCACACGACTGTCTTGTATGATCCTATAGCGATAATGAACAACTGGCCAAGGTTTCAGAAATTAAAGTGGCACAAGGTTATTGTCGATTGATGAATGATACAGCAGGTGATAAAAATATTTTTCCACGGCTATACAAAATTTTCTATATAATCTGTCATATAGACGACATCACAAACCGTCCGAAGAACGTAGTCGTCCAAAATTTTGGATTTGTACCCAGCTTTATTCATGAACTGATACTTGATGCATTTAATTGGAATAGAGGCCAGAGCATTCTACAACAAAGGCCAGGCAGAAGGCTCCCTTTCTAGGCGCTAAACACCAACATTATCATTTTATTTCAGACCCCCACGATGATTCAGGTATCTTGTGTTTTTCTTATCAGGCAATGCAAGGTGACTGACACCCTCGCAGGCAGCATTACCCAAGACTTGAGCTTCTGATGCGTACTCTAAGAACTTGCTGCATACTGGAAAATTGGAAGGGAAAACCTACACAGGTCCTCAATGCAAAGCTGAGCAGCACAGGAGAAGCAAGGTTGAGTTGCCTGGTTATCTAACGGTTAGGTTTGTTGTTTGGCACATTGTTTGAATGTCTTGGACCGAGAACGGCAACTAGAGGGGGCGAATAAGAGTTCACACAATTACAAGATTTTTTAAAGGAGAAAGCAAAACTCTTCACTCTAATAGCTATGAGAAGTTATGAAGATCATAGATCAAACACCCATGAGGAAAGATCTAAGAAAAACTGAACAAAATGTACCTTGACATACCCCGACGGTCTGACCTCTGAGCAGGGGGCGGTCTGACCGCTAGCTAGATGGTGGTCTGACCTCTAGTTAGTTGGCAGTATGACCTCTAGCTAAGAACAGAGCAGATTTTCAGTACAATTTTAAATTCAAAAAAGATGAAATTTTTTATCCACAACTCCAAATGACTTGAAGTTTGAACCAAGGCTACATCATGACATTAAGAACATATCTCAACCAAAAATCTTGAAAGAACATCAAAAATTGAAATCTTTTGATTCTTGAGCTTTGCTACACTAAAACCGAGCTAAAACAATAAATTAAGCTAATTATTGAGCAAAGCCTCCAAATCATTTAAATTTTAATATGCACCTTCTCTAGGATGTCAGGAACATTTTCCATTCAACAGTCAAGAAAATTGTTGCTAAAGTTCTGGTCTTTTTCGTTTGAAGGTTGCACTAAAACCAGCCAAAAGAAGGAAACCTTGATTTGCTCTTGCTTATGAGTTCTTTGATCTAGATGACCTTGGACATGCTCTCATATATCATAGCAAGTTAGATCATAATACGAACTCAAGTCAAAATGTCTACAAAATCAAAACTCCAAATCACTATCTCTTGAGCCAAAACTGGGCTGTAGGACCGAAATGGCAACAGAGGGGGGGGGTGAATGGTGCCTTCTAAAAACTCCCCAAGTACTCACACGACAAATCGGGCGAAAGAACTAGCTTCTTCGATCGAACACACGTGGTCGTAAGCCAACTGATGGTCGAACACCACGTGGTCGAACACTTGCCTGAGCCGACAAAAGAAATCAAACAGTGATAACTGAGAGGATGAACCAAGAACAGAAGGACTCGAGGCGCACAATCATCCGGTAAAGTGAACTTCTCTAATTCGACTCTGCTCTCGGAATGAATCGGCCAAGTGGCCTTGAGACAGATTCCCGCCTGAGCTAATCAAAGCACACAAAGACGCAGCGGACTCACGAAGAAGAGAGAGAGAAAAGGATAGCAAGAAGTCCAAGCTCTCAAAGCAGATCGCAAACAAGTCAATCACAACATCTCAAGACGATGTAAAACAAATAGAGGAAGAGAGATGAATGATTGATAATGGAGGTTTCTCTGACCACTCCAACTGGGAGATACATGAGCACACTTGCTCCATCCCGAGAACCCACACACTCACAAATAACAAAGGAAGAACAGAGCAACTCGGGATCGAGAATCTCACTAGTACCCGAGCTCTACCCTCTCTATTTATAGCCACACACTCACACACCAAAGAGGGGAACCCGCAAACCCCACCTAACACCGGGTTTTCAACTCACTTTACCCACTAGCGAGAACGAGCTCCAGTGCTTTACCGTTACACCCAACGGCTCCACTGCTTTGCCCGTTAGTGCCAACAACTCCTGTGCATTGGCAGAGACACAGCTTCCCTTTGCAGCTTTCCGCATTTCTCCAAAATGCCACTCCACTGCCTTCCCTGAAGCTTCCTCCTGCCTTGCCGATCACGCTTGCAACCACCTTGAGCCCCTAGTCTTCTTCGGCTTCACCCAGTCGTTCTGGACCTCAACATCTCCCATGTCTAGTCCCGACCACTCCAAGCCTCACCAAGACTTGTCTCAAGATCCTAGTCATAAACTCCTCGAGACCGATCGGACCTCAACTCCTCCAGAGCCTAGTCCCATCCGTTCCATCTGCGCCACGACCTCACCCGCACGACCGATCAGTACCTTATCTCCTCCACGAGCCTAGTCCCGGTCCACCTCACGTTGCGTCGTGTCCACTTCCGGTAACTCTAGCTCCGGTTCCTTGTCTCCCGGCTCACAACCACCTCACCAGCATCGATCATCTTTGGCGTCTCCGACCGTCTGGACCTCAACACCTCCTGTGCCTAGTCCCGGTCCTCCCACGCCTCACCATGAAATAGCTCCGAAGTCCTGCAGCCACATAGACAAGCAAACTGTTACATAGCACCGCACAACACAATGTGTACAGACATCTGCATAAAAGGAACTCAAAACATGCTTCACAAGGTCGTACATTCACTACGATCGGTCAAAAATACTTAAACATTAATTCTCAAGACCTACGATCGTTACCATAGACCATACGACCGCCCGATGGTCCTTACGACCGCCTTAAAGCTAGCTACGACCATCACAAGTTTCGTTTCCAACTTACCCACCAAGTTGTACCAACTTATGACTGGTGAAACCATAGATCAAGACTTTCTTAAGTCCTACGACCACATCTCAAGATGATACGACTATCTCGAAGTCCATACGACCGGTTCCCGAGACTACGACCAAAACCAGAGATTCCATCGTGGTCGAACCACTTTCCGACCACGTTCATCGCTTTCACCGTGGTCGAAACCCTTCGATCACGTGCGACTTGGTTCATCGTGGTGAAGCCCTTCCAACAACGTTTGAACACTTCCGACCGCGATCGCCACTTGCGACCACGCCCAAGCTCGTCTCGACCGCATCCGACCGAGCTACGACCATGTTCGCCCATAACGTGGTCGAAACCGCTTCGTCGTAGGAAGAGAAATCTGCGACAACATGGTCGTATGACTGCTTTCGACCACCGACTCGCGCCTACGATCGCGTTCTCGTCGGTGTGGTCGTAATTGCCTTCGACCACGACCAAGCGTGGTCGTACTGAGGCCGACCACGGCCAGCGTGGTCGAATAGATTTTCGACCACGGCAAAACCGATCGTGACTTCCTCGGTGACCTACGACTAAGGTCAGAGTGGTCATAAACACCATGTGGTCGTACAGCCTTCCGACCACGGCCAGAAAGAGTAAAACATTGTTTTCCCGCTTTATTGCGATAGAGTGGTCGTAAACAACCCGGTGGCTCCGATTGGCGACAATAAGTTCATAACCTGCCCGACAGGCTTCCGACCACAACCAATGTGGTCGTAAGAGCCTACGACCACAGTCAGAAGCTACGACTTTGCACAGAAGGCGATTCCGATCACTTCTAAGGCTATGACTTGGCAGGAAGTGCCCAACCCAAACTCAAACTTTCTAAAACAAGAGTCAATTACTCATCACAAACATGTGGTCACCTCCACATGGACTCTCAATCTCCCCCTTGATGAGTATATTGACAAACCCAGAAAAAACATGAAGATGAGTTTGAGTTTTAAGAACCCAACATGGTCCAAAGAAAGAGAATGGAGCTAATGACCATGTCGACAGAAGGAACATTAGAGCAACAACTGAAAGAGCAAATTGTTCTCCAAAGCTCTAAAAAAATCCCGACTAGCTTTTTCTACCACTATTCTCCCCCTTTTGGCAATAAACACATCAAGGAGAGAATATGACATGACAATGGATGAATATGGCTGAAGTTTGTTTATTTAAGCATTTGGAGCCATGAGAATTATCCATAATGACCATAATGTAATACACCAAGCCATAACTCAATAAAACGCTATCTAGATCATGACAGCATATATATAAGACAGCTAGAGCACATAGATGACAATCTGAAATATAGTACATTAAGTGAGAATGCCAAGTCATCAAGAAGTAAAGTCTAACTAGAGGTATCGAAGGATGATGCCGGCCATGTCAAGTAAGCTAAGCGGAACCAAGAAGCTAATATTGAGACCAACTAGAGTGCTATGCTCAAGAATGAAACATTGGCGCAAGTACTTGGTTCTTTTTGTAGATCAAGCAAATTGAGCACATGAAACATTGTCTTTTGAAAGCATATGGTTGTTTTCAACCCAATTTTTTGTTTATGTGCTAGATCTCAAGCCTTATGCGACTACTCCAAGCAATAAGCTTAAGAAGATAGTCTAGGTCATCCAAAACTCCCCCTAAGTTCATGCCAAGTGCAATGGCAAGCCGTCTCATAGGAAAGAATTGGTGAGATCAGTTTTTTCGCACAAAAGAGATCTTTTGGCTTTTTAACACATTGTACTAACTCATGTATCATCAGGAAACTAAAACAGCTCAATCTAAGGCTCAATATAGATTCAACGTTCTACTCAGCCTATTTGACATGGCATGAATCATAGGAGGATAGCTCAAGAAAGACTAAACTCAAATGCTAGCATGACAAGTTTAATTTAAGTTGATCAATTTTACTTAACTTATCATGGCAAACGCTAGTCTACACATATGAAGTCATGATAAATTTAGCAAGCTAAGCACAAGTCATGGCAAGGTGTAAAGCACTGAAGCATGTCATAACAGGATAATAATCAAGGCTCAATGCAGATTGATTATAATACTAGAATGCTGAAAAATGCACGAAAGACCAGTTCCCCCTCAATATTAGATGCAACTTTTAGTTCAAGTTGAGTTAAGTCAATATTAAGCTCCAGAAGCTCCCAAAAGAACTCCCCCTGAACCAAAGCATTAAATTCGAGAAGCTGGCAAAGAAAGTCCAAACGGGTAGACCTTAAAGCATAGAAAAGATATAGAAGCAACTATGGCTTAGACTGACTCTCATCTACCCCAAATGACTCCAGGACTAACAGCTGATCGTCGAACACACACTAGAGAGCAAACACGTACCCTGTCTATCCGAGGGTGGCCCAACCCTCGCTAGAACCTACAAGAAGTGAGTGAGCTCAACCTAGTGAGATAAGAAATAGCTACTCCTGGAATCACAAGATAAGAGTTAGAAGTCTAAGCATCTCGACAAGAGAAGCACTCTAACCTATGCTGGAAGGACTAAACCCAAATGCACTCCGAGTGCAATGCAACAGAAATGAGACAGAAGCATAATCAATATAATAAAGCAGTAAAGCCCAAGCTCCCCTCACTCTGATCCGTGGGACAAACCACCCTAAGCTCTCCTTGAGTGAAAACCTCGAATCTTGTCCAAAGGCTTGGTGAAGATGTCGATAGCCGTGGTCACTCTCCAAACCGGAGCACTATGTCACCTTTCTCTACATGGTCTCTAAGGAAGTGGAAGCGAATATCAATATGCTTGGTCCGAGAGTGCTTTGTCTTTGGGTTCTTAGCAATGTTGATAGCGGACGTGTTATCACAAAAGAGTGGAACACTTTGTCTAAGGCTAACCCAAAGTCCCGCAGGTCGAAACCATCCAAAGTACTGGCTGCGACAGAATCGGCGGCAAACGTACTCGGCCTCTGCAGATGGGATGCAACACCGGACTACTTCCTCGAAGACCGGAAACGAGAAAGTGCCAATGAATCGGCGGTGCGGAAGTGCTCTTCCTATCTATCCTACCCGGCCAAAAAGTCGCATCCGAAAAGGCTCTCAAGGAAAGACAGGATGAGGAAGAGTACCGATACCATAGTCAATGGTAGCTCGAAGGTACCGAAAGATGCGCTTCACCGCTGGCGGTGAGATACGCGAGAGAAGCAAAAACGAGCACACGCAGACACGAGAGAAGTGTATGTCCGGTCTCGAGCGATGAGGTAAAGAAGGAGCCGATCATACTTCTGAATTCTTTTTGATCAATGGCTCGCCATCCTCATCCAGGTCAAGATAGGCCGTAAAGCCATCGGAGTTGACACGGCTTCCCATTACTCATATCGAGCGTCTCGGGAGGTCACGAGTGTACTTGCCTGATGTGAAAAGTACCCTCCGAGACCGCTTGATTTGGAAGCCAGGAAGAAAGTCAACTCACCCATCATGCTCATCTCAAACTCGGTGCTCATGACATCAGAGAACGAGAAACAGTATGGGAAGAGCCGCCAAAGATGATGTCATCGACATAGATCTGCGACGAGCGAAGGTCATTGCCATGACGGCGGATGAACAAGGTCTTGTCTACTTTACCCATGTCAAACCCATGACTCAACAAGTAGGACTTAAGCCTCTCATACCAAGCTCTGGGGGCCTGCTTAAGTCCATACAACGCTTTGGAAAGCTTGAAGACATGGTTTGGGTATTTGGGGTTTTCGAAACCGGGAGGTCATCGGACGTAGACCTCTTCCTCAATAAGGCCATTGAGAAAGGCACTCTTGACATCCATCTGGTAAAGCTTGAAACCCTTAGAAGCTGCAAAGGCAAGCAGAATTCTAATGGCTTCAAGTCTAGCTACAGGGGCAAAGGTCTCCTCGAAATCTAGACCTTCAACTTGGGAGAAACCCTGAGCAACCAGTCTAGCCTTGTTTCGAATAACCACTCCATCCTCGCTCTGCTTGTTCTTGAACACCCACTTAGTCCCAATAATATTGTGACTTCGGGGCTCGACAAGCGACCACCTTGTTCCTCTCGAAATTTTCTAGCTCCTCATGCATGGCATTGACCCAAAACTCATCGGATAAAGCATGAGAGACATCTTTGGGCTCAAAGGAGGCAATGAAAGCGAGAATGGAGACGAATGAGATAAGCCGATTTTGAGCGGGTAACACGCTCGAAAAGGTCTCCCATGATCCGCTCTGAAGGATGAGCTTTCGGATATGTCTAGGAGGTCCAGGATGAGATGAAGAAGTGGCCTCTACCTCGTGGTGACGAGGTAGGAGCAGAGCCACCACTCGTAGAAGCGAAGGCATGGTGATCACCTCGAGTGCGGTGGAAGACGGCACCTCAAGGGGTGGATGAGGGACGAGATCGTAGACAACCGTCGTCTCCATCATCCTCATCATCCACAAAGATGGTCTCGGATGCTCTAAAGAACTCGAGATATCGGGCCTAGTCCCGGTGGCCTCGTCAAAGGTCACCTCACGGTCTCTACCAATTTACTAGACTCGCAGTTCCAGACCCTATAAGCCCGCGAAGAAGGCGAGTAACCTAGAAAGATTCCATCACAAGAACGTGACTCGAACTTATCTAGGTTCCCGGACTTCAGAATAAAGCACTTGCAACCAAACACGCGAAAATGAGAGACGCTGGGCTTTCGCCCATATCTCAACTCATAAGAAGTGCGGTGCAAGTGTGCCCGAAGAAAAACTCGATTCGAAACATGGCACGCGGTCGCAATAGCCTCAGCCCAGAACTTCCTAGGTGTAGAATACTCATCGAGCATCGTCCTGGCCATCTCGACCAAGGTACGGTTCTTCCTCTCCACGACGCCATTCTGTTGTGGGACATGCGGAGAAGAGAACTGGTGCTCTACACCTGTCTCACCACAAAACTCTCAAAGTAGGAATTCTTGAACTCCGTGCCATTGTCACTGCGGATCGCTCGTAAGGCACACGGGAGCTCAGCAGAAGCCTCACGAAAAGACCTCGGAAATGCGAAACGTCTCATCCTTCGAGGCTAAGAAAACACCCAAGAATACATCGAGAAGTCATCGACTACGACAAGAACATACCACTTCCCTCCTGCTTGTTGCACTCGAGTGGTCCCATCAGTATCCATGTGGAGCAACGTCCGTCATCGGTCATAATGCTTGTATTGGAGGGTGAGAAGCGGCAACCATCTTGCCGTGCGGCATGGAGCACAAACTAGATCTTTGACCATTTTGAGCTTCGCGGACCACGAATGAGGTCGTGGCGCTAACTCGGGTCAAATGGTCAAATCCGATATGACCAAGTCTCCTATGCCGAGAAAGAGAGGTCGCGGGACTCGAAGCAACTAAACACTTGAGAGGATCACGGAAGACTCGGAAAAATCAGCACGAAAGATCCTCCCAAAGCGAAATCCATAAACCGGACTACAGAAGAATCAAGAATTTTACAATTGTTTTTCTTGAAGCTCACCTCGAAACCGTCATCGGTGGTGAAAGCGGAAAGCAAGTTGTACTGCAGCTTACTAACCAAGGCAACATCTTTCAAAATGAAAGAATCATTAATCCATACTGTACCTTTGGCGATGGCGCCTGCACGGCGTCTCGAAGGTGATCGTCTCATCACGGAGCACGAGCAAGGAAGAAAACCAACGGGAGTCTCGGTCATATGGCGAGAACAACCGAGTCTACAAGCCAAACCTTTCCTTCCTCGCCGGCGAACACGAGTCAAGCAGTAAAGTCTCGATCGGGATAAATCAAGAGTGATTTTGGCACCCAATCTTGAACAACACGTCGGCGGATGAAGTAGTCAAGCACGGCCGACCTCTATCTACCCTACGCTCTCCATGACTCAAAGCGCGAAGGTGCGTGAGCGGACTGAAGGCGCTGCGGGTCCGATCGCACGGAGAGCGAGTCGAACACCGGCAACACGCTGATCACGCCGCGGGTAGCTATCTCGGCGGGAAACGAGATCTACCTCGGGACGGCGGAGACATGACCAGAGGCAGCATGAGGACGAAAAACAGAAACTCGGAAAAACCAAGTCCTCTATGCTGCCTAAACTCCGTAACAGAGCAAACCTAGACCTCGTGTTGGTTTTAGGTGCACTCGGGATCAGGGCTGACCCGAATACCCTAAGGACTCAACACGGTCTCTACGCGCGATCTTGGCGCTGAAGCATCTCTCGATCGAGTGCCCATCCTTCCGGCGGAAGGTGCGGTGGTACCTCACCTTGAAGAGGTGGAAGTAGCACGCGAGGACTTCGACTTCGAGAGGCGAAGTAGCGGTGAACCTACCTTGCATCGAGATCCCTTGGACAAAGCCCGCTGATTTGAATTTCACCTCGTCGGACACAGGCTCAACCTCGATCACACCTCCTAAGATAGGACGGAGAATAGCAGGAGGATGCTTCCTCATATCCTCATAGAAATCATATCCTAGACCTTGATTGAACTTGCAAATCTTGGATTGGTCTAGAATAAGATTGAGCTTCTTCTTGCCGCCTACAAACCTCTCGAGAGTGTTCATAAGATACTGACACTCCCGAAAGAGAGAGATGCAAGAAGAGCAGGGAGAAGAAGAGACAGCAGAAGGTAAGGGAGCAGAAGAAAACCAACAGCAGAGGGAAGAATGGCTTGTGCACGCACAGCCGACTCTGAATGGGCAGTCCTACTGCTAACCAGTTGGTTCACGTTCCTAGGCGTCTCCACCTTACCCTGGGGCTTCTCCCCCTTCTCAGCACAAACAGTACAAGCAGTTGGTGCCTTCACTAGTTGATCCTTAGTTAGCTTCACACATTTGTCATTCAAGGCAACGAGTTCAAGTTTTAGTTTATCACAGCTAATGCAAGGTGAGCTAACAGGATCCTTAGTCGCGAATTGAGCCATTTTCTTATTAGTGTCAATCATTTCTTGAAACTGTTTTGAGACAGATTCAAGTTCAGCAGTTAATCTAGGACAATTCAAACATGAATCAATGGGCTCAAGCAATGAAGCACGCAACTCAGCAATCTTGTGATCTGCCCGTTTTAGGTTCATCTTTAAATTATTGCAATTTTCACAAGACTCGGGCAGATCAAGGAGCATGGCATAAGGTCCTCTAGCAGCAATGTCCTTAACCTCACATGAGGTGGGAGAAGTAGTCTCATCGATAGTAAGTAGGGTATGACCATCCTACTCAACTCTAACTCAGCAAGCGGACTAACATTCTCCACCTTAATAGAATCAAGCTCGGAGGACACACTATCATGCGAGGTCCTTAATTTCTCCATATCAACCAAAAAGCGAGCATGTATCACAGTCGTCACGGGAGGGAGTAGATATAAGTAAAGTAAGCTCCGTGACGGTCTCTCTACTTCCTTCTCCAACTCGCTACATCTAGCTCTAGATCTAGCATGAAATCCTCCTAGCTTAAGGAAAGCTTCATTAAGTTGGTCATAGGAGGACATACCTCGTCCGAGTCGGAGTACACTCATTGTCGGCGAGTTAAGCCCTCGAGGGCCATGAAGCACATCTTGGGAGAAGTCGTCGCTGCCATCCTTGGGCTCTTGGTCACCCGTCCGTCGTCGTCGCTCCATCCCTCCACCTCGCTGAGGTCGAGGTCGTCGAAGCGGTGAGGACGCGGTGGAAGAGCTTCTTGGCCTTCCCGGTTGCGGAACTTCTTCTTTCCGTGTCCGAGCCGGAGTCTTCTTGTTGCGGTTCTTGTCGGTGTAGTCGTTTTTGCACGAACCGCCGTAGTCGTTCTTGCCCTTCTCCGGCTTGGGACAGATTAGCTCGAATGTGGTTGGGGCCACCACACTCGAAGCAAATCACGGGTCCTCCTCTCTTCTCGTCTCTCCTACCCTTGTAGGCATGGGAAAACCTTCGGCTAGGAGGGCGGTGATCATCCATAAGCTGCTCTAGCGATCATCGGTTATGTCACGAGAGCAGCAAGGAGAAACCGCAAGAAGAATCAAGAGAGCCCGAAGAAGAAACGGATCGGTGACCAAAGCCATCGATCGTGACTTCGACCGTCGAGAGACAACGTCAATCTCGTGAGTCTTGAGGCGCGAGTACAGCGCGTCAAGAGTCGTGGTCGAGAGGTCTGTCGTGTCTTTGATGGTGGTCACTTTCATTTCCGGCACCACGAAGATCGAGTGCGCGAGCATTTGGCGGCGTTATCCGAGTCGGGTATGTAAGACCGACCGCTCGGAGGTTGCTCAAGATTTTGTGAAATCGCGAAAAGCACTCATCCGAGGACTCTCCGGCAAGCATCTCGAATTTGTTGTATTTGCGCTTGAACCGGTCTGTCGGACCGTCTTAATCAGGTGGTGCCCTCATGGTATGCATCGAGGGTCACCCAGATGTCGTAAGCGGACGACAGGTGAGAGATGCGATCGAACTCGCTTCTACTCAAGCCCTGGATAATGATGTTCCTTGCCTTCGCATTTGCCTCAACATCGGGCATGTTTGCCACATTGATGTTCTCATCGGCAGGAACAACGAATCTGACCTTCACCTTCCGCCAAATGGCATACCCCTGAGCCTGGATGTATGTTTCCATTCGGCTCTTCCAGAAGGGATAATCCGAGCCATCAAAGACGGGAGGTTTGGTCGAGTACTTGTCCGTCGCCATGGCTCTTGAGACCGGTTAAGATCTATTTATTAGAGCTAACCGGCTCTGATACCAATTGTAGGACCGAAATGGCAACAGAGGGGGTGAATGGTGCCTTCTAAAACTCCCAAGTACTCACACGACAAATCGGGCGAAAGAACTAGCTTCTTCGATCGAACACACGTGGTCGTAAGCCAACCGATGGTCGAACACCACGTGGTGAACACTTGCTGAGCCGACAAAAGAAATCAAGCAGTGATAATCGAGAGGATGAACCAAGAATGAAGGACTCGAGCGCACAATCATCCGTAAAGTGAACTTCTCTAATTCGACTCCTGCTCGGGAATGAATCGCCAAGTGGCCTTGAGACAGATTCCCGCCTCGAGCTAATCAAAGCACACAAAGACGCAGCGGACTCACGAAGAAGAGAGGAGAGAAAGGATAGCAAGAAGTCCAAGCTCTCAAAGCAGATCGCAAACAAGTCAATCACAACATCTCAAGGCGACAGAAAACAAATAGAGGAAGAGAGATGAATGATTGATAATGGAGGTTTCTACACCACTCCAACGGGAGATACATGAGCACACTTGCTCCATCCAGAACCCACACACTCACAAATAACAAAGGAAGAACAGAGCAACTCGGGATCAGAATCTCACTAGTACCCGAGCTCTACCCTCTCTATTTATAGCCACACACTCACACACCAAAGAGGGGAACCCGCAAACCCCCACCTAACACCGGGTTTTCAACTCACTTTACCCACTAGCGAGCGAGCTCAGGTGCTTTACCCGTTACACCCAACGCGCTCCTTTGCTTTGCCCGTTAGTGCCAACAACTCTGTGCATTGGCGAGAGACACGCTTCCTTTGTTTGCTTTCGCATTTCTCCAAAATGCCACTCCACTGCCTTCCCTAAGCTTCCTCCCGCCTTGCCGATCACGCTTGCAACCACCTTGAGCCCCTAGTCTTCTTCGGCTTCACCCAGTCGTTCTGGACCTCAACATCTCCCATGTCTAGTCCCGACCACTCCAAGCCTCACCAAGACTTGTCTCAAGATCCTAGTCATAAACTCCTCCAGACCGATCGGACCTCAACTCCTCCAGAGCCTAGTCCCAGTCCGTTCCACTGCGCACGACCTCACCCGGCACCTGACCGACTGTACCTTATCTCCTCCCTGAGCCTAGTCCCGGTCCACCTCACCGTTGCCCGTCGTGTCCACTTCCGGTAACTCTAGCTCCGGTTCCTTGTCTCCCGGCTCACAACCACCTCACCAGCATCGATCATCTTTGGCGTCTCCGACCGTCTGGACCTCAACACCTCCTGTGCCTAGTCCCGGTCCTCCCACGCCTCACCATGAAATAGCTCAGAAGTCCTGCAGCCACATAGACAAGCAAACCGTTACATAGCACCGCACAACACAATGTGTCTGACATCTGCATAAAAGGAACTCAAAACATGCTTCACAAGGTCGTACATTCACTACGATCGGTCAAAAATACTTAAACATTAATTCTCAAGACCTACGATCGTTACCATAGACCATCGACCACCCGGTGGTCCTTACGACCGCCTTAAAGCTAGCTACGACCATCACAAGTTTCGTTTCCAACTTACCCGACCAAGTTGTACCAACTTATGACCGGTCGAAACCATAGATCAAGACTTTCTTAAGTCCTACGACCACATCTCAAGATGATACGACTATCTCGAAGTCCATACGACCGGTTCCGAGACTACGACCAAAACCGAGAGATTCCATCGTGGTGAACCACTTTCCGACCACGTTCATCGCTTTCCACCGTGGTGAAACCCTTCTCGATCACGCACGACTTGGTTCATCGTGGTGAAGCCCTTCCAACAACGTTTGAACACTTCCGACGCGATCGCCCACTTGCGACCACGCTCCAAGCTCGTCTGACCGCATCCGACCGAGCTACGACCATGTTCGCCCATAACGTGGTCAAAACCCGCTTTCGTTCTTAGGAAGAGAAATCTGCGACAACATGGTCGTATGACTGCTTTCGACCACCGACTACGCCTTACGATCGCGTTCTCCGTCAGTGTGGTCGTAATTGCCTTCGACCACGACCAAACGTGGTCGTACTAGGCTTCGACCACGGCCAACGTGGTCGAATAGATTTTCGACCACGGCAAAACCAGTCGTAGACTTCCCTGGTGACCTACGACCAAGGTCAGAGTGGTCGTAAACGCCATGTGGTCGTACAGCCTTCCGACCACGGCCAGAAAGAGTAAAACATTGTTTTCCGGCTTTCGACTGCTGATAGAGTGGTCGTAAACAACCCGGCTGGCTCCCGATTGACGACAATAAGTTCATAACCTGCCCGACAGGCTTCCGACCACAACCAATGTGGTCGTAAGAGCCTACGACCACAGTCAGAAGCTACGACTTTGCAAAGAAGGCGATTCCGATCACTTCTAAGGCTATGACTTGGCAGGAAGTGCCCAACCCAAACTCAAACTTTCTAAAACAAGAGTCAATTACTCATCACAAACATGTGGTCACCTCCACATGGACTCTCATGGGCAAATACAATAATTTACAAATAGCAAGTGCCTAGATGGGTGGGACATGTTTCCAAAAGACATTTTCATCACTTACATGTCCCTGGTATAAAGCAAGATCAAGAGAGGAAGAAGTACAAAAAAACCAAGCCAAATTAAGATTTCATCACTTGAGCAAAGAGATAAAGACTTGAACTAGTTTTGACCTCTATTGATATTTGGAGATGAATGTTTACAACCACTCGCTAGCTACACACAAGGTCTAAGGGTTACAAAAAGCTTAGCTACAAGAGTTTCTCACATCTCCCGTAAGGTTCTCTCCATGAACCCTAACTCTCCTCTCAAACGTTTAGACTAAACTCTCATAAAACTTACCCTAAGCCACCTCTCTCCCTTCTTATATATGGAGACTCACAATAGAAACCCTAACCAACATCATATTGGGTTTTACACTTATGCATGCATGCTTTTCAAAACACATGCACCCATTAACCTATTAGTGAATGAACACATGATCCACTTCATATTTTCAGCATAACCAATATCTAAACTACTTAGGCCATGCCGCGGTTTTGCACATCGCCACTTTTTTTAGTATTGGTCAATTTATCAAAATACCCCTCTATCGCCTTTTATGAAGCTTCCCGCTTCCTTTGCCACAAAGTATCGTCCATGCTTTGCCATCTTCCATATGGCCCTAAGAACTTGCCACTAAGCCTCTCACGCATTTGTATCCAACCGAACCATCTTCGCTTGTAAACGACCCATCACTTGAAGCACCATATGGTTCTCCTTGCACATGACGGCACCTAACTTTCTTGACCGTACAGGACCTCAGCTCCTCCCTAAATCTAGTCCCGGTCCACCTTACCATTGCCTATCATATCCACCACCGATATCTTCTTCTCCGGTTCCTCGTCATCTTGGTTGTAATCACCCCGCAAGTCTCAGTCATTTTTGGTGGCTACTTGATTATCTGGACCTTGACTCCTCCCAAGCATAGTATTGATTCCTTGATCGTTTTTGGACCTAAGCTCTCATAGGTTAGTCCTAGTCTTGTCCACATCACCATGACAAAAGCTCTAGATTCCTATAACCAACACAATAAGTAAACCATCATGTATCACCGCACGAGACAAAAATCATCAATATGCTTAATTAATGACAGCGAGAACACGTACCTCAAAGCTTCCATTCTGGAAGCATCATAGCAAGCATGACATGCATCTCCAATGCATTATGATCTTTGCTCAAACTTCATCTTTCATGGTTCTTGTCTATCTTGTGCCTTACTTGAGCTCAACTATCCCACACAGCATCCATGACTGTTTTGGACCTCAGTTATCCCCAACTTAATCCTTGTCTTCCCGCCGTTGACCATAGTTGACTCCAAGTCTTCTGAACAATAATAGACCCAACAACTATTTTTGGGTACAAGTTCTTCGCAACTTGACCCGCGTTAGTCTATAAAGGCACCATACAACATAATGCACACAAGGAACAGCACCTCTGCCATGCACAACTCAACCGACTCAGCTCAAACCAACTCATGCTCCAAAACTCTAGGGCTCGTCTGATCGCCTACCTCAAGTCGATCGGGCCACAAGACTCTCGACGATTAAACCGCCGATCATCGGCCGATCGACCACTAGTGGTGCCGGTCGGACACGGCACCACCGATCTGACCACCATCCCAATGCTGATTAGACCGCTGGCAATAGAATGTAGCTCAAAATTGCAAACTCTTAAAAACCAAACTCAAACTCCACAAACTCTCTAAATCAAAAGTCAATTACTCATCACAACCATAAGGTGACCTTCACATGGTCTCATAGAATACAACTATTTAGATAACACCACAAGATTTAGATAATACTTACTTGCTAACCCCACATCAGAAGTTGCATCAAAGATGGACAGTCAAATGGCATCATACACTCGCACAACCACATCAAAGGTGTCGAAGATCAGGAGACATAGAAGGTGGAGACATTGAGAACTTGGTGCCTCTAGGAACGCAACAGAGCCTCACTCTAGCATTGCAGATGCAACAATAAGCCGCTGCTTCTAGTGCTTGGTGCTCTTTGGATCACCATGCAGTAACACCATGTGTATAGCAGATGAGAGTGGTCTATGGAACTGTTTGTGTAAATAACATTGTAGACACTTTTTTTAAAAACAATGCCCTCCAAACCTCTATTTTTGCAAATCTAGCACCATTTTTGAACTCAACAACCATGGTAGACAACATGTGTTGCCTGCCATTCTAGAGGAGCTTGGCAACTTCTGTTGCCGAGCAACTATAGCTTGATAGATGCTGTCGAGCTAGTGGAGCTCGATAGTAGGAGCTGCCAAGCCCCTTGTGTGGCAGCAAAAGCTACCGAGCTCCCTGTGCGGTAGCAAATTAGTGGCCATGATTAGTACTTATTAAATGTGATTATCACTAATTAAAATATGATTAGTACTAATTAAATATAATTAGCACTAATTAAATCATATAAAGTAATTCATGTGTGGCTGGCCGGCAACCTACTGAGGTCGGTAGGTCCAAGAAAGAGACTAGATTTGTAAAATCAGATGTCCAAAGCTAAATTTGAAAAATAAGATGGCTATAATACCATTTGTATGAACAGTTCTGATTAGGAGCTTACTTCCCATGTCGAGTTGGCAGGCTTGCTAGTCCTCAAAGGGCAATCCAGGCGAGATTTTATGTTCCTTGTCAATAATTCTCGTAGAACGGTACCAAACCTAATAAATTCCCATTCATCCAGTAACTATCCTACAAATTCATACAAGCCAGTAAATCAATGTTGAATTGATACAGTAACACCAAGCAGCTTAAATAGATGTAGTTTGAGAGAGTGAAATGTTATAGCTTGTCTGTATAGAAATTAAGGTACGATACAACGGAGATCTCACAATAAGCTCATCCACACCTTAATAATTTTTGTTAACAAGAAATACGTGTTAATGCATGATGGCCACACCACAGGGCATAGGTTATCTGGTTGCACATAGTGATTTTATTTTTATCAAAGACAGGATTTTTTTTAAAAAAAAGCTTGGTAATGGTATGAGCTATTGCACACAAGACATTCTAGCAACTTTTCAAGGAGTAGGAAACCACCCCAACTGAACCACACAGTCAGTCTTAAAAAGGCAGCGATAGGCACTCCAAACCATGACATGGAAGAGGCTGGCTCTTAAGCATGGACAGCAAGAACCCAATCTTGCTCTTCCTATACTAGCTGAATGCGAAGAGGAATAAAAGCCAATAAACGAATTAATAAGCTTCTAGTTCTAGAGTCAGTGGATCAAGGCACATCAAAAAGATCGAACTGTTTATACATATGGTTCTGTAGCTATTTTTTCAAATTTAATTATTGAATGTTCGTTTTTACAAATCTAGTCCTCCTTAAACTCGGCAGTCACAGCATGTCACACTACAATAGCTTGATAGATCCGAGCTAATGGGCAAGTAAATAAGCATGTAATTAATTAGTGTTAATTAATCATAATTAGCACTAATTAAGCGTTATATTGCATGAATAGCACTAATTAAGTATAATTAAATGCTAATTAAATATGTTCACAGCCAGCCTCCTGTCTAAGGGAGCTCGGTAGGTCCATCGAGCTCGAGAAAATGGCTAGATTTACAAAAACCAACATTCAAAAACAAAATTTGAAAAAAAAATAACTACAGTGTTGTACACATGTGAGCAGTTCAAAAAGATCATGCGGAGTTTGAGGCAAGCCCCTGTGATCACGTCAGCTGAGCAACAGAAGATGGTCTAAGCTGATAGATAATGGTCCTTGTCCATTATAATTGTGAAAGATGAACTTGAGATTAGCTTCACTGTATTTGTTCAAACTGTGCTGTTGGGATTGCTCCAAAACTATTCTGCAGGCAATGAAAAGACCTAACACTAGACAACGCAAACATCGTGCAAGAAATGAATTTATGTAAAGCACATTAAAGGTAAGATAAAACACCAATCATACCTTGAAATAAGTTTTAGCCTTCCATTTCACATCCAATGTGACCATCTTACATTCTTACTGCAAGAGCTGTCAGGAACAAAAAAAAATTGAATATCCCATCATAACATACCATTCATGAGCTAGACAACAGCACCTCACAGTCACAACCCCTTCCCGTCCAAAATTCGCGATGACAAAACCTGGCACTCCTCTTGTTTTCCATGTCATAGCTGGCACTGTTACTTCCCGTGTCCCATCAACGTGGATGTAGTCCTGTGGAAAGATATGTTAGTTTTAATCTTGACTTAGTTTTGCATGAGTCAGGTAATTAGTGCATCTAAGTCGTGATCCATAAAAAGCAGATCTGGAACTAGTCTTTACATGCATGTGTGCACGTTTTGGCTGGAGCCATGCAGTCGGTCAGTTTGCATGCTGAGTCAATTAGTGCTAGTTAAGGTTGTCAGTTATGATCCAGGAGCGTTACAGGACTATGTGCTATTTATACCCTTCATGTGCTCAGCTTAAAAAGTGAGCAGGGAATAAGAAACAATGTTGTCCTCTTTGGGTTTCTTTTGTGTGCTCGCGTGAGTCAGTGTGTGTCTTTATATTGTATTTTGTGAGTTTTTTTGGGCTAACAAGATATAATAGACTTCAAGTGCCTTTCTATGAGGAGCGAACTCAATAAAAACTTTTATGAACAAGAACATCAAATTATTCAAATTGAAAACAATAACAACGCATAATAAAAAAATGATGTGCCTGTTAGAAATATGCCCTAGAGGCAATCATAGAGATGATGATATTTCGTTGTATCCATGATTTAATAAATATTCCTTGAATATTGCCTTTGTGTTGATTAACAAGTATGTGACTTGTTTGTGAAACTCTTTACTTGTATGGTTATTCTAAAGTTGTCCCTAGTCGAAGTTCATGCGAGGACACACGTGAATAATGGATTAGCACATGTATCGGTTGATGACCATGTTTCACAGGTCATAGACATGGAGATGTCAAACCAATAATGGGGACACATGTTTAGAACATGGGGTTGGACCGACCCAACATGAGACATAACAATTATACTTATGGTTCTCTCTCTACACAATGTGTACGCCTTGTCCTTAGACCTGAGATTGTCGCATGTACTTGAGATGTGAATCGACCTACTTAGGGGCTATCAAACGCTACTCAGAATCGGGTATTTATAAAGATAGCTTTGGGTTTGTCATGAAGCATGCTGCGAGGCATGGTCGGTCGAGATGGGATTTGCCCCTCTCTACCTGAGAGAGATATCTCTGGGCCCCTCGAGTGATCGGATCCAGAAATGCATGGCCATGCTACTTAAGGTTAAGAGTTAACCTAGTAAGGGATTCCGGATCACAGGATTGAGAAAGAGTGGTCAGCTTGAAGCTCGACCAAATATCGTGAGGCAAAGGGATTGGCATGTACATAAAGTTGTGATGGTTCGTCCGATATGATCTTTGTGTATGTTTAGGAGTTGGCACGTCTTGCTAGAGGCCGCTACCAACTATTGACCGAGTAGGTATACTCGCGTCATGTCTAAACATACATGAACCTATAAGGTCACACACTTAAGGGTGAAGCCTAATTCGGATTGGATCCGGGTTAGACGGGTATTGAGTCCTAATGGGCCTCCATTCGTAGAAGCCCATTGTAAGGACGTCTATAAAAGGAGGGCAGGCGCGCACGGGTTAAAGAGTGAATTCGTGACCTCCTCAAACCCCGCCGCCACCCTCCCACGCCTGGTCGCCGCGCGGATCTAGTAATCCGGCGTGCGTCGCTTCCTCCGTGCGTGTGGATACTTTTGGCGGCGCTGCATCGTAGCGTTTGGACGAACCGCAAGAGAGGAGTTGTGCGTGGGGCGCCGCGACGTGGGCGAGGAAGTAGTACGACTACTCGCTCCGACGCGTCTGCATCAACTTAGTACGACTACTCGCCCGACGTCTTTGCATCATTCCGCACCTGCGCGTCTAGTGGTAAGACCGTGATCTATAACTGCAGTGATCTTGGTTTACGGGTAGAAATTTTTAATTTGCGCTAGTGTAGCCTGCCCGTAGTCCTTCAGTGCCTAAACTGTAATGACCCCTTTTTTAGAACAGGGCCGTCATATATCCTGTAACAACCCAAAAGTTCAGTTGCGGATAGAAGAAATATCATACCTATTTACAAACATTTTAAAAGGGTTCATTTGATTAAAATAAAACCTAACGGTCAATTTTATAAACATTTACGGGCGTTCAAGCCCAAAACTTAACCTATAATCAGAAAAATCGAATAAAACTCCCACAGAAATGTTTGAATGTGGTCATAATCATAAGATGAAAACTTGTAACATTCTTTCTTCTTATAATCTCTATGTTGGTGGAAAATAAAGAAAGACTAAGTACAACCAACTATACTCAACAAGTCACATGAGGAGACGTTATATAACTACTTGTCAGGATTTTCAAGATATAGGGATATAGTGGGTTTAATACGATATCTGTGGATGAAGTTTTATTTGTAAACATTTTTAAACGCAAATTAACAAAGTAATAATTTCTTAAGAGATTGGTGTTTCAAAAACTTGATTACTAGACTCCCAACATTTCTAAATCATTTCCAAATCTACTTATGCTATTGGAATTACCCATTAAACACAGTTTCATTTACCGGAAGCACAGTGTATTCAAATTCTATTTATAAATGACTCTAAAGAGTTATCCAGCTTTACATACAAGATTTCTCAAGATCTTAATGTCATGAATAGACACATAACATGTTTACGTAATACTGAGTTGAGAAAATAAGGTTGTTTCACTGCTCATCTTTTTATATGGACTCTATCCGGTAGATTACTAATCTGACCTTGTAACCCCGTCCAGAGAGGAACCTACCATTGTCCAGTATGGTTAACCCCCTCCCATACCAAACTCTTCTTTACCTCTGTACAGTATGGTTAACCCCCTCCCATACCAAATTCTTCTTCTTCTTTTTACTCCTGTATAGATTCAATCGATTTGAGTAGCTATTAGACCAGGTTTGACAAGTCAAAACTTGTAGTTGAGCGATTACTATATTCTTTACTTAGCATAAGGCTCTAGTTCTTAATTTTCATCGAAACAACTTCCAACCATAAATCAATAACTTATCGGCGAACTCCGAGTCATTTAGTAGTATGAAGTATTTGTATACCTAGTCTACCATGAATGCCTAGATAATAGTTTTCATATTACTAGGTTTTGTCAAGGTGAACATGGCTGTCAAATTAAATTAGGCTTTTTCAGTTGTAGGACTTAACTAAATATCATGTCATTATAAACATTTATTGTACAAGAAAAAACAGTGCATAAATAATATAATGAAAATATTATTAATTAAATAATTAAAGGAATATAGATTCAATATGATCAAAAACATGTGACTTGCCTCTTTGCCCATAGTCCCTATTTTTTTGTAGTGTTCAGATTGGACACTAACTTCTTGAATTGCTCTTGTAGCTCTTCTGTTAACCAACTCGCTGGGTCTGAATACTAGCATGAAAGATGAATGCAAATAAGTTTCTGCTTTACAGAATGCAAGCCGGCAACAAAACACAAATAAATAACCAAATGACAGAAAATAGGTTTGGGTGGTTAGGGTTTAGGTGACACTTGGTTTGGCTAATTGGAGTTAGGGATTGACTCAATGGGCTCGAAATCGTTGAAATGGCTATATACAAGTGCAATGGATTTCAGCGAATGAAAATGGCTTGAACAATATTGGGTCTAGGGTTATATTGGTGTCTAATATGGGGAAACAGAGTGGGAATAGTGTAGACAGGCTCAAAACGGACATAATGGATATATATGTACGCACACACATACATGTATGTATTTTTGGGCATGGATGAATAGTAATGGGTATTTTACTATTCATCACGGGTTGTTTCAATTTTCATTGCGGATGGGGTTACTGTCCATCATGGATTTTCACTATTTGAACTATGTCTACTACTGTTTATGATGGGTTTTGTACTGTTCACTACTGGGTCAGTTACTATTAATATTCGGTCAGTTGCTATATTGTTGGGTCACCACAATACCGAGTTTGGTTTAGGTGAATAGTAGCCGATGGCACTGTTCATTGTCTCCCTCTTGCGCTGCTACAGTAGCCGAAAATAGGGAGAGAGGAAAATGAGAAATTCTTAAGCTATTGTGCTTTGCAATAAAAACCGAGGATATGGGTGGGCTCCTAGTGACGAAGGGGTTCCATTTTTGGCCTTAGGTGTGGTTGCGGATGGCGGGAGCTTCGCTGGCAGCAAGGTGTCTTCACGACGGTTTTTAATGGCAACGGTGAGCTTCAAGGGTTAAGGGGACAAGAGCATTAGCGTTTGAGCATCTTTGGAGGTAGGGGAAGCTTGGAGAAGTGGAAGCTCAGGTCAAGGATGGTTGTGCAAGGCTGCCCACGGTGATAGCCTTCAACTGGGCGGTGGTCATGGCTGTCGGTGAAGAAGGGGCAAGGGAAAGGTTAGGCGGCACTTCGGCTGGGTCACTAGGGTCATGAAGAAGCTATAGCAAAATGTAATTGAAGAATGGTACAAGTAATAACCAGAATTGAAATATGGGCTCACCATGGGGTTTTCAATGACGTCGGTGGAGCAATGGCCGACGAGGGAAGGGGAGGTGGTCCAGGGCCTCTTTTGGCTTCAGGTGTTAACATCATCTTGAGCGTATTGAGATAGATGTTGAAATTGTTGCAAATATTCTGTGATAGACCTGTTTTCTTGTTGAAGATTAAGGAAATCCTGGTATTTTTCCATAATAACTCTAGAAGAAATATGGGCCTTATGAAATCTTTTCACAAACTCTTCCCATGTAATATTATCCTTTTTTTTGATATATCCAGTGAATAGCATTCCACCAGTTAATGGCCAGTCTGGATAGTTGGTATGTGGCGAAAAGAATTTTTCCTTATCCGTACATTGGATGGTCTCCAGTCTCCTCTCGATATCTTGTAACTAATTATCTACACTCAGTGGCTCTATTGTGGATGAGAATTCAGGTGGTTGGGTCTTTAGAAAGGTTGTAAATTTGAAGTTGCACTTGACACTGACATTGATTCTCCTGGTGACATTCTTGTAGCAAATTGTAGAATGTCAGCAATGTGTTTCAATATGTTTACATGTTGTTCCAATATCCTGGTTTGTCCTTGCTTGCATTCAATCCGGTTTTTCTCCATGGTAGCTAAGACTTCCATCATATTGTATTATTTTCCCTGTTTTCCTCCATGTGTTGTTAGATCTTTGGTTTATTAGGGATATTCTATTTAATGGTAACCGAGACTTAGGAATTAGTTCTATAATGTTTTTGGGCTAGAAAAGGAAGGTGAGACTGAAATAAGGGTGAGAACAAGAAAGAAGTAGGAGAGTAAATGGAAGGAAGTGTGATTAAATGGCCTTTCTGATTTCTTTCTTAAAACACTAATCTCCAAAACTTCCTATATACTTGCAAGTGTAATCTGACATCTTCCAATACTCATTATTGATCAAAAGACTTAACTTATTTTCATATTAATTCTATATATAGGCTTAGAATTCAACGACCTTATTAGTTCATCTTCTACTTCTTGCTATATATATCTATGCTATCCTTCTTGATTGCTTAGTCATAACACTATGGTTGTCTAAAATTCCAAACAAATATCATCATTTCTTTGATCCACCGAATATATAATTCCTACTGCATCATCCCTAACTTTATTAATCAAATCATGGCTATCCAATTCCACATAAAATCCCAATTTCATCCATGACTATATAAATCCAACCTGAGATATGTTATAATCTAGTATCCTCATTTTAAATCCACCAATATTATTTGTATCAAGATTTCCTAAAAATCTAAGAGCATTAGTGTTTGAGCATCCTTGGAGGTAGGGGAAGCTTAGATAAGTGGAAGATCGGGTCGGAGATGGCTGTGCAAGGCTACCCACGGCGATGGCCTTCGACCGGGTGATGGTCATGGCTGTTGGTGAAGAAGGGGCAAGGGAAAGGTAGGTGGCACTTCGGTTGGGTCTCTGGGTCATGAAGAAGCTATAGGAAAAGGTAATTGAAGAATAGTACAAGTAATAACCAGAATTGAAATATGGGCTCATCGTGGGGTTTTCGATGGTGTCGGCGGAGCAATGGCCGATGAGGGAAGGGGAGGTGGTCCAGGGCACTAATGCAAGGGAAAAGAAAAGCTCAAGGCCTTTTATAGTGGTTTTGAGGTGGTATGGAACGGAGGTTGGGTCTCTTAGGCGGTGGCATGTGGATGCATGAGAAGGTGCAGGGTGCTTTGGCCAAGTTCAGCAGAGGCGGCAAGGAGGTTGATACACTGCGTGGTGCATTGGGCTCAGTGATTTCTTAATGTGGGTCAATGAGTTCGATATGGCATTGTCGGCCGTGAGGGAGAGTAAGGTGGTAGCGAATTTCGGTTTGGTCTTGTCCAGCACCGGTCAGGGACCATTGAGGAGTGGTGTCAGCTTGTCAGCGCTGGTCAGGTACGATTGACTAACTCGGTTGCTAGGGAAATTGACTGAAGATTGTGGTGGTGAGTTGGTCTCTCAGTTTTGTGAGATTATGAACAGTGTCGATGGCTGGGGGTTGGCACAAGTGGCTAGGGAAGACAAGATGATGAGGTAAGGGAGGCGCAAAGGAGTGGGAATGGTACTGAATTGAGTAAGGATCCAATTGAAATAAAGTTTCACAAAAAATTCAAGTCACTTTTGAAATCTCGGGTTGTTTCATAAACGATGTAAAAAATATCACAATTGTTAAAAGCCATTCAATTCACAGCTATAAATTTTCCCAGTGCAATCATTAAGTGATGTTGTATATTGAAGGCTTGTTGAAGTATTAGTATATTATACATCTTTCCTCATCAACTTAAATATTTGGATGAACAAGTTGGCGCATGCAACTCAATATGGTATCAGAGAAAATATTTTCTACTAATACTTCAACAGGGCTAACCCTTGTTTAAGCGCTTGAAGAATATATTCGGTTGAATTTGCAGGGAGGATATGCAATCTATCATATAGCCTCCTGCCATCAGCTTCACTGCAAGATCGAATAGCATGTCAGAATATAATAATCTAAAACAACGCAAAAATTTTAAAATTTTGAGTTTATTCCAATTTTGCTTGAATTTGAAAAATTGCCACATTTGGAATCTCCTTGCTTTTTTATGCTTTCCACTTTTGGAAAATCCACTTTCACCTTGTCCTTGGTGCCTTCCTGCCCTAGTGCCTTTAGCCCCGTTCACCTTACCGTGCGGCCACTTGCCATTCACGTGGTGCCAGCTCACCCATGCTGCTCAAAGCTGCAACCCGTCAACCTTCGCATAACAGCTGCACCACCTCGCAAAGCCGTCGTACTATGCCATAACACCTTGCTAGGCCACGAGCCGCTTCTGCACTAGTGAGGAGCTCGGTCTTCCCTACCACCAACACAACTACTAGCAATGCCGCTACACCACCGAAGCACCTCAACCGCCCACACCTCCGTTCACACCGAATCCCAACCCCGAACCCTTTCCCTCACCTCTCCGACCAAGAATCGCCATCACCGTCGTAGCTCTTGCTAGTGAGCCCAAAATTCAATTCCTCTAATAGCCTCAACCCTAATCCAATTCCTTATGCCCATAGTGTCACCGTAACACCATAATGTCACACCAACCTCCCTAACCCATCTCATCGCCCCTAGCCCGCCGATGCCATGCACCATCACTAGCCATGCATGGCCACCATGGCCAGCCTCGCACAAGCCAAACCAATCTGAGCCACCACTAGGATCCTTGTGCATCGTAGATGCTCAAACCGCCCTTGGATTAGCCGAAATTGTACCACAATGCCGCTGTGCCATGGTTCTGCTCTAGCAAGGCACCACCGCCACCATCCTCCCACAGACTTTCCTAAGCAAAGCCATCACCACCACCAAGCTCCACTCACCTCTTAGATGCTCGAATCACCGCTATTTCAACCAAAGCCTTGCCATAGCTCCGTCGTGCCATGCCCTATTCCAGCTAGCCGTCTCCACACTACAATTGCATGCGCGTGTACCCAAAATGGGTTACTCATGTCATGTTAGTACTCGCTGCACCTCTTCTCACCATCATCCATCATCACTGTTGCCCAATTTAGCGCTGCCACCATCCCCTCTGTTTCGGTTGCCATTAGAGCGAGCTTTAGCTCATTCAGAATGGAGCTAGGCCTCGAGCCTCTTGGGCCACCAAGGTAGGCTGGCAAAGCAAGCCCGAGCCTAGTACTATGCAGCCTAATAACAACCTGTGGTCCAACACTATGTATTCAACTTGACCCAAACATTGTTCAACCCGATCCATAACACAGTAAATGGGTTCAACACTATTCACCAAACTCGACCCGTTAGGAATAGTACCAACCTGGTACTATTCATCCTAGACCCATTAAGCATATTTATACTCATTTCAATCGTTTCAAGCCCGTCAAACCCATTTTCAACTCTGTTCGACCCAACCAAGCACCGTTTGAATCGTACCCACCCAAACCTACTTTCTTTTATATCTTTTTGGATGTTTTATTTTATTTTGTTCTCAACTTGCATTCTGCAAAGCAGAAAATATTTGCATTTGTTCTTTTCCACTAAATTATTTGCATTTATTATTTTTCACTAGTATATGGATTCAACTAGTTAACCAACAAAGAAGCTATTGGAGCAATTTAGGTGGATAGTGTTAAACCAGAAGCCCACAAAGAAGTAATCAATAACTGTGAAGGTAAGTTACTTTTAGCCCATGATCGCATCCTAGGGTGGAGGCTTTGGTTTGGCTCGGTGGTACTGTGATGAGGTACACATGGAATGTGGATGGTGTCATCATTTGAGAAAATTAAGAACTAGACCCTTATACTAAGTAAAGGACACAATGAGGCATAAGTAGATTTGGAATGAAGTTAATGTGGAAATTACGAATGACACAACTCCTTGTTAATTAAATATTGTTTTACTTCTTCAAGTGCAAAGTTCTTTACTAGTAAACTCGCATCTACTTTTATCATAATATAACCCATGAATCTGTGCAGTTGAACACCTTACATGGTAGCTAAATAGTCTTTCCATGTGATTTGCTGAGTACTTAGTATACTCGATCTTACTTATTTTTATCAGAATAGACACTAGAAGAAGGAAGCATACATCAACTATTCTGTTAGGGTTACGACCACACTCAAGTGTTCTTGTGGATTTTTATCAGTTCTTCTTAATGTAAGTTAACTTTTGAGCTTGGACACTTGTAAAACTGTTAGAGTTTGACTATTAGGTCATATTTTAATCAAGCTAATCTTTTTTTAAATGCTCATGAGTAGGCATGATACTCCTTCTGACCACAACCGAACTCCTGGGTTATTGCGGGAAATGCAATGGCCCTATTCTTAAAAATGGGGTTGTTACAGAATGATATCAAAGTAGGTTTGACTGTAGGTTGTAGCCCAAAGTACAAGTTTGGTTCCAATAAGAATACGAGTTTACAAAACTCGTATTTCTCATAAAAAATGATTGCAAAAACCATAAGTAATATTGCTATATTGTCTTTCCCATTTCTATCTCACCTCTCTTAGACTTGTATAAAAATCTTTCCTTTTGATTTTGTCAAAATCTTTAAAACTCGTGTAGCTACCTAGGCTAACTTCTTGTTGTAGGTACTGACAAAATGGACAAAAACTAGCCTCACTACAAGTAATACTAAGGATGGTGTCGAGAAATATAGTACAAACACCCTTGTGCTATAGGTAAAGCCACCTAAGTAGACAAAATTCTTTTGATTGTATTGCTATAATAGCTAAATTGCACTATCAGCTTGTTAGGTTGTTATATAAACAATTTGTGCAAAACTATTTCCAGTTTCAAATAAAGACTATTGAAAGCTTTCTGCTTCTGCTCTATTTTGTCTTGATCCTTATCTATATCTTTTTGTTCTTACCCTTATTCTTTTCTCACATATCATATTCCAAACCGCAAAGAAATTAAATACCAATTCTTGATTGTAAGATGTACTTTGATTTATGCCTATGAACTCGTAAGTGATGAAGGTAGATAAACTCATAAGAGATTTATATGAGAAATAATGAATAAACAAGGATATTGGTGGATTCATATTAATTATTAGGAATAATTAGTAGTGAGAAATTTGGATGGATCAATTAGTGGAATTTATCAGATGGGATTGACTAGATAGATGTAAGAGCCCAGATTATACAATCTGGAATCCTCTGTGATTCCACCGCACTATTTCCTGGATCAGTAGATAGTGCTCACAGATTACAGTTTTGAATATCAAAGTACATATCATGCGAAAGCGTAAATATAATAGTAAACTTACTCACGGGCCGATTGGGTCGAAATCAACAAAATGCAGCAGCAGAAACAAGCACACAGGTGGACTCTCAGGACATGCCCACAGGTAGCCAACTGGAGGTGCGCGACCTAGCCCTTGACATCTTCATCTTCTTTGCCACCATGACCAATAGTGTTGCTGAAGCGCAGTGATCTGACTCCTGATTCTGGATTTTGTTGCGAAAGCGAGTGTGAGCACAAACCACCGTGCTCCGCGAGCCAATACACAAAATGCAAATAAATAGTATGCATGGCTTATCAAAGGAGAGGCTCGGTTATTTTATTTGCCATAAATTGCTTTTTGTTGCCTTAGTATTATTATTTCATAGTGTTATTGTTTCTACCTAAACTCCACACGACGATTGCCATGATTGACTTAATCCACCAAAGACACGCTTTCCTTACTAATTGCTGTCTAGGACTCCAAACAGTGAGGGTCATCATTTACTTAATCCACCAAATATACTCTTTCCAAATTGATTGCTGTCTAAGACTCCAAACAGCGAGAGACATCATTTAATTAATCCACCAAATTCACATTTTTGATATTAAGTGCTGTCTAAAACTCCAAACAGCGAATATCATCGATAATCCACCAATATCTTTTGTATTCCAAATTCCATTCGTTTTGTTCTTGATCCACAACCACAATTTGCTCTTTCAGTAATCAATCTTTTCTATTATCTATCTCTAACTAATTCACTAGTATACCTCCACCAAGAATATCATTGATCAAATCTACGATTCACTAGTATATATCCACCAAGAATATCATTGATCAAGTTTATACTCCACTACCCTCCACTTTTTCCATTTTCACCCACAAATTTTTTGAAATAGAACTATATCTAGTTAAGTTCCCATGTCCGCCCTTGACCGTGGGCACGGCTATTCGAATAGTTTTGACTCTGCAGAGTTTGTACACTTTCACCACAAGAGACAATCCGCTCGTTGCCCCACATGATTCCTTAGCCACGTGGTTGAGTAGATTACCACAATGACTTTTCAAAGTATCTAGCCCCCTTTGTCATCTCACCTTATGGGAAACTGCCCACTTGCGGTGGGTCCCATCTATGCACGGGATGTAATCACGTCTACCAGCGCAGCCCAGGCTCCACTCCCCGCAACGCTAGTACGGCTAGTTACTTCACCCTCCACTCGGTGTCCCTTTAGGCCTCCCCTTGCCCTTGCGTATCCACTTCCATCCACTACCAATGAGATGAGTCTGGGGGTTTCGATAAATTTACTTAGCCAAGTTGTACTTTACAGACTTGTGGTTGTACTGTTTTACACAGGAGGTCATGACAAGATTCAGTCCTTAGTGGTATCTGGACGGTTCTACCACTACCCACTTTGTGCTTCCACTGCACCACATACACAGACCCTCGAACCATCCGCCCAGATAATTAAGCAAGTTGGGGTTTTTGGGAACATAAAATAATCATACCAACATATACCAGTCATTACCACCATCACTGCCCAAACCAGTTTCTCATGATTAAAAATGATGATGATGCTTGGGGCATTTCAGCGCCCCCGAGTATCTATGCAGTACTAAGCACGGCGTATAATTACAGACTTATTTTCGAAAGGTTACTATTATAATTTTGCTAGGGCGACAAGGTTCACATATTCAAATATTCCAAAGGAGGTGTGATATTAATCAAGTTAATAATGGGCATATAACTAGAATCTTAAATTAAACATGTATTTGCATATAAAATAACAGCAGGCAATTTGATAATTTAAACAAAAATATTTTGCACAAAATGTAGGTTCAACATGATCAAAGTATTCACTCGCCTGGCGCGGTTTACCGCGGGCTTGAGCTCACTCTCAAAAGCTTTATTATTTGATGGCTTGAGTTCTGGTCTTCGTCTTTGTCTAGATCTTGGTCTCACTTGCTCCAATGAATCTTCAGGGCCCCAATTTCTAATTACGCGCTAAATAACTGAATCCAAATAAATACAAATAACTCAAAAGATCCAAATAAATCCAATTGAACTTGATAACTTTTATTATGATAAAATAGGCGGTTGAGACAAGGTTGATTGGGTGCGGAGTATTGTCGGGGCCGAACTAGTTGGAATGAAACGATGATTGGTAGAAAGACATTCAACGAAGGAGGGTTTATGACATAGAAATATTGATGAGATTATTTTGCTTTAGATTTGGGGAGGACTAGGTTGAGCCGGCCATTGAATACCATGACTTACCCTATTTTTACTT
Organism: Dendrocalamus sinicus; assembly: GCA_036346575.1. Lineage (NCBI taxonomy): Eukaryota > Viridiplantae > Streptophyta > Magnoliopsida > Poales > Poaceae > Dendrocalamus > Dendrocalamus sinicus. Next base: position 29,498,012 of record CM070657.1, on the reverse strand, counting down.
AATAACTTCTTTTTATTATTTTCATATTTATCAAGGAAGTTCCATGAGCTAGGTTAGGCCTATGAGTTAGTGTGCAATATTAGTGGAGCATTATTCTGTCGAGCGCCCATATTCAGGGCATATGCTATATAGAAGTGATATATATAATTTTTAGCTTACCGAATTAATGTTAGAATCTGGGTTGACAACATTTTGTGGTGCGATATTTTATGTACCTTCATTCATCACTAGGCTAAGTTTAATTTGAATTAGGGTCTATTTATATTTTAGCATCTGTATGTTATTATGACCTTTTAATTGGAGTGCTCTCTGAAATTTACTGATAATGATATTTTATCCCTTTATAAATCGAGCCTTCTATACATGATTATATTTTGTTATCACTATTAACTAAAGCTACCACTTAAGACTTCATGATTGCCAGTATGTTAATGATAGTGTTTACACACATGTGTTTTTAATAGGGTATATGGTGAACGCAAAAATGGTACTGATATATTTACTAGTGTATATATGTATATATATGTATATATATATATGCCATCCGTATTTCTCAATCCATTTGTTATATATATATATATATATATATATATATATATATATATATATATATATATATATATATATATATATATATATATATATATATATATATATATATATATATATATATATATATATATATATATATATATATATAAAATATGCCTCTAAATTTGAGATGGACATATTATTCCAATTATTTTTAATACTTTGTTTAATGGTGGCATGATAAGCATTGGGGCATATATGTTTACATTTTTAACTAAGGGTAATCTTTATTAAATTTGGATATCTAATCGAAATAATTTTCCTTTATTAATGTCTTTAATTGATAATAAGTCTTTTAGATAATTTTTCAAACCATATAATTAAACATATATGAACTAATCCAAATTTAAATCTTTAAATAATTTCATTTACATCCTAATAAGACTTTATTAGATTCTCAAAATTATCCTCTAATTTTCCTTGATTTTTATTAATTAAAATGAATTGCGGTCAGTGGGATCAAAGCTAGGACCTGAGGGCAGAGTGCTTAAGGTGCAGCTAGCAAGCTAGTCTTCCGTGTTTCGCGACTGACTGGGGAAACAAATATTGGAGAGGTGAGCTAAAGCAGAGGAGCCGGTCGGCCGAAACAGAGGTGGTGGGGGCGCACGGCCGGTGGCGGGGGCTCCGGCGAGGGAGGGGGCCAGAGGGGTAGGGCGAGCTGGAAAAATACGTCCCCGGGAAGGTGTGGAAGCTGGTGGGGGAGGCAGCACGGCCCGGGACGGCGCTGGTCGGCGGGGGCGGCTGTTTGAGCGGCCGGTGTTGAGGTTGGAAAGGGGGCAGCGGCGCCGGCAGGGAAGGGGAGAAATTGGCGATTGCTGAAGCGAGAGTAAGGAAGGGGAGCGCTCACCCTGGGGTTGGCCGAGCGGGGGAGAGGCCGTGGCGAGCCGGCGGCGGTGCGGGGGAGGTCACCGTGGCCGGCGAGTTGGGGTGGACCGCAGCTGCGGGCGGTGGTGGAGATGAGTTCAGGGCACCGAGGAGGTGATCCTATGACGAGGAATTGGTTGGAGGAGCTCCATGGAAGCAATGGTGGCGGTGGAGGCACATCCGGCCGGCGGTGAGGGAAACGGGTATTCCGGCGAGATCGGCGCTCGTTCTTCCAATCGGGCCGGAGGGGAAGGAGGTGGGGAGTGGGGGATCGCCGAGAGGTGATTGGAAAGGTAGGGCTTCGTCGGCGGCCGGAACGTCGTGGAGGCGCGGCGGCGGAGGAGGAAGAAGAGGTGAGGAAGAAGATAGGGAGGGCGTGTGGGGAGCACTGGGGAAACCGGGCGGCCTCTTATAGCGACGAAGAGGGAGGCCGTGGAGAGTGATGGGGGTGGCGGCATGGCCGACACGGCGCGATGGGATTGCGGGGTAGGTGTGTTCAGGACATGGCGGAGCTCAGGAGCATGTGGGGGGGACACGATGGGAGCACGGCGTGACGCAGGGGAATGGCGCGGCGCAGGTGCGGCGACGTGCTGGTGATGCATGCACAGTGAGCATGGTACCGAGATGATGCGAGCGCAGCAGTGGCATCGTGCGAGACTGGACGGGGCAGGCGCACGGCAGCCAGTGCAGGGAGAAGGGAGAAAAGAAAGAAGAAAGGAGGGGAGGGTAGAAGGAAGAGAAAAGAGGGAGGGCCCACGGGCAGGGTAGAGAGAAAAGAGAGGAAGACAGAGGAAAGAGGTGCGGGGCCCGCTGGCAATGACAATGAAGAGGAGAAAAGAATGAGAGAATTTAGAAAGCTTTATCAACCCTTGAAATTTTAGATTTTCAGTTCAAATATTGGTTCAATATCTAAAGACAAATTTAATATTCCTCTACTTTCGATTTTATTTCCCTTGACGAATTTTTGAATTTTAAGTTTGAGAACCTCGAAGTTATCCTGAGTGTGAGTGCTCGGGTCAATTTGATTTAAGGTGAATTTTTACTAAATTTTGATTTTTCTAGATTTTGGTTCTTAGTATTTTTAACTCACATTTAAACCATTTTGTATCATAATTCTTATTTGTATTGGAGAATTATTTCTAGTTATTATTTTGCTCAGTACAAAACTTAGGAAAACCCAAATAAGATTTTGACCTAAAATTTTCAAACGCCGGCAAGATGCAAATAAAAGTTTTAATTTACTCAAAATTTCAAACATCCAGAATTTAGGATGTTACAATAGATTGATTAAATTTTTGGAGAAATAGAAGAAGTGATAATAATTATTGAATTGTAGCATTGATGAATGATACTATTCTTGGTGTATGTTCACAATGGTAAATTAATGGAGAGCATATTTGATTGTGGTTTGACCGGCAGCCTCTTAGCGGTCTGACCAGTGACCTCCTAGCGGTCTGATCAGCCTTTGGTCCAACCGGGCTTGAGAGTGGTATGATTGCTCCATGTTCCCAGAACAAAAAATCAGCCAAATTCAAACCACTTTTGGTGCAATTCCAAAAATCCAAAGCCAAATGATATGAAATTTTGCACACACCTTGATTGTAATATCAGGAACCTATTCTATCTAAACATCATTTGAATCCTTGTCAAAATTTAGACCTTTCTCAAGAATTAACAAGGTTGCATCAAACTGGGTAAATACCACAAACTCGGAGTATGACTTACTCATGAGTGGAGGATGGCTAAAATGATTCTAGATGTATTTTCACATGTCACAGTAAACAAGAACTCACAAAGATTTGAGGCAAAACCCTTAGATCAAAAAATCTTACAATGAGGTCAAAACTAAGCAAAACAAGGTAACTTCAAGAACTTGCAAAATCTGATACCTAAATTGATGGGATTGATCTATATGAGTTATCTTTATTATTTACACGTCTTTGCCACACAATAAAATTAAGGAGAGAGAAGATATCAAAACTAATAAGAACAAGAGCAAATCAACCAACTCAAGAATACTCTATGAGCGAAGAACAAAGTTGATCTATTGCTACTTGAGGATAAAGGTTTTATTATCACACACCTGGAGGACAAGAGAGCACATAACAACACTTACACTTCTTAAATCCTAACTCCAGAACAGTTGGCTAGAATATTAGATGGTTAACTAGTAAGTCTCCATTCTAACCTGTTAATTAGATAAGGCAACTAGCCCACATTTAACTCTAATAGATACTATCCAATAGCACAAACAGAAAAAATCTGTTAACCCCACACAATACAAGTTTTACTTACACAATTAAATCATGCAAAGTACATGAGTACGAATAAGCTAAGTTTTCGTATTTTGATCTAGTTGATCATCTCAGTTTCTCTTTGACCTAAACTGCTTTCCTAAGTGCCATAATTTTGATCCAAGTTAGCTTTTGGTATTTGGTTGTCTTACAAAAAAAACCCTTCCTTGGCACGGTCTTCATCTTCTTTGCAAGCAATCATCATACTTATCATGTGTAGGTGCATCATTGCCTTACCACATGTTGATAAGTCTTTTTCATTCTGGTTCTACTAGACCAATCTCACTTAGACATACCAAGTCATTTGGTGCAATCCATCGCTTAAACCTTCCCTTTGACATTTTCCGTCTTCTTTATGCCATGCTTGAGGTCAGCCATCTCACTCGGCATCTTGATCGTTCTAGGCTTTGGCTCCTCCATGCACGTGCCTCGATCCTCGCCGTTGACCATGGTTGACTCCAAAAATCCCTGCACATTGGCCCTGTTATTTTTGGTTTTTCAGTAGCTTTTGGCTTTTGTCTTCTTCCAGCAATTACTATTCGTTAGACTAATAAGTCGCAGTCATAAGCTACAGCCCAAAAGAACATGCCCATCTAAAATCCAAGAAATTATTTTCGGATACATCACAACTTGACCCATATTAACTAAAATATGCATCGTGCAACATCAATGCCCTGACCAAACACAATTCAAATTACCCTATGAACAAAATTTTCAAAATCACAAATTTCAGTTAGAGCAAACATCTGGGTATCATCCGACTGACCGCTAGGCCAGCTGGTCTGACCGATAGCTGGTTTGACCGTCTCCTCAGCCGGTTAGACCACCAGGTCTGAATGAAGACCTGAAAACTATAAATTTATAAAATTCAAATTTTAACTCCGCACAAATGACAGTGGCGCATCACAGATCAACTGGAGTCTGTGTCAGTCGGTCGCCTCATTTATTGTTTCAGTCAGTAACATCAATGAGACAGTGAAACTGCTGTCAATGGTCTCTACAATCTTCTCTGCTCTTAGTAAGCTACCTACACAGAATTACTGAGTAGTTACTACTAAGAACTCTACTATGATTACTCGCAGAAGCCGCTGTGCCTTTGTGGCAACGCCGGTTTGTCATGGCCGATCCGCGCGCCGAGGGAGTAGCCCTTCCTGATCTTGCTGCCGTCGCCTGCGTCCACCTCGACGGCGAACACGCCGCAGACCGGCCGGTGGTCGGAGAACCTCGACTCGCCCCGCAGGTACTGCAGCTGCTCGATGCCGTCGCCGTGCCACAAGATCCGGTCGCACCTACACTGACAGGCAGTCGTCAGTAATCGACATGCATGCATGGCACTCGATCTTTTGTTGCCCCTCCAAGATCAGAACTGTCGGAATTAAAAATTTTGATGATTGATTTTTATACATGTATACCATGCAGGCGTTCTCCGTTTCTTCTTGGATTTCACCGTCTCGCCGGCGTACGCGTCGGAGTTGTGCGTGTACTTGTACGTCGGCGCGAAGCAGATTTTGCCTTCCTTCCAGCCTCTGAATACTCTTCCCGCTTCTCTCTCGATCATCAACTGCAACAAAACCATGTGCGCGCTACGCTAAGTAACACTGCAACAGTTATGTCTGCTAGTACAAGGTTGATGAAGGTTGTACAGCATCTGAAGAAATTCCGCAGTACAGCATCTGCAACAGTTATACCTGATCTTTCTCCAGTAGAGCGTCCCAATCATTCTCCTCGAGCAATGTTCTTGTCTCTTCGTAGCTCAACGCGACTCGGTAGTTCAGGTCGCCAAGCCATATCATATGGCTGCTTGCGTACATCAATCCAAGATTGCTGTTACTTGTCAGTGCAACTCCTCGTTTACTACAAGATTGCAGTAGTTTCAGAGCTAGCTAAGCTTACTCGTGCTCAAGAATCCTTTCCGGGACTCGCTGGCCGGCCGGGACCTTGCAGGCGCGGGGGAACTGCGTGCTCTTGAGGATCTCGGCGACGTCGGCGTTCCTCCTGACCTCGTCGCCCTCCTTCTCGCCGGAGGCGAGGTGGCTGCAGACGAAGCAGAGGCTGGTGTGGTGCAGCGTCATGCTCATGGCGATGCACCCCTTGTTGCCGAGCCAGCCCATGATGCCCCGGCCGACGCAGTCCACCCGGAGGTGGCCGATGTGCTCGACAAGCTCCTTCTTCACCCACACCGACAGGAAGAGCCCCACCATCTGTTTGCTCGCGATCAAGCAGTAGCTCATGCTGCCGCCGCCGTCGCCGCTGCATCCTAACTCGCAATGCGCCGCCGTGGCGGTGACGCCGTCGTCTCCGCTGGTCCACGTCTCGACGCTGGTGCTCGTGGAAGGCGCCTCGGCGCGGTACACGGACTCGCGTATCTCCGTCGCCCGGCGGCGCATGGACGACGGCTCGGGGGAGCAGTTGCACGTCTTGACGAGCGCACTGTCCACGCGGTAGCTGTTGCTGAGGACCTTGAGCGATGGCGTGTGGAAGAAGAGGTTGCCGCTGGAGGACCTGGCCATGGAGTCGCGGCGGCGTTGCCGGGCGTCGGTCGAAGGTTCCGACGGCGCCGGCGGTGTCTCGTCGCCGTCGGGCTGTTCTTGGGGCATGTTCAGCGCATGGTGGATGAGGGCCAACCACCTCGCCGCTGGCTCGTTGTCCTCCAGAACGAGCACGTTGCCGGCGGTCAGGGGAACTATCTCCTGAAACCTACTCATACATAGTTTCAAAATCAGACACGGATTAAATCACAATGCCATGCCCAAGGTGTCTATACACAAAAGGAAACACTATCAGAATATTCAATTATCATAATTATTTTTAAAAAAATTTGCACCCACCAGATCACCTAAAAACTTAAATTGTCGAGAGAATAGAAAATCAACTCATATTTCAGCACTGAGAAAGCGCGGAAATGCGAAATGCTTCCATACCCTAGGACGTATATGTCAGAAGATTCTTCGACTTGCAGAAAGTCTTGTAGGTTAAGTCGATCGTTAGGAGGCTTCCCTCCCACGTTCCATGTAGCAACAAACATCCTGCGTGCAGCTCTAGTCATCCATGCCTTCTGTCATCAGGATTCAGATCATAACAAAGTGAGCATCGTTAATTACCGGTATTGGCGGGTATCATTATTTTGCCTGTTGGGCGATTCCACGCAGTTTAGGCTCGCACTCTTCAACTGCGCCTGTGCGGTACTGCCATCTTGTGGATCTGAAACCACACATGATGCAAATTATAGAACGACAAAATTGAAAACTGCAGAGTGCAGAGTGATATACAACTCAACGAGAAATGGTACTAACCGTTCAGGCTCCTCCCTTTCTTGCCGAAGATGTTGGACATGGTGCGCTAGAAAGACGATCCAAATCAGCCACGTACATTTTGCAATCTAATTCACAGGACACAAACTTGGCTGTTTGTGCGACAAGAGATCTTACCTTCTTGTCGCTGCAGTTTATGTAATCTGGTTTTCGACAACAAGAAACATCATAGTCTGGACATCCAATCTACGGCATTGCTGCCGTTCCGAGGTTGTCGTGAAGGACGTTGTCTTCTTCCAAGCAATCGAGAGAGAGAGAGAGAGAGAGAGAGAGAGAGAGAGAGAGAGAGAGAAACGTGGGGAGTAGCTAGATGGGGGATGGAGAAAGGAACAGGGAAATGAGGAGTAATTGGGTGGTAGGGAGGGACTTGTGATTTGTGAGAGCAGCTTGAAATGCATGCCAGGCATGTACGGCGCTGGTTGCCAAGCCGCCAAGGTTCGTCTGGATGATGCTCTACCTGGTTAACGGGGCGCCTTTCCCCCCATCTATTGAGCACATTTTGGATGGCTAGATTTGCATCAAGATTGAACTTCTCGAAACCTTTCATCTTGTTGCATACCAGCAATAAACATATTAAGTTGTAAACAAAGTTAGAATAAATCTGTGTTGGAGATACCTTTAGGATAAAACTTAACAAGCTTAAGAATTTTATCCTTATCATATGAAGCAAGGAGCGTCTACACAGTATACTTTGTGTGTTACTTGATGTATATACTAGCTTTTCTTGCAAATTTATTTTTGGGTTGCATCTGAACGCCCATGGACCTCTTTGATGTCTGCCACTGCTTCCTGCCTTCCACATCATCGATATCGCCATCACCCGGGAACCAGCGTAGCTCGGTTGGTGGCTTCGCCGTCGTGCACCCGATCCGGCTGGGTTTGAACCTAGGCCGTTAGAAAGCAACTAGACCATAAAATGAGTTTTGGTCATTAATGACAACAATGTATTAAGAGACTAACGTGTGTGCTAAGAAGTTTTAAAAGCTTAGTCCCAGATTATAGATAATAACATAGAAATAACATGCAAAGATGATAAAGAATCGACATGGCTTAAGATAAAGATATTATGTAGTCTAAGAACTCTTTTATAGTTTTTATCTGTCTTGGTGATTGGTTAAGAGACTGGATTCATAAGCTAGTGCCCTACTATAACGAGGGATAATGTCTAGTAACTTTAAAATTTATCTTATACCACATTAATAATGTTGGGTGTACCGTATTCCATTAGGACCGATTTTTATATAATGGTACCTTTTATTTTCAGAGAGCATATTTTTAGAAATTTCTCTTCCCCTAAAAAACGGTAGTACCACATAAGCTGAGCGGTACTACCGCCGTCCCATGTGAGTGCAGTAGTACCACACCATATTATAACGGCTAGTTCAGAAGTATTAAATGAACTTCATATAACCGTTAAATCCTAGGTGCGGTAATACCAGCCGATACATGGCAGTAGTACCGTATCTTGCTAAATTTTTGAGGAATTTTACCCTAACAGTCGAATTTGTGGTTGAGAGTTATAAATACCCTCTCACCAGTACCAAGTTAATTACTCTTGACCTCATTGAATATATTAGAACCATTGATGCACTCTCTACTGCTCATTTTCTCACATTTCACAATTTAAGGTAGTTGAGAGTATTCAAGTATATTTGCATCATTAGTTGATCCTTGTGGTACTTGATTTCCTTCAAGCAAGAGCTGTGGTTTATTACTCTTGGTGTTTACCGGCACCTAGATGGCTTAAAGGAATGTTATGCGGTGATATCTTTAAAAAAAGGTTGTGAAGAGGTCTGGTACCGTTTATGAATAATTCGGTGCTCACCATCTTCGGAGTAGAGAAAAAGCAATCCCAGTTGAGTTGGGATTCATTGGGCTCAATTTATAGAGCTGGTCTAATCCATTTATACTTACCTCAATGTAGACTAGTGAAGACCGATGAGTCTTTAATACCACAGAAAAACATCGAGTTTTTCATTACGGTTTTTGTCTCTTATCTTTGCTATTTCTGCATTTTCATGACGCTGCATTTACCCATTCTTGGCCAGTTTACACAGATTTCATTGCTACACCAGAAGTTCCCAGATGATTAACTTTCCCTTGTAACTCCTGGTCACAAATGCTGCTGATGTGGAAGTTTCCTTAACCACTTCTCAGCAAAACAAAGCCATGGTCGACGAGTATCGAGTCACTACTAAATAAGAAAGGCTGAAAGACATCAAAACGCAAAAGACACATTTAGTATTTAGTCATATTGGCATATTCATCGGGATTTGAAACTTACATTATTAACTTACTGATCTTTTACTGAAGCATACCATCTAGCTTCAGTCTGTATTGAGCCAAGTTCTGCAAACAAGAAACAAGTTTGAAAAACAAGGTATGCAACGCTAAAAAGTTAGCAAACAACAAGGGAGTGTCTAGGTATTACTAAGATGTTTTCTTCCTAATTATCATTCAAATTTGTGACTTTTAGATTAGAGATCAATGGACCCTTTGTTTTTTAAGGGGAGAGATTTTTTTCAAGGTGGAAGGGGTAGAATTCAAGGGAGATGGGGGAGAATTCATGGTCATTAGATCTCTAATCCAATGGTCTTAAATTTGGATGATAGTTAGGAAAAAAACATCCGGATGATATTTAACAAAACCCAACAAAAAATTCTAAAAAAAAGGGAAGCCATAAACAATAAACAACAACTAACAATAAACAACAACTAGTATGAACATATTATCAACTTCAACGATTAAAAAAATATGTAATGCAACTGAAGTTTCTATATAAAGGAGAAGTGACCTCAAAAAACATGGCTAAAAGGTTAACAGTGTGAAAGGAATTGTGCTAGCCACATATTTGAAAGACATTTGGCAGAGCATGGAACGAGGGAAGTCATCAACATCGAACATAAGACCGACCTAATTCCAATAAAATGCTTCTAATTGTTCCTTTTTATAAATAAACAAAGATACAATGTTGTCGATTACAACTCTTACAAAAATAATTTTATAAAAACCAATTTTACAGTCAACATGATGTACAATTGAAATCGTGTACAAATATACTGTGGATCAACAAATTGTTTTATCGAACACCTCAGGTTTGTAAAACGGAGAAGACCAGGGGCGGAAGTCCTAAGCCCACTAACTTCCATAGGATTTTTTTTCTGCGATGCATGAAGAAATTCCTAATCAAGGAGGTATATACAACAAGATTGGCATTGTGGCCTACATCGAACATTTTCTCAAACAGCCTATAGGCCTCATCAACCTTCCCCCTCTATCCTAAGCCATCAATAAGGGAACTATTACAAGAGATTGACAACAAGTGTAGAGAGAAACTATTGCTTTCATTAATCTTTCTGATTCTGTACAAGTTGATTTATAGATGTACAAAGGGTGGCATAAAAGGTGCCTGTTTGGAGAAGACATCTCTACAAAGAGGCATCTGTACATTGGGCATTAACTGGTTTGTAACACTCCCGCTTGACCAATGTGTCTTCATATGATCACCTTAATTCATCATCTTGGGAAAACTCCTCCAAAACCCTGTAGGGAAAAATATGAGGAGAACCGATAGAGTAGATATGCTATGAAAAACTCCTTTAAAACCCGGTAGGAAAATTTAAGGAGAAAATAATATGGCATATATTAGATTATATCTCCTTAAAACCCCTGTGGGGAAAATAGAGATATATTTATGATTATGTTGTTATATTGCCTCATTAAAAACCTTGATGAGAAACCTTAGAGAAAAACTCATAAAGGGAAAAGAGTACAATATTTGTATTGAACAGGTTAAGTCTTAGGAGATTTCTCCCCCTGACATATGCAAATCACGTAGTCTTCGCATACCAATTCCATGAACACATTTTTGGAATGTGGAGGTTGGTAATGACTTGGTGAATAAGTCTGCGAGATTGTCACAAGACTTAGTTTGCAGAATATTTATTTTCCCACTCTCTTGCAATTCATGTGGGTAAAATAGTTTAGGAGCAATATGTTTTGTGATATTGCTCTTTATGTAACCCGTTTGCATTTGAACAACGCAAGCAGCATTATCTTCGTAGATAATGGTAGGTGATGCAATAGCACCTATACCACATAATTGTTGTATGTGGTTAATCATTCTGCAAAGCCATACACATTCACGTGATGCTTCATATAATGCAATTATTTCAGAATGATTAGTGGATGTAGCCACTAGAGTCTGTTTCGAATACTTCCAACAAGTGGTCATTCCACCGTGTAAAAATACAAAGCATGTTTGAGATCTGGCATTATGGGGATCTGATAAATAGCCAGCATATGTATATCCTATTAAATCAACATTTTTATTCTTCTGGAAGAATAGACCGAGATCTTTAGTGCCTTGAAGATATCTAAAAATATTCTTCACCCCACCCAATGTCTTTTGGTTGGAGCAGTGTTATATCTAGCAAGTAGATTTACCGCAAATGCAATATCCGGCCGGGTGCAGTTTGCAAGGTACATAAGCGCTCCGATGGCACTGAGATATGGAACCTCAGGTCCCAATAACTCTTCATTGTCATCTTAGGGTCTAAATGGATCTTTGTCCCTGTCGAGAGATCGAACAACCATAGGGGTTTTCGATGGATATGCTTTATCCATATTGAATTTCTCCAATATTTTCTGGACATAGGCTGATTGATGCACTAGGGTGCCTGTATGAAGGTGCTCAAGTTGTATACCTAAGCAAAATTTGGTTTTACCCAAATCCTTCATTTCAAATTCCGTCATAAGATGATTACGTGCTTCATCTATATCTTGTGTGTTACCAATGATATTAAGATCATCAACATACATAGATATAATACAAAATCCTGTTGAGAATCTTTTGATGAATACACATGGGCAATCATCATTGTTGGAGTATCCCTTTTTGGTTAGGAACTCACTTAGTCGGTTGTACCACATTCTACCCGACTATTTCAACCCGTATAAAGACTTGTTTAATTTTACACAATATATATTGCGATTTGCGTTCAGATTCGGAATTGAAATTCCATCGGGAACTTTCATATATATTTCCGAATCAAGTGACCCATAAAGATATGCTGTCACTACATCCATCAACTGGAAAGATAGATGATTTTTAACTGCCAATGAGATTAAGTATCGGAATGTTATTCCACTCATTACTGGAGAATAAGTTTCATTGAAATCAATGCCGGGTCTCTGTGTGAACCCTTGTGCTACAAGCCTTGCTTTGTATATCACCACCTCATTGTTTTCATTCCGTTTGCGGACGAAAACCCATTTGAAACCGATAGGGAATACTTTGGGAGGTGTATGTATCACATTGGTGAATACATTTCTTTTCTTGAGCGAGGCGAACTCCGCTTGAATTGCATCTTTCCATTGATTCCAGTCCGAGCGCTGTTTGCACTCTGCCATGGTCTTAGGATCTGGATCATTTTGAAGGTTGTTTGCAATTGTTGTGGAGAAATAAATGTCGGCAATTGTAGTCTTATGATCGTATGATTCTCCAGAATCAGTATAGTTAGTGGAAATTTCTTGGACCCCTGATGACTCAATGCTATTTCCCAAAACATTTGAGTCGGGGTATTCCGATGTCCCAGGATCAGTATTTGAGTGCACTGTTGATCTGGGTTCAAGGATCCTTTGGTGTCTATCAACATAAGGTTGATCTGCATTTACATTCTTTTGTTTTCTTTATCGCTTGTTAGAAGCTGTATCCGCCATTTGTACCGTACTTCTCCCCCTCTTATTTTGAACTGGGAGTTGAGTGGTATTTTGCGGTACCTCCACTCTTTCAGGTACATTTCTGGCATGATTATAGGATTTTGTGACACCCTTATAATCAGTAAATGCATCTGGCAGGTTATTTGCAATGTTTTGCAAATGAATGAGTTTCTGAACTTGAAGTTCAGTCTCTCTGGTACGTGGGTCTGAGGCAGGAATGCCTTGTACATTCCAATTAATTTTCTGGCATTCTGTTTGGTACTTATTGTCTCCCCCTAATGCCAAGAAATGTTCCTCATTGAATATGCAATCAGCGTCTCGGGCAGAAATGTGTCCCCGTTAGGGGCTCGAGGTATTTTATGATTGACGGAGATTTATACCCAACATAGATCCCAAGTTTCCTGTGCGGTCCCATTGAGGTACGCTGCGGTGGTGAGATCGGTACGTATGTAGCGCAACCGAACTTTCGCAGATGGGAAATATCTGGTGGATTTCCACATACTAATTGTAGCGGGGAAGTGCTATGATATACAGTTGGACGCAACTGGATTAAGTCAGCAACGTGTAAAACTGTATGACCCCAACATGACATTGGTAAGTTGCAATTCTGTAGTAATGGTCTTGCAATGAGCTTGATTCTCTTGATAAGAGATTTTGCTAAACCATTTTGTGTATGGACATATGGAACAGAGTGTTTGAACTTGTATCCCAAGAGCCATACAATAGTCATTGAATGCATGGGATGAAAATTCAGCAGCATTGTCCATTCGAATTGATTGAATTCGATATTCAGGATAATGTGCTCGTAATTGGATAATTTGACCAATTAACTTAGCAAATGCATGGTTTCGTGTGGATAAAAGACACACATGTGACCATCTAGTAGATGCGTCAATGAGAACCATGAAATATCTGAACGGTCCACACAATGGTTGTATAGGACCACATATATCTCCTTGAATGCGTTCAAGGAATTTAAGTGGTTCAGCTCTGATTTTAAGATAAGAGGGTCTTAAAATCAATTTTCCGGTGGCACATGAAGTGCACACAAAATCTAAGGATTCCGGAAATTTTGTTTTGAGGTATGTATGACCAAGTGAATTGCTAATAATTTTCCTCATCATTCCAATACCTGGATGGCCAAGGCGATCATGCCATGTTGGAATGTGTTAGTATTTTGGAAAATTACTTTGTACGCAATATGTTGAACGGATGTGATGTATGTATAGTACAATCCGGAGTTTAAAGATGAAATTTTTTCTAGTACTTGTTTGCCATATCCGTTGTGTTTGGTTAAGAGGAGATATTCCTCTTTGTTGTCATTTCGGGTTTCAACATGGAAATCATTCTGACGGATATCTCTATAACTAAGTAGGGTACGTGTTGAATCGGGATACAAGAGTGCATCCTCAATGTCCAATTGTGTACCCATAGGGAGAGTGATAGAGGCGCGACCAGAGCCTACTATCATTGCATCGCGTCCAGTGATGGTTAAAACATTTTCTTTCCTCCTAGTAAGAGTTAGGAAATATTTTGTGTCCCTAAGTATAGAGTTTGTGGTACCACTATCCACAAGGCATAATTCCTCCTCCATTGGATCGACTCCAAAAATCTATATACACAAAAGAAGAATTTAATGAAATTCTTATAGTATATATAGAATACATACAAACTTTATTTGCAATACCGAATATGTTCGATATATGATTGTAGCATACAAGCTTACAATATAGATGACAACATTATTTATATTACAACACTATAGTACTTATGAGCTATGGAACGAGGAGTCTAACTGAGATCTCCAAACATGTCTTGAGAATGAAATTCTTCAAGTGTGTCCTCGGTGCACATGAGATCATCCTTCTGTGTAGAAGCACATGTGTCTTTGAGTTTTTGAAGGAACTGTTGAGAACATCCGGCTGCATCATTGTTGGATGTGAGATTGAAGTGTGCTTCCAATCTCTTCTCTTGAGCATTCTTGCCTTGAGCCAACGACTGGAGGTAGAGGTTCACAAGATGCTTCGGGGTGCGGTATTTCTTGGTAGGATGGTTGTAGCAACCACATTTTTGACAAATTTCAGTTTTGTCAACTCGCTTACCAGAATTGTCTTTACCTTTCTTGAATCCACTTGGTTTTTGCTTCTTGTTGTGTTTGTTTTTACCTTTAAAGTTCTTTGAGTGATTGTGTGAACCACTGAACTTGTTGTTATTTTGATTAGCATGTACTTCAGGAAGTGGAGCAGTCCCAATGGGACGTTGCTGATTGTTCTTTAAAAGAAGTTCAGCATGCTTTTCTGCCTGAAGCATAATATGCATAAGATCAAAATAAGTTTGGTAATTTGTAGCACGCCATTGCTGCTGTAGGACCCTGTCAGATGGGAGCATAGTCGAGAGAGTCTTCTCTATTTTGTTCGCATCCGTTGGTTCCATGTCACAAAAACGCAATTTGGAGCAAATTGTATGAAGGGCATGGTTATATTCTCCAACAGATTTGAAATCTTGGAGTCTAAGATGTGCCCATTCATGATTAGCCTCAGGTAATATAACAACTTTCTGTTGTTCATATCTATTTTTGAGGGCTAACCATAATGTGAGTGGATTCTCCTCATACAAATATTCCGCCTTTAAATCTGGATGTATGTGATCCCGTATTATGCTTAAAACAGAATATATCACAATATCCGGCAGAATTTGATCATTTGGAGGATCAAACATTACCCTTTGCAACCCACGTGTGGTGAGGTTTATTTTTAAGTCCATAGCCCATGTAGGGTAATTGGAACCATCGAGAGCGAGGGGCTCAAAATCTTTGGTAGCCATTTCAAACCTACATGAAAAGTACACCATATATGATTAATTTACAAGAGGTAAATTAATGTGTATGGTAATGTTGTAAGAAAATGCAAAATATATGGAAAACAATATGAGTATTGTGATCCAAAAGAATATATACCCAATTTAAATATAACATGAGGTTATATTTATAATACCGTTAAACACAATATTGGTGGTGAACACCAATTTATTGTATGACATATTGTACATATAAATGTAGCAAAGTGCCATAAATTGTGATTTTATGGTATTTATTGTAGGTATGCATTCATAATATTGTGCAAAAAATTCCAAATTATGAAGTACAATGGTACTTACTAAATGAGAATTTTAAATTTGAAATTTGCGAAAGATAGCAAATTTAAATATGGTCGCAATTCCTATTGTAAATAAAGTGCAATAAATTAATCCTATATATGTAAAAATTATATAAATGTGTATGCACATTTATTTGAATAATTACATAATTTTCAGTTCCTGTAGGGATTAAATGCTAATTTAGAAAAGTACAGATTATCGGGTACAATTATAAATAAGCATAAGGATTATATTACAAATATATACAATAGAAATTTATTTAACATAAAAATGCTGCATTTGCATGAAATAGAGGGGGGATTGTGCAAAATGCCGAAAACTTGGGCTGAAGCCCATTCGGCCATTTGGCCCATGTGGGGAGGTGGAGTTAGTGGGCCAAAGCCCATTTGGAGAGGCAGCCATATAAAAATGAGGGAGGGGGGATTAGGGTTTCCCCCCAAACCCTAGCCGCAGCCGCCATGGGGTGCCGCGGCCGCCGCCGGCGCGCGCCGCCATGGGCTCCGCCTCCGCCGACTCGGGCCACCTCCTCCTTCCACGACACCACCTCGGGCTCCGCCTCCCACCATCGGTTTTGGCGCCGCGGCCGCAGGGACCGCCCGAGGCCGCCGCCTCGCCGTGAGCGGCCTCGCTTGGCTTAGCGCGCCGCCGTGAGGACCGCCGCCGTGGGCCGCCGCCGCCACGGACGCCTCTTCGTGCGCGCCACCTCGGGCGCGGCGCCACGCCGCCACGCCGCGCCGCCGCCGCGCCGCATCTTGGCGCCGCCGTGCCGTAGCCGCCTCGGCGCCGCGCGCCACGGTCGGTGGCACGCCGCCGCGCAGCGTGGCTGCGCCGCGCCGGCTGCGCCGCTCCGCCGCCACTTTGGCGTCATCAAGCCGGGCCGCGTGGGCGCGTCGAGCCGCCGCGCCGCCGGGCCTTGCCAAGCCGCGCCGTCGTTTGCCGGGAGCGAGCGCCGCCGCCACGCCGGGCGGGCCGATCAGGCACCGACGCCACATGCGGCGCTGGCCGGCCGGGCGGCGCGCTGCGCGTGCACAGGAGCCAAGTCGTATGCAGGCGCATGCGGTGAAACCATGCAGTGCTTCAAACGGCGAGCAAGAACATAGTATCATACCTTGTCTTTTTTGTATGTGCTGATAACGTATTGCAAGAGATTGACAACAAGTGTAGAGAGAAACTATTGCTTTCATTAATCTTTCTGATTCTGTATAAGATGATTTATAGATGTACAAAGGGTGGCATAAAAGGTGCCTGTTTGGAGAAGATATCTCTACAAAGAGGTATTTGTACATTGGGCATTAACTGGTTTGTAACAGGAACAATACGTTACAGAATCAAGATTGCAACCTCTCTTACTTGCGCTTTCAAATATCTTATAGACCTCCTCAGGTTGCTTTGCCTTGCACAGCCTATCCACCATTATATTCACCATCAACAAGTTTGGAAACAAACCAGCAAGCTCCCTCGTACGCGTCTCCTGCATCTGCTGCAGCAGCTCCAACGTCCTCGAGCTGCCACGCCTTGGCCAGCGTGCCAATCAGCACCGTGTACGCGGAGAATGTCGGCCGAAACTTGAGTCACCGCATCACGCCGATCGCGTGGAAGGCCGTATCCGAGGATGCGCATCTCTCGTAGCCACTCTATATTTTTTATTTTTAAATATATATATACTTGTCGTATCAGCTTATCATTATTTTTACAAAATATCGTATTGCCATATCTATATCATCGTACCCGTATCGTATATTGAGATATTCTAGATTAGCCTTCCTCTTGCTTCATTTCTGGCCCACCACTAGAGAAGACCCTTACCCTGGTACAAGCGTAAACACTTGCCTCAGAAGGTCCTACTGGGATCCCCCGTCAAATAAACTTCCCTTCCTTATATGTAAAGCATAGGAATGCCTGTTGACAACTCGAGGTTGATTACCTGAAGAGAGAAGAGTCTCAGTCCCACTTTAAACATAACGTAATAAGAAAATAAAATAAAAAGGAAAAGTAGAATACAATTATACAATGACCTCTTGAGAAGTCAATTTATCCAGATGCATTATAATTGAACGAAGTGAATTTCCCATGTGCAGCAATCATCACGTGCTTTCCAGCCATGAGTTGAGGAACCACTGAGAGGTTAGATAGAAACTAGGAGAACAGTTTTCAAGTCCGGGATACATTAAAACTTCTCTGGTCCAAAATTTGATATCATGTTGGAAACAATTCTCACAGTAGGGAAAAAAATTAAAAACATAAAGTGAACAGTACTGGCCATGGGAGTTTCAGTATAGTCCCCAGCATAGCTTTGCATGAGTCATGTCATAGAAGTTTTTTTCTTTTCCTTTTTTTTTTGCTCATATTGTCATATAAACAGTAAGGAATAGATGTTCAAATCATCCAAGTAAATAATGTGCCGTTCAATTAGAGGACATATCCTTACCTGATCATTAAAATAAGCAACAGCTCTCTCTGCAAACATCTCTAGGCTTTCACCGTTTGGGGGAGGAAATCTCAAGGCTTTCACCGTTTGGGGGAGGAATATCATAACTACCACGCCATTCATGAACTTGCTCTTTGCCAAACCGATCTGCAGTTTCTTGCTTATTAAGACCTTGCAACTCACCGTACCTAGAAAGTGTCATGGGATGTTTCAAGAGACAAAACAGTCAAACTGCTATTATACATTACTAATTAGCAAATTAAAGCATAACAAGGGAGAAACTCTTACATTCGTTCGTTCAATTGCCAAGCTGTTACGACAGGAATTGACTGTTTCTTTGCATGTTCACTGTATATCTGACTCCACTTGTGAGCCGTTCACTCTCCTTATGCACTATGATCGGAACATGGAAAATATCAGAATTCAGGACTCCTCAACATAATTGCTCAGGACAGTTGGGTATAGAAATTAGAAGAATTTGCTGAAACATTTGACAATGGAAAGATAGACAACCTTCTTGACCAATGCTGCATCATGGCAAACATTTGGATCTCGCGAAGGATGATGGGAGCTTGTGGGATCAAGGCTCTGGTCATGGAGAGTGACCGCGATTAGCCAGATCAATAGGAAGAGTGAGAAGAGGATGAGGGAGAGGCGTGACTGCCTGTGACGATGAGAGGGGAAGGTGGCTAAACAGGCCACCGGCATAAGATGACACAGGATTGGATAAGGCATAACATGATTAGGCACGACACTACACAGGTTCGGATAGGGCACGATCCGATTAGACACTGCACGACTGGTCTAAATAAGTCATAGTGTCGTGTCATGCCGTGCCAACCCACGTGCGTGCCTTCTGACCTAGGCACGACATGGAGAGGGTTGGCCTAGCACGCTTAGGTAAACAGGCTATCGTTGGCCCGTTGATTTTACTACTAATCACAAGTAATTTTACTGTCTGTTATTGAGTCGTAAGTATTTTTATTGCTAGTCACCAGTCACAGGTAATTTTACCACCAAGTCATATGTCCACGCTTAGAAGAGTACAATAACCCTAACACAAGTAATTTTATTATCAATCATAAATAATTTTACTGTACTACCATATGAGAATTACTGTGCATGTAGTACCGGGTTGGTAGGCACGTGCCGACCCAAATACGGCACGCCCGATCAAATCGGGCTGTGTTGGCCCGTTTATTGTCCGTGCCATACCAAACCTAGGCTGAGCCAATAATACCGTATTTTAGGTTAACACATTTAGTCTGGCCCATTTGGCCACCTCCAAGCAGGGAGCCCTAGGGCTTCCTATTCCTGGTGCACGCGGGACTATTGGGCCAGGCCGGCCCAAGCCGTCCCTCACGCCCAACTCGTCCTTTTTCTGCACGATAAATAAAAGCCGGCTGGTTCGTTCAAAACCGCACCGTTTCCTCAGTTTTTCTGCACGATAAACGAGATCCGCACACGGGCTAGGCCGCACCACCTCGCGACCAGGCCAAGAGTCTACACGGGGTTCACCGCGCGGAACGCTTCAGCCACGCGTTGATTACTGGATTGTGCGTCCCAGACAGCGTGGCCCATTGCCACGGACGAGCCGAACCGACGGCGATGTGGGCCATCCGGCCGGGTGGACGGGTGGCACACCGTGTGGCAGGGTGGGAACCGTGGGAGAGGGGAGACCAAGCACGCCGTCGCGGTTCCGCTGGACGCGTCACACCGTCGCCTTCACCTCGGTACTTAACCCTCCCCGTCGCCCCCCTCCTCTGCTCCATCTCCATCGACGATCCGCTGGTCCATGCATGCGCATGGTATCGTTTCCTCCACAGAATTCTCGTCCTTTCCCCGGCCGGCCGGCACAGGTGAGCGGCGGTTGCATCCTGCTTCGTGCGTGGGCTGGTTCGCCATGGGCCGCGTGAAGCTGCAGATCAAGAGGATCGAGAACATGACGAACCGGCATGTGACCTTCTCCAAGCGGCGGAACGGCCTCATCAAGAAGGCCTACGAGCTCTCCGTCCTCTGCGACATCGACATCGCCCTCATCATGTTCTCCCCCTCCGGCCGCCTCCACCATTTCGCCGGCAGGAGCAGGTTTTCTTTGTCATGCGTGCAATCAGCCCTTCTTTATTACTGATTTCTCCCTCTTGATTTGCGTATATGCATGAGTTGACGAGATCGAGCATATATGACCAAGTTAATTTGCGGCTTAACTTGTAGGATCGAGGACGTGCTCGCTAGGTACATAAATATCCCCGAACATGACAGAGGAGGGTACGTACGCACGTAAACGCGAGATTTCTTCTTCGTTTGGTACTCTGACGATGCTGTTGTTTACTTTGTCACTGATCATGCAAGAACTGCTTCCCGTTTACGATTCGTATTGCAGAACTATCCGAAACACAGAGGTGATGAGACAGTACATCCTTTTTACCTTGCGATGGCATTTTTTTTCCTCTGATCACAAGAAGACAAAGATTACCTAGCTCGTCCTCTCAACGTGTTGTGCATGGGGTAAATGCAGCACCTGATCAAGATGCTCGCACAGCTCAAGTGCGAGAGCGACATGGCCGAGGAACTCACTTCCAAGTACGCGATTCCTTCTCTTGATTTCTTTTTGAGACAAGCTGTTTCCTCGGATTCAACTCGATGACATGCACGCAACCTTTTTTTCTTTCTTGATTACATTGGTGATCTTGAAGCAGCAGTAAAGGACCTGTTAACTCGAACATAGAGGTAATCTTCCTCACATGAATCCTTTCCAATTCAACACTGTAATCGCAATGCATGCATGCGTGCATTATAGGTCCCCTCATTTTGCTCTGCACTTTGCACAGGAGCTTCAGCAAGAGATCAGGAGATACCAGCACCAGATGCAGCTCTCGGAGGAGCGCCTGAGGTGACGGATCATACGAGACATACGTGTTACACAAATCTTTCTCCATTTTAATGATTTTTCTGCGCTACTTCCCCTTTCAAATTACCAACCAATGTTCATGCGACGATGTTAATTTTGCCGCACGGATTTCTTCAGGCTGTTCGAGCCGGAGCCAGCTGGGCTGGCGTCCATGGACGAGATCGAGGCGTGCGAGAAGTTCCTCATGGATACCCTGAGCCGCGTCGAAGAGAGAAAGGTCGGCCACGCATTTGGTTGCACGGGCAGTAGCAATAGGCACTCTATTACTGCAATTAATGATCCAAGAATCAGATCAGTGAATTGATGACCCAATTAATCCTTAGTCTTAACTGCCGAACTTTCGTTAATTGCAGAAATATCTGCTGTGCAATCACATGGGCTCATTCGACCCCTCAACTTCGGCCATGCAGCATGTAATTCGTCAATTTACAGCATTGTAGTAGTAATACTACATTTTGTTTCATGTGATGCTAGCACAGCATATCTGCATGTACGTACGTGGATTAGGCGGCTAATTGTGTCGTGGAATGGCCTGAATCTGCATCGCATGCAGCTGTACCTCCCGCAGCAGCAGCATGGAGACATCGCCTGCGCGTTCGGGAGCGACGACATAGCCTCGTGGGTCTCCGAGGGGATGTCGGCGTCGGTGCCGCCGATGTTCGCCGGACCTCCAGAACCGATCCTGTCTTTCAGGTAATTGCAAATCAAAACAGTTTCTTGCTTCAGGATGTGCATATGCATGCCGAAATGGCCAATCGGATAGGGAGATTTGTTGTAGGTTTACTTATACCTTGCTAGTTCCTAGTTGCTTTTTACTTGACTTTTTAAATTTATGCTATCAAAATTTTTAAAGTTTGATCGTCAATATGCTCAAAACTATCTAAATTGGCTATACAAAAGTTATATTATTAGATTTATCGTTCAAATATTTTTATAGTATTATAATTTTATCAATACATCTTAATATAAAAATTATAAAAAATAATGATCAAAGTTGTATCTCAGAGACCATAAAAAACCAAAACATCAGAGAAGAAAATTTTAGCTCGGCCATTTTAGGCCAGACATTTAGCCCAGCAGTTACGATTTGGCTTGCATATCCTACATGGGCCAGCATTGGGAATGGGCCGGACCTACCTATACTAGCGACATATGCTATTTTTTTAAGCACAAAGGTAGATTTAATTATGTGTTTTCTATTACACCTCTATTTATTCTCTCCAAATTATATGCAATTATTCATTACCACACGCATAAAATATTCTTTTTTATCGTTTCAAAATAATTACAAAACAATTATAAAAATATCTAAACCATTTTCTTCTGTACCTTCCTTTGACCATCAGAGCTCAGACAACGTATGACGCGGTGCGTCAGGACCCAGGCATGCCGGCGGTGGGCCTAGGGATGCCGATGTGCCACGTGGACCAGCACATCCAGAGCGACGAGTGGCAGCAGGCGTACACGTCGGCGGAGCTCCTGGCCGCCCTCATCCCATCCACGCCGTTCCCTCTCGATCAGGTGACGTAAACAAAACCTGGGCCGTCCAGTTCACTACCTATGTGCTACGTTCTTGATCTGACGGCTGATGTTGTTGCATTGCCATCTGTGAATCCAGGACTCGCTGGCCCCTGTACTCACGCCCACGATGGTGCCGCATGTCCACGAGCAGATGGAAGCAACCGGGAGCTCCTCGCAAGTGCCGACGGAGGAGGGCTCCATGGGCGGCGGCATGTGCCCCGTCAGCCAGGAGAACGGCCTTGGTCATGTGAACATCAGCTGACACATTGGTCGCATCGTGTGCGGACTGTGGCCGCTTAGTGCCTGCTTGGAACGCTTGAATTAACTTTAATTTATGCTGTCTGCATGGAACAGTGTAATTTCTATAGTAGTTTTATAAAATTTTACACTCCTAAGAGTTCGGCGATGTTCATATTGCATCAGCAACCGAATTACATCTTATTCTAAAGCCTTGGCCATTTGGAGATTGGGGTAGGATATTATTGGCCAGATTAATCTACCATCAAGCAAAGGTCATCAGTTTATTCTAATGACCATGGATTGTTTTACTGAATGGGCTGAAGTCGTTCCCTTGAAAATGTGACACATAAAGAGGTGATCAAATTTATTGAAGGACATATTATTCACCGATTTGGCATACCTCATACTATTATAACCAATCAGGGGATTATGTTTATGACTGATTAGGTGAGGAATTATTTGAAATCTTTGAACATCAAAAAAATCAATTCTTCGCCATATTATGCTCAAGCCAATGGACAAGCTAAAGTATCAAACAAGATCCTAATCAAGCTAGTTAAAAAGAATATTGATGAACATCTAAGACATTGGCATGAGATGGAAGCATTGTGGTCTTATAGAATTGTGCAACATGGAGCAACTAAGGTTTCCAGCATTAGTTGGCATATAGACAAGAAGCAATGCTGCCAGTTAAAGTTAACCTTGGATCCATCAGAGTTGCCAGGCAAGAAGGGTTGATACTAGTAGATTATCATGACGCTTTGGTTGATAATATAGAGAACCTTACTGAAGAATGGTTGAAAGCTTTGTAAGAGATTGAGAAGAATAAATGCAAAGTTGCCAAATCTTACAATAACAAAGTTTAGATTATGACATTTTAGGATGATGAGTTGGTATGGAAAATTATTTTACCCATTGGAACTAGAGATAATCGATTCGGTAAATGGTCTCTAACATAGGAGGGTCCCTATCGTATTCATCAGCTAGTGGTAGGAAATTCATATATCCTTGAAACGTTGGAAGGGATAATATTGCCTAAAGCAATCTATGGGAAATATCTAAAGAAGTATCACCCTAGTATTTGGGTTAATGCTTGAATCAACAAAAGAATGTCAGGCTGAAAAGCCGACTAGTCTTTAAAGTAATTTGGTCATTATACAAATATCTGACTAATGCTTGCTGATATAGACAAGGTTTAAAGGAAGAAGCCTTTTTTCAATTAATATTGGCCAAATAGTTGGACCAATCACTTTTATAGAAGAACTTTGGACTTTATGCCAAAGTCAAAAGAAAAAGAAAATCACAAATCTTGGTCTTTTGGGCTTCATAGGCTACCTCATCGGCTTTTGAAATAGGAGGATCAGCGGCTATGTCCTCAAATGTCTTCAAGATTAGCCTTGTCATCTTGACTTCCTCCCCAAGCTTGGCAAAATCATGAATAAGGACCATAATCTCATAGAGGAAGCCATCCTTCGCTTCCTTGGAATCGGCCGCTGCTACTTGATCGGCAAGGGTATCTATATGACACTCCATTGCCTTGAGAGCTTCTAGGGCTTTGTGTGCATTAAATAGGAGAACAATGTTGAGGGTTAACTCCCTTTCCTGAGAGGGAAGAGTGTCCTCCGTTGGTGGTAGATAATTAGGTCAAGCTAGTGGATTGAAGCAATGACTACCTGGGGGAAGGCGATTGGAGGAGATTCTCCAAATGGCAATTGTCAGCTGGCTATGTAAGGTTGCAGCCAGACAATTCAACATGGATGGATGAGAGGAAGGAGAGGATTATTACTAGAAGAGGGGCACCATTGTTGAGAAAGGGGATCTTGTGAAGAAGATGAGGGGCAGGTTTATTCAAAAGAAATTATGGTTGATGGTATCAAGACATTTCTCCACTGCTTATAAAGCTGCATAACCATATGGAAGATTAAAGGTCGCATCAGAATACAAATAGGTGGGAGTGCGTTTTTATGACAAGAAACTGTTCGAGGGAAGTTTAACCAATATGAAGCCCTTGCACCTTGGAGTTTCAGCTTAGTTATCGGTTCCCTAAGCCATTATAAGTTCAAGAAGTTGGCTGCTGATCATGGTTCCAATCTTGACTTTACAATCTTCAAGTATGGTCATAGTCAATTTGATAATACCATCATTGGCTTCTAGTTGAGATCTATGGAAGATTTTCTAGCTCTGCTTGGAAATTGCATAGTGGCTTTGAGAGACTTTTTTTAGTAGCTAGATTTGGTCTTCCTTTTGAACTATTTTCTGTTAAAGTTGATGCTACTCAGAGAATTCCTTCACAGAGACCAATGTTGCAGCAAAAGATGAGAAACTTTATGACAAAAGGTTTAAGTTAGTTTGAGAAATTGGCTATGATTGATGATACTTGACATTTTTGTAAGGGTTTCACCTTCACAAAAATGGGAGGGATGTTGCCACCAGATTTTGGTAGGCAAAATAGTCAATAAAAGTATGTTTGGCATTTGATGTAATTATAAGGAAAGATTAGGATTTGCCAGAAATTAGGATCAAGCAATAGCCATGCTAAGAAGCCTCTAGAGGATGCTAACTAAAGAAAGGTAGATGCAAAGAAGGAAATTGTCTTATCAAGCATTAGTCATGCTAAGAAGCCTCCAGAAGATGCTAACTAAAGAAAGGTAGATGGAAAGAAGGAAATTGTCAATAAGAGATTGGAAATGAGGGGATTTGAAGACAAATAGGGATTCTATCCAAGGAAAGATTGACCTAATATGAAGCACAATCCAAGATTGAGTATGTTGTTTTTTGATATAAATATCCTGTACTGGTTGACAGAAAAACACACACATGCCAACTTTTACTATCCTTTTGTATTTACTTTTCCGGTACCTTAGGAGTAGGCTATAGCTAGTAGAATTTTACTTTCGTAATTTGACTTTGATCAATATTACTTTGCATTAATGTGTTGATCAATCTATGAGTTATATCCCATATTTTGAGATTTTGTTCCTGTTCATTATTGTTTTGCATTGATGTTTCGTCCAAGATCAACTTTCGTTTAGGTTTATCTATCATCGACTTTACCAATTTGCTAAAAAAATTAGCTGGCACGTCGTATATGCTACTAGAGGGCACCCTCTATAGAGACACTATGTTGTTGTCATGATTTTTTTCCGAAAGTAACAAGGGGGTATTTTGTCTTTCACGTGGACCAATGAGGCATTGGAAATGACTAGACTATCTCTAATTATCATCTCTAAGTACTATATTCGATGCATATATGTAAAGAATACAAAGAAAAGTTAGAAATACACTCTATATTATAGCCAAGATTATTCAAAAAATATGCACTATAATTTTGGATGAAGGGAGTATCTCATTAATCGGTTTACCTTTTAAACCAAATGAATCAAAGCAATCTAAGGCTTCAAAACCTGCAAAACACCGTCACGCTTGGTTCCCTCACATGAGACATATAACTAAGCAAACAAGTTGACCACTACCTTCGATTCCAAATATAAGTCATTTTCAAATTTGTGCCGATCAAAGTAAGTTTGACTATCAATATATAATTATTTTTATTTCAAATAACATATTATTATAGAAGTTGATGGTCAAAGTGTCACCTTGAAGACCATATCAATATTTTAAATGACTTACATTTGGAATAAGAGGAATCACCAAAAAATAGTCGAGGCCGGCTAGTCATTATATCATTGTTCATCGTGTAGAGCAATTGAGCAAATATATATTCTTGTTTTGTGGGCCTTAGGAACACCAAAGCCAGAGGTAAATTGTTGCAAATTGATCATAAGATATCGTATCGCAACATCCGCAGAGTGAACATCTCACAGTCCATGTCTCACTCACCAAAATATTCTCCAAATTAGTGAATTTCTAAATTCACTAGTATCTAAATTTTGACTACTCACTATAAACATATTGCCACTTGCACAAGACAGATCGATGTACAAGCCTATGATTTCTTTTTCTTTTTCGAGATGTGTATATGCAAAGCTGGCCCTCGAGAACTTTCCAAAAAAAGAGCTGGCCCTCGTGCTATCTTGGAAACACGGCAAAGCTAGTTGTGCCTCAAATGGGGAGGTTAATGAATTCTGTGTCGCAATATATATTAACGTACTTGCTACGATTAATCCAAGGAGCTAGCTTGGATAGTGAAATGGGGAGAAATTCCTCTATTGTCACATCGAAATTAATCATATGAATCATGAAACAATGCTGGGATTAGGACAATCTATTCGATTGTGAAATTCCCCCAAAATAAAAGTTTTTGACAATGTCTCAGTATCAATGTCAATTGATTGTGATATGAATATACATCCTTATTGGACCCGTCAATTGAACACATCTAAATGCCGCTATTAACCAGTGAATACAAACCAGCCTCATATACAGGTGTACTAAATAACGTGCTATTTTCTAGAGAGATTTTTGTTAAAGGACGGCACTGGTAACTTGAGATATTCTGCCTCTTGAGCTGTGAGAAAAGGGCAGAAAGATCTTACTCTTCACCGCCCTTTTCTTGAAAAAGAACAATGCCTCTGGCTGTTAAAGATCTGTGGACCAAGCTCTTAACTAAGCATCAGAGAAACTAACCATATGGCCAATGAAGCCGTCCTACACACTGCAGAATATGCAGTTACGCGCTCACATCTAGGGTGAGACGGGTGGGATATAGGTAGATATTGATTTTTCGTATCGTAACATATAATTTTTCTGGATTCGAAGCCGAATATGGATACAAATTCAAAATATTTGAGATACAGACACGACACAACTACATGATGCATTTAGATTGGAAATGGATAAAATAGATGGATAGTACATGCATAAAGAAACGAATATATGTTGAACGATATCACCATTTCAATATGAAAGATAACCGTGATCGATTTCGGGCTTATTTTTATTTATGTATACATGTATAATGTATAGCACCTAAAACAAATGTAACAACAAAAGAAAGAGAAAAGGAAAGAGAAAGATATGGGCATTCAGGTCGCCGCCACTAACGCCCTTGACTCCCTAATTACTTTTCCTAATTCTCCTCTCATTAAATCATCTGGAAAAAGACAAGGAAAAGAAGAGCTTAATGCAGAAGGCCGGCCTGACCCATTTGGCTCAGCATGACGCATAAGAGGGGAGGAACGCTAGGGTTCTCTGCCCTCAAGCTACTAGTGCTACCGCCGCCAGGTAGTTGCTACCCGCGGCCACCACCGTGCCGATACTGCCAGTGGGCCTCCTTTCGTCCCCACTGGTGGACCACCTCGCCGTTCCTAGTGCGCGGACACAGTCGCCACCCAGGTTGTGTCCTGCTCCTCCGGACAACATCTTCATCGGACAAATGTTGTCTCTATCTAGACCCCATTGTCTCCGCTCCTGGCTCTAGCTGTAGGACCGAAATGGCGACAGAGTGGGGTGAATGTCGCTCGCTTCAAAATCGCCCCCGGGAAATCAAACACTAATTTATCAAAAAGATGCAACAAGGCACCTCATAGAAAATTAAAATTAATTTTGCTGAAATTTGGAACGCATGTGACACTGAAAAATTCAGCATAAATCAGAGACCAGCCAGTAAAAAATTCAACTGAAAATATCGCTGTTTGATTTGCATGCAAAATTGTTGAAGATCAGGAACAAGAATAAAAAGAAAGCACCCAATGGAGTGATTGGATCAGTTGGCAGAGAACTAAGGGGGCTCCACAAACTCTGCTCCACAAACTCTACCGTGGAGCAGCTCCACAAAAAACCTGGAGTTTGTAGAGTACCCCTTTAGGTGCTCTCACAACTCCACCTTTTTTTCCTCGAATAGAGTGCGTGGAGCTGAACCTGTTTGGCTAAAAAACGTGGAGCGGAGCTGAAAAACGTGGAGTGGAGCAGTCCCAAACACCCCCTAAGATTCCAGCCGTGAGAACAAAAAGAAACAAGAATCTGATTTAACCGAACTGCAATAGATGAAGTAAACTCATAACTTCAATTGGTGATTAAGTAAAGCTTGCCGGCTAACAAAAACTGTAAATGATTGAGACTAATCACGAGTCCAATCTTTGGATTCTCGGCAGGAAGATTGCCAGCCGAAAAATCTGCAGAGAACTGAATGGATCTTCAGACTAAAAAAAACTATGCACTGCCAAAAGAAGTTTCAGCTGCAGAACCAAAAATGATCAGACCTTGGGAAAGCAAGGAAAAAAAGGAGAAAATCTTCTAATCTTTTCCTACCACAGGTACTAGACTATAATCCAAATAGCCTGGAGACCTTAAACAAAAAGGGAAATGAGCAAGAGATCAAGAAATTCAGATTTTGCCCAAAACTGAAACTTTTCAGAGAGAGGCACAAAAACTCAAATTACTCCCCAACCTTTGATCCTTTGGCCATGCCATTTCTCCAAGAGAATCAGGAATGGCATCAAAACCCTAGAAGGCCAAAAATATGAACAGAGGAACTCAAAGTGCCAAAACTGAAATTAAACTCAGTTTGCTCTTCGGATTGACTAGCCAAATAGCTTTTGAGCATCTCCCATGTCATAGCAACCCATTTTGGCACTCCCAAGCAACAAACAACAAGAAAATGAAAATATCACAAATCCACCAAAAAGAGCATTGAAGGAACAGAGGCAAGAACAGAGAGAAACTTCAGATTTTCCATTGCAAATCACAAGCGAAATACAAAGAGATACGTCCCCATACGCATGGACATTCAAACAAGGAAGATTACAAGTTCATCTCTCCAATCTCTCCCTCTCAATCCTCAAGATCACCAAGAATCTCACATGTTCCTTGGGAGGAATACAACCAAAGAGAGGGCTCACATTGGGAGCATCGAAGGGAACACAACCCTGCTGCCCTCAACCACTAAAGACTAAAGGAAAGCCACCTTCTAAAGCCTCTTTTGACTAGAGCTAACCCTAATTCCCTCCAAGTTCCCACATGGGCATACAGCCCCTCCTCTCCTTTTATAGCCCATGGCTAACGGGTCTCCGCCCCGTTACGCCGGCTAAGTCCAACGGAGCCCGCTCCCGCTTGTGCAGCCTTGCAAATTTCCCGATTCGCCCCTCCTGCACCCTCCGAGAAGCTTCCGCGCTCCTTGCCTCGCACGCCTCGCAACCACCTCAAGTCCACGTCATCTTCAACACCTCCCGACTGTTCTGACCTCAGCGCCACCTGCGCCTAGTCCAGTCCTCCGTGTCTCGCCACGACTCTACTCGACGTCCTGCAGCCTCACAGACAAGAAAACACGTCAAATAGCACTGCTCGATATATGAAAGCGTAAATAGCATAAACACATCATACTCACGCATGACGAAGTCCAATCCTGTCGAAACATTAGAATATGCATCCTAAGCCCATACGACCAAGTTTGACCAAGTCCGACCGAGCCCGTCGCACCACGCAACGTCAAGGTCCGAACCACCCAAACCAAACTCGACTATCCTAAACCGTTGTCAATTACTCATCACTCTCATGGGATCACGACCACATGGTCTCTCACTAGCCTACGCCCGTCGCCATTGGTGGACCTCCTCCGGTGCCTCACCTCCATCACCCGGCCTCCGCCACAATGCGCGTGATGTGGATCAGATGCACAAGAGAAGAGATGAATTGAGATTCTTTTTCACTTAAAGCTAAAACAAAACTTTAATTTTTACCAGCCCAATCTAAGAGCCTAGGGTTTCTAATGAAGTTTTGTAACCTAGTTTCAACCCTACACAATTCTAGTAAGCTAGGAAATAAAAGACAATAAGATAGATATGGAAACATAAAAGAGATGAGAAACACAACCAATTTTTTTACCGAGGTCCCGAAGATTAGGTGATCTCCCCTACTCCTTGTTAGAGCACACTCATAAAAGTATGGTGCCGACTTGAGACCATGCAAGGAATCAAGCCATTCACTCATGGTAGTCCTTCTCGTTAGATAGGTGGACTCCAAACATTCACAACCCTCAACTCTTTCAAGGAAGGTTATCAAGCCAACGCCTTCAAGATGTCTAGGAGACACCGATCTCTAAAAGTAATAAGCCCAAAGAGGTCACTTGAACCTAGAAAGGTAAAGCAACTAAGAGTGATGCATAACCTAGGCCTAATCTACTCTCTTAATCTCTCACAAAGCACTCAAGATCTTTAATCCAAGCTTCAAAGTGCCCTTAAACACCTCAATAGGATGGATACTAAAATAGAGTCTCAAGAGAGTTAACTTGAATGCCCACAATGTCTATATATAGCTCCCCTCCTCATAAATGAGCTGGTATGACACACAAGTATTTCAAAATAACCCTTTGAGTCGGATTTGTTGGGCCTTTTTGTAATTTTCCTCATTTTTTGGGAAAGAAAAGAAAATGGCCATGGGGAGCACTTGTAACAGAGGGAGGGAGATGAGATTGGGGGGAGGCAATCCGTTCGGCCACATTTCCTCATATCTTGCTAACGCCTTCTTCTTATCTGCTCCTCCTCCTTTTGTGGGCAGACGCTTCGACATCTTCCATGCTTTGACGCCACTGAATCTGGATCGGTGAGTGTAGCCTCTTTGACTTTATATCCGAGATGGGAGATAGGGGAAAAGAGAGGAATTCACCACTGAGATTTAGAGTCCCACCAGCTGTCCGGTTCTTGGGATTTTGGTAGGAGAGCTCGGTGGTGGCTGGGCTTGCGTGGTGTCGAGACCTGAATATGAAAATCCGGACTCTTTGTGTATACCGCACTAGTTTAGGAACACGCTAGTGCACACAGTGGAAACAAAAGATTCAAATATTATTAATTATCAGAGTTACGACCTTAGGCCAACTTATAGATAATAGCCTAAATGGCTTAAAAAACTTACAGCGAAAAACAGAAATAAGAGTAGTAGCCATTCGACATGCCCATAGGCAATCGATTGGGAAGCAAAGCCCTAATATGCGAAGTCGTCGAAATATCCTCCTTCTGATACCTCTTGCTAATCTGGTCCTTCTTCCTCAACTAAGCAAATGTGGATATAGCCGTGAGTACATAGAATACTTAGCAAGTCGTTTGTAACAAAGATGCAATATAGTATACAAGGTTTACCAGAGGACAGCTGAAAGGTTAATTTGCAGAAAGCAATAATTTAAAGTAAATACAATAAATAGATTAGAAACACAATTTCGAAAATGCTTACTAAGTAAATAATCAAAGGAATTGAGAGTAACTACAGGTGAGCTAACTATTCACTCTAATGAACCACCCGTGAACTACCATTCATGTAATGAACCACGAGTGAATTAACTATTCACTTCCCAACTTAATCCAACCAAGTTTTTATAAAAACTCTACCCCTTGTGTGAAATTACCAAGCATTATCCATAACCAGGGACACGGCTATTCGAATAGTTTTACACTTTGCAGAAGTTGTACAATTTTACCCACAAGACATGATCATCTCATATTGCCACAAGATTAACACATTTCATTTTGTGTGTGGAGGAGAAATCATGACAAGGCCTTTACAATGCTCAATCCCAACCCAATTCCGCCCGCTAGGGTTTCGCATTACACCCCCTTTGCACCTCATGGAAATTAGCAACCATGTTCATCACAATGGCGGAATCAAAATTGAAATATCACAACTTAGTCAGCCAGGTCTATCACATACTAGACATGTGGTTGTATGGTAAGGCTTAGATCAATGGCACACAAAGTTAAGTCTTAAACATTACCCAGGCGAGACTTCCACATCCCTTGAAGTGAATCCACACTTCCCCCTTTACTGCACGATCACTCGCCCAAGTGAAAATCAATTTTGTGTAACCAACACCAATGATCCATGTTATGGTACTCAAATTTTATAACTGTGGCTACAATCACGATTCAATATCTCATTAAGTCAAAATTAATTATTTGATTACATGTGATGACGAGCCCAATCATACCTATAAGCATGGCTATGCAATTTAAGCGTATAACCAATGTGATAACTAATATTGCACTACTAGATAATTACCCATCCTATGGTGATAATGGAATCATGGCATTCAATTTATCAATGAGGAATTAATCAAGTAGGTCATTAACTACTAATACAAAGGTTTTGTAATAAAATAGTAATGCATGATAATTTAAAATAAAATAATACATAATAGATTTGAAAACTAGGTTCAACATGATCAAAGGACATGACTTGCCTTGGTCTTGCTCAATTAATGGCTCTTGATCTTTAAATCTTACTTCAACTCCTTTGAATGCATGATCTAACGAGAGAGAAAAAGAAACGAGGTACAAAATAAATTCAAATAAACTCCAAAAACTTCAAAATTAGAACCAAAAAATAGAGCTCAATTTTATGTGAATTTAGAAAAAATAATCGGATCAATTGGAGTAAGGACGGAGAAGAACGGACTCTTAGAAAATCTAATCTAAAAGGAAAGGCTGATAATTAGAAAAGCTACTTTGCTGAGAACCTGGTGCACAGAAAGGCTAGTTTATGGCGGACTCAGTGTGTGGAATAGTGCACGTGTGACTGGGCGTGCTAATGTGGTAGTTAAGGCTAACATGGCGATGATGTGGCATCGACAAGGCACAACATGTGGTGACACGTCGGATCTAGGGTTGAGGTGGCAACTGACTCGGCTAGGGTTGACGAGGATCAGTCCATCGGTCTACGACACAATGCATCTGATGTGTGGGTCCAAGGTGTAAGCCTCTCGGTTCATGGTGAACTACGTTCACCGAGAAGCCGAGGGAACGCGCGGGCGCAAGCGTGGGGTAATGCGGCAGCTCATGAACCGAGGCAATGGCAGCTAGTTTGACCAGTGAGATGGACAATGGGTCAGGGCGGAGGCACTCACCGGTGATCAACTGACCGACGGTGAAGACGGACGATGGTTGAAGATAGAGGACGGTTTGGTGGCTCACTGTCGACACCGGAGACGATGATGACTCGGCTTGGCGGCACACGAGCTCGGCGAACTATGGCTGGAGCGGAAGACAGTGGCAATGACTTGGCATGGATGATGAGAGCAGTGGGAGCTCATGGCAAGAAATGAGAGAGGCAGCCGGCCATTTAAACCCGGACGTCGAGGCGTCTAGGTCAGGCACGGAACGAAGTCCAAGACAACGATGTCCTGGACTCTAGAGCAAACATGGCAAGTGGCGGCGAGAGTAAACAATGAAGATGGCGATGAATAGTTTATAGTGTCCCTGATGAGCGACACATGTCCTGGAAAGGATCGAACGGCTAGTGGAGAAAGCACAGATGAACAGTGCACGAGCTCACCGACGGATGATGCGTGGCACTGAGTGGGATCGGACGACTGAGAAAGGGGCGGGTGGTGATGACTCGAATTAGAGACAAACGACAGGCGCGGGGCTGATCGACTGGACCAGGCCGAGATGCGGTTCGGGTCAGTTGGGCTTTTAGGTTTCGGCCCAAAAGCTTTAGGGATTTTCCAAGATTTTCTATATTTAGAAATCCAAATAAATTCATTTGAGCTCTCGAAAATAGCAAGTAAATCCAGAAAATATTTAAAAAAATCTAAAACAACCTTGAGACTCAAAGAACCTAAATAAAATACTTCTAGCAAATATTAATGTTTATTTTAGTCATATTAAATCCTTTGAATTACTAAAAATTTAATTTAAGCTTTAATTGATTCTAGAAAAATCCAAGTGGTGAATTTTATTTTTAAAGGCTTCAAATAACTTAGAAAAATAGGATGTTACACATGGTCACTGAGTAGTGACGCCCTTGTTCCTTGCTCGCCATCCCCTCTCTCTGGATCGTGTGCTTGCGTGGTGAGCCTCTGGTCCTTTGGCTTGGCTTCGGCTGTGAGAAGTGCGACAACATTTCATCTTCTTGTTGGCTTTGTGTGGCATCGGCTTGTACCTCGACTCCACAAATCGGTGAGTATTATTTCTTTAGTATTCTTTATATCTCCGATTGCCTCTCTGGTGATTCTCTGGAATTCGCCGGTGTTTGGTTTTCTGAGACATCGTCTCCAACGAGCCTAGCCCTTTTTGCCATCACGATGGCTTGGAGTGCCGCCGCTTAGTGAGCTTCACTTCTCCTTTCATATATCTATTACGCACTTGTCAGCTATGCTAGTTGTTACATATGAAATTTGCGGTAAGCTCTAGCACTGGGAGGGCTTTCGCATGTTGGAATGTGGGCTAATGAATTGCTCGATGAGGAATCTTTGTCAAATTGAAATCACAGTGACAATTCAAATTAATTCTGCTAGTGTGACTTTATCATATATATTCTTGATTGCCTTTGTTGGGTGTAGTTTGTAACTTTGTCAATTGCTGAATCTATATGCAATGCTCAAGTACTGCTTGTTGTTGTCGATAGGCTTTGCTGAATATATGTTTATATGGTTGGTATTGCCAAAAAATTCTTATTGAATCTACAGTAGCTATGCTCTGTTGCTAGTCTCTGTTATCTGAAGAAATATGTTATTTATGCTTGCTCTTGACTTTGGTACTACATGGAGGTAATATTCATTGAGTTAGACTAACAAAATCTTGACGGTTTTGTCACTATGATTGTGAAAATTGACAAGAGTTATAGAAGGCCAAGTTTCCTTTGAAACTTGTGCAACTCCTCAAACTAAGAGCAACAATACAATTCTCAGTTTGTGCATTATGCATATTTTAAATGCTCACATGTGTCTTCTATTGAATATATTGCAATATGTTAATGTTCTAAATTGTATATCTGCTTTGAGAGATAATACACGTACTTCCATGTCATTTTCATATTGTTGTATGTATGCTTTCTTGTGCTTAGTAATAATTGGAATTAAAATGGAAATATTGCTAAATCCACTTAATTTCCAACAATCCAGAAAACCAATATTTGTTGAAATGGCTTCATCTTCTGATTTCATTAATTTGAAAGTCTTTGACGGCATGAACTTTAAGTGTTGGCAAGCTAAGACAAACTTGTGGTTGGCTGACCTTAAATTGTAAGGCTAAAACTCATTGAGAGGATGTGAACCACTCAGCTTTGGCTAGATTATTGGCCAGCTTGTCGAACTAGCTTTCAATGTCTATGTGAACTTCAGGAGGCCAAAAAGCTATGGGATGAACTAATGAAAAGTATTCAACAGGGGATAATGGGGATGAGTCTTGTACGATTGACTAATTGTACTCCAAAGTGTGGACATCAGAAAAAACATCGCCCGCCATCCAAATGACCTTCCGCCACCTACACGACTACGTCCTCCATGTGTTTGCATTTTGGCCACACTGGCTGAGCATGTCTGTTTGGTAACAAGTGGTAGTTAACACCGAAGTCCTCCCTACTTTCGAGTGGAAGGTCTCCCTTCGGTGACCCATGTTCAACTGGCCCCTCGGCGTCTACCATGGTATGTTACTCTAGGACAGATAAGGTAGTTCTTCTTACTAGCAAGGTGTAGGGCATGCATTTTATAGCCTGTGGGGTGTCATAACGTGCTTTATGAAAAACCGCATTATGTGCAACCTTTGTGCAGTGACTACATCAGACAGGGTAGCTTTGTGCAGCGACAAGACCACACGGGGTAGCTTTGCATAGCGACAAGACCATACGGGACAGCTTCACGTTGTGATAAGATAAGACGGAGCAGATTTGAGCAATGAGAAGACCAGACAGAGCAATTTTGTGCAGTGACTACACCAAACGGGGCAGCTTTGTGCAGCAACAAGACCACACGGGGCAGTTTTGCATAACAACAAGACCACACAAGGTAGCTTTGAGCGGTGACAAGACTACACAGGCCAGCTTTGCATAGTGACAATACCAGACGACGTAGCTTTACGCAGTGACTACACTAGGAGGGGCAGCTTTATGCATCAACAAGACCACACAGGCTAGCTTTGCGCACCAACTATTTCAAAAGACAAGGCAACACTCTGCCTCGCTGGCTACTCACATGAAATAAACCACACCATACCAACCCTTTGGCTTATAAAAGGAGGTGGAAGGGATCTAGGAGAGAACACAACACAACCAAACCCAATACTACACCAGAGCTTACTTCACCACATCGATATGGACAAGAGCCCGAAGAAACAATGGGATAAGATGATGAAGCAATGGAAGGAGATCTGCGAACTAGCAAGGTCTTCCGCTACCCACGACGAACAAGCAAGAGCTGCTGCGGCCTACATAAAACAAGCGGAGCGTGCCAGGAGGTCAGCTCCCCGCAATGACGTCCTCCATAGCAATAACCCCATCCCGAATGTTACAACCAAGTGTTTGCCGCAACACTAGCCCAAGGGAGAGACATCGCCCCTCTGTTGGTGTATGGACCTATGCAAGTTTTCTAAGTCTAAGCAACGGCTCAGCCAGGGCATGCATTATTGGGGTTGTGCAAACTACTCCTGTGACTATCCCGACTACCGTCGGGACATGAGTAGCTATCGGCAGGTGGTAAGGATCAGGTACAGTATGTTCCCCCTATTATTTCTCTTTTAAAGTATGCACTAACAACCTCTCCTGTCTAATCGCAGTCCCCGGAACTGCTATGTGGCTACCGCAAGTGGATTGACCTAGTGAACCACCTACATGACCAGTGGGCTCTCGACTTCGAGGAGTGGGATGTCAAAAGGCTCGGTGACTAGAACCTGTCACCCAATGGCCCACGAACAGCTTGCGCATCGCGCGGGGCGATAGGTTCCAGTCGCCTAACAGTTTAGTGACTGGAAGCCATTTCTATAAAAAAATATTTACGCGGGTATATTTCTATTATTTTGAATAAAATATAGATTATTTACAAAAAAATTCGTGAACCCTAGCTGCATATGTGCGTGACACTACAATGACGGCCAACCATGTCTGAGGCGCCCGCCTCCGCAATAGTCCATGTGGATTAGCGCCAGGCACATTCTTCCAGTAGGCACGACCGAAGATGCTTGTACCACGGTTCTCCCCTGTTGTACGCGGTTGTGTTCAATCTCGTAAAGCATGTAACTAAATGGTTGATGTGTTGTTGTAGTTGTCATAAACAATCACATGCGATAATAGTTTATGAAGTTAATCACTTAAGTAATGAATTGATTAATTGCCAATTACCACCACATAAAATAGTACATCTCAAATTGGTATAAACATGAATTAATTCAATAAACAGAAAGATACATCATATCAGGACATAAAATGGTGAGCAGATGAGCTCGGTCTGTTTGGGCTGTTGCTGAGGGAGTGTCCAACCGTCTTGCAGAGTGTACATCTCGGCCGCCTGACCTGTTCACCATGCTGGCTTTTGTCCATATCATTACAATGCAGTGAGATTATCGTCTTCCATGCCCGGCATGCTTCAGTGCACCGTTGGGACTCCACTGCACATCCCCTGGCCAAAGGTCCTTGTAGTGCACATCTAGTCGTATGAGTAGAACTCCGCACTCCAAGTGCCATACAGGTGGTTCATGTCATAATACTCCAAGATATATGACGCAAAGGCCTGCCCCCACGCCACACAAGCTGTGTACACATGGGAGCAAGGCTTGTGAAGGAGCTGCGGCTTGTTGCACGTACAGGACACTTCATCATCGATTGTGCAGACTTATTTGTGATCCCCTCTTGCATGACCCCTGACATGCTTCTCCCTAAGACGGATCTCAAACTTCTTCCTAATACCATCCAAGGGCCTAGCAGCGTGCAAATGAGCCTTCATCATCTTCATGTCCATGTACGCCTACTTAACTTCTGAGTATTGCTTGCCTTTGTCCATATGTTTCTTGGTCATTATGGCTCTATTGATGAAGTACCTGACAGTGCGGTTTCAGCTCTCCTTGATGATCACAGTAATCGGTAGGGAGTGCACACCCTTCAAGACACCGTTGTACACCTCAGACATATTTGTCATCATGATTTCCTACCTTGCATCGCCGTGTTGTGTAGCAGAGACCACTTCTCCAAGTTGGTCACGTCCGTGTGAACCCACTGCGTGAACTCCCCAACTCTCGCAGAACTGCAACCGCTGGCCCTAGTTCACCATCTTCTAAGTGTGTGACATGCTTACTGGTGTCCTCGTTGAGTTGTCTACACACGATTTCAAACTTCCGCCTCTGGTTCTGCATGCAGAGCTTCTTGAAGGTCTTCATCAACTCCTTGCTCCGAAATCTTCTATGGAAGTTTGCAGTGAGATGCCTCATGCACCAACAGTTCCTCAGGTTGTTCCACATGAACGAGGGCTGTGTCCCATTATGCATCGTGCTCACCGTTGATAGCAACCGAGCGTTGCGGTCCAAGATGATGCACACATCCATCCGATTCGAGATGATGGTTAACATTCACCAGGAACCACAACCAGCTCTCTGTGTTCTCACTCTCCACAATTGCAAATGCCATGGGGAGTAACTAGTTATTGGCATCGGGTGCAACCAGGGTCAAGATGGTGTCATTGTACTTTCCAGATAGAAAGGTACCATCCATTGTTAGCACGGGATGACAAAATTTGAATCCATGGATCACTTGATGAAAAGACCAAAAACACTCTATCAAGAATAAAGCAATTTGGCCCCTTCGTAGGATGCAGCCGCTGCACCTTGTTTATGTATGTCCCCGGATTTGATTCTGTAATTTGGTGGAGCAACCTTGGAACTAGGTCATAGGCATGTTCGTATGTGCCGTACATATGATCTAGGAGCTTCTGTTTCACCCACCAACCCTTCTTGTAGCTAACCACGAAGTCCACCATGTTGATAACATATGCTTGTAGAAGCTTCGGCGAAATGAAAACATCTGTGAGGACCAGGTGGCTAATCAGGCTTGCAATATAGGAGGACGTCATGTTACAATGCCTTCGAAGTGGCTCAGCAAGTTCACATATGTGATCCTTCATCATCGTGATCTAGAAGTCCATGGCCCCACCACTAGACTGCTGCACACGGACCTTGCCAGGGCAGGACTCATCCACACACTTTATGATATAGGTGTCACGGTTCGACCTACGCACTCGATACGTCTGACTGATGGTCATGGCATATCTGGCAATGGCCTGCTGGGCAGCGCTCTTGTTAGGGAAGCACTACCCTAAGAGTAGCGTGTCTTCATTGAAGGCCCATTGTGCCTCCTCTGGCTATGGCAGAAACAGCGACGCCACTGCGATGTCATTCAACCTACAGCTGACATAAGTGCCATCGATGGTAACGACGCTACTGACTACACCTCCCGTAGCAACTTGTCAGTCAAGGTAGGCGCCCACCACCCCTGTACACCTTCGTTGGGCTTGAAATTTGCAGCATGCCTCCTCAAGTCTCCATCACCCATCGCATTGCCTGCATCTACACTAGCAGCACCATCTACATCAGCGCTAGAGACCAGCCCAGGCACTACATCAACACTGCCTTCACCGGAACTAGACATGCCTGATGACTCCGTCCGCTCTATGAACTGAACATAAATTGTTGATCTGGCATATATTGCAGCAACAAGGCTACAAACAACTTGCATGTAATTGGACAAAATGTCGCTTCACTTGTCACCTTCAGAAGTTGCCACAAGGTCTCCCCTGAACCACCCACCATGGAGGCATACAACGCCTCGATGCAGCTTGTTCCTTGCAATGGCACGATCGAACGCAGAACAGACGCACCTCCTGAGCTCTCAGAGGCCCATGTCCTTCAGAACGAGCGCCCCGGTCACAATTTAATAGGTCCGCTTCGTATGGTCCATCACATACGAGACGATCCCCGTAGAACACGAACAAATGCTGAATATCCGACATGGCGTACCTAAAATAGGTGCACAACACGCCCAATCAATATACAAAAAACCAAAATGAAATTTTTTTGGTGCTATGTGACATCTTACGAGCATATGAAAATTATCACAGTTTACCACTCCATCTATACTAACCTAAAAAATTCACACAGTGTGCAGCATTGAGTTACACCATTTCAAACTACTTTTGTCATTCCTAAACTATGCACAACTGAGCTTAGGACACATGTACCACCTTAAAACTCAAAAATTACTCATAACAGTACTAATATTTCGAAGCAAACAACAATGACGATATTTAATTTTGAACATGATGGTACTATGACAGTTGGGCATTAACTAAATTCTGCACGAATCCCAACAATTTGGCAAAAGTATGCATGTGTAACATTTTCTGCAAAATAGCACATAAAATGCTAAGCACAACAAGTGTTTTGAAATGCAGAAAAATACAATCTTGTTCCCATGCAAACAAAATAACCTACGCGTAAACTATGCCATTCACATGATTACCGTGATAAATAAACATTTAACGTACTAACAACGCTATTTACTCGACATTAACTAAGGCCACTGCCCGTTTACAGAAGCCTAACTACCACCGTTTTATACTAAAAAAACTACCATTTTTCTAATTACATGCTACTTGTGTTCCTACAAAGATGAAAATTACCTCTTTTAGATGCTCACACGCTGATCTGCATCTTTCCCAAATGCGCAAACTTGAAATTCAAATTGAAAAATGACTAAAAAATCCGACGCTTGAACGGCCTTACTTCCTCTCTTCTCTACTTCCTCTCTCGGTTTCTCGCTCGTCTGCAAAATGATGCTTCAACCTCTTCCAAAGAGGATCCCGCACCATTTAAACAATCTACGAAGGGGGAGGGGAGGGGGGCTAGTCACGCTGACGCTGCCATCTAGAGAACGCGCAAGGAGGGGAAAGGGGGCCGGCCAAGCAGGCAAATGCGCTTGGCGGAGCCAGGAAGGTGGCGGGGAGGAGGGGCAGGAAGGTGGCGTGGTGGGGTGCGCTACAAGGGGATGGCACGATGGAGGAACGCGCCATGCAGTTTGCACGGTGGGGGCGCACCAGAGGACCAATTCGAATATCCATGGAGGTTCAGGCCATTCTTGAAATTTCCGACCGGGGGGGGCTGATATGTTTTGAGTTTGGCCAAGAATACTCACCTGAAGTTCCAGACATCATTTGAAGCATCACCAATGATACAAGATATATTATTTTCCCCCTGCTGCAATGACACGTTGCAATACTTAATGCAGCCACTTGTAAGTTGCAAGCTCAAGAACGGGACCTTGAGCAAGCAAGCAACAACCAACGCAGAATCTAATAAAAGCTATGTTTCACCACTCCATTTCTTAATTCCCCAATTGCCAAAGGCTGGACCTCTCTTTCAGGTGAGGTAACCCCTGCAAAATGCTTTAAACTGAAGCCAGTAGCTGTCATAAATTTATACTTACAGTAATCAAGATGCAGCGATAAGGCCATGCCATAAGAGGAGAGCGCTTGTTTCCCACCCGCAAACCAACGTAACCCAAGTATATTCAATTGCAACTTATAAGTTATAAGTTGTGTATCTATACATAATTGTCAGAATGTCGACATACCGTTCGTCGCGATTTGTCGTGCTACCGCCATATCAAAGTTAGCGCCGGTGACATGCATGCGAACAATTAAAAACGGAATGGCTTCCCAATCCACGGCAGGGAGTGGCGCGAGTGTGGAAACCGGGGGACAAGCTCCTCAGGCGGCTCGAAGGCCATGGGGAACTCCATGAGTGATGTAAACTAAGGGCCTGTTTGGATCCACCCAGATTTTAAGAATCTGGCTTTTGGAAACTGGGTGAGATCCAAACAGATCAGTTTTTGAGGCAGTTTTTAAAATCTACCTACCAGATTCTTAAAACCAAGAAGTCGTTGATACCCACTTTGCCGCTTTTTGGCACAAATACCCATTTATCCTCATTAAAGACCACGCATGGCTGTTTAATGTGTTGTTCAAGAGCAATAAATGTAAGGGTATAATAGTCTATTAGCACTAATCATAAATGAAACCATCTTTTAAAAATTAGGGGATCCAAACACCCCATCAGTTTTTGCTTAGAAACCAGTTTTTAAAAACTAGAAGTAATAGCTGGTTTTTAAGAATCTGAAACTGATCCAAACAGGGCCTAAAGCTGATGTTCAAGCTAATCAAAGAGACTAGTACCAGCAGTAATCTTAATCTACTAATTAGTTGCGACTTGCGAGGTGATGAGGTGTGGCATCTACTCTGTTCATGCACGAGAGCACAGTTAAGAAGGGGGAGGAGAAGAAAGAGAGGCGGGCTTGTCGTAGTCTGTGGTGCCATAAAGGGGGCGGTGTAGCACACGTTTCGAGCCTGGATTGGCCTCCCCATGCCGTGACAGGGAATATTATCCCGGCAAGAGGGGAGCATCAGAGGCGCAAAGTACACCAACTTGGTCGAATCTGCTTCATATGTCCTCCATTAGCTAGCTTCAAAGTTGGAGCATAGTGAGAGAAAAATGTCATGAAAGATCCACAAATCTACTGAGTGTCAAGGAGGATTTCTTTTTGGATTTGGATTGGCATATCGCAGGAGCATGCAACTTGAAGAGCAGTGCTTCTCTGTCCCCTTAAAAAAATCGGCAGATTCAGCTTTTTTACAAGAAAAAATCACACAGGTTCTAAAGCACATGCGGTTACTGATTTCTCTGGTGCATGACAGCTCTTCTTGAACAGGTTACTACTTACTACCGGCACATATAATTGATTTATGACATGGTGCAATTCTTTTTTAGATCGAGCATAAGCACTTAATCAAATATATTCTCCTCAACCGGAGTTTTCGTAAATTTTACGTTGCGCCCGAGTGAGAGGCCCCATCAGTGGCGGATCCAGAATTTTTAGAATGAGTATTCGGACTTCGGAGCTAGGTTGTTTGGAAATATCGATACCACGACACATTGTTCCCCGAAAACACCGATACAATGATCCATGTGAATTTAAGTTGCAAAGATATCTGTCCAATTACTCATTCTCTTTCTCATTTCTAATTCTAACAATATTTGGCAACTCTACACCACACAACAACTATTTATAGCAAATTTCGTAAACCATCAATAGTTTCATTGGAAGGGCGTCTTTTTGAAATTTTACTGAAAAGAACCATAGTTAAACATCAAGCCATACTTACAGCAGCATCTAAAGTAA
Organism: Dendrocalamus sinicus; assembly: GCA_036346575.1. Classification (NCBI taxonomy): domain Eukaryota; kingdom Viridiplantae; phylum Streptophyta; class Magnoliopsida; order Poales; family Poaceae; genus Dendrocalamus; species Dendrocalamus sinicus. The sequence continues at coordinate 29,454,098 of CM070657.1, read as the reverse complement.
TTGGCAGGGAGGACCAATATTTAATGGAAGGACCAAAAAACATAATTGGTAGAACCGACAGAAGTAGCAATAGAAATACTTACTCACTGCACATGCTCCAGCAATATGGCAAATGTGTTCTTTTAGCATGAAGGGCATGCTGCACTTCTGGAAGATTGAAATAGAAGTTCCTTTCATAAATCGTAAGTCATGCAAACATCCACTCCTACACTAATTTAGTCACCTGCGTTGGACAAAACTAGGCACATATCAGGAATGAAAGGTTCTGAAGTACAATATTGTGAATCATGAAAGAGCAAGCATACATATTTCCGCAATCTTAGCTCCCGCATCACGATTGATGAGTAGCAGACATCGAGAATAACATTGGTAAGTTGTGGTACATAATGCCCTGCATTAATGTTTATAAAAATCACTCACTATACAAGACAAACAAATTAAACATGAACTTGTAAAACATAACTTGCACTTGAAATACTTTTCCACCTGCATAGTTCTCTCCACTTCTCCAGTAAGAAATAGCCCTCTTGATCTATACTCAGGAAACTTCTTATACCATCCCAACAGAAATCTGTACAAAAGATAGACTATGTGAAGTTGTGAATCGGTGATGATGATTGAATGATGAACACACTGACAATGAACATTTCCAGTCAGACATCAACAGACAAATGCCGGCACATGTCATCCACATGAAAAATTCTTAGATTTAGGGAGCACAGAAGTGTGTGTTCTTATGTCTAAGTCAATTTACTACAATTCTCTTAACTACAGACAAATTGGCCAATTCACAATTGCATAACCAATGGCACTATCTCTGTTACTCCAATGGCACACCAAGTCACCAAGATTCACAATTTAGGGAGCACGTCAACAGACAAATGTGCACTATCTCTGTTACTCCAATGGCACACCAAGATTCGCAATTTACTACAATTCACAGTTTCACGTGGCCGATTCTCTTAACTACTGCAGAAACTAAGATTCTGAGAAACATATTGGCCAATTCATCACTCCATCAGATTCAGACAACAGTGACCTTTGGGCTCTGGGCAAACATCCCCAACAAAAAGTCGGACGGCGGGCAAACCTCCGGGCGGCGGGCGGAGTCACGGAGGTCGGAGACTCGGAGGGAGATGAGCTGACGGTGCGCTGCGGCGAGGGACTGCGTTGCAGCGGTGCGGCCGCTGCTGAGGAAGGAGTGGCAGCCGCAGGCCACTGAGGAGTGAGGAGCTGGCAGGCGGCCTGCCGCCAGCCGCCGGCGCCCGGGCGCCGGATCTGAGAGTGATGCCAGATCTGTCGACTCGAGATGAGGAGGAGAGGAACCAAAGACGGCGAGAAATCAGCGAGAGTTAGGGCGTGAAGACTGAGGAAAGTCGAGGCGCCGGATCTGAGAGTGATGCCAGATCTGTCGACTCGAGATGAGGAGGAGAGGAACCGAAGACAGCGAGAAATCAGCGAGAGTTAGGGCGTGAAGACTAAGGAAAGTCGACTGGAGACTGGAGACGGCGTCGCTGCGATAAATCAGCGCAAAGACGCGAGTGGGCCACTGGGCCGGTTGGGCGTGGGAGGCCGGAGCGCACTGCGCACTGGGCCGTTCGGATTTCAGTCGGCCCGAGCTCTTTTTATACATCAAACTCTGTAATTTAAACCCAATTACTAATATATATATATATACTATACCTAATATATAGCAGATGTTTTGCAAAAAATTTTGGGTATTCAGCTGAATACCCATGAATTACTGTAGATCCGCCCCTGTCTCTTGGAGCTTATATCCATCCATCTAGGCACTTTCTTTGAAAAGTTCTTGTGATTGTTCGGTTTTGCTCAAAAAGAAGTGATTTTGGGGTTTTGATCTTGTGGGCGTTTTGGTTTGAGTTCCTGCTGTGATACAACTTGCTATGATATTTGAGAATCAATCCAAGTTATCTAGATCATCAAGAACTCACGAACAAAAATAGATAGATGCTTATTCTTTTTGCTTGGTTTTGGTGCAACCTTACTTGTTTTGGTTAAAGATAAGATGGCATTAATCTTATGATCCATGATTGCAATAGATTTATGATATCCTAGGGAGGGTTTGTACCAAGTTTCATCCTATTTGGGTTATTGATTTAAGAGTTAACCATTTTCTTGGTTGTGTGGCGTATTGTTTTTAGCCTCTGTTTGGCGAGCGGTCCGACCACCATAAACTGAGTGGTCAGACCGATCCAACTGGTGACATCTACGATCAGATCAGCCAAGCGGTCTGATCGTCCTCTGGTTAGTAGTCACACTGGTGAGATTGTGTTGTCTCGGATGCTTTGTAAGATTTGACTCTTGGTTTTGGTTGAGCTTGTAGGTTTGAGTTTTTCACTATATTTAATTGCTAATACCAAGAGAAGATTTTAAAGAGAGTCATACTTCCCTCTGACTCTCCATATCCAATCCTACATTCTCACAGTCATGGTGGATTGGTGGGTGCTATTGTTGTATTTCCTTTTGTTGTAATTCGGTGTTGTAGTACGGTGTCGTTCGCTAAATCTACACCTTGTTTCCCTTCCCCAATTCAACACTGCCAAGAGATATCTCCACCTCTTACACGTTCTTAGCACCAAAGAGATCAAAACAAGATAAAATTCAACAAAGAAAACCAAACAAATCAAAAGTACAAGAAGAAGTCCATAGAATAACTTATTTGGACAGAGTTTGGATGTTTGTTTCACTTTGAGAGGAATGTTTTATAGCCACTTTCTCATAGAGAATAGAGTTCTAAGCCTAGAGCACACACACATAAAGTTTTCAATATAAGAAAACCCTAACATATCTCAAAGCCTCTCTTCTTGACACTCCTCTCAACATATACAATGATTTATATGGTAGAGGATTCTTACCTACTATCAAATCCTAGTAACCAACAACTTTTAGTGGATATAATTACTTATAAATGGGGAAATCCGATAACACACACACAAACGGATTTTATACTCACACATAACTTGTACATATTTCTTAAAGCACAAAGCTCAAACCCACTAAGAAGAGCAAACTTCCATCCACTCTGCCTCCTCAGCATCTCCCTGACCTAAATCGCTCTCCCAACGCCCTCCAAGTGTTGTAGTTTTGGCGCCATCACCGTTACCAATATTTTGGCTTCCCCGCCAAAACATACTCATTTTGACCGGGGACCTCACATCTTCCCCAATCCTAGTACATGGTCATTTTCTCCTTTGTAAGCAATCTCTATGCTCACAATGTGTAGGTTCACCAATGGCTCACGCGTCGGCAAGTCTCTCCCTATCGATTCCCCTACCACATCTCACTTACACCGACTGTACTATTCGATGAACCATTGCTCGAATGTTCTCTTCAACATCTATTGTCTTTCATGTGCCTTGCTTGAGCCCAACTATTCCGCCCAGCTTCCTTGACCGTACCTCAACTCATTCCCGAGCGTAGTCTTGATCCACGTCGTTGACCATAGTTGTCTCCAAGCTTCCCTGCACATCAAAAGCCAAGAAATCATTTTTGGGTATAAGTTCTTCACAACTTAACTTACGTTACTCCAAACATACTTTTATGCACCATGAATGCAATGACTTAGGACTCCAAAACTCAATCCATGACCAATTTAACTTACTTAGCTTAGCACTAGCAGGTCTAACTACCAACCAATAGCCTTATTAAATATCATATACATCCGTCTCGTAATATAAGTCCAAACCTATCACATGTATACACCAAGAAAACACTAAATCTAAGAAAAAGTTAATATTATTAGACTATCCATACCCTTATTAAATATCATATTACAACTACTCAACCACTTTTTCTGTATTAAACTAGGGATATAGAGTGAAAATATTGCAATAATTATACTTTAATTCTCTTAATAGACTTGTATTATGGGATGCTGCTTTTCAAGGACAAGCACTTGTGTTTCGGGACTTATGGATCCAAACGGCTTCAGCTTCTGATTTATTTTAGATTCCAGTTTATTTAAGTCAGAAGTCACTTGGAACGTATTGACTTCTAATTTCAACTTCTTTTTGCTTTTTCACTTTTTTTTTCTTTGTATTATCCATAACGATATAATGGATTTTTCTCAATTGTTTTCTATTTACTTTAAAAAAATCTAACAAACACTATAATATAATTTTAGTACAATTTTAACCGGAAACCGAAGTAGCGCCACCTGTTTCGTGTGAAATTGTATTTCGAAAAAGTATACCTTAGCAGAGACACGTCGGAAGCCTACTAGACAGAACCAGAGACAGAACGGTACTATGCTACTGTAGTAGCTACAGGGTACTACCGGTGCACCGAATTTGTGTACAATGTACATCACTCAAATCTTTTCCCCGTTTACGGAGGGCTTCCGAATAGTCAGCTCACTACGGAGGCGGCTCGACATGCTGCAGATGCGTTCCTGCTCAGCCATGGACAAGCCCATGTGATCCGACTGCGGTGCGCGCACTCACCAGACAGGCGCCCAAAAAAACCACCAAAAGCGACCGGCCGAAGCTGTCCTCCGATTGAGGCGCGCGTCACGTCACGCGCGCGCGCGCCCATGGGTGTTCCCGTCCGGAAGTGACCAACGACGCTGCATATTCTCGGTGGATACCACGAGGTGTCGACGTCTTGGACGGTTGTTCACACAGCTCATGATTCTATTGTTTACTGGAATGGGCTCATGTGTGCAGGCCCCTGCACTTAGCGCCGTATAGGGCCGGTCAAAACGCAACACGTGTTCTAAAAAATTCAAAAAAAATACTTAAAAATCCAAAAATAAAAAAGTATTTTTAAGTACTTAAAAAATATCTTTCAAGTATCCAAAAATACTTTAAATTTTTTTAAAGTATTTTTTGGATTTTTAAGTACTTTTTTAAAATTTGTTGGACACATGTCGCGCTAAAATGTATTTTTTTTAAGTACTTAAAAATACTTTTTTTTATTTTTTGGATTTTTAAAGTATTTTTTTGAATTTTTTGGGACACATGTCACATTTTGAACAGCCCTGCACGGCGCTAAGTGCAAGGGCCCTGCACTTGAGCCTATTCCTTGTTTACTGGACTTCTCAGCCTATGTGCTTAGCGCTAATTTCAGCTGATTTTAATAGAATTGCGATTTTTTGTGGACTTGTTTGTGAGAGCTTCAACTTGCCTTACTTTTTTTCTGCCCTTATTGTAGTCCGGTTGTATGTTTTCTTCTCTTCTATTAATGTGATTCTCTGTTATATAACTCTATTAACTTTCAAAAATATAGTTGTACTCGTTATACAATTATATAGTTGTAATGTGTAGAGGATTTCTACGAAATTTACTGTTTTTTTGATTTAATGATTATTGTAGAATTTTCTATACCTCCTAAGCGAAAAAAAGGTACCTTTTTTAAATTTAGCTAGGAGCTCTAGCATTCACTTAAAGAGGAGAGTGAGCATTTTGGTGAATTCTAGGATTTGATTCCGGACGAGGTAGGGGACGACGTTCACTATTTTCTAATCGAGCGACGCTCAATTTTCAAGAGATACCTTGAATATCATCAGTTATTTGTAGATATATAAATGGACATAGGTCTTTTGCATGTTCTTAAGATAAAAGAACTTCAACTTCCGCTTAAAGTTGGCAGAGGTTTTTATGCCTTCCCAAACAAGATGCAGATAGCCTTACGAGACAAGGACAACCCACTTTTACACTGAGAAACCGAAGTCCATGGGAATAAGGCTTAATTGTTTCTTTTCTAACAGCTCCTTATTGTTTCCCTTTATTTTTGGCATTGTTCATTAATTTGATAAAGAAAAAACTATCCTACATTTGTTGGGCTGATGGGTGCTTGAATATTCATGTGTTACACATGGTTCTAGATTAGTATCTCCCATTCTAGGATTTGCAAGACAAGGACATGATTTTCTTTTTTTAAAAAAAAGACAAGAACATTTTACTGCTTTGTATCATGCTTCTCCAATTGTCCTTTTCTCCTTTGCTCTTTTGAACCAGGAGAGGTTCTGACATTACTGGATCGCCATGGGATCTCGTGGATACGTACATCGTCGTTGTCATACGAATCAGATCTTAAAATTTTGCAGAACATTGTAGCTTGACAGCGCACCGCCTAAGCGATAAATTTAACTCATCTGTCTGTCAGAGTTTACCAAAACTGCAAAGGTCCCATCTTTCGCAGCAGAGCTCTCTTATCAACTACCGCCAGATTTGGTTAGCTACAGTTGCTGCTGCAAAATTTTGCATTCAAAACAAGGTTAACGCCATGTTCGTTTAATCTTTTGGCTTCCCTGAAGGTGAAATAAAATGTCGGTTCTTGAATCGGATTTTTCAAACAATTCTTAAGTTTAAAATTGTGTGTCGACAGCATTGGTGTTTCCACCGTCCATTGCCGTCTCAAAGCGTACAAACAAAATTATCAAGTATAGCAAAAAATCATCGATCACGGCATAAAGAAACAAGGTCAAGCTAGCCGTGAGATTCTACTCCAATGTGTTGCTTCATGCATATGCCCAGATTTTGATCTACCAAGAAGTGTCACAAAATTTGACAGGGCATCTAGCGTAGTCAAGGTCAATGTTTAAGGGGGTAAAAGCACCCATGTGTATTGAGCCTATTCTTTTTAGTTTTAGTTTATGATTTTTAACTATGACTTATGGTCTTTGGATTGTTCGTGGAAGAGAATATGGAGTAACACAAATTTATATATGTGGTTTGACCTATATAAATAAAGTTGCTACAGTGGTACTACAATCACTTTTATAAATCCTGTCTTGAAAAAAACACTTCGTATGAAAGCTAATTATTGTAGAAAGGTCGAAAAACAACTTTTAGAAACTGAAAAGAAGAGATATACTACATAACCAAATTGAAACGATTTTTTAAGTACCATGCTATCAGTGATCACTTGGCTGTCACTATGAATTAAGGTTAAATTCTCACTACCCGGCAAAAAAGGGTTAAACTCTCACTGGAGTGGTTTAAAAGGCTTTGCGGAAGGTTCAACCCTATATATATATATATAGTCCTAGTCAAAAGTGCTATGACTTTTAGTTTTTGATTGTGGCTTTTAACTTTTAGCTAATAGCAAGGGATTAAGAGAATAAGGGACATTCGTATTAAGAAGTCATTTCATTCAACGTAGCTCCTGCAGTGACTCTTACAAACGGCTTATAGAAACCACCTTGAGAAATCGCTTTCCATTCAAAAGCCAGCTTCTAAAAGCCAAAAGCTGTTTGCAACATAGCCTATCTATCTTAAGATTCCACAGAATAAAAACTGCAACAAATACTTGAAAAATTCAAGAAGGGAACAGATTTTTCCAACAATTTGGAGAACTTAAATTCTTCCTTCGGAAAAATTAACATAAACAGCTCCAAATCCCATGACCTACTTTGCAACAGGATACAAAATACTCCCTTCTGCTCAACACACCTCCACAGAAGGATTGCAACTTGCAAACTTAACTAGCCCGATTCCAATCTCTACATCCTTCCCTCCCCTTCTGGCTCACAACCTGAACCAGCAATATACACAATAATACCACATATAGGATATATCACATCTGTTGACAGAAACTAATGGATTTGGTTCCCTAGCTAAAGGGGTGCCAAAATTTTTTCTTTCTTCTCTCCTGCGGTGCTAGGTGGCAGCCACAGTGCTACCGTTGCCGGACTGGTCCGAGCCGCCGCCGCCGCCGGAGCATTTATCCTTGAGCTCGTCCATGTTCATTTGCTTCTGCCTGCACTCTTGGCTGCAGAAGGCCACTTCACCCCTGCACAATGCAAGAATGAAAGCTCACTGATGATTGATTACACAAAATAACATATGATGAATTTCAGTGATTAATAAACACTCTTTTTGCTACAAGAAAGGCAGATCTGTTAGTATTATAGGAGGGAGGAGACCGATTCACATTCCATGATGCAGAGGTTAGTATAGAATGCCACTCGCGGTCTCGCGCACAAGAAAGGGAAACAACTTATTGTTTTTGACCCTTTTTTCTCATAACACAAATGGATTCATTTTTCCTCCAAAAGTGGAGAGCAATGCGGAAGAGAAAGTAACACAAAGTGCATTTGTGAGATGCCACGAATATATTTCCTCTCATGCAACCAAAGAGAGCAACTGATTCTTATTTTTCTGTTCCTACTTGCATTTGTTTTTTGTTCTATGATAGTATATGGACTTCTCCCCATCCAAACAGAACACCACTGGCTCATACTTACAAGTATATTTAAACGTAAAGGAAACAATAGAAGACATGGAGAGAATCTAACGCAATGAAATATTCTGCCAAAAATAGGAGGCCACAAGATCAAGTCAGAGTTCATTTAAACCTAGTAAAAGCCTCAGATCATAATATGCTTTCCATGAAAGAATGGGCCAGACCATCAGATCATCCAAAAATTTCACATCCACAAGAAACGCAAGATTAACCAATCCCCAGTCCCAAGATCAGGAAATACCAGCGCAAACGAATCAAAAGATTCAAAACTGAGAAGAAAAAAATGCAATCTTGACGGAGAAAAACACGACACAAACTAAAAAGCCCCATCTTTACGTCCCAAAGCAGTAAAAATATTAGTTATTTTCAATATAATATGTAAGATTTTACCCAAAAAAGAAGAAGAACTTGCGTACATGTATATGAAGGTGTCTCGGCCGGGGCCGAGGTGGCGGTTGCAGCGCCCGCAGGCCTTCAAGAACTCCGCCGTCTCCGTCACGGGGATGTCCCTCGAGTGCTGCCTTTGCATGGCGCCTCGCTCCGTCGACAGCGCCGCAGAGCCACCCCTCGCCGCCCGCGTCGGCTGCCGCCTCTGCTCCTCCTCCGCCACCGCCAGCCCCGACACGCTCGTGGTCCGCTGCAGCCGCTTCCCCAGCGTCGTCATCTCCTCGGTATCTCCTAGGATCTCTCGGTGGGCGCCGTCGCCTCTTCTCCTCCTCTCCTCGTCTTCTTGGGTTGGAAGTATTCGGAGACGGAAGACAAGAGAGGGGGAGTGAGAAATGGCGAGTAGAGGGGTTCTGCAGAGGGAGGGAGTTGTTAAAGAGGGGGCATCGGGGGATCTCGGCCGTCCATCGGAATCTGTTGGATACTTTCCCTCATCAGTGATGTGATGCTGAGCAGGCTGTGAGTTATGGCTTCAACATTTTTTTAACGAGTAAAATACACTATGGACCCTTAAATTTATCGCATTGGTTCACTAGACCCCTAAATTTTGAAACTGTAAATACATATAGCTAAACTTATTTATATGGGTCACTGCAGGCTCCAAAGATGATTCACTGGCTTAGCCATTTATGGATATTGTCAATAAGTATGTGCAGATCCAGTATAGCGTCTTTTTCGCTCTACAAGGATCAAGGTCAAATGAATACTTATTCTTTTTCTATTGATAGAAGATATATCTTTGACCTCTCAATAGCTAATGATCAAGTAAGACATAGACAGTTGGATACTTTTGGTAAAAAAAGTAGGAAAATTCTTGATTATTCAACGCCGGATCGAATCATATCCAACGGCCATTGGAATTTTGTCTATCCTTCTATTCTTCAAGATAATTTGGATTTATTGACAAAAAAGCAAAGAAATAGGTTCGTCATTCCGTTACAATATCATCAAGAACAAGAGAAAGAACTAATATCGCTGACATGTAGCCTTGACCGATGCTAGTGTGGTGTTGGCTAAGGAACACCACTTGACAGATGAAAATCTGCACAATAGGGGTTAGCACTTGGAGAAGTTAAAAGGGAAGAGAAAACCTTGTTCTCCTGGATAGGTCGTAGGCTTCCAATTACTTGCTCGTTGACATTATTGTCTTCATGTCATCGTAGAATGGAGTGGTTGCATCTTCTGTTGGACATCTGGTTGTAAAAGTTCATATTGATAGGTGGGTAGCAATGGTCTGTGCCCTAGGGGTAGAGGGCCTTAGGAATGCAGAGGTGACTATGGACATATCTATATGATGGTCTTTCGACCTTATCATGGTAGGGCTTTCGGTCTTGCAAGTCTTCTTGTACTGGTTCGATTTGTTCTGAGTCCAGATTGTTGCAACTCCAAATATACGTCGCATAGTTCTTCGACATTTCTATCTCATAGTGCTACCCCCCTTAAATAAATGACGATTGTCATTATGGTTGGCGGCAATTTGATCTATGGGCTTTCTAGGTAGGTAAGGAAAGAATGTTTGCAGGGCGGAGTCTTGAATCTTGGTCCTCGTGCTGGTTGGGGCTTTTAGTTGGAAAATTGTGAAGGCTTCACTTATCCTTGGTTGCCTTGGCTTCAGCTATCCATCACTTCGCTTCGGTAGATCTGACTGGGTTTGCAGCAAATGGGGCGAGAGGGAATAGCATGAGATACGAGTAGAATCGCGGGGGATAGGATAATCTAAACCCATTCTAATTTTTAAAATATGACACCCATGGAGCTGGGCTGGTACAAAACCACACAAATTTTCAACAACAAGCTTTTCCCGCGACTGCGAAATAGGACGCCCGAGGGCAAAAAGGCAGTGCACAGGGCCAAAGCGAAATCTTGCAACAATACAACGTCTATGCAGGGAGAACACATAAGGGCACAGGGTTCATCTGCATAATTCATTTAAGACGAAACCACCTTATCTTCACGAACATCTTTGTCATTCCTAACCTTAAATTTCTGGAGTAAGAGTACGAGAAGAGGAACAAAATTTTCCTTTTGAAATCAATAGAAAGAAGAGGTAAGTATTTGGGGGTAAGAGAGCTGTTAGAAGTGAAAATGGCTAAGGCAGCATTTGGATGAGAGAGAATCATCTAAGAGAGATGAGAATGAGCAATACTACTTATATTTTTGGAAATAGTATTTTAAAGAAATATTTCTAGTCATGAAACTAACAGCCAGGCTAACTAGGTTACGACCTGCAGTCGATATGCTCTGATACCATCCCTGTCAGACCCAGATTTTACAATCCAGAATCCTTTGTGATTCCACCGCACTATTCCCTGGATCAGTAGATAGTGCTCACAGATACAGAAATGAATATCAAAATACATATCATGCGGAAACGTAAGTATAATAGAAGACTTACACATGGGTCGATTAGGCCGACAACAATAAAATGCAGCAGTGGAAACGAAGCACACAGGTGGGACCCTCAGGACATGCCCACAGGTAGCCAACTGGAGGTTCGCGGCCTAGTTCTTGACACCTCATCGTCGTCGTCCTCATGTCCATTTGTTTTGCCGAAGCGTAGTAATCTGATTCCTGATTTTGGATTTGTTATGAGAGCGAGTGTGAGTACAAACCACCGTGCTCCGCGAGCAAATACACAGGATGCAATTAAATAATATGCATGGCTTATCAAAAGAAGGCTCGGATTATTTTATTTGCCATAAATTGCTTTTGAAATATGATACATAGAAATTTCCTGAGACCTAGCTGTTTGAACTGAAACATAAGGTGTGAAAGAATGCAATAATATTAGCGATCCAAATTGCATCCACCGTTACATGGCCTCTGCACCATATGCTTAATCCTTCAGCGTTATAACCGCTTAACTTATAGCTCCTGGCATTGGCTTCACGGGCTTGCCTTTCTGGGCTACGGCCTTACCCTTCCTTCCCCTTTTCTTCATTATGGGCTTTCGCACCTTATAGCTTCTGGCATTGGCTTCACGGCCAACGGAGCTCTTAGGTGGCTGTGTGACATAGTTCTTGCGAAGAACTTTATCTCAAGCCTCAGCAATCTGCATCATATCAATCAATTCAGCATACTCCTTGTAGCCGTCTTGATGATAGTTGCGTGCAGACTGTGCTACATTGGGGTGGAAGGTGAATAGGGTCTTCTCAATCTTCTGCTCATCTGTGATCTACTTGCCATAAAGTTAAACATTGGTATAAATTCTGTACAGAGCAAAATTGTACTCCCCGACCGTTTTGAAGTCGGCAAACCTCAGTCGATCCACTCTTGCTCTGCCTAAGGAAGGCTGGTGTACTTTAGCCTCTCGAACCGCTTCTTGAGTGCAGTCCATAATGCTAGCACGCTCTTCTCTGTCAAGTACTCATTCATGAGAGTGAGACAGAGATGGTGCCTGAGGAAATGAAGTTCCTAATCATTTTCCTCAGGAGTGCGTTTGGCATCCTGCGGTGCACCAATCCCAATGGCAGCACGGAGCTTCTTGGCTCCAAGTTCTATCTCGACATTGAAAGCCCAAGTCAAGTAGTTTTGGCCATGTTGGGCCAACTCCTCAAACTCTCGGTTCGTGATGCCTGTCATCTACATGTGCATGAAAGGAATAATAAGTTTACTACCTGTAAACGTCCATAAAATAAATTTACTGCAGGTAAATAAATTGGATAATGATATAAAAGATTCTCGTAATGTTCCAGAATTTTCTATGCATTTTCTATGAATTTTATTGCGAATTTCGGTGATTAAAGGCAATTTAAATAATTACGATTAATCAAAATAGTAAAGAAATACAGAAAATATAAAAAATATTAATGACAATACTAAACATGCTTCAAATGCTAAAAATAACTCAAAATTTAAATTCCCGAGGCCCTTTTATGCCAGAATATAAATTTTCAGTGAATTCTACAATTTCTGAGGGCCTATACGCAAATGTTCAATTCAGAGAAAAATTTTGTGTAATTTTCAGATTTTCTGAGGGCCATTTTGAAAAATCCAGGACCCCGTCTGAAAATTCTGAGGACCCTCTTGTAATTTCTAGAATATGGGGGCCTTTTTGCAAATTTACCGGTGTCCCCCTTCGGGCCGAGCTTTCGACCCCTTTTCTTCCGGATTATCTCCGGCCGGGTCAAAAGGCAAAGGGGTAGGGTTTCCCCTACCCCTATTCCTATCAGTGGCGGCGGCAACAGTGGGGAAAATGGCCGGCGACGCAGGTGGCCGGTGGCTCCAAGCGCGAGTGGCGGCCTTGGCTTCGGGCGCGAGCGGCGGTCAAGCGGAGCGGCTAGGCTGGCCTAGGCTTCGGGCGTGGGCAGTGAATAAGCGGAGCGGCGGGGCCGGCCTCGGCCGGCGTGGCGATGACCGTGCGGCGCGGCGGGCCGGCCTCGGCTTCAACGCGGCGCCGCGAGCGGAGCGGCGGGCGGCCTCGGCTTTGGGCGTGGCGGCGAGTGGCGATGACCGATCGGCGGATCGGCGAGCAATGAGGCGAGGGCGCCGGCCTCGGCGGCATGCTTCTCCGGTGCTCGGGCACCTCCGGCCGACGGCTCGTGCGGGCAACGGCGACGACGGCGACGGCGGCCGGGAGCTCGACGTCGCGCAACGCAGCGAGCATGCGAGGTCGCGGCGCAGACGGAACCGAGGTGACGCGGCAGCCGTCGGGGCGCGCGCGCGGAACCAAAGCGGCGGCCGGGCGGGGCGGCAGCGCAGAGACGGGACCGAGGCGGCCGCCGGGTGGCTCCTTCCATCGCCGGTGGCGACGGTGGCCCCGAAGCGGCGTGCGGGCTCACGACGAGGAGGCCGGCCGCTTGCCGAGGCGGTGCGTGTGAGGGCGGCGTTGGCGGCTCCACGCGCGCGGTATCATCGGCCGGCCGTATAAGATTTTTTCTTCTTTTTGTCAATCTATAGTGTAATCAACATATACTCTTTTATGTAATCTACCGATCAACATTGTGCCAGCGACTTCAATCTACTCGCGGTAGATTAGAGCAGATTTGCACTATAAAAAATAATCTAGAAAGCGAAATCTACGCAATTTAAAGCGATCTAAATATAGACAATTCAATTAACTAATTCTTCGATGATTACCTTTCAATTCACCGGAGCGATTCGTGCTGATAACGTGTTGAGGAACTGTCGCTGGCGAGTCCAGTCCGATCGATTCCTCTGCTATGCAAAAGATAGATCAATCGCAGAAGACGCAAATAGTAGATTGAAACACAGAGATAGGGGAGGAGAATTCTTGGTCTTTCTTTATTGCTTTTCTTTCTTATGCATATACAAAATAGTCAATAGTACTCTCTATTTACAACCTAGTGGTGAGGTGTCCACCATAGACCAAGGCTGCAAGCCCAGTCCCAGGTTTCCTAACAGCGTCCACCTTCTGCTGCCCACTGTCCAGTTCCACATGCTGCACTCCTGCAGCCGTATGTATAGTTTCAGTCCATGAACAAAAAGTAGTTTTTGTTGTGTGCACAACACAATATTTAGTCTCTGAAAATGCGCAGGACATTGTAATATTGACGGCGGGGTCTGCTTGGAACGAAGAAATTTTTGTAGGATTCCCGCGTTCCATGCGGACAATGTGTTGCAACCCCAACCTCTGATGATGCTGGAGAGAGCTATTCTCGATGCTCACAGCGCTCGCAGTCCACCCTGACGCTGAGCTCCACTGTCTGGACCTACAGCTCCGTCTTCCTCATGTCTCCACAGCCACGAATAGTAGTCGTACACAGTTTGCACACACACTTTCAGTCTTTCGGGTGCCTCCCATGCTGAGTGCAAACAAGAGAATTGTACTAGGCTTTTCTCCTTGCAAAATGCAAGAAACCAAGAAACAAGAGGCACATGCGTGTGAAAGTCGGGTTAATTGCAACCCAGTTCACGGACACAATTCCGTGAGAGGCTTCAATAGCCGCACGACACGAAAGGCCCACCCCTCACACGCGATGCTTCGCTGCCGACCAGGTTCTCCTATGCGGCCGACTTTAGGATGGGCCGGGCCGGCCTGCACGCTTCCGAAAGCGTTCGCCTCAAAAGTGCAATACTACGTTCCAAATACGAAGAAAAGGTGGGGGTGGCAACTGGGCCGGGGATCCCGGGGGAAGTCCCTCGCCTCGATCCCCACCAGCTTAGCCCCGGTCCTGGTCTTGTTAGTCTTTTCGGGGAAGCCGTCTCCATCCTAGTCCTCGTGGGTAGGGTGAAAACAGGTCGGGTTAATCCCGACCGATCCGGCACCAAATCTGACTAGTATCGAATCCGGAGAAAAAAATATGGGTTAGGATATGGTAACAACAATATCCGTCCGAATCCGAATATCCGTCCGAATCCGATATATCTTCAAGTTTGATTTCAGGTTAGTGCTACTATTTGACGTTTCATTTTCTTTTGCAATAGTAAAATAAAATCTTCCGTATCAGCTATTAAATAGTAATATCAAGTCAGTGCATCCTACTCCATTTACTGCACAGTATACATTCCTTACAAACAAGTAGGGGTGCAAACGAAATAGGTTAATTCCGACCGATTCGACACCGAATCCGATTGGTACCGAATCCGGAGAAAAAAAAATATGGGTTAGGATATGGTAACAGCAATATCCGTCCGAATCCGACCCGTTTTCACCCCTATTCGTGGGAATCTGACTCTCACAGCAGTCCTCACAGGGAGTAAAAAATAGGTTAAAATATATTTTAAAAATATAATACGATTTTATTAGTAATTTATAATTATTTAGATAAATTTTTTACAAAAATATAGTTTTAAAATATATATTCTAATATATAGATTTAAGTTTTAATCTAAATATAAAAAATACAATCTCTTATATTTTAAAACTATAATATATCATTTAAAATTATATTTTAAATTTTGGCTGTGGAAGAAGATGATGTCATCCTTACCTCACTAGACTAACGGGGCCCACCCCCGTTCTCCCGTAGGGAAGAGCGTCCCACCTGTCACTAGACTAACGGGAACTCCCCTAAATCACCCGTTCTCCCGTAGGTATATTTCATGCTTGATGAGCGTCCCCAGCCCCTGTTCTTATGCTACCTAAGATGGAGAATTCCCCGCGGGAATCTGCTCCTTGGCGAAAATAGCCACCCCCATAAGAAAAGGGAGGAGCAAAAAAGGGAAAGAGGACAAACCGCCGCCGTAAAGGAGGCGCTCCGAGTCAGATCCACATCCATTCGCGAGCGCTATTATCCGACCTGATCTGAGCTAGCAGCCGACACTGCCACGATGTTGCTGATGCTGCTGCTCTTCTCCCTCCGCATCGACTTCACCGACCCCGGCGAACTCGCCCGCATCCAGGCCCTCGCCGCCGCCGAGTTCGACGCCGCCCGCCGCAACGCGGCGACGGCCGCGCAGGCCAGCAGCCGCCTGCCGCCACCGATCGCATCGCTCGGGCGGCCGCGGCCGCTGACGCGGACGCGCACCGCCGACGGGCGCCTCGTTATCAGCACCCACGACGGCGGGCGGCCGGAGCGGGTGGTCACCCAGCGGCGCGAGGGCCGCCTGACCATGCATCTCGTCCAGCGCGACCACGGCCTCCCCGCGCCGCCGACGTCGATGGCGTAAGCGAGCGGCGCGCCGACGGCCCCCCCACTGCGGCAATGCATGAGGAATCTTAGTAGATGCCAGGTTGATACCGACACGACGATTTTCCCAAGCCTCGCCGCAGCGTAGGTGGTTAGGGCTTCGGATGGTGTACGTGTGTGTCAGTGTATGGTGTGGAGCTACCTTTGATGATCTTATTATCTTTGTGAAAATAAATGGGTACTTTGATTGATCATTCCATATCAACAAATCAATCATTATTGACATGTTCAATGGTAGGTGTACTAACATATGATCGTATCAAAGTTCCAGAATTGATACATACACCGACACGAACCACGGTGGCATGAACATTCAATGCTCTGGCAAAAAAGAGAAGGGGCATATCACATAACAAAGAAACACCTATTGTTTGGTCAAAGACAAGAAGTTCCAGTAATCCAGTCCGTAAGACAAAAACCTAAACACAACATATATCTATTCTGTTACACCCTTTACAAAGATTAAAAAGAAATCCCGGTGGGAAAATACTGAATTGATTCATTACAATCAGTACACAAACATCTGACTCGTCTGTTTTTTTTTCTCACAGGAAAGGTACAACAAAATGACAACTTTCTGTGCCGGCTATTTACACTGATGCACAAACAGGGTAACATTTAGCAGAGTATGAAACAAGAAACCACTCTCGACTTCTCTTATAAATTTTAACTTGCACAGGGCACCTAAGTATGTAGATACTGTCATTTGTTTGACCATTGGAATTCAATTTCCAGGTTCCTATTAGGACCACTTTTACTCTCCGGTAGCAAGGTGTACTCGCCGGCAACAGACCCCAGCATGACAACCCGATCGATTTGGATTGTCACCTTACCAAACGATTTCTGCAACAACAATTGGAGAGCTTGAGGATGCAGATACAGTGACGCGAAACAGCAAAAGAATCTAAAGTGATAAATATAATGCATGTATAATGTATCCCATTTCAATACCTTTCCGAATTTGCTATTGTTTTTGCAAGAGATATGAAGCTTCTGGCCTTTGGGAGGGCTGTCAAATGCCCATGCAAAGGCTTCATCCCATTCAGGTGATGCACCAGTCGAGACAATCTGTGTATTACATCATGTCAGTTAGGACAATCAACTTTACGTCCGTATGTGCATGAGCGCAAATGCTCACGTGCAAAAAAAAATGTTCAAAGCCAATTAGGTATATTTGATGGTGAATATCAGTTACCATCAGTAAAAAAAACAAATATGTCAATTCAAAATGCACGTTTTCAGTATAGCAAAACAGACCGCCAAGTGCCAATAATTTCCTTACTTCAAGTTAAGCACCAAATGCAAAGGCACTAAAAATTACTAGGAGTTATTGCAATTTATAGTGTTAATGCCCTAATGCTAATAATGGAGCTGATGCAATGACTTCTTTGCATAGCAAAAAAACTTGTGACAAAAATTATGCTCCCCCATATTTTAGGGTTTACTAGAGTTTTAATGAAACCCTGATAGGCGCCACACCCTTAAATACTTAAAGCCACAAGAATTAGAAGTAGGACAAATAATGAAACAATAAACCTTAAAGGACATTCCAGTTGGGCTCAACTCATAAACCAATGTCCAAGCTTGACATGGACTGTCAAACCGTGATCCGGTGACCCAGAATATAAGTGGACATAAAACCAATAAATAAGCAAACATTCCAAGGATATATTATATAAAATATTAACTGCAGACTGTAGCAGGTTATTATTGTCAACGTGGAAGTAATGAATTGTGCTAATGACAGATATCCCTGAAATGCGCTGAACAAACAATTTTGGCATACCTTTGTTAACCTTGGTGGATTATTCCCAAGAGTAAGCTTGCAGAATGCACTAGGATTTCCCACAGATTGCCGTAGATTGCTGCCACGCTTTATAGTAACTGTAAGTGTCCCAGGCAAGCACTGAAGAAGCAGCTCTGCCTTTTCTTGAAACCGTGGTGGGCCAGACTGTATCAAGTACTGAAGTAGAGGAATTGCCTCTGAGGCAGCAACTGATTGAGCTTTAAATACTTCAGCTGGGCAAGCTGACCATGCTTGCCTAAGAAGATATAGTGAATCCAGTGCTGCTTCTTGAGTTGCCTCAGAACCAGTTTTAAGGGAAGTTACAAGATGAGGAATGC
This sequence comes from Dendrocalamus sinicus, assembly GCA_036346575.1. NCBI lineage: Eukaryota > Viridiplantae > Streptophyta > Magnoliopsida > Poales > Poaceae > Dendrocalamus > Dendrocalamus sinicus. The sequence goes on along the minus strand of CM070657.1, from coordinate 29,435,730 downwards.
ATAATGTAGCAGGTTCAGTGACTCTCAGACGAGGGAAATTGCTAAGTAGAGAATTAAGCGCTTTAAGATACTCCTCATTGGCACTCCCAGATGCCCATATATCCTTCTCAATTGAAGCTGCATGCAAAACACCATCATCAGATACAGAAAGTAACCGCTGGATACAAGGAAAAAACATATTCCAGGTAGCCATAAGAAAATTGTTTTAAAAAACTGATAGGTAGACTTAAAAATGCCTACTTTGTGTAGAAAAAGCACTAAAACAATAATCTCATATTGGAACAGTGAAATAAGTATGAACTTCACACAAATGTAAACAACTTGATTCTTGTATTTGCTAGACATCACTGAGAATTGACTTGTGGTTAATTCTAAAAGTAGATTTTGACTTCTATAAGGTGATATGAGAATTGACTAATACAAAATGAATACGACAGAAACAAGAAATATTGTTTTACCAGTTATAACTCTGACTGTTTCACTTGTGGCATACTCTTGGATAGTGTGATTATTGAATAGAAGTTTGACAAACATTGCTGCCTGAACAGAAGTGTCGGGATTGCTTGAACTGATAAGGTCCAGCAGGACCTGGACACCACCAGATTCTGCAACTGCTCTCTTATTTGCTCGGCTATACATGACCAGATTCTGCAAGGCACAAATGGCTACGACTTTCATCTCTTCAGTTGGTTGATCTTCAAGAAGATTAACCAGAGCACGGCATGCTGCAACAGCATCAGTAGAACGAGCAAGACCTTCGTTTTGGAAAAGATCTCCAAGTGCAAGAGCAGCAAGCAACCTTCCCTGTTGAGACTGTGTCTGTGGATCCAGAAGGTACATGGACAAAGGCGCAATAGCATTTTTCGCAGCCTTTGCCTCCCTGATCCGTACATTGTTAAGCAATGCCTCAATGAGTCTGGCAGCAGCTTCCTCACACTGATGACTCCTCAAGAGGTCCAGCAAGGCTTCCACAGCACCACTTTCAGCCATTGCTTCTGCACTTGTTGAATCATCACTCTCCAATACAAGCAGGGCATTCAGTGCACCCACAACAGTACTTTCAGTTCCTGACCTGAGCAACTGCACTAGTACTGCAACAGGTACCTCAAGGAAAAACTCGGTACTGTACTGCAAAATACTAGACAAGACAGATGCTGCAGATTCCCATACAACATGAGGCAACGGAGGATCAGATTGCAACAACACCTTGGACAACTCAAAAACACCACCTTCCTTTGCAATTGTATTTGGCCAAGCTAATGCAAGGTTAGCAAGAGCTTTTATAGCTCTCTGCTGTAAATTTGGCAAACCCGATGAAAGAACTTGAATAAGAGGAGGGATGGACTGCTCTGTTATTGTATCCTTCTGGAGGTGTTCTTCTAGAAGAAGATGAGATAGGAGTTCCGCAGCTAATTGTTGCACAGCTGGTGGAGATGAATTCAGTAAAGTAATGACTGGCTCAATAGTTCTGTGGGGTGTCAAGTTATAATCAGCGCGACATTCAGGATGCTCCAAAATATTCACAAGAACTTGCAAAGTGCTGTACTGCCCCTCAGGACCAATATCTGCCTTAGAAAGCAAAGAGAAAAGAGGTTGTACTACTTTGGCTGCAGATGGACCTTTTGCTATGCTAGCATTGTTTGTCAAAATCCGAAGCATTTCTGCCAATGCCATGCAAAGAAAATCCGGTGCATCATGGAGAATATCAAGAATGCTCTCAATTACACCAGCCTTAACCATTTCCAATTTGCAAGCCGGTCTGTCCTTTCCAAGTTTCACCAAAGCTCTAGCAACTGCCTCGTGAAGCATGTAGTTTTTGCCAAACAAAAGCCCAACAAGACGAATGACGACCCCATGTGCTGCCACTAATTCGGCCAGTTGCTCATCATCTAGAAGCCTATCCAGTGCACGAACTACAGAAAGCTGGGCAGGGTTATCTTCACTAACCAGTAAACCAACCAAAGGCTCTACACAACGGGCTGCAGCCATTGTAGAACGGATCCTTGTATTTGCAAATAGAACACAGCACAGTTCTGCAGCATCACCTTTCAACTCAGCTGAACAATCCGAGGAAAGAATCCGGCACATAACATCCACTGCATTCATCTCAACATCTGCAACCGCAAGTGCTCTTGATGGATTGTCACAAAGCAGCCTGACAAGTGCTGATATAGCTGCATGCTGCTCCCTCTCCATGCCAGTACTCAGAATTTCTACAAGCGGCTGAATAGCCTGGCGAGCTGACTCACTGTTCCTGACATGGTCAGCACAAAACAAGCTCTCTAATGCCTTTGCAGCACTATAGCGTGAATTTCTTCCTCCTAGACGAAGTACTGCCACAAGTTGTTTAACAGCACCAAGTGCTGATTCATGTTGCCTTATTTCCGCACTACTAAAAAGAATTCCCAACAACTCAGTTGTAGCTTCTTCTGTTGCATCTTGTGGGCTAAGTGATAGGTATTTGGTAAGTGCTTCTAAAATTCCAGCTTCAGCCATTAGCAGCATGTTTGGGGGGCACTCAACAGCTAATTGTGTAAGAAGACCCAATGCCAAGAAAGGAGCACCGGGTCTTTCTGGAATTGGTTTAAGTAGATCAACAAGAAGAGGAATAGATTTTCTGGAAGCGGAGCCAACCCTGATATCATCAACTCTGAATAGCCTCTCCAACGCAATCTGATCAGGATTGTGCACCAACATGAATTCCTCCGATAACTCCAAAAAATCAGCTATATCAACATCAGCACATCCAAGCAAAGAAATGAGTCCAGTTGCCGCCCCAGAATTAGCAACAGCCAGAAGAGTTCCTCTGCTACCATTGCTGACCAGACTTGCCAAAGCTTGTGCAGCAAAGTACCTGTATGCTGGCTCATCGGACCTTAACAAGTTTGAGAGCACAGGAATTGAGTGCAGTGCTGGATTAGAATGATTTATCTCTCTTTCGTGAAATAGCAAAGCAAGAAGTAAGGCACAGACCCATGCGGTACTATCTTCTTCACCCTGACAAAAGCATGAACAGGCATCAAGAGCAGTTCCAGCAATCAAAACAAACTTGACAAGCTATAAGCAGCAAGATGATACATAATGGGTACGTAAGGAAATAACAAAGTAAGAATCCGAGTTCCAATATTTGCAAAGTGGATCTTCCCTCATGAAAACAAAGAATTTAGGGAACCCGGAACCCTACTAGTCAACTGCAATCTGGAAATGATGCCAAATTCACACAGACGGAAGTGAATGCCATAAGAATTTCGCAAATGCTAGTCATGATGTCCAGCCAATAAGACAACAGAAATACACAGCATCTAAAGTTTACTTTAAATCCTTTCTAATTTGAAGGACATGTGACATCAAAGGAGACATACTATCTTACAGCATGAATAACAAAATCCTAAATAGAACTTCTATCAGATCAGATATCTGGATGTCAGCGCAGAAGATATATGATGAGTCTCCACAGAGTAGAATTACGTAAGTTTCAAAACCAACGTACCAAACAGAAGTTATCATGCAAACTAATGGAATTGAGAATAGAAATAGAAGCAGAGTGATTGAATGGACCTACACAATATCTATACATAGGCAATTAGGCAATGATCGTGCACAGAAAACACTAATCCTTAAGCCCTCAATCAATTCATAGGAACAACCCTAGAATTCTTAAAAGACAAACAAACACAAGACAATGTTTCATCGAAATGTATCAAATTTTACTATAGGGCTCCAAGAACGGAAAAGGTTAATTAGATCAATGTTTCTTAGCTGTACGAGAGATGGAATACTACAAACAGTTAGGTAGAAAGCAATACTTCCAATCTAGCAATCCTGACTTCAACAACCTCTTAGCTGGGTTCTCTGGCAACTTATTCAATCTAGAGGGCATTGCTACGCTTAAGTGTATACATTAGTGTTGCCTAAACTGATTTCCTGCCTTCCAAATCGACCTAAGGACTATTCAAGGGAGCTAAGTAAATTTTAGGAGCTGTAACTATAATTTGGGTACGTAATGTAAAAATAGTGTGTAAGATACTAGCATTCACATACCAACTAGCACCCCAGCAAAGAATTACGAAAATAATGGAAACTACTAGCATTCACATACCACATATAGGAATGCATTTTGAGAAATCTTCTCGGTGAGCATTTCAACTGCTCCAGCTTCTAGAATTTCTGCTCTTGTTTTGCTGTCATGGCGAGCAAAGACAGCAAGCAGCCATAGTGGAATCATGTTACCCGAGATTACAGCAGTGCGGCACACAATTTCACCATCGCTGTTATTTTCTGTGGAGTGTCTGGAAATTTTGATGTCTGCTATGCTTTCACTGCTCACATTTTCAGAAGGCAAGTTTGTCATATGGATCATACCAACTAGAGAATGAATTAGCTGAATGTACAGGCTTGTGTCACACAGAATCTCTATCTGCTTCTGACAATGTTCTTTTGCTGCGCAAACAAGAAGAGCACATCCACCGACTTTTACTTTAAGCATGTTGGAGTTGATAACTCGCCGTGCGACTGATGATACGCAACCTGGGGTTTCAGAAACCAAACCACCCACAACAATATGTTGATCAGAACAGAGCCTTAACAGAACTTCTATGGCTTTATCTTGCAAGGAGGGTGCTGCATCAGCTACACATGAAACAAGGGGAAGTATGGTGTGGGGATTTTCGGCAAGGACTGTCCAGGGAGCCTTGGTATGCCCACTTGACACCTTTGATCTTGATAATAGCACCAGTGCATCAAGAACTTCTGATGTTGCAGCAGCTTCACCATTAGCAGCTTCCAAAAGCCCAGCTAGACCAAGTACCGCACCAGAGCGATTAATAATATCTGAAAGAGGCTGGTTAATGGGTTGGCACTGTAAAAGGCGAGCTATTGCTGCTGCTGCATGAGTTCTTCCATCAATAGTTCCCTCTGTAAGCACACGTGTTACAGGGAAGAGAATTTCTTCAAAAGATGCTTGGACAGATAATTCATGATCAAGAAAAAGGTTTGCCAAAGCTCGGGTCGCTTGTTCTGCTACTTCAAGAACTGTAGAATTTGCAAGTGAGACTAATGGAGCTAATGCATCCCGTCCAACTGCAGCAACCTCCTTATTTTGCTTTATTGAAAGAAAAATGGCAGCAAGGCAACAGGAGGCCTCCATTAGTATTTTGTCGGACTGCACATCAATCAGTTTCATGACAGACCAAAGTGTCTTCACTGCAATATGAGTTTCTCGCAAGTCCTTGCGACAATGAAATAGACCAGCAAGAGCAGATGCTGATTTAGCCTGAGTTTCTTCTTTGGAGGAGCTTAGAATTTTGATCATTGTCTCAACGGCATCATTTGCGGCACTTCCTTCATGCAGAATATCGTTAAATGATGCAACAGAAAGCAAGCTTTTTAAAGCATCCAGAACATAAACTTTTGACTCAGGCTGTTCACTTGTCAACAGAGCAGATAACTGACTAATAGTTCCTGTATCTGACTTGTGAATGAGATGATTTAGTGTTTTAGATGCTATCTCCTTGCCATTGTCACTTCCATTTTTGAGAAGCCATAGTAAAGCAGGAACAGCATCAGCACTTTCAACACATGCTCGTATGTCTTCACTGTGATTGCACAAATTACCAAGGATGATTGCTGAATCTTCTTTAGCTTTTGGAGACCCAGTTTCTAAGATTTGAACAAGAGGAGGTATGCCACCAGCAGCAGTGATAGCCCATTTGCTCTCATCATTCTCCTTTGACAGAAGGGCGAGCAGAGCAACAGCACATTCCTGCTGCTGTTCTGAGGAAAGACCAAGTAAAGAAATCAATAGCTGAACACCCTCACGACCTTGCAGAGCTTGCCATAGATCACAATCCTTCTTGCAGAGAGCAAAAAGTGATTTCATGAGGTCGTCTTGCACCTCAGTACCTGCCATGGTTATCAAACCAACAAGCAAGCGTTTTGCATCAGAATCTGCAAGTGTCTTGCAGAGAACTGGGTTACTATACAAGCTGGCCAAAGCTTCAATTACTCGCTCCTGTACAAGGAAGGCCACCTTAGGCTTAAACTGTTTCATCAGTGTTTTCTCAATGACTAGAGGGTCTGAAGCACTGACAGATTCTGCATTTGTGTCATATATCATCAAGGCTGAGGCCAATGCACCAAGAGTGTCAGCAATCTGTGCAGGTGAAGAGCATGACTCAATACTTTCACCAAGGCTTGAGATTACATAAGATAAACCACCAGATATATTTGCTAATGCACACATTGCATTTTCTTGCAATGCTTGAGCAGATTCCCCTTGCATGAACTCTTTTGATGGAGCAATAGTAGCATTTATAAGAGCAGGAATCCCATTAGAATTAGCTATCTGACGCCGGGCTTCTTTACTCTGTGCAGAAAGGGATTTGAGAGCACCAGCAGCTTCAGCTCTAATGGAAGTTTCATTACCAGGACCAAGTAACTTTAGGAGCTGTTTTGTTGTTTCCCCAGATAAAACTTTTGAACAAACAGACGAATCTTCCATCATCAAAGCACCAAGAAGATTGCACACATTTGCAAGGGTATTTGTTTGTCCAGAACCAACCAGCTTTATAAGTATATCAACTCCACCACATTGCACAGTTGCTGACCAAAACCCCTCTGTGTTTTTTGATAAATTCTTTAGTGCTCCAGTTAGCAGGCCATCCACCAAACTCTCATTCTTGAGGCTAACTTTGAGTTGCTCCCACAGTACAGGAACAACATTTTCAGTTGAGAATATCTTTGATCCAACGTGATCCCTTATCCCACCATGCGAAACAGCATAAATAGTTTTGGCAGCTGCAGTTTGGTTTTCAGCTGACTTGGACCTGAGAAGAGCAAGCAACGGAGGGATGCAACCACCGAGCAGAACCTTCACCCTTAGCTCCTCTTCCTTGCAAAGAGACCCTAGAACAGTAGCAGCCAGCATCTTAACTCCAGATGGGCCAGACCTGAGGAGAGAAACAAGTATCGGAACAGCCTGTGAATGTGATCCAACAGCTCCAAATGCAGTATCACGTGTTTGAACAAGATCCAATAACTGCTTCAAGGAGCTTTCTTTCTCTTGAGTTGACAAAGAACTCTGCCGTAACTGCTCAATACATTGAGCAACGCTTGAAAGTGTTTCTTCATCCTCCACATTGACTCGGTTCCTGCAATTACAGAACAATTAAGACTTGGAGTTCTAGTGTTATACAATTCACAATAATTCATATGTGTTACAAGAACATTAGTTTCTGCGAAGTCCACAGATATGATACTAACAGATAGCATGATTAAGGTGTATGGCGTATTTGCAACAATATCTGGAAATAAGCAATCTCCACATAGGTAACAGATTCATATCCTAGAAAATATTTTACTTTGTGTAATATTATCAACCTGACCCTTATTAGTACTGGTCAATTTGCATTAGTATGACTGTTAAATAGTATTTGCCTCTTTGCTCCACATACTTCAGCATGCTACATGTTTACAGCCCCAAAAAAAACCAAATGTTTTACTAAAGTAATCTCAAATAGCAATTGGTATCCTGTAACAGTTAGCTGCTCAACCACCATTGCCATTTAGTATCCATTTTCAAGAGTCCAGGTTCATCAGTAGTTTTCCTCGCAAAAAAAAGGTCCATCAATAGTTTACCGCTTTGGCAACATAACCCATCTGCTCTTTTTATTACTCAAAATGGAGAATATTTCATTAGGCCCAACGGATCAACTTGATTTCAATAGGGCCAGAAATGTAAGCCCTATGCATTTGAACAATGTGCTAGTATCTAAGAATTGATTATTTCTCCGGCAGCAGACGCTGCATCAGGCCATTACTTCGGTTGACTTTAAAGTTTAAAATGTGATTTGAATGCTCAATTATACTGTATTTAGTGCATTCCCTGAAGTTTCTTAGTACTGCTTTACTGGAAATAAATAGCTACTTCATGAACATATTGTAATTTATTTTTTTTAAATAGGGGAGGAGAACACCCCCCCCCCAAAAAAAAGGGGGGCTTCTTATAAAGAACACACAATATAGTTCTTACAGGTGCTTAAAGGAACCTTATTGTAATATATTAGTCGATTAGTTCTAAAGCTGTTAAATTATTTGCACGCCAAAGAAATCCATAAGGCATTACAAATAAGTAGGTATGCCATGATGATACAAAGTTATACCCAGTAGCAAGGTTCCCAAAACCGGAACCGGAAGGCCGGTAACCGCCGGGATTTTGAACCCTGCCCAGTAGCACTAAAAACAAATTTAAGGCATTGCTGCTTAAAAGTTATGTAATCTCTCGAGTCTAACATGTTTTCATATTTTAATCGTATCTTTGAAACTAGAATTGCAGAACATCTTAGAATCTACAATAGTATCTTATTATAATGGTAATATTGTAATCCGATGAAATCATGTATTCTCATGTAGCAGGTGTAGTTGTAGATTCTTGTTTCTGTCATAATTTCTTCAAGACAAATCCAAATAATATTGAACCAAAGCATCAACAAAGTTTCTAATCGAATTTCAAGGCAGAAAATTTTGGTGAGGTGCTGGAGCAAGTGTTGTAGACTCTTCATTTTCTTTTCCCCCACTAATTCGGTCATCGAATTTCAAGGCAGAAAATTTTGGTGAGGTGCTGGAGCAAGTGTTGTAGACTCTTCATTTTCTTTTCCCCCACTAATTCGGTTTATAGAGACGAGACTTCTAAAAACATATCCCTTCAGTGAATGAAAAGGAACATTTTAATAGCTCTGTCTTCTTTCCCATTTGTTATTCCAACAATTAACAGCAATTCTAGATCATCTTTTGTAGACTTCACAATTTTTGTATTGCATGATTTGATGAAAGAGAAAATCCTAGAAATGCTACAGTTAAAATATCAATTATTCTCAAATTTGTGAAAGAAAAAGAAGAAGAAGAAGAAGAAGAAGAAGAAGAAGAAGAAGAAGAAGAAGAAGAAGAAGAAGAAGAAGAAGAAGAAGAAGAAGAAGAAGAAGAAGAAGAAGAAGAAGAAGAAGAAGAAGAAGAAGAAGAAGAAGAAGAAGAAGAAGAAGAAGAAGAAGAAGAAGAAGAAGAAGAAGAAGAAGAAGAAAAACATTAAGAGGTTTTATGACTAGTACTGCTGTGGTAGAGCTCATTTCTTCATGGTATCTACGAGAATTTTTGCATTATCAACCAAGAAGTAGAATCAAAACCTACTTGCCCATTTTCATGACTGAACGAGGAGTTGGTGGCTCTGAATCTTGAACTTTGTCCACATGCCTTTCCTGTTAATAGCCAAGCAGAAGTGATTAATATTAAAGACTCCAGCATGTAACTTTGGAACTTTACATGAACTGATAGCATCTCATTGCAGAAAACACTGAACACTGCAATTACTAGATTCAAATGAAGGATTACATTTGAACAGCTAGACATTATTACAAAACTTAAATGTATTTAAATAATGGAAATAATGCCTTATGAAATAGATTGGATGTTCGAATGGGAGCATGTTGTCAGATCACTGTTATTAAGTCATCGACTAATCGGCGATTAATCCACGACTAGTCGTCAAGTCGGTACATTCGGTACATGACGGACGACTAGGGAGGCCGACTCGACTGGAGCGATTAGTCGAGCGGTTGAACGACTAGTCAGCTACTAGTCACGATTAGCCGACCATGTCCAGCCGCACGACTAGAAGCTGACCCACTAGATCAGTAAGTTTGAGGCCCACTAGGGAGGTTCGGCCCGACCGAGACTTAATACTAGTGACTCAATAACCCTAGTCCTCATTGCACACCACACGCGCTACTTTGGTTGTAGTATTAGTATAATAATCCCAGTTTGCTTCTTTATTATGACTGTGATAATTGTAAACCTGACTCTGGGGACTAGTCGAGACTAATCGGTCGACTAGTCGCCCTCTTGGCGACTCGACTCGACTTTACGACTTAATAACCTTGTGTCAGATCATAAATCCCATGGGATTTTGTCAGAGTGAAAAGTGACATACAAAAGAATCACCATCCTGGTAGTGTAATAAATCACAGTTATCTTGCATGTGCAGAAGTATGCAGAGCCTCAATAATATGCGCTAAGTCGACGGAAATCACATGGTTATGGACACTTCAGAAAGTAGTATAGATTGAATTAAAACAATTTTGTTTCTAAGATGCCTATGAAGTCGGTGTAGAAAATCTACCCAGATAACAACACCATTGAACATTTTCATAATATGAACTTCCTTTCAGGTATCAGGACTCCCTCTAACTACATGGATGCATGCCAAAATTTTCTATGTCATGACTCCAGTTAACTTTTCCAAATTGATCCTCTGGATCATAAAATCAAATTTCACATGACACATGACTTTATAAGCAAAAAATAAGATTGAACAAGACAACAATCATGAAAAGTAAAAACCGTGAGAAAAAAGGTTGTATTGTCAATCAAACATGGATCCCATGACAAAGAAATGAACCTGAGATCAAGATCATGCACAGATGTACAGAAACCCATGGTCATTCAATCAGTTTTATTTTTTTACATGCTTTCACTTCGTCCAAATAGCTGCATTACATTAAAGCTATGTTTCCAAGTTAGGCCATTTCCAGCCCTTCTGTTAGTAAAACAGTTTTTTTTTGGGGGGGGGGGGGGGGGGGTAACAGTAAGGGTATTTGTAACACACCATTAAGAATCTATTCAGCCCATTTTCACCATCACCCAAGTAAACATATATGACCCAGATGCATGTCGTTGCTAGTTTTCTTACGGACAAAAGGACAACTTAAGTAACAGCTTCCTAGTTCCTCAGTCTCAAGACACAGCTATTGCTAATTATTTCCCACACTCAAGTTTGGTAGCCCTAGTTGAACGGCTTTTAAAATACAGCTCCATTAAAACCCCAATGCTTAAAATTTGACAAGTACGCAGGAAGGACTTTTCTCAAGTAGACTGAATACTGATCTCACTTTCAAATTGTATCCTACTGCTATACTATTTACCCTTTCATCCAAAATGTCCACATCAAAACCCAACGTAGTCCAAATAATTCCTTTCAAAAAGCAAGACATCAGAATTATAATTCAAGGAATACTCAGCAAGCGACAGGCTGCCATTCTACTAGCTCAGAAACACAGCATCCATGAGGACACCAACCAGATCTGCGCCGCCATGGCTACCACCATTGGTTCCATTGAACCGCCATGCTAATGCCGCCGCCATCTTATAGCTGTAAGCCCTTGAGTTGAGCAGATCAGAATATCCGCTTCCTCAGTGCCAAGCTCTCAACCTGAAACCGACACAAGAACAAACAAGTTGCGTCAGATCCAAGACATGAACATCCAAATCAAGTGAATTATACATCGAATTAAGACCAGGTTTCGCCTCAGGCTTAAGCAACTACCGACGCGCAACCCCAGATCTAACCACACATGAATGTGGCAGCTGCTCCCTCCGACTGGACAACAGACACTCCCAAATCACTAAACTAGCAAACCAACTCCCACAAATCGCTGCATTCGACGCCAATTAGCCCGCGAATTCCCCACGCCTCCAACTAGATCACGCGCCTCCGCTCCGAAATGCTCGCAATCCCCGTGCTAGGCATCGAATTACGAACCAAAACCAACCGCACTGAAGTTACTACTACTCCAAGTAACTGCGCCGCAGCCAAAATCATCACGGAAAAAAACCCCGGGAAATTGAGAAAAAAATCCCGGGAAAAAGCCGCGGAGAAAGGCGAACCTCTCATGGAATCGACGCGACGGGGGCCCGAGATTTTGCGAACAATCTCTGGAACTCGCCTCTTGCTATCTCGCCACCGCAGATCCAGCGGGGAGGGAGGCACCCATACACAGAGGCGGAGGCGTCTGTTACGCTCTCTCTTTTCTCGGGAACTTTATTTCGCTAATTTTCGGGGGTGCAAACGGGGCGGCATTTATATAGCAAATGAGCTCTGCTCTTCCAACGACTGCCGACAGTGGCACTGGGGGACAAGACGGGGAGCTTGGGAATTCGCAGTGGCATTTTTGCACGATCACCCTTGACAGATTACCTATTTGCTAATAAACCCTCTAACTGTGGACAGATAACTATTTAGTGACTTCATTTATATCGGACAAAATCATATGTAAATATCTGTATATAAATTATTGCTATTTATAAGCTAAAACCAAAATCAAAAGCTAATATGAACGGACAGCCAAGGTATTGAATGGAATGCTCTAGTGGAAAGGTCTAAATGTAAGAGCGTAGTTGGTTTTTGTTCAAGGAGCTGTTCAAAAGTGACATGTCTTTTGAGTTTTTCTGTAATTTTTAGTTTTTGTTAAAATAACATTGTAGTGGTAGTTAGTTTTTTCGATATGTTCATTTAAATAAAAATAAATTAAATAAAAAATTATTATATCTCCATAGATAATGCAATGGAAAAAAAAGAAAAAAAACTACGTTAAAAAATTAACGTGTTATAAACTATATGTGGTTATTGAAGCTAGAAGCTGTTTGAAGCGGGCTGGCCTTAAAGCTTCGGTGATTACATTAAGCGGAAATGGGTTTTGTTAATTAGGGAGCAGTGAGCACGGTACGCTGGTCGAGCTGGTTGTTGATTAGTGCCAGTCTGCATGGGCTGGAGGGGTTTTGTCTTCCACGAGACAAAATCAGCAGGTGGGAGAGGTATCTGCCAACTTCCAAATAGCTGTAAAACCAGTGCCCACGAGCAAATCGAACGCAAAACAGTTAGACACATTCTTAAAAATTGGATAAATGCTTGTTCATGGAAGTCCCCTTTTTGCAGAGACGTTTGTAGCTTTTGTACAAACTGATTAATTCGTGCCAACCCACTCTTTTCTCCCTTGCATTTATATGATGATCCGCGACATAAACATAATGCCTTTTTACGAGTGCCAGAATCACGGGTAGCTGGCTAAAGTTCGACGTGAGTATAAAACATGTCCTTCAATTAATCATGTTTGTGTTACCAAACTATCAGAGAAGTTATTCTTTTTATGGTGAAAACTTCGTAGGAATTTCACGGAAAATTTCCTGACGAGGATAGTTCGATTCCTTCCAAAATCATGACCTTAGTATATCAACCATGTTATTGTATTTAAGTCTCAACTAGCAAGCTTCTGCAGGTAGTACTATGTCTAGCTGGATTAACCAGGTTACAGATTTCTTGCTGTCTTGTTTGCAACATGATTATACTCCTGACTGATCAATGAAAGCCTTTGCTCTTGGTCTGAAAAATGTCTCAACTAGCCGCTGTTAATCTGTCAATTTCTCCCAGTGTGGAAAACGGCATGTCCATGACATCTCTCTTCAGTTATTCCTGTGTAATGATGATTACTTAAAAGGCATGCTAGTTGCTACGTATGATTGCGATTGCCTAATCAGCAGGTTACCGTATTGGACCATACAAGCCAAAAAGAAGATGCAATCCCTGGGAAACTCGCAACCCAGCCTAGCCCTGCTCGGCGTTCCCATGTGCAAGATGAGTCACTTAATTATTGACGGAGGCTTCGAATTAACGAAGTAAAGTATTCCACTACCGTAGTGTTAAGCATAGTGGAGTACTTCACATTTGAACGACCGGCTGATGCGCCTGCAATTATTGGATGGTAATAGAATTTGTCCTACTTTTTCAGTTTTTTGCTCTCCTAATGCGATGATGAATTGCGGGTGAAGCCTTCGCGGAATCGCGGGGATTTCTTCGGCGACGATGCCGACCGCGCAACGGTCGGTGGCGACGTTCTTTGGGTGAACGCGACGCCACAACCACATCGTGGCTCCCATATTTTCAACTTATCGCTTACATCTTTCTATGAACAAATAAATAGAATGATTTTTCTACCCTTATTTCAAAGCAGTTTATCGATATGATATTTTCGAAGTAATTTATTAGCATTCAGTTTGTTTACACAAACGATTGTGCTAGAATAAAAAAAACATCAATTGCAATTGAAATGAACACACCCATTAGATGCGTAGCTAATTGATTCTTAAATAATGAATTATTCAGTGCATGTGTGTGTTTGAGCCTGTCAGCAATATCGAGTACCACCGAGCGTATCGCGTTGTGACCACGCCTGCCTCCGTGACTCCAGCACCTGCCGTTTGGCTAGTTTCCTTGTATAGATAATATAGCTTCCTTGTATAGATAATATTGTCATCTTACTAATTGATTTAGCTTGTATCTTTCCATGTAATCCGACTGTAATCAACGACATGTATATCTATAAATATATAGAAAAGCAACGCCCCTTGGTGTGGTGATTCTCCCAATCTCTCTCTTTCTTCACTCTTTCACCTGGTATCAGAGCTAGTTCTGATCTTCTTTTTCACGCCGTCTTGATCTTCCCCACCGTGCGCCATGTCTACCTCCGAGCCACCCCAAGCTTCCACACTTGTCGGCACCCTGTCCACCAACACCGCCGATGCCGCCAACACCTCCACCACAACCCCTTCCTCTATTTCAGCTGTTATTCATGTGGCTAGTGTGAAAATGCATGTCCCTGTGACCCTCGACTTCAAGGCTTCTAACTACGCGACGTGGCAAAAACTTCGTCACCATGTTCCTCGGCAAAATCGGCCTCCTCCACCACATCCGTGACCCACCGTCGACCATAACCTCGATTGAGTGGACCCAGTCGGGCTACAGCATAGTCTCTTGGTTCTATGGCTGCATCTCCGACGATATTTGTCAAATCATCATGGAGCCCAACCAGTCAGCCGTCCATGCTTGGACCGCCATCGAAGAGTTGTTCTGTGACAACAAGGAGAGCCAAGTCGTCTTCATCGAGGTCGAATTCCAGTCAATTGTTCAAAGCGGTATGTCCATCATGGCCTACTGCCAATGTCTCAAGACACTTGCCGATTCCTTGCGCGATGTTGGTCAGCCCGTGTCCGACAAGGCACTCATCTTCAACATGCTTCGCGGTCTCAATCCGCGCTCCAAGACCACCGGGACCTTGATCGATCGGCCCTACAAGTTGAACACTGGCGCAACGCCATAGCAGAGGAGCACAAGGCCCTATAGGACAACCACACTTGATCTCTTGTGCCTCCCCCACCAGGCACTAACATCATCTCCAGCAAGTGGATTTTCAAACATAAGTTCCACTCTGATGGTACCCTCACCCACTACAAAGCTCAATGGGTTGTGCGCGGGTTTTCTCAACAACTTGGCATCGACTTCGCCGAGACTTTTAGCTCTATCGTCAAGCCAGCCACCATTCACGTGGTTCGTATCCTTGCAGCCTCTCACTCATGGCCCATTCGACAACTCGACATCAAGAACACCTTCCTCCATGGCCACCTCGGCGAGATCATCTATTGTTAACAACCATCTAGATTTGTTGATCCCCGCCGCCCTGACTATGTTTACCAGCTCCATAAGTCCTTATACGGGTTGAAACAAGCCCCTCGTGTGTGGTACCAGCGTTTCGCATACTACATCTGCACCATTGGCTTCGTTTCATCCGCCTCTGACACTTCGCTATTCATCCTCAAGCGCGGCAACGACATGGCCTATCTTCTACTGTACGTTGACGACATCATCCTCACCGCCTCCACCGATTGACTACTTTCGACACTCACTCGATCACTTCACACCGAGTTCTCGATGATCGACCTCGGCGACCTACACTTCTTCTTGGGCATCTCCATCACTCTCCTGCCAGCTTATTCCTCTCTCAACGCAACTATGCATCCGAGCTTCTCCAGCACACAGGCATGACAAACTGCCATCCAGTTGCCACCCCTGTTGACACCAACACCAAACTCTCCGCTTTGGCTGGTTACGTGGTTTTCATCCCCACTAAGTATTGGAGTCTGGCCGGTGCCTTGTAGTATCTGACGCTCACCCATCCTGACATTGCCTACGCCATTCAACAAGTCTGCCTTCATATGCATGCTCCTTGTGATCCTCACTTGGCCCTCATTAAGCACATCTTGTGCTATGTGAAGGGCACCTTAGACTATGGATTGCACCTGCATACCTCTCCGACAGACTCCCTCACAGCGTATTCTGATGCAGACTAGGCAGGTTACCCTGACTCACACCGCTCGACATCTGGTTTCTATGTCTACCTCGATGATAACTTGGTTTCATGGTCATCTAAACAGCAGGCCACTGCCTCGTGTTCCAGTGCGAAGGCTAAATACTGAGCCGTTGCTCATGCCATAGCTGAGTGTGTCTGGTTGCGCCAACTTCTCCTCGAGCTCCACTACCCACTTTCCTTTGCCAGGTCGCCTACTGTGACAACGTTAGTGCCATCTACATGTCCACCAACCCGGTACAACGCCGGCGGACCAAGCATATAGAGATCGATGTCCACTTCGTTCGAGAGAAGGTTGCTCTCGGTCAAGTGCGCGTTCTTCATGTTCTGACAACACTACAGTTCGCCGATGTGATGACCAAATAACTTCCAACAAAGACCTTCCAGGAGTTTCGCTCCAGTCTCACCGTTCAACCTCCCCACGATTCGACTGCGAAGGATGTTAGAGATATCGAGTACCGCTGAGCGTATCGCCTGCGACCACGCCTGCCTCCGTGACACCAGCACCTGCCGTTTGGCTAGTTTCCTTGCATAGATAAGATAGCTTTCTTGTATAGATAAAATTGCCATCTTATTAATTAATTTAGTTGTTATCTTCCCATATACTCTGACTGTAATCAATGACATGTATATCTATAAATACACAGGAAAGCAATGCCCCTTGGTGTGGCGATTCTTCCAATGTGCGAACGAAGTGAGGCCGCATTTGGATCGTGTCACTTCAAAAACCAATCGAGGTATTTCGGCATCCATGCAATTATCTCAGAAGATTTCAGGTTTCATTCATTGTATTCTTCTTTCACCACATACTATATATATTACGCCCTGCGGACTCTCCGGCCGGAGAGGATGTCCACGTGTCAGCCTCCGCGAAAAAACCCGCAAAGATTTGGTAATTACATTTAGGTCCCCAATTTTCACAAAAAGGTCCCTGGATTCTTGCAAAAAAGCCCCTACACACTTTTTTTGCTCGGTAGCAACCCGCGGTTTCCTGTAATTACGAACAGGCCCTTATTTCTTCCGAAAAGGCCCTCGGTTTTTTGCGAAAAAGCCCCTCTCTCTCCTTTTATTGCGAAAAGGCCCTCGATTTTTTGCGAAAAAACCTACGCTTTCTTTTTTCTGCGAATTTTCGTTTCTTTTACTTCGATCCACACGGTGGCTGGCGTGGCGTGGCGCTACACCTACGTGGCTAGTAAACAAAATGGCACGTGGAGCTGACGATGATGGTTTAGCTCGGTTGGACCTACCTTTTTCCCCTACTTAATATTTCCTCTTTTCCCTCTTCTTGCCATGGATTCATCTTCCCCATCACTGTTGATTGCTAGTTTGCTAGATGAGCACAGCTGCACAAACTAAGTGGCTGCTAGATACTGGGGAAGTGACGCTCGTGCTGTCATGCTTTCTTGCCAACTAACTCTGAAGCATTCCAATCTCCAACGACTGAACTTCCTACTCCCTCTCATAGTGATCGTCCCCAACCAAATCCTGAAAGATGTTCTACTGAATTGACCTGATGGCCAGGAGTAACATCTTCTCTTTGGACGTTGGGCATTCTTTGTTCTTCACACGTCTGAATCGATCTCAGAACAATGCCCGGGTTCTTTCCACTTTCAGTCAACTTATATTGGTACGAACTACAGTTACTAGTTTTTAAATAGTGTGTGCTTTAAGACGGGATTAATAGGAAGATTGTAGTAAAAAATATACTGAGTTCAGTTATACCGACCAAAATTACATGTGACTATTTTTCTATACATACTACCTATCATGAATAGTTAGAATTTAAATATTTAAGTTATAAACCATAAATAAAAAAGAACCCACCTAATGCCATATTGAAGACATTCTGCTAACTCATCAGCCTAAGGTGTAAGCCCTCATCCCATAGCTCAAGCAGATCAGTGTGAGAGCATCAAGCGTTCCAGGTCACCTTAGATGCCCACTAAACGTGGCCAAACTGTTCAGTTTTGTCCATCGTGGATAATTGGTTAAGCGAACAGTTTTGTCCATCGTGGATAATTGGTTAAGCCATATTTGTATTAGCTTCTAAAAACTATTTTTTTTTACAGTAGTTAGCTTTTAAATAGTGTGTCTTTGCAAGACGGAGTCTACTAATTAATTGTAATACACACTATAATGACTTTATATATTTCGATCAAAATTGCATATTAGTATCTCTCTGTAAATTATTACTATTTATAAACTAAAGGTAAAACTAAAAGTAAATATAAATATATCCGTACTGATTGGTGATTAATTAGTAGCAGCAGCATCCATCCAGTGGCTGACGAGATCAGAATTTCAGAAAACTGCCGCTGCTGCTCTGGTCTTTTTCTCTGCCTCTTTTTCTGCATGTGATGTGGGGCCTCACGGCCGGGCTTCCAATCCACCCCCGATCGATGGCCACCGCCCTCGTGGAACGTGCAAGTACAGTTGTATAGCTGACACAGGAACGCCGAATAGAATCTTCCGCAGCGTGCTGCCTGCACTGTCCAAAAGCTTTTGCAATTGATGGTTGACGGCGACTAGCACTGAGAACTACTGGTAGAAACTGTGCAATTGTAGGCACCGTTAAGCCTTGCAGGTTAGTGTTCCAACTTCCAAGGTGAAGGCCAGTATGGAACGCAGGAACTTTACAGTGAATTCGCAGGAACTTCAAAGGAAATGGTTCAACTTGTGCAGGAATCGGGTAAATTCTGGTGTTCCCAATGAGGCATGAGTAGTGAGTAGTAGTATACACTAGCAGCATAAATGGGAATACCGTTGTAAAGAAGCAAATGCTACTCGGATTTATGAGCACTTAAAAATGTGAAAAGAAGGCTCAAAGGTTTGTATTGGCATCTAGTCTGAATTCACCTCAAAGTTTTTTTTTCTTTTGAAACGAAATCCACCTCTAAGCTTCTAATCTGATGTGAAGTTTATGGGTGGGTTTTTTTAGGCTATGATTTACGACTTACATTTTTGAATTCTTGCTGTTTGTGAGAGGCAGTGCGCAGAGAAAAATAGTCGCATGCAATTTTGGCCAGTACAGCTGAACTCAATACACTTTTTACTACAATATTTCTGTTGATCCTGTCTTAAAAATACACCATTTAAAAAATAGTTACTATAGCATAAGTCATAAGCCACGAGCCGTAAGTCGAACCGAATGCAGCCTTACTACAGCTAGCTAGCTAGAAGATTGTTCCTGTTTACACAGTGCCACTGTCTCCAGCCCAGAATAAAGCTTGTGCTGAATAATCGGCCTAACACTGGCCCATTGTTGAAATCCGCCTTGGATCCACTTGGGTCAACTTCTTTTGATGTTCTTCTATTCGTTCATTGATCTTTGAAAATTGACGGTAGGTTTGGAACATACACAAGAGTTTTACAGAAATTTTACGAGAATCAACTCAAATTCTATAGGAATTTATGAAAGTTCTTGTGTTCCAACGACAAGACTGCACGGCTAGCTAGGTTTGCAAGATGTTTTGGTGGCAAATTTCAGGTCAATGAAGGTGTGAGTACTACCACTGTCAACCAGTGCCACTGTTGTCCTTCCCCCAATACTCACTAGAAGGGTATAAGTAGTTACAACTGTTAGTCTTTTCACTTCTTGAGCTGAAATCTGCATCAACTGTTGCTTTGAGTCTGAGTTGGGTGGGGAACTTTTATTTGTCTCTAGCTGGCAACCTTCGGCTTGTGGATCTTGCTATGACATTTCTTCTGTTTCTCCAACCATGAGTTTAACATGCTGATGTTGCTTACATTTGTGTCCAAGGAACCATTTGCCACCACAAAATTTACATATTTCTAAAATAAAGGCTATGAACTGCTTCGTTCTTCTAAAAATTTGATTCTATAGGAAGTGATAACCAGTCTTGTTTAATCCCACGTTGGTAGCATGAACTCCCCTTTTTGCCACAGCTCCAGCACCTTTTTCCATATCTTTAGCCATCTAATATGCTTCACATAAGGTTTGGGGCTTCAATGGTTTAAGATAGTGCTTGATATCATTTCTTAACCTATTTACAAAACATTTCACAAGTAAGTGATGATTCTGCAGGGGATTCTCACTCTTGTACACAACCATAAGTTCTTCAAACTTGTAAATATAATCCAAAATGCTGATGTTATGCTGCTTCACTGAATAAAATTTCTCTAGAACTTTGTACCCACTATATTGAGCAAAGCGATCACACACCATGGCACAAAAGTCAGGCCAGGGAGGTGGATTCAAATCAACCCCGTGCTTCTGAGCCATCTATTAGCCCTTCCAACTATATATATCTGAGCCAAATCAAATTTAGCCTCATCTGGGACATTGCCCATTGCAAAATAATTCTCACTTTGCCTAATCCATTCTAAAGGCTCACTGCCATCAAACTTGGGAAAATCTAGTTTGGGCTCTTTAGCAATAGACTTATAGAAATTGTTAACCATTTCATTACTAGGATTAGGATTCCATGGCCTGGCATGATAATGGTCTTGAGGATTGCTCATGTGTTTTCTTGGGTTTGGATACCATTGTCTAGCAGGCGTCCTTGGTGGGTGTTCATGTGATTCAAGGTAGGAGAGACAAGAGCCGACAATGGCAATTGGTTCTAACCCCAAGAATTTGGCGCTGCAGAGTAACCAGTAGAGGGTGAATAGGGATTACCTTTAGGGCTGGCATTGAACTGGACTCCCTGAGTATTGTTCAGATTAATTTGGCCGAGATCCCTAACTCTCCTCATCATTTGCATGTCTAGTTCACTTTGGCTGAACTGGATCTGGTACAGCTCTAGGCGCTTCTACATGCCTCATGAGATGGACACTCCCACCATTATTTGGCACAGTTTCTCTGACCTGAGATCCTACCATTCCTTGTAGTAAGCCAGGACTCCATTCTATTCATCTGTGCCTGCATACCCACGACCTGCTTCTGCAACTCACCCACCTGATGTTACACCATCTCTGCCTTGCTACTCACTTCCTTGGCCTCTTGCCGCACGGCCGTGAGTTCCGACGCCTCTCCCTCGTTTCTTGTCACCGGCTTCGTCATTTTCCACATTTAGTGCTAGGCTTAGGGATTTTACCAAGGAATGAATCATGAACTCTCACCTCACTCACAATCTCTTCCGCCTCCTAGGTCTGAAATTGGTTGGGGATTTTACAAGGAACTGAGATTCCCAACCCAATCAATTCCCGATTGATTCTTCGCCAAGGATTAGATTGCTGTAATACCACTTTGTCAGATCCTGAGATCTGAATTCAGATTTGGGGAAGTGGAGATGCGGAAGAACTAGGAAAAGCCTAACAACTACGACTAGATGCTTTTGGCATAATAACAGGATGCCTTTTCTCATTACAATCCGAGTTATATATGTGATTATATAATCCAGTCTTAAGAAATAAAAGGAAGATTACAAGCTAAACTCTCTGCTAACACAGAAGCTAAACTGTTCATGGTAATGAGCCATTTAGGACATAAACAGTAATTATTGAAACGCTTCTTGGCCGTTGATCTGGAACGAAGAGGTATAGAGCAATCTTAGCCGTCGCTGATAACTGAAGACCTTGCCTCCTGCTCTGAATATTTCCCTCTCGGTTCAGACCACATTTCGTCAGTTCTGACACTGCTGCTCCATGAGATTTTGTGTGACTGAGAGATCGATCCTGCTTGTTAGTCGCTGTTCACTTTAGGAGAGTAACATCGTCAGCATCTTGTGGATATTCATCGCTGTAACTCCACGATTATTTCAGCATGTTACGCCCTACGTTTTGTGGATGAGGCATGTCAACAGTTTAGCACCTAGGATATACACACGACACATCTCTCAGTAAAGCCTGGCTCAGTCCGGTAATATGCAGCAAATAGAGCTAGAACCCTAGAAGTTAAACTTGTATGATCATATCCAAGTATCCAATTATCCATTAATTTCTTTTCCCAGAAAAGACCAATTATCCATTAACAAGGAACAACTAGGTATTCTCTCTGCATGAAGCAACTGAAGTACTGAGACCCCGTTTGGCACGGCTCCACTTCACAAGTGGAGCTGTTTTTTTTTTGCTTCAGCTCCACGAACAGCTCCACCGGTGGAGCTGGAGCTATTTTGGTAGACTGTTTGGCAAAACAGCTCTACCTGTTTTATCATGCATGGTTGAGAGATGTCAATTGTCCAATATACCCCTATCTATTTGGCTTGTAGTAACATCAAGAGTTGTATGTTTCTACATGATTTTTCATCCGAGTAAATTTGAATTAAAAAAATTAAAATTTAAAATAACACAAAGTATTAGCAACCAATATTTAATGGCGTGGCGCTCCTTCACTGGTCGAAGACGAGAAGACCGAACAGAGGCACGGAGAATAGAAGAGCGGTGGCGGTCGCGTAAATTCACGAAAGTACAAGGGCAGTGGCATGCGGGCCTGCGGATGGAGCCGGGTGGAGCTACTTTTTTCAGCTCCATCTCGTACATATCTTTTGTCTTAGTATGTTTTAAGGGACTCCTTGGGTGGAGCTATTTTGTTTTAGCCCGTTTGGCACAAAACGGCTCCAAATAGCTCCAGGAGCCGGTGATAGAGCTGTGTCAAACGGGGCCTGATTCGCTATCCGGGTATGGATCTCACCTACGATGATGGCTACAACATTTTTTTTGTTCGATTACTACAACATTGAATACTCTCTTCCATCGATGTCTACAAAATTTTTCCTACGCCTGCAAAAATTTCCCCAAGACGAATGCGACAACTGCTGCATTCAAGATTTCCCCCTCGATCTCAGTGCACCATCCTGGGCAAGCTCACGTGCGTCTTGCGCAGCGAGGCCGTGCGGATCACGTCCTCGAAGCACCCTGCGGCCGGGAGCGGCGGCGGCGGGGAAGCCGAACCCACCGGAGACGCCATTGGCGCCTGCGCAGCGGTTGTCACGTCGCGCCGAGCGCTTCCTCGCTCGGCGCTCGCCTCCTCCCCGTCCGCCGCCGCAGGGGAGTGATCGATTTCTTGCGCGATCGAGGGATGGGGCCGCCGCGGCGGTGGCGGCGGGGCTACCGGGGTGTCGTCACGCTCGACGAGCTCCAAGATTAGGCGGCCCTCGACCTTTCTGGCGAAGACGCGCCCGCGCCGTGGGGCGGGCTCCCGCGAGACGACGACCCGCCCGTCGGCGGTGCGCGTCCGCGTCAGCGCCCACGGCGAGCGCCCCGCCCGGCGGAGCGACGGGATCAGGGGCGGCAGGCGGATGAGACGGCGCCGCCACCTGTACAGCACCCAGCACCCGCCCTCCTCCTCCTCGCCCCCGCCTCCCTCCTCCTCCCCCTCCTCCCCCACAAGCAACGCGGGATCGCCGCCGAGGCAACAGACCGCGCGGCACGATGCGGCCATCGTGCGCGTGGCCACGTTGCCGCCCCGGGTGACGTCGGCTGCGATTAGGGTTTGGAGGCCGATGAGGCTGGCGTCGTCGCGGCTCCCGGCGAGGTCGGCGGTGATGCAGAGGACCATTGCAGATTCGCGGCGCGCGTCCGGGTGGGAGCGCGACCGAGCGAGCGAGCTATTCCGAGCTCGATCGCCAATCCCGATGATATCCAGTTCGGGTTCCCCGGGCCCAGAGTTGGAGCGGCTTCTGTGGGATGATCTTCTCGAACGAATTCTTTGGGGGTGAGGATGACGTGTATTTATACTGGGGTGGATTGGGGGCTGGGCATGAAGAAGGGTGAGGACGTAATTAATCGTGTGTGTGTGTGTACAACGGATGGGCTGGAGAGGCACGGATAAATTCTTGCCGATCAAAGCTGATTTTACGGCTGGACCGCGTTACAGCCACACGCAAATTTTGATCCGGACGTTATGCTGGTATTCGTGGAATTTACTGTCCTGTTTAAAAGTACTGTGTGTTTTAGTATTTATCGGTGACTTTTAGTTAAAATAAGACTATAGTGCTATTAGTATTTTCTAAAATAGTCATATACTAGTATGTTGTAACGGAATTCATTTGATACGTGGAAAAGTCATCCTCTGTCGCAGAATCCTTACAACACTATTTAATGTTGTCGTCACCATTCTCTGGGGAAAGGATGAGTGGCTCCTGAAACTAGCTAAATACGAGGATTTCATACTAAAACTGGCTCCAGATACTATCTGGTCATGATCACCTACAAATTTTGTTCCAGGGACGATCTTGAGCATCACCTGGCAAATATCTACTTGCAGTCTTATGCATATTTGGTTTCACAATTGATTCCTTGTCAGGCAGTTCCAATGAATTGTCAGGACTTCTGTTTTCATCTTCATCCATGTAAGAATTTTCCAAGTCCAATACATCTTCGCTAAATGCATTTTCAGGACTAAGCAAGGATTGGAACGAACCACCATTGCCCAGGTCTGGTCTTTCTCCTTTTCCATGCCTGTCCAACGTGTTTGCAAAAAATCCATAAATTTCATCAGGAATAAGTTCAGAAGGTAACATGAGAATTCGACCAAGCTTTTGTGAACCAAATGAGAAAGCACTCCGTATGCGATAAAAGCTTCCTGCAGAAAATTAACACATGTTAACAAAACTTATCAGAACTATCCTTCAAAGAAATCTCCTGTATGTGACCAGTAGGAAAACGTGCCCATTTCTTCACAAGGACGACCACGGCAGCTGGCCGGCCTCAACAGCTGCGGCAAGAGCTGTCGCCTGCGGTGGACAAACAACCTCTGCCTCGATATCAAGCGTGGCCGCTTCAAGAACTACTGCAACACGCACCTCCACAAGGAGCTCCTTGGCATGGGCATCGACCCAGTGACACACCGCCCGCCACCGATCTCAACCTCCTCGTCGGCCTCCCGAACCTTCTTGTCGCCGCCAACCTCGGTGGCACTCTCGCCGCCATGCACACCTAGGCATGAACTTGCTCAAAACTTTAACCTAGCCATCTCTCTCCCTCCTTATAGATAGAAGCTCACAAGGTAAACCATAACCAACACCTTTAGTTGGGTTTCATCCACTCTTACATTCACTAACATGTTAACCCAACACCATATCGGATTTTACACATGTACGTTCTCAAAGCACATATGCCCATTAACTCGTTAGTAAATTAACACTTGATCCACTTTAAATTTTCAGTGCATCCTTGACCTAAACTACCTAGGCCAACATTGCGGTTTTGCACACTACTATTTTTCTGGTATTGGGCAATTTACCAAAATACCCTTCTACCGCCTTCCACGAAGCTTCCCGCTTTCTTTGCCATGGAGCATCGCCCATGCTTCGATATTTTTCATGTCAGACCTCAAATTTTACCATCCGGAATCCACTGTGATTTTACTGCACTATTCCCTGGATCAGTAGATAGTGCTCACAGTTACAGCAATGAATATCAAAATACATATCATGCGGAAGCGTAAATATGGTAATAGACTTACTCATGGGCCGATTAGGCCGAAATCAATAAATTGCAGCAGCGGAAGAACGAAGCACGCAAGTGGGACCTTCAGGACATGCCCACAGGCAGCCAACTGGAAGTTCGCGACCTAGCCCTTGACATCTTCATCTTCTCTGCCACTTGTCCAATCTTGTTCTTTGAGGCGAGGTGATTTGATTCTGATTCTGAATTTTGTCGCAAAAGCCAGTGTGAGCACTCCAACCCCGTGCTCCGCGAGCCAATACACAGAATGCAAATAAATAGTATGCATGGCTTATCAAGGAGAGGCTCGGGCTATTTTATTTGCAAAAATTGCTTTTAGTAGCTTTGTTATTATTTCATCATAGTGTTATTGTTACTGCCTATACACCACCTAGTGACTACCATAATCGACTTAATCCACCAAAATACACTTTCTTTATTGATTGCTGTCTAAGACTCCAAACAGCGAATGACATCATTTAATCAGTCCACCGATCATACTCTTTCCATATTGATTGCTATCTATGACTCTTAAACAGCGATTATCATCAATTATGCAATCCATCAATCATTCGCATCGGGACTTCCTAATAATTCAATCCTTTTTGTTATTGATCCAAACCATAATTTGTTCTCCCAATAATCAATCTTATTTTCAACTGTCCGTCTCTAATTAATTCACTAGTATACATCCACCAAGAATACCATTGATCAAGATTAATCTTCTATAGTTATTTTCATATCTCCAAATTTTCCAGAAATTCTCAATTCATCCATCTAGAAATTGTTCGAATCCTATCAATCCCAATATTGTCAACATCTCCCAAGAATTTATAACAAATATCGGTGTTGTAATCCAACCAATACCCTTGCACTTCCTAATACTCCAAAGATCATATAAATCATCTACCTAGTCTAGATATCCATTTGGGCTCATTTCTCCCAGAATCCACACTATCGTTTTCTTTTTATAATCGACATGAGTCCACCAATATATTTATGTTTTTACCACAAACTTCCATCTTCATTACTCCCGACTCTACTTATTTCCTCATATATTTTACTTTGCGAGAAGAGAAAACATTTTACTTTTGCAATATGATACATAAAAATTTCCTGAGACCTAGCAGTTTTGAACAAAAACATAATGTTCAAGAAAATGCAATAATAATAGCGATCAAGATTCCATCCACCGTTACATGGCATCCGCACCATATAGCATCTTTCAGCGTTATAGCCGCTTAACTTACCACTGAGACGACACCCAGGACAATTCAAATCAGGGCTTTCCACTGCCCTCCACTTTTTCCATTACCACCCACAAAGTTTTTGAAATAGAACTATATCTAGTTAAGTTCCCATGTTCGCCCTTGACCGTGGGCACGGCTATTCGAATAGTTTTGACTCTACAGAGTTTGTACACTTTCACCACAAGAGACAATCAACTCGTTGCCCCACACGATTCCTTAGTCATGTGGTTGAGCAGACCATCACAGTGACTTTTCAAAGTATCTAGACCCTTTTGTCATCTCACCTTATGGGAAACTGCCCACTTGCGGTGGGTCCCATCTATGCGCGGGATGTTCCCCACAGCCACTAACGCATCTGGGCTTCTCAACTCCCCACAACATTAGGACAGCTGGGAAACTTCACCCTCCACTGGTGTCCCTTAGGGCCCCCGTGCCCGTGCGTATCCACTTCTATCCACAACCAGTGAGATGAGTCCGGGGATTTCGATAAATCTACTTAGCCAAGTTGTATTTCTGACTTGTGGTTGTCTTTATTTTACAGGAGGTCATGACAAGATTCAGTCCTTAGTGATATCTGGGCGGTTCTACCACAAACCACACTCTCGTGCACACCTGCATCATACCCCCGAACCATCCGCCCAGATAAATAAGCAATTTGAGATTTTTGAGAATGTAAAATAACCATATCCAACATACATCAGTCATTACCACCATGACTGACCAACCAATTTTTCTCAGGATTAAAAGTGAGGCTTGGGCGCTCTCGCGCCCATGAGTATCTAAGCAAAACTAAGCATGACATATAATTACGGACTTATTTTCGAAAGATTACTATTTTTAATTTTTGCTAGGGTGACAAGGTTCACACATTCAAATATTCCAAGGAGGTGTAATATTATTCAAGGTAAACAATGAGCACATAACTAGAATATTAAATTAAACATGTATTTGCATATAAAATAACAGCATGCAATTTGATAATTTAAACCAAAATAATTTGCAAAAATGTAGGTTCAATATGATCAAAGTATTGACTCGCCTGACGCGGTTTACCGCGATCTTGAGCTCGCACAATGCTTTCTCTTGAGCTTCTGGTCTCTATCTTCCCTTCGAGCTTAATCTCGCTGGATCCACTGAATCTTCACGACTCCCAATTTCTATTTACGCGACAACGACTGAATCCAAATGAAAGCAAATAACTCAAAAGATCCGAATAAATCCGAATAAATTCAACTTTTTGTGTTACTATGAGTTAATGGGTGATTTGAGTGATTTGAGGTAAGGCCGGTGGTAGAAAACGATGAATCAATCTTTTATTAACAGTTTCTTTTATTATTTTTATATTTATCAAGGAAGTTCCATGAGTTTGGATGGACCTATGAATAGGTATTATTTTGTCGAGCGTTTCTTTTCAGGGCATCTTGGCTTACCGAATTAATTTTAGAGTCTCGGTGTATAGCATTTTATGGTGTGATATTTTATGTGTCTTCAGTTATCACTAGGCTTAGTTCAATTATAATTTTAATTTATTCATTTGGGCAAAGCTTGTTTTACAGAGTCACATTTCCATATTTGCTATTTAGCAAAATTTACCACTAAGGTTTATTTCATGGTGGTCTAACACATGTCAGGACATAAATGTTTATATTATAAGCAAAAGTATGCTTTATTGTATGTGGATATCTAACCAAAGTCACTGCATCTTTTTACTAACTATGACCTCAATTAACTATTTAGGCTATATTGGTTGCTAATATAGTAAATAATCAGATATTAATTATTAAGTAACCTTATTTTACCTCTAGTTAAGTTTACTACATTCCCTAAATTATCTCCAAAGTATCCATAATTTTCTCCAAAAATTCATATGAGCTCTAAAATTTCAGATTTTAATTCCATTGGATAGATTTTGAATTTAGATAAATTTAGAAATTTGTTTCATTCAATTTAGAGTTAAAGTGAATAAGTTATGCCCCTTTAAAGTTTTCAGTCTAATTTAAATCCAGAAAAGATTAAAATTCTGACAGGTGGGTCCCACGGTGCATTTTAATTCACTCTATTTATTCCTATTTTCTAGGTGTTGTATCTATGACAGGTGGGCCCGGCTGGTACTTAATTATATTTGACCTGGCCCACATGTCAGTGAGAATGTCTTTTATTAGTCCATCATTAGCATTTATGGAGGCCATTAATCCCTAGTTACTTGTCATTAGCATTAACTAACTGTGTCTAAACAGTAGTGATGTGTACTAATTAACTTTGCATTAGTTACCGCTTAATCTTTGATTATTACCTTAAATGCCCCTGCTACTGTTGGGTAACAAAAGATTTATTAAAAACACCCCTTAATACTGCCGAACGGGCACTCGAACTCAGGCCGATAGAGTGAGATCGCACAGCGCTAGCCACTCGGTGACACGGTATTACCTGACCGAAGGCGCGAGATATGCAGTTGAGTGGAGCGTGGAGGGGCTGAAGCAGAGGAACTCGAGGCAATGGTCGGGCGGTGGTGCCGGCGGCGAGGGGCGGCCGGAGCGGCTCGGGTGATGACCAAAATGGGTTCCCGGTGCCGCAGTGAAGCCGATGAAAGAGTCGGCAGGGACCGGGGAGCGCCGAGGACGGGCCGGTGGCGTGCGGCGGCGACGGCTTGGGGAGGGCTTCGGCGCCGGTGAAGTACGGACCACGGGAAGCTTGGGGGAGGCCGGGAGTAGGTTCACGGCTCTCTAGAGATGGCTCGGGAAGGAGGAATTGAGTTGTCTCATCGGGAATCGGCGGGGAGCCCGGTGGCCGGCCGTGGGGAAGAAGGGCAGCTCGCCGGTGACTTGGGGGCTCGGCGTCCAATTGCTTGCTGTGGAAGTGAGAGTGAGGCTTGGAGAGTTTGTGGGGGTCTTTGGCAGGTCTTATGGGCGACTGGGCGGGGCTGGCATTAGGACTCTGCCCGTGCGGTCGCGTCGGCAAGCAGTGGTGGCAGGCGGATGGTGCAGGCGGTGTGGCAGGCGACGTTGAGAGGAGCAAGATCACGAGGAGATTCGGGGTATGATGGCCTACGGCCGGGTGTAGCTCGTGCCGAGTGGCAGAGAGATGGCGCGCGTGCTCGTGGTGCGACTAAGCGGAGCGGCGCAGCGGAAAAAGCTGTCGGGGGCGACGAGGGGGAAGACCGTGGGCGGCGATGGGACGAGGCAGCGCGCGCAAGAGAAACCGGGGGCGGCAGGGGGAATCGGTGGGCGAGGGCTGGAGCATGGCTGCCACGCGGAGAAAAGAAGCTGAGCGCAGTAGAGAGGAGCGGCGCGGGCGCACTGGGGAAGAAGAACGAGAGGGAGGGGCGCTGACAATCGGGGCCCACTGGCCAGAGAGAGGGGGTGCGGGTGGAGGCGGGACCCGTGCGGCAGAGGGACGAGGCGGAGGGAGCGGGCTGGGCTGGAGGAGCGCGCGTGGGGAGCGGCTGGGCCACTCGGCCGCAGGGAAAGGCGGGAGGGAGAGGAGCTGGGCCGGATTGATGGCCGGCCTGGCTTTTCTTTCGTCCGTTTTTTTTGAATTATACATTTGTGTATATGTATTTATTTTTGTTTTGTTCCTTCCCTTTTACTAATTTTTGGCATTAAAATGTAGGTGCCACATTTTATTAGGTACACATATACTTATATATATATATCCATATTTGTTGACATTTTTAATGTATTTGCTTCCTTGTTATTTATATCATCATTTATAGAAATAGGGTTTTATGTTTTAGGCAAATTTTCTCCCCTCCTTTTCTGGATCATTTTTTCAGATTCTTATTTTAGATTTTATCTTTCTAATATTTAAACATGTTTGTTTCCTCTTTAGCTTTTGGAACCTTCGTCAAACTTTTTCAGGAAAATCGCACAAACTCCAAATTCAAAATAAAATACATTGCAAAAATTAATTCAAAAGATTCACATTTCTAGATTTAAATTTTCAGGATGTTACATTTCATGTGGCCCCGATGACTCACCGTTAAGTCTCTCACGCGTTCGGATCCCACTGAACTATCCTTACTTGCAAATGATCAAAGTCGCTTGGTGCACCACATGCTTCTCCTCGCTTGTGATGGCACCCGACTTCTTTGGTCATATAGGACCTCGGCTCTTCTTTAAGTCTAGTCTTGGTCCACCGCATCGTTGCCCATCATATCCTCCACCGGTAGCTTCTGCTTGTGCTTCTCATCATCTCGGCTTATAACAACCCTGCAAGCCTGGTCATCTTCGGCAACTCCTTGATCGTTTAGACTCTAGTTCCTCCTAAGCGTAGTCATGATCCCTTGACTGATTTGAATTTTAGCTCTTCTAGCTTAGTCTCAGTCTCGTTTGCCTCACCATAATGTAGCTTTGGAGTCTTACAACCAATATAAACAAACAAACCATCATATAGCACCGCACGAGACAAAATTATCAATATGCCCAATTGATAACAGTGAGAACACTTACCTCAAAGTTTCCATCCTAAAAGCACCACCACAAAGCATGACGCATCTTCAATGCATTATAGTCTTTGGTCAAATTTCACATTTTATGGTCCTTGTTCATCTTGTGCCTTACTTGAGCTCAACTATCACACACGACATTCATGATATTTCTAGACCTCAGTCCCGGTCTCCCCGTCGTTGACTATAGTCGACTCTAAGGTGCTTATATAATAATCGACCAAGCAACCATTTCTAGAAACAAATTCTTTGCAACTTGACCCATGTTAGTCCATAAATGCACCATATGACACAAATGCACTGACCTAGGTCAAACCAAGGCCACAATTCCCAAATTGCCAATTTCCAGTTGAGTTGATCCATCTAGCCGGTCAGACTGCCAGCTCTAGCCGGTCTGGCCGCTGGTGATGGCTGGTCTGACCGCCACCTCTGGCCAGTCAGACCGCCAGGTTTGCGATAAAATCTGTAAAACTGCAAACTCTAAAAAACCAAACTCAAACTTCACAAACTATTTGAACTAAAAATTAATTACTCATTGTAACTATAGGGTAACATTCATATGGTCTCACAACATTGATCAAACGAGAAGAAGCGTCCAGCCGAGCTAATCTGTTTTTTTATCCTGTGGTGTTTCCCAGTCTTCCGACTATAATTTTGGCTTGTAATCCTATCCGCTGATCAGCTGTATGCTCTCCTGTGCTCAGCTGCTTTGGCCTATTGTTTTCTTCTGATTAGTCTCTCCTTTGAATGAAGGGCAGTGCTCCTGACAATCTTTCCAAAAAAAGAAGAGTTTTTGAGTTTTCTGACAGCCTCGTTGCTGGTTTCTTATTGTTATGTACCTATGATTTTTTACTTCTAATAAACTGCACTTTTGACATTTTTCAACCAGATTAATTGATGGGTGGCTTTGGTGGCAAAATTGCTCCCATGCTTTGGAGCCTCACTTTGAACTTGAAGGCACTACTGTCCTTCAGTTCAGTGTAATAGCATTTAGAGTCACATCTACCCCCTATTTATCTTCATCAGAGCTATCTCTCCTCGCTCAATGTTCACTCTATTTACCTTTGAATTTTGGCGGCCCTCCAATGGGCTTCAGGCTTCGGCTTGTGGCTTCCAGCTAAAATTACAGTATAACGGCTATTAGTTTTTTCTAAGAAAAAATAAGAAAAATAGAAAAAGATTTAAGAAAAACAAAGAACCGTTATATCTTCATGGACAATGCAAAGGAATACGGAAAAAAAAAGAAAAATTGAAAAGGCCAGAAAACTAAAATAAATCGAAATTAAAAGTCGATGTGTTCTAAATAGTTTCTGACTTAAATAAATTAAAAACTAAAAAAGTCAGAAAGTAAAACTGATTGAAGCTAGGCGCTTTTGTGCCAAACTTCCTACACCGTTGATGATCTCCCTAGTAGCAAAGGCGTGCTACTGTCCTTGATTGCTACTATTTAAAATACTGGCACACTAAATTGACAAAGATAGAACAGTGAACACGTAGCAAACTTTTCTTCTAGGACACCTCTTTTCGCACCCAATAATTAGCATCATTCACGGACATTTTCTTTTGCGATGGATGGGCATATTATTTCTTAGTACCACAATGGTAATAGAGGAGTGGACAAGGGCTTGTTGTGGTTACAGACCAAACAGAGAGAGTAGTAGTGGGGAGTTGAGTAAAATGAATGGCTTTCCCTTTCTCCCCGTGGCCTATGCCACATCTATATATTCACATGGGGAGTGCTTGTACAGTTATACCCTTACACATGAGTATTCCCCTCAGGGGCTCTTATGTCATTACACATGTCCTATTTCGGACCCAACAGGCCTACTGGGCTTAGGTGGGGGCCACCCCTACAACAGGAGCCTCTCATGGTGAAGGGCTTCACAGGGCCGAAGCCATGCTGCTGAGTCTTTTGGCCCCCTCCGTCCCAGCGGCCTGTGATGCTTGATGACTTGGATAGTTTGCACGTCCGCCTGTGCTTGCGCGAGGGCTGTCTTCGGGTCCTGAAGCTAGTGTGGCCGCGAGGCCGAAGGCACCGGGGAGACCGAAGGCTTCGACGGGGCCGAGGTCGTGCTTGTGCGAGGGCCGTCCCTCGCACCCGGGGCGGGTGCGGCTTTGAGGCCGAAGGCACTGGGTAGGCCGAGGACTTCGACCGGGCTGGGGTCCGGGCGTGCCCTACCTCGTGCTCCGGATATTTATGGGCGAAGCCGAACTTGGTCGGCTGCCCTTGGCGGCCGAGTCTTGGGAAATGCTTCGCGCGATGTGGCGCCCGTGCGGGGAGACGGTTGCTTGGTCCGGGAGTGCGCTTTAATGACGCTCGAATCGCGCGCCTTTGTCGTGGTAGGCCGGCACGGTGCTCGCGCCGCCTCGCCTGACCGATGTGGGCACGTGGCCGGCTGTAATTGGAGCGTCGTGGGGTGCCAGCGTTCCCACGACCATGGCCGTTCGCCTCTTCCCCAGGAAAAGTGGCCACGTGGCGGGAGTGTATCAGCGTATTGGGCGCTGAGCGGCCACCTACCGCCGCCTGCCGCGGTTGCACTACCCGATCGTGGGTAGCCGAACCGCTGTAATTCTGTCGTTCGATCTTCTGCCTGTAGGGGAGACGGGGGGCTTTATAAACCGCCCCTGTGGGTATGCAGTTATTCCCCTTGGCTGCTTGATCGCTTGTGCGTTCCTTCCTGTTCTTCTTGCACCTCTGCTGCTATTTTCGCCTCCGCGCCTGCCCGCCGCCGTGAGAAAGGGATGGCTGCGCGCAACGACATCCCAGCTAACATGGGTGCCGCCCTTGACGACTCTGCGCGCCGCCTTAGCGAGAGCGCCTCATCGAGCCAGCGCTTCCTGACGCCACCACCGGCGGAGTACCGCCTGGTTCCGCGCGACAGGAAGCAAACTACCCAGCGCTGGGATGCCATGAAAAGGTCCAAAGGTCGCTGCTCCCGCGTGCTGGGGCGGAGCCGCGTCACGGAGGAGACCCTCCGAACCCTTCTTCAGGAGAAGAAGCTGGAGGAGCGTGCCGAGGCTCGCCTGCCCGGGCCTGACGAGACGGAGCCGAACCCGGGAGAATCGGAGGTGATCGTCTTCGTGGCATTCTTCGACGCCGGGCTCCGAATCCCCGCGACACACTTTGTTCGCGAAGTGCTACGAGCGTATGGGTTGGAGCTGGCGCAGCTGACTCCGACCGCGATCGTTCGGTTGGGCATCTTCACTTGGGCGATGCGGACGGAGGGTACCCGTCCCCGCGCCGAGTTGTTCGCCATCCTACACGACGCACGGTGCCAACCGAGGAGAGTGGAAGGGGGGCTTACTCGAACTTCGGCGGCGTGGACTTTGTGCTGAGGCCGGAGTGCTCGCACTTGTTTCCCGCGTTGGCTACGCGGGAAAAGTGGGAGTCCGGCTGGACGCGGCGGTGGTTCTACTACACCGTGACGAGCACGAGCGGCCTCCGGAGCCGTGGAGAGCCGATGTCATTCGACCGCTGTCCGAATGTGACGCCTCGCCCAGCCGACGAGCAGCGGCGCGCGAAGACTTGCTGGGTCGCACTCGGTTCAACATACGTGACCTTGCGGAGGAGTTCACCATGTACGTGATATCCCCGCTTTCTTGTACCGAAGTACGAGCGCGAGGGCCCGATCGGAAGGACGGCATCCACCGGGTGTCTTTGCTTCATAGACCCTCCGCGCTCGTAAGTATCCACGGATATGCCAAGTACCACGTGGTGGTTGCAAACCCTTAGGTATGACACTCCGCTTGTGCATGCGATGCGCGGTTAGAAGATGCGGAGTGCGCGATGAGCTGCGATACTTGGGCCGTACACGGCGAAGGAGCACAAGGCCCGTGAGTCCGCGACTTCCTTGGCGAAGCAGGGGCGGATTAATCGGGTATGCGAGGTCTTGGAAATCCCCGTTCCGGAGCGCCCAGTGCCTGCGGAATCGCCGAGCGGTGCAACGGTGGTAGCGCCATCTTCTCGGAGCGGGGTCCAATCGGAGGTCATCGCCCTTAGTTCGCCAACCGTGCCGCCGGTCGAGAACGTGAGGATGGGGGGCGAGACGGGCGCTGGGCTCAGATCGATCGGTTCGGGGGGCCGCGTAACTCCCGACAAGGCCGTATACGGTGGCAAGGCGACGAGCACGCGCCTCGCCGTTCTTGAAGATGACGCCTCGTCACCTCCAGTGGCAACCGCCGCGTTGTCGCTGACGGCGGCTTCCGCGGCTGCCCAGGTAGCCACAGAGGCTTCACCTCGACTCGAAGGCAAACGCGGCCTCGGTGCGATGCCGCCATCTTCTAGGGCGATTCGGTGTGGCGGGTCCAGTGACTGCGGCCCTGACGGCTAGTGGGGATGCTCCTGAAGCCGGGAGGGTTATCGCGCCTCAGGCCAGCGAGGCGCTCATGCCCCAGGTGGAGGCCGCGGTAGAGGGGACCGGAGGTAGGCGTAGTTCGTTTTCGTTGCGCGACCGCGAAACTCTCCCGATTTGCTCGCTTATTCGCCGACGCCAGCGAGACAGGTCTCCCAAACGAGGAAAAAAATCGAGCAATGGGGGGCCCCGCGATGTCGCCGGCCTGATTGAGCCGGGGACTGTGTGTGCCCCAACTGCTGTGGAAGGCACTGGGGCGGGGGCTCTAGGGCCTGACATCTCCGACTTGTACCTCGGTGGGGCGCTGCGCTTGGAACAAGGTGGCGAGTATCGCCGCCCGCCCTAGATCGACAGTATTGCACTCCTGCGGGGGCGACCTTTTGGCGCTCGCGCTGGGTGCCTCCGAGATGAGGGTAATGGTCTCCGTTCTCGCTGCATACCCTTGCTTACCTGATAGGTAACCCTTGTTATACTTCGTGTAGACACTTGCAATTAGCAAAGCCCTCGAAGAGACTCGTGCTCGCGAGCGGAGGGTACTGGAGGACCAGCTGCGCATCGCGAACGACGCCAACGCCACCAAGGACGAGGTCATTCGAGTGCTGATGGCGGAGCGGGACGAGGCTATTGACGACGCGCAGCTGGTGGGCAGGAACGCGAAGAATGCGGCAGTGGCCGCACAACTTGCGATGGAGGAGGCCCAGCGCGCCGCGACGGAGGAGCGGACCGCCCTTCTTCAGCGAATCTCCGTGCTAGAGGTGGAAAAGGAACAACTTACCGCCTCCGTTGTGGAGAAGACGCTATCCTGGGATAACGCGTGCTCCTCCACGTGGAATGCGATGGAGTCTTTGGAGCGGGCCCTCCGGGGGCTTTGTGTGCACGTGGAGGACGCCTCTCATGGCCGGCAAGACCTGATGGAGACGCTTGGGCGGATCGAAGAGGGCTCGAGCGTTGCCCTCCCTGGCGCCAAGGCTTTCGGCACCCACTGCGGCTATTGAGTGCTGGGCTTGCCCTCGCCTTGCTGCACGCTGGTGGGTGCGAGCATGTCAATGAGTGGCGAACCCCGCCTTGACTTGCCTACCCACTGGGTGATATCGATGCCGTTCGTCGCCGCCGAGCCCGCGACCAAACTTCCATGACCGAATTTGAAATTATGTCGGGGAGGGCGCCGCCGCGGTTGCTTTACGGCGGACGCTGCGGAACGAGGGGGACGTGCTTCGCTGGCTCGAAGAGGTCCCTCGGCGCAGCGCGGGCGACGCGGGCGCTCGTCGCGGCGAAGACGGCGCGGACTCATAGGAATAGTCAGGTTTTGGCGCGTTCCACGCCATGCGTGTGTCTGCTTTTGTAATGTAACTGTCTTGCTCGGGCCAAGCGACAATTCTCCCATGCACTTGCTGTTATGTAATATGCTGTGAGCTGGGGGGTCGTGTAAAGCGCGGGTATCGTGTCGCCCCTCATTCGAGTATCAGCAAACGGACTTGCAAACACTTTGCGCCTCGGACCCCAGATTAGTTGGCGCATGCATGGGAACCTCGACCACGCCCCTTGTTTTGTATGTTCCAGGGGGTGCGCGCAAGGGGCGCGGCCGCGCATGCTTGGGAGTATCCAAGCCGCGGTTGTACGCCGTAAAGCGTGCGAAGATAGCGTCCGCGTTGGGTTTTTTTACTCCGGAGAGTGCGCGGGATCGACATCCACGTCTTATTTATACTCCGAAGAGTACGCACTGGGGGAATGCCCATGTGTGTGCGGGGTTCGCGTCTTGTTTATACTCCGTAGAGTGC
This sequence comes from Dendrocalamus sinicus, assembly GCA_036346575.1. Classification (NCBI taxonomy): domain Eukaryota; kingdom Viridiplantae; phylum Streptophyta; class Magnoliopsida; order Poales; family Poaceae; genus Dendrocalamus; species Dendrocalamus sinicus. The sequence continues at coordinate 29,398,536 of CM070657.1, read as the reverse complement.
GCAGGGATAGCATCCACGTCTTTTTTATACTCTGGAGGAGTGCGCGGGATTGACATCCACGTCTTTTTTATACTCCGAAGAGTACGCACTGGGGCAACGCCCATGCGTGCGCGGGGTTCGCGTCTTATTTATACTCCGTAGAGTGCACAGGGATAGCATCCGCGTCTTTTTTACTCCGGAGGAGTGCGTGCGGAGGCGGACCTCGACGCTACGTCTTGTTTAGAGTCCGTAGACTGTGCGTGGAGGCAAGCCTCCGCGCGTTGCGGGCAGTGAAATTGCGTGCGGAGGCGGACCTCGACGCTACGTCTTATTTATACTCCGTGGAGTGCGTGCGGAGGCGGACCTCGCACTACGTCTTATTTAGAGTCCGTAGACTGCGCGCGAAGGCGAACCTCCGCGCGTTGCGGGCGGTGAAATTGCGTGCGGAGGCGGACCTCGACGCTACGTCTTATTTATACTCCGTGGAGTGCATGCGGAGGCGGACCTCGCGCTACGTCTTATTTAGAGTCCGTAGACTGCGCGCGGAGGCGAACCTCCGCGTGTTGCGGGCGGTGAAATTGCGTGCGGAGGCGAACCTCGACGCTACGTCTTATTTATACTCCATGGAGTGCGTGCGGAGGCGGACCTCGCACTACGTCTTATTTAAAGTCCATAGACTGCGCGCGGAGGCTAACCTCCGCGCGTTGCGGGCGGTGAATTTGCGTGCGGAGGCAGACCTCGACGCTACGTCTTATTTATACTCCGTGGAGTGCGTGCGGAGGTGGACCTCGCGCTGCGTCTTACTTAGAGTCCGTAGACTACGCGCAGAGGCGTCCCCCCACGCGTCTTTATTCATGCTCATGCGTAGTGCACAGGAAGGTGACCCTTCACACGCTTTTAGTACGAAAACGGGAGAATTTGCATGAACGATGCACTTTATTAAATTCTTGTTTACGCGGGTGAGCGGTTACAAGGGTTAAGGCACTAACCGTTTGCCGCTTACGTCCGCCGAAGCCGGGGAAGGCCCTTGGCCTTGTGTGCTTGACTCAGGCATAATACCGCCGTAGCCTATCCGCATTCCACGTGTGGCGGAGCGTGTGCCCTTCCAAGGTGGCTAAGCGATACGCTCCCTTCTGCAGGGCCTCCGCGACGATGTACGTGCCTTCCCACTTGGACTCGAGCTTGCCTACCGTCTCCGCGTGGAGTGCCATCTTAAGGACGAGATCTCCTGGTCTGAATTCGCGTGGGTACAACGAACGATTGCGACCGCGCACCATCTGTCGCGCGTATTTTATAACGTGCTGTGCTGCGCTTGCCCGGTCTCCGTCAAGGAGATCCACGGACAATTGGCGCTCCTTGTCTGGTGCTTGGACGAGGACCCGCCGCGAGCCCGCCTTTATTTCTTCGGGTGTGACTGCCTCGTCACCGAAGAGGAGCTTGAAAGGCGTGAACCCCGTTGGGCGTGTGACCGTTGTGCGAAGGGACCAGAGGACGCTGTGGAGCTCGCCCGACCACTTCCCTTTTGGTAACCCGACGAGGCGCTTCTTGATTGCGGCAGAGATGGCGCCGTTGCCGCTCCACCGCCCGTTGGATCGTGGTGTCCGACCGAGGCGAACCGGAGGGTGACGCCCATGTTGCCGCAGAATTCTTTGAATGGGGCTGCATCGAACTGCAGACCGTTGTTGACGGTGATCTCCCTGGGCACGCCGAATCGACATATGATGTTTTGCCAGAGGAAGCACTGCAGAGCTGCCGAAGTAATCTTGGCCAGAGCTACCGCCTCCGGCCACCTGGAAAAGTACTCCATGGCAACTGCGACAAATCGCAGGTCCCCTGGGGCCCTGGGAAGTGGTCCCACGACGTCGATGCCCCACCTCGCCAGCGGCCATACCAGGGGTATGGGGTGGAGGCTTGTCGGGGGCCTGTGGATAGCCCTTCCCATCCATTTGCAACCTTGACAACGGCGCACGAGATCCTGGGCATCTGCGACAGCTGTTGGCCAATAAAAACCCTGTCTGAATGCCTTGCCCACCAGAGACCTTGGTTGGAGGTGCGAGCCGCAGAGACCCGCGTGAATTTCCGCGAGAAGGCGCTTGCCTTCTTCACGCGGGAGGCACCGCAGGAGCGGTGCGCAGACCCCCTTCTTGTAAAGCGCCCCGTCGAGCACCTGGAAGGACCTAGCGCGGTGTTGCAAATGCCGGAGCTCGGAGGAGTCATCCAGTTCCGTGATGCCTTGCAGAAAAGCGAGAAGGGGCTCCCGCCAGTCGCCCTGCTGGGTGATCTGGTGGACGAGGGTCGCATCCCGATTGTCCTGTGCTATGGCCGCCGCTGGCAGGGTCTCGTAAAACACCCCTTCGGGAATTGGGAGCTGCTGACTGGCAGCCTTGGCCAGGACGTCAGCTTGTTCGTTGTCCGCTCGAGGGATGGCCTTCACCGTGACACCCAAAAAGTGCCGTTCCTTCGCTCGTACGGCTGCTAGGTACTTGGCTAACTCCGGGTCCTTGGCTTGGTATGACTTGTCCACATGGCCCGCCACTAACCGGGAATCAGTGTGGACGAGGACTCGCCTTGCTCCCATCGCTTTGAGCTTCCCGAGGCCGAAGAGTAACGCCTCGTATTCGGCCGTGTTGTTCGTCGCCGGAAACGCTAGGCGCATCGAGTAAAACAGGCGCTGCCCCTCTGGGGTGGTGATGACGGCGCCCACCCCTGCGCCCGCAACACCGTACGCTCCGTCGGTATTAAGTGTCCACACCGGGTCTTCGAGCTGGAGGGCGGGCTGAGCTGGGGGGTCCATTCCGCGAGGAAGTCCGCCAGAAATTGAGACTTGATCGCCGTTCGAGAGGCGTATATTAAGGAGAACGGGGCCAGCTCTGCCGCCCATTTCCCAATTCACCCCGTGGACTCCTTGTTGTGGAGCATCTCTGCCAGGGGGAACGATGATGACACCGTTATCGGGTGGGCCAGGACGTAATGCCGGAGTTTCCTTGAGGCCATGACCAGCGCGTAAGCAAGCTTCTCGAGCTCGGTATATCGCGTCTAGGCGCCCTGAAGGGCTTCAGAGACGAAGTACACTGGCCGCTGAAGCGTGCCTTCTTCCAGGACGAGGACGGCGCTGACCGCCGTTGCCGAGGCAGCGAGGTAGAGTAGGAGGGGAGCCTCTGGTGCTGGGGCCACCAGAGTGGGAAGGGTTGCGAGGTGCTTCTTGAGGTCGTCGAAGGCCTTTGCACAGTCGTCGTCCCAATGAAACTCGTCGCAACCGCGGAGGGTCTTGAAAAATGGTAAGCCCCTCTCCGCCGCTCTAGAGAGGAAACGGCTCAAGGCCGCCATGCAGCCTGCCAGCCTCTGGACCTCCCGCGTCGTCTTGGGGGGTTCCATGCCCATGATAGCGTCAACCTTGTCGGGGTTCGCTTGGATACCTCGCCCAGATACGAGGAAGCCCAATAGCTTGCCCACCTGTACACCGAAGACATATTTGTCCGAATTGAGCTTAATGCCCGCCTTCCGGAGGTTGTCAAAAGTCTCCTGAAGATCCCGGCCGTGTGAGGCGAGCTGCCGGGTTTTTACTACCACGTCGTCCACGTAAGCCTCCACATTTCTCCCTAGCTGGACGGCCAGGGCCAGCGCGACGAGGCGGGTGAAAGTTGCGCCCGCGTTCTTAAAGCCAAAGGGCATCATTACGAAGCAGAAGGTCCCCACCGGTGTAATGAAGCTGGTTTTCTCCTCGCCGTCCTTGGCCATGTAGACCTGGTGGTAGCCGCAATAGGCGTCCAAGAAGCTCATGAGCTCGCACCTGGCGGTTGCGTCGACCAGTTGATCTATGCGCGGTAAAGGGTAATCGTCCTTCGGGCATGCCTTGTTGAGGGCAGTGAAGTCGATGCACATGCGCCAGCGCCACGTTTTGAACCAACACCGGTTGGCGAGCGATCCGGATGTTGAACTCGCGATAAGCCCCGCTCGAAGGAGCTTCGCCACCTCCACCTTAGCCGCTTGCTGCCGGTCCGCAGACATACGGCAAAGTTTCTGCTTGACGGGCTTGGCGTCAGGGCGGATCGCGAGGTTATGTTCGATGAGGGCGCGGTCCACTCCTTTGATATCTTCCGGGGACCATGCGAAGACGTCTATGTTGTCCTGGAGGACTCGGAGCAAGTCTTGCTCTACTTCCGGAGGGAGGTCTTCGCCTATGGATACGAACTGCCCTTCTGCTTGGAGTGGCACCCTCTTCACTTCGCCCTCCGGGTGGGGCTTAGGTGTCCAACCCGGAGCGGATGGCGTGTCCGCCCGGTATTTGTTGAAGGTGTGCACCTTGCGGTGCAAGCGTCCAGCTTCGGTTTCGATGCTCCGAGTCATATCCTGATCGCCGAAGATGGTGATAACGCCCCGCCGCCCTGGAAGCTTCATGCATAGGAATACGAAGTGTGGGACGGCTTCGAAGGAGTTGATGGTGGGCCGGCCCAGTATGGCATTGTACGGATATGAGACGTCCACGACGTCGAAGACGACCTCTTCGGTCCTGGCATTGTCGGCCTGGCACAAGGAGACTTGGAGGCAGACCTGACCCAGAGCCTTCAGAGGTTGCCCTCCGAGGCCCTGAAGGGGGGCTTCCGAAGCTTTTAATAGACTCCGAGGTATTCCCATACGATCAAGAGCCTCTGCGAACAAAATGTTGGCGGAGCTCCCTCCGTCAACGAGAATACGCCTGACGTCGCATCCCGCAATGTCGGCCTGCATGACCAAGGGATCTTCATGGGGGAATTCTACACCCTGGGCATCGGCTGACGTGAAAGTGATGCTGCAAGGGGACGCCCGTCGAGGTAGTTGTGCTGAGGAAGCGCTCGACGAAGAGCCTCCCTCGATGACATTAATGCCGCGGTATTGGGTCTCTCCGGGGGACCCAGCACGGGAGGGACTGCCTTGCCTATGCTGTACTCGGGCTGTTACGGGGGTCAACGTCTTCGAAGTCTGTATATGGGCCACCGCCTGTCGTAATGCCGCGACTTCGGTGCATGCCCGCGTGAAATGGCCCCCGTAGCCGTGCACCTCGCACCATCTACCGTATTCTAGGATTTTCTGCTCCGCGCGCGGCTTGGCATCGCCGCCTCCTTCGCGTCCTCCTACGACGCACGAGGTTGATACGGCCCCCCGGGGAATACCCTGCGCAGCCAGGATGTGGCGGGCCTTTTGGGGTCTCCGCTGGTTGCGTCGGGGCTTACGCCTGTCGCCTGGTGAGGTTTGATGCTCCCCGTCATCGACGGGCTTACGAGTGTCGCCTGCGGCCAATTTGTCTCTTGCGCTACTTCTTTGTGACAAGCCCTTCGCTTGCCTGGCGTCGGAGTCGTTACCGCGGCGCCTCCGTACGTCCTCTTCGGCTCGAGCGTATGCTTCCACTTTGTCGAAGAGCTCTGCCTCCAACTTGAGCAGCTTCCGCGCGTTATATTCAGCGAGTGGTCCCGGGCGGAGACCTTGTGTGGCTGCGTTGATGACGGTCGTTTCGTTGACGTCCTTGACCTGGCAGCGCACTTTCGCGAAGCGCTTGAAGTAATCCCAGAGCCTTTCATCAGGTTTTTGCTTGACTGCGAAGAGCTGGTCCGCATCGACACGCTCGACGTAGTTTCCCTGGAAGTTGCTGCAGAGTTGACTGCGGATCTGTTCCCACGCGTAGATGGACTGTGGTGCGATGGAGAAGAACCAGGACAGCGCCACGCCTTGTAACGCGAGGGGGAGCCCTCTTGCTTTTGTGGTGTCATCTCCGCCAGTGGCTTCGATAGCGGTCTCGTACACGCGCACGAAGGCTCGCGGGTCGGAGTCGCCCTTGTAGGCCTCAATGGCGTTCGGGAATTTGAAGCCCACGGGCCAAGCCGCCTGCTGCAGGCTCGCGGAGAGCGGGGACTTCGGATCTATTTGCCGCGATGGGACTCGACTAGACGTAGGGGGTTCGGACGCCACCGCCGGGGAGGGGGGTTGGCTCCGAGCCTCTTGCATGTCCCGCATAGCCCCGCGGAGGTCTGTTAACTCCCGCTGGAACGCGCTAAGGGCCGCCAGCAGGGCGGCCTCCACCATGTGCGTGGCTAGGGCCATCGGTGCGCTTGGCCGCGCTACCGGTACGGCGGTGGTCACGGCCTGCGCGCCCAGGTTGCCTGCCGCGTTGTCGCAGAGGGCCCTGGAGCCGACGACGAGGTTCGCGTCGCCGCTGGGGCCGTTCACCGCTTCTGCGCTGGGTGGAGAAACGGATGCGCTTGCGTTGCCTTCGCCGGGGTTGGTCGTCGGGGTGGTGCTGGTGGGGTCGGTCGTCGCGTCGATGGCGGAGTTGGTCGTCGCGCCAGTGGCGGGGTCCTCGGTCGCACCTACACCATCGCCATACATGCGCCGCTAAAGCCGGCCCTTATGCCGACGCGAGACTTCGCCGCCTCGCTTTCTTCTTCTTCTTCGCCGACGGTGAAGCTTTCTTTAGTGCCATCCTCCTTCAAATCTGAGACTTGCTCTTGTCCTCCCCACTGACGGCGCCAAGCGTTGTGGTTCTGCACCAAACAGAGAGAGAGTAGTAGTGGGGAGTTGAGTAAAATGAATGGCTTCCCCTTCCTCCCCGTGGCCTATGCTACACATATATATTCACATAGGGAGTGCTTGTACAGTTATACCCTTACACATGAGTATTTCCCTTGGGGGCTCTTATGTCATTACACATGTCCTATTTCGGACCCAACAGGCCTACTAGGCTTAGGTGGGGGCCACCCCTACAACAGGGCTCATAAAAGTTTTCTCAAGTATTCTTAAACTCTTTACTTCAGTAACTATAGAGATATAAAAATCATAATTAAAAGCCAAAAATAAAGCAACAACTTCAAAAGCCAAAGAATCTAGACTCTGCACCTAACTAATCTGACCGACTATGGAGGTATGACCAGCTGACCGGTAGTGCCCTAATGGTCTGACCGGCTAGCCATCTAACTAGCAACAAGATTATGTTCTGATCAGCCCAGCGAGCGGTCTAACCGCTTTCCTGTTTCCAGAATAGAAAATCAGACCAAATCCAGATCACTTTTAGTGCAACTTCCAAAATCTATAGCCAAATAAAAGAAAAGTTTGCACACACATTGCTTGGGGTCTCAGAAACCTATTCTATCCAAGGATCACTTGAATCATTGTCAAAACTTAGACATTTTTTAAGAATAAGCAAAGTTATATCAAAATCAGACAAAAACTGAAAACTCAGGATATGATTTGCTCATGAGTAGAGGATGACTAAAACAGTTCTAGATGTATTCGCACATATAACCATAAGCAAAATGTCCCAAAGATTCGAAGTAAAACCCTTGAATCAAGAAACTTCACTATTAGGTCAAAATCAAACAAAATCGGGTTACTCAAAAATCCTTCAAGACCTGATGCCTAGATGAATGAGATTTGATCTCTATGAATAATCTCCATCACTTACACATTTTTTGCACACAATAAGATCAAAAAGTGAAGAGAAGAGATCAAAATCAACAAGAACAAGAAAAAATCAACTAAAATAAGGAGACACCACGAGTGATGAACAAAGTTGATATATTGCTACTTGATGATGTAGATTCTATAGCCACTTCACTTTGAGGATAAAAAAGCACACCACAAAACTCACTCTTCTCTGACTCTAACCGTAGGACACTAGGTTGGAATGATAGATGGTTAGCTTGCAAGTCTCCATCATAACTCATTAAATAGATGATGCAACCAACTCACATCTAACCCTAATGGATACTATTTACTAGCACATTTAGGTGAACTAGTTGACCACACACAACACGGGTTTTATTTACGCACTTGACTCGTACACGTTTTTCAAAGCACATGAGCACGAATCTACTTAGTCCTTAGTCTTTGATCCACTTGATCTTGTCAGCTTTTTCTTAACCTAAACCACTTTCCTAAGCACCACTCAAGCGCTGCGGTTTTGATCCAATACAGTTTTTGGTATTTAAAGATTACCAAAATACCATCGCCTTGACTTGGTCTTCATTTAACATTGCAAGTAATTACCATGCTCGCCACGTATAGGTGCACTAATGACTTACCACACATCAGCGAGTCTCCTCTGTTCTGGTTCCACTGGACCACGTCTCATTTAGACCGACCAAGCCATTTGGTGCAACCTGTTACTTGAATATTCTCTTCAATATTTTTTATTTTCTCGTGTCATGCTTAAACTCAACTATCTTACTCGGCATCTTTGACCATTCTAGGCTTCAGCTTCTCCATGAGCGTAGTCTTGATCTTTGCCGTTGACCATGGTTGACTCCTAAACTTTCTTACACATCCAAAGACAAAGAAATTATTTTCGGGCATAAAGTCTGCACAACTTGACCCACGTTAACTAAAATATGCTTCATGCAATATATATGCACTGACTAAGCAAAATTCAAATAATCCAAAAACTAATTTCTGAAAATGTCGGAACCAAACTTCAGGGCCGGTCTGATCGCCAACCAGAGACTGGTCAGACCGATTGAATACAATGCAAAACAAACTGATATGAAAATTACAACCACCAACAAAACACTGGTCATACCGTCCGACAATCTGACCGTCGCAGTCATACTGTCCGGCGTAGTATGACTGGCAACACACCGACGGTCTAACAGGCAACAAGCTAGCAGTTAGACCGACGGTTAGCCAGCAGTCAGACTAGTTTTTTTTCTAACAACAAACCTGACAAAATATAAACTTTGCAAAATTTAAATTCTAACTCTACAAATTTGATAATTGTTCATCACAAAATTATCTTGAACCTTCTCATTTGCTCACTCGTCATTCTTATTTGCACCTAGTGATATAGCACAAATTTGTGATTATTGTTGACTACCGCAGAGCTGCACATTCTGTCAGCAATCGATTGAGTATCTCAACCAAAGGTTCAGAGCAAACGCCACAATCAAAGGACGCGATGACCCTATATATCTATGGTGTCCTTCACTGAAGGATTTTTGATCCACCTTGTTGATCCTTAATTTGCCTAGTGGTCACAGCATGTTGCTGATTTGCACTGGCTGGAGGACCGTGGGGCCGTCAGAAATGCCGGAATTTTCTTCGATTCTTGAAGTTAAATGGCTACCTATACAATTTCTCTAAAACTTACGTAAAATTCCTACGGTCCGGTTTATATAAGCTGACTTATATTTTTTACATGGTAGCTGCTGGCTTTTTTGATGTAATTAAATTTTAAAAATTAAAAATAGAAAAAACATATTAGCTCATTACAGACAATGTAAACGAATACAGGAAAAAAACAAACGAGCCTAAAAAACTAAAAAGTTAGAAAAAGACAAAATTAAAAAATAGTAAATTAGAAATCAGAAAGTGAAGTCGAAACGAATAGGGCAATAGCCTATGAAGAACACCAAGTAATCGACCGATCCAAATATTTGTTCGAGTCTAAAGTATGAACAGTTCCTAGGCCACGAACTCAAAGAGTCGCTCTTTCTTGGCCCTGTTCTATTTTGTTTGTTTTTTACTTTTAGATTTGACTTCTTCGAAAACCAAAATAAATGGACGTAATTTTTCTAAGCAGTTTTTTGAAATCACTTTTTCAAATAATTTTTTGACCCTAAAATCATGTACGTTATTTATACTGATATCTCTATTGAGGCCCTGTTTGTTTCCATTTAGGATTATTATAATCCAGCTTATAGGTGGGGGATTATATAAGCTAGATTATTATAAGCTGGTGGGAAATAAGCTGCCAGGTGTTTGGCAACCTGGATTATTAGAGTTATGGATTGTTGTAATCGAATGTTTAAAGACTACAATGCCCTTGACCTTTTTTGGTGACTTATTTATTCTTTTATGACATGTTTTTTATTAGTTTGGACTTGCAAAACATTAGTAACATACGAATTTGAATACATAAGTGGTAGAAAAGCTTAATTATTCAAATATCCATGATCATATGTTCGTACAAATATGCTCTTACAAACAAATTACTCTCTTCTAGCAAATAAAGCATTAGCAATATTATCACGGAAGGCATTCATGGCCCCTCTTCATCTCCCAATTGACTTGAACCCACATGAGAGGAAGGCATCGGCATATAGTTTTCATCTCGATCACACGGTCAAACTCTTCATCACTCAAAGCACTATCCCGAATGAAGTTATGGAGTGTCATGCATGCATGTATTATTTTGGTTTGTTTGAGCATTGATAACTTGGTAAGTCCAACAAAATTCTCCACTTCATCTTTAACACACCAAAAGATCGCTCAATCACATTACGAGTGATGAATGCAAGTGGTTGAATACCTCCTTCTTGCCACTAGGCGTGGTCCATTTCAAACTCGTAAATGGTACTTGATCCCTTTGTATGGAGCTAGAAAACCCGGTCGATTTGGATAGCCTGAATCGACAAGGTAAAATTTTCCTACAAAATGTAAACATACACAATGAGATATAGCTACAGTATGCAACTTTTGAGATATCTAGTTAAAATGTAACTATACCATTTGGAGGATGTGGGAACTGTGTGGCATATTTACGTAAAGCATCATTGAACACCCTCATGTCATGTACTGATCCAGGCCATCCCGCAACAACAAAGGTGAACCTCATGTCGAAGTCACATATCGCCAACACATTTTGAGTGGAATAACCATATCGACCAACATGTTGAACCACTTTTGCCGAAGGCACAACAACCGTATGTGAGTGCCATCTATTGCACCTATACGCTTATTAAAATGAGGATAAAACCGGAACCTAGCAGTCTTGGGTGTATCTGTGAAGTTTGGATCTCTAGGTTTGATAATATCTGTGATAGGAGGTAAACACTTTCCAACACTTCATTGAATTTTCTACTAATTGTTTCTTTTGACCTCGCAAATCTGTTTTTCACTTGAGTAAATGACTAAGGAGCCCCAATAGTCCATAGAAACATACCCAAAGCTTCAATAGAAGACATCTTGTTGCTTGACTTCAAACCATAAGACGTCACCAACAAGTCATGCAATCTATCAAATAGTGGCCTACTCATCCTAAACATATCGTAGCAATCTTTTGGAACTCTAAGAGTTTTCATAACCCAATCATGACCGCACTCATCCGGTTCAATTCTCTCGATTTGTTCAAATAAGTTTCGGTATAGTACATACCAAATGCACAAGTTCTCGCTCCATATTGTTTCATCATGTCAAGTTGATTCCGCAACCACAAATGTTTCATCCTCATCACTCTCATACAAGTCAATCTACATACATTGGAACAAATATTGTCAAACAAAGGTCCAACCAAATATTTCATAAACAACTCAAAGTAGATAAGTTCATAGAAACTATATGTTGTCAAACAAAGGTTCAACCAAATATTACATAACCAACTCAAAGTAGATAAGTTCATGCAAATAAATAAATTGACACAAAGTGATTGCAAACATTTGGATTGACTACTACATCAAACCTTCCTTCACACACCACCTCTTCAACCAATCAAGCCTTCCTTCCTTAGTGGAAAATGTTTTGAACATATCATGGTGTTCTGCTTTCACAAATAGTTGGGTAGCCATAAAATGTTCTGCAGTTCCCTCTGCTGCCCCGCACTCCACAGCCAAGTTCATCACTTCTTTAATGGAATTGTATCTCAATTCACCTTGCATCACCTTGTTGGCAATAGCACAATTGTTCTCCAAAGTGTTATGAATACGCTTCATTATCTTAACCATGGGGTTCTTTCCTATCTTTTGTGGGCTAGTAGCAGTGCTACTTAAACCTCTCTTTAATGGATTGGTACCATTTGATTTGCTCCCCAATGATCTATGTCCTACATGTGTTTCTCCAACCCCTTCTCCATGAGCCCCTCCACCTCCTCCTACAGCCCCTGCACCTCCTCCAACAGCCCCTCCTCCAATAAACTCACCAGGTTTACAGGAAGATGAACCATCAACTGCAACCATGCCAAACATTTCCTTCAACAATTCTTCACACTCCGGTGGACCATGCTACAGCTTCTTCCACTCTGAATGTCCCTGAAAAGATGGTAAAAACATTTGTAAGCACACTTCTTTTTTCAATTGTACATAAAACGTTGATAGTCGCTTAATTGTTACCTTGGTGACTTTTTCCAGTAATCATCGGTAGCATCCATCGTACCTTTAGTATCATCCCAACCAAGCCTCAGATCCTTGAGAAGGCTTAGCCAAAAGCTATACAAGCCTTTAAGCAAATCCCATCGGTTCTTCAACTGTGTTCTAGAGTGACGTAAGCTCTGTCCTTTGCATGTACTTAATAAAAGAATATTCTTGTAGCCTCTATTATTCATAACCCCATTAGGCCTATTACCACTCGTATTTCTTCGATGCAAATTTCACAAAAGTCCTAATGTTCAATGCACACCAATCTGCTTTGTCAAACTCCTCCTTCTATTCGATACAACACATACATATGTAAATTTCAATTTTATGTGCATTGCATGGATATACACAAAGATGGCTAGGACCAAGTAAAAGCTTAAGTAATTTTACCATGTTGCCGCCATCGGCATGTGCAGAACGTCGGCATCATCTCCTTCAGATCCTCGTCTTCGACGCCGCACCGAAGGTGGGAGCTACCGTCATCCACACCAAAGGCTCTGAGGTCCTCATCCCCAAGGCCGGTGCTGAAGCCGCTCTGAGGAAAATAATAGGCCATGTAATCTCCAGAATACCACAGAGTCAGCTTAAGATTTTCAGCTATAGGCCTGAATATTTCCAGAAAAAGCATTCGTTGAAAGTTACTACTATCTTGCATCTACAGCATTTTCTAGACAAAGTGGTTTAGTATGCATCTCTCTATGCAAACACCGGTGGCACGTGGCATGATAAACACAAAGTGATAAAACAAGGGAAGCGAGAATAGAAAGGAGGATAAAACAGAGAACTTAGAAGCCGACTTTTGTGGCAGCTCATACATGAGTTTTAACCCATATATTCTAGCTGTTCTAAGGTTGCACCATGTGCTATTTAAGAAACCACAACCTATACATGAGGATTGCGCAGACCATAAATGGGAGTATATCAAGGTAAATAACTTCTCAAGAAAAGATCCATGTCCTAATTGACTAGTTAAAAACTTAATAGGTGCATATTATACTAATATTTCTAGCTAGTTTATGCTGGAGAATTGTTTGGGTGCATTGGGCAAAACGCACATAAAAGTTACTATCCCAACTAAACTAAAAGGGAGGCATAGGTCAAGAAAAATTAATATACTGTATGTCTTGGAGATTGATTTGCAACAGAATAATAAGAAGATTAGGAGATCAAGAGATCGTGTTTATGTGTGTATGAGAGAGAGGGAGAGGATGGATTCTGTTGTCCTCCCTTCCATAAAAATAAAGTAGCATTCTGGTGAAAGTTACTACTATCTTGCATCTACAGCATTTTCTAGAAAGTGGTTTAGTAAATTTTAGCTAACTGTAGCAGTTATTAGTTATTGCTGTCTGTAGCATAACAATGTCAAACTTAACAATAGTTGACATTTGACACAATGTGTCACACTAAGAATTTAATTAACCTAACTAAGTCTGAAATCGACGACTAATGAACCACCAAATCTCAAATAAAGCATTCCTAAATCTTCAAACTTTAGCACACTAGTATGCATCATGCAAAGACTAGGACCAGTGAGATGTTCGGACTTGAGATAAAGTCGATCAACCAAATTCGGACTAGAAATAGCACATAAGAGTTAACAAAGAATAGAATAGCTTACATCGCTGAAACTACATACATATCTAGAAGCGACACCTTACGATCAGTAGATTGCAACTTTGCACCTAGCATAAATATGTCAGATCTAGTTAACCGCATAACAATCGAATAACCGTACTTCTTGGATTTGGGTTTGTGCTTAAGAGTTTCAAGGGTCTCATCGTTAATAATCAAATGTTCAATTTGGGGCAAATTACGAGCATAGTCTCTACATATAGTTTGTTACAATCTTTCCAAAGATCTACGCAATGTGTGCTTTACTCAGATTCATACATCAATTTATTGGTCATCGATCGAGCAAAGTACATACCAAAGCCGAGCACGCCGCCTCGACGCCGGCGCTAGGTTCGCCCGAGGTTGCCGCCCATGCCCAGCCGCGGCCACGAGGCCGACTCGGCGCCAGCCGCCGCGCGCGCCTGCGACTCGCGGCCTCTCCGCCACCCTCGAGGCCGGCGGCGCGCGCGTGCCCGGCTTCGGTGCCCGAGGCCGATGCCCACACCAAGGCGCGCCGCCGCGCCTAGGTCGTCGCCTCGCGACTCGCGGCCTCTCCCGGCACCGCGTCCTCTCCGACGCCGCCGCGGCCGCGCGCCTAGGCCAAAGACCGCCTCCCGGCCGACTTCCTCGGCGACCCGAGGCTGCGCGCAACGGAATCCCGTGAGGCAGCGCGCGGGCAAGGCCGGCCTCGCATCATCACCATCTTGGGGATCCATCTTCGGGAAGAGAAGAGGAAGGAGGCGCACGGGAGGAGAGAGAGGCGCCGGGAGGAGGCGCGAGGCGCGTCTGGGAGAGCGGCTGGGAGGAGGCGAGAGAACGGCCGGGAGGAGGCGCTGGGAGGAGGCGCGAGGTGCGGTCACTGGGAGGAGGCGCGTCGAGAGAGGCGCTGGGAGGGGAGGGGAGGGGATGCGTTCGGGAAATATCTCAATGGCAAAGGTGGGTAATTGTTGTCAAGTTTTATGGTCATTAAGATAAAGGGGGAGAAATAAGCTGAAATAAGCTCCTTTCTTGAGCTTATTGGATTACAATAATCTGGGCTATTAGATTATAATAAGTTACCTTATAATCTAGGCTGTTTGTTTCCACTTATGATTATAAGCTGGATTATAATAATCTTAAGTGGAAACAAACAGGGCCTGAATACCATCATCTAAATAATACAGACAAAATTTATTAACATAGCCAGAAGAAGTCCTTAGCTCTTTTGTTTAATAAATATAGCAAAAACACACTCACACTCACATACATAATACCACAAACACTTACACATGGGTCCGGCCAACCGACCTGGGCAATCCCTGAAGAATAAATACATAGCTTGCCGAGGGTGTGTCTGCCAAATCGCGGACGAATCCTACTCCTACGCCCGTCTCGTTGCTTTGCTCCCCGCGAAAGAACTCTAAATTCTTGCTAAAAGGAACAAAAAAAGAAATCAGATCCTTCGTGGGATCCGCATCGGTTCTTGCCCTTCCTGCCCGGATTTTGGCAGCTTCCCCCGCAGATTCCTTCCGCCGCCGCCGTGGTCGCCTGAGCCGGCGCAGCGGTTGTTGGTATCTTGGGGAGGGGGGGGGGAGGAGTTGGTGGGCGCCGCGATCCAGACGGGGAGATGGCCGTCGGGAAAGAGCCTATCGAGGTGAAGTTCCGGCTGTTCGATGGCACGGACATCGGGCCCAGCAAGTACGACCCCTCCACCACCGTCGCCGCGCTCAAGGAGTTCGTCCTCGCTCGGTGGCCGCAGGGTGAGACCTACCGATCTCTCTCTCTCTCTCTCTCTCTCTCCTGCGTATATATACAGCTCAACTTTTGATGCCTTCTGTTTCGGGAGGTTTCTTGTTCGGTCGGCAGGCCTCCTTACCGGTTTCTTGATCCGTCAAGGAGAGTAGACATCGTGTCGCGATTCTTGGCGCAGACGGTTTGGTTGAGATTTGGGAGCTATCCTTACTTTCCGTGTCGCGATAAAGCTTGTAATTTCACACCAGCCGATCAGTTGGTTCCGTGGATTGCGTGATTGTTCTGTTCTTTCGCTAGTTCGTTGTGGTATTTTATTTAGAAGATTTTTTAGTTGGTTGTAAATGCAATATGGAAGTACCTGGTCGAAGTAACTGATGCTTTTACCTCTTTCTTGTAGTAGCAAATATCTCAGAGCGTGTGTGTACAAGTTCGTGCCTTGTACTTGAGGTGGAGACAGATGTTTTCCCCTTCCTTCTTGCATTGCCTAAACCTAAAGAGACAGACTTTTTTTTATTTGGCGCTATGTGATGGCAGATGTTGCTACATGCTATTGTTCTGAAAGCATTTTGGATCTCTGTACTTAAGATGCATGCTGAGGTCCTCTGCAAACATGTGATGGCAGGACCATTTGAGGAGACTGCATGGCTCTGTGTCTCTGCCTTCTTACCTGGTGGCGGTGTCCTTAGATGGTCATCCTACTTTTAGTGGTCCAGGCTGAATTCTGAACTAGGTAACTTCCAGCTGGTACTTTGGTGAAGCTGTTTCAGGATGGTCGTGTTGTTTGTGGATTAAAGTATGACTGGGTTAAGCTTGTAACTGTAAATGCCAAGTGCATTTAAGCATCTGCATGAGACTGGACCACATTCGACGTGGGGGCACATGGGAAATACTGAGTACTAACAGTGCAAAACTGTATATAACTTATTGTGTGTATAATCTCCAATTGTTTGTTTGGTAATTGGACAAGTAACCGCTACATTGTTTTTGTGCAAATGGACCTTTGGTTAAGTTCTCTAAAAATCTAATGGGTGGGAAGAAGGAATTGGTGGCCGCAAGAAGCTCCAGTTCTTATTCGCTTACAGTGATTAATCATTGCGGCAGGTTCACAGTAGATAAGGAAAGAAACATTTCTCTTTTGTGACAGATATCAGAGCATGCTTCAAGGATAAGGCAATAAATGACCATGCTTCAGAGGGGGAGTGTTCCTTGAGATGAGATGTACTGAATTGGCATTTACGGTTTTTACTCTTTTCTTTTCCAGGGGTATCTGTTATTCTGCTATTGCAAGTGCTTCATTTTGTATTAGTTCTATGTCTTGTTTACTGTGTTAAGAGCATTTTTTATGTTTGTCGATAGATAAAGAAATAGTTCCAAAAACTGTCAATGACGTGAAGCTCATCAATGCTGGAAGGATACTGGAGAATAACAAAACTCTTTCTGAGTCTCGAGTCCCAGTAGGAGAAGTTCCAGGAGGTGTCATCACAATGCATGTTGTTGTGCGCCCTCCCCAAGCTGTCAAAAGTGGTATTGCTTTGATTTTCCTCTTGTTTCTTCATGTTCTTTTCCTGATCTGTTTGATGTTCTCACTCCAATGGCTTGAAATTATATTATGTGTGACACAAATCGAAATATTGAGTATTGACCATTATCTTTCAGAAAATGGTCATAATGCACCCTTTTTGCCTCATTCTAACCGTCCTCCTAAAGCAGTAAGAGTTTACACAACTACACAATGTATATCTCTAGGTGTACACTTTGTCCTATGCTGCTTATCAAATTTCTGGGTCGTAACATTATTTTCTCCTCTTAAGTTGACCCATGACTCAATATAGTCTGTTCATAATTCTTTATGCTACCAGAAACTTTAGCATTGAATTGAACTATCAGCTTATACTTCAAGTGCTTTCTTTACCCATTGTCTAAATGCAATGAGATCACATATTGACATGTAGTTGAACACTATAGGCATGATGCTGCTATGTGATGCAGTGATGCAGTCTTGTGAATTGTAACAGGAATATTTCATATTATATTAGTTGCCTTTGTTGATCAGAACAGATTGCTAGTCAAACACTTATGTATCAATAACTATAGTCAAATCTGAGCTGATTTTGTGGTAGGTTGATGGTGAAGGCAAAACCAAAATTTGACTAACTGTATGTGTTTTCCCTGGTCAATTTTTCTGACAATGTCACCTTGAGTCCCTGGCAGCAATTTCTAGTGTGAGAATATAATTGGAAGTACACAAGACATTTAACTTATTATTATATCTGTTGATCACTCCTGTAATAAATCAGTACGTAATGTCGATTGGCATTTGTTATGTTGATTTATTACGCCTAGTGATTGAGTAAATATTTTTATTAATGTAATTTTTTAATCCGTGAATTCAAAGTACATTGATGTTCATTTGAAGGGTACCCGTCACAAGGGCAACTTTGTGGGCATGCATATTGCACGAAACCATATGTACATACATTTGTTGACTGCATTGTAGCATCCATTCCATATGTTTCGGAATATTTCTTTATAAAAATATCCTTACAAACGTGCTACCATCCTTTTTCAGAGAAGCAGCTGTCGAATTCTCCCAAGCAGAACAGATGTGGATGCACAGTATTGTGACGTGGATGCAGCTACAATATGTATATTGGCGTCGTGTTCACAGCGATTGCAATTTCAATTTGACAATTGATTCTCGCAGGCTATTCTTCAAAGCCTAGAGACGGTAATTAACACCGGTCATATATCCCTGCTCAGCCGTAAAGTTTTCTCCGGAGTTGACAGGGGGCCTTAGGCTTGTAACGAGTGTGCAGGAGCCGATTACTGGATGCTTGCTTTGTGTAAGTCTGTAAGATGTGTAGTGATATCAAAAACGAGCTGCTGCCTTTTTGCTACCAGTACTTGCCGCGATACACTTTTTTCAGTTGCTTCTATATACTACATATATGCGTTCTGTAATAGGAAAGTGATTAGTAGTTTTTGTCCAAACGTGAATAAGAAATGTTGGGGGTTTGACATGGAAGTGATTAGTGTAGGTTTGCAAGCTTCGTATTTATATTTTATAAACAAGTATAAATTGGAATATTCTCGAATATGAAGACGAATTGAATATTGTAATGAATTCGGATCGAATATCTACTCAATTTAGTCGGATTCAGATATTTTTATAATTTATGTAGTATGAAGATATTAATGATATTTTATCCTGTTAGAGTCACGTTTAATCATTTTAATTTATTTACTTCATCTAAAGAAATATGAATTCATATTGAATTAAAAAACTTGCCAACTAATTAGTTATATTGTAATAAAATATGTATATTGGTTTGCCGAATACAAATATAGATATAAATAGTTCGGATAAAATAATATTTTGGATGGTAAAACTTCATACCATATTTATATTAAAATTTTATACGAGTTTAAATACAAATATAAATAGAAGAAATAGTTAATCAAATAAAAAACTGTACTGAATTTATATCATGTTGAATATAATAACCGGATAATTGGTATTCATTTCTCACTCTACATGGCCTATATTCCAAGTAGGCGCGGCGCCGGCCTCGCTGTCCGGCGTCTCAGCGGTTGAACTGTTGACATGTGCCGTGCGACGTTGGAACCAACCGCTGACCGCGCAGTCGACCTCAACTTTGGGTCGCCTGTCACGTCCGCCAACGACCGTCTCAGCAAAGAATTGTGTCAAGCCGGCTAACGTCTGTTTCATACTTTCATGGGAAGATTAATTAATAATAATACACGTTGGACGCGCGGCCACCTCTTGAGAGTGTATCGTTCTTGATGATGTCTTTTTAATTAAAAATAAATAGTAGTGATTGAATAGAAGTGGATTATAAAAAAAGAGGACCAGTGATAAGCGAGAAATATGTACACGAGATGATAGAGAGAGGAATGGGATACATGATACGCCCGTAATTTCAGACTTATCCTTAGAATTAGATAGAAGCGAGAGAAGTGGAGAATCCATTTCGATAAACTATATGTTCGTATTGATTTCTAGTTTCTCCAAACAGAAAGTAAAAACATAAACTAATACAAATATGGCATAAATCATATTTTTTCCATTTGTATCTGCCCGATCAAATAAGGGAATGAAACAGCATGGCACCGTGCACTCTCCTGGTTTGGGGTGGCAATGGGGCCGAAAGGGGGGAGCCCCCAATTCCCACCTCGATCCCTACCAACCCACCCCGACCCCTAGCCTTGTTAGCCTTCACGGGACACGCCTCCTCCCCCGTCCCCACGGGGATCCAACTCCACGAGATCCCCGTGGGGATTTAAAAACATGTAAAAATATTTTTAAAAATAATAATATAACTTTGCTTATTAATTTATACTTATTTAGGCATACTTCTTTGTATAAAATATAGATTCAAAATATATAGTTTAACATATAGATTCAAGTTTTAATTTAAATATATAAAAAATAATATAATCTCCTATATTTAAAAACTATAATATATTATTTAAAAATATATTTTATTTTTTACTAGGTCTCCGTATGGCTAGCGAGAGAGGACGCCCCGTTCCGCCCCGCTAGCCTAGCGGGCAGCGGCCCCGTCCCCGTTACGCAGTGAGAGGAGAGTGTTCCCGCCTCCGATGGGAAAATTTCCCGTGGAGGCCCACCGACGTGGGAGAAATTGCCACCCTACTCCTGGTGCTCTCGACGGCGCACCCGACCAACTCGCAGTTCACCGGCCGGGATGTCGTGTCCCACCGGTTCTTTCTCCGATGCTAATCTCAACGTGTCCGGGCATTTGGCCGACTAGACTCAAAGACTCCGTGGAACGGGCGATCTGACGCTGCCGAACGTGGCAACCATGTTCCAACCGCCGATCTCGCCCACGGCACTCGCCACCGTCCATCGTGCGGACGCCGAGGCACGGAGCGTTTGATGTAAAACGTCGTCTAAAAGACTCTTGGATTGATGAATCCCACCATCACAAATGTTTATTCATCAAGCATGGGCATAGCTCTACAAGTAAACCTGCATGCTTCTCCAGAGGCATATGATACATTCACGCGTACAAAGAGAGTATAACAGTTACCGAATAGCGGCAGTACCAAAGACCATCAACAGTCTAGCATCAGCTGATCCGCAGGCAACAAGTGAGTACCAGGCTAGCAGCAATAGCGAAGACAACAACCAAAGTTCTTTTTAGTTTCTAGCTTTCTCTCAAATAAACAACGATTTCTTCACTACTTTTACAAAACAGTTTATCGGAATAGTCTTTTTAAAATACATTATTGACATTCGATTCGTTCGCATATATACTTCTACTAAGACAAAAACTATAAACCTATAAGTCGTAGCCCAAAAAACTCCACTTAGCATCCAACATCAACAAAATGAAATGCGCTCATCACAAATAAACGGAATACAGTTCATTGGTAACCATCCAATTTCCCACAACACAAGGGGTGGAAACGGATCGGATACGGTCGAATAGTCTCAAATACGAATACGAATCCATATTTTTAAAACGAATACGAATACGAATTCGAATATTTTCAAATACGGATACGAATATTCTCGAATACGAATACGGATATTTTCGAATACGGATTTTCTCGGATACGAATATCGGATAAAACGGATTCCTAACGGTTTTGCCGATTTTTCATCGGTTTTGACCGATTACGCTTTTAACCGCCTAAATTCAAGTTTTGAATCACAAAATTTGTACGGATTTTTCATGGGTTCTAGAAACGGATCAAATATGAATCGAATAATCTCGAATACGGATACGGATACGAATATTCTCGAATACGAATACTTTCAATACGGATACGAATATTCTCAAATACGAATACGAATATTTTCGAATACGGATTTTGCTTACCATATTCGGATTTCTCTCGGATACGAATATCGGATAAAACGAATTATCCGTTACCGTTTTCCACCCCTATCAACAGTCTAGCATCAGCTGATCCGCAGGCAACAAGGGAGTACCAGGCTAGCAGCAATAGCGAAGACAACAACCAAAGTTCTTTTTAGTTTCTAGCTTTCTCTCAAATAAACAACGATTTCTTCACTACTTTTACAAAACAGTTTATCGGAATAGTCTTTTTAAAATACATTATTGACATTCGATTCGTTCGCATATATACTTCTACTAAGACAAAAAAAACTATAAACCTATAAGTCGTAGCCCAAAAAACTCCACTTAGCATCCAACATCAACAAAATGAAATGCGCTCATCACAAATAAACGGAATACAGTTCATTGGTAACCATCCAATTTCCCGCAACACAACATTCAGAGGTGCACCCGGCTCTGAAAAAAAATCTCGGGGTACAAAAGTTACGTCCTTCCACGAACAGGTCTTCAAGTATAGCAAAAACATCTGTATAAAAAATTGCATCTAAATTTTTAAGCTCCAGTCATAGGGTTGGTACAAGACTTTCAATTGAGTGTTCGCAAGCAGTTCCAAGAGTTGCTCCGACCTGTATAAAAAATGGCATCTAAATGTTTAAGCTCCAGTCATAGGGTTGGTACAAGACTTTTAGTGTTCGCAAGCAGTTCCAAGAGTTGCTCCGACTCTGCAGGCTCCAGATAATTTGCAGCATGCTTCAGCACTTCCGTCTCGTTCTTACCAGAATCCGTGCTATACCTGAAAATCATCACGAACATGGATTTGTACTGAGAAACTTATTATCAAAACATTGTCGGTGTTATAATAAGATCCCCATTATAAACTGATAGTAATTTATTTCATTTCAATTCTACTGGCATAATTTCATGCAAGTGCATATCAAGTAAGAGTTCACTAATTGTCCAATTGTGTATCAAATTTATGATCATCTGTCACGTAATAAAATGGATGGGTATGCATTTTATTATTATTATTATCTTAAATAGATTAAACAGTGGATATCAGATGATCAGTGAACTCATTAAACCACATCCCCTTAATTTGTTGGGCCTTGCAAAGTTCGACTTGTATTTCTTGTCAGTACATCCTAAAAAGTGGCCCAAATAACTCCTTCATTATTGGATCAAACAGTCCAAGATAAAAATATATAATATTTTCAGTTATTCTCTTCCATTACTTTTAACTTTTAATAAGCCGAAACACAAACATCCATATTTCTTTGTAATAATTATCAATACCCTTTTGTATTCCTTTGAAATTACATGCAAAGTAGAAGTAACTAACAGCATTATGCACATTCTATCATTCAGAAATGTGCAATCCGTTTATAAGGCCAAATAAGTGCTCATGTTATCATGTACCTTCAAGAACTAAAAGTTGGGTGACTGCCTTTTGGAGCATTTCTCAGCATATATTTGTATCCAACATTATATCAAGAGCAGATTCAAGCAGCCAAAAGCAAGCAGGCACTAGTGGAGAACTATGCCACTGTCATGCAGGGTTAACAATTTGTCTCAGACAGGGCGGGTTTTATATACATTTGCTCTCCAACTAAAAGGACCAAAAAAAACCTAACTTACCTAACATCATTATTGCTTATGTTGGATATGATTGAACATGGTTACCAATATAATTGAACATGCCATTGTGCTAGATGCTCCAAGAGAAGAACTGATAAATGCATGGTCATTTTGATACAACAAATTCTGGTATGGTACACTAAGCGAGAGCATTACAACTCCCAAGGTCCTATGGTAAAGCAAGAATAGTAAGAGCAAGTCCAATAATAGAGTCAAGTGTTTGGCTATAAGTCAAGTTATAAGAGCCAAGTTATACAATAATCTGTCTTCTATTTGTCTACAAAAGATTTTTTTATTATTATGTGGTACCATGTCTCACATTCTCTTTCCTACTCCTTCTCACATACATTTATTATCTGGACCCACCACTGCATAGACTCCCGTGTGCAGCTTGTTGCTTGCATGAGGGCATCTGTAGTGTATGAAAAGAGGAGGTCTTAAGCTACCTTAAGGTCAACCTTATACATTACAGAGGTGACCTTAAGCAGACCCTAAGCAAAAAAAGCTTAAGGCTGGTCCTCAAGCTAAAGACCTGGCCATAAGCATTAAAATACAATTTTTCTTTATCTGCCAAGTGGGACTGTCTTAAGGCCCCTTGGGTTATATACACTATGGAGTTGGTCTTAAGGTTTAGATAGAACCCACCTTAAGACCATTTGGGCTTTATACACTACAGATGCCCTGAGAGCCAAGCTCTCCTCTCTCTCCTCTCTTCTCTCCTCCACATCAGCAAAAATGCTGACTAGCTTGACTATAAGACCATTGTTGTACTTGCTCTAATAATCTTACCATTGCAAAATCTTGCTTACAGATGCAGCCTTTTCTTCATGATCAACAATCAGTCCTCCAATCCTTAGGGTATCACGTGCAGCTTCCATCAATTCTTCATCGACATTTCCTGGCAAGTAACTAACACCTAAGTGCAGGTCCAGATTTTGTGCCACATACCAAAGCAAAGTGAACAAGAGGTTCAGGTTATGGAAGGGCCACCTGATGGTCATATTATCTTGTGCAGATAAATATCATGGTTTTGAAATTTTTTTATGAATAATCCATTTTTTATTAGAAATTACATAAATATACCCACAACAAAAATTTTTACAAAATAGGCTCCAGTCGCCCCATGGGGGGCGACTTGAGCCTTTCACCCAACCGGCAGGCGACATGTAAGGAATATGGCAATGGTTGAGCAAATTATTATTATCGCTCGGCGTTAGCGATCGCATTGCGATCCATCGCGACGGTTGGCGATCAGATGTCGATCGCCGAACGGAAGGGCGACAAGAGCGGGGAAGCGTTAAGACAGCGTACTTGGCCGCCGCTCACTCCCCGTTTTTCATTCCATTGTTCTGCGCACACAGAAAAAAGGAGAGAAAAAGAGAAAAGAAGAGAAGAGAAAGCAGGAGAAGAAAAGAAGGGGGAGAAGAGGAGAGAAAGGAGGCGAAGGAGGGGAAGAAAAGGAGGGGGAGAAGAGGAGAGGAAGGAGGGGAAGAAAAGGAGGGGGAGAAGAAGAGAGGGAGAAGAGGAGAGGGAGAGCAGGACAGGGTAGGAGGAGTGGAAGCTATTCCATCTATTGGATCTAGGTATTTTTTGATTATGTTGTATTTGCACTATTATTTATATGAAATGTTGGTGTTAGTAAAAATTTGTGATGGAGAAACTGTATGACACATTTAGTATGGAAATGTTAGTATATACATTTGGGAGGAAACATTTTGTAGTATAGAAATTTTAGCACAATTTGTAGTATAGAAAGTTTAGTATTGTGCGATGTTATTTGACATGTCGCAAAATTGAAACATATATGCAGGCCGACATCATCAATGGCAGAAGCCACTACATTGAGAGTGTATTATGGTGTTGGAACCATTTGTGAAGATCTGAATGGTGTGGATTTGAGCGGTTTTCCGCAAGTCACTCTCGTACTTTCGGATGGCGAGAATGCTCAAATCGCAGATGTGTTGCATTGGTTGACCTAGTGTTTTTCATTGGATTCCGAGGTGTGCAACATCGTCGTGCAAGGCCTTTGGAGCCGGTCTCCCACGAACATCAGATGGGAGTTGAAGACATTGGTGCGCTCTACTTCGTGGAAGGGTTTTGTGCAAGGGTGCCAGCATTGTGGATACGAGTGTGTTCTGCTTGTGCAACCGTGCTCACTGCAAGCTGCTGCGCAAGCTCGTGCGTCTGCCCTTGCTCTGAGAGGTGTTAGCAGCTAGGGCGGGCCGCATGTTGGTGAAGATAATGAAGTTGCTCGTGATGAAGCTGATGCCGTACATGGAGGAGAGTTACAGCCTTCAAGCCGTAGAGAGGGAACTGGGCAAGTCGATGAAGGAGAGCATAATGAGTACATCGTGCAGCAGATGGACTCTGATGACCAGAGGGTATGGGATGAAGAGGCAGCTGTAGAGGATGACGACGAAGACAGTTCTGATGAGGATGAAGTTCCTATCCCGCAGGAATGGAATCGGTTTAATGCGGAGGGTGTTTCCGCACATGATGAGCATGGATCACCATGGGAGTATCATGAGACAATGGTTCGGTTGCATGCTATGTTTGCTGACAAGGTAGCGTTGCAGGATGCCATCAAGCTGTGAGCCCTTTCAATGCAGCGGACATTTTGCGTCATCAAATCAAGCCAAGAGCAGTACACTATGAAGTGTGAGCAGGCTGGTTGTCCTTGGAGGGTGCATGCACGTCGACCCAAGTATGAGACTCACTGGATTGTGTCTAAGGTGGAGCCGCACACCTGCATTCTAAACATTGTATTGGCGAGACATCGTAACCTGACGTTCGGATTTATAGCCAATTTGATGTATGGGGAGATAGTGGAGAAGACAGACATGGAGGCCACGCATATTGTGGTAGCTATAGAGAATAAATTTAAGTATAAGATTAGCTACGCGAAGGCGTGGCGTGCCAAGCAAAAGGCGTTGGAAAAACGTTTTGGCACTTTCGAGGCGGCGTACGACAACCTTCCTCGTATGCTTAAGGTCTTGTAGGAAAGGAACCTAGGCACGCACATCGCCCTGCATGAGAAGCTGTCTATAAGTTCACCAGGATATGCAGTGTTGCAGAGGGCTTTTTTTTGCATTTGGTGCTTCCATCGAAGCATTCAGGCACATGCTGCCAGTGATCTCAATTGACGGGACCTTCTTGACAGACAAATACAAAGAGCAGATCCTGACGGCCATAGGCGTTGACGGTAATAATCAACTATTGCCGCTTGCCATTGCATTTGTCGAAAGTGAGAATTATGAGAGCTGGCTGTGGTTTCTAAGACATGTCAGGGCTGGAGTTGTAGGCACTTGTCCTGGTGTATGCGTAATCCATGATCGCCATGCCGGTATTATAAAGGCTATAAGAAAACTACAAGAAGACCCCGAGGAGCCCTTTTCTTGGCCGGACATGAGGAACCGGTGGTGCATTCGTCACTTAGGGGCAAACTTTTTCAAGCAATTCCCGAAACAATCTTTAATGAAGCTATTCAAGAGGTCTAGCGGCGAACCAATGAGAAAAATTTGATGCTTTGTGGGGGTTGTTGGATGAGCACACTAGGAAGAACATCGAAGAGAGGAGCAAAGGGCCGGTCACTGCTGGGGCGGCACAACCGCTTTGCTTGCTAGCAATCGATGAGCCTAACCCAAGTGATCCAAGAAGGAGGAGCTCACGAAACATCAAGTGCTTCTCGCAGTGGATCGAGGGGGAACCATTGGAGAAGTGGTCGCTATTGCATGACACAGATGGCGCAAGGTACGGCATA
The DNA here is from genome assembly GCA_036346575.1 of Dendrocalamus sinicus. Lineage (NCBI taxonomy): Eukaryota > Viridiplantae > Streptophyta > Magnoliopsida > Poales > Poaceae > Dendrocalamus > Dendrocalamus sinicus. Next base: position 29,371,879 of record CM070657.1, on the reverse strand, counting down.
ATGACAACTAACCTTGCGGAGGTGTACAATTGGGTTCTCAGGGGCCTCCGTTCTTAGCCCCTTGTCGCCATCGTGGAAGGTGTTCTTCACAGCACAATCCGCTACTTCAGGGAGAGGCACGCAAGTGCCGCACTTCATGCGGCCAATCCCCGGGCCCTGTATTCGTCGAAAATGACGGCGTACATGGAGGAAATGTCACAAAAGGCAATTGCACACAGTGCAAGTCATGGGCAAAAAAGAGCATCGTTTTGAAGTCATACTCCGTGATAGAGCTCGATTTGGGACGTCTCGTTCCCTTGTTACCTACGAGGTATGCCTTGGAGATCATGCAAATGAACCTAGTTGTACGTGCAACAAGCTAAGCCTATTACACAAGCCATGCTCTCATGTCCTCGCTGCATGTGGGACCATGGGCATGGATCCTTCGAACTTCATGTCAGAGTACTTCTTTAAGGAGAGGGTACTGCAGGCTTGGTGTGGCGAGCTTCGGGGGTTCAGGGTGGTTGGAAACTTCGCCACTTGGACATTGCAGGTAGGACCTGGGTTCCAGATGTTAATTTGGTAAAGGGTGGGAAGGGTCGGCGACAGAGCTGGCGTATTAGAAATGACATGGATGAATCTCAGGCTGGAACATCTGGTGCACGTTGTGGGCGGTGCGGTCAGGAGGGGCACACAGCTAGACAATGCAATGCATGTCCTGATCAGTAATTGTTTGAGACTACAGCTAAATTTCACCTACCATTTGTAAAACTTGTATGTTACATCCGTTTTCTGTAATGTAATTGATGTTGTGCTGGTAGATTAGTAGTGCTTAGTATTGCGAATTTTTTTGTGGCTCGTGGTAACTATTGCACAAAGATAACAACCAATCCATGACATGCTTAACAACATTGCACATTATTTCAATCGACACTCGTACATACTACGGTACAAGCATACACCTCGTTGGCTATATGCCAAACGAGCCTCGTGGCACCCACATGGAGAATTGCTGAGGGGGACATCTCGGACGGGGTTGGCCATCGTTGTAATGGCACGCACATATGCAACTAGGGTTTGCACAGCAACATGTCGGATCGTACGAGTTTCCTATGTTGACAACCTCCTCGTTGCCCCTCTCGCGTTGCATCTGTTGGCGGAGGTCGTTGTTCTCCTCATTGAGAGTCTCGATTCGGTCCTGCAACTCCAATACTCGCTCCCATAATGTAGCCACATAACGACAAATATACCATTCATGAGGAGGGTCGATCCAGTGGGAGAAGTCGCATTTCGCCATCTGCGGGAAAGGACGGTAAACAAGGAGGGTCCGTAAGCAATAACAAAAAATGTACTATTAGTAATTTGTACCCCAGAGCGTGGGCACGGAAGAAATGGCGCCCGCCATCGAACATGCCATCCAAGGCCTGCACGACCGTGTACTCACTGTGTCTGCATTTCGGTCACGCTGGTTGAGCATGCCGGCTTGGTATCAAGCGGTACTGTGGACCAAACATCTCCCTCCTTTCCAAGGGAAGGTCTTCCTTCGGTGACCCAAAATCGACTGGCCCCTCAGCTTCCGACATGGTATGTTCTAGCACATAAGAAAGGGTACTTGTTTGTTCAATTTACAGGGTTCTCTGGCTACAATATTATGGGACCCCAACCGTGCTATCTATACCAAACGAGATAACTTACTGCAGTCACCACAACCAAGTGAGATGACAACACGGTGCAGCTTTGCTCAGTGAGATGACAGAAGAGGCCAGCTTTACTCAGTGAGATAACAACATAGGACAGCTTTGCTCAGTGAGATGACAAAAGAGGCCAGCTTTACTCAGTGAGATGACAACACGGTGCAGCTTTACTCAGTGAGATGACAAAAGAGGCCAGCTTTACTCAGTGAGATAACAAAAGAGGCCAGCTTTGTTCAGTGAGATGACAAAAGAGGCCAGCTTTGCTCAGTGAGATGACAAAAGAGGGCAGCTTTGCGCAGCGACCAAAAATAAATCACATGCCTACCCTTTGGCTTATAAAATGAGCTGCAATGCATCTGCAAGAGAACACTACACAATCTAACACTACATCATACCTTCCTTCTCCACGTCGAGATGAACAACAAGAATTTAAAGGAATGGCAGAAATTCGCGGACAACATAAATGAGAAAATTAGGAAGGCTAGAGAGGAGTCCCGCAAGAAGGCAGAATGGGAGGAGACCCGCAAGAGAGCAAGGGCTGCGGCGGCTCGGGAGGAACAAGCAAGGGCTGCTGCGGCTACGAGGTCAGCTCCCCACAGTGAGCGGCCGCGTAGCAACAACCCCATCCCGGACGTCCCCACCGAGTGTTCACCGCAACTCCCACCTGAGGGGGAGACATCCCCCTTTGTTGGTGCGGGGACACGTGCAAGTTCTTCAAGTTTAAGCACCGCATCAGCCTAGGTATGCGTTACTGGGGTTGCGCAAACTACTCCAGTGACTACCCCAACCGCCGTTTTGACATCGCAACCTATCGGCAGCCGGTAACGACGAAATGCACCATTTGCCCCTACCTTTTCTCCTTCACAGCACGCACTAACAATCTCTCCCCTGTATTTACAGTCTCCGGAGCCCCTGTGTGGCTACCGCAAATGGATCGATCTTGAGATCCACCCTGCGGACCAATGGACCCTCGACTTCGAGGAATGGAATGTCACACGGGAGAAGGAGTTGCTGGAGGCGGAGCGACGCAAGAACGAGCACACCCTGCGTATACAACGCGAGACACAAGCTCATCTCGAAGCGTGCACGCGTAGGGAGCGGGAGGCTCGCGAGAGGGAGCGCGAGAGAAAGAGGGAAATTGTAGCTAAGGCAAAAAAAGGCCGCGGAGGAGTTCAACGCCGAGCACGCAAGGAAGGGAAAGTGGCCTCGGTCCACACAGTAGGTCGTACGAGCAGTTGGGTGGGTTAGTCGCATATCATGCTATATGTTATGCATGTAATAAAAATGCACGCGGCATATTACTCCCAACTGTATTATGAAGTTTATTCCTATTCAGATAAGCTTATTATCTCATTTTTTTGCATTCAATGATTCACATAGCAACTCATTTAACAGTAATAACATACGTTCTCTCCGTACACGAATTCTCAGTAACACCAAAATATCACTTACCACTGTATGTATCGATCGTTCCACAGTTAATAGTTCCAAAATAAAATTTACCAAAATTTTTTATGCATCTACAACTTACAATGAACATAAACTTTTATTACAACTGCACCAGATTTTTTTCAGTTTACAAGTATAAAATTGACAAAACTTATAAACAACATGGGGGGCTTCGTGCAGTCGTCCCTCCATTGGCCGACTGCTTCAAAGTCTCCTCGCGATTCAGCGACTACTTCTAGTCGCCCGACGGTACGGCGATAGCAACTCTGTCGCCGTCATGAAGAAGCGCGACGTAAATGTTGTCGCCACATTGGTTATGCGAAGGCTCAAGTCGCTCCCCCATGGGGCGACTGGAGCCTATTTTTGTAAAAATTTTTGTTGCGAGTATATTTCTGTAATTTCGAATAAAAAATGGATTATTCGTAAAAAATTTTCCATGGTTTTGTTTTAATTCTTGACTCTTGAGGGCCTTGTTGAGAGTATTCCTGAACTATATGCTTTGCTTCAGGTTAGTATCAGTACCTGAGGGACTCATGTTTTCCATTCAAAGCTTTACTGAACTGAGCTAATTCTTCTAGGAAATCCATGGGCTACATGATAAAGGTCTTTCCGTTGAGAACATCTCTTCACATCTTTCACCTTGGGCTTCTGCACTATTTGAATTTTTGACTCCATTTATTAGGAAGCAGGTACATAATTATTTTAGTATTTAGTAGTCCATACTTTTAAGATTATGTTTCTTCAATTTTGTTGTTTCTGTCAAGCAACTTCTCCATCCTGAATTCAATGACTCTGCTTAACTTTCTTAGGTACTATACCACTTCAGTTTGTGATTTTTCCTGATCTTTTTTGTTGTACATTTAGTGTGTGCTTACGATGATTCATGTCATGCAAATTCCAGAATAAAATAAATTTTGATCTTCAATGCTTTTGACGTGGATTCCATGTGCATGCTTACTAGTGTAAATAAGATGATGAGAGTGTAAATAAGATGATGAGAGTAACTTTTTACCCTTTTGTCTTCTTAAATGCTAATTCACTTGTCTTCTTGTGATTTTAGCTCCACTCCTCCATCTTTTAAGGATGCTTCTATCAAGAAGCCCCTTGCCACTCTTCCCTCAGTTGAAGAGATGGCAGAGAAGAAGGTCGAAGAATCGACCACTATAGCGATGACAGAAGCAGTTGTAGGAGCTAAAGCAATTACGTCCAACAAGGTGGTCGAAAAAGTAGAAGCAAAGGTAGTTGAAGATAGGGTAGAAGTACTTGTGTGGGTTGTACATTCACTTTTTTCTTTTTCTTCTTGTACATAAATCTCTTATTTCTTATATTTTTAATTACACCCTACGGGCCTCCCATCAGGTTTCTTGTAAAAAAGGGTAGAAGTATCTGGTTGAGAAGTGGAGAATCCTTTTAACCATTGCGCCGAAGAGGAAATCATCGAGGAGGTTCCTCATCTCCAAGAAGGTTAAGCTAAAGAAGAAGAAGAGCAACCCAACTTCTTCTTTAAGTTTTTTAATCGTGCTGTTGTAGTGGGATCTTTTTCAGGTCGATCTCAAAATTGAGTTCCTCACCCCAAGGATATTTCCAACAAGAGGAATGTTTTTTTTATGACGAACGCCTTGAGAAGATATGGTGGAACAAGGTTGACGAGCTCAAGCAACTTGAAGATTCCCATCGTGTACTCGTCAAGTTTGCTCGTACGAACATGAATGTAAACATCTAATGCCTAATCATTCACAATTAATTTTTCTAGCCTCTCATTGCCTTTCTCTGCTCAGAGAGCTCTAGAAGACATGGTTAATGTGGTTGAGTACCATAGACAACTTACGCTCCTAAGATAGCAAAATACTAAACTTTGCGAGAAGGTGGAGAAATGATTAGCTACTGGCATATGTAATCAATTTCTATTTCGACCACTCGTCTAATCTTTCATGTCTATCTTAACCTTTACAGGTCCAAGAGTGATGAAAAATCCTTAGTTGACACACTCGACAGCGAGAAGGTTGAGACACAAAAGCTAAAGAAGGAAAATGTCGACTTAAGAATAAGACTTCTAAAGGCCAATTCTGCAACTAATGAGTTGCAAGGCAAAATAAATAGTAAGTTTTGAACTTAAGACTATTTAGTTGAATGTCTTTTTTTATCTTTCCCTAACTCTTTTCTTTTGATAGATAAAGAGATCGAAATAAATAAACTCCACACTGAGGTCGAAGAAAAGGTCAAAGTGATCACTGATCTTACTCGCATCGGCAGGGAAAAAGACCAGAATATCGAGTCACTGGAAAAGTAGCATAAAGATGAAGTTGAGAAGCTTAAGTCTCGACTAGCAGGTAAGGACGTCTTTACCTTCAACCAGTTCTGCTAACTAGTCCTTTGGGAAGTAATTGTCTGACTAGGTTTACTCTACTTGTAGAGGCTGTAGTCAAAATAAAGTGACTCGTAGAAGCCTTGACTCGTAGCCAGGAGGAGACAAATTCGATGAAGATCATTCTTCGAAACAACGTTTCACTTCTAAATAACTTACTCGGTGGGCTTGGTGCCGAGAAGATCACTCTGTCTGGGGACACCGTGACTACTCAAGCGAGTGCAATTGGATAACAAGTCAGAGATTTAGGGAAGCTTATAGCCACTCTGAAGACCAACCAGGCTGACTCTATTCGAGAGGCGATTAAAAGTGCAGTAAATTATGCCTTGGCAAAACTCAAGGCATATGACCAAAGCCTCAGTCTTTGACCAATTGAGCATGACTTCAACTGCTTTGAAGCAGAGGCAGCTTGCCTGACCGAAGAAATAGAGCCAATTAGCTAGAAGGTCGCGGAGGAGATGTGGCTCCGATCTCCTTTATCAGAGTAGTTTGTAATAGGAAATTTGTAAAGAGAAGTCTTTTATTAATGAAACTTTAAATCTTCCTTTCTTGCAAATTATGTTTTTGAGTAGTCAGCACTCGTAAGACAATAAAGAAAAGAAAGAAATCAAAAGGACGACTAAGAATCGAAGTTATATTAATAACTCTGTCATAGCCTTGACCATTTTACTTAGTTTATATAAATAAACTAAGCAATTAGTACAGAATAGGCCTTGTGGAAAATGGAGTAATTCATCTGACTATCGTTGTCAATTTTGATTGTCATGTTCTGGTAGCAAAAGTTAGGAATGGGTCGGCGTTAGGAAGTTCCTTCTAGTTCCAGATATATTACTATTTAATACAATATTGGTTGAAAATTATATCTGCTGTTATATGTATAGTGAAGTGGTAAACTCCGGTTATTTTCGTTCTAGTTCCACCCCTCATTGTGTACTGCTAGATTTAGCCTTAGACATTTTTTTGGTAATTTTGCTCTTTCCCGAGGATTTTTCTCTTGGAAAGTTTGCTCTTGGATGAGAATTTGTAGTGAGAATTTGCTAATTGCTATTTGGCTGAGGTGTACTGCAACGGGAAGCGACGCTGGAGGGGAGCCGGTGGCGCTGGGTGGGAGGCGAGGCAGCGTTGCGGTTGGTGAGGGTAGGGCCAGCGGTGCTGCAGCGGTGGGCCAAGCCCTAACCCTGTCGCCAGTTCGATTTGGGGAGTGAGGAGTTCTAGGGGGAATGGTTGGGCTGGGGCTTGGGAGGGCGACCACTGTGGGGGTTGTTTGCAGGATTCCCAGTGCGGGCACTTTTTTTTTTTTGGCAAAACGCACGAAAGTGGGTTGGTGGAAGCACCTGCCTACATCTGGGCTACTAAGATCGAGTTGGACGAGTATGTCTATATGTTCACAAATTGCCTCTTTTGCACCAGGTATGTTGCTCTCTCTCTCTCTCTCTCTCTAAAAAGACAAGCTCTTGTTTTTCTTGTAGTTGTATCTAGATATTAGTACTGTTTGTAATTAGTTGTCTTTAGAAAAAAAAAGAGAGAGAAACCAAGAAATACATGCAGCTAAAAAGAACCACTGAAATGGAATATGTACTTGCAATGATCTTCCTCACAGTAGTGTTTTTATTCTTTCCACTCTAACAAGAGTAGCACTAATTTTAAAGTAAATAAAAAGGTAAGTAATATTTATCCACCATTCATCATGTTTTAAAAATTATACAAATCAGTATTAAGGAAAGCATTTAAGCACTTCCCTCTCTTTCTCAACTGTGGAACTCCACACATCTGCTCCATTGATTATTACCTCTCTTTTTTTACAAGGAGGCATGCTTCGGTCTATCTCGCTATTCAATATAAAGAATAAATCAATAAGGTTAAGCGGTACATACTACAGGACTACAGGTACAGGGAACAAAAAAGGGGGCAAACATTCTACAAGGACTGTATTCTTCGACTCTGGGAATCAATTTGTAAGTCGTCAACTGGGCCGCTGACCGTGGAATGCTCAGCGACGAAATTCTCAATCTTGTGTAGGGCCTGAAATGCAATAGAATGTTACGTTAGGAAAATTTCGTTTCGAGGATGCATCGGAGAAAGTATGAAATGTCAAATGCACTACATGAATAGTTGAAACATGCAATACCTCAATAGCGATATCAGTTGGCGTTAGCTTAGAGACATCATCGTGACCCTGTTTAGCTGCAATCTCTGCACAGATAAATGCAGACTGTGTTATCCTCTGCTGGGCATTTAAACTTTGCTCAAGCGAGACTGGATACCCATCTTTGATCATGAAGCTAGGGGCATAGTCTCCAGATGAAGGCATGGTAAGAAGATGCTATTCATCCTAAGGAAACATACCTTCCAAAGAAACTCTCGCATCGGCATTCGCATAAATATTGCCTCTTTGTTCCGCAAGCATGCTGAGTTTTGTGAAAGCCTGAGGCACAAACAATTCAGCTAGGTCATGCATTTTAACTAGTGCAAACATACAAAAAAAGACAAAATGAATAAAGTAAATGAAGATACAAAGAGGTTCAAAAAACTACATGGATCTTTACTGCAATTCATCTTGAAGCTTTTTAGTGTTTGCACAATATAACTATTAATCTTACAGTTGCAAAGTCTGTCAGAGTGACAGGATCTGTCTTATGCATGTTCAAAGAACTTAGTTTCAAGGATAGAGAGTAGCTACCGCTGTGTATGGATCGCCAGATGGGTGATTTAGAAGAGGACGAGAGGCAGTCCCCACTTGAGCAATACGCCTGGCAAGGGCATCCAAAGGCACATCCAGCCAGACAGATAGACCTTTCTTCATATATTTCCTGAAAATAAAAAAGACAGATATCAGAATTATATGGCATCCAAAGGACAAAACAGGAAGATCAAAATTACATGGAGATGGGGCAAATTAGAATAATTCCAATACCAGTTAATTGGCCGAATAACAGCACCACCTCCAGTTGCAACGACTAATCGTTGCATTGAGGATAAATCCCTCAAGACACTGCTCTGTAAGACAACAAGGCAGAGAAACAATAAATTGTTAGTCCATAAGTCTTTAAGATCTGATTACTCCAAAGACATCAAATCTCTGAAAAACAAAGTTTTCAACAGTGCAAACGGAACTCAACAAACATTACCTCATTATCTCTGAAAAATGCTTCACTATGAACCTTAAATATTTGGGCAACGGAAGGCATGCCAACTGCTTGTTCCACCAGCTTATCACTATCAAAGAATGAATAACCCAAAACTTCGGCTAAGATCTTTCCCACTGTACTCTTGCCAGAGCCCATCATTCCTGCAGTATGAACCTACCCTTATTAATTTCAGAGGCAAAGACAACAAATCTATATATAATTCGGCCTCTTCTCTTTGGTAACAGTTAATAGACAGGTATCAGAACTAACCAACTAGGTAAATACACCTCCCATTCAAGTAGAACAGAACTTCTTCTGATTTCCTCTGCAATTACAAGAGTATGTCAAAACGATGCCAGACAACAGGCAAACCGCATTTGGACTTATTCATATTAGGAATTCAGCACAAGTTAATTTACCTTTAACAAGAGGGCTTCGTCAACTGAGTTATGCAAGCTGTCATGACCTGTATTAGACAGAATCACAAAGAAAGTCAATTAAACTAATCAATTTGTACATCTCGTCAAGTAACCACCCAGAAATTGAGGACTAGGTCGTGCAAGACAGCACAATTAGTGCAAAATTAAGATGCACATATATAATTCAACTCCGCATAGTCTGGTGAGTGTTATATAACATATATGTTCCAATGAACTGACAACAACGAGCAGCTTAGCTAATTTGTAAGTGTAGTATATAAATGTTCCTAATTAAATAAGTTCACACTTCAATGTAAAATATATTAGACAGCATCAATACAGGCATACAGCGTAATGTCACGCACTTCCATAATTCAATATCTTCCTCCTTCCAATAACTCCAACCAATTCAACAACCTCCGTCGCACCTAATTTAAAATTCCATGCGTTCAAACGCAAGACTACCATCTCTGTGTACCGATACATCACCAAACAAAAAAAAGAACTCTTTTCTATTCCTCCCCCAGTTGCCTAATTGACCAAACCGTCACCTACCCTGAAGCAAGGGCCGTTTTCAACCCACAAATTACCACGATTACTCCAAATCAACAACAAAACAACCATCTTTGCCCACCAAACCAGCCAAAATTTGCTGCCACATTCAACGGATCCACACCAAGCACCAGAGAGATCCATGCAAACCAAATCACAGACCTATACTTGTCATCCTCCAAAATAGCACAAAACTTAACCCCGAACAGAATCATACTAGCATCCACCCGATCCCTAAAGTCTCATCAAGTCGACCGATCGAAAAGACCATAGAAAGATCACCTCTGGATGCCTTGAGGCAGCAGAGCGGGGCGACGGGCTTGGCCCCGCGAGCCCGCACGGCTACCGCCTGAGCCGCCGCTCCGCCCGGGCCTCCGATACGCAAGCTCCCCGCCCGCGCCCGCTTCTCCCCGGCGAGCACCCCGTTCCGGCGCCCGCCGGGCCCGGCTCCAATCCCAACCGCCCGGGACTGCATCGCGAGGCCCGCGCCCGCCTCCATTGCTCGCCGCGCGCTGTGTTGTACAGGAAGACGCAGGTAGCCGTAGCCCTCCACGTTGGAAGGAGCAGCAGGAGGAGAAGGGAAGGGAAGGCGCGGGCGAAGCGAGTGGCGGCGAGTGGTGGTCGCGGGCGCAGATGCGGTCTTAAATACCCGCGCCGGTGGTGGCCTAGTCAGGGCGCTGACGGGTGACAGGCGGCTACGTCGCTCGGAGGAGTATGAAATTACAGTGCTGCCCCTCGTATACGCGTTGTTTTCTTTTTCGGACTTCACTTCCACGTGAGAAAGAAACGTGATTGCGCCCGAATGGCGTTTGCTCCCCGGTCAACGGCTGGCACGGCTCCCACGTTTATGTAAGCGACGCGGGTGCACGTAATTAAAATGAACAAGTTTTTGTTTTGTTGCACGAGGCTCGTGGTTGGAGCTTTCCTCGTTCGTGTATGTAGGCTATGGAATGATGCCTAAACGATCGCACTATGCACTGTATATATAACGAGGAAACTAGCCTAAAATAGCTTTTAGCTTTCTCTTGCCTGAATTAAAAGCGGGAATTGCATGTTAAAATTTTATTTTTTTGGTTTCTATTTTTGCTAAAAGCTGGTTTCTTGAATCGGATTCTTCGAACGGTTTTTTAAGCTTAAAATCGTATGCACCGTTCACGTCGTCATTTCTATCCTACTGTTATCTTAAAAAAAACATAAACAAAAACTATCAACCATAGTTAAAAGATATTAATCACAATCTAAAAGAGTAAACCTTTGTCTCGTCGCTGTTGCTCTTATCAGAAGTTTAGGGATACTTTGGTCAAATGAATTACGAGCATCCGTCGGGGGCCTTGCTGGTACAACTTGTGTGGTTATGGGAAGAGATGACTCAACGACCGTGGGGTGCCACGTCGGACTGATGCGTGCATGTTTGGGTTGGTGGGAAGGCCGGACAAGGGTAAATGGCAGCAACTTTGACCAGGCCTGGCTGTGGCATACGGCGCGCGCGCGCACCATTTGTATCTTGACCAGTCAAGAGTGACGTGCCTTTTATATTTCGTCTTTGGCCGAAATGTTACTGTATTGATTATTAAATTTTTCAAAAATATTTAATAAAAAATTAAAAACGAAAATTACTATTATATTTTTACGAACAATAAAAAAAAAGAACCACGTACGTGCTCCAAACGGTTTTTGCTTCGTAGAAGAGACAAGGCAGAAACCACCGTTTGAGACGGGACCTTAGTTGGCCTCACCATCACTCTAGATATCCATGTTTTTTTTGTTGGAGGTAGCGCCGTACCAGTGTACCACTGTACCAGCAGGGGCGGAGCTTCCCATATGGCAAGGTATGGTCCTTGCCATACCTCAATTTTCCTGGAACTCATACCCCTAAATCACGCCTCGCTATGAATGCTTGAAAGAGCTTGCATTTGCCTGAGCACACATCCCAAACCTTGCTTTGAGGCATCGGATTTGGAATTTCGATTGGGCGTAATCAACACCGGCGTTGTTGTTAGTTTGGTCTTCAAGATTTGAGAACTTTCCTCAGTATCCGCTGTGAATGGTCCGCCTTCTTCGATCGTGGGAATCCTTCTATGAATCGGCGATTAACCCGCCAATCCAAGAAAACTCTCACTTCGCCACGATTCCATAATCGGAAATCTTTTCTCGATCAACTTTGACCCCATCTTCGCCCAAGAAGGCAACTTCCTTCAACCAAAAGGCATTTGTCAAATTTGGCGCATAAACTACTGCTCTCTTAATCTTGTCAATACCTTGTGTAAACTGCTGCTGCTGTCTCTCCTCAAATTGCTCATGTTCTCGCTTTAACCTTCTCTCGATTGACTCGCACTGTACATCATCCTTGCGTGTGTGGTGATAGTTCCCACTTAGATGAATTATGTCGTAAAAGGTTGGATATGATTGGGTCTGCTGGGATTAACTCTATTACAACATGACCATCACACCCATTTCACTTTACACAAATGGTCTTCATACATCTTCATAATTTTGCCACAAGTCTTAGTTAAAGTAATTTACAGACAAACCATTAAGTTCTTCCAACCGGTTTACAAAAGGGTAACCAAAAGTACATCATCTCATTTCTTGTTCTACATGGCTCATATTTTCTTGACTGCCTGCTGGTTTTGGACTTGGAGTTTAGCAGCATCTGGTGGCAGACTCCTTCGAGGGCAATGATCTCTGTAATGTCCAATTTCTCCGCAGTGGAAACAAGCATTGGATCTCTTTGGGCAGCTACTAGCAAGATGCTTGCTACCGCAGGTGAGGCACTTGATAGCGAGTGGTGAGGGAGTGGCATACTGCTGAGACGGTCCGGACTTGGTCTTCAGATCGCCTCAAATCGCGGAAGGGTTGGGATCGAAATGAGGATGATCCCGTGGTCCTACTCCACCGAGCATTGTGTGAAGATCGAGACTTGTGCGCCGCTTACGCTTTCGTCATCCTCCATTCTGGTCCTCTTAGGGTAAGATTCATCTTCTTCCATCGGTGGTGCAGGATGATGATGTCCGCTTTGCTTTATCTTTAGCTTCTTCTTCGTAAGGACTTCAGGGGCATTGGTCACGATAATGCCCATCCTGTTGGCAAGTGAAAACAAGCCGCTGGTGATGGAGGCGAAGGCTTCTTTCGTGTCATGACTTTCACGTAACATGGTCTTTCTGCTGTCTCAAAAGAAGAAACAAGACAGAATAATACTTATATTTTTCAGCTGCTCCTAGTGTTACTTACATTACAAGAACTCCAGAATCCGCTGAGCGCCCAAGACCTAAAGCCACGGATCCTCGCCGAAGAAGCGACCTTCCGACTTCCTAAGAAGAACAAAGACGTTTATATATTTTTGTTTGTATATTTCATGCTTGATGAACGAAAATCATTAAATTTTACAAGTACACAAAGCAACAATAGTTTTAAATCTTATGCTACCTAAGTAGCTATATTCTCTAGTTCGGCATCTCGCCACACCTCAATTTAATTCCTTCCTCCGCCACTGTGTACCAGATAGGGGTGAAAACGAATCGGATATTTCCCGACCGACCGACCGCCGAATCTGAGTCGGATTGAATTCGGATAGTCATATCGGATAATTATCGGATTCGGAGTCGGATTCGGATAGTTGCTTTCGGATACGAATTCGGATTCGGAGTCGGATTCGGATAGTTGCTTTCGGATACGGATTCGGATTCGGGAGCGGACTATCCGACGGATACGGATACTATCCGGAATTTTATCAGATAATACCCGGATATATTTTTCGGATATCCGGCCCATTAGCCAAATCATCATTTTCAGCCCATTAGCAAATCCAAATAAATTCCCACAAATCCAATAAATGCAAATAACTCCAAAAAATTCCAGAAAATGCACAAAAATACTATAAATCTAGGAGAACTTAGGGAAATAACATAAACTATTTTTAGCTTTTAGAAAATAGTTAAAATAAGTTTTTTTGCTCTTGGCTTTCAAATAAAATCTAGAAAAATCCAAATAAACTTCAACAAATCCAATAAAATATGGGATATTCCATCAAGAAAAAAGAAGATAAGCTAAAAAAGGTTTAGCCATATGAAACTCCGAGCCTATGTTATCCGCCTATATTATCTGTTTCCGAGCCGAATCCGTTATATATCCGTCCCGACGGTACCGTATTCGAAACTCCGAATATTCCGAATTCGTATTCGTATCCGGTCTTACCGTATTCGACTCCGAATCCGAAAAAAAAATATGGATTAGGATACGGTTTAAGCAATATCCGACCGAATTCGATCCGTTTACACCCCTAGTACCAGATGTTGTTTTGTGACTGTGTGTTGCGTCGCTTCCATATGTGATCTTATCCGGGTCTCAGGATCAAGTAAACGCAGAACGGACCGGCACTTTCAACTTCGAGCATCAGCGATTTGGTGTGCTGTACCTACAGGGCCGATTATCCAATGTATACTCGATTGATTTTTCTACTGCACCGAATTGGACCTGTCGGATCTCCAGGTGTAACGTGATGTTGTTTTTCAGTCCAAACAACTCAAAATGTTTGCCTTGTTGGCACGGACTCGGGATGGCTTGTGTCAATACCTCAACGCTGCTGATGCCCTCGCACGCGATGCAACAGGGAAAAGACGTCGTAGCCGGACCGGAAGGTACAAGACGGCCACGAGTAAACAACTTGATTATCTTGTCGTCGACTTCCATCCGCCGCAGAATCGTACTAGTAGTAAAACGTGGCAAATTACCACACGCAGTCACACTGGTCCAACACGTATGTTACACGTAATGACGTAAATCGAGAGAACCTTTAGCAGTAAAACGTGTGCAACGAGTTCTTAAAAAAAGTCACACCTGTAGACAGTAAATACGTACGGTCTTCTCCTTTTTCTTATAATTTTCCTCGAGCAACAATTAACTAGGACAACTTTTTCATCGTTTTTAATGATTTGTGAAAATAATTTTTTTAAAATAGTTTATTGATATTCAGTTTGTTTACACATATATTTATACTAGAATCGAAAGCTATCAGCTATAAAAAGAACCCATGCATAGAGATTAAAACATGTGCAATGCAGCAGGAACATCTGCCGGTCACATGACGGAATCACGAAGGGACAAGGCTCCAAGTCCCAGCTCTTACCCGGCGTAGAATAGTTACAGAGGTAGGTGCACTGTACTACACAAGGGCGGAGAACAACGTGGACAAGCCACCCGTCAGAGGCATGGCTGTCCTGGACGAGAAGAGACGAAAGTGAAACAGCTAACACAAGCAATGCACGGCTGCTCTGCTCGGACATCACTACTTTTCTCCAGCTGTTCATTTCATTTCTCAACAAGCACTTAGGGGGTGATCGGTTCGGCTGAAAAGCTCATGGTTTATAACTGAAAACACTGTAGCTGACTGAAAAAATACTATAGCTGACAGAGACTTATTTAGCATAATTAAATTTAAAAAATTTAAAAAATATGTTAGCCCATTACGTATAATACAAACAAATACGGGAAAAAAGAACCGACAAAAAAGCTCAACAAAAAGTCAAAAATTCAGAAAAAGATGAAACTTATGAATAGTGCCAAATAAGCCTGCAGCACTGTAGCGCAGCCATGTTGATCGCGCCCTAAGTGATTGTGTTATGGTAGAAGATAACGAGCCAAGTTGGCGTAAGTCGCTCTCAGGCTAGACTGACCTACGGCCAGCTGGTTAGGGACTTTGATCTTTTTATTGCTTAATCTCCACATAAACAGTGCCTTCATATAACAGGTACACAAGCTAAACAAAGAAAGATATATCATATTTAGGAAGGAAATAAAACTATCCTAACAATATTATCTAGAAAAGGAAACCACTCATGATGTGTATCTCCTTCGGTATTGCCAGCCGAGCATTCCAAAGATTGGACTCTCCTTCGGTATTGCTCGCCACTACTGTGTCTAATCGAGCCTCTGCTGTTTCTCGTCCGACAATGCCTCTGCTGTTTGCTGGATGTCCCGGACTAACGGCGCTGATACGTCTTTCCAATGAAGGCGTCCACAACAGATTGACAAAAACACTAATTCCTACGAGGAAAGGAAAAGGATCACTGTACTCCCCTGAAATATCATATTTGTCCGTCTAACTGCTCAACTTTTATTCTGTCCACTTAACCGCCTGATGCTCCAGTACTTCTGGGAAGTAATAGTGGAGGACAGCGGATGAATAGCAACATATTGTCTGCCTTACTCGAGAGATACTTTGGTAGTCGCGTAGAGATCATAACTCAATCATGTAAAACGTAAAACGGTAGTAACTAATCAAAAGAATGGATGTTTTTGTGAATTACTATATTGTTAGTTCTCGGTCAAAATTCCTGGAGCTATGTACAGTTTGATCAGGCTTGGGCTGGGAGGCAGCAACATTACAACAGAAGACAAGCTCAGGAAAATTTGACATTTGATTATGCATTTATCTATTGATACAGGATCATGGCACTGTCTAAAAAGGCTCTACTCTCTAGGTGTAAAAAGGAGCAGATTGACCGCTAACGGCAAGGAGCGGCGTAGCGGACACAGCAGAGAAAGAACCAACGCTATTGCTGATTTGATTCCCTATGACCTGTCAAGGAGCTCATTGATGTTACAGATGATGCAGTGTGGGAAATTTACTGCCGGAATATGTTAGTTGCCGAACCCAAATGGTGATCTACTCCTGCTGCCACCTTCACCGTACTGCTCATTCCATTTTCTTAACTCGTTCATGCTTGTGGCGTCAAAAGCAACAGATGGGCTTACCTGTACGGGGAAAATAACCAAATATGAAGCATTATATCGTTGCGTACAACGCTGTGGAGACACAGTAGGTTTATAATACCTTTGCTTTTGCTTGGACAAAATCATCCAACTTTAAGGGCCTTAAAGAAGTTTCCGTGCTACTTGCACCTCCCTAAGAAAAAGATGGCAACCATGTGAGCAAACATGCAAGGCATACACCACACCCATGTGGTTAACAATCTTAAGAATGCAAGTATTAATATGTAAAAGCCAGAACAAACCACCTTATTTTCTTCTTCCAGAAGTTCGTGAACTGGCCTGTATGCTGCAGCTACGCATAGGTTCTGCAGAGAAGACACAAAATGAGTTCATACACACACAAGGCAGAAAAAGAAAAGGCCAGCAGATCATTGGCGTGCGAGGGGGGAGAATAGCACAATTGTGAAGGGCTTAAGCAATTACCTTCAAGTCACTTCCAGAGTAACCTTCTGTCGCATTGGCTAGTTCGTCAAATCTAAAATCAGAATCTAGGTTTTCTTTGGCAAGTAAAATCTTCAAAATTTTCATTCGATTCTGCGCATCTGGAAGGTCAACGTATATCCTACAGATCATATTGACAGATCATCATTTTGTTAAGTGAACCAAGCTTAAATAATATTTTGGAAGGCACAAGCACATAAAAGCATATCTTACCGCCTAGGTAAACGTCGTATTACTGCATCATCTAGATCGAACGGACGGTTTGTTGCACCAAGAATAAGGATCCTTTGGTTCTCTTTGGACCTTAGACCATCCCAAGCTGCCATAAATTCATTTCGCATCCTTCTTGTTGCTTCGTGCTCAAATGCACCACCTCTTGCCCCGAGTAAGCTGTCAACCTGTCATTATCAAATCAAAACAGCATGAATCAAGAGATTCTGCATGACCTTGGAAATGGTAACCGAATAAAATGATAAAGGATTTTCTCCTGAAGATATATAACCGCTTCCGTTTTTTAATTGAATCAAAACTTACCTCATCCACAAATATGATAACAGGTGCTAGACGACTAGCAAAGGAGAAAAGGGCCTTGGTGAGCTTCTCAGCATCTCCAAACCACTGTCAACAGAGAAATAGATGGTCAAGTGCATAGGTGAGAAACGTTTTGGTATATTCTGGGCCTGGCTCCATGAAGAGAAGTTTCACACAAGAAATGAACTTCTAATATGGCTTCAAAATTTCATGTCAAGCAGCAGGTACATGCTAACAACAAGCAGTGGGGAAAAAACTGTAGACAAAACTAAAAGCAGTGCTGACATTGGTACCAGCATGTTACATGGAAGACTAGTATATACCATCTAATAAATCTCAAATTGTTATTACCAGAGTCCGTGTTCACAAATATACTGTCCACTAGTATCGCACAACTACATCAAATTAACTGTGCTGCTTACCTCAGCTATGCTATTGGCCTGCAACTAACAGTAGATTCAATAAAAGGAGGAAAAAAAAGAAGGGGGCATGAAAGTGTTTGTAAATTTCCAACATGGAATTGCACAGGATTGTATAGAACTGTCTGGCGAAATAAAGAAACAGCCCTTCAGATAATATATGTGATTGATAACTGCCACATTCCATTCAGTTTTCACAATAATATATAACTCCTATAATCCAGAAAAAAAAAGCAAGAGAATCAATTAAAACTACCTTTGATGTGAGAGTAGAACCAGTTATGCTGATAAAATTTGCTCCAGCTTCTGTTGCAAGTGCCTTTGCCAAAAGTGTTTTTCCTGTTCCAGGAGGCCCAAAAAGCAATATTCCTTTGCAAGGCTGAACAAAGGTCCATACATATGTCATGTTAAATACAACTATGAAAAAAAAAACTATGCAAACAAATTCACAAAACATAACAATGAGGGAGTACAACCAACAAAGCAAAACTAAGATTTAGATTTTGCTTCAGAGATCTGAATTTTTTTAAAAATGTTATAGAACTTGCAACACTTGTTTCTTCATGGAATTGGTAACTTGGTTCATACGGTTGAGTCGAGTTGTATGGCATAAAATGTAATTACATTAGCATCTCAGGCTATTTTCACAATTTCACCTTGACATGCAACGACCAAAGGTCTACAACAACTTGTTCAAAAGCATGGGGAGCTGCATAAAGATGCTAATGTAAGGAAAAAGGACAACCTCACAACCCTCTACAGGTGAGGCTTAATTAAAGATTGCACCCCATGAACGGCTTGCATCCACCGCAAACTTGTAATGCTAGTTCTGACTCACTAGAAGACAAACTATACCAAACGTTCAAGATCTTAATTTTTCTCTGCTATAGCAGATATCCACAGAAAGACCTCTCCATTAATATCGCCACCAAGTAATCGCTAATGAAAGAACATCAAGCAATACTGAGTATTGACTGAGCTACAAAACAAACTTGCAGAGGCATAACACCCGTAGGGGTGCAAACGGAACAGATACGGACGGATACTGCTCATCCCGTATCCTTTTCCATATTTTTCATCGGAGTCGGAGTCAGACACGGATAGCGCCGGATACGAATAGGAATGCAGATATTCTCGGTCACGAATATGGAGCAAATACATGCCGTTCCGAATAAGGTTAGTTTCGGTCACGAATATTTAATCGGATAGTGCGCAAAAGTAAATTTCACATGGTGACAGGGACAAGTTAAGCAATTAGTAAATTCTATCTAGCAAAATAGCAAGTAAATGATAGAGCCTAGTTAAACAAGTAGTAACTAATTAGCTACATGTCACATGGTTCAAAAGTACGAATTGTCCATAGCCAAGTAGTCAAGTACATCGCTGGTTCATTTAACTTCATTACATTTAGCAAATGATTCCACAAGGCCTTCATATTCGGTATCTGGAGAGGCCAGGTATCCGACTCTGTTTCCGTATCCAGTAACTATCCGAAAAAATACCCGGATAGTTCCATATCCGGCGGATAATGCTTTTTCCAAATCCGTTTCCGTATCCGAAAAAAATATTCCGACCCCGTTTTCGTATCTGACAAAACCTTTGGATATCCGAAAATTTGCTCCGAATTATATCCGAATTAAAACAGACGGACGGACGGTCAGGAAATATCTGCTCCATTTGCACCCCTTTACACCAGGGTCACCCCCATGAAATTACAAGCACTTTTTTTTTTATCTAGCCAAGGATAAAATTAATGTTCTTTCTGAATTAGAATATTATTTTTCATGCTTTTTAGCTATGGAACAGCAACATAGTCTAAAGTAGTTTATATGCCCATATGGTAACAATGGACCAAATTCACTATTGAGAAGCCCAAAATGCTACAGGTAGGATAGTAAAGCAAGCGGAAAAACATACCCTTAACAAGTTCCCATGTGAAAAAAGCTCTGGTCTCCTCATTGGGAGAGTAACAAGTTCATCCAGTGTCTTCTTGACATCCTCAAGAGCACCAATATCATCAAATTTAACTCCAATTTCATGGGGAGGTACGACTGCTGAAATGAAATTGCGCTCAAATTCATCTTTTGCCAAAATCTGCATTGAAGACTCCTTTTGAGGTTAGACGGTATTACAGTACAAAGACTTGTCTTATAAAGAAAATAGGGCTCACTATTAATAGAAAATCTAACTTTATGAAACAGCTAAAACTAAGACTACCTTCCTGTTTTCAGAGGGCTTCCTAGTCGAAGCCCCCTGCTCCTTTAGCCTCCCAATTGCTAGGTCCAGACTTCAAAAAAGGAACAGTGTCAATAGTCAGTGTCCGGCCAACAAAGATGATTGAATGCCCAGACCACTGAGAAAATACCTCTCACGGGGAATGATTAGCCTGTCACCCTTTATGGAAGGATGAATCGCTGATGACAAACAGTGACTTCTAGCCCATCCAACGACCTTCTCTGCTCCTGCAATTGACAATACAAAATTACACATGCATGCAGTAAGCAACTGTCCTTCAGAATCCACCGTAGATTGGAGAGAGGAGTTGCATTCATTTGGAATGAGAAAAGATGTAAGGCCCATCATAAGGGGGTGCAATTTCAAATCACTTGGCCCATGCCCATTGACTGAGCACTGATTGCATACTCTACTGTTGCAGTTCACTGGGGTCAGTATGCGCTGTGCAAACCATTCCTTAACAGGAGCAACAGTTTCAATTAAAAGATCGATTGGATCTGCCAAATGATAATGCATGCCACCAGAACGGTTAACAGGAACTCCAATAAGCTTTAGGTTGAAGATTATTCACTCCAAACTTTGATGTGATCCAACACCATAAAAGTAACATTGGTAACCAAGACTTCAGGTAAATATATAGCATATGCATCATAACACGGATCGAGATATACTTACTTTGTTTTGTCAAAATAATGCCCTCTGACTTCACATGCAAAAGATCCTCACATGATAGCTCATGCTCTTCAAGGACCTGCATTTACCGGTAATGGCTTACAAGCACTTGAAGAAGCGACACTCAATCATATGTAGGACAAGTAATGAAAATCAACAATGATGACTAAAATTATTTATTAAAGCTCAAGAAGCATTTCCAATACCTTACGCAATTCTACAAGGTTATGCCTTGAAATGATTATTTTTCTGTCCTCTTCAATCTGGTTATTGAAAACTCTCAGTTGCTCATCATCCTGAACATAAAAGAAATAATGTAAGTATTCACACAGCTGTAACAACAGCATTATCCAAGCTAGGAGAGCTTGCAGTTAGTAAGTTTTTGTGCACCGACAGTAACTGATGCAACAACAGATACCATCATCAGATGTCAACAGGGAGTGCAGTCAACACTAGGCTTCACATATCACAACTGTGAAAAACTAAGTACTAAAATGGAAAGTACTAAAATTGTGTCAATTTACCTTTGGAAGAGGAATAAAAAATCTATTTCTGAAGAGCTTCGGTATGTCAGTGGGCCTTGAGGGCTTCCTCCCTCTTAGTCCCCCTACCAGCCGCTTCAATGATGACGACTGAAAATATATATTTCAAATTAATAGCCAGTTTAGGGACTGCTGTGGCAACCCCACCATGCATAAAAGTATAAAACCAACTCTCTAAGACAATGTTACAAAGAAAAGTAGCTCATTAGAACAATTTAAATTTTAGAAGCAGCAGACCATAGAAAGTCATGCAACAAGGCAGAGAAGTGATCCTTCTTTGTTTTCTACCTTTTTTTTGCAATTGTGGCAAAACTAGAGTAGAGTATTTTTTTAAGGCTGGATTTTATAATGTGACAACAAGCACATCGAACAGAGCTTATGGGACTATTGAGCAGATTAGGTCAAACAATGTATGCATGTTATAAGTGTTAAATTTTGATTTACTCCCAGAATCACCATCATTGCTGACAAATAATAAATGGGGGAATGTGGATATAAAGGGACAAGGGAAACAAATAGTAGGGCACTGTTGTGAGTCTCCTCCAGTTGGGTAATTATAAGTGGATGCTGTAGATGCAACGACCAAAGAAATTTAGCCGCATGTTGTGCCATAAGTAAAATATAGATGAGCACAAGAGCAAACAAATATAAAGCTGAATGGGAGATTGGGGTGTTTTCTAGATCAGCTGCAACAAAGCAGTACCAGAAAACAAACATATCTTAGTTAACAGATTAGTAAGAAATTACCAGTGGAGACAGGCGAGAGAGATTGTGGAACACCAGAGTCTTCTGTATTTATCCAGAACAAAAATAAGACCCAACAAAATATCTATAATATGAATGCAAGCAGGTGGGACCATGAGTGTTTCGATGGGTTACCGGTTCTTTATCGGAGTTATCCTTTGGTGCTGCCTCAAGTATGTTCTGCCCACATATCAACACTAAAGGCCCAGTAAGCTGGTCAAACATTTCCTCTACCTTTTCGACAAACACTTTGCGATTTGATCTTGGAACTGCCCTAGACAGCCACTGGGAACTGTCTGGAAAGTAAACAATGGCTGGTTGTAGAGATGGCAGTGCCTAATCAAATAAGCAAAAGAAAACCGGAAGAGGTAAGTTTATTCAGCAGATCATATGGGACACAAACACAGCAATTGCAGCACTTGAGCATCTCAACACATGCACAACATAGACAGAATGGTCAAAGTTATGCAAACATATGCATATACATAGAGAAAAATTCAAGATCTAAAGGTTTCATGCAAAAGATTTTGTGTGGGTTCTTTTGGGCTGATGGCTTATGGCTTAAATATTTGAATTTTGGCTGTTCGCGAGAGGTAGTACACACAGGAAAATAATCGCATGTGATTTTAGCCGATCCAGCTGAACTCAGCACACTTTTTACTACAATATTCCTGTTGACCCCGCTTTGAAAAACGCACCGTTTAAAAGCTAGTTACTGTAGACAGTAAAAATATAAGCTAGCTAAAAATAAAAAAGAACTCAGCCTTTGTCTGACAAATTACCTCACAAAGTGCTTCGATTGCAATATGCCAATCTTCCGCCTGTGTATCATGGTCATGCACAATATCCTGAGCTAAAAAGTACAAATAAGATCAATGTTAAAATTGCAGAATTTTCAAACTGAATATAGCACTATGGATGTCTGGGAGTAGAACCATACTGTCAACCCAGTAAACTCCTGGCCTAGCATGTTGCTCTTTGTTATCTTCATCTTTTTCACCATCAGCCAGCTTCTCCTCAGGAGGGTCAAATATAACAGCCACTTGATCGCCATTGATCTCATACACCTCTCCACGCTGTCCATTTGATAAAGTTCTGCAATTTTAACAGTTAGAAGAATGTTCAATTATAAACGATTAACAAGAATAGTGCATTTTAAGAATTTTAAAAGATAAGCGTGCAATATAAGGAATACCAAACGTGAAACCAAATCATTCATCAGAAACAATGTAGGACTATTGACATAGAAAGAAAACCAAATATGTCTAGTGTCTACGAGTACAAATCAGACTAAACATGTATTACTTTGCAGCTACGCCGCACCTACAGAAACTAAGCATACAAAGACTTTTAACAAGACTTGCATAATATTTCATAACGCACTCATAAACAATGTATGACTCAAGAGTGTTCTTCATCCATATTAACATTAATTTCAATCAAACAAGTCAAAATTGAATATAGTCGTAGAGATAATTTTTACAAATTTCTAATTATCTCAAGGCATAGAAAGCTGAAAATGACATAACAGTAACATGGAATAAGGCATGCCGTCAAAACATTCTAACCCTATTCCAGACAAGATTTATACACCCACCTGCCACTAATAAAGGTATAGGCATTCGTTGCTCCCTCTTGAGTAGGTATTTTCCCCAAAATGATCCTGTGATATGAGATATAAGATATGCATCATGATTAGTGTCAAGAAGCTCCATAGCCATGTTACAAGAGAGGGTCTGATGGAAAATATGCAGTGTAAACATGTAGAACATGCCCTCCTGACACCAGGAAAAGTTTAATAATCAATTTCACCAGCATTACTGAGCATGCATGTGCAAACAGCTGCAAATGCAGACAGGCACGAATGCATACACACGCACAATAGCACAAATGAATAAACATGCAACCATGCATCCACCAGGACCAACACATATCCACGTGCTCACTCTTACATATCCACACACAAACCCACCCATGTTTCTGCCTGTGCTTGCTGCTCTAGTGTCTCTACATGCATAGGCACACATCTCACACAGTTGCAGTCCGTGCATGAAAATACCCATTGGATGGAAAATTCTGAGTACACACTAGTTCTTTGTGTTACACTAGACTTCATTTACTTCAGGCATCATAAATCCATAATCAATGCGAATGTCTATTAGAAATTTCCAGAAAGGCAGAAACAGACTTGCCTTTAGGACTAGACTATCAAGCAACATAAACAGAATAACAGTATGTTAACCTGAAAGGAGAAACTCATCACATCATATAACAGTTATGTTGACACCCTGTGTATGGATGCATCAATATATGTGTATGATGCCAAGAAGAAAATGTTGGAAATCTCTCGAGATTTCTCACTCTCTCTTTTGTATTTTTTTTATCTCTCTCAAGAAACAAATACAAGCTCACTCTTACATGTATTTTCTATCCCTTTCAAGAGACAAATACAAACTTGCGGGAGGCAAATGACTTACTGCATTTTTTTATCTCTCTCAAGAAACAAATACAAGCTCACTCTTACATGTATTTTCTATCCCTTTCAAGAGACAAATACAAACTTGCGGGAGGCAAATGACTTACTGCAAATGGCTCATTTATTCCATTCAATTGAGATGCTTAAATAGATACAATCTGGCCGTACATGCAAGCCACTTACCCACTACTAACGATCATCCATTGATCTCCTAAAAACTCTCCATGATCCACACGACTCAGTCCTCTAACTACCTTTGACTCACCCTGGGCACGAAAAACCGAAAACCGAGTACCGAACCGAATTTACCGAGAACCGAACCGAAAGTACCGAAACCGAAAATTTCGGTTCCAAGTTCGGTTCCAGGTTCTCAGGAACCGAATTTACCGAGGAAATTCAGTTCGGTACCTCGGTTTACCGAAATACCGAACTACAAGGAATAACATGTTGTATTTGAGTAGTGAGTACTAAGTAATATGTAATATTATTGATGGGTCTATTGTGGACAGCTATATTATGTATTTGTGGCTTTTTCTCTGTATGATTTGGCACTTATTCTATATGAAATCATGTTACATTTCTGTCAAAATTGGCTATTGAACTTGATGTTACATGCTGTTGTACCCTGTTCGGTAATTTCGGTAAATACCGGAACCGAACCGAAAGAACCGATACCGAATTTCTTGATCGAGTCTTTTCAGAACCGAACGATGCCGAGATTCTCAGGAACCGAATTTGTATGGGTACCGAGGAACCGAACCGATCGGTTCGGTAGTACTGAACGCCCAGGGTTACCTTTGACTCAGGCTACGACCGCTCGACTCCGACTGCAACCGCTCGTTCTACGACCACTTGACTCCGACTACGACCGCTCGTTCTACGACCACTCAACTCTGACTATGACCATTGTAGGTACGACCACTGCTTCTTCTAAGCACTAACCACGGATGGAATATTGACTCACATACTTCCCCCTAATCTAGCTACTGCAGTTTACTAACACACAGACTCTTACACGATTTACATGTCAAGATTAAAACCAACAGAAAAATGGCACATCTATTGTTTAACAAGAAAAAAATAAGGGTAGCAAATCAAGTAAGGTGCCAAAATATCAGGCCTAGTAGTCCAAAGAACTTCATTACAAAGGAAATAATCTCATGATACAATTCACCAATAAACCAAAATGATGAGAACATAAGTTCTAACATGTACCTGTGATCTGCTTCAACAAGCACTGATGCTCCAACATACTTGACCCTATCACCTGAAAATAATAATGGGAAAAGTTGGTGTGGCCTTCATTGAGAGTTTAGTACGCATCAAGGTTCCAAAACCAGACGCCTAAATCCCGATCGAGGCGGTCGGCAGTTCTGGCGATAACGGCCAGAACCGGAAAAACCGGGGAAAACCCGGTCAAATTTTGAATTTTAAAATTTGAATTTGAAACCGGTAACCGGAAAAACCGGCCGGTTACCGCCCCAAAAAACCGGAAAAACCGCTAAAAAACCGGAAAACCCGCTAAAAAACCGGGAAACACAAGAAAAAGTTGAATTTCAGATGTTTCGAAGCATATTTAGCTCATACAATAGGTAATCTAATACAAAAAGGGTTTAAACCAACCTAGAAGATGCATTATGCAATCACAAAAGACTCACAAATATAAATGCACTTCGAAAAAACCCGGCCGGTTTTTTTCATCCCGCTCACCGCCGGGAAATCCGGTTACCGGCCGGTAACCGCCGGTAATCCGATCCATGGTACGCATACAAAGGTCTAGCCTGAATTTCATATTTCAGTAGTGGGAACAACATACAATGGTATGAAAAATTAAGCCAATAGTATAGCTGCATTATATTGATATCATAAAATAGCTGGTTAATACAAAGGTTCAAACTTTCCAAGTACAGATAAAAGTTCGTTGCATAGTATGGCTGCAACATGTTTAAGTGTTTTGTGACAAAGTGATGCCTGGGTTCACCTTGAGTCCTTGACAAAGACTAATAGTAGAATGCAACTGGCTATGTGCATAGCTGTATCTGGGCTGACAACTTTCAAGTTTTATCTAACATGCAGAACACTGAATACACAGAAAACAGAAGGTGATAAATCCATTGAAGGTGCTTTAGTTGAAGAATGTAATCAGATGTGAACATGTGGTTACTAAGCAAATAGCCCAGCCTTAATTCCCATAACATGACACTATAATCTATAGCACTACAGCTGAGCTTAGCCTACCAACTCGACAAGCACTGGGTAGGCTCCACCAGGGAAAAAGGTAGTTACTCGCCAAACATGACCAAGTATCGGTATCATGATTTACACACAACAAAGTACAAGTGCCATAAAAAATCATGGTCCAAATGTTAGTTCACATGGAAGGAAACGGTTAACTGTTATTTAATTTAGAGTCAACATTGGGGAAAATACTCAAGACAAAAATGAAAGGTAGGTTATGTACCCTTTTGGAGAGGCTTTTTCTCTTCTTCGGGCGACTCAGCAGCCCCAGAGGACTCTGCTGCTGAAGAACTTTCTTGTGCACCAACAACTCTCTAGAAGCACAGGCAGTCAAGGCATAAGTTGCAAGACAGAAAGAGAAGCAAACATTATATAGGGAATAATCGGAACATTGATTAGCATTTTTGGTAGAAAAAATGGAAACGAGACCATCGCATGAGGCGGGTGATATAAGACAATAATATTAATCAGAAGTTCACTACTAGACACTAATATTAATGTTAGCTTTCACTAATATTTTGCAGGAAAATTTTGTCTTTGTCTAAAGTATTTCGCCCTCATTCATTAAATAAGCAGATAGGTGTAAAGTAAAGGTAAAAAATACTCACATTTCCAAATAGAATAAGAGCAAAAAAAAAAGGAACAAGAATTTAGTAAGAATTATCAAATGTCATTTTCTTTAAGATGGTTTGGCATCTTAACAGAAATAAACACCTTAGCGAATTCCTCAAGAGTGCACGGAACTAGCTTCTTGAGGTCTTCCATGGATTTAATAGTATCATCATCATCACTTTCACCAGACTTAGCTTCATTGCTGCTCGTCAAATCTTGATCGCCTTCCTCTTCCACCTCTGATTCTGAGCATTCATCTTCTGACTCCACATGATCATCCTCTTCCTCAGTCTCTGAACAATCCTCACCAAAAGCCTACAAGGTCAGACATTAGATTTGCCCACAAAACCATAGTCTTAAGGTTTTAATATGGGGGGAAGATTATCTTACATATGGAGCTAGGACACTGCTGTCCAGAACCAACAATGGTACACATAACTCATGGGCAAGCGCTCTTACCAATCTCTCCCGGTAAAGCTCGGTTCCTGCATTGTAGCAACAAGAAAAAAATCTCATCATCCATGTAAGGAGTAAGACAGACACATTGAGGAAACATCGATCTCCTTCCCACACAACACCTGGCAAGCTCTGGAGCAATATCCTCCCACCGGAAGACTGCAGCCGGGAACCGTACTCCAAAGTTACATCCTTATGGCGCAGGTGCGACGCCACGCACTCGGTCAGCAGCTGCTTGGCATTCTCACTTGCAACCCAGAAGAGATGATACAATGCAACTTAGTCTCGTTCAGGGGAAAAACACCAAACAGATGGTGTGCGTGCGTGTGTTTCGTCAAGCTTACTCGACGTAGTACGGGAAGTTGCGCCACGAGAGGCTGCCCTTCTCCCATGGCACGACGCGGCGCAGGAACTCGTTGCGGAAGCGCTCCCGCTTGGTGAGAAATGGAGACTCACGCCGCTTGCAGCCGGTGAGGAACCGCTCGCCGCTTAGCCATTCCTGCTGGTCCCTCTCCCCGAGCCGCGCGTGGTCCTGCTCACTGCGAATGCTGCCACTACCGCCACTGCCACCACCACTCCCCACCGCCGCCTCGGCGCTGCCAACGCCGCCCTTCGAGCAGTAGAACCGGCACAGCCGCCGGCCCTCGCTAGACGGCCGCGGCGGCGCACCGAGCCTCCGTACCAGGGCGCTCCCGCCGGGCGCGCTGAACCCCCCTACGAGGACGCCGCCGCTGCCGGTCGCGGAGGTGACGAGGGAGGCGGGCTTGCACAACAGCGGAGGGTTCAGGAGGCAGCGCAGCCGCATCGCGCGATACATCGCGGGTCGCGTTGGGCGAAGCGGGGAGGGATCCGCGATCGGGTTAGGCTTCGGATCCTCGCGTGCGGCGAGTGGATTGGGAACTCTCGGCCGTGCCGTGAGCAGCGGCGCAATGGCGGGGAGGGGCGTCAGGGTCGCGGCGGCGGCGGCGGCGGCGGTGATGCACGGCTGCGACGCCACGGGAGGAGAGGCCACGGCGGCTGCACGGCCCGCCGATTTGGGTTACTTGATGTGGCTCGGGTTGCGATGAGGAGGTGACCGAATGGCCCTGCCCTCCCGGGCTGCCCCACAGCCCGATATATAAGTACGGCCCAAGACACGGCACGAGCGGCTGAGCCGTGTCTGGGCTGCCACACTGGCCGAATTGTTAGTATGGGCACGGTCCAATATGACATGACTCATATGGTACGGTGATCTCGTGGTCACAATAGGTCCGTGGTCATAGGTACGGGCCATTAGACACGAATATATGATGTTAGATACAATTGTTTTAGACACGACACAGTGGGTATGTCCTGTTTAGCTTATTTAGCACGATTAACAGTAGAATTTTTGAAATTTTTAGCTATTTTGTGGTCGTTTGGGAGTTTAAAAATACAACAAAATTTTAAAAATCTTAATTTTTCTATAAATAGGCAGCATACCCTATCATTCAGGCACACTCAAATCAACAATCTTTGCAAGAGTTACTGTTTGCAAGGTAGTGAAGCGAGATGCGACCGGAGCTCAGGTAAGAGTTACTGTTTGCAAAATATATCATCATGAATTATCTACAAAGTCTTCAGGTGGAACCAGATACTTACACAGACATACCCAAAGATGTAAAGAAAAACAAGTCATAGCCATGAGGTAGACACAGCTAAAACATGCCCGAACATGTAAAGAAAAACATGGCATAGCCATGAGGCAGACATAGCTACAGTACAATCTCGATGATATGGTACGTAACTATAATTATAATCCCAAGGTAGCTCGAAAAATTTTAGCCTATTTAATTGCCGTACAAGATTTTTCTTTAAACTTTGATGAGTCAGATGCGCTCGAAAAGTACATTAGAACTGCACATAATCCTATATTCACTCATGTTTCTAGACAGACGACGACTAGAGATTTACTTAAATACTATAATAATGGTCGTGCAAAAATTAAAGAATTCTTTGGAACCTATACATTTTCAATGGTTTTAACCTTGGACATATGGAGTGGTTGGTCTAGATAGGATTATCTTAGTATAGTCGCTCATTATGTAAATGATAACTTGGTATTGAAAAAGAGAATCATGGGCTTCAAACAAATTGACGTAGTACATACGGGTGAGTATAATAAAATTTATTATCAAAGTCGTGGAAGATTTTGGTCTGACAAATGAAATTTTTGCAATTACCCTAGACAATGTCGTAGCAAATTTCAAGGCAATGAATATTCTCACTCCCTTATTTAGTACATCAAATCCTTCATTGTAACAACCCAGGTTTTTATAAAAATAAATAAATTAATTAAAATAAAATTTAAATTAAAATAAGTATTTTTGCTGCCTAAATTTTTAATTTGGTTTTGCCCAGGATTTCTGTTTTTGAAAAAGCTGGATTTAAAAAGTATTTTAAGTAAAACCTAAAAATAATTATTAAATAAAATGATAATTTGATTTTCTACAAAAATCCTAATTCAAAATAATTATTTGGATTTATTTCGTTCTTATTTGGTTTTCTGAGTTCAAAAACTCACCCGTGCTGGCGTGGCAGCCTAGGTGGCAGCCATGTGGCGCCACGTAGGCGCCGCGTCGGCAACCCCTGCCCCGTCAGTGCCACATGCGCACCAGCCTTCCCGCGAGCCCATCGACCCGATCCATAGGCCTAGGGCCCACCTGTCGGCCTCTGGTCTGAAGGGCTGATGAGTAATCCGATTGTTTCAGTTGGAAAATAATTCAGTCGAAATTAAATCCTCTGCTGACGTCATAATTCATATTTTCCTTTCGGAAAATAATTCCAGAAAATTTCTTTTCCTTTTTCTGTGATTTTAAACTTCTCGGAACCCGTTATTCTTCGTCTTAACTCCGATTGAGCCCATTCAAATTTCTAAATTTATCAAAAATTCCCCTCTATCCATTTCTGGTCTCAATTCAAATATTTGAGTCAATTTGAATTTATTTGAATTTGATGGGCTATTTTCACGTGTAGACTTTGATGATTCGGGAGATTTCTTCGACGAAGACTTGCACAAGTTTGAAGAGCAAGGCAAGTCACACTCCTTGATCATGTTGATCCCATATTTCAAAATAAAATTTATGTTGATTTAAATTATTCTGCATGCATATTTGTATTCAACGTATTTCAATCCAGTTTTAAATTTAGTTATTGCCTACTTGTTAATTCCTCCATTGATATTGAATTCCTTACCTTGTCACTCTAGATCAAACTCTAGTTAGTACACTAGTATGGCTAGA
Organism: Dendrocalamus sinicus; assembly: GCA_036346575.1. Taxonomy (NCBI): domain Eukaryota; kingdom Viridiplantae; phylum Streptophyta; class Magnoliopsida; order Poales; family Poaceae; genus Dendrocalamus; species Dendrocalamus sinicus. Next base: position 29,340,896 of record CM070657.1, on the reverse strand, counting down.
GACTATTTGGATAGCAAATGCTTAGTCTTGCTTAAAATGATGACCTTTTTACATAAAATGATAAGCTTTTCAAAGCTACTCTTGACTTTGGTGAGTCAAGGAGGTTTATGAAATATTTTGAAAACAAAATATAAAAACTGGTTTAGACTTAGGCAATTGGTTAGTCGATGGGTGCAGGCATACTCTGTAGGTTGTAGCCACAGGGTTGATTGTCGTGCACAAGGGTACATTGTTGAGCCTAAGTCAATTAAGGACCAGTCTGTGAGCTACTGTTACAAAGCCCTATTGTACTACCACATTGCTGGTATGGGACAGCCTTGGCTGAATAATTTGTGAAGTTCCAACCTGAGTCAAGTTGTAGGTTGAAAGTGAGCGTGGTTGGTGCCATGAGAAGTCTCACTTGAGAGAGCGTGGTTAAGCCATGCGAAGTCTCTCTCAGGCTCAAGAGGGGGTCCCGGTCTGGTGGATTCCTTATTGAGGTGAAACCTTAGAGTTGGCTTGGCCAGATTGAAGTCTTTGCATTGTAAAGGCCTTGTCACGACTCCTCGCGCACACCTAAGGAAGTGTGTAATCTAGTGACAAAAAGGGATGATCGTGTCTTGTGGGTAAAGTTGTACAACCTCTGCAGAGTGTATAATCTATCCTGGATAGCCGTGCCCACAGTCATGGGCATGCTGAGTAAAAGTTTTTCATGGATTAGACTTTGTTTTTGAAAAGTGTTTTTGAAAACCTTGTGGATGGATGGAATCCACAAGAGACTGAAAATCTTACGGATGGATGGAATCCGTGAGAGATTGAAACCTAGTGGATGGATGGAATCTATCAGAGTTGCGCAGTGAAAGTGTGTGGATGGATGGAATCCATACATGACCTTTTGGAAAAGATGGTTCGGGTGGGATGCCCGTGGATAGGTCGGTGTTTGGTCGGAGCCTGCATTGACGGTATTATTTTCAATTACAAGTATTGTTTTTATATACCGTATTAAATTCAGCATTTTTTAATCTATTTACCGTATTTCCTTAAATGCTGTTTTGTGCAAACTAACCCTATGCCTTCCATTGAAGCCTTTATCATTATGTTGCATTTCTCCTTGTGATTTACGGAGTACAAGTTTGTACTCACCTTGCAATCTCCATACAGAGGAAGATGACGTCGACTACGGTGAAGATCTGGACGACTAGGCCGTGTCTTACTGTCGTATGCCTGTGGGTAGGCTTGGGCTTCACTTCTTTTCAGTTTGCTTCCTCTGTTATTTGTTTTATTTATCTTTGCCAATGGGCGTTGATGTAAGACTTGGCCATAAGACCGTACTCTTTATTTAATGAAGTTAGTCATTTTGTGCTTGATATTTATCTTTGTTGCCACTGTGTGCACTACCTGATCCTGGACTAGTGCGATTTACACAGAGAATCCAGGAGTCATTACTCCGGGTTCCGACATTCATGCTACATCAACGATACGCCTGCTATATTATTAATCTTATAGTTAAATGTGGTTTGAAGAGGTTAGATCCATATCTTCAAGCTTTTTGCAAAGCAAATTCTTTTGTAAATATTTCTAATCAATGAATTGCAGCATATAAGAGCTACTGCATTGAGATGGGTGTATGTCCACAATAATTCACTATGGACATGCCGGTAAGGTGGAACTCAACTTATCTCAAGCTAAAAAAAATCTTTTACCCTATAAGCCCACACTTTATGTTTTTATCCACACGCACTGTCACAACCATACCAGCAACATACTACTAATTGAGTAATACTGGTATGTTATTGAGAAATTACTAACATTTCTCGAACTCTTTTATGAATCTATTATTGCTTTATCTGGAGTGTACTATCCAACATCTTCTATAATTGTGCATTATATTCTTAAGATTGTCGTTTACTTGAAAGCTAATGAAAATAATGTAGTGTTATGAGAGGTTGTGTGCGCTATAAAAACTAAATATTTAAAATATTGGAATGAGATTTCGTATGTATACGTATTTGCATTTGTTTTAGATCCAAGGGCAAAAATCGCGGAATTCACTAATGTTCTTTCAATTATAGGTGAGTCTATAAGGATAGATTATTATAACTATTTTAAATTGTTCATTATAAATTATCTAAAGTTTATCAGAAGTACGAGTATAAGTTTTATGGAGTTTGCTTGCAACGACCTCCACCAGCACCCACCATAGGTAAGAAGACAAATACATGGGGCAAAATCTTTGGTGCACCAAGATCCTCCGGAAGATCAAGCTTTACATCGTCAAGTGCTAGAGCAATCCATACTACGGCTCGCGAGGAACTTTCAGTCTTTCTAGACAATGATCCTATGCCTCATCATATAGAGGACTTCAACATTTTGCACTGGTAGCACGAGCACAAGCTAATATATCTGGTGCTATCCATATTACCATGGGATGTGGTAACCATTCATGTCTCGATAGTTTCTTCTAATTCTACTTTTAGTTTTTCTTGAAGAATATTGGAGGAGAGAAGAATAAGTCTCACGAGTGAGATGGTGGAAGTACTTCTCACAGTGAAAAACTAGAAACAAGCTGATGCACGAGCTCAACATTACATGGTGGATATAGAGTTGGAATACGTGTTCAGCAATCTCTATCTAGATGGTGGTGAAGGAAATCAAGACACCAATGCTTCTTAGAGCATCCATGTGTATATTGTACTCTTTTTGATTTTTTACCTTATGCTATGCTACAGGCTGTACTTTTTTCCTTTGCTAAGATTTTCTCATGTTGAGTTTTCACTTAGCAAAGTTTTTAACAAGGCAGCCATTTAAACATTAATAAAGCTTATTATTAGATTTCTACAGGCTATTATATCTTTTTTGAATTCTACACTTTTTCCAATTTTTTTGGGCCAAAACGGGCTAGCCGTGCTTACTAGCTCAGCAGGCTAAACGAGCACGTGCCAGCCCGGCACATCATGAACCCTCGCTAGGCCATGCTTGGGCCACCACCTTGGCCCATGGCCATTCAGGCTGACGGGTTAAATGAGCCGTGTCATGCCGATCATTTGGATAGGTCTGTATGTGGGGTTCTCGCATCGGAGTGCTTGCAGACTGGGCTGGAATTGTGAAGTTAGGCCTAAAATAGGTGCAGCCAAAACATCAAGCCCAGTGCATCCCTCGGGAAGATGAAAATTGCTTTCTCTCAAAAAAAAAGAGAAGATGATGGTGATGATGAAAAATGCTGACATCATCATGTCTATAAAAGTGATTCAAAAATTCAAAATATTGTAAATTTTAAAATGAGTATCTGATTTTTTTATTCATTTATCATTTTGTTTGTTATTATGAGCTATCAAATGTTTGACTAATAGTTTCATTTGTTCCATGAGCACGTTTGGCTTGTTCCACTACTAGTTTTGAATTATTCCTATCGATGATTGAGTCATCGTTCTTACAGAATAATATGAGAAAGATGACTGAATTTCCTCGGAGAAAAATAGGAATGCTCCTTATTACTATGAATTGGTTATAGGATGCCCTTACAAAGGCATAAAACCAACCCTAATCTCTATGTTCTTCCCACTGGTCGAAAGACCATGACTCGCTTAATCTACTTGACTCTCTTGTCCATGATTGATTGTTGAATTATATCTCTGTCTTCTCTCGTCTACCCTTAAATAGTATTGAAAGGATGTTAGTTATCCGCATGAGGAGACACCTTATGGAACCAGCGTGACCAATCAAGGAAGTAGTTGTTGTTAGAGAGAGGTTGCTTGATCGTCGGTTACTATTAGTGGAGACGAACGTGAGAACAATCGCATAGCAGTTGTTTGTTAGAGACTCAGGGCTAACACATCGTGTTGTTTTTGATGGATAAAGCATGTATTCTATCCATCGCATGGGAGAAATCTCTTGGAAGCAAGCCCTTATACCAGTTCACAAAATTTTCAAGTGGTTATCTGGTCGGGTAAGTCGCACAGTTGACTTTGACCAGGGTGCTCAAGAAATAGCCTCTAGAGGCTTACAACCACTAGGATCTTTAGGCATTAATTAAAGCCATATTTAAGGATTTATTCTATCCTCGTCAGCTTGCACCCTGAACTTTAAGTAAATTTATAATCTAATTTTTTTCCATTTGAATTTCAATTCGAAAACTACTCTTTTAATGACAAGAGTAAAGAAGTAGTTTTTATTTACTTAATGTTGAGAAACTATCTGAGTGGAAGAAATGGTGAAATCCCAATCTTCTGGGCATACGTAGAGTGTAGATTCAGGCTACCGGTGCATCCATTACTATTGGTGGTCCTAGAATTCTATGGGATCGAATTGGTTAATCTAGCCCCCAATTCGATCAACAACTTAGGCATCTTCGTCTATCTTTGTGAAGCGGGATTTTAACAAATATAGAGCTCCTCAGATACTTCTATAAGATGACAAAAATATGGGAAATCAGTAGCGTCACCCGAGGGTTGCTCTCTATGGCTCCATGATGGGAAGGCAGGGGAGTATATTCCAATGTGCTCCTAGTCCTCATGGTTGTCATGGAAGAAGCTTTGGGTCTACATGACACTCAGCAAAGAAGATTGCCTCTCCATCGCCGGTTGGATTGTAATTGAAAATCTGAGGTGGTGGTCTTCTTCAAAGGAGGGAAAATAGGGTGATAGATTGATGCCATTGTCTATCTCAAGAATAGGGGACTAACTTCATGGCATGTGGGGTGTCAAACAGATCCAAATTATCTATTTTATTTGATATTTGTAGCAAGACTATTCGATTCGTATTCAATACATTAAGACTCAAAGAGTATCAATCATATCTTTATTATCCGTTTTATCTGGCATCCATATCTGGACTATTCGATTTGTATTCGATCCATTGACACCCCTAGTGGTAAAGTATTTTTCCATGCGTCGTATTAGTCTTCTGAAGTCGTGCAACCACATCATGCTCTAGTATGATTGCGCAATGGATTTGACCAGGGACTTTTCAGAAGGTAAGCATCGAGAGTTCTGACTAGTCAAATTTTATTTTGTTTGGCTATGCTTTTCTGACCTTAAGGTTTTTCTTCTTCTTAATTTTGTAGCCCTATCTCCTGCTGAAGTGAGAGGAAGGATTAAGATGATCTACGTGGGTGAGCCCGAGCAGAAAGATGAAGTGCCCTTGATCCTGGCCACCACCTCTATAGAGGACATGATCAAAGGACTTAAGGAACTATAATAATTATTTTCATCAATTTTATATTTTTCGATCAGTGTGTTGCAATCTCTTATGATGTGTAGATGGTCGGGTCAGAGAGTGGTGAACTGACTGAGAGCTCAGCGGAAGCTCCTCCGAATCCCAAGAGGCACCAAAGCGTGAAAAGTTGTATGAAGCTTTGGGATCATGTCATGCTCTATCGACCACCACCCCGACTACTCCTCTAGTGCCCCTCCGATCGCTCCTGCGACTAGCCCTTCGACTGTACAAGTTTCTAAGACAAAGAATCCCTCGGATGTGGGCTTTTATGACTACTCTGAGAGTTTTTTCTTACAAGCCTACACCTTCTCTTATTCAAAGAATAGAGAAATTGCACCGACGGGAGTATATTTCTTGGATGATAGATTTCATTGCCAAGCTCACCTAGGTTGGTGACACGGCGGAAGAGGAGATAGAGCCATTGATCAGAGCCAACACGATAGTAGAGGCAATAGTGATACCAAATTCACCAGTCGTGGATTCTGAGGTAGTGGTGACTGACCAGATTGAAAACCCGTTGGCCATTCCTTAGGATCCAAGTGAACTGGAGGAGACGACCGCTCCGGTGGTTGAGAGAGCTCCATCTTTGGATTTTTTTTGGCATTTTTGGACCAGGTATGTACTAGTTTTGAAAAAATCATGTAAATCCATACTTTGTATTTTTGGCATTTTTGGAGTTCTTACTTCTTCTTCTTCTTCTTGTCATTCTAGCGTCTCTACTATTCCGATCAGCTTTATAACTCCCAATTTATTTTTTCACTTTCTTCTCTGATCACATTAAAATCATTAGTAATCAACATGGGGTGCTTGCTGGTTTGACAAAACATAGACAGTTCAGCCAGGAAAGCAGTTTTTGAAGTTAGGTGTTAGTTGAAGACTTGAAGTACATATATGTGACCATGTTCTATGCATATATGAGTATATGACCATGGATTTTAATGACAGGGGCAAGATGGTAGATACACTTCTGTTTTGTACATATATTTCCCCTTTGTTTTACTAAGCTGAATATGTGACCATGTTATGTACATAAATGACCATGGATTGTAATGACTGGGGCAAGATGGTAGATACACTTCTGTTCTGACAGAGATACTTCCTGAAATCACTTTTGAACAGAAAGATATGTAAAAAAACAAAACTGTACAGAAGAAACTTGTCCTGAACGGCTGAGCCTTCATTAGTTCAGTGCTTTCATAGTTAGTTTAGCGTTGCTTAGAGCTAACAACAACTGAACTGAAACCATATAATGCAGGTGCACCAATCAAGTTTGCAGCCATCAAGGGACCCCTTTGGTCCCATCCAATGGCGGACCCAGGATTTGAATCCAGGGTATGCCTAACTAAATAATTATTATCCAATGTGGTATAATCTAATACAAAAATTCGGTAAACGGTTCGGTAAAAAACATAATATATCTAAAAGATCTCATAATACCTTAAATTCAACAAATAAGTTCGAAATTAATGATCCTATTAACTATAGCCCAAATTAATGCAGACCGCAGCGAAAGCATTAATCTTTTCAAACCCACAACAACATGAGGCAGAGGATATAGCATGCATGCAGGAAGTAATGATCCTATTAACCATTTAGCTAGTGGCGGACCGGGAAATTAAATCACTTGCTATGCCATGTTTTGGCTACCGATGGCATCCGCTTATCTTGCTAAGATGAATACAATGCTATGTTGATAAGTAGTATACAATGCTATGTTGATAAGTAGTGCTATAACACCAAGAGCGAAATCAAGTATGATCAACCTTCTCTTAAACAAAGAGGAGTTTTGCTCACCAGTCATTGTTGATTGCTGAAATACAAGACTTTTAAAATGAGAACAACAAGGGAAACAGGTAATTCTAATTAGCGCATAATTTTTTAATGGGCTCAATGATGGGGTTTTGGGCTCCACCTTTAATTTTTCATTCATTCAAAACTAACAAAGCTGCTAACACAAATTACTAGTTTAGTTGAAACCTAGAAGAACAATAATTCACTAGCTTCAAGAATCAAGATAGTAAAGCAACACTTGGATATATCATGCATGAAGAGAAAGGATGGAACTCACGGAGCAGACAAACAACAAATCTCATCGACCGCCGCAGCAGAGAAATGCATTACCCTTAGTTGCACCGAGAAAGAGAGTGAGTTGGTGTTGATTGCACGCAATTGAAGGAGCAAAATTATGTAAACTAAGGATCTGGGTGGGGGTGTTGGAAATCTTAGCATACTATACCAAACATTGTTCTCATGATTATTCTATCCTTCTAATAATTCACTTGGTACATCACAAATATGTGCCAAAGTAACAATATCGCAATTGCCAATTTCAAACATTTGTCTCTACTCAAAGTCTCAAACTCAGTAAACTTCGCAACTTATCGTGATGGGGGATCAACTCGAATTTAACATTCTTATCAGTGTGAAACTTCGCTATAAACTTTTAACTAACAAGTAACAGATCATGAAGTGAATCGGTTATCGGTGGTAACTAATTTACACGATAAATCTAGCGGTAAAATTGGGAACAAAAACTAACACACACGGAGAAGATCAGGTCAAGCATGTTATATCATTCAATCATACATCACATAAGAACAATTTTTGAGCAAACAAACGCGAGCTAGCACCGATGTAAATTGTAAAAGAAACCCACAATTCACGAGAACCGCCGGCGCGCGCACCACCAACATCCCACCAAATCACCAAAATTTCCCACTTCCCCACCTACGCAGCAGCCCCCACGGTTTAGCGAGGCGGAGGCGGACGCGACCGGCGGAGGGAGGCGAGCGAGGAGGCGGGGAGGCGAGGCGGAGGCGGAGGCGAGGCGGAGCGGAGGCGAGGCGAGCTGGCGAGGAGAGAGCGGGCCGAGGCGGAGGCGGATGGCGCTGGCGGCCGCGGGCCGCGCGACGAGCGGAGGCGGAGAATCGGGTCGGGTCGGGAGACGGGACAAAGGACCGTGGTGGACAGTTAGTGACTTAGGGCACGTGATTTTTTTGGGCCAAATTACACTATTGCAGGGTAGTCTTGGGCTTATATGGACTACCTGCTGGGCCGCCCCTGGTCCCATCTCATCAAGTGAAAACTGAAAACAACCATGAAGCCAACTGTGTTGTGAACTCTATCACATGTAAAAAAGAAGAATGATCTGTCTAGTGTGTAGAAGCATTAATTTTGGGTTTTTATTATCCATTCAACATTTTAAGGTTTCAATTGATATTTCTTTTGGATGAGATAATGATTGAGACTGAGCTCCCCTGAAGCATGCTTAGAGATGGCTCATTGCTGGCTATTGATAGACAAGACCTGTGTTGTGAACTTGTCATATGATGTAACGAAGTTAAACAAATTAGTGATGTTCTTGGCTATGGATAGTTCTTGATTTTGGACCATATGAAGTATTAGAGTTGTGACTTGCTAAGTGTAGCTACTACTTGCTTCACTAACACATATCATTTACTTGATATTTTGCTAGTTAGAACTTATTAAGCAATAACTACTTACTACTTGCTTAATTAGTCCCTATCATTATGTGATATAGTTAAATTTGATTGTTAAGCTACTAATGTAGTTGCATTTTGGACATATAGTATGGCTTACTGATCTTTATACGTATGCATATATGAATTTTTTTGCACATTATCCGACTAAATATTCATAATTGAGATTAACCGATTCGGAGCAACTTGTATGCACTCCACATTCGTGATCCAAGAAAAAAATATGAAAAGAGATAAGAGATGAGTGATATCGATCCTCATATACTCCGTTTGCACCCCTGCTTCTCGTACACATGGAATTTCGAGCACTGTGAACTTCCAAGTTCCAAGTGAAGAGGCCTGCATTATCCGCTAGTTGTGACTTGTGACCCCAATCTCCTACACAGGCTTCTGGATCTCATCCATGAACTAGAGCAGATAATGCTTTCCATAAGTAAGTCAGCGATTACATGAATTTGCGTAGATAAACGCATTACACAGTAAGTCAGCGATTTAGTGCAAAATTTTACATGCAAAGCTCCTGGTTGAATACTTAAGTTTGCTTTTAGAAGAACAGAATCCACTAGTTTCCCCTTCAATGGATCTCTCCCATGCTTCCTTAGGGTTATTTCATTGCAGACAACGATACAAGAAGAACTGCTTCACCCACAGGCCACAGCACCTTCGAACTGGATTAGTCACCCACCAAGTGCTGCAAAGAGTTTTTTACATGTCAGCATTTGTAATGAACAAGTATTGCAAAAATGGCATACTACAAAATATGAGAACAGAAGCTGACAATATGCTCATGCTTGTATGAAAGGACAATTACACAAAGTGCATACTGAATGTTGTCGGAAAATTAGGGAAAGAGAGAGGTTCCCTGGGCAAGCTTCTTAAGAAAGATTCTAAGAAAAGAATATCAAACCACAGTGGCAATTCCGTCTTGCATAGCGAAATTTCATATCTGCTGCCACTACATTCCGCAAGAAAAATTGTCAGGTCTAGTGTTGGCATCCTTCGTTGTAAAGTTTAACTGATGTGCGGGAAAAAATTGACACATATTTTAAATTTGCAACAACAGTAGTACAAACCAAAACAAAGAAAGACATCAATGATCAAGATAACATTTTAAAAAAAACTTATCAATATTTAGTCCATTCTGATGAGGTCACCAAAAGTTCGGCCGCAATAAAAGAAAACAACCGATGCACAGAACGCACGTTTCACCACAGGACAGTTGTCAACATCAGACCAATTCGGATTGTCCAACGAAAGAAAAAGGAAAGAGCGTGGAGAACAGCACGTTCACCAGATCCAAGCCCGTAATTTAGCCGGGCGAACCGGACCATGGGAACGCGCCGTGCCTGCTAGCCACCAAATCCGGTCCAACGACTTTGGGCCTATTCTTTTTAGTTAGAGCTTACGGTTTTTAGCTGCGACTTATGACTTTTGGATTGTTTATATGAGAGATTACAGAGTAACAGAAACTCACGTGTGATTTTTGCTAATATAAATAAAGTTGGTACAATATATACTATAATTAACTAGTAGACTCTATCTTAAAAAAGACATTTCGTTTAAAAGCTAGTTACTATAGAAAAACTGAAAAATAGTTTTTAGAAGCTGAAAAGAAGAGGGCCTTTAGGTGCCTGCTACTCCCGGCCGTTCCCCCATTCTCCTACGGCTTGTTTTTTTTTAGTTTTTTTGCAGAGTCATGATACTACCGTCCCTACGACCTTGAGCAGTTGAACAGCTGACAAAAGTCTAAGAACCGATTAACGTCACTAAGCTGTGTCCACACACGAACGCGAGTCGGTTGGAAAGGGGATTGGGCTCGCGTTCGCAATTTCGCATATGTATGCTAGCTAGTAGCTAATACCAGTAACCAAGCTCTGTCCTCGCAGCGTAAGCTCGAAAGTCGAAAGGCAAACATGCCGTGGCGTTATCGGTTATTGCTGCTCGATCCGGTGATTACAGATAGGTTTAATTTAACCAACCAAATGGTCCACGGATGTAGCGAGCGTCCGATCCTCCGTCTTAATCAGTAATCAGCCCTGGTATCAAACATGAAACATATCCTTCGCCGTGCAACCACCACGAGTCCATCGCGCCGTGTCGCTGACGAGGGAGTATATGTATATAGAGAAGGATTTCATGTCTTCGCTAACAATACAATCAATCCATGATATATACTGAAACACCTCAAAAATTCAAATGAATTTTCTTTTTCGTTTATCTTTTGAGTTTCGAATTCCCCCTTCCCTTTTTGGCCAATCTGCCTTCACCTCTTGGCCGACGCCCTCCTTTCCCTCCCTTGCCATCCTCCAATGCCGCCTGGCCATCTGACGCCGCACCGCAACCCTCCCTTGAAGTTCACACCGAGCGGCCAGTTTTGCCAGCTCCCCTTGCGCATTCAAGCCTCTTTGCATCATCCCTACCCTCGCCAGACCATCCTTCCGCCTCGTTCCTTGCACAGCACTGACCCACGAGAGCCCCACTGCAAATCTTCGTGTCTCTCAGCCAACGCGCGTGCCTACCGTGCCCGCTCCCATTAGCCCACGTGAGCACCTGACAGAGCTATGGTACTCCTCGCGCCAACTCCCCTACTAGCTTTCCCTTGTCGACCGCACCCGAAGCTCCCTTCCACGCGGCGGCATGACCGTGAAGGCTCCCTCGCTCCCACCACCTCTCGATCGCATTAAAGCTCCTTGGAGCTGCTCTGAGGCTTGTACACTCCCCCATACAACTTCCTTGAGCAGCCAATTGACTTTCCTCACTCACCATAGTTGCCGATGCTGTCTCCCTAAGCTGGTGAGCCTCCCACTAAATGTTCCTCGTTTTTTTTTATTTATAATTCAATTGCTTGTGTCAGTAGCATCCTTGTGGCACTATGAGCACGTTTGTGAACTCTCCTTGGCCGGAGCATGCTCCTAGAGCTCTAGCACCATGAGCCTCCGCCGGCCGTAAAGCTCCTCCTATGGACAGCCCAAACTGAGCTTTCCCAGTAAAATCTCCCACCGCCACTCGCTTTCTTTCGCCTTGTAGATGGTGGAATCAGTCCCACCCTTGCTGAGGACCCTTCAAGCCGACTTTGAGCTGAGGAGGAAGCCGCCATCCTTTTCCTTGTCACCAGCCATCCACCTCGATGTCTAAGCTCCACCAAGTACCAAAATGGAACCCTCATGTCATGAGAAGCTCATTCATGCCACTCCTTGCCTCTATCGAGTGCCGCTGTTGCCGCTTCACTTCAGCTCGCCATGTCCCTGTTTCTTCGCTGAGAAGGAAACTAGAGGTGGAAGAAAGGGGCAGCGTGGCTGAATCCAGGCCGCACGTGCGTCGCACATCAAGTCACACCGTGCGCGCGCCTTGGGCCAGTGCGACCGTGCGCTTGTGGGCTGAGGCCAGCAGCCCAGTTGGCCTTTCTGTTTCCAAACTGAGCTGGACCGATTTTCCTATGCAACACTATTTCAATCGGGCTAGTCCATCACTGTAGATTACTTTGGCAAAGCACTGTTCATCCGAAACCCCAATTTTCATAAATATCTCCATTTTGACCGTTTCAACCCTGTAAATCTATTTCTGACCTTTGTTTCATCAAACCAAATACTGATAAAATGAAATCTGCACTGTTATTTACAGTATTTTTGATCATATTGAATCCCATGATGTTTAAATTATTTAATTACGGTATTTTCATTACTGTTATTTACGCAATGTTATCTAATTAAAATAAATATTTAGAAATACATGCAAATTAGTTATGTCCTACCACCAAAAAATGCCATGTTTAATTTGAGACTATATTCACCTTGACAATCTTAGTAATATTTAATTACTGTATAAATTATTATAGAATGGTTCAATCAAAATCTTTATACTAATAAGCGGCTTGGCATTTGGTCGGTAGATTCATGTAAACAGTTCTAGGGTAAGGGTGTATCGTACAAAGCCACTAGATGTTTGGAGTCCACGACCTTATCCTAGAAAGGAGGCTTGAGTAGATGGGTGGCAGTGCTGTAGAGCACTGGGGATGTGGATTGTGAATGGCTGCCTCATGGTGAAAAGTAAGAATTGGAACCTTATGCTAAGTAAAGGACACAGTAATCGCTCAACGACAAGTATTGATTTATCAATCCTGATCTAGTAACTGCTTAACTCGATTGAATATCTACAAGAAGGTGGAGTTCTCGGCGCAGGAATGGCCCAAGGGGAGTGGTATGCAAATGGTAAATCCATACTTGACAACGGTAGATCCACTCAGAATCAGGCAGTAGTATTCCGCATTGGCCAGTTGATAACCGATAGTGTGTAGTTCAGAGCCTACCGGGTAGAGACTAGAAAGAGGATAGCAGTAAAAGACTTTGTTTTCTCAACTCAATCGCACGTTACCCGTTACATGTCTGGACATTGAGAATTTAAGAAATCTTATGGGTAAAGCTGGGCAACTCTGCAAAGTAAATAAATGGTATTCAAATACGTCTTACTTCTGGTAATATAAAACTGTGTTTATTGGGTGATTTCAACAACAAGGCATAAGTAGTTTTATTTATGTTTTAATCCGAGTAAGCTGAGTAATCAAGTGCTGAAATCCTTAATCTTAAGAAGTTATTGTTTTATGATTTCTAGTTTACAAACGTTTACAAATAAAATTGCATCCACAATACCTTAATAAAATCACTATACCCCATCTCTTGAAAATCCTAGCATATAATTAAATAGCGTTTTCCCATGTGACTTGCTGAGTACGGTTGGTTGTACTCGGTCTTGCTATAATTTTCCACCACAATGGATACCAGAAGAAGAAAGGATATGTCAAGTTTGGGTTAGGGTCCCGACCGCACTCAAGCATTCCTGTAGGAATTTTCTTCGATTCTTCTGAATATAAGTTAAGTTTTGAGCTTGGACGCCCTTACAGCTTTCAAAGTAGACCACTAGGTCATATTTTAATCAAATTAACCCTTTTAAATGTTCGTGAGTAGGCCTAATACTCTTTTGTCCACAACTGAACTTCTGGTCTGTTACGAAACGTCCGACGTGCGTATTCTCGAAAATAGGGTTGTTACATATACGCATCTCTCTCTTTCTTCTAAACTTCAAGTAGCACCGATATAATTTAAAAAGAAAAGCTAATCATTGTTTAAGACGTGCAATGCACTAAGCAAAAGCATTTCAAGAAGTGTTTTGGAGAAAGAAAAGTTCGAACAGCTTCTCACTCTCACACCGACAAGGGGCGCCGTCGATGGGTTCACCGCATGCCCTTGGATGTAGAGGGAGGCCAGAGAGACGGTTGTCCAGTGGTAAGTAGCAGTAGAGAAAGGAACGGCATGACGACGTACTGAATATTAGGTTGGATAGGTGACAGTAAGATGGTGAGATCACCACAGGTGGTGGAGGGGGGGTGGGAGGAGGCAGAGAAGGGATTGCTCACCTGTAGTGGAGGAAACTGCGTCCATGTCGAAGAAGAGAGAGGGATAAGAGAGAGCAGTGGAAGATGGGAGAGGAAAGGAGAGAGGGAGGCTATACCGTCGGATTCCCTAGCTGCTCTCGAAAGAAAAAGACGAGGCGAGAAGTGGACTTAGGCACGAAAAGCAGGTGGCAAGCTAGCCACCCCACGTATTTTCGATCTGACGCCGACTCTCTTCGAACCAACGCTCACCAGCCAAAAACCTCAAATAAACAAAGAAACCATTAAATTCCACATCGATCGATCCTTGCGTTTTAAGACCAACAAAAGTAAGATAAGCCTCCAAAGCCCGTGTTTTCCAGTAGACCGTAAAAGCTGGCTCGCACTGGTCCAACGCTGCCGATGCTGTCGAAGTAAAACAGGCCCAAAGGTCTGAACGGCATCTGGCTTTGGACGAAAAGGAAGTGTCGCGATGTTGAGCAAAGGTTGGGCTAATTTAACTTTTTCAAGTTAAAGGTTGGCTGTGGCTTTGCCGGTTTCAGTTGAATTTTGGTGGTGATCGGTTCGGCTGAAAAGCTTATGGCTGAAAACACTGTAGCTGACTGAAAAAAGCACTGTAGCTGACAGAGGTTTATTTAGCATAATTAAATTTAAAAAATTTAAAAATATAAAAATTATGTTAGCCCATTACGTATAATACAAACAAATACGGGAAAAAAAAGAACCGGCAAAAAAGCTCAACAAAAAGCCAAAAGTTCAGAAAAAGACGAAACTTATGAATAGTAAAAAATAAACTAGAAGTCGAAGCCGAGTTGATCAGTGCCTTGATGCTGCATTTTGGAACGTATCAAAGAAGCTAGCATTGTCAGATCAATAGTCAGTTGTCACATCTAGATCTAATACAGTTGGCTTCGTTTACTGCCAAAATGCCTGCGTGCATTAATTCTGTCTTTCTGCCTGAATTCTTCGTCAGATTATTATTGATGTGAAAGCAAGAAAAGAATTTTGGGTAAAAATGACACTGTGGATCACCAGAATACCAGGTCTAGCCTCCTAACAACAGTAATTTTATTTGTGGCCCCGTAACAGTGAAATCATGCGGTCCCCGACCGCACGACCACTGTTCATGTACTAGTGGTGCGGTCGGGGACCTTACGACACACTGTTCATCCGTATTTTTTCCTGTTTAATATTTGTTTGAATTTTTAAATATATTAAATGAGCTCAAAAAATTATGCAAATTTATGTACAATCTTCCAACACAACGTTCCTTGTGGTGTACTTCTTGGGGAATTTTATCCATGGCAAATCTTGCTCAAAAATTCATACAATTTTGATATTTTTACAAGTTTTTACATATAGCAAACGTGCTCCAAAAATTACGAAATTTTATGTGAAGCCTTCCAATGCAGTAATAGTTATTATGTAATGTTTTGAGAATTTTATGTGGTCCGAATTAGCCACGTTTGTTCGGATTAACGTGTGGTCTAGACAAGACCAAAGGGACCGCACGACTCGGACAAACGTGGCTAATTCAGACTGCATAAAATTCCCAAAAAATTACATAATAACTATTACTATATTGGAAGGCTTCACATAAAATTCCGTAATTTTTGGAGCTTGTTTGCTATATGTAAAAACTCGTAAAATATCAAAATTGTTTAAATTTTTGAGCGAGATTTGCTATGGATAAAATTCTCCAAAAATTACGCCACGAGAAACGTTGTGTCGGGAGACTGTACATAATTTTCGTAATTTTTTGAGCTCATTTGATATATTTAAAAATTCAAACAAACACTAAATGGGGAAAAGTACGGATGAACTGTGTGGTCGTGCGGTCCCCGACTGCACGACTAGTACATGAACAGTGGTCGTGTGGTCGGTGGGCCATAATGGAATTACTGCTGTTAGAGGGCTAGATCTGGTATTCTGGTGATTCATAGTGTCATTTTTGCCCAAAATTCGCAAGAAAACAAAGAAACAGTCAATGTCTCTCAGTTAAGAGATGACCTAAACCTATGAATAAAAAGATATAGATTGCACAAAATTGTGATTGGTACTAATACTCGCTACTAACCGCTAGCAAATTCAAATAAACACCTTTGCCGTTAACGTGTACACATCACAGCGCGAATGTTCTCTGAATAACCTAACATATCCTCCGGTCACCTACCCACCACCGCTCCAATCCTTCTAAAGTGCAGTGCGGCGCACGAGCCTAATCCCGATGCCGTTCAAATCATCGTCACCACCAGTTCATCATCGATCATCTCATCAAGCTCATGTTTATTCCCCTTTTTTCATAACAAAAGAAAAATGGTCACGCCTTGTGCAAGAAAACAATAGGTGTATCGATAGTTCGTTGTACTACACTTTGAACTAAATACGTCCACCTGGTAACTTCCAACCGCCAACCGACGGAGATTGGACGGGTGAATCCATCGATCCAGTGCAAGAACCCGTCGCATTGGTGGCGAAACCTTTCTGAATCCCAGCATCTGTCCAGCCCACTGGCCGCGCAACTGCAACCGAACCGGCAGTGATTGACATAGGATGGGAGCAGGGGAGTAGCACAGTACCATACCGTAGTGAGGAGGCAATGATTCCTGGCTGCATCAACCTGACCTGGACCTGACCTGACGCAGCCAAGAATTCTGCAGGGATTTGAGGCCTTGCCCATGATAGACATTTCACCTTGTAGTCTATATATAGGGTCCCATTAGCTATTTTGTACTTGTGAAGAAAGGACAATAAAGGAAGCAGGAGTTTTCACCTATCTCTATGTGTTCAATCTTATATTTCTTGCATTACACTGTGATTGATCCATCTATTTTGTATAGGAGGAATCAATCGAACTGGAATCGCCAGTAGCGGTTCCTCAACACGTTATCAGTATGAATCGCTCCTGTGGATCGCAAGGTAATCATTCATAGATTAAATTACCTATCTAGATCGCTTTCAATTCCGCAAATTTTGCATTCTAGATTATTTTATAAGGTGCAAATCCGCTCTAATCTACTGCGAGCAGACTTGAAGTCGTCGGCACAATACTGATCGGTAGATTACATGAAAGAGTAGATGTTGATTGCACTGTAGATTGAAGAAAAAAAGGAACGAAGACGGCCCCACACGGCCGCGCCGCTAGCCTTGTACGGCCACCCCGTTGAAGCACCGTGCCGCTGGCCTTGTACGGCAGCGCCGCACCGAGCCACGTCGTTCGCACATGTCCGTGCCATCACCCGCCTCCTACATGAGACACGGGCCACCGCCGTTGGCCCCGCAAGCGCCGTTGTCGGCCACGAAGCGCCACCATCGCACGAACTCGGACGGGGCATGCCGTTGCACCAGCCGTACTGCGCACTGATGCCGGCTGAGCTCTGCGCGTCGCTCCCGCACGCTCGCGACATGACACTCGCCTGTCGCCACCGCTTGGCCGCTGCTCACCTCTCGCCAGAGCCACCGTCGCCGCTCCCGAGCATCGGTCGAGCCGTCACACCTGCATGCACCGCCATTTCCGAGTGCAGCCCGCATACGTCGCCGCCTCTCGAGCGTCGCCTGCATGTGCTACCTCCTAAGTGCCGCCCCATATGCACCGCTGAGTCACGCCCCGCATGGGCCGCGTGACTCCTGGCACGCCCGCCACCATTTAGCCTTAGGCCACCGCTGCCTTGCGCTCCCGCACGAGCCGTCGGCCGCATATGCCAACGCCCGATTCCCCAGCCGCTAGCGCTGCCACTCCCGCACGAGCCCCATGTAACATCCCAAAATTCGGAAGTTCAAAAATATATAATTTCTAAAACATTTCTTGCATTTTGCTGGCATTCAAATTTCTTCTGAATATTTATTTGAAATCTTTTGAGTTTGGAGACATGCAAATTAATATACTAAGAAATAATATCCAAGAAAAGATAATGGCGTTAATAAAAGAAATGGAAAATATAAGGATCTACACACAAATTAAAATTCAAGTATTAGATAATAGAAACAAAAAATTGAAATTCAATTTAACTAGGTAAGGAAAAGCAATGGCTAAAGGAACGATAAAGATGAAAATTCAAATTCAAATTTTGAACATCATGCAAAACTTGAAATCAGCAAATCCAAATATGACTTAAAATTTAAATTAAAAATCCAAATTTCAAAATTTCTCATTTTTCCTCTCCTCTCACAAACTATCTCTCTTTATCTTTTACATTTGGCCCCACCTTTTTTCCTCTCTCTCCTTCTCCTCCCTCACATTCCTTCTCTGACGCTGGGTCCCCCTCCTTTCCCTTTCTTCTTCTCCCTCCTTGTTCTGTCTTCTTCTCCTAGCTGCGCTCTCTATGCTTGACAGGCCGGCCCCACTGCTCCTGTGCACCCGTCACCGTGCCTGCGCCCGCGTCGCCATCACGTCGCGTCCTGCTCCGGCCATGCGCCTATCTTGTCTTCATCCCCTCTCCCACCCTCTTTCTCCCTCTTCTCACCCTTGCTTCTCTGCTCTGGCCCGATAGGTCGTGCACCTCCCACGCCGCCTCCGTCAGCCACAGTGCCCACGTCACGCGCAAGCCCGAGCTGACCCGTGCCCATGCTGCTGGCTGCTGCGTCCCGTCGCTTGTGCCCTGTAGCCACGTCGACACCACGCCTTTGCCATAACCGGCCAACCACCCACACGTCGCCAGCCCAATTCCATCGCCTATAAAGCCCAGATCATCCCCAGGAAGCACCACCCTCCTCCACTTGTTCTCCCACCTCAAGGAATTGAACTCTCCACGCCCCTAGCTCGCCGGTGACTCCATCTTCTCCAACGCCAACTGAAGCGGTAGCCACTGATTGGAGCCATGCTAAGCCAATTCCCTCCTACCTAAGCACCCTTGGAGCACAGCGATGCCATCCCAGCCGTCCGCCAGACCTCCCACCGCCTGTACCTTACCGGCACCGCGCGCCTCCTCTGCTCGTCACCGTTTCACGCCGCCAGCCGCCACAGCCCCTCTCCCACTCGGCCAACCCCATGGTAAGTTTTCCCTTGATCCCCTACTACTCATGCGCACCTCAATTCCCCCTTTCCTCCATGTCGGCGCCA
Organism: Dendrocalamus sinicus; assembly: GCA_036346575.1. Lineage (NCBI taxonomy): Eukaryota > Viridiplantae > Streptophyta > Magnoliopsida > Poales > Poaceae > Dendrocalamus > Dendrocalamus sinicus. The sequence continues at coordinate 29,321,758 of CM070657.1, read as the reverse complement.
CGCCCCGTTCCTCCCCCATTTCTGTTTGACCGAAGCCACTGTCGAGCCCTCTACACCTCACCTCGGCTCATGATGGTGCCTCCTATGACTTGCTTGTCTCTCCCTTGACCCACTTTGGTGGTTCCCATTCCCTCTCCGGCCACCGCCTGCCACCAGCGAGCTCAACACCGAGCGCTGCCTGGGGGCTCTGTTGTGAGCCCCAGCTCTCTGCTTGCCTTTTCTAATTTGTTCCCCCTTCCATTCATAAGTAGTCTGTTGCCCAGTTGGTTAACTGGGGCATGTCTCACGTGCTAGGTCATGCGTTTGAGTCCCCTCTACAGCACATTTTGTTTTTATTTTTCCTTTGCCATTTCAATTAGAAAATATTTAGGAAATAAATCAAGGAAACTAAGATAATTGATTTGGGTTCAAATAAAATTTATATATACATCAAAATATAGAATTATATGCACATGAACAATTAAGTGATTAAGGGAAATAATTAGTTGAAGTTTAAATAATTAGTTGGAATGTAAATTAAAACACAATTTTAATTAGAGGTAGTGGCAAAAATATAATTCTATATTAGTAAACAATAATCAAGGTTGCTAAGGGTAAATGGCAAACGAAGTAGGACAACCGAATTAGTTTTGTGTTACTAGAATTTAATTTGAAGTGTTCCTTTTAATTAGCAGTCTTGACCAAAATACATATTTGATAGAATTAGAGGTGATATAAGAAGCCAGCCAATAATTGTGCAAGAAACTCACATGATAGCCATAGGCTCTATTAAAACCTAATTCTTGCCATTAACATGCCATCAGTAATTAAACCTTAGAGGTAGGTTAAATTAATAATGATCTTTGACATATAATGATATATGTACATAAAACTCAACCATTACTTAAATTATGCACGTACGATGCTAAAATGAAATTCCTTTTATAAATAAATGGAATTCGACAGCCTTAAAATGATTCAAACACTCATTCAGAATATTATAAGTAAGCATATGTAAAAAGGCCGATAATTTCCTTGAGTCTGTCAAGATAAATATTACTTGGACAATTAAAAAAATCCTGCGCTCTAACAGATTAGTAAGCTAAGCAAGAAAAGTTAATAATTCAAATAATTGTCCATTAGAACCCTATAAAATACTATATCTCAAAATGTTAGAAATATAAGCTATAGGATTTATTCGATAAAGTAAAAATGTACACATTATGTGTAGAACTCAAGTCCTAACTCTCAAAATGCTAATATTCGACAAATAAATACTTAATACTTTTGGTGACTCATACACCGGTTCATAGGTCTAACCTGACTCATGGAATTTCCTTGATAAATATAAAATAATAAAAGAAGTTATTAAATTAAAAGATCAAGTTATGGTATTCTACTGTCGGCTATACCTAGCCATCCTTGAACCTAAAGAGGAATATTTTCGTGAATATTCCTTCACTATAAACCTTCCTTGGCACCCATCTCGACGGATTTCCCTTAGCCATTTATCACTTCGCTCCAACCTCTCTGACTTCGTCAATACTCTGTGCCCAATCAACCCAACCTCAAATCACATGTTTAATCATAATAAAAATTAATCAAGTTCAATTGGATTTATTTGGATCTTTTGAATTATTTGCCTTTATTTAGATTTAGTTGTTTAGCACGTAATTAGAAATTGCAGTTCTGAAGATTCAATGGATCAAGCGAGACCAAGATCCAGATGAAGATGAAGACCAGAAATTCAAGACCACCGAGTGAGAAAGCTTTGAGTGAGCTCAAGACCGTGGTAAACCGCGCTAGGCGAGTCAATACTTTGATCATGTTGAACCTACATTTTCTGCAAATTAATTCTGTTTTAAATTATCAAATTGCATGCTGTTAGTTCATATGCAAGTTATGTTTGTTTTATGAATTCTAGTTACATACCCATTATTTAACTTGTTAATATTACACTCTTTTGGAATATTTGAGTATTTGAGCCTTGTCATCCTAGCAAAATTATAATGGTAAAACTTTCAAAAATAAATCATTAATTATATGCCATACTTAGTACTGCTTAGATACTCAGGGGCACCAAAATGCCCCAAGCATCACTTTCAATCATGAGAAACTGATTTGGGAAGTCATGGATGGAAATGATCGGTATATTTTGACATGATTATTTTATGCTCCCAAAACCCCAACTTGCTTAAATATCTGGGTAGATGGTACGGGGACTGGTGTGTGGAGCAGTGAAAGCACGGTGTGTGGATTGTGGTAGAACCGCCCAAATAACTTTAAGGACTAAATTTTGTCATGACCTCCTATGTAAAATAGTAGAATCACAAGTCTGCAACTTGCAACTTGGCTAAGTAAATCTATTGAACCCCTGAACTCATCTCACTGGTAGTAGAAAGGAGTGAAATATTGCAAGGGTAAGGGGAGGCCTAAAGGGACACCGAGTGGAGGGCGAAGTTTGCCAGTCATGCTAGCGTTGTGGAGAGTGGAGTCCAAATATGCTAGTATCCGTGACAAACATCCCGTGCAATGTATGGGACCCACCGCAAGTGGGAGCAGCCCATAGGGTGATATGACAAAAGGGGCAGATATTTTGAAAAGTTACTGTGATGATCTACTCAACCACATGACAAAGGAATCGTGTAGAACAATGAGCGGATTGTCTCTTGTGGGTAAAGTGTACAAACTTTGCAAAGTGAAAACTATTCAAATAGTCGTGCCCACGGTCAAAGGTGGACATGGGAACTTAACCAGATATAGGTCTATTTGAAAACCTTTGTGGGTGGAATTGGAAAAGTGGTGGGCAATGGAAAGCCTGATTTGTGTTGCCTTGGATGTCACCCCAGTGATAAGGTAAGCGGTTATAACACTAAAAGGTTAGCATATGGTGCAAAAATCATGTAACGGTGGATGGAATTTGAATCGCTATTATTATTGCATTCTTTCAAACATTGATAAAATTTGTTTTAGTTAAAACTGCTAGGTCTCAGGAAATTTCTACGTATCATATTTTAAAAAGCAATTTATGACAAATAAAATAACCTAAGCCTTCCCTTGATAAGCCATACATATTATCTATTTGCATCCTGTGTATTGGCTCGCTAAGCACGGTGGTTTGTGCTCACCCTCGCTCACTCAATTAATCCAGAATCAAGAGTCAAATCGCTACGCTTCAGCACTACTGTTGGTCATGATGGTGAAGAAGATGAAGAGGTCAAGAACTAGGTTACGAACACTAGTTAGCTACCTGTGGGCACGTCCTGAAGGTCCCACATGTGTTCTTCGTTTCCGCTTCTGCATTTTATTGATTTAGGCTTGATCGGCCTATAAGTAAGTCTAATATTTTATTTATGCTTTCGCATGATATGTATTTTGATATTCAGTACTGTATCTGTGAGCACTACTTACTAATCCAGGGAATAGTATGGTGGAATCACAGAGGATTCTGGATTGTAAAATCCAGGCCCGACACCCCGGTCAAATGTGCCGCCACCATCGTGTGTGAACAGGGGTAGGGAAACCCTACCCCTCCCCTTTTAGTCGGCCGAGCATGGGCCATGGGCCGGGGTGGGCTAAAGAAAAAAAAGGAAAAAGGGGGTGAGAAAAAGGAAGAAGGGGAAAAAAAAGAGAGAGGGGGCCGACGGCCAAATTTGCAAAAGGACCCCCAGAAAATTACGCAAAAAATTCTCTCAGAATTGAAAATTAGCACACAAGCCCTCAGAAGTTGCATAATTCAATGAAAATTCGTATTCCAGTATAAAAATGCCTCAAAAATTCAAATTTTGAGTTATTTTTCACATTTGAAGAATGTTTAACACTGTTACTATTACTTTCTATATTTGTTGTATTTATTTACTATTTTAATTAATCGTAATTATTTAAATTGCCTTTAATCGCTAAAATCAAAGTAAAATTATAGAAAATTCTAGAACATTATGAGAACCTTTTATATCATTGTCAAATTTATTTTATGCATGTTACCTGCAGTAAATTTATATATCCCTTTCATGCACATATAGATGACAGGCATCACGAACCGGGAGTTCGAGGAGCTGGCCTAGCATGGCCAAAATTACTTGACTTGGGTTTCTGATGTCAAGATCGTCCTTGGAGCCAAAAAGCTCCACGCTGTTATTGAGATTAGTGCACCGCAAGGTGCCAAACCCACGCGTGAGGAAAATGATCAGACACTTCACTTCCTCAGGCACTACGTCTGTCTCACTCTCAAGAATGAATACATGGCAGAGAAGACCGCGCTAGCTTTGTGGACTACACTTAAGAAGCAGTTCGAGAAACTAAAGCATACCATTCTCTCTCAGGCAGAGCAAGAGTGGATCCGACTGAGCTTTGCTGATTTCAAAAAAGTCAGGGAGTACAACTCTGCTCTGCACAGAATTTGTACCAATCTTTCAACTTTGTGGCAGGCAGATCACAGATGAGCAGAAGATTCAGAAAACCCTCTCCATCTTCCACTCCAATGCAGTGTAGTCTACACACAACTATCGTCATGATAGCTACATGGAGTATGCTGAGTTGATTGATATCATGCAGGTTGCATAAGCTCAAGATGAAGTTCTCCATAAGAACTTTGTTGCATAGCCACTTGGTAGCTCCGCTTACCATGAGGCCAATGCTGGGAGCTACAAGATGCAAAAGCCCATAATAAAGAAAAGGTGAAGGAAGGGCAAAACTGCAACCTAGAAAGGTAAGTCAAATGCTCCACAAGAGAATAAGGCCAGCAAACCGAAGTGGGACGACAAGGCCTATGGTCAGTAAGACCAAACCTGCTACAAGTGTGGCAAGTGGGGGCATTGGTTGCGGATCTGTAAAGAGTCACAACACATTGTTGATGCATTCTAGGCTAAGAAGAGCAGTGGCAAAGGGTAGCATGAAACCCACTTTGCTTTCATTGACAGGGAGAGTTCTGAGCAGCTACCTGTGCCGATGGAGGTTGACTCCACTCCTACAACAACACCCCCTCTTGACATTGCAGCTGCCACCGCCATGATTTTCCAGGAAGAGCATTTCACCCCTAAGAAGATAGCAGCAGAAGTCTCTAACTTTTTAGCAGATTCAGTCTAATGCATAGAATGCATTTAGACTTTAATTGTCATTTATTTAATGTGCGGAAGGAATAAGCTAGATTTGTCATTATCAGTACTCAAACTATTCATTTTCTCATGATAGTTGGATGATACTAAATAATTCATTCATTTGTTCAGTTAATAATGGTATGATATGTTCCGATATTTGCAGTATTTTATTTATGTGATTGATTGTCTTCTACTATATATTAATAAAGTACTTTATATTAGAACGCATGTGGCGCCCTATGGAGGAAGTGTGCTTACCTGACAACGGCACAACGAATATCATCTTGAGAGAGACAAAATTCTTTCAGTCAATTAGTAAGAATGTTGGCAGCCTCACAATAATCACCGGCAGCGATGTATGTATAATAGGCTCAGGAAGAGCTACAATTATACTCCCCATGGACACAACTTTGATTATCTAAGAAACCATATTGTACTCAGAATCAACTAGAACTCTCCTATGTTTCAAGGATATTCGCACTAACGGTTTCCATGTTGAGACTGAAGAATAGTATGGTAAGGAATACCTACTCATCATGAAGCACAAAACAAATAGAACAAGGGTATTAGAAAGGTTCTTTCATTTGAGATTGGGCTATACTACACTAATATTAAGGCACCCGCAGCCTATAGTGCTCTGAAAACAATATTTAGAAGCTCTGAACTCTTCTGTCTTTGGCATGATATATTAGGCCACCCAGGTCTTAGGATGATGAGAAATATAATTAACAATTCACAGGAACATAGTATCGATGTCAAGAATTTTTTTTAATGATTTTGTGTGCCTCGCATGTGCCATTGGAAAAATTAATTACTAGACCTTCTGCTCTGAAAGTGAAGAATGAAGTCTCCGTATTCTTAGAACACATCCAAGGAGACATTTGCAGACCTATACAACCCCTGTTAGGACTATTTAAATATTTTATGGTACTCATCGATGCTTCCTCGAAATAGTCGCATGTATGTTTATTATCTACCGGAAACTATACTTTCGCAAAGCTGATCTTGCAGATAATTTAAATTAAAAATAATTTTCCTGATCATCATATAAAGTCCATCAGAATGGACAACGCCAGAGAATTTACATCAAAGACATTTGATGATTATTGTACGGCAATGATAATTAAAGTTGAGCATTATGTACCGCATGTCCACACCCAGAATGGACTAGCAAAGGCATTAATTAAGAGAATTAAATTTATTGCCCAATTGCTTATGTAGAATTTTAATTTACCAACTACATGTTGGGGACACGCATTCTTGCATGCAGCTACTCTCATCAACGTTAGACCATCATCATATAACGTCCATTCACCAATGCAACTAGCATAAGGGTCAGCACCGAAAATTTCTCATCTCTAGAGGTTTGGGTGCAAGATTTATGTACATATACCCCTCCACAGTGTATAGCAATTGAACCTCTCTGAAAGTATGGGATATACGTTGGTTATGAGACAACATTCATAATCAGGTATTTATACCCCATGATAGGAGATATGCATACTGCCTGTTTCACTAATAGTACGTTTGATAAGAATAGTTTCCCGACATTAGGGTGAGGAAATCAACCACTTGATGAAAAATGTCAACCACGTGAATCCATGCATATGACCCACGCATTAGTAAAGCAAATAGAGAAGTCCAGAAGATCATTGACTTACAAGCATTAGTAAACCAACTACCGGACCATTTTAGTGATTTAAAAAGTGTGACCAAGTCGCATGTGTCTGCATGCAATGCACCGGAGAGGGTTGAAATGCGGAAGAAAGCTGAAGGTATCCCTAATCCCATCTAAAGGCCTCAGAATACAAGTATGAGAACTACAGCCCCTCGAATCCCGAGTAACCGGGGACGCCTGGTGAAAAAGGATAAGAAGGACTTGACACAACCAATCACTGAAGTTCCCCAGAAAGGGGGTCAGTTGAGACCTGGTATCAGTATAACACCTTCAAAAAAGGGCATACCGAATCTGAACATTCCCATGGAGGGAGAAATCAGCATGGATGTGTGCGCACACATCGGAACTAAAAAACTAAAGGGACTTGCCCTCGCAATTAAAAGGAACGGTAAGCAAGTAGAAGTACTAGAAGAATCAACCCATGATAAAATAGCCATAACTATGTGCACACGGAAGAATCCATGAATAGAACAACGACTAATGTTGATATTTATTTTGCAAAGAAAATTGCCACAATCATCAATCTTGATCCAGAGCCTGCATCACTTGTTGAATGTAAGAAGAGATCAGATTGGGAGGATTAGAAGGAGGCAATAGAAATTGAATTATTATTTCTAAACAAAAGAGAGGTGTTCCGGCCTGTAAGCCGCACACCTCCCCATTTACACCCCGTAGGGCATAAGTGGGTGTTTGTTCGAAAGAGAAATGAGAAAAATGAAATGTTAAGATATAAAGTAAGGCTTATTGCATAAGATTTCACTCAATGTCCAGGAGTTGATTATGAAAAAATCTATTACCCAGTCATGGGTAGTATTAACTTTAGATATTTAATCTCAATGGCAGTAAACATGAATTTATAAATGAAATTGATGGATATGGTAACGACATACCTTTGTGGAAACCTAGATTCAGAAATCTATATGAAGGTACCTAAAGGCATCCTTGTCCCGAATCAAGACAAGAGCAAATAGAAGCCTGTATAGTGTGAAACTCAGAAAATCACTGTATGGACTTAAGCAATCAGGCAGGATGTGGTATAATCGGTTAAGTTTCTTTCTATGCAAGAAAGGCTACACGAACAATGAGGACTATCCCTGTGTATTTATATGATGGTCTCAAATGGATTTTGTATAATCTTAGTATATGGAGATGATCTGAATATCATCGGAACCTTAGAAGATATAAAGGAGGCGAGTTCTTACTTGGAGTCAGAATTCAAAATGAAAGATTTAGGTAAAATCAAATATTGCTTAGGCTTGCAGCTTGAGCATGTCATAGAAGGAATATTAATACATCAATCCACATACACTCAAAAGGTGTATTCACAAAATTAAGATACTGCATATTAAATCATGTGAAAATCTTGCAGGTTTATTCACTAAGTCGCTTGCAGTATCTAATTTTAAAAGATGTGTACGTGGAATTAGAATGATGAGACTTAGAGAAGTGTAGAATTCATGGGAGACTTTACACGAGCTCATTATTAAAATTTGATCACAAAAATCAAGTACCCAAAGAATAAATCTTATAGAATAAATGAAATTGGGTGGATTGTACTCTTTTTCCTTACGAATTTTTTGGAAGTTTCTTGGCCAATGTTTTTAACGAGGCAATCTATGTAACGCAACATAATATGTATCATGTACTATTTCTCCAAATTTTTCCCACGAGATTTATGGAGTTTTGATGAGGCATGAACGTGTCGGATGAGTGCCTAAGGGGAGTGTTGGAAAACCTGGCCTAGGATTGAGGCCTTGGCCCATAGTGGATATCTCACCTTGTAGTCTATGGGCCTATTTTTTTCAGCTTCTAAAAGCTGCTTTCGGCTTTTCTATAGTAACTAGCTTTTAAACAGAGTATCTTTTCAAGATAAGGTCTACTAGTTAATTGTAGTACATACTGTACTGACTTCATTTATATCGGCAAAAACTGCACGTGAGTTTCTATTACTCTGTAATCTCTCGCACGAACAACATAAAAGCCATAAGCCACAGCTAAAAGTCATAAGGTTCAGCCAAAAAGAACAGACCATGTGTTTATCACATTGCACTTGTAAAAAAAAGCAATAAAGAAAGCAGGAGTTCTCCCCTTATCTCTGTGTTTTTAATCCTATATTTTTTACATTACTCTGTGATTGATTCATCTATTTTATATTGGAGGAATTGATCGATCTTATATATGAGAAAATGATCTGGAGTCACGAGGTTCCCCAACAAATTCCACGGCCACGGCGCAAGTACGTGCCCACGGCGGCACGGCCACCCAATTCATACGTGAACGGACGTGATATGCCCGATTCAATATGCACGGCTCCCGTACCCGCGACCCCCAACGCACGCCCGCCCGCCTCTCGCGTTCTTATGCGTTTCCCTCCGCAGATCTTGGCATTGTCATTGCGTTGCCTCTCCACTCGCCAACGATCGTTTCCTACCGTTTGACGGTTTGTCCCCTGCCCTGCCTGTGTGCGTGCCGAGTCGTCGGCTCCTAGTAGAGGTTTTAGCCGTTTCCTAGCCTTCTCCTCCTCATCGGTGGAACGGCGGGCGGCAGCACTGGGTTTCTTCTTGGTGTGGATGGGCTGCAAGGGATCGAAGCACGCGTTGCATGGAGGGCGCGGAGGTGCGGCGCCGGAGCCGAGAAGCTACTCCGGGCTGCTGCCGCGGCACTCCGTCCGCTGAGGTCGTCCACGCTGGGACGCTCAGCCTCGACCGCGCGGCGGCCGCGGCGGTTTCTTTCGCCGGAGGGGATGGTGGTGAAGGCGAGCAACGAGGGCGGTGGAGCGGGGAAGTACGGGGCCGTGCGGCGCGCAATCGATGGGTGGTGTCCACCGCCGTCTCCGATGGCGCCGGCGAAGCGGCAGAGGCGGGCGCCGCGGACGCCGACCAAGACGCCGCTGCGTGAGCCCGAGGAGATCAACGTGTGGGAGCTCATGGAAGGGCTCGAGGACGGCGACGGGGACGAGGAGGAGTTCGATCCCGACGTCCTGGAGGCATTCCGGAAGGTGCTCGACGACCTGTCACCTCCTCGGGACGCCGTCACACACGACGGAGGAGCCGTCAAGAAACGCGAAATCCAGATGTTCGCGGGTGTCGTGAGGGCACGGGTCAACGTGTTCCAGCAAAAGATCGACGCCAAGTTAGCAACGAAGGCGTCGTCGGGGCCGCCGCCGCCTCCGGAGAGCGCGCGGCGGGTCGTGGTGTATCTGACCAGCCTCCGCGGCATCCGACAGACGTACGAGGACTGCTGGGCCACGAGCTCCATCCTCCGAGCTACGGCGTCGCGCGCCGACGCGCGACTGCCGATGCACGCCGGTACAAGGACGAGCTCGCGCGCGCGCTCGGCGCCGCCGGGCCGGCCACGGCAGGCTCCCGCATGTGTTCGCAGACGGCTGGCACTTGGGCGGCGCCGAGGAGATCCGCCGCATGCACGAGTCCGGGGAGCTGGCTGAGGCTCTCAAGTCCTGCGACCTGGCGCCAGGCGCCGAGGGCAAAGGAGGCGGCCTCGCGGTGGAGCCGTGCGACGGCTGCGGCGGCGTGCGGTTCGTGCCGTGCGACACGTGCTCTGGCAGCTGCAAGGTGTTCGTCGAGGACAATGACGGCGCCGCCGGAGCGTTCAGGAGGTGCCCCGAGTGCAACGAGAACGGGCTAGTGAGATGTCCCGTTTGCTAGTTGCTAGTGAAACCTTTCCGACCTCGTGTGGATTGTGTGCCCTTTTCTCATGGTGTTTGGCGAGCTGTTCCTCAAACCTTGTACAGGACAACACAAAAACAAAAAAAACAATTGCCATCTTAAGATTGCAGTGACACGTGTTTATACTTTCTGTAGATTTCGTTTTTGAAGACATTTTTCTGTAGACACATTTGGACCCCTAAACACCCGAAATTCCACTTTTAGCCCCTAAATCAAAAAAATTCCGTTTCTGGACCCCTCCCGACCGCGCGTTCGCGAGCTGGTGCCACGTGTCCCGGACGCTTGCGGCGGGCGGCGCGATCGCGCGGCGGCGGCGGCGCGCGCGGCGGCGCGCGGCGGCGCAGCGTGACGCGGCGGCGCGGCGGCGCGGCGCGCGGCGCGGCGGCGGCGCGCGCCGCGCGGCGCGCGGCGCGACGCTTGCGATCGAGCGCGCGGATCGCCGCGATGGAGCGGCGATCGCGCGATCGGCCGGGACACGTGGCGCCATCTCGCAAACGCGCGGTCGGAAGGGGTCCAGAAACGGAATTTTTTTGGTTTAGGGGCCAAAAACGGAATTTTCGGGTGTTTAGAGGTCCACATGTGTCCAGATACCGAATAATTGCATCGTGAAGAACAGAAGTTCTATCCTTGTGACCTACTACTGCACTGTGGACTGTGACTGAGTTGACAGTCCACCCTTGTGACAATGTGAACCATATGTCCTATGATCGGCTCCAATGCCCATTAACTGCTCATGCGTAATGTTGTGTTGCGGGCAGGTGGACAATTGGGGAGTCAAAGCCACTTTTGACATTGTTTCGTATTATATTTATAAAAATAGTAGTATATCGAATGTATTGACAAAAATATCGTTTCTGCCGTCCAGCGGCCGGACGGCAGCGCCCGCGAGGTGACACGCGGCGCTGCCACCGGTGGCAAGCGCCTGCCACCCCTTCACTGGACGACAGGCAGCCTGCCACCCAGGGGCCAGACGGCAGGCAAACCTGTCGTCCAGGAAGGGGGTGGCAGGTAATTAGGCCGACCAAGCCTTCCTGCCCTAATTTTTTTCGTTTAGTATTCGTTTGAATTTTTAAATATATCAAATGAGCTCAAAACATTATGAAAATTTATGCATGGCACTTCAAAACATGCATGACGATGATTAAATTCATGATTTAAGATAGCAAAAAAATAATATATACAACAATTGCTCGACACATGGCACTTCAAAACATGCACGACGATCGTTAAATTCATGATTAAGTTAACCCTAATAAACGTGGTAAATTCGAATGACATAAAATTGCCAAAAAAATTATATAATAACTATTACTCTATCAGGAGGCTTCACATAAAATTTCGTAATATTTAGAGCTCGTTTGCTATATGTAAAAACTTGTAAAATATTGAAATTATCTGAATTTTTTAGCAACATTCGCAATTGAGAGACCATGTGGAGGTCATCCCATATGTATGATGAGTAATTGACATTGGTTTAGGAGAGTCGAGTTTGGTTTGAGTGGTTCGAAGTCGAGTCGTTGCGCGGTGCAATCGGCTCGGTCGGACTTGGTCAAACTTGGTCGTATGGGATTAGGATTCATATTCTTTGATTCGACATGTTTGGACTTCATTGTGTGCATGTATGATGTGTTTATGCCATTTACGCTTTCATGTATCGAGCGGTGCTATTTGATGTGTTTCTTGTCTGTGTGATTGCAGGACGTGGAGGCGGAGTCGTGGTGAGACACGAGGTGACCGGACTAGACACAGACGGTGTCAAGGTCAGAACGGTCGGATGTGTCGAAGACGGCAGAGATTCGATGTGGTTGCGAGTCGTGGACGACAAGGAGTGCGAAGCTTCCCGGAAGGTGCAGGAGGGGCGAATCGGTAAATTCGCGAGACTGCACAAGCGGGAGCTGGCTCCGTTGGATTTAGCAGGCGTAACGGGGTGGAGACCCGTTAGCCAAGGGCTATAAATAGAGGTTGGTGGCTGCATGCCCCCTCATGGATTTGGGAGAGAATTTAGTGTTTCTTGAGTCAAAAGAGGGTTTGGGAGGTTGTTTTCCCTTTGCTCTTTAGTGGTTGGTGAGTGGGTGAGAAACACAGAGTATGTCCCCTTCGATGTCTCCCTGAGTGCTCTGTGTGTTCTTGAGTGAGGATGTAGGGAGTTCTTGTAATCTAAGCATGTATGGGGTTGTAGGGATGATATGAGTTGATACTCTATGCAATCATGTATCTCTCTTCCTCATTATCAATCCAAGATGGTTTTATTTGAGTTTGATTGAGTCTCTAACTCTCTGTTGCTTATTTCTCTTCGATGCTCTCCATGCCTGAATTTTGAGTTTTTCGATTTCTTGTTGTTTCTTGCTGAGGAGTGGCAAAATGGGTTGCTCCATGATGGGATAGTGCCTTAAGGTCATTTGATCGAGTTTTCCCAAGAGCAAATCAAGTCTATTCTCATATTTGAGTTTTTGGCCTCCTCTGTTCTTTATCTCCAGTTCTAGGGTTTGAGGTGGTTTGTGTTTTTCTTCATGAGATGCTCTAAGATTTGGACTCTCAGGTCCTTAGGCTATTGCTAATGTTCTTGCAAAATCTCATAGGCAAAGGTCTTGCGAATCAAGAGCAGTTTGGATTTTTGTGCTCTCTCTGAAGTTTCCCATGCATTTCTAGGGTTTTAGTGCATTTCATGTTTGCCTTCTCAAGGTGGCTTGAAATTTGGCTTATAGAGTCCAATGGCTATTGCTAACATATCTGCAAAGTCTCATGGCCAAAGGATTGGAGATGGAGTGGCAATTGGAATTTTTGGGCAGCTCTCTGTATTTTTCAGAGTTTGACTCAAATCTCATTTTCTTGACTTGATGAATTCTTTTGATGCCTGATGTCTCTCTGCTATTTAATTCTTGTTCTTGATCTTTTGGGCTAAGTAGTGCAGCTGGATTTCATCTCTTTCTCAGTTTGTGGGTGGTCTGCATTTTTACTGCTTGCTGTTTTTCAGACTGCACAATTCTTGTTTTCGGGCAGCAGCTACAGTATGCATTTTCAGCAGTTCATTTCAATTTAACTCAAGGTAGCACTATTGTGCAGATTTCAGCTGAAAATATGCAGTCCAAATCTTCAATATGTGCACTCGGTCTGCAGTAAATTGAGCTCTCGGCAAGAATCTTTGTTTTCAGTTTTTTAATCCCCATCATTTCAGCCGAAGTGCACCTCTCATTTTCAGTTTGCAGCAAGCTCTCTCAGCTGCAGCAAAACTGATTATTTCAGCTCCTTATTGCTGCCAAAGACACTCCTATTACTTCTACTCTTTTACTGTTCGGGCAGCAACCCTTTTACTGCACTTTGTGCTCTCATTTCAGTTCAGTTTTTGCAGTTTCTTTGCCAAGTGTGCAGCAGTATTAGCATCTACTGTGCTGCTCCTTTTTCAGTTTTTCCTATGCAAATTTTTCAGCAAAGTGTATTTTCAGTTTTCATTTGCAGAATTTTCAGTTATGTGCTTTTTCTGTATTTCTTTGTAGAGTTTCAGCTGAGTGTTTGTCAGTCTTTCGATCGGATCTTAACGGAAAGCATTTATTTTTCTTCATAGCTTTCATAGCTATCGGAGAAAAAAGAGGTGCGAATTTTCAGGGTGTTTTTAAAGTCGACATTCACCCCCTCTGTCGCATTTCGGTCCAACAGCAATGGATAAAATTACCCAAAAATTATAATGCAAGGTACGTTGTGTCGGGAGGCTGTACGTAAATGTTTGTAATTTTTTGAGCTCATTTGACATATTTAAAAATTCAAACAAATATTAAATGAAAAAATTATGCAGGTAATTAGGCCAGCTAATTAGCAGGCCTAATTACCTGCCGCCCCCTCCTTGGACGGCAGGCTTGCTTGCCGTCTGGCCCCTGGACGGCAGAAACATCATTTTTGTCAATACATCTGGCATACTACTATTTTGCAAATACAGTGCCAAAAGTGGCTTTGGCTCAACAATTGGGCATCATGGCTCTATAGCGTGGGCCCCCTGGCAGAGTTGGATGCCAAGCATAGCAGTTTACGAAGGAATTTCCAGTATTTCATAGGCTTTAACGGCTTAACCTCTTACAAATAATTCACTACTAAATAAGAAAACTAAAAAATGAACTCCCTAAATCTCTTTTATTTGCAATCCACAACTTCTACCTATTTGCAAACTCCCTCGCTGTTATTTTTTTCAGTGTTCCCCTAGGCGCTAGGCGCTAGTCGGACGGCAGACCGACGCTTAGCGCCTAATCGGGCTGAGTGGGCGCCTAGGCAGGCAAAATCGGCTAGGCGGCCAAGGCGGGAGGCTAGCGCCTAGTGTGTAGGGGCCGCCTAGGCGGGCTAGGTGGCCGTCTAGGGGAACACTGATTTTTTTTCTTTGAAAAATTGTAGCTTGCCCCAACTTATTCATGGTGCTAGTCGTTTTAACTCAATGCATGTAGAAAGACTAACCCCGCTCGTTTCAGTTTCAGCTTCTGCCTTCTGGCTTATTTTTCACTATTCATAACCGAGCGGGGCCTAACTAACATCTTAGTTTTTTTACATAATTTGGCCACGAATATATACAAGTATTTGGGTTGGTACGTAGATATGTCATCAAAAGTATTTATGTAGTGTCATATTTCCTACAACTTTTACTATTATATAATAAAAAAGTAATGATCAAAGGTGTACTTAGGCCCCGTTTGGCACAGCTCCACCACCAGCTCCTTGGAGCTGTTTGGAGCTGTTTTTTGCCAAACGGGGTAAAGCAAAATAGCTCCACCCAAGGAGCTCCTTAAAATCTGCTGAGACAAAAATAGCTCCACCCAAGGAGCTGAAAAAAGTAGCTTCACTTGGCTCCACTTGTGAAGCCAAAAAAAAACAGCTCCACTTGTGAAGAGGAGCCCTGCCAAACAGGGCCTTAAAGAGACCATTTTGACGTTTGAATGGCGGAAAAAAGTTCTCTAGGCCTCTAGGGAGGCGCGGGATTCTCTGATGTAACAGAGCAAAGTCATGCTGTGATTTTGCTCTGTATTGACGCTTCATCTTCCAACCAACGGTTCAGATTAAATCTAGCTTTTTTGATTTTTTTACTTATAGCTTTTAGTTTTTTTACTTTAATCTTTTTCTAACTTTTTTCTTTTTTCTTATATTTCTTTATATTATATGTGTTAAAATAACCTATTTTTTTAAAATTAAAAAATAGGTTATTTTAACACATATAATATAAAGAAATATAAGAAAAAAGAAAAAAGCTAGAAAAAGATTAAAGTACAAAAACTAAAAGCTATAAGTAAAAAAAAAAAAAGCTAGATTTAATCTGAGCCGTTAGTTGGAAGATGAAGCGTTGATACAGAGCAAAGTCACAGCGTGACTTTGCTCTGTTACGTCAGAGAAGTTGCGCCGCTCTAGGGAGGACCCTAACCCCTTCTCTTAAGGCTTTACACTAGATTACGCCACATGGCATTAGCACAAATTTAAAAACATCCTTCTCCCTATCTACCCCTTCCCCATCTTGATCCCTTCTCACCCCACATTGTAGACCACCCCACCTATATCCTCGATGTCGAGATGAAGCACCACCACCTCCCCTTCTCTCACTCCACATCCTCTCCTTCCACCGCAACCTTTCTACCCCCGTCCCCTCAACTTGCCTCGCCGCTCCGACGAGGAGACCGGCGAGGGCGTTCATGATGCCGGCCACATTCTTGGCGAATCCATTGTAGTCCGTAGTGGTGCCATGCTGGTAGCTCCCCAAGGCCATGGTTGGTGCACTGCGGTTGCCATCCGTCCGACGCACAACAGATCCAAGGGCGGTGACACCCCACTAGCTCATCTGTGTCCACAACTTGTTTGCGGTTTGTCAGAATTGATGCTGGAGCTGCAGACCAGGCATGGCGGTGAAGTGAGAAGGCTGAGAAATGTGGAGGTGGGCGATGGAGACGGTTGAGAACTTAGACGGGAAAAAATGGTGTGTATATGTATCACCCAGATGTTTTATTCCTAACAATCACTCAAATTTCGGACCGTTGGATTAGAGATCCAACGGCCTGTTATTTTTGGAGGGTGGAGATTGTTTTTTTTTGGAGGGGCGGGGAGAATTCATGACCGTTGGATCTCTAAGGGTGTGTTTGGTTGCCTGAATCTCCTTCGTCCTGGCTGGGTGGATCCGTATAATCTGAGAAAGAGCCTGTTTGGTTGCTCGTATGAGTGGATGCACCTGTATGAGCGGATGCAAAATACGCCTCATCACGGATGGGTGGATACGCTCAAAATGAGCTTCACCGCCATCTGGATGGGTTGATGCGATGTATCTTATGCGGTCCCACGTGTCGGTCTCTCGGGTTTGGTAGATCGCATCCGCTCATACAGCAACCAAACAAGATCTCGCTTTTTGCATCTGCTCATGCAACCTCACCAAACATCTTTTTTCTGAAATACGATTCCACTCAGCCTGCATCCACTCAGTCAGGATATACGATACAACCTCCATCCACGAACCAAACACATCTTAATCCAACGGTCACAAATTTGGACGATAGTTAGAAAGAAAATATCCGGATGATGTTTATCAATACCCGAAAATAATTCTAAGGTTGCTCCTGTGATGGGTTTGGTGGGTTTTTAAGGTCTGTGCTAACGTCTGCGGCGTAATATGATGTAGGGTCTGGGTTAGGGCCGACCCTCGAAGAATCTTTTTCCATGAATGACACCTGTTTAATGACATACGATAGTTGTCCGTTGTCCCAAATCCTAACCCGTTATCCCTTCTCTCAAAAATCAATGTCATGTTGCAGCCTTGCCGCAGGTCCTCTTCCGAGTCCAGCGGCGACCAGCAGTCCAAAACGGAGTTGCTCCTGGTGGTAGTTTTGTTGGGCTGCTTAATAGAACAAATTCATATTGGACAAATGGAGTGCGCCGGCCCGCAAAGATACATGCTGCTTCTTTTCTTCTATCTTGAGCCTAGCAATAGTATGGCCCAATAATTTATCCTCAATTCTTTCTGGTCGAAGCCTAACACCATTATTAGCTTAATTGTGTAATTTCGTTTGTTCTTGGGCTTAGGAAAGGGTTCTAGTGTATTCATGCAGCCCTCTTTTGGTTCGTGCACCAAATTACATTAAAAATTCTAAAAGGATTATAAAGACAGTTAATTGATTTAGTGCACTTCCATGTAAAATAATCCATCCTCTCGGAGAAAATATCCCTTGCAAAATGAAAGGAAAAACGTCACACATGAAACTCTATTTTTTTTTGTTTCTCGTAACACATTTGAGCTTATACTTGAAATTCTAAAAGGGGCTCCTAACACATTTGAGCTTGTACTTGAAATTCTAAAAGGGGATGCAATACTCCATTGACAAAATTCATGGGTTTGGTGCTCAAACCAAATAGGTTGCACATGTTTTCAGCATTATAGCTAATCTTTTTATATACAGGTGCAATGGGATTATGTTTGCATGCTAAAATTTTTAGATGAACTATTCAGCCAATTTAGGCAGTAAATCTCCTGTATGGAATATAGACAAATTAGCTTAATTTCTTGCGCATTTGCTCGGTTAGATACTATAATGCATATGTTTGTATTTAAACACAGAGTTATACTTGTTATACAATTCTAACGCTTACGATGGAAATGTAATTGCGACAACTCTCATATCTATACCTATTTAATCTACACCGTCATAATCTAGACTCACCATAATCGATGGTGCAGATCATTCTCTTTAGTCTGATTAATGTGGTAATTTTTAGCCCGAAACGATTGTGGTGGCTTCTTTCTATCATTTTAATATATACTAATATAAAAAGCACCAGTTTGATTAAACCATTTGTCACCCAACCACGTTAATACTCTCCGCTCCTGATGGTTAGATCACCATAATCCAATGGTTAAAATTTCAAGTTGGTCCTGCCATCTAAATATCTACACCGTTTATTTAGTTATCCAATGTCCATGATTGCAAGTTGGTCCTGCCAATCCTGCTACCTCGTGTGTTTGCCTGCCCGAGCACCAATGCCTCACGCCGTGCCCCCTGACAATCAGGTATTTCCATAAGATTATTTCATTGGCACTGTCCCTCACGCACGCAATCCATTGGCGCGGCCCAATGCTCCCCCTCCCACAACACCCCTGCTCCGTCGCTCCACCCCACCCCCATGCTCCACTGCTTCGCCCCCGCGCCACCGCTCCTCCCCCTCCACTGCTTCGCCCCTCCCTCCCACCCGGGCCCAGCTCGACCGCTCCATCCCCATTTGCCCCCTGCCGCCACCCTCCGCTGCCGCGCCGCCCTGCTCTGCCGCACTCCGTGCACCGCCCCACTCGGCTCCCACATTGCTACTCCGCCACACTCCCCTCCCCTCCAGTCCATGCCTTGCGCCCCCTTCTCCGCCGCACCGCCGCGCTCCGTGCTCCGCCCCACTCGGCTCTCGTTGTGCTGCTCCACCATACTCCACCCACACCAGTCTGTGCCCTGCACCCCCACCTCCAACATTCGTGCCCTGCATCCCCTCCTCCAGTTCGACGACGCCAGTCATGCAGTCCACTGCCGACCCCGCCCTCCAACCCAATGCCGCCCGTGACCTACTACACTGGCACAACACATCCATGACTGGATTAACACAAGGTCTGTGATGTCCTCCTCCATCTTCTTGAATTTAGTTGATTGTGGAAAATAAGCTCCATGATCATTATATCATAACACCTTATTGCTTTTAGCATGTAATTGCCTGACCAAGTTGACTTCTTAAGACTTCCAGTCCTTTGACCATGGCTCTTCGACCATAGCATTGTTGGAATTGAACTCATCAACTCTGATCACTACTCGCCGGGAGAAAACGTACACATGCTTCTTCCTTGGAACAACACACGCACACGACTACGACTCATTGACTCATTAGTTACTCAGATGCCTATTGACGACTTACGACCACTACGCCTCAACCACGGTTTCTTGACCACACCACCTCGACCATGGCCGCTCGACCACCGCTTCTCAACCACGACACTTCGATCGCAACTCCGGCCATGGCTTCTCGACCACAGCACTTCGACTGCTTCTCCGACCATGGCTTTCTCAACCACTGCACTTCAGCCGCTTCTTCGACCATGGCTTCTTGACCACGGTACTTCGACTGCTTATCTGGTAGTACCGCTCACATAAAGCCGGTACTACTAGTCTTTGAGCACAAATCGGGTATTATAGCTTACAAGTACTGACCATCTACTGTATCTTATGACCACTACGCAGCTTGACTCACAACTGCGACTGCTACGACCGGTTCACTATAACTACGACTAGTTGACTATAGCTATGACTGGTTCACTGTAGCAATGACCAGTTCACTGTATGCCTGGACTAATACAAGGTCTGTGATGTCCTATCCCATCTTCTTAAATTAAGTTGATTATGGAAAATAAGCTCCATGATCATTATGTCATAACACCATTTTGCTTTTAGCATGTAATTGCCTGACCAAGTTGACTCCTTAGTACTTCGAGTCCTTCAACCATGGCGCCTCGACCACGGTACTTTGACCACGGCTCTTCAACCATGACGTTGTTGGAACTGAACTCATCAACCCCAATTGCTACTCACCGGGAGAAAACACACACAAGCTTTCTTCCTTGGAACGACACATGCACACGATTGTGACTCATTGACTCATCCGTTCTCAGACACCCAGTGACGACTTATGACCACAGCTCCTCGACCACGGCTGCTCAACCACGGTTGCTCGACCATGCCACTTCGACCATGGCACTTCGACCGCAACTCCGACCACGTCTTCTCGACCATGACACATCGACCGCTTCTCCGACCATAGCTTCTTGACCACAACACTTTGACCGCTTCTCCGACTATGGCTTCTCAACCACGGCATTTTGATCGCTTCTCTGGTAGTACCCCTCACACAAAGCCAGACTACTGGCCTTCGAGCATCGATCGGGTACGGTAGCTTACGAGTACTGACTGTATACCATAGCTTACGACCGCTACACAGCTCAACTCACGACTACTACTACTATGATCGGTTTACTATAGCGTGATCGGTTAATTGTAGCTATGACTGGTTGATTGTAGCTACGACCGGTTCACTATAGCCATGACTGATTCACTGTAGCTATGGCTCCTACGCAGATTGACTCACAACTGTGATAGCTAGATTGGTTCATTGTAGCTATGACCGGTTTACTAACATTGATGTCTTCGACTACAGGGTCTCTGACTACACACTGACTACACTGACTTGGGACACTTCGACTACACAGACCTCGGACACACTGACTACACAAACCTCAGACACACTGACTACACAGACCTCAGACACACTAAGTACTCCACACCCGATTACATAGTACTCGAACACATAAGTACTCCACACATAACTACAATCTACAACAAGATTAGTTTCAACAGGCGTCTTGACCATGGCTCTTACCGCAACTCCGGTTGTACTGCTCACACAAAGTCAATACTACCGATCTTTGACCACGCAGGTCTTTTGAGAATCGACCAAGAACTATAGCTTACGACTACCGACTAGGTATTGTAACTTACGACCACCCACCAGTTACTGTAGCTATGACAATCGAGCACGGCGTCTTGACCACGATACTTCGACCACATCTCTTCGACCATGACATTGTTGGTACTAAACTCCTTAGCTCTGATCGCTACTCGCTGGGGGAAAATGCACATATGCTTTCTTCCTTGGAACAACACACACACACACAACTGTGACTTATTGAATCATCTGTTACTCAAGGGCCTAGTGACGACTTATGACCACTATATATTGACCACAGCTGCTTGACCACGACACTTTGTCCACAGCTGCTCAACCACAGCTTCTCGACCATGGCACTTCGACCGCAACTCTTACCATGGCTTCTCGACCACGGCACATCGACCGCTTCTCCGACCACGGCACATCGATTGCTTCTCCGACCATGGCTTCTCGACCATGGCACTTCGACTGCTTCTTCGACCACGGCTTCTTGACCGCGGCACTTCGACTGCTTCTCCGGTAGTACCGCTCACACAGAGCTAGTACAACCAGTCTTCAAGCACCGACCAAGGTACTGTGGCTGACGAGTACCAACCGTTTACTGTAGCTCCTGACCGCTATGCAGCTCGACTCTCGACTATGACTGCTACAACCAGTTCACTGTAGCCACAACCAGTTCACTGTAGCTATGGCTCCTATGCAGATCGACTCACGACTGCAACAACTATGATCGGTTTACTATAGCTATGACCGGTTTACTGTATCTACGATCAGTTTACTGACTCTGAGGTCTTCGACTCCAGGGTCTTTGACTACACAGACCTTGGACACACCGACTACATAGACCTTGAATACATCGACTACTCAACACACGATTACATAGTACTTGAACATACGAGTACTCTACACATGACTACGATCTATAATAAGATTAGTTCCAATAGGTGTCTTGACTACGGCTCTTAGCGAAACTCCTGTCGTACTGCTCACACTAAGGCGGAACTATCGGTCTTTGATCACGCAACTCTTCTGAGCACTGACCAGGGATTATAGCTTACAACTAACGACTAGTTATTGTAGCTATGACAGCCGACCGGTTCATTGTAGCTATGACCACAAACACAGATCTGACCAAGTCTATGACTACACACAGACTTGATCAAGTTGACTCCTTACGACTTTGACTCGCTTCTTGAACACGACACTTCGACCCAGTACATCGACCACATCTCTTTAACCCAGTACTTCGACCACGGTTCTTCGACCATGGCATCTCATCAGCCCTATATCTCATGGTCAGCTTTATGTTGTTGACCTACGACTATCGACCGGTTCGCTATAGCTATGACCACACACACAGATCTGACCAAGTTTATGGCCATGCATAGACTTGACCAAGTTGGCTCCTTATGACCACATCACTTCAATCACGGCGTCTAGACCACGGCTCTTACTATAACTCTAGTCGTACCCCTAACACAAAGCCGGTACTACCGATATTTGACCAAGCAATTTTTTCAAGCACCGACAAGTATTGTAGCTTACAACTACCGACCAGGTACTGTAGCCAACGACTATCGATCGGTTTACTATAGCTATGACCACAAACACAGATCTGGTCAAGTCTATGACCACACATAGACCTGACCAAGTTGACTCCTTACAACTTCGAGTCCTTTGACCACAACGTCTCATCAACCTTATGTCTCATGGTCAACTTTATGTTGCTGTGTAAACTGTAGCTATGACCAACGACCATTGACCGGTTCACTATAGCTATGACCACGCACAGATCTGACCAAGTCTATGACTACACAGACCTGACCAAGTTCACTCCTTAGGACTTTGAGTCTTTCGACCACAACACTTCAACCATGGCGTCTTGACCACGACACTTCGACCATGACTATTATTGCAACTCCGGTCGTACTGCTCACACAAAACCGATACTACCAATCTTCAACTACGTAGGTGTCCCAAGCACCGACTAGGTACTGTAGCTAATGACCACCGACCAGTTACTATAGTTATGACTATTGACCAAAGGCTATCCTATTCGTTCTTAAGAACGTGATAGAATTTCTTGGCTTTCTGTCATAAGGTGTGTCTGACTACATGACTCATGAGAAATTCAGTTATGAGGTATGGATCAAAATTTGTATTTCATTTTTGGACATATAATCAATGCTTTTAATGTGGATTCCACGTGCACGTTTACTAGTGATATAATAATAGATAGCCACTGATTGGCCACACATATGATATATAGGTGGGCTATATATATAGTTGATTAAGCAAGGTTTTATGAAACATATTTTTAATAGATTCATACGGTGATTGAACCGATTACTGTGATATGAAATTTACGTGTTTCTAAATAGACGCTAAATATATTGTTTCTTCATAGACTGCAGATGTTGGCCCTGAGTTCTCACCTAGCTGCCAGAAAATGAAGCATAAAAGAAGGTTGAAGGTATTGCAGATGCCTGAAGCCTTCTACTCATAGCTATCAATACCATTCTAGAGGTCATTTTGTTTGCCTCTTGGTATAGAATGCGCTGGTACCAGCATACCGTTATACACACACACACACATAGTTGTGCTATTTAGCACGTGCAGTTGTGCTATTTAGCGTGTGCGTCCACACTACACATAGATCCTGCTTCCTGGCTTCCTGGCTTCCTAGAGCATAGTGATAAATTCCGCAGTAACATTATGTAGTATTGTAATGTGAAAGTTACCATCAGACAAATATGAAGTTATTATCACCAGTTAGGCCAAAACATTTTTTGTGAGAAAGAAACTGACAAATGTTCTAATATGCCAAAAGTTATCAGTCGTGTAATAGAAAGTTATTATCTATTACATGTGAAGTTATCATCAATTACTTACTTACGATAGGTATACAAAAACATATTCAACATGGATCTTGTTTTACTAAGCTCGTAATTTCAAAAATAATGACACAAACGGATCGTAGATCAGACTTTGTGTGAAAGAATTATTGTATTTTTAGCTTGTAACAAGATAAAAAAAATTTCCCACGTTAACTGTACTTATTCTCTTCTCTCCTGCTACATGCATGCATGTTTTTCTCTCCTGTTGCACGTGAGAACTGTAAGTAACTTCATGAATTACAGGTGATAACTTGATGTGTATACGACAGTAACTTCTAATGTGCATGAGAACTATAAATAACTTCATGAACTAAGGTGAAAACTTGATGTGCATACGATAGTAACTTCTAACACGTGTGAGAACAGTAACTTCATGAATTACTGATGATAACTTGATGTACATACGATAGCAACTTTACCATACTTAACAAACACGTCCGCTTCGCTGTTAAATGTTCGTGTGGGGGATGGTGGGGTGATTAACTGATTTCGTATCACGTCGCTTGGAGGGTAGCGTGCTTATTATACGCATAGCCACTTATTAGTAATCACACACACAGATATATATATATATATATATATACTTATTATCTTCTCTCCTGCTACATGCATTCATGTTTCTCTCTCCTGTTGCACGTGAGAACTGTAAGTAACTTCATGAATTACAGGTGATAGCTTGATGTGCATACGACAATAACTTCTAATGCGCATGAGAACTATAAATAACTTCATGAACTACAGGTGAAAACTTGATGTGCATACGATAATAACTTCTAACACATGTGAGAACAATAACTTTATGAATTACTGATGATGACTTTATGTGAATACGATAGCAACTTTACCATACTTAACAAATACGTCCGCTTCGCTGTTAAATGTTCGTGTGGGGGATGGTGGGGCGATTGACTGATTTTGTATCACGTCGCTTGGAGGGTAGCGTGCTTATTATACGCGTAGACCTATGTATGTATGTATGTATGTATGTATGTATGTATGTATGTATGTATGTATGTATGTATGTATGTATGTATGTATGTATGTATGTATGTATGTATGTATGTATGTATGTATGTATGTATACATAATTCACTTGGAATCTCATAGCAAAATACACAAAAGGAGCTTCCCACGAAATAGCTATGCTAACTAACACAACATCTATGGAGTTGTTTTTAAATCAAGTAATGTATAGTTATCAATCAACCCAATTGTCAAAAGGAGTTAAAACAATCTTTTCTTGAGTAGAATGGCCAAAACATTAATGCCATTACTAGATCATAAGTTTCTGGGTCATGTGTTTGCCATTTTCTCAATTCTTGATATGCATCAAATTTGATGAGCAACCCATGATCGGGCTACCAATTGAGTAATCAGTCAAGCATTTCATCAAACATCTTCTCTGCGCAACCTAACCCGCTTCCTCCTACGCAACATTCACCTAACTTTACTTAGACCACAACTAAACCTGACCCAACCATTTTGTTGAGCAATTGGTGAGCACAAACAAAAGCCTGAGTGGTTCCACCTCAGAACTTACTAAATAGTTGAATCAAACAATGTAACCCACGAGAACTCACAACCACAAGGGCACAAAAATGGCATAATAGCAAGTGGAAGTAGTAGAAGGGGAGGGGGCACTGACCTAATCTTCTTGATGAGGATCTCACGGAGCTTCTTGCCGGGCTCTTGGGAGCGGACGCGCTACATGTGGGCCTTGTAAGCAAGCACACGTTTCTCTGAGTTCTTGACGCGGTGGTCGGTCCAGCACCGGATTAGCTGCTCCATGCTGCTTGACCGCATCTTGTGCTCCATCACCGTTAGGGCTTGCTCCAGGTTGTCATCCCTTACCTGCACCAGAGACCCCACATCAAATCCCATTGACCTCGAGCGAGTAGATGAGAGAGAGGGAGGGCACAACGGCACATGCATGAAAATTTGCAAGGATTTTCTCTAGGATATCATGAACCTATTCCAACAAATGATCGTGAAAAAAATTATCCAAGTTGACTGGAAGCCTGGATTGCGGCTAGGGCTCTCCGAATGCCCGCTTGGAAGCTACAAATGCAAGGCTACTTCATACTTAGGCCGGCTGGGCCTTTAGTTCATGCGCACGCACGCATCACACGGCACATCGCACGCCACCTCAAAAACGCCTGGAATTGGCCGGTATTGAGACCAGTATGGAATTGAGGTTTTTGTGTGATTTTTTTTTCTCGAACACGCAGGAGAGCTACACATTATTGTGTGCCTTTTTAGGTGTTTGTACGGTACATTCTGGCCATTTCGGTTAGTACTGGAATAGAATTGATAACTTTGCTTGTACTACAATGGATGGTTGTATCGATCCACCACGTAAAAGGCTTCAATCCGTGATATGGTAGTGGTGCCGATTGGTATGTACAGAAAACTTAAGCTAGTAAGAAAATACGGACAATTCATCACTTACTTTGAACACACTCATTTTCAAAACAGCACTGCGTACGGAGTTCATCCCAAAAGTGTTGCAAAAAGAACAGTTCAGAGGCGACACCAAAAAGTTCAGCGACAGGGCCTAATTATGGTACCGGTTCGTCAATGGTAGATTGCATTTCCGTAAACTTTTCTGCGTGTATATATGCCAGAAAACAATTGATCGGTGGCTGTCGCAAAGGAGGAAGACTGGCATCCGACTGTCGCTGCTGCTGCCGCCGCTGGCCGGGCTGCCGTAGAGATGCTAGCGACCTGGGGCGGTCCTGGCTTAATTCAAGAATATTCAGTTGAATACTTAAAATGTTTACAAAAATTTACTATATACAAGATATAATATATATGTATATTAGTAGTTAGACCAAAGTTATCTTGTTCATACCCAATCAGCCTAAAAGGATTACTAGATCCTTTTAGCCTATTTCCTCTTCTAAGCCCAAATTGATGTCAAACACTAGCCTAGGCTCACTAGGTCACTATCGTGATTCACATGACATATGGTAGAAATTCTAAGTCTCACTTAGTCTCTTCTCTCACTCAAATCTCTCCTCTCTATCTCTCTCCATTTGGTGGCGCAGGAGGTTCTGGTCTTATAGGAACACTGGAGCGGCCGTTTTGCAATGCAAGTCACCTTGCCATCGTCGCTTGCCAATGCGGTGCAGCCGCATTGGTTCACCCTCCCCGACCTAGTGACCCCCATGGCGTCATGGCCCCATATCCCTAATCCTGTAATCCCTCTGTCTCCTTCTCCTCCCCTAGCAATCTCTGATTTAAAGCAAAATTATGTATCTAAATAAAGACGTGAGTTGCATTTTGCTTAAAGAAGGAGATATCTATAATGATTCTAAAGCTTTTGCATAGTAGTTGATTATATTTTGATGACTTATGTATCAATTATTTAGAAAATATGTAAGTGTTATCAAGTTTATCATGTAGCTTGATGTGTTGGACACTTGGATGATTTGATCCCCTTTGATGTCTGGCTGTCTGATTCATATTTTGTTTAGTATACTACTTAAGTTGCTTAGTTAGAAACCGTTCAACAAAGTATGTTCACGATAAAAGCACTTTTGATTTTTCACTTGGGAATACAAAAAGCTAACAAAGAGAATTGTCTTTTAACTTGATTAAAACATCTCATTGTGATTGTACAACTTTATTGTAGAATTATTCCGATTTGAACTTTGACTCAGGTTAGTAGTTCTAGAGAAATAGTTCATCTCTAGTTCCAATTATCATGGTTAAAATATATTAGTCTTTGAGTTCTGTTTTTCACTTATTGCTGAAATTGCTTCCTTTTTATGTGCTTGTCTGCATGACATTATATCTCGTTTCTAAGGCATGAAGCATCGTGGTGTTAAGTTTTCATTATTTTAGAATTTCTTTATATTATTTAAGATGTTGTCTCTAATATAAACAATTGTACTTTAATTTTCGCTACTGTGGACCTTTATGTTTTCAATTGAACAATATTTTGTAACTTTGAATATCCATATTAAAATTCCTGGGTCCGTCACTGCGAGCGACTATTCGATTCTGCCTGTCGAATTTATTTTGGGCTTTGGCCCAAATTAAGGAAGTGTCCGCGGTTAAAACTTTTTTGATCATTCTTAAGCTCAGTTCGTATTGAATTTTAAAAAACTGTTTTTCTATAGTAATTTTTTTATGATATTTAATTTTTAAATAAAGTGTCTTTTTAAGACAGGATAGTACATATTGCAGTGACTTTGTTATATCGGGTAAAATCATATACGAGTATCTCTTTCATCAAATTTTTTTACAATCTATTACTATTTATACACTAAAACTAATAGAGAATGTGAATGGGCTCTTAGGTTTGCCGCAGGAGGAAGGACATCTATGCCCAATTGGCCCATACACGTACAGCACATATCCATTCAATCTGGCACATGATCTCATCCCTGATCACCGGCTTCTGTGATAAATTCATCCCTGAATACCTGATGGGGTATACTACTTCATTGCTATGTCGTTCTTACACGGATTGGGATCCTCGCCCATAGTGCTATTGACTTTGGACGGTTTCGGCCGTTCCAATGAAAAAGGACAGCGCATACTTAATGCTACAGTACGACCACCACAATGCAAAAACCGAGCACGGTGTGTTCTACCACAGTAATGAACTACAGTGCATTAGCTATAGTGCTTTGCAGTCCTTTCACACTATTTTGTACTGTTTGCCTCTGACTTTGCTCAGGCAAGTCAGCGCATCCGATTCCTCCTTACACGTACATTCCAAACCAACACGTTAATGGGGCACCGGCTTCTGGTTGCAATTGTAGCACTGGCACAAACTCTTACCCTAAACCTTTTCCACGAACCGCCCCACTATTCATGCGTGCATGGCCAGCTCCCGGCCGGCCCCGAGGCGTACACCAACGCCAGTGGGCGACTGGTGGACAATGCTGCCACCCACCAATCTGGGCCTAGCTTTCCGTCCGGCCTTGAGATCGATCAATGGAGATCATCATCATCATCATCAGACTGATCAGTGCGTGCATGCACGCATAGACGCCAGGGGCGGAGCCAGGATCCAGACAAAGGGGGGGCCGACCCGCCAAGGCGTCGGCGTCATGGGCCTTGGGCGCCGTGTGTCGGCAAAATTAAACATACACATATATATTGTCATATAAATTCAATCATAACACATATGGCAAAATAATGTAGCATACGTCTAGTAACACAAAAGAAAGTTACTTTCATTACATCTCCACAAACTTGAATTTGTTACATCTCCACTAACTTGAATTTAGCACGACGATTACCAACTAGATCATAAGATTTGATAATATCATTGGAACTAATCTTGGCTGCCAATTCCTTTTCAATATAAACTATCATGTAGCTTCACAAAAAGCCATCTCCCATTTTAGTCCTAGTACGTGTTCTTAGCACATCTTAGCATGTTCCTAGAATCCTAGTACGTGTTCTAGTGCTAGGAGGTCTATGGCGTCAAAACATCTTAGCACATCTGGCTAAGAACATGGTAAAAATGGGAAAATGGTTCCACTGTCTTGTTTTTCTCTGCTTTTCATTGTAGCTACTCAGCTTCACTTGTTTTGCTTTTGCTGCACTCATTTCATTTGTGTTTGTTTCTCAGGAGAAGTACCACAAGGTGGTGATGTCCAATGAAAAGCTCGAGAAGCATGTTTCATCTTTGAAGGTTGGATTCATCACAAACTAAGCAGACAGTGCTTGATCCTGTTTTAAGTATCCACCTGCACTTTATAATGGTCAAGCATTGATCATTCTTTGTTAGCTGCATATGGAAAATGATATTGCCTTGTTTTAATTCCAGGACATGTACGAGAATGAGGTTCAGAAAAATGGTAAGTTGAAGGAGGTGCTGTCCTTGAAGGTACACTCATGTAGATAGACTTGAAATTTCACCATCTGTATACCACGGTTTCATTGTGATTTTCTATCTTAGAAACGTTTCTTCTTAAGAATATTTTTAGTTGGTCCACCTGTTCTATGCTCATTCTGTTGTAGCTCTCTGCAATATATCATGATACAAGTATTGATCAACTGGGTCCTTTTTTCAGGACAAGTACGAGTTTATGGTTGAGAAGAATGACAAGTTAGAGGAGCAGATGGATTCTCTCTCCAGCTCCTTCCTTTCTTTGAAGGTAGATAGCACTCTTGCATGGAACTGCGGTGGTACCCTGTCCTGTCTGTGTTATGTATGGCTCCTGAAACATATGCCTTCACTCATACAGGAACAATTTCCATTGCAAAAGAATGGAGATAAGCTGAAGATGAAAATAGATCAGGTGGAAGTTGCTGTGTCTCCCCATGATGGCAAGCAAGAAGCTTTTACTCCCGGCAAGCCGCTGCACATCGCTGGTGGTGATCAGATCAGCCAGCAAGCATATGCCACCATCGTCCAAGGTGGCGAGAACAGGACAGCGTGGAAGAGCAGCTTCCGCATCTGCAAGCCACAGGGCACGTTCCTATGGCCAAGCATGGCGTCTGGCGTGACCATCAGCGGGGAAGGCAGCAGCAGGCACGTCTGGTGGACCGTGGACCATTGGGATTTTGGGTGGGGGGTCTGGTGACTGGTGGGCCATTGGGGGGGGCCAGGCCCCTGCCCGCCCCCCCTTCTCTCCGCCCCTGATAGACGCCACACATGCCGGTGTCCCGCCGTCTCGTGCGGCAGGCAGCGTATGCCACTGTTAGGCGCCTGCCCGGAGGCAGGCAGGCAGGCACCGTGCTGGCGGGCACCCATGCAGCCCGGCCAGCACACACAACCGCCCGGCTGGCGGTCAGTGGCGAAGCTAGAGCAAATGGGTAGGGGTGCACAACTTCATCATAAATATAGTGACTCATGTAATATTCAAACAAGTAGCATGACCAACTCACAATTTTTAACATCAAAGTTCAACTTTCAGTAATGGCAATATGATTTTGGTCAAAACATAAGTAAAATATTAGGGACAAGGGCAATAACACTCACCATTTATAACAAAATAAAGATGACATTGACCATTCTAGTGTAGTGATTGAAAGAATTCCAAAATGGTGAACAAAAGATGTCCCATATAGCAAAATATGTGATCCCACCTAAATAAAAGAGAACAAATAGATCAATTATTTAGCAAAGAAAATCTAGAATTATCCATTGAAAGTAGGTGCATTGCATTTCTTTTGTATTACCTCTTAGAGATCATATTTACGCCCTTTTCCTTCCATGGTCATGAAACGACGAACCACTGCCTCATTGCTAACTTTCTTCATTTCTTCTTTCTCTATGTAGCAAATTAGTCTATGACTCAAGTGTTGATCACCCATGCGATTAGACAAACTTGTTTTTACAATCTTCATACCCGAGAAACATCTCTCAACTGTTGCTGTAGCCACAGGCAATACTAGTACAAGCTTCAAAAGTCGATAGACCAATCTATACAAACGATGTTTCTCTGTCTCTACCATTTTTTGAGAGAGCTCACCAATAGTGTTTATGTTGGAGAATCTGTTATCCGCTCTCACATCAGCAATGTAAACACGAAGATCATGGCTAAGGTCCCTCAAATCATCATTGGTGAAATCATCAGGATATAATTTGGCTAAGCTCATCAAAGTCTCCACATTGAAAGCATGAAATGAGTCTCTTGGATTGAAAGCGGCTGAGCAAACAAGCAATTGAGAGGTTGTCTCACTAAAGCGGCTATCAAGCTCTTGAACTAACCAATCAATAACATCATTAAAGCAATCCACTGCATAGTGATGCTTGTTTGTAATTCCTGATTTTTTCCTAGGTTGTCGGGGATCAATATAGGTACTTTCCATTTCCACTCTATCAATTTCATGCAAGTCACAGAACTCATTCACTTCAACTAATAATTTCTCCCAACCATCTCTTCTAAGATCATCCAAATGGAGTCTAGTTGATTTCAAACATCCAATGGCATTTACAATGTCTTGATCCTTGCGTTGCAATGCTAATGACAATGTATTTGTGGCAGTTAATGTAGTCAACATGAGATGCAAATAAAAGGCAAAGTCAAAAGATTGGAAATATACCAGAAGATTTGATGCTTGATCTCTATTTTTCCAATCTCTATCATCCTTTTCAACAACCTTTAGCACTTCTACTATTGTAGGAAACATGTTGAGTAAACTTTTCAGAGTTTTATAATGAGAACTCCATCTAGTATCTCCGGGTCTTTGAAGACATTGCTCTTGATTTAACCCAGTCCCGGTCTCAAGTTGCCCACAACCTAATGCCTGTTTCACTTGTTCATGATTGATGTCTCTAATCATATCCCTTCTCTTAGCCGACCCACCCACCACGTTTAGTAAGATAGAAATCATGTTTAAAAAATTGCTTACACCCTTATGTTTTCTTACGGTTGCCACAATGACTAACTGAAGTTGATGAGCAAAGCAATGCACATAATAAGCTGTTTTACTATCTCTCATGATCAATGATTGCAAGCCATTCAACTCACCTCGCATATTGCTAGCACCATCGTATCCTTGGCCTCGACATTGCTTTAAGCTTAGTTTGAACTTTGCAAGTAGAGAATCAATGGACGACTTGAGGTGGGAAGAAGTTGTTTCAGTCACATGCACAAGGCCAACAAACCTCTCTTTTACAATCCCAAATTTGTCAACATACCTCAAGACCACCGCCATTTGTTCTTTGCAAGAAACATCTCTTGACTCATCAACTAGCAAGCAAAAGACATCATCCCCAAGTTCTTCAAGGATAGTTTGTACAATCTCATTTGCAAAACATTCAACAATGTCCCTCTGAATTTCAGGAGCAAGCAAACAACTATTCTTTGTAGCATGTGTAGTCACAGCTTTGCGTAACATAGGATCATGTTTAGCTAAGCAATCATAAAACTCCTTGAAGTTCCCTCTATTATAGGATTCTTTTGACTCATCGTGGCCACGAAAAGGCAATCCTTGCTTCAACAATAGTCTAGCTGTATCAATGGACCCATTCAACCGAGTAAAATAAGCCTTCTTAGCAACTTCACTGATCTGATTGTAAGCAACATCTATGTGTTGCTTTCTTTGTAACAAATCATCACACTTCTTCATTGCTTTATAGTGTAAACCACCAACCTCACCAACATGTGACCTTAACCTTTCTTTCCTATGATAACCATTCCAACCATTAATCACAAATGCATCATATCCTGAATCTTTCTTTTCTCTAAACAAGAAACAATAAAAGCAATATGCTCTATCCTTTGCCTCACTATACTCAAGCCAAGGACCAAACTCATCGAACCATTCGGAATAAATCTTCTTGGCTTCTCTTTTCTCCAATTTGTGTAATAGGAAAATCACACGTGCGAGGCTGACAAGGTCCATTCTCTAAGTATTTTCTTCTCACCTTTTCTCTCAGGTTAGGATGATAAGCATCAATTTCTTTTCTCAAACCGGGGTCATATTTAATCTCCTCATCCCAATTAATTTCCTCTGGACATGAAATTCTATTGCCATCGATCGTGTCTTGAGCTTTTCGTTTGTAATACCTCTCCATGATTACCTGTAATTTATTTGTTTCTATAATCAAATTGCAGTTCACAAATCACAATAAAACATATAAATAATTTAATTGAGTTGAGCAACTCACCGGCAGGGCATCAGCACTTCAGCAAATAAAAGGCAGTCACTCAGTCAGGGGTTCAGTGACTCACAATCAGCACCAGTCCCTGATCAACACTTCCCATTAAATTACTGGTGATGTCATATGTAGGACATTTATATGACTATACCAGTACAAAGTCTGCGCAATTCCTACCTCATTAAATTACTGATGATGTTACATGTAGGACAGTCATATCTCAAGGACGAATGACAACACTTCCCATCGAGTATTCTAGCTAACGATGCATCATAGCATGTAGCAGCGTATTTGCATACAACACAACTCACTATCACACCCCAACCACGATGGCACGTGATCAATCTAATTCATGAATTTTCCACACTTCTAACTAGATTGCGAAATGTGCTGCAAATTCTTCAGAGTTCTGTCATGCTCCACTACAACACAATCAAATACTGACATGATGGAAACCTTAAAAAAAGTAGCTAATGATCAATTTGGAGCTTCGATGAAGTAAATCATGCTTGCCAGATCACGAAATTGCAATCATTTGAAGGGTCAGAGGTGAACTACTAACCATTTATACCGCATGAAGTATCCATTCACAGGAGCGGCTTCTGGCACATCGTCGGTGGAGACGCCACCATCGGGGCGCCGCAGGAGCACGTAAGGCGTGATCTCGGCGAGACGTGACAGGCGTTCGGCGACTACGGCGAGGAGGCGAGGAGCCGAGAAGGCGAGGGGTCGCGTGCGGCGTGCTGCCCAGTCGCGTCGCGGAAGGCGGAAGGACGCCCGCGAACTTTTCCTGTGCCGCTGTGCGTAGGAAGTGCTGGGCCGGAATTCTGAAACGTGATGGCGCAGTGGGCTTGTTGGGCTGCCGGTCTGGTGGGGGTGCCTCGTCTTGGGCCATGCGGGGTGCCTATAGGGCCGAATTTTTCCAATCCTTAAGAAATTCTGGAAGTGAGGGGGGTGCCTGGGCACCCACGGGCCTCTAATGGGCTTCGCCCTTGCTGGCGGTCAACGTCCAGCTCGATCTGCAGGCCGGCCTACGGCGCGCGTGATTCGGGCCACCGCCGGACGCCTGCATCATGCATGGTCCCTGGGCATGTCGTGCGTGCGTGTAACTCCTCGATGGATGTACGCCGATCAACGTGACGGCCGCGCGCTAGCTTGGTGCCACCCACCTCCAGACCTCCTGGAGGCGCGCGGCCTGCGTGCATCTCTGAGCTAGTCCGACGGCCAGGAACACCGGCCTGCGTGCCGTGCGCCGGTCGACTATATGCATGCATGCATGTACGCACTGAAACACCCTAAAATTCAAAGATTTTGAATTTTTGCTTGAATTTTCCTCTTCTTTCCCAATTTGGTAAGATCCCTCGGAAATACGCTTTCCTCTTTTGTCTCTTCCGCCTTCTCCTTGCGCTGGCTCCTCCCCGCGTTGACGTGGCTCCTCCCCGCGTTGACGTCGTCGCCGAACCGCCTCACTATTCGGCTGTCTACGCGCCACTCCCTCACTTCGCCGGATTTCAGCCGCCGCTCCTCGCGGCGTTCACACCCCTGGTCGCACGGTCCCACTGGTCAGCCGCTCGCCTCTGCTCTCCCTCGCTTCGCGCGCCGCCGCTCGCGCGCTCGCTCTCTCATCGCAACTCTTTCTCTCTCTCTCTCGCTCTCTCTCTGCTCAAGCGCCTAAGTCAAAGTTGTCATCAATTCTTGCAAAGCTGCAGTGCCAGCTCCCCCTCTACTTTCTGCGCTGTGGTAGCACCGCCATATCGCCTCGCTCGGACGCGAGAAGTGCACTCCCGAACCGCCTCAAGTGGCCACTGACTCTCGCAAGGTTTAAAGCCCAATGGCCACTGTAGAACGCTTCGTGTTGCTCCCTCATACCCTCCCGAACCACCAATTTGAGGTCAAGTTGACTGTTACGCCGCTGGCGACCTCCCCTGTGCCCGGCGAACCCTAACGGTACTCTCGCATTTCCATCAATTACATTTTGATTCCTTGCAATGTCATGGTCCCCTTTGCTTGCTGATTACGTTGGTACACTCCCCTGAGCATGAGCTTTCACCGGAAGCCCTAGCGGATAAAGCCACCACCGGCCGAATGGCCTCTTCCATGGTCAGCTCACCTGAGCCTTTTCCGACCCAAACCACCACCACCATCATGATCCTGACCCCTCCCAGATGGCTAAACCGCTTCCAAGTTGACCAGAAACCCACCGGAGTCCCAAGGCGCCGCCGTGAAGGCCGTCATCTTCTCTCCAGCCGTCGCTGTTCATCCCCACACTTCCCAAAGCCCCAAAATGGGTTCCCCTCATTTCCACGATCACCACTGTGCCCTCCTTTTCCACCAGCAAGCATCGCCGGCGTCGAATTGCAAGGAGTCGTTGAGCTCTGTTCTTCCGCCACAGAGAGAGAGAGAGAGAGAGAGAGAGGTTGAAGACGACCACCCGGGGACGACGTGGTCGAATCATGACCATTGGCGCTCGTTATTGCCGTTTCATCGGAACGTTCGCTCGCTGCACATTAGGGCCATCTGCGCTGGACGCGCGTCGCCCTTAGGGCGGGCGTGCGCGCGCTGGGCCTCACGGCCGCGCGCGCATGGGCCGCGGGCTGATTGGCCTGCTCGGCCGCACAGTTGGAAAAATTGGCCGGGCTGCACTGTGCAGTTGGGCCGGCCCAACACTGTTCACTGAGAAAAATCAGAAAAATCAATTAAAATCACAGAAAATTCTAGCAAATTCCAAAACTCTCAAAAATTCCAAAATACACCATTTTGATCATCTCAATGCCACAAATTCATTTTTGATCTCCATTCCACCAAATTCAATTTCAATAAATTCAAATTCCTCCATTTGAATTTTTATGCAATTTTCTCTGTTTTATTATATTATTTTCCTAGCTTGTTTAGAGTCAGGTTTGGACTTTTGTTATTTTATGTGTTTGTGCTAGCTTCCAATCTCTTCGAAGTGATGGTCCAAGGTTCGGATCCTGGCACCGAAGTACACGAGCTTGTTGAGATTTCAGATCAACAAGGCAAGTTGCAAGTTTTTGATCATATTGAAGACTATGAATTTTATAGTATTTAATTAATTTATTTCCATTATCAATATTGATAATTGTGAAATGTTAATTGGTTAAAATAAATGTTTAGAATGGCATGCTATTTAGATAAATTCTACCACTGATAAATGCTCTGTTTAATTTGTGGCCACATTCACCTTGACAAACTTAGCAGCAATTAAAATATTGTATAATTATTTGTAGATAATCTCATTCAACATTTTGTACTACTAAGTGAATTTGGCCGTTGCCGGTAGAATTTGAAAGCTGGTACTAGGATAAGGGTGCACTGTGGAAAGCCACGATGTGACCTCTGTCCATGACCTTACCCTATGGTGGAGGCTGGTTAGGAATGGTGGTGGTGCTATTGAGCCCAATTGGAGTTGTGGTTGGTGCCTCAGGTGAAAAATATAAGGACAAGAAACTTATGATAAGTTAAAGACACAGTGAACACTCAACCATATGAGTTGACTTGTCAAACCTGGTTTAGTAGCTTCTCAACTTAATTGAAACTCTATAGGAGGTAGGTGTGTTGATGCTAGGGAGTTTGGTGTGCAGAATGATAAAATCATATCTAACAATGATAGAGATCACTCAGAGTGGCAAGGGAGTTTAGGATTAGTTGTGAGCCGTGTCTGAGTGATTCTATGGGGTAGAGCCTGTATAAAGAATTGAGCAATGAAATGACCTGATTTTCTTAACTCAGTCATGAGGGTTAAGAAATCTTGTGGGTAAAACTGAGCAACTCTGCAGAGTAAAATCAATGGTATTCGAATATGCCATGCTTCCGGTTATTGAAGCTGTGTTAATTGGGTGATTCCAACAACGAGGCATATGTAGGTTTCAGAATGTTGTTAAATTGGGTAATTGTGAATTTTGACTATTAAAGGAAAACCCCCTGATTTTAAGTAGAACTGTTTTAACTTTATTTATTTGCAAATAAAACTGCATCCACTTAATGTAATAAAATCAGTATATTCCCACCCTTGATTATCCTTGTAAGTAGTAAATTAGGGTTTACCCTTGTAACTTGCTGGGTACGGTTGTACTCATGACTTGATAAACAACAAACAAAAGACTAGAGAAACCAGGACTTTCAAGCAGAAGATGACGTTCCTGAGGAGCCATTCTTTCAGGACGATGAGTGGTTTTAGGTCTCAGTTGTGCTCAGGCCGTCTGGAGAAGTTTTTGTGATGTAAGATAGTTTTGGGCTCTCTCACCCGTTGTGTTAAAATTGGTTGTTTAACTTTATGTCTGTAATAAAAGTTTGGCTCTTATGCTTTAAGCTTGTGCTGTTGTGGTGTGCACTCTAGTTTAGTACTCCGTAATTATTTATTTTTGGATAGTTACGGGGTTTAGTAGCGTCTTTAGAAATAGGGGCGATACATGCATGACGAAGTGCGAGTGGCAATGACTCTGCAACTGCATACATGCATGTGAAGTGGACTTCCAGTACGTATGTTCGGCTGCAGGAAGAACCGAACAAGCAGGACCCCAAGATTTCGACGGCCTACATACGTTGGTACGTGGACTAATATATACCATCTCGGATTAATTGAGGGGATGGATCTCACAAGAACTCGATCCTTTAATAAAGTGAGAATGCGAGAACTTGTGATCGATCGCAAGATTAAGAAGGATTTTCTTCGGTTTGCTATGATCGTGGGCCCAAGGAGCTTGTACATCAGACAATATGTACGTATGCCAGCCTAGGCCAATCGAACGGACAGGATTGCGAGTTCTCTCTAGTTGGATGTGCTTATTGGAATGGAACATGCAGTTAATTTTCTGGTTGGGTGATATTGATGTCCAAATTAACAGGAGGATTACGGTGGAATGGTCCACATAGCCAAAAGTTGGTTAAATCTGTGAGAAATGAGTGCTGGGGAGTGGGGAGTTGGGACCAACAAAAAATAGGTAAAGATACAGGTTCAGAACCAACAAAAGTTCATTTTTCACATTGTAACCGTGTACGTCTCGGTCACAATATTGGGCCACAATACTCTCGTGTTCTCTCAATCTTTCATGACCATTGTGTACATCATTCGAAGAGATTTGTGTCGTCGTTTTGGACCCATTCTTATAAAAGCTAGTACATATGGTGGCATACTTGCCGGTAGAGAGTTTTTTCGATATAGGCGATATGGCGTTTTGAGTGTGACTATATAGTGGTAACCATTGTCATTCTATTGTGAGATGAAGCATATTGTACGAGCAGTATAATTTTGTAAGTTGCTCTGTAATGTAAGAAATTGAGGTGACAGATCTAGCCATGCACAAGTACTAGAAGTGTTAATGTATTTGTGCCTAGCTACTCCTGAACTATTTTCTATTGACTTAACATTTTGAGTAATCAGCAATAATTGATTCTCCCAACATCATTAGTTTTGCCCTAGGTGTGGATCGACCTGCAGTGCTATTCTTTTAAAATAACATATATACGTACAGACATCATAATTTAGGTACCTTGCCACTAATTAATAGTTTGCTGATGTAAAGTACGGCTTTAACTTTTAGTTTATTTTGATTTATTTAAATCAAAAATTATTTAGAACAGTTGACTTCTAATTTTAGCTTCTTTTGCCTTTTTGGTACTTCTTTTTTCCTCTTATTCTTTTACATTGTCCGTGACGATATAACAGGTTTTTCTCTTTTTTTTCTTTTTTTTCCTCACGCTACAGTGTAATTTCAGCTGTAAATAAAAAATCATAGTTAAAAGTTTAAGCTGTAAGTCAATTGAAACGGGACCTGCATAGTTGTTCATAGAGGCACAAAGTGTTTCAATCCTATCGACAATTAATCAAATTAATTAACCATATTGGAGATGGATATTTGGAAAAAAGTTCAAAACCCACTGCTCGAACTCAGCTCGTCGAGCAAATAAATATTTTATTTGGGGAAGCGAAAATAAATATTTAAGCTTAAATTAAACATGATTAATTTGAACCCCAAACAAAAAAACTTGTTTATTTTCAATCAAAAATATGAATACAAGACCTCAAATTGTCTCAAGCTTGCATTACTATAAAACAAGCATTATTGGACGCCTCATCACAGACAGTTCATAGGGAACCGTCTATACTGTAATTATCACAGACAGTTTTACAAACATGACCGTGTACCGTCTGTGATTCGCAACTATCATACACGGTTCTTACTAATAACCATTTGTGATAGTTCATAGACAAATATTAATATGAACCGTCTACAAAACTGCAGATGTCACAGACGATTTTTAATTAGAACCATCTGTGATAGTTCACAGACGATTATTAATGAGAACCGTCTATGATAATTATGTATCACAGATGGTTCACGGTTGGACATGTCTGGGATACGCTACGTTATTAAATACGTAGCTAGCAGGGTTCTGATAGATCTATCTTCATTGCGCTGCATTGAAGGAGCCGGCCGGTCGATTTTGGAAAGTTTGGTGAAAACATACCACTTGTAGAACAATTTGTTCTTGATGATTAGAGATTATTATTTGCTTCTAATTATATACCTTGTAATAAAGAGAGATGATAGTTAAGTTTAGATCTAGCTTAATTGGTAATTTGCTCCAATTTAAGAATGGGTCACTACTCCTAGTTTACTTTAATATATTTTCCTTGATATATATATATATATCTTCACGAATAGTAAGTAGCTAGCTACTTAATTTAGATATGGGCAATTTATTAAAGGTGAATTATAATTATGTGTAAGTATTAGGCTATAGCTAGCTATAATAGCATTAGTAATCTAATTTAACACTAATTTGTTACATACGTAGCGTAGAGAGACCGAAGTTGGATGTACGTTGAGAACTGTGTGAGTGAAGAGTACATTAATGGCGTGTCTACTTTTAGAAGAGTGGCCATGCATTGATTGCAATAATCTAAAGATGTTTACCATCTCAGCACAGATCGATGCTCACTTGATTCGAAGAGGTTTCAAAAAGGGGTATACATGTTGGACTAGTCACGATGAATAGAAGATTATACAAGAAGGTAGTTATAACATCATCGAGGGAAACAACGAAATGTTGGTTGTGGACTGTGCTTTCGATGAGGATAGGTCGCATGATGATAATTTGGATCTGATACTACGCGATGCAGAATGGAACTATAATGAGAGAGAATTTAGTAAATTCGATGGCTTGATAGAGGACTCGGAGAAACCTTTGTTCCCGGGCTGCAAGCCGCAATACACAAGGTTGTCATCTGTTCTTGAACTGCTGAAATTGAAGGTAACCAATGGTTGGTCTAACAAGAGTTTCATGGCGTTGTTAGGTCTCCCACCGAACATCTTTCCAAAGGGAAATGTTTTACCGAGAACCACCTACGAAGCTAAGAAGGTTTTTTGTCCATTGGTAATGGAAGTAGAAAGAATATGTGCATGTCTAAATGATTGTATCATCTAACATAAAGAATATGCAAACTTACATATTTGTCCGGTGTGCAAAGCATCCTGATACAAGCATAAGAATGACTCTGATGATGGCAAGGGCATCGAGGAGAAGTAAGGACCTCCTGCTAAGATGTTGTGATATTTGCCTATAATTCTCCATTTGAAGCATTTATTCGTGAACCGAAAGGATGCAAGATTGCTGCATTAGCACTCGGAGGAGTGTAAGGAAGATAAAATGATAAGACACGCTGCTGATTCTGCCCAGTAGAGGAACATTGATAAGATGTTTGTAAACTTTACTGTGGAACCGAAAAATATAAGGTTTGGGTTAAGTACAAATGGAATGAATCATTTCGGTAACATGAGCAGCCAACATAGCACCTAACCCGTGAATGTATACATTTAAAACCTTACTCCTTGGCTATATATGAAGTGGAAGTATATTTTGATGTCACTACTTACCCAAATCCCAAGCAACCTAGGAATAATATTGATGTGTAAATAGCATTATTGGTGGAAGATATAACGACACTGTGGAATGGAGGGTACTGGTTTGGATGCGAACAAACAAGAGAATTTCACTCTGCATGCCATGTTATTCTACACCATCAATAATTTTTCTGCCCTTCATGACCTGTCGAGGTTGACTACAAAAGGAGCTAAAGCCTGTCCTCACTGTTTAGATTATACCAAGAGTGTGTGGTTGAACAATTTAAGCAAAACTGTGTACATGAGTTACCGTAGATTTATTCTAAGGTATCACCCATACCGCAAGATGAAGAAAAAATTTGATAGAAAAAAGAGGATGACTCAGCACAAGGCCTTTTAGCAAGAAAGACGTCTACAATATGGTCAAGAATATTGATATTATGCTTAGAAATGGACATAAGTTGAGGACCCATCAGAAGAACATATGGAAGAAGAAATCAATATTTGGGATTTACCTTATTGGGAGTATTTAGAAGTTTATAATTACATCGATATCATGTACACAGAGAAGAATATATGTGATAGTTTAATTGGTCTCTTACTGAATATTTATGACAAAACAAAGGATGGTGTCAACACGCGTCGTGACTTGGTCACTATGAACATCAAGACCAAATTAGTACCGATAGAGACCGATAAAGGCTGAACGTACCTTCTCACATCTAGCTACACTCTGTCTCAGTCCGAGAGAACTAAACTGTGTCAGTGCTTGCATGGTATGAAAGTTCCGCCTGGTCACTCCATCGACATGAAGAAACTTGTTTCCATGGAAGATTTGAAATTAATTGGCATGAAGTCTCATGATTGTCATGTGCTAATGAAAAATTGCTTCCTATTGTAATTATAAGTATTTTGCCAAACAATCTTCGAGTGACAATCATGCGGCTGTGTTATTTCTTTGATGTAATTGCTCAGAAAATCATCGATCCCGATGGACTAAATGCTCTGCAGACCGAGGTGGTGACGACTCTATGTCATCTTGAGATGTATTTTCCTCCGTCATTTTTGATATCATGGTCCATCTCATTGTCCGTTTTGTCAAAAAAGATAGAGATATGTGGTCCCATGTTTCTATGTCACATTACTCGTTCGAGAGGTGCATGGGAATTTTCAAGTCTTATATACACAATCGATCTCGGCTGAAGGGCAGCATCATCGAAGGTTATGCAACTGAAGAGGTCATTGAATTTTGCATCGATTACATGGCTCAGATTGAACCGATAGGTGCGCCTCTATCTCGTCTCGAGGAGAGCCAAGAGGGTATCAGGACCATCAAAAGGAAAGCAATAATTGTCGATCTGGATATGTATGCTCAAATCCATTTCATGGTGTTGCAACACATGACTGAAGTGTCTTAGTATATTAAAGAGCACACAGACATGCTACACCAAGAGAATGCAGGCTAGTTGGAGGTTTGGATTATGATGTAGCACAATCGTCAGTTCAACGAATGGTTGAAGGTGCGATTCATTGGGAGGTCATCAAGTAAAACACTGCAATGGTTGACAAAAGGGCCAAAATTTACAATTGTGATATGGCAAGAATAAGATATTAATAGGCACACATTTTACATGACAAATCGAGATAGAAAGAACATAGTTTAGAACTCAAGTGTCCGTACAGACGCATTTCATGAACACTTTAGTACCACTGGCCTAAGCTCCTATTACGGGCTTGTATAGGAGATTTGGGAGCTCGATTACGTAATTTTCAAGATCTTTATTGCGGTGCTATTGGATCCAACTCCCACAGGGTGTAAAGTTCGACAAGTACGTCATCATTACTGTGAAGCTCGAATATGTAGGATACAAAGATGAACCATTCGTACTCCTGAGGCAAGTTTTTCAAGTTTTTTAATGTAACTGAACCGGCAAATAAGAAGCGCCACGTAATTCTTCATGGAAAAAAAAGATTGTCGGAGTTGAGAATATCGTGGATGAGGAAGAGTACAATCAATTTGGCAAGTTGCCTGCATTCAGAGACAATATCAGGCTCAAGGAAGAGCCAAGCGATGAAGCAAGCTATATGCATATCGATCATCATGAAGGGATTTATTTAAAAGGAAATAGCCAAGTGTAATGATCCCACACGGCGAATACCTATTTGAAAATTATTCCAATATAATTATAAGAAACTTAGCATGTAATTATGAAATTATTCAATTGTAATTGATTCAGTAATTAAGAAATAATTACATTTGTAATTGTATATTCTTGCTTTTTTTTCATAGGGCATGGCTAGCACTTCGTAAGGCTAGCTAAAAAATAGGATTTGTTGTAGCTAAAGAAGAAACTATCATAGGCGATTTAGTGGTACAAACCATCTATGATATACCT
Organism: Dendrocalamus sinicus; assembly: GCA_036346575.1. Lineage (NCBI taxonomy): Eukaryota > Viridiplantae > Streptophyta > Magnoliopsida > Poales > Poaceae > Dendrocalamus > Dendrocalamus sinicus. The sequence continues at coordinate 29,278,108 of CM070657.1, read as the reverse complement.
TGTGCTGTGTTTTACTGTTTTACAGTTATAATATATAGGGCAATGTACATTATAAGGCATATATTAAGGCTACAATTATAATGTCTATATGTTCTAAGGCTCATTAGAAGGAGAACCCCAATGGTATTAATATCACAGCTGTAGTAGCACTGGCCATCAATGAGTTTTTGTTAGTCTTTTCATAAAGTTTTCAAGTTTTGCCCTTGTAGATTTTGTAGCTACATGGCATATATAACAGTGGCTATCTTAGCTTTCTCTTACATGTCACATCACTCAAAATCCTAGTTAGGGGAGAAACAAATTGTGAGGGTGTATAAAGATGGAAGTTGTCGTGCAAATAAAAAAAGCTAGTGAATGATTTTAGAGATAAATTGTTAGAGCTGTTGTTTCTAAGTGAGTTGAAGTTCTTAGAGACAACCTTAAGGGAGGGTTGTGTTATTGTTATAAGATCTATTTGGAATGGTATGCTAGTGTTCCAAAGAGACATTGTGGCAATAATATATGCCAAAGAGACCTTCAAAGGGTATGAAGCAAATAACATACTCTAGTGTCCTCTGTGATTTGTTTTGTTATTGCTACAAGATCTATTTGGAATGACAAATCACATATTTCAGTGTGTCAGGTTTTGCAAAGTAAGTTATGGTTACAACATCTATTTGTAAATGAAGGGCACGACAGCAAAAGGTTTTTTTACGCCTGAGACAATAACCAAGCTCAACACGCAGAATGATGAGGAGGAAGATAGACCAGCCATAACTTACTTTGTAAAACCTAAGACACTGGACTGTTTGATTTGGGATGCTAGTATTGCAAAGAGACATTGTAGCAATAATATACGTCGTCGAATGTTCTTATTTCTTGTAAGATCAACCATATGCCAATGTTTATGCTCATAGCTCATTGTAATTAATTTTCTCTTGTTAGAGAGATGATGTCATCATCATCACCATCGACATTGCTAAATGGGTCTGATGCTCTGAAGACTAGGGTAACTAAGCATGGCAGAGAAGTATTGAAAAGGACAGAGGGCCAAATGACCATCACGGAGGTCTCTCCGGATGGGGTCCCTCTGCAACTTAAGAAAGCAGCAGGAGCATTCTGGACTACCTACGGGATACTTGGAAGGCAACAAATCCCTATTATTGTAGCAAACTGGAAAGCTTTGATAGATGGAGAGGAAAAGCAGCTGTGGTTGGAAATTTCAAACTCGTTCGAGATCCCAGAAGAAGTCCAAGGACTCATGTGACGACAAATGCTCCTCACGATGGGAAAGTATGGAAGATCATTAAGAGCACGCTTGTCACGCAGTATGTGACCAAGAATCGCACACCCTTCACGAGGTATCCTGTCTTGTCGCCAAAAACATGGGAGGCCTTTGTACGAATGAAGACGACGGCCGAATTTCAAAATAAAATGTAACACACAAGGCTCTCCAAGTACAAAACACTCACCCCCACAGACTCAGCACCACTGAGTACGCGGGTAAAATCCCGCAATAGAGGTTGCAGGATGAGGCCACAATCCAATCGGAGGCCTCTCCACCATTTGCCAAGATTACAAATGAGTACGCCCGAAACTGGTTAAGAGCGAGATCATCAACGTCTTTGGGTGTATCCTCTTTCAAAAACCCCGCAGATGAGAAAATGTCCCAATGCTAGATAAGATATGTTAAACTGCCTAGTTGTTAATAGGTTCATAACTTCATGGGGTCTAAAATAACATGATTACATCTTGCAGTAAGCATTGACTACTGAATCTTCCCAATGCTCCTTTGAAGCAGTCAAAGAGAAGGATATACTATCCATGGCCTTGGGAAACAAGGTGCACTCGGGTCGCATGTGAGGCCTAGGGGTTTACATACCTTGGAGATACGGATTCTCAAATGACTCCGAGGCATATAGGAGTAGAAAGATATCCAAGGCCGAGCACGAAGTACAAATGAAACAGAAGCTTCGTGCACAACCTGAGGAAGAGTTATCTGCCTCACTTCGAGAGAAGATAACTGCCTCACTTTAAGGAGAGATAGATTCATTGAGGGAAGAACTGAGAGAAGTCCGTGTAACATCCTGAATTTTTTTGGATGTTTGAAAATATGGAATTTTTAAAACCTTTCTTGCATTTCACTGGCATTCAAATCCCTTACGAATAATTATTTAGAGTTTTCTGAGTTTCATGCCATGCAAATTAATAACCCTAGAATAATCTCAAGTGCGAATGATGATCATGTAAATAATAAAAATAGAAAATGATATTACATATCATTAATTCAAAGTATCAAAATCCTGAATTCAAATTCAAGTCAATAAAATGAATCCACAAAGAATATTAGAATATATCCCTAAATAATTAAAAAAACCCTTCTTTTAATTCAATTAGCAAACCAAAAATCGATGGTTGAATATTTCAAAATTTTATATATACACTCATGACGAAATGATACCAAAATTGAAATCCGATGGCAAACTGAATGAAATTTGAAATAGAGGAATATTAGATTTGTATCTAAATAGTCGAATCGAGACTCGAATTGAAAATCCAAAAATTGAATGCAAAGCTTAAGCAAAAAAGTCAAGATTTAAGTGTCATGCAAAAATTGACCTCAGCAAATCCTAATGCAAATTAAGACTTAAATCTAAAATTTCAAATCTAGCTTCAACAATTTATTATTTTCTTCAATTTCTTCCTACCACTGCATATGGGGCCCATTTCTTTTCTCTCTATTACTCTCTCTCATTTCCTGCCACTGCCCCCCATTTTTCTCTGACCGCGGGCCCCTTCCCCGTTACTCTCCCTCCTTTCTCCCCTCCCCTGCGTGCGGGCCCGGCACCACCCCATATTTCCTCTTTCTCTCTCGCTGGAGACAGTGCGCCTACTCACTGTACAGCTGTCACCGCGCACTTGCTCCCATCGCCCCGCGTCCGCACCCATATCCTGCTCTCGTCGGGTGGTCGAACCACTCCCATCGCCTTCACGCCCGTAGCCATCGCGTCACGTCCCTGGCGCCATCCCTCCTCCCACCGACCAACCACTCGCACGTCACCCACGTTGCCGTCCCGCCACCCTATACACCGGTCTCCGGCGACAGCTCGGCCACAACGCCTCCCCCTACGGCTACAAATGAGTAACCTGGCTCCCCCATTTCTCCCTGCGCCTCCTCCCTCTTCTCTGTTGCCTCCTTGTGTGCCAGAAGCTGTGCCCACTCGCCGATTCCGCCGCCAGTGCCACCTCCTCCTCAGGCGACCATTCTTCGATTCCGTGCGCGGAGAGCGGCATCTCGACGCCCCAAAGCTCCCCCAACCTCCAGCCGGGGCTGCCCTCCACCCCAGCTCGCCGGCGCCTGAGGCTATCCCGCGCCGCCGTGGACCCCTGTCGCCGGCCTGCCCTGGGACCTTCCCTGCCTCCGCAAATCGCCTCGGTGAGTTCCCCATAACCATCTCCACCTCCTGCTCCCCTCAGTCCCCTCGTCCTCTTCCCCAGTCGCCGCCGTGCCATTTGACCCTGCCGCTGGCCACCCCTCATGGTCGCCCGCCCTTCACCGACGCCACTAGGGCCCAGGCGTGACCTCCCGTGACTTCGTAGCACCCCCAGCAACCCATTTTGCCGGCCCCCTCCTCCACTCCGGTCATGCCCCGCCGTCGACACTGTCGGCCGTGCGTCACCCGAACCTCCCCTGTTTTTCCTCGGCTTGGCCCCCCAGCAAACCCTCACTTCTTAGGACTAAATCCCCCCCGCATGTCACAGAGCGGCCGTAGTCCAGTTGGTCACCACCGCCGCGCGTTAAACCACAGACGCGGGTTTGAGTCCCCCCCCTTCGGCCACATTTTGCCCTTATTTTCTTTAGCCACTCCAAATAGAAGATAAGTGGGAAGTAATTTAGGGAAGCCGAGATAATTGAGGTATGCACAGGTAGAATTTAAATATATGTCAGAATATAGAATTATATGTAAGTAATTAAGTGGTTAAGGGAAAAATAATTAGTGATCCATGTAGAATACAAAATAAGGTAAGAGAAACCTAAAACTAAATATAATGGAAAATAATTTAGTAACACATAAAACAAGATGCAATGTTAATTGTACCTTTAGAACCCGAGTTTATGAACATCCAAAAATGTTTAAAGACCAAATCCATACTAGCTACTTGTAAGAAAGGATTTATGTATGATAATCGTAATAATAACTTCAAGCATGACCAATTATTCACAAGCAATACTAGCATGTTTTATTGACTGGAAATAGTTAGGGAATGATTTAATACGAGACCCCTAACCTTTAACCATGAGTATTAACGTATGAATTAAAGACTTCATGGTGTATAAATCAAATACACACACACACACACACACACACACACACATATATATATATAATATAATTCACCAGCCGTTAGTGTTTCCCTCAGACTCAAATTTTAATTAAAGACAACATTACCATGCTGTTGATAAGTAAATCCTAGCAGTTGATTTAGTTAAACATTATAATTTGATACAACAAGCCATACCTCACATAAATGGATTTATTTCTAGAATTAAATCGCATTGAATAATAACTAAGGATACATAGGATAATGATGAGGGTTAAGTCAAAGGGCATCTTTAACTAAAAATTATGTTGGCATATCCATTAAAACCCTTTGGGTCATCGGTGATTAAAATAATCTTGCTAAATTACATTTTAATGAACAAGGTGATACTAAAACCCCATAAAATAATACTTCTCAAATTACTAGCAATATAAATTAATTCGATAAGCTAAAATTCGTATACATTGCCTATGGAACCCCTACCCTAATTCATGAATGGCAACCCTCGACCAATAAATAAAACCCTGGCTTGATTCATACATCTGTTCATAGGTCTAACCTGACTTATGGAACTTCCTTAATAAATATAAAAATAACAAAATAAGTTATCAAGTAAAAGATCGATCCATGATATTCTACTATCGGCTATACCAGCCATCCTTGAACTGAAAGAGAAACATTTCCGTGAATGTTTCTTCACTATAAATCTTCCTTGACATCCATCTCGACAGATTTCTCTTAGCCATTTATCACTTTGCTCCAACTCTTTTTGACTCCATCAATACTCTGCACCTCATCGACCTTGCCTCAAATCACCCATTAACCTATAATAAAGCTAAATTGAGTTTATTTGGATTTATTTGGACTTTCTGAATTATTTGTATTTATTTGGATTCAGTTGCTTAGCACGTAATTAGAAATTAGAAGTCATGAAGATTCACTGGATCGAGCGAGATCAAGATCGAGGTGAAGAAAAAAACCAAAAGCCCAAGACCATCAAATGAGAAAGCCTTGAGTGAGCTCAAGACCGTGGTAAACCGCGCAAGGCGAGTCAATACTTTGATCATGTTGAACCTACATTTTCTGCAAATTATTTTTGTTTAAATTATCAAATTGCATGCTGTTATTTTATATGCAAATACATGCTTGATTTAATATTCTAGTTATATGCCCATTGTTTACCTTGATTAATATTACACCTCCTTTGGAATATTTGAATATGTGAACCTTGTCGCCCTAGCAAAATTATGATAGTAACCTTTCAAAAATAAGTCCATAATTATACGCCATGCTTAGTATCGCTTAGATATTCAGGGGCACCAAAATGACCAAGCATCACTTTTACATCATGAAAAACTGATTTGGGAAGCCATAGTGAAAATGGCTGATGTATTTGGACAAGGATATTCTATGTTTCCAAAAACTCCAACTTGCTTAAATATCTGGGCGGATGGATCGGGGGTTTGGTGCAGCGGTGCACGAGAGTGTGGTTAGTGGTAACACCGCCCAGATAACCCTGAGGACCGAATCTTGTGATGACCTCCCAAGGTACAACAGTACAACCACAAGCTGGCAAAGTGTAGGCAGGGCTAATTAATTTGTGTGGCTCTAAGGTGGTTACGTGAAGGTATGACCACGAGCAAAGGGATGGATGGTTGCATCCTTGTCTTTGCCCGTGATGGCTCACGAGTGACCCTTCTCGAGGGATGTACGCATCCTATAGAAGATAGACCTTAGTGGGTATAACCACAGTAGGACTATGCATTGTAAAGATCCTGTGATAGTCTACTCAACCGCATGGCTAAGGAATCATGTGGGGGCAACGAGCATATTTATCTCTTCTGGGTAAAGTGTGCAAACTCTGCAGAGTCAAAACTATTCGAATAGCCGTGCCCACGGTCAAGGGTGGACATGGGAACCTAACCAGATATAGTTCTATTTTAAAAACTTTGTGGGTGGGAATGGAAAAGTGGAGGGCAATGGGAAGCCCTGATTTGTGTTGCCCTGGGTGTCATCCCAGTGATAATGTAAGCGACTACAACGCTGAAGGTCTAGCATATGGTGCAGAGACCATGTAACGGTGGATGGAATCTGGATCGCTATTATTGTTGCACTCTTTTACGCATTATATTTTAAGTTCAAACTGCTAGGTCTCAGGAAATTTCTATGTATCATATTTTAAAATAATGATAATACTTCTTTTCTTACAAAATAAAATGTAAGGAAGAATAAATAGAGTCTTAAGTAAAGAAGATGGAGGTTTGTGGTAAATGCATAAGGATGTTGGTGGATTTCGCGTTGATCATCAAAAAGAAACGATAGTGTGAAATCTGGGAAGATGAATTGGTGGAGCCTAAATAGATTGGTTAGATGGATAAATTAAATGATTTTTGGAGAATTAGGGAGTGCGAAAGTGATTGCTGGATTACGACACTGATAAACAATATGAATTCTTGGGAGATGTTGGCAATAATGGAATGATAGAATATGATTGATTACTAGATGTGTCAATTGTAATTTTGGTGATTTGTAGATCTGTTGGAATATAAACTTGATCAGTAATATTCCTGGTGGATGTATACTAGTAGATTAGTTAGATATAGATAATGGGAATATAAGGATGATTATTGGAAGAGCAAATTATGGTTTTGGGATTAATAGCAGAAAGGATTGAATTATTAGGATGTCCTGATACAAACGATACTGGTGGATTTAAAAGTAATTATGTGGGATAATCATTAGAATTTCAGAGATAAGCATTTGTAAGGTTGGATTATTAGGAATTCAGAACACAAAAGATGTTGGTGGATCTAAAATAAAGGATACTAAATTTTTGTTAGACTGTGGAACTAATTGAATTGGTAACTAATGAATCTGGGATTGGATCTATAAATTGGTGGTAAAAATTTAGATTCATACGAGAGTTAGTAACCCCAATTTGATTAATAGAACTTTTAGACAATGCAAGGGGAATTGTTTGATTGGTGGATCCAAATTAAAGGTATTGGATTGTCATTAGATTGTAGAGTAAACAGATTGGCATATAGTGGGTTGAGATTGGGAGTATACAGCCATCTGAGATTGATTTACAAAATTTATGGTGGAAGTTACAATTTATGTGAGAATCAAACACCCTTGGCTGGATTAATGAAATGGTAGGTAACAATATAGAAAGCGTATGATCGGTGGATTAAATAAATGATGACACTCGCTGCTTGAAGTCTTAGGCAGCAATCAATATTGAAAGTGTATGATCGGTGGATTAAATAAATGATGATACTCGCTGTTTGGAGTTTTAGATAGTAACAATAACACCGTGATTAAATAATAATAATAATACTAAAAGCGATTTATGGCAAATAAAATAACCCTAGCCTCTCCTTTGATAAGCCTTGTATATTGTTTATTTGCATCATGTGTATTAGCTCACAGAGCACGGTGGATTGTGCTCACTCTTGCTTTCACAACAAAGCCAGAATCGGGAACCAGATCGCTACACTCCAGTAACACTCTTGGTCATGATGGCGAAGATGATGAAGATGTCAAAGGCTAGGTCGTGAACCCCCAGTTGGCTGCCTGTGGGCATGTCTTGAGGGTCCCACCAGTGTACTTCATTTCCGCTGCAGCATCTTATTGATTTCGGCCTAATCGACCTATGTGTAAGTCTTCTATTATATTTATGCTTCCGCATGATATGTATTTTGATGTTTATTTCTGTATCTGTGAGCACTATCTACTGATCTAGGGAATAGTGCAGTGGAATCACAGAGAATTCCAGATTGTAAAATCTGGGTCCTACAGTCCGTAACCACTCACAAGCCACCCCTATTATTGCAGTACCCAGTCCCCTTCAACGTCGGAGCAGCCGTGCGTCTGTGCTACTTTCTAAACATAGCGATACCCACTTACCTATCAACAATATCTAGGTAATTTACATCTCTAGAATGCTACATAGATAGGCCTAGTGGATGCCTTACCTCATTGTGCATCGTTATGTACAAGCCCACGTTGTGCATCCTCAGGGTCAGGATTCTTGGCTCCATTCTCGTTGACGCTGGGCAGGGGATGGCATTTCCATGCCTACCGGGGACGCAGGTGCACGATGCCCAACTAGGGACCTGTTTCACAAAGGTCCAGATGATTAATGATATTTTCAAGACCATCCCACTTGAGAAGTGTAACATCCTGAATTTCAGAGCCTTTTTGAAGCTTTCAAAATAAAATTCACTATTTGCATTTTTCTGAAATTAATTAAAGCTTAAAAGGAATTTTCAGAATTTATTTGGATTTAATATGATTAAATTAAACATTAACATTTGCCAAGATCATTTTATTTGAGTTCCCTGAGTCTCAAGGAATTTTATGGAATTTTTGGTGATTTTTTCGGATTTATTTGCTATTTTCTAGAGCTCAAAAGTATTTAATTGAATTTCTGGAAAAGAAAAAGAAAAACAAAAAGAGAATATCCCGAACCGGCCGGTGGGCCAGAACCCACCGAACGCCCGGCCCCACCGACCGGCCGGCCGCCCAACCATGCCCGCCGCGCGTGGCGGCGATCCGCCCGCACCCACGCCCGCGATCGCCTCGCTGATGGCCGCGTGTCGTCATCCCAGCTGTTCGCCCGCGCGCGCGCGCCATCTCGGCCGCTCCTTCTTCCGCGCGCGTCCCGCCGCCCTAACCCTAACCGCCGCCGCCCGCGCACGATCGCAGCCGTCCGATGCTCTCCGTGCCACGTGTCGTCCATTGGCACACGTGCGCACTGTTCATCGTCTCCCTCCCGGACTCCCCGCCGCCTCTGGGTCGGTCTCGACGTCCGCGTATAAAAGGGGGGGTGACCCCGAGGTTCGCCGCCGCTGCCGTGCGCCGCCGCCGTCCTCGAGACCGCCGCCGCCGCCGTCGCCGCCCCTCCGCGCGCGCCATCTTCGCCGAGACGCTGGTCGATTCGCGCCGCTGCCGCCACCGCCGAAGCGCCGTCTGCCGTCGTCGTCGCTCGCTGCCGCCGCCGAGCTCGCCGCCGGTGAGTCCCGCCGCCACCACGGCCGCCGCCGGCCAGACCCGCGGCCGCCGCCGCAGCCGCCGCCATCGCCGCGACGCGCGCGCGCGCCGCGCCGCCGCCTCGGCGCTCGCGTCCTCGGTTCGCGCGCGCGGCGTCGTGGCCACGCCACCCGACCGCCGTCTTCCGTGGACGCCGCCCACCGTGCGCCGTCTCGCTGCCAGTCGGGGCCCACCTGCCAGCCATGCACCCGTGAACCGGTCGGTCAGCCGAGCCACGTCACCAACCCAGTCAGCATCCACCTCAGCCCTAGGGTCCACGTGGCTTGCCACGTGGCTGCCACCTCAGCAGCCGAGCCGTCCCAGCCAGCCACGTCAGCCTACCACGTGTCTGCCCCGTCACCCTGCCACGTCAGCTAATCGCACATACGTGGTCGCCACGTCAGCACCCGCCGTCTGCGTCAGCACCCGCCGCCCGCACTGTTTCGTGAGCCGCGTCCACCGTAGACCCTCCTCACCGTGCGCCCAGTCCACAGCACAGTGCACTTTTCTAATTTTCCCGATTTTCTTTAGATCCAGATTTTCCAGAGCCCCGTTCTCCCTCGTCCTAGCTCCGATTGACCCGATTCTTTTTCCTAAATTCATCTAAAATTGAGCTCTACCTTTTGGTTCAGGTTTTAAAGTTTTTGGAGTTCTTTTGAATTTTATTTGATTTTATTTTGTCTTTTCGATGTGCTTTCTCTCTCGTTAGATCACGTGTTCGAGGGAGCGGAAGTTGGATTCGAAGATCAAGAGCCCTCAGCGGAGCAAGGCCAAGGCAAGTCGTGTCCTTTGATCATGTTGAACCCAGTTTGCAATCTATTATTTAATTATTTTATTTTAAATTATCTTGCATCGCTATCTTTCGTCGAAGATTATATAATGACGGGATTGCTTACTCAAAGTGACAAAGACTACATCCTGGTACCCTTCAACCAAGAGTAGGTGCTTCACTAGTTGCCATACAAGTTCCATTTGTTCTTTATATGCAACATTAACTTAGAATTAATCACTATGATAACATACATAGTTAGGTCTCACTGGATTCTGGTCATGATTATAGCAAAGTGTAGCAGGGTAATATATCTTGATTCCCTGCGTAGAAACAACCACGACTTCACCCGTGTGCAACAAATAATTGACAGGTAAACTCATTTCCTTCATACATAACTCTATTGTAGTCTTTCCTTCGTTGTAATGGTCAAGGCTAACTTTTTAGAATCATATAGGTCGTTCAGTGCTTATGTTGCCCGGGAAGGGAGACACAAGGAATCTAGCGCCACACTGCAACATAGGACGCAATTTCTGGTACCTGCTACAACACAGCAATTCTATTTCACACTTCATAATAATGCCTCCAGAACTGACAATACATACATATATATATATATATATATATATATATATATATATATATATATATATATATATATATATATATATATATATATATATATATATATATATATATATATATATATATATATATATATATATATATATATATATATATATATATATATATATATATATATATATTTTTGTTTTTGTAGTGTCACAATAGCTACAGGGTAATGTATGTAGATTCTACATTTGCATTCATATGGAGGAAATCATAGGCACTAGGATGAAAGATCCAGAGATTTGTCAACATACCAATATTTATTTCATGGTTACCAATTTATATATATGTATATATATGTTAATGACTTTAACACTCCTAGCGATAGGACGTGGAATTCGACTCAAGTGCATTCGATGTTGACAAACTCATCGAAGTTCAAGGAAAGCTCTCTAAATTCTTGATGGGGAGGTCATTCACTTGAATGGAGAGTTCAACCCTAGCGATGATGATTAGCTGTTCAAACATTTGATTTAATTATAATTCACGCAGTTGTGCTTAATCAAACAACAAATTTAATAGTACTTTATTTAGTTGTTTAACTCATTTGTGAGATCTGTATAATAATTGTTGTGTGCTATATATGTAATCTGCCTGCATGTTTTCATAGGGAATGGCTAGTATTTCCTGAGGCTAGCAAAAAAACTAAAAATAATTTAACTATTTAAATAGCTATTACAGACAGTTTATAACATCAAACCATCTATGATATGTAAGATATCACAGATGATTATGTCTAAAAATCGTTTGTGATATACGACATATCATAGACGGTTTTTGGTATTAGTCGTCTGTGTTATGTTAGATATCATAGACGGCTATATTTAAGAATGTCTGTAATACCTGACATATCATAGACGATTTTTGGTATTAGCCGTCTGTAATGTGTCAGATATCACAAAACGGCTATTTTTAAGAACCATCACGTCTGTGATATCTGATATTCAGATATCATAGACGATTGTTTTGAAAAACCGACTGTATTATAACTTATCACAGATGATTTAAAAATTGTCTATGATAACCATCTATTATCACAGACATATAAATTCAGACGGTCTAGAAATTGTTTGTGATGATTTTGAACCGTCTATAATAACCCTTTATGTGGTAGTGTCGATTAAACTTACGCAAAGCATCATGGAATTTTTCAAACGTGCATATATATAAACTTATGTCTCAGCCTATAAATAGCTAGATCACTCCTTTTGAACAGATCAGCTTGAATTGATAGCTGATGAAGCCTTTTCAAGATTGATTTTTCTTTTCCAATATTACTGGCAGGGTAGCTGAGGCACTGCCTCGGCCGTAATATTCAGCACACCTATCAGTTCGTCGATCTTTTCAAACAGTCAGATTTACAGACAAGAAATTAACAGATAAATGAAGAATGCGTGCAGCAGATTATTGCAGGAGCAGCTGCGCTCTGCTGTCCGGTCGGCTAGTTTTGCAGCAAAGATCAATGAGAGTTCAGATTCATACACTCAGAACAGTAGTGGTGGTGCCGCCTGGCTATCTGGAAGTCACGTAAGGCCAGATCGATCGGAGCTAGCCTGATCATGCATCGACGAGTGGGGTAGACTTGTATTGACCTGGTCGGATTCACACACTTTGGACGAGTGACCATGCCAATTAAGCGCAATATTATATACGCAGACGCAATAATACTGGAAAACAATCGCATGCACCCGGTTGGCCATGGCGGCGGGAGATATGGGCTGAGCTCTGGCTCTTTTATTCTGTTCTTATAGTTTAGTTTTTCTATAGTAATTATCTTTTAAATAGAGTACTTTTAAGACGAAGTTTCTAAGTTAATTGTAGTAAATACTGTCTCAACTTCATCCGTATCAGCCAAAATTGCACACGAGTATAGGTGTAACATCCATTCTGAGAACCTTGTACTTGTACTTGAAGGAAATTACAAAAATTATTTTGAATTCAAAACATGCAACTGAGAATTCATTTAAATTTCAAATTTCCAACCTAATTTTCAAATTTTCAAAAATTTAAAACCTGAGACATGGCCTGGGCCAAGCCCATCCCATTTTCTTCCCCTTCCTTGGCCCTTGGCCCAGCCTAGCCCTCTCCCTCTCCTCTCATCCTTCTCTCTCTCCCCTCCCTGCTCTCACACCACACTGCACTCTCACCATGCTTGTTCCCAGTCAGCGCCATGCTGCTACAACGTTGTGCCACCCCTTTTAACAGCATCACCATCGCGTCCCCACCTAGCCAGACCCCACCAGCCACCACCTCTTCCCTTGTCGCGTGCCTTGGCCTGCGCCTGCCTGCGCGCCACCAGCGTCGCCTGCTCCTGTACCGCGCCCGCCGTGCCTGCTTGTTGACCGTTGCATCTCCGCCGTGCCTACACCATTAGTGGTTTCCCTGTGCCATGACGTGCGCTGAGTCACGCTGCTCTCAACCATCATGCCCTCTCCTGTACATAAATAGTAACGCATTGCGCCCTCCTGTGTGTCCACTTGTCGACCGTTGCCTCAAAGGCTATTTAAGCTAAAGTTGTGCCCTTCAAAGCCCCTCACACCCTACTATTTCTCTCCCACCCTTCGCCTTGGCTGCACAGAGCTCCGGCTGAACCCATCACAGCGTCTGCCTACCTTCGCTCGGACCCCACCATCACAAGCCACCTCTAGTGAGCCCCAACCCGCACCAAGTTTTCCCTTGGGTTCGCCTTGATTCTCTCTCACCGTACCTAATTGGCTTCTTTGGCCTTGTAGCTCGTTGACGAAGTCTTCATGTCCAACTCCAGCCACCTCCACTTTTTGCTGATTCGGAGCTCCGCACGTTGATTCCTTCCACTAGAAGCATTGTTGTGGTCTCCACTACCAATCCATGCCACCGGATTGGACCACCGTCACCCCCACACCTCTGGTTCTATGCTCCTCCCCTGTGCCACCTTGGGCTTCTACCGCCATCCAACCCTACACCACCCCAAGCCTCACCTTCATCATGGATAAGTCCCTCCCGGTCCCATTTTTCTCCCCTAGCTCGCAATCGGCTTATCTCCCGATAGCTCACCATGGTGCCATGCTCCGATTCACTACCGCCACTTTGCTCACCGCTGGCCACCGTAGCCACCAAATTGGACCATGTCATCCTCACCACTAGGTGCGGTTCAGCCATGACTTCCTATTTTTACCCTCCCTATCGGCCACCGAAGTTTCCTTCACCGGCAATGAGCCTCACCTCCTCTTAGTGGGAGAAGAAGACTGTAGCGCAAGGTTTGGGTTTAAACACATGATTAAGCTTAAGTTAATGACCATCATTAGAAATCGTTAATCCCCTTCTGACGTGTGATTAATCCTTTGTTCCTATGACATGTGGGTCCCCAGCCATTTTAAAAACCTTTTAACCAGTTAAGTGAATGGGAAGCCACTAACAAGTGGGCCCATTCCACTATGGCTACAGTGTGTGGGTCCCACCACTCAGCCTTTTGGCATTTTCTTTTAGAAAATAAATCAAAGTTAATTTAAAATCTGGTGGACCTCACCTATCAGTGAGAGAGCACTCTCTCTCCTTTGTTAATTTTGGATTTAATCCAAATTTAAACTTGGGAGAGGCCATTCTCGCTCATTTGAGCTCCAAATTACCACTTAAGTGACACACGTTATACTTATCTATCACTTTCAGTATACTTGGATACTGATTCTAATATACTCTAATGCGATTTGGTTGAAACTATTTCATCGGGATCCTTTGTTTTTTTGCCATATATCCTTTTTCCATATGTAAAAGGATATATACATAAATTATGCTATAAAAAGTGGACTTTAATAAAAATTTTATAGAACTCAGTTTCAAGTATCTTATAATCATTACTAGAGTATGCTCAAAAGGATAAAGGGGTATAACTTGTTCGTTTAAGATGTATGTGATAAGTGAGAGTACGGACTCCCAGGAGTATAGAACCTTTTTCATATATAAACCCTTTTCTGAACTCCTGGGAGTATGTACTCCCAATTCCAATATACCACTTAAACAAGCATGTTATACCTTTACCATTTTCAGTATACTTAAATACTAATTCCAAGATACTCCAATACAATTTGGTTAAAAACTTTAATCAGATTCCTTTTTTTTTGCTTTGTACCATTTTCCATATATAAAATGAGTATATACATAAATTATGCTATAAAAAGTGGATTTTAATGAAATTTTTCATAGAACTCACTTTTCATTATTATAGTATACTCAAAAGAATAAAGAGGTACAACAATATTATTTATGCGGTACATAACAAGTAGGAGTATGTACTCTTAGGAGTATATAATCATTTTCATACATACATACATACATACATACATACATACATACATACATACATACATACATACATACATATACATACATATATGGGAGAATATCTGGTGCACAAGCCCTTATTTGTGGACATATGGACATAGCAACTCGTAGCCATCCGATCCAAAATCCACGGACGAGATGCTGGTGGGAGCTTCCCTCTTTCCCACATATGTGATTTTGGAATTTGGCCCCTATCGTCGTCCTTTGCTCCTCCTTGTTCCCAGATCCAAACCTCACCACTCCTCTGGCCCCTATCGAAGGAGGTATGTTGATTGATGTTTAAT
The DNA here is from genome assembly GCA_036346575.1 of Dendrocalamus sinicus. Classification (NCBI taxonomy): domain Eukaryota; kingdom Viridiplantae; phylum Streptophyta; class Magnoliopsida; order Poales; family Poaceae; genus Dendrocalamus; species Dendrocalamus sinicus. Next base: position 29,262,772 of record CM070657.1, on the reverse strand, counting down.
GGGAATTACAGCTAAATGGATTCAATGGAAGATGTGAGCAGTGCTATGCGTCCACTAACTTTGCTAAATGGTGACATCAGTGATGCATAGTCCCTCATCATGAGCAATATCTGTAAAACTCCCAAAAAGGCTATGAGCGCCCTATTTTACTTGAGTTGGCCATACTCTAATTTCTTAATTTGAATGATTAATATTGTTGTCGGCCAAAACCATCTTTACCGATGCATGGTTTGTCATCCACACAAGTAGTTAATGCTGATATGAAGCCTAATGTGGGGATGATTTTTGAAGATGAGGACACAACTCTTGAGTTTTATAAAGCATATGCACATGTTGCCAGGTTTTCTGTTCGTATTGGACTACAGACTAATTCCAATGGTGTTTTGGTATGGAGGCGGTACTACTGCTCTAGGCGAGACTGGAAAGAAGATAAAGGTAAGGGCAAGTTGGAGGGCAAAAAAATAGGACATCCGAGTCAAAATTGACCAGATGTGGATATGAAGCTATGTTTGGTTGTGTTGGAATACACCATTGAACACTGGATAATGCACATTGACATAATGATTTAATGAATGGATGTTATTCTTTTGTGACATGTAATGATGAAATATTGTAAGACACATTCCGAATGGTCATATACTGCAAATTAAGAGTGTATAGTTGATGTTCTTGGATGCCCAATGAATAGTATCAGGTCACACATTTCTTACTAGAATTCTAGAGCTTTTATGGAAATGTACTCTCATGTCTTTTAGACCACCGATGAATAGAAGCAACCATAATAAGAGTGCGAACAATGGTCATATAAATAATAGGGGCAAAAGTCTCATCGTAGTCATGACCGTACTCCTACTGGAAGCCGCGAGCCACAAGATGAGCCTTTTAGCACTCGATAGTACCATCAGACTGGGTCTTAATCTTGTACACCCATTTGCATGTGATAGGGTGAACATGCACAAGTGTCGATACAATATCTCAAGTCTCTGTATAATGAAGACCATCTAGCTCCTTTGCCATACCGAACTGCCACTTAGAATGAGGAGCTGCCTCACGATAAAACTAGACTTAGTGACAGAGAAAGCATGAGTTGTTGGAGCAAAACCAAGATGATTAGGAGGCCAAAGAGATGTCCGATCACAAAGGGTGTAATGAGAAGCACCATTAGGAGGATTAGATATAGGTGCCGGCAAGATACCAGGAGATGATGCTAGTGAAGGATCAGGACATCTAGAGTAGTGAATAACAGAGAAATGAGATGGGGGCAACATAGGAGGTGCGGGTACAGAAGGAACTACTAGATATTAGGTGAAGGCTGTGATAGTAGAGAAATGGGTGAAGAGTCAGAAAAAGACAACCATAAGATTGTCTCATCGGTGGAAACATAGGTCAAGATTCATCAAAGACAACATCTCATGAGATCCTGATTCGTCGAGTAGAATGATCATTGCAACAATAACCATTATACTTAGAACTATAACCAAGAAACATACATTCAACTAACTGAACCAATAGTTTGGTGCACTCATGAGGCTGTAGTAGAACAAAGCAGGTGCAATTAAAAACACGATGGTGAGTGTAATAGGGGGCTCAAGAGTAGATATGCTTTATGAAACTAACATCCTTAAGGGCAGGGGAAGGTTCATATTGATGAGATGTGCAACTGTAGAAACAGCCTCAAGCTAGAACTATGACGAAACGTGAGATGCAAGGAAAAGAGTGCAGGCAGTCTCAATCAGATGACGATGTTTACGCTTAGCAAACCCATTCTAAGCATAGGCACTAGGACAAGAAGATTGGTAAAGAGTACTCTACTAAGAAAGAAACTGTCTAAAAGTACTCGAACAATTTTGCCAGCAAAATCATAGCAAAAAGTACGAATACACGACTCAAAATGAGTACAAACCACCACTACAAAGCTATAATAGATCGCAAGAAATTGACCATGATTAGACATAGGGAAAAGCCATGTACAATAGGAATAATCATCAATAAAATGACATAGAATTTATGCCCATGATTAGAGATAATAGGCATAGATCTCTATACATCTGAATAAACTAAATCAAAAGGACGAGAAGACAATGACTCACTAGAATAATAAGCAAGTTATAGATGCTTGCCCAGCTTACAACCCTGATAAAACATGGTCATGTCAACAGTAACACATCCAAGAACACCCTGATTGAACTAATAAAGAAAGGTGGGACCTAGATAAGTGACCTAAATGATGATGCCACTACACAAAAACTCTAGAGGTGGTGGCAGCAGTGCCCGTGGAGGTAGGTGTAGAGGTGATAGGAGCAACTGAGGATGGAAGATGGGGACGGTCAAGGATATGGAGACCCTGACTATCCCTACGGTGCCAGCCAGCCCCAAGTACCATCCCTGTATATTGATCCTGGATGAAACAGGAGTGAGAGTCAAAACCAACCCTACAACCAACATCAGTGTGCTGGCCCACCGAGAGGAGCTGCATGGTAAGCTGGGGAACATAAAAAACAGCTGAAATAGAAAAGTCAGTGGACAAAAGAGTGCCTTGATAGCTGATAGACAGAGAAGTATCGTCAGCTATCTGAACATAGATAGGAAAAATATGAGGCCTCACTGAAGTAAGAGATGTGGAGTCTGCTGTCATGTGAAAAGAGATATCAGAATCTCGAACCCAAGAGGTACCTGGAGGGGACGTTTGAGCTAGACTGATGGAATCTATTGAGCCATGAGAGATATGCTGAATAAGAGCCTGATAGATCTATTGAGTAGAGTTATCTCGCTGAAAACCTGACATGTTGGTCTATCCTCCTATAGAGGAAGGGCCTCCCTGCTTCCCTTGGATCATCCACCACCACGCGCTTTGTTCTGCTTTGTCTGCACTGCACAATTCTGGTAGTCATGCCTGAAATTCTTAGAATAGTTACATTGAACCCCAATTGGTGCAAAAATTGGCGCACGGGGAGGAACTGTAGTCGAAGCAGAAGGGGCAAGAAGCACAGTTGAAATAGACTGTGCTGCTAACTTGTGGCAAAAATCGTCAGCACAAAGCGTCAAAAAAGGCCTCAGTGATAGTTGGTCATGGTGAGCAGCTCAGCAGTTGAGCCCTGACAGACTCAAACTCTAGGTGAAGACGGTAGATGAAGTCATAAAGGTGAAAATGATGACGATCCACCTTCTGCACTTTATAACACTCCTAGCAAAGCAAAGAGGCTAGCACATCCAGTTGGAGCCAAAGACTAGCCAGGACTCAGTAGAAGTTATCGACGGATGAGTCCTCCTAGCGAAATGTCTCCAAGTCACACTAAAGTAAAACGAACTGAGCATTGCTACTACTGTTATCACTCACGCAAGTACTCTCAGATCTGATGAGTGAAACACAGACCAAAAATGTCTAGCTGAATGTAGTTGTCGACGCTAACCACCAAGATGGCTCGAACATGGGCCTCATCAGCACACTAGCACTCGAAAGCATTAATGGCATACTAAAAGATCTCATCAGCATCATTAGTAGTAGTAGTAGTACCAGCCTTTGCCTCCTTGTTGGCGACCTCATCTTCTGCAGGAGATATAGAAGTAGATGCCTGGGAGGAGGCTGAACCAGTGATGGCGGACAAGTTCCTGCACTAGTGACATATCCTTAGAGACGAAGACCATCAAGCGTGATCTCCATGAGGGAAGATCGCAACTTGTAGTTCATCCTATCGTGCTTTGTTCCCAAGAATAGGATCACAGTTGATGGAACGGAAGCCATCAGTGGGCAGTGCTAGACGGCACGGTGACTAAGGCAATATAGTCCAATAGGTGGTGCTGGATGGCACGATGGTTAGATCAATGTTTTTTATTTTTTAGGAAATGCAAACTCTCTTTTTTTATAGAAACTGGATACAATTTTGTATAGAAACCAATATTAGTGATCGAAGAACCCAAAGAGGCGATGATGGTGGAGACGGAGACAGCAACCGACAGTGGTGGTCTACGGCAATGACGGCGGCACGGTGGCAGCAGTGGCAGCCTGATCTAAGCCGCAGTGTTCCTGGCTGGGCTACGCGGGGGGGGTGGTCTAGATGGGGGAGGCGGTGCAGCTATGCAAATCAATGACGACGGTGGCAGTCGCGTGCCATTAGACAAAACCCATAGCCAGATCCATCGGAGACAATGGTGGCGACCTTGTGGCGGCCGTCGTTAGCGATGGAGGTGGCAGCCAACGTCTTCGAAGGAAGCTGTGGTGGGATGGCAGTAGAAGGAGTTTGGTTAGTGCCCTAGTTTTAATACCATGTTATGAATATTATGTGTATATTCATCAAGCCCAATGGGTAGTATATATGGATAGCACTAGGGAATATTACAAGAGAATATGCCCTACACATATAAGGAAATATAAAGGAATATAAGAATATGCCTATTCTAATAGACAGGAAGCTTCATTGTTGGTTAGCTTCAATAGATGGGAGGCATACAATGGTATAGTTTTTATTTTGTTATTTTTGCTCATTCTGAACTTAGTTTTCCAAAGAAAAGGTAGCTTATAATAGTGTCTCAATGGCTTGAGTACTTTACATTTGGTAGCAGCAGCGGCAACAGAAAGTTAGCAATCCCTAGAAGATAGCTTGTATTGGTACCACAGAAAGTCAAGCAATAGCATTGCTTCTTCTCAATATAAATTGCTTTCAAAACTCTCAGTTAACAGATCAAGCACACACACTGTAATGAAATATGATAACAACTAGAAAGCATTCACATCCAGTTTCAACAACCATGGTAGCATATCTAACTAAAGAAATCAACCATTTTAGAAGAAGAGAGAAAGAACATTTGCATTCAACAATTCATTTGTGTGCATTTGCTTGTGCACTTGTATAAGCAAAATTACAGAGCATGTTTGCATTTAACTTTGTCTGGTGCACAAAAGTTATCACACAAGATTTCTTGAAACAAAAAATTTATAGCATCACAGTCATAATTTGGCACCATTCCTTATCAACATTACACAATTTTAACAAGAGACTACCAATTGGAATCACACAGCAAAAACTACCGATGGCTCATCAACTACAAATCCTGGGCTGCCTTGCATCTTCACATTAAATCACTGCAATTTACAGCCAATAGCAAATTTTCCCAAATTTAGACAGACAACAACAAAAATCAAACCAGAGCTGTTGGGCAGTGCGGAGACAAACTAGTCCAGGATGTCATTGTCCACTTGACCCTAGGTGAGTCGATAAGGGCGACGCATCGGTGGAGCGGCACTGGGGAGGGGCGGTAGATCGTCAGCAGGTATGGGCGGCGGAGAGGGGGTGGAACGATGCCCAGACCCTAACCCTAGCATTACTTGTCAGGGAGAAGGCGAGCGGGGGCAGCGGGAAGGAGGCGATGCGACGCTCATAACCTAACCCTAGCGTTGTCGCTACAGTTTGGGAGGGGATTGAAGCCTCAATGGAGATGGAGTTGGGCCAGGATCAGGGAGGAAGGCTAGAGGGGGGGTTTTTGTAATACTGCCGCAAGGGCACGGGGATTTTTGCAAAAGCGTCATAAGTGGGTGGTGGGGGAGCCCGTTGCTTTCAAATCGAATGGTATCGATCGCATATGTCCACAAAATACTTATATATATACACACTAATATATACACACACACTTATATATATACTTATATATATACTTTTATATATATACAATATACATACACACACATATATATATATATATATATATATATATATATATATATATATATATATATATATATATATATATAAAGACATACATATACATATATATATACATACATATATACGTACATATACATATATCTATATATACATATGCGTATATATACATATACAACATATGCATATATACACATACACATACATATATACATACACACACACACACAACACACACACACACACACACACATATATATATACACATATATATATATAGGATGTTGAAATGGGGCACCATGGTGTCTGAGTACTAAGCCTCCCTGTCTTTGGATTGCTTTTAGATGCGTACAAGTGCAATGATATATAATATATCAGGATGGGGCGCCAGGATTTCAAATGCATGAATTGAATCCAAATTCGGGTGTATTTTTAAAATATCAGTTTTAGTTTATATACCCATCTATAACAATTCAAGTCAAACATATACATTTGAAAAAATATACTTAATTTCGAAGCTTTGAACGAAAGATCATATGTTTTGCTGATTTATATATATAATCAACGCATACCTACAATCAAACTATCATAAAAAGACAACTATAATTCGAATTTCAGTTCAAACTTGTCTGAACTAGTTAGTAAATTAGTTAAAATCGACATCTGAAAAAATTCTAAATTTTTTTGCATATGATACATAGGGAAAATATCTATTTTAAATTATGGTGTCTAGGCACTATGGTGTCTCAGTTAATTATACTATGTATGTATGTATGTATGTATGTATGTATGTATGTATGTATGTATGTATGTATGTATGTATGTATGTATGTATGTATGTATGTATGTGGGTGGGTGGTGATTTAACCCAATACCCTACACTTGTGCATTCGTCACCAAACTACAAAGAATTTTACCAAGTAAGGGCCTGTTTGGGAGAGCTCCACCAGCTCTAGATCCACGAAAAACAGCTTCACTCTACGAAAGTTTACCCAAATGCTCCAGCTCCGCGAAATCTAGATCCACCAAAATCCTGGATCTGAGGGCCAGATCCATGGATTTCATGGAGCTCCTCAAGGGGTGCTCCACCGTGGAGTTGGGTGGTAATTACCCACCAATGCCACTGTTTACACACCCCATCCCACCAAAAGTGGTCATTCCCACCAAAACCTCAATTTCGTGGATCTAGAGCTGCTGTACAAGCCAAACACTCCATGGTGGGATCCCAGATCCATGGTGGAGCTGCTTCATGGTGGAGCTGCTGCTCCAGATCCACATTTTCAGTGATAAAGCTCTCCCAAACAGGCCATAAAATGTAGTCAGTTTACTCTTCTTAATTGTGCTCTGTTTTTGCTAAATGTTTTGGTTTCGCATCGGTCTCTCTCTCTGAGGTCTTTATGTGCGTTAAGATGATCTGTAGATGAGATGATTAGTGATCGACACATGTCGGGCGCATTTATCCGAAACAGTTATGCCCCAACCGATCAGAGGTACGTTAGGCCGTCAGCCCCGATGGATCGACATCCCCCCATTAATTTCGGGGAGAGAGGCCGGTCGACAAGGACGCGACGAATTAGAACATGAGGGAGTTGAGGCGCATATGCTTGTGTCCGAGATCTGTGCCCGCGCGATGTGGCGCCGGCGTACGTGCCGTGTAGCGTGCTCGCATGTCAACCGGCGTGACCCCGACCGGTGCGCGGGTGTCTCGGTCACCCGCCGCGGAGCCCACCCCGGCCTGCGCGCGGCACGTCCTGTCCCTCACATGGCCCTCTCCCGATCCCCTCTCCTTGCCTTGCCCGCCCGCCACACGCGACGCGTCCCACCGCACATCCTGCCGTTGATCGGTCGAGCTCGACCGCGTCACCCCGGGCGCGCGTCGTGGCCGCCATGGCCACGTCCGATTCCCACTTCGGCACGTCGAAACGATCCAAACTGCCGTAACCGGCCGGACGGCTCGGCAGGGCGGCACCGCCGTGCCGCTCGACAAGCGCTGTGGCGAGACGTGACGGCTCGGGCGGCCGCGGCCAGGGGATGCCCCTGGGGCCTTCCGCCTGCCGCGCGCGGCACGATCGACGGCAAGCAGCATGGCCACATGCATGTACGCGTACACGGTCGACGGGCCAGGCGGCGGGAAGGCTCGCGTTACCACTGAAACCAAATGAAATCAGTAAATGCGCGCGCGCGGCAGGTACGAGCCCACGCGCCGTCACGTGTACGTATGTGTACGTTTGTCCGGAGCCGAGAGCGAGCGAATACATGTACGTACGCGTCGGGACACCTGGCTCCACATTGGACGCGCGAGATTTGCGTTCCTTCGAGTGTGATGCGACGAATTATATTCTATTTGTTTCCTTTAAAACTTCTTTGCAAATACATATATCGTTGTAGTCCATAGAAAGGGTAAGAATATAAGTATAAATATTTTCTTATATAATAAATTTTGTTTTCATACATTTATAGTTTTTGATGTTAAATTAGTGTATTCCGTTCTTTTGCTCATCTATTTTGGATGTATATCTTATAACAAGTATTATTACTCCTTTTTCACTTTCACTTAGGCCTGGGCCAAGTCAGTGGGGGAGGACCCTGTGGGGCTCCTTCCACCCAAAACAAAATGTACATGGGAGTTTCCCTTCATACGGCTCGAATCATCACTATTACAAAACAGGTCATCGTAGAAGGTTCAGAACTGTCATCACAGGCGGTTTTCTGAATCGTCTGTATTTATGTGTCAGTGATAATCGAAGGTTATTACAGACGGTTTGTAAGCCGTTTGTGATAAAGACAACACAGATAGTTTGTAACTAAAACCGTCTGTGATAAAGACAACACAGATGGTTTGTAACTAGAACCGTTTGTGAAGAAAACTATTACAAATGGCTCGAACCAAAAACTGTCTATGATACTCACACATCACAGACAGTTCTAGTTACCAACCGTCTGTGATTAGCGAGTATCACAGACGGTTGGTACATAGAACCGTCTGTGATAGTCCTTCATAGGCGGTTTATACTATAAAACCGTCTGTGATAGTTCATTCTATACCTATTTTTTTTTCTATTTTTTGGTTAACCTCAAGAAATAATGTTATCTATGCCCTTTGAAAACAAGCAAATATAGTGGCAAATTAACACAACAGTACATTCCATTTCCATTAAGATTAGAATCCACCATTATAGCAACCAAGATAACAAACCATACTCTTTAACACGACAAAAATATATAAGAAGCAGAGATCCTAACAGACAGTAAAAGCTGGATGCATCGGATGTCGGCCAGATATCACCGACAATATGGAGGTGGCGGTAGCGCCACCTTTGTGGCATGATGGTGAGACTGCGTAAGACACTTTTACGATACTTATGACAAGAGTGTGTTATGCAGTCAACTGTGGTGTCACAACGGAGGCGCTAGCTCACGGCGGTAGTCAGCGAGGTCGAGGAACAAGTTGGATGCATCAGATGGCGGCTGGATATCACGGGCAATGGAGAGGTAGTAGTAGCACCACCTTTGTGGCACGACGGTGAGACTGCATAAGACACGCTTATGATACTTTATGACAAGAGTGTGTTATGCAGTCGATCGTGGAGTCACAACGAAGGCGCTAGCTCACGGTGGTAGTTGGCATCGTCAAAGGGGATGCAGGAAGCTATATAGTGGATGGACTCACCCATGACTGCCGGTGGAAAGGTAGATGGAGGTAATTAATAAGGGTCGAGCAGTGGGAGGAACCGGTACCTACTATTCAATGTGGAGAGAATGGATGGGTGAGATCAAAATCCTGGGTGACACACCACGGATCGGTGACGTGTCATTATCAGAGACTGTTTGTTATACGAACCGTCTATGATAATACATATCGGAGACGGTTTGTTATACGAACTGTCTGTGATAACACATATCAGAGACGGTTTGTTATACGAACCGTTTGTGATAAGGTATACAAACCGTCCATGATTTTAATATCAGAGACGGTTTGGTATATGAAACCGTCTGTGATAACGGTTAAATATGCGCGCCTTAATCCAGCTCTTCTAAACTGTCCTCTCACCTTCTTCACCAAATTTCTCAATAATGACATCCAATATTCTTTTGATATTCTTTCTCTTATCAATCCATTATGAGTTGTTTGACAGCAACAATTTACGTCTGGAGCAGCTCCTCCGCTCTCGCCCTGCTCTCCTTCCTCGACTCGCTTCCATCCGTTAGCTGGACCTCATCATCCGCCGTCAACAAAGGTATCTCGTTGTCGCTCAGCAAAGGGAAATCACCCTTAGCCTCGTTTTTCTCTACAATGTGCACAAAGAGGAATAAGTTTTTGCGGCAGTGGAGAGACACATGGATAACATTGCCGATCAAGCAGAAGCGGCCAATTCTAAGAAAGCTTATCATGACATTCTCTATGAGATTATGGACCGTGCTAATGATTTGCCCAAGCTGGAGGAGGAAGTGCACAGGACAAGTGCAAACTTCACGGCATTCGAGAACACAGCGGCTGATCCTCCAACTCCAAAAGTCGAAGAAGAAACATATTTAGCCCAGGAGACTAAGATCTGGGAATATCTTTTTTGGAACTTTTGTAATAAATTTTCCTTGAATTTGTCTCTCGTCTCAGTAGCTTCTGTAGTTCATATGACAAATGACAAAACACAGACGGTTGTAAATAAAAACTTTCTGTGATAGTTTCATAGACGGTTTTAGTTAAAAATCATCTGTGATGCTTCATATATCACAGACGGCTTTTAAACCTAACCGTTTGTGATAGTTTCATAGATGGTTCTAGTTAAAAACTGTCTGTAATACTTCGTATATCACAGACGGCTTTTAAACCTAACCGTCTGTGATAGTTTCAGAGACGGTTTTAGCCATGAACCATCTGTAACAATCAAAGCATAGACGGCTCTACATAAACCGTCTGTGATAAGACGTCCAGTATAGCTTGTTTTGTAGTAGTGCATTCTCATATGCCTCGAGAGTAGGGATGCAAACGGATCGAACAGACGGATAATGTCTTTACTATATTTGTTTTCATACTTTTTCTCGGATGCGAATATGAATACAGATACCTCCGATATGAATACAAATAGGAATAATATCGAATACAGATACGGAGCGAATACGAATCGAAACGAATACGGTCACGAATATTTATCGGAACATAAAAACCCCTTAAACTATACATCCAAAATCAATGAAAACACATAAATAGTTTATCTTGTCAAAACATTAATAAAATGTAAACAAGCATAAGTATTTTTATCCACAATAGTCATACCATTGTACAAATTTTAAATCTTCAAATGGCAGTTAATTTTTTCTGAAGTCCTAAATAATTCTTAATGGATATCTACCACTTACATGTGATTAATAAATTAATTAAGAATTTAAATTTGCATTAGAACGATTTAAATGGCAGTACATCAATTTAATCGGTACAAATTTTAATCTACCGACAATACTAAATTAATTTTTAATAAACATAAATATTTGCTAGTGGGCTGGTGACAGGGGAGATGAGAGAGGCTAGCTTGGGTTGGGCATTGTTGAGCTGAAATCTCGGATATCCGGATCCGTATTATCTGGATAATCTGTATTCGTATTCGCCGGATATCAGGTCTACTGTATTCATGTTTGTTTCTGACAAAAAAATTCGTATTTGCTTCCGATCCAATAATTATCTGAAGAAAATTCAATTCGACACAATCCGTATTCGTTTTTATCCAGATTGGTCGGAAACTATCCAATCCATTTTCACCCCTACTCGAGTGGCATCTTTCCTTATGATCTGGTGGTTCACACACCTACAAACGAGCACCGGCTGCAACAGTAAGGAACTAGACCAATAAAGTTAGGCAGAGCATCATACTTCTTTATCTTGTGATGGTTGAGGAGTTTCTTTCTCCAAGCGTGCAGGGCGTTTGCGGAGTCCATGCCTTCTATACCACCATAGGTCATTCTTGGATAGATTCCGCTCCTAAACATAAGAGAGGGATCGGAGAAAAGGGGCCAAGCCTATCATATAAATAGGGTTGTCGCAAGGCCACGTATTTTCATCCGACGTTCCCAGGCATCCGATTCGATCAACGAATCAGTCTTTTTCGTCATATCGTGTATAAAGGGAATCGAAGCGGCCATCACACAGCGACAAGAGACGGCATAGAACACGACAACAATTTTGGTCGAAGTAGATTCAGAGCTTAGAGGAGCTCCAATTAAAAAAAAAAAAACCGTCCCTTGGCGACTTGATACCGCGGTGGAAGCAGAGAGGAACAACAAAATTTGATCCATCCAATCCGCATCGGAATCAGAATCAGAAGTAGCCATCCTGCCGCGCGTCGTTTTCCTTCCATCCGCTTTGAAATCGGAAGAAACTTTGATTCCCGCGCGGCAAAGCGTTTCGGCGAAACAGCAGACAGGAGTGTTCCACGCGTCAATTGGAGAGAGAAGGAGAAAAAAAAACAAACGTCAGGTGTTCTCGGCGTGGGTGCTTTTTCTGATTTTTCACTACCTTTGCTAAGTGCAGAATGTTTTACGAATATTTTATTTTTTATTCGAAATAACAGAAATATACCCGTGGAATATTTTTTTTTTACAGAAATTGGCTCCAATCGTCCAACAGGGGGCGACTGGAGCCAATCGCCCAACGACCAGGCGACACGTTGGCAATCCGCCGGCCGTTGGGCGAATAATTGCTGTCGCCTAACTGGAATCCAGTTGCCCAATGGGCGGGCGACTGGGGGGTATTTAAATCGAGCACTTGGCACCGTCGCCTCAGTCAACATAGAGAAGAATCGTACGGCCGAGAAGAGGAAGAAAAGAGAGAAGAGGAGAGGAGAGGGAGGAGAGAAAAGGAGAGGGAGAGGAGGAGAGGAAGGAGGAGGGGGAGGGGGAGGAGAGGAGAGGAAGAACTAAATCCAGGTAATTTTTTATTTGCAATATTGTATATGCAGTACATTTTTTATTTATTGTTAGTGTTAGTAGAATATTGTAGATATAGATAGAAATAGTTTAATTATTGGTATAAAAAATTTAGTTAACATAGTTATACGAAATTAGCATGCGTAGAAGTGGAGAGGAGAGGTAGAAGCAACTGTAGGTATTTTTTGTATGTGCAATATTGTATATGACTGTTAGTGTTAGCAGAAAATTGTAGATGTAGATAGAAATAGTTAAATTTTTTGTATATAAAATTTAGTTAATGTAGTTTTAGGAAATTAGCAACCGTAGAAGCGTATAGTTGTGTATAAATTAGCGAATATAGTTTTACAAAATTAGCATCGTTAGAAAATTGGCATGCGTACAAAATTGTAGTTATAGAAAATTCAGTCACCATAACGTACAAATTAATCGTCCGTAGAAATTTGTATGTATGACAAAATTCAGTAAATATTTATGTCAGAATTTAATAATTTGGTATGTAAAAAAACAATAATAAGTAATATTTATGGTTAAATACAAATGAATGTAATATTGTTAGTACGTTGGAATAACGTTGGAAAAATCGATAGCAAGTTCATAGTACGAGGTTATTATAGTGGGTTACGACATGCGAACGATAGGTGAAATATGAATTGCAGTACATCAGTACTTTTGAATTGTGCGATGCGACTTGACATATTGCAAAATTAAAACATATATGCAGTCAGACATCAGCAATGTCGGTACCCACTATATTGAGAGTGCATTACGGTGCTGGAACCGATTGTGAAAGTCCGAATGGTGTGAATTTGAGCGGTTTTCTGCAAGCTACTATAATACATCCGGACAGCGAGAATGCTCGAATCTCAGATGTGATGCATTGGCTGACCTGGAGTTTTTTGTTGGACTCTGAGGTGTGCAGCGTCATCGTATAAGGGCTTTGAAACCGGTCTACCACGGACATCAAATAGGAGTTGAGAACATTGTTGCACACTGTTGCGTGGAAGGGTTTGTGCAAACGTGCCGGCGCTGTGGATATGAGTGTGTGCTGCTTGTGCAACCATGCACATTAGAAGCTGTGCAAGATCGTGTGTATGGCCTTGCTCCAGGAGGTGCTAGCAGCTCGGGTGGCCCGCATGTTAGTGAAGAGGAGGAAGTTGCACATCTTGCACGGGACGCTCACATCACGGTATGTTACATGTAATTTTTAAATATTCCCTAATGGCAATGTCGCTAAGATGATTGACCGTTTCATGTTTTTCCTTCAGGCTGACGTCGGTGCTGCGATTTGGAGGATGTCTCACACTATGGTGTATAGGCTCGCCACTAGTGCAGAGGTGACCCACGAGGAGGCGTTGAGCGTTTGGCGTCATGTGGAGGCCTAGGGTAGACGTGTGGTAGCCCTACTATCCTGCACGAGGTTACCGGTGATCTCCACACCCACGCCCAGTGCACAGATGGTTCGTCCACCGGTGCCGCCCCGATCGGTATGGCACCACTCCAGAGGTTCTACATGGGCATGTCCTATACCACCTCACCCGGATGAGGTTGGGGGTCTACCTGGGGACGACCTCGTAAACCGTCAGGGCAGCTGTCCGACCGTCCTCCGTACATCTCCAACTTCCCCACACAGGGGGTGTACTCCGTGTCATACATCCCTTCTGCAGACATGATGGTGCCAACTGAGGGTACGCTTCGCCTCTTCTCAGTTTTATCCCGATGCTTTATTTCACGAACTAATGATATTTGTATTGTAGGTCTTCTCTTTTCTGAGCAGGGATGGGGGTCTCCCTGGGCTCGGATGATCCATACCAGTACTTTTTGGACTGGTCCGGGCAGGTATCGGGCTCTGCACTCGGGCCACACCACCAGAGGTTTTCTTTGGGAGTGCCCTCACCGATGCACCAGAGGGCACACAGGCGGCAGTGCAACCCACTCAACCAGCTCAGGGGCAGGTGCGACGGTCTCCTGACCATCTTACGTTGTCAGGGCGTTATCACCCGTTGCAGTGGAGGATAGCCAAGCGGGGCCGTACGGGAGGATGCGGACGCGGACACGGAGGGGCCAGGTTGGCGACAGAGGGGGGGTTGGGGATGCTGTTGGGGGACGGTAGTGCTGACTGTACACTTTATATTCATATAATGTTTACGTTTAGTGTTTACATAGTGATGTTTACAATATTGTGGCGAGCTTACTTGTACTTCTCCTTACCTTCTTGACACCAGCACGAAAAGAATACTGAACTGCATTGATGGTAACCGTAGCAACGTATGAACCATTGAATTACATGGTTAACGGCATTGAAAATTATTTCAAACAATAATCCTGAGTACAACGGTACAACTATACACATCGTTGCCTACAGGTCAAAGGAGCCTCATGATATCCACATGGAGTATTGCTGAGGGGGCTGCCTCGGACGTGGCTGATCGTCGTTATAGTGGTAAGAACATATACAACTAGGGTTCGCGCAGCAGCATGTTGGGTCGTATGAACTCCCTATGTTGATGATCTCCTAGTTGCCCCTCTCGCACTCCATCTGCTGACGGAGGTCATCGTTCTGCTCTTCAAGACTATCAATCCGTGCCTCCAATTAGCGATTCACTCTCACAACGTATGCAAATACATTGCAACATACCGTTCATGAGGAGGATCAATCCATTATACGAAGTCACATTTATCCATCTGCTACAAAGGAACGTTAACATTGAAACTCTAATGTAGTACAACAAAATAGATGAGTGCGAACTTGTACCTCGGAGTATGGGCATCGAAAGAAACGTCGACTACCAACCGTATGGCCTTCTGCCACTTGCACCACCGCATCCTGCATGTGTTTGCATTTCGACCACACTGGCTGAGTGCACCTATTTGGCAACAAGCAGTGCGTAGCACCGAAGTTCTCCTTCCTTTCGAGTGGAAGGTCCTTCTTTGGTCACCCATGTTCTACTGGCTCCTCGGTGTCTGTCATGGTGGCTTATTCTATGACGGAGAATATAGTTGCCAGAAATGCCTCATCCATTCATTTTATAGCGTAACTGCAGTGTCACAGTGCCATTCATAACACATGGCAGCTTTGCCAAGTGACAAGACCACACGAGCAACTTTGCACAGCGACAAGCCCACACAGGCCGACTTTCCGCAGCGGCAAGACAACACACGCCAGCTTTGAGCACCGACAAGAATATATGTGCCAGCTTTCACCAGCGACAAGACTACACATGCCAGCTTTACGCAATGAGAAGACCGCACGCGCTAGCTATGCACAACGAGAAGGGTACCACAATTGAGATTTTGCTAGGAACATACGGAGAAAGGCCCCCCAGAAGTATCCAACAATTATGCTTCACCTATTTAACAAGTCCTTGCTAGGTACATAGAGATATGTACTAGAAGATTTCAGCAATCTCAACTCAACGATTTCTACTCATTTCGATTCCGTTCTGCATCTCGACTTTGACTTGATGCCAACTCGAGCCATACCGTGCATCAACCGACACTCGACCTCGGCGATTGTTCCAACACCAGGTTCGCTACACCATTACCTGTGCCGCCTGGCATCATTAACTGGTGTTATACTGTACCATCTTTGTCGACGATCTTCTGCTGAATCGATCGTCATCTTCGATCAAGAAGTGTCATCAACTTTGCTTGTTTTTGTTAGAGATGGAGTACATTGCAACTGAGACTATTGTGCCTATTATTTATGGCATACATGTGAGATTAATTATTGGTGATTTCTTTGACTATCTGTCATCTACTACGTGTTACGGTGGAAAGATCACACATATAAAGTCTAAGGTGGGGTTTTGGGTAGGGGTGGAAAAAAGCTCGTTAGTGGGGCTCGTTGGCTCGGTTCAAAATTACTTCAATTATACTTGTTAATTGGTTAAACATTAAAATGAGTTGATTTCAAATGAATTTGAATTTTGCTCAAGCTCGGCTCGGCTCGTTAGCTCGTTTCTAAAAATACTTTTAAATTATATGTAAAATGATATTAAATCAAACTATGTCATTTTTAGAAAAAGCTCGATAAAACGAGGAGTTGGCTCGATATCCACCCCTAGTTTTGGGCTACGCTTGATCAAAGAGAATTTGAACAAGATCAATGTCAGTTGAGGGGACAACTGATTCATCATTTGATAACACCTTGATAGCAGCTACATAATACTCTCTAATGTTTCTTATTCATTAGTGAAGGTTATGCTCCAAATATGATTTTGAGATGAAGGATTTAAATGTACAAGAAGGGAGTTAATTATCTGTATAAATAATACAATGTTTGGTATTGCAGGTACAATACGTTGTAGTTGTCACAACTCAATATGAGGGGTCTATTGTAGAGATTATTTTTACTCTATTAAAGGAACAAGAGTTACTTTCATTCGGATGTTCTTCTACATGAGCAGCTTTCAATCATATTATGGAATTCATCTACTTTTATAGTCAGCAGTTTGATGTTCGTGATGATCACACGTGTAAGTTGCTCTTCAATAGATATTGTTTGTGGAGTTATGTCACTACTACAAAAGAGGCTAAACTAGACACTTACATCATAAAAGGTTCCTAGGAACCGTCTGTCTATAAGTATCACAGACGGTTTATACGAATAACCGTCTGTGGTATTTTCACAGACGATTATTTATACAAACTGTCTATGACAATACAAGACATCACAGATGGTTAATTACCCAGCCTAATTACCTGCCGCCCAGCCCATAGGTGGCAGGTAATTAGGCCAGGTAATTAGCTATCCTAATTATCTATCTAATTATTTGCTTTTCTGTTTAGTGTTTGTTTGAATTTTTAAATATACCAAATGAACTAAAAAAATTATAAAATTTCTGTATAGCCTCTCGACACAATTTCCTCGTAGTGTAATTTTTGCGAAATTTTATCCATGGTGAATGTTGCTCAAAAATTCATAAAAATTTGATAATTTTACGGGTTTTTACATATATCGGACGAGCTTCAAAAATTATAAAATTTTATGTGAAATCTTCCGATGTAGTAATAGTTATTATGTGTTTTTTTTTGGAAATTTTATGCAGTATAAATTAGCTACGTGTGTTCGGATTAACTTAACTATGGGAATTTTTTTGGTTAAATTCATGGTTAAGTTAATATGAACAAACGTCACTAATTTGGACCGCATAAAATTTTTAAAAATTACATAATAACTACTACTACATCGGAAGGTTTTACATAAAATTTTGTAATATTTGGAGCTCGTTTGCTATATGTAAAAACTCGTAAATATATCAAAATTTTATGAATTTTTGAATAATATTCGCCATGGATAAAATTCCCCAAAAATTACACTATGAGTAATGTTGTGTCGGAAGGCTGTACATAAATTTTATAATTGTTTGAGCTCATTTGTTATATTTAAAATTGAAACAAACATTAAATCGAAAAAAATTAGACATGTAGTTACACCGGGGGTTTGTGATAGGCTTGCCTGCCGCCTGATGGCTGGGTGACAAGTGCCTGCCGCCGGTCGACAGCGCCATGCGTCGCCTCGCGGGTGCTGCCGCCCAGCCCGCCGACGATAGAAATGATATTTTTGTTAATACGTCTCGTATATTGCTATTTTTTAAATACGATACGAAACAGTGTTAAAACTGTCTTTGATTCCTCGATCCGCATGCACTGGACGAGAACACAAACTTCTGTACTAGTTCATGCAACGCTCAGTTTCATTATTGCAGCAAATATATTTTTGCTTCGGATAGTAGTTTTGTTGCATTTGATGAACTCGTCTTCTTTTCCAAAAGTAAGGAAAAGAAAAGAGAAACTTTCCATTGGAGATCTCGGATGCTTGTATGAGTGCTAATGAGTAGTTGAGCCATTCAAGAACCTATATATATTTGCTTGCATGGAAGAAGAATTTTTGTACAGTGTTTAATGATATGGCAATACTCTTTCTTTAAACACGTGTACAATCACCCTGCATTGTCCGCGTCCTAACTGTGCAAGCCTCCACTGTTAGGCATATGCATGTTTGGCTGTGAGCTGGTGATCATTCTGCGACGGGTACACATGGGGCGTTCGTATTAGTTTTTAAATAAAAATAAATAGTAGTAGTTAAAATAAGGAATTTGAAGATAGATGCTAGCGGTGAAAAAAAGAAAAGATATGTACGCGTAACGGAAGAGAGAGTAGTTACGTGCTTGATGCACCTATGATCTCCTACTTTATCTCTGAAGCGAGATGATAGCGAGAGGAATAAAAAAATGTTTTAAAAAAAATCAGATATTCGTATTAATTTTTTAATTTATAAACAGAAGCTTAGACGAACGGAACCTTAATTATGTATGTGAGCTCATTTTCTGATCATTTTGCTACGTAAATGAAGCTGATAATACAAATCGACCGGCCGGGTCGGGCACGTGGCAAGTGGAGGGGAGGTTGGTATGTGGCCGTAGCTGATGACTAGGTGGGCCCATGGGCATCCACAGTGATGGGCCGGAGAGGGACATGTGGGCCCAACCCCCATTTTTCTTTGCGGATTTGTGTAAACAGCAGCAGCTCGATCGCCAACTCCCTTCTCTTTACCACTCTTGCCTCCATCGTCGTCTTGTATCTTTGCTCTCCGCGGCCTCTAGCTAACCAGCTCGGTCTCCCTATAAAGACACCCTCTCCCTTCCTGCTTCCAATCACAGATTCACAGACTTCAGCTAGCAAGCTCTCCATTGGATCATTCATATACACAGCCTCGATCGATCGATCTTTTCTTCTCACCGGTCGGCTCAGCTAGCCTCTCCATCTTCGCCGCACTATTCTCCGACGATGTCGAGCCGGAAGTCGAGCGGTTCCATCTCGGAGGAGAAGATCAACGAGCTCATCTCCAAGCTCCATTCCTTGCTCCCCAGAGCGCGCCGCCGCGGCAGCAGCCAGGTACACACGTGGTTTCTGCAGGCAGCTAGCGCACACAGACTGACACTGTTGGCACACTGCATATGCGTATATACCATGCACTTGCATGTACATACGTACGTAGCTAGGTGTACCTGGTCTCAGAGTCAAAAGCGTAATGTGTTATGAATGGCGGCAATGCAGGCGTCGACGACGAAGCTGCTCAAGGAGACGTGCGGCTACATCAAGAGCCTGCACCGGGAAGTGGACGACCTCAGCGATCGCCTTTCCGACCTCATGGCCACCATGGACCACAACAGCCCCGGCGCCGAGATCATCCGCAGCCTCCTCCGCTAGCTAGCTCCTCATCTCATCTGTCAGCATAGCTCGCGCCTACCTACATATATATAAATACATGATGTTCATCGATCTCTGCGTGCCTAGCTAGATCAGATCTACCTAGCTCTCAGTGTACTACATGTGCAGATCGATGATACCTAAGGACTAAGGCTGGTTTAATTAGTACTTAATTTACTTTGGTAGGGCATTATTAGCTAGGGCCTCCTAAGTTTGTAGCCGCTTCATTAGCTCACCTTGAGCATATCCTCGCATGTGGTTTCTTTCTTCCCCCAGTTCCCGTCTCTCTCTTGTTCATTTCTCTTTGTTCTTTTCCTGGCTTTTTCTGTAAACTTACTTACGGTTTGGATCGAGTTGTTTCCTCTACAGACAACCGACCGACCGCTAGGTACCCATCGAGAGGCACAGAATATACTACCATCCATGCATGTATTGTTGTTGGAGCTTGATTAAATCTAATCTGATTATCGCTACGTGCCATGACATGTAAGTAAAAACAAACATGTGACTCCTGATTATACTCAACACAGTAACAGACAAAATATTGAAGAACTTTCTATGCGCGCGCGCGTATGTATGTATGTGTGTATGAAAATGGTTCCTCCGGCCCGTGAAGACAGGCCTCAGAACATACAACAATCCCAAGGAACCGAGGCTAGATCAGTTGAGTCCTCCAATTTAAATTGAGTACATTTCTTTTTCTTAATAAAAGGTAACTAGTTTCTGTTAGGTATTCTGGTTTTTAACATGGAATGATCGGACAGCTACGTGTCTTGTCGTCATGGGAGGACGGTCCCCGTAGAAAAATTATTTCATCAGAAGACGCCTCTTTCGTGTGGACGCTTCGGTTCTAGGTTTTCACGGGCACAAGACAGGCATGCATGCACATCCACTTACAATAGTATAGCCAACTAGTGGCTATAACACTTGTTCATTTTATCTATAGTCTTCAAAAAAATAGTTCATACAATAAGGTAGCTATTACAATAACTATTTGGCCCCACGTGTAAGAGAGTGAAATGCATATTTTTTACGTGCTATAGCTAGCTGTAATTTAGTAGTCAGCTTCCTTCTCTCTCTTCCTTTCTCTCTCTGCCACGTAAGATTTGGTTGATATTATATTTGTTATAGCCTGCTGA
The DNA here is from genome assembly GCA_036346575.1 of Dendrocalamus sinicus. Taxonomy (NCBI): domain Eukaryota; kingdom Viridiplantae; phylum Streptophyta; class Magnoliopsida; order Poales; family Poaceae; genus Dendrocalamus; species Dendrocalamus sinicus. Next base: position 29,241,843 of record CM070657.1, on the reverse strand, counting down.
CTAAGCCTTATTGTACTTGCTCTAAGCACACATATACGTGCGAGTCTTTTACACATGTTAGAATTTAATTAGAGGCTTAACAGCCTTCGAAACACGTGCACACACTGACCTATTAAACGCGCATACGCATGTATCTTCTCTAGAGGGTATTGTTCAAATGAACAACACCCCCGAGATAATGAGGCAATCTGAGATCGAGCCCGGGTCGATTGCTCGCTCTCCTACATAACTAGCCAACAAAGCTAATCTCGGTCCTTGATTCTAGTTTATATTAGACTATTGTTTATGCAGAACTGGGAGTAGGAATTGACCAGCTGGAACAGTGCACCGGTTGGTTACTTGCCTCTGCGTGCATAGGATGCACCATCTAGTAGCGTGGGCCTGTTTATATTAGCTAAGGTGGATGATTTTTGGCTGAAAATAAACGGTAGTGTTAGACCATGTGGATGGTCATGATTAAAAATGATGATGAATAATTGACATTTGGATTGCTTTAGAATTTGCGTTTGTGAAAGTATCGAGTGATCATAGTCAAAGATTTTGGGTTCGAGTGATTTTGATTCTTTTCGAGTGGTTTTTGCTTCTTAAGTGTTTCGACCGGCTTCAACAGGCTTTAATGCTTTTGATCATGACCGGCTTCAACAACGTCCAGGTTATGACCATGGCAAACTTTGTCCACGGTGTGTTTACGACCACGGTGTCATTTACGACCACACACAGCTTTACGACCACGGCTGACGGTTATGACTATGTATGGCTTTACGACCATGCATGTTTTTACGACCATGGCAACACGACTTTGGTAATGCGACTTCAACCACGGCAACATGACTTCGACCACGACAACACAACTACGACCACACACTACTACAGAAAACCATATTACAGACAGTTCAGAAACGTCATCATAGACGGTTTTGTGAGTCGTCTGAATTTATGGGTCAGTAATGATACGAGGTTATCACAGACGGTATTTAATTAAAAATTGTCTGTGATTATCAACTAGCACAGATGGTTTTTTACTAAAACCATATGTGATTATCAACTAGCACAGACAGTTTTTAGTTAACTAAAACCATATGTGATTATGAAACATGGCAAGCAGTAGTTATAATGTCAGCCCAAAACTTCCTATGTATACCATACTCATCAAGCATCGTCCTAGCTATCTCGACTAAGGTATGGTTCTTCCTCTCCACAACGCCATTTTGCAGAGGGACGAATGGAGAAGAGAACTAATACTCTACACCTGTCTCATCACAGAAGCTCTCAAAGTAGTTCTTGAACTCCATGCCATTGTTGCTGTGAATCGCTCGTAAGGCACCAAGAAGCTTAACAGACAACCTATTGAACAAATCCCAAAAATGCCTGAAGGTCTCTTCCTTCAAGGCTAAGAAAAATACCTAAGAAAACTTCAAGAAGTCATCAACCACAATAAGAACGTACCACTTCCCACCAGCTGAGTACACTCTAGCTAGACCAACAGTGTCCATATGAAGAAACTATTCTGGTCGTCGGTCATAGTCACAGTGACTGGAGGATGAGAAATAACAACTATTTTTTCGTGCCGAAAGGAGCACAAACTAAGTCTTTGATCATCTTGAGTTTAGGCAGATCACGAATGGGGTCGTGGCTGCTAACTCGGGTCAAGTGACCAAGTCTTCTATGCCAACAAGAGATATCACAGGACTCTGAAGCAACTAAGCACCTGAGAATCACCAGAAGACTCGATAAAATAAGCACGAAAGATCTTCCCAAACCTAAAAAACCCGCAAGCTAAACTTCCCAAAGAATCTAGAATCTTACAAGTATTTTTCTAAAGTTTACCCCAAAATCATCATCGGTAAGCTGGAAAACAAATAGCAAATTATATGACAGCTTATTCACTAAGGCAACATCATTAAGAATGAAAGAATCATTAATATGTCCAGTACCTTTAGCGATGACTCGACCTAACGAAGCATCTCCAAAGGTAATTGTCTCATCATCTAGAGCTCGAACTAGGGAAGAGAATCAACGAGAATCTCCGGTCATATGACGAGAACAACAGGAGTCAACATGCCAAACATCTCCCTTTCCAGCCCAACGAGCCTCATCGGAGTCACTGTAGATATCGTCATCGCTGATGCTGTTCTCGTCAGCTATGAAGTACATCTCGGTGAAGTCGTTGCCATCCTTGGTGTCCTTCTGCGAATCATCCTCACCGTCATTGTCGCTACAACCCTTAATGTCGCTGAAGTCGAAGTTGTCGAAGGCGGTGAGGACGCGATGGAAGAGATTCTTTGCCTTGCTGAGATTGTGAAACTTTTCTCCTTGCCTTGATCACGCACTGGCGTCTTCCTGTTGTGGTTCTTGTTGGTGTAGTCATTCTTATCATTCTCCAGCTTACGGCAGTTTGCTCGAATGTGGTTGGGGCCACCACACTTGAAGCAGATCATCAGACCTCCTCTCTTTCTCTCTCTAACCCTCTTGTATGCATATGAGAACTTTCTAGCTAAGAGGGCTATCTCACTCTCAAAAAACTGCTGAAACTGGTCATCACTCATCCCGCACAAAGTAGCCAAAGAGAAACCAGAGACACCATGAGAAGATGGTCCAGAAGCAGATGTGGAAATAGTGACCAAAGTCATCGACTGTGACTTCATCTTGCAAGAGACGACATCAATCTCATGAGTCTTGAGGTGAGAGTATAACACGTCAAGACTTAAGGTCGATAGATTAGTCATGTCTTTGGTGGTGGTCACTTTCATCTCCCAACTTTGAGGTCCAAGGCAGAAAACATTTGACGAGCGTTATCCAAGTCTAGTTATGTGATACCAACAGCTCGGAGGTTGCTCAGTATCTTGTGAAATATGTCAAATCATTCATTTAAGAATTCACCAGCAAGCAACTCAAATTTGTTGCACTCCCTCTTATACTGATTCTATCGGATAGTCTTGATTTTGGTGGTGCCCACATGGTGTGCATCGAGGGTCACCCAAATGTTGTATGCTAATAAGAGGTGAGAGATGTGATCAAACTCATTTCTGCTAAGACTCTGAATGATGATATTCCTTGCCTTAACATTTGCCTCAACATCTGACGTATTCATTGCCGTGATATTCTCATCGGCAGGAACAATAAACTGAGTCTTAATCTTTCTCTAAATCGCATAGCTTTAAGCCTGAATGTAAGACTCCATCCTACTCTTCCAAAAGGGATAGCTGGCCCTATCGAAGATAGGAGCCTTGATGGAATACTTGTCTACTGCCATGGCTCCTAAGACCAATTAAGATCTATGAGAAAAGCTAACCTGGCTCTGATACTACTTGTAGGACCAAAGATAGCAACAGAGGGGGTGAACTCAAATTTTCCCCCAAGTATTCCCTAATCTTTACTCCAAGAGCTATGAGAATCTATGAAGATCAAGAGTAAAGAATAAATCAACAAAGACTTAATTGATAGAGAAAAACCAGTGTGGTTAAACAGACCAGAGTGGTCGAAGATCAATGTGTGGTCGAAGACCAATGTGGTTGAAATAAAACTAAAGTGGTCGAAGACTAATGTGTGGTCGAAGACCAATGAATGGTCAAAAGCCTATGTGGTTGAAATAAGACCAGAGTGATCGATGACCAGTGAGTGATTGAAAACTAATGCAGTTGAAAACCTGTAAAATCAGGGGATGAACAGAGATTTCAGCACTATTTCACGGACGAAAAATCTATATAATTTTTGATTCGTAGATCCAAATGACATGAAAATTTGCAAAGTTCTTCTCTAGGATACCATGAACCTATTCCAGCAAACGATCATGAAAAATATTATCAAAATTGAGTCCTTTTCAGTTTTAAGACAGATTACACTAAAACCGATCAAAAAGCTAAAACGGTGAATACGACTTGCTTGTGGGTGGATGATGGCCAAGATGGCTCTAAATGTATTCCTACATGTCATCAAGTCGTTAGAACATTCCTTACAAATAATTAGATGAAATCCGACACCGAACCGATTGGTAAAGATCTCCAAATCAAGAAATCACTTGAAAGATAAAAATGAAATCAAGCGAAAGATCTCCAAATCAAGAAATCACTTGAAAGATAAAAAATGTGCAAAAACCGAATTTCTTGATGAGCTTGCTACCAAAGTGCCTAGATGAGTGGAGATAGATTTTTTTTGAGATTATCTCTATCTCTTATACGTCCTTAGCATAGCAAGATCAAGAAGAGAGTTGAGAGGCAAGGAAAAACCAACCAAATCAAGAGCATCAATCAATATAAGAAATAGCTGTGGAGATAATCAAAGATTGATTCTATTGCTGCTCGAGGAAAGTTTTATAGCCACTCCAACTTGGAGGATAGAGAGCACATCAAGCACTCTACTCTCAAACCCTAACACTAAATATAAAAGTACAAGAGAGATATGTTGGATGATTATCCACATGTCTCTATCCCAACCCACTTTTATAGAAGGGCTAGCTAGCCACATCCACATTTTAGTGGATACTATCCACTTAGCACAATGGAGGAAACCCGGCAACCCATACACATGGATTTTACTCACACATGTTTACTTATGCACGCTTTTTAAAGCACATAAGACCGAACCCGCTAAATTCTTAGCCTTGACCCATCTTGATCAAACTAGTTCTACCTTGATCTAAACCACACTCCCAAGCGCTATACATATACGGTGGTTTTGATCCAACGTAGTTTTCGATATTTTGGCCAAACTACCAAAATACCTTTTATTGACCCGGTCATCACCATTCTTTGCAAGTAATCGCCATACTTGTCACATGTAAGTGCACCACTAGTTTGCCATGCATTGTCAAGTCTCTTCTGTCCTGGTTTCACCGAACCACGGCACACTTGGACTGTCCAAACCGCATGGTGTAATCCCATCGTTCAAACTCGCTTCAATATTTCTCGTCTTTCTCGTGCCATGCTTGAGCTCACTGTCTTACTCGATATCCTTGATCCTTTTGAGCCTTAGCTCCTCCCTGATCATAGTTCCGACGGTTGACTCCGACTAACCCTGCATATCTAAAGACAAAGAAATCATTTTCGGACATAAGTTCTTCACAATTTGATCCATGTTAATTAAAACATGCATCATACAACCTTAATGCAATGATGCATGTCACCCCAACTCAATCTATGACTCAAATACCCAAATCCTCATTTTTTTTTGCCCAAAACCAATTTAGACAATGTGCGATCTTTACAAAATCACTTGACTACTCAACAAAACTTGTAATAGTTCATCACAGCAATACCATGGATCTTCTCACATGGTCCTTCAAAAGGCCAACAAAATACTACCTCTCATTCCAAGAATTGACAGTATAAGAAATGAATATCTACTTGAGAGGTTCTTTTGCTGCTTTACACTTCAAGTTTTTCACGTCAGCAGTAGTTTTGGCCTAGAGCAGCACATATATTAACTCCCTTGCAAAGGATTGGGAAATCTAATCCTAATTGTGTGAATTATTTTCTCTGCTACTTACAGAACCGAGATCTTCTGAGAACATAAATCTTTAGAAGAGATGAGGATCTCAAGAGAGCATCTAGCAAAGTGAAACATGTGATGGTGATAAAATTGCCTGTGACTGCAGTCTAGCAACTTCTTCAGTCAGGAAAGGCCGAGAGTCGAAGAGGTACCCAAGAGAGGATGGTGGTGACCTCGGAGCGCTCATTGGAGTGAGGCTGGTTACAGGACCCTTTCTCTTGTCAGGACAGCGGGAAAGGCACGTGGCACTAAAGGACTCTGCTCGAGGCGAGCCACAAGGGCTGGATAGCTCTCTCAAAGCAAGGGACGGGGGAGGGGGTCTACATGTGGGGGTGAATCCGCCAAGGCCCCACGGGGGCGCTCCCCCTGCCACCCACCGGCCTCCTTGAAGAGTAGGCAAGCAGGAACAGGCAAGTCGAGCATCTTGCACACAAGCAGAAATTGCTCTGTTCATACAAAGTCCTACGTTCCAGACAGGCAATGCCTGATAAGCGGAAAATTTAATCATTTGCCACTGGACTCACTTTTATGAGTCCAGTGGCAACAAATTTACCACCCTGGCCCATTGTCAGTGACTCAGGTGACATCACATATAAGTGACAGAGTGAATTGATCAATCTTAAGAGTGGCAAAAAATTGAATCTCCACCAACAGCTCCTTCCGTCCATCGCCGTGGCAACTGGCAACCAACACAACATATTTATCTGCCCTTTCACACGACCACTTCCCATTACTGGCCCTTTTTCCAAGATCGAAATATTAACTGCAAATCAAGTCTCTTGTCTAGCTAAGGTTGTCATTAACATGCAAGACACCATTACATCATCTAAAACTCACGGATTGTCGACGCTAGCAACTATTTACACGAATTCAGTCGATGCACAATTGTTCTGGGACTGAATAGAATATTGATTTAGTTGACACATCGAAGTACAATCCTCAAGTCAGATAAGCGGAAGCTCTTCCTCAGGCAGATCCAAGAAGGCTGCATGAGAAGTAGAGTTGCAGCTTTGTAAGCAAGAACCCCACGATTCTAAATCATAAGTCATAACACAAATCCAAATAGTAAAATTGACCTTAACATTCAGCTTGCAGACACACATTAGGCTAACCTGATGAGCGGATGACCAAAAAGAATAGGTCATTTTAGTATCGATAATTTTTATCGTAGAATGGATTTTCACCCCATGATTCTCTTTCAGCCTCGGCAATGTTTTCAGTTCCCACCTCCTCCAAGATCGACCTCCTCGTGCTCCTCGAGTTTGAAGCCCTTGTAGACTGAGTTAATAAGTGGTACCAGTTAAAGAAAAGAGGTTAAAGAAAAGAGGTAAACGTAAAACACATAGATGAGATAAACCACATGCACAAGGCACATGAAGAAGTAAAATTCCTGTATTTTGTAGCAATTGTACACACTGACGGGAAAAACCTGCATGGACAATATCACAATACTAACACAAGCATCCACAGAAGAGTGGACACTAGTGCAAAAGCTTACACAGAAGAATGGATCAATCAGCGGATTATGTTAGTTCAGTAAGGATTGCTTGATTCATGAAACTTCTACTCAGATTAAGTGGCATATGTTACACAAATGATATAAGCAGGAATATAGCAACATTGCATTAGTTAAAGAGGTATGATGTCAAGGAAGAGAGTACTACGTCACCAAAAATTGTATTTGCAATTATTTTAGTTGAGAACAGGAATACCTTGCTAATTAGCTTCTCAAATGCTTCTGTTCCATTTTGCTCAATATATCTCTCTGCAGCTGACAGTACATCATCAGGTTTACTTATGTTCTCATGTCTTGGGAGATACCAGATGTTTACTATTTGGCGATTTGCAAACATTGGCCGCACAAAATGCTGGTAAACATAAGCAGCACCATTGAAACAAGGTAAGACTAGCCAGCAGTTGAAGAACAGCTTAGCATAAGACCAGAAAGGAAGCCTGAAAACAAGAATCTCAAGTAAGCATAGTTCTATTCACCTCTTGGTGCATCAAACGTAGTCATATTCAGGCATCTCCAATAATTTTAGCAACAAATAATAAAGATCACAAGAAAAATGATAAAAGCATAAAAAGGAACACATTGGATCAGGGCCAATTTTGTTCTTGGTCTTTTATTGTATCATCCTCACTGCTAGAAACTACTAGGAATGCTCACCAAGACTGAGCGTTTGAGAGACATCAAAGGGTAAACATTCTAAAACAAAAGTATATGCATATCTGAAGACCCAGAAAAGTGCCATTTACCATTCAATTATTGGAGCAAAAGTGAGCTCAAACAAAGTGATAAACGAGTACAACACCCAGTAAGTGAGCCATTGCTGATCATCTACAGGAGATTTTGTTTCTATTGCTCTCACAGAGGCATATCTGCAAAAGGTGGCAAAAGAGAAAATGATGAGAACTATAATAATAGTAGAACAGTTGTATCAAGAGGAAGAAACAAGGTAAGTTTAGATGTAGTTAAGCATCTAATTTAGGATAAAGGTGGTACTTACAAGGGATAAGCAAGTGAAACTACTGGCCTGCAAGAGGTAAAAAAAGGGAAATAAGGATCCGAAGCATTCAAATTGAGAATTTCAAATTGGAAATATTTGGAAAATTATCCCAGTCATGCAGCTAAGAGGCATCACATAGAGTTAGCTCTATTTCCCAGAAAATACATGATAACACGGCATTATCATTTAAAAGAGGAATCTTTTTATTCCTAATAGTTAGTCCCATTGTCCATACAGCACATGACAATGCAGAGAAGCTATCGCGATTACAGAAGCAGTTATTTCACAATACTGTAGCAGTTCACATGACAGCAGATCCAACAGTTCAATGCAGCTGAGTTTTCAGAACAATGTGAATTCAAACTCTTATCTTGAAAATTAACTACTTTCTTCAAGTACCTCTGCAGCATTTTTTCCCCTTGTAGGCGTGACAGCGTTTGAACTGAACATATAAGTGCTCATTCGAGTATTGGACACAACAATCGATAACCATGTTTCTATTATTCCCGCAGTAGTGGGGCATGTAAGTCGGCAACAGGAACAGTTGCGCAACACAAATTGCTGTCAGCGCCACATGATTGGCGCTCTCTACGGAAGCATCAGTCAAGCGACTGCTGCAAACGATGCAAACATACCAAGATATTTGATGCTCTCAACGGAAGCATCAATAAAAGGAAAGCCATCCAAACTTTGACATTAGGGACTTAGGGTTTTGATGTATGATGTTTGCAGCGCCAGCAGGATCCCAAAGGACCCAAACGAGTTCGCCTACCACGACCTAGCAGCCGACAACAAAGCGACCACCCCAAGATTCTCGCATACTTTCCCCATGAGCCCCGGCACAGATACCGGGTTAATTAAGCCGAAGCTCGCACGATATCAGCCACGAATCCTACCAAGAATCACCGTGACAACCCCCACCCAACCAATCAACAAATTAACCAGTCAATTGAATCGCAGGGGGAGGATGCAATCGGAGCAAGAAGAGACAAGGCAAAAGAAAAGAACCCCGTACCCGGCGAGGATGTCGAAGTTGTTGGCCAACACCTTGAGGAAAGATCCGGACCCCATCTCAAACCCTCCTCCTCCTCCTCCACACCCCTCGCTCTCCCCCGATCCAGCAGCTCGAAATCCGGTGCGGCGTCGCCGGAGCGTGCGCGAGATAATAAATGGGCGCAGATTCTTGCGAACCGTTGGTGTTTGGTTCGGGAAAAGCACGCTCTCTCTTTTTCTCTCTCTTTAAGACGCGCTCTCTTTCGTGGTCGTTTATGTCCCACTGCTTGGACCCTACTGTTCCTGGTGAAACTGGCGGCCACTGACCACCCCGCCGCCCGTGGCGTGGGATTCGTTCGCCGAGCCACCGCCCCCCATGGAAGCTTCCAGGCTTCGACTAGATTCTGTAGGCCATGGCCCACTCAGAACGGGCTATAGAGCCCAACAAGGCCCAGTTTTTGTGGCCCGGGATCAGGCTGTCTGAAGTGGGACGGTACAGTTGGGCCCATTAAATAGGAATGTGCCATTGTCTAGGCCTACGCCTGGGCCGCAGTGATCTTTTGAAGAAAGTATCGGCCCGTCTCGCTCATGTAACGAACAGTTCGCGCGCGTGGCGATTCCGCGTGGTGATCTATGCGACTTTCCTCTCCAAGAAAAAAAAGGCGGTAATCTATGCGACCACGCGATCTGCTTGTTCTGCTGCTGAGTTGTTTGGCGCGTAGCATTCATCACGCATTCATGATACTGTGGAGACGCAGATGGGCAGGGCAGGGCCGGGCCATCGAGACAGGCAGAGACGCAGGACCTTGCGCGTATCGGCGTATGGAACAAACAACACGTGCTATCGGGGGGATAATTAACGCTACTCTGTTCATGGATTGCAGGCCTGCATGTCCGGTTCGTATCCCTAAATTCTTTTTTATTTTCTTGGGCACCGTTCCAACTGGCTTCTAGCTTCCCTCCAACCGGCTCATGCTTTTTGCCTGCGAGAAGCCAAAAACCGGTTGGAATGAAGGGGCTTTTGCTATAACTTACCTAAGCCGGTTAAGCCTAAGCGGATAAGGTCGATGAGGTTCCATATACACGAACAACTCTATTATTCACTCGTGCATGCTGTCTCCCCCCAGCGATTCCCCTATATGTGAACAACTCCATTCCCTACTATGGCTTGCGATCATCTCTAGAGGTTTGTTCAAAAGAAGCACTCGCCTTATTTTGTAGACGTGTGGCGTGCCACAATTGAATAAGCAAGCTATGAACCGATTCGAGCATTCGGTCCGATAGATTTGCAAGAAGTTCAACCAGATGTTGAAGTGTGTGTACAGATTAACAGGTGACGTCGTTGCACTATCCGATCCTTCATATCAGAGTGTGCATCCAAGACTCATACAACAAAGGTTCTATCCCTATTTAGTGAACTTCATAAGGGCAATTGATGGCACACACGTATGAGTCACAGTTCAAAATGCCGAGAGGGCGCGACATTTCAATAGGCACGTGTACACCATTCAGAATGTGCTCGCGATATGTGACTTCAATAGTAGATTCACTTTTGTGTGTGCAAGATGGCTCGAATCGGTGCATGACACGCATGTCCTACACGAGACAATGGCGAAATACGGTGACTGCTTCTCGCAACCACTGGAAGGTAATATGTTTGAACAAATTTCAATTGTACCATATATTGCACGAAGACCACTAACTGATATTTTCCTTTCATGCATGGTATCTGTGTAGGCAAGTATTACCTGATCGACTTTGGGTATTCCACAGGCTAAGGTCTCTAGCCCCATATTACAACCAGAGTGTCAGACCCAGATTTTATAATCCGGAATCTCATGTTTGATTGCACTATTCCTGGATCGATAGATAGTGCACACGATTCTGATTCGAATATCAAAGTACATATCATGCGAAACGTAATTAAAATAATAAACTTACACATGGGCGATTAGACCGAAATCGATAAATGGTAGCAATGAAAGAGCACAGGTGGGACCTTCAGACATGCCCACAGCGCACCAACCGGAGGTTCGCGCCTAGTTCTTGACATCTTCATCTTCTCTGCCATCTTGTCCAACCTTGTTGCTGAGGCGCGGTGAGGTGACTCTTGATTCTGAATTTTTGTCGCAAAAGCGAGCATGAGCACTCCGACCCCGTGCTCCGCGAGCCAATACACAGAATGCAAATAAATAGTATGCATGGCTTAACAAAGGAGAGGCTCAGATTATTTTATTTGCCAAAAATCGCTTTTAGCGGCATTATTATTCTTATTTAATCAAAGTTTTATTATTACTACCTAACTCCACACTTACAATTACCAACATCGACTTAATCTCTGAAAATGCACTCTATTTATTGACTCATGTCTAAAACTCCAAACAGCAAGTAACATTAATCATTTTGCATCTACCAATATCTTCGTGATCTAAATTCCTAATAATCCAATCTTGAAATTTCTATTCATCCTCCCATGATTAATCAACACCATGGATTTTAAATCCACCAAATCATTCATATTCAATCCTTTTGTTATTGATCCAAAACCATAAATTCATTCTTCTAAAAATCAATCCCATTTTCCATTACCTATTACTAACTAGTTCACTAGTATACCTCCACCAAATACATTATTAATCAAACCTACGATTCACTAGTATATATCCACCGAGAATACACTTATCAAGAATTATAATCCACTACCTATTATGATTCCTCCAATATCCTCGAAATTCACTTGCATTCATCTAGTGTATAATCTAATCCTATTAATTCCATCATTGTCAACATCTCCCAAGAATTTATATCAATATCGGTGTTATAATCCAGCAATACCTTTGTACTCCTTAATTCTCCAAAATCATTTAAATCGTCTATCTAGCTTTGTATATTCAATGACTTCACCAATTTATTTCTCCTAGACTCCACCCTATCATTCTCACTATAAATGACATGATCGACCTGAATCCACCAATACCTTAACTATATACTTTCATCTCATTTACTCACAACCCTGTTTATTCTACTCATATTTTAGTTTGTAAGAATAGGAATGCCGCTAATAGAAATACAATACATAAAATTTCCTGAGACCTAGCAGTTTTGGAACAAATCATAATGTTCAAGGAATATTAACATGATTATCCACACATATGGCATCACACCATATGCCTAATATCACCATAATTTTCCATACATACGGCATCACACCGTATGACATTTTTCAGCGTTATAGCCGCTTAACTTACCATGGGGCGACACCGGGACAACTCAAATCAGGCTTTCCTCGCCCTTCCACTTTTCCATTCCCACTTTCCAAACATTTTTAAATAGAACTATATCTGGTTAAGTTCCCATGTTCGCCCTTGACCGTGGGCGGCTATTCGAATAGTTTTGACTCTGCGAGTTTGTACACTTTCACCACAAGAGACAATCAACTCATTGCCCCACACGATTCCTTAGTCATGTGGTTGAGCGGACCATCACGATGCTCGTTCAAAGTACCTCGCCTCCCATCATTTCACCCTATGGGTCGTTCCCACTGCGGTGGGTCCCATACGTTGTGCGGGATGTTCTCCTTCGAGCGTCTAGCGGTGGCTCCCGCCCCTGCTAGCCCGCCACGCAGAACTTCACCTTTCACGGGTGTCCCATTCAAGCCGTCTCACGGACCGCCACTTGCACATCCTCACACCACCTCCTGGAAGGATGACTTTCAGGTCCAAGCACATTTACTAAGCCAAGCTATACTTTACAGACTTGTGGTTATGCGGTTTTACACGGTTGGCATGACAAGATTCAGTCCTTAGTGGTATCACGGGCGGTCTACCACTAACCACTTTGTGCATCCATCGCACCACACCTGTGCATCCATCGCACCACACTGTGCATCCACTGCACCATACATACACACCCTCGCACCAATCCGCCTGGACATTAAAGCAAGTTGGGGATTTTGGGAGCGCAAAATATCCATAACCAATATATCGCTCATTTCCACCATGACCGCCCAACCCTTTCTCTGAATAAAAGTGATGCTTGGGACAATTTCTTGCCCGAGTTCCTAATCAATACTAAGCATAGCATACTGATTCGGACTTATTTTCGAAATATTACTAATATATTTTTGCTAGGGCGACAAGGTTCACACATTCAAATACTCAAAGGAGAGGGTAATATTATTCAAGGTAAACAACGGCATATAACTAGAATATCAAATTTAACATGTATTTGTATAAAAATACAGCATGCATTTTGTTAATTTAAAACCAAATAATTTGCATAAATGTGGGTTCAACATGATCAAAGTATTGACTCGCCTTGCGCGGTTTACCGCGGTCTTGAGTTCACACAATGCTCCTCTTGAGCTTCGGTCCTTATCTTCGCTTTGCTCTTGAGTTTGGATCTTTTCTTCACTTCATTCTTGATCTCGCTTGATCCGTGGAATCCTTGAACTTCGTTTCTAATTACGCGACAAACGACTGAATCCAAAAGAAAGCAAATAACTCAAAAGATCCAAATAACTCGAATAAACTAGATTTAGTTTTATTATGATTTAATGGGTGATTTGGATGGGTCGAGGCAAGGCTGGTGGTGAATCGATCTTTTATTAACAGTTTCTTTTATTATTTGTATATTTATCAAGGAAGTTTCATGAGTTAAGATATATGTATGAATTTAGCCGACTATTATTGCATCGAGCTCAGCATTTATGAATTAAGGTAGGTGTTATATGTGCAATTTGTATGCATTTGTTGATTTATCATTGGCTTTATAGTTTATACGTATACTTCTATTTTTTTAGCAAAGGAAAAACATACTGTTTTATGCAGGCCTAATATCAACTTGTTTACTAAAGGGTAGGTTAATAAGATCATTTTTAACAAGTGATATATTAGGTGTATAACTACCATTTCTAGAAATGAACATATTTTACCACATAAAATATCATCAGAAATTTAATTGAACTCTAAAAATTATGATTTCAATTCCATTGGATAGACCTTGAATTTAGATGAATTTAGAAATTTGTCTCACTCAATTTAGAGTTAAAATGAATAAGTTATGCCCTTTTGAATATTTCAGTTTGGTTAAATCCCAAAAATTACTCAATTTCGGCATGGGTCCCACATGTCAGTTCCTTTTATTTTATTTCTTTTTCTTTATTCGCCTATTCTCGTGTCTATGGCCAGTGGGGTCCATCTGTCAATGACGTCATACACTGACCGGTGGGGTCCATTGTCGTAGTGCAGGATTCGCAGAGGTGACAAGCGGGTCCAGTGTCGAGATGCATTTAAAAGAAATCGCTCGACCGCAGCGCGAGCCGAGGCTCGAGCGCGCGCGGAGCGAGGAGGAAGAGTAACGCTGAAAGCCACTCGGTTCGCCGGCGATGCTTACCTTTAGGGTAATTATACCTTTGAGTTAGCTCGCCGAGGGGCGGCCGAGGAAGAAGAAGGCGGCGCGCCGGCAGTGGTGACCGGAGAGGCTCGGGAGCTGCGTGATATATAATCTCCGCGGAACGGTGAAGCTCCTGGTGAAGGCGGTTGGGGACGACGGTGGCCGGAGAGGGTTGGCGGCGTGCGACGGCGGAGGTTCGGGAGGTGATCGACGCCGCGTTGCTCCGTCGATGGGAGGTCCGGGAAGGAGGTGGTTGGCTTCACCGCACCCGTGAAGCTCGGGAGCTTGGGATTGCCGGAGGTGGCCGGGAGTGGCGGGAGGGTGGCGCGAGCTCGGGAAGAAGGAGAGGCGGGGGGATTTGGGGCTTCTCGGTGCGATTGCGGGCGGGAAGGAAGAAGTGATGCGTTGCGGCGCTTGGAACTCCCAGTGCGGTTTTTATAGCCGGGAGGCGCGCCAGAGTGGCGGTGGCGCTCCGCCGCTCACGCCGGCGAAAGGGATGCACCAAATCTCTCCGAGATTTGCGGGAAAGAGATGGAGGAGAGGTGAGTCCCCCTCCTGTGGGTTCTTTGAACTTACCCGGTGAGAGAGAGAGGAGAGGGAGATTAGCTGCGGTGCGAGAGAGAGCTGCGCGAGGCGGCGCGCGTGGAGGAAGAAGAAGTCGGGAAGGAAGAAGGAGAGCGCGCGGCGGACCACCGGCGGCGGGAAAACGTCTCGCGCGTGGGGCTCGCGCTGCGATGAGGCGTGGCGCGGGTTCACCGCGGCCGGAGCGGCGATCGGCGCGGGCCCACATGGCGGCGGCGGGCGAGCGCGCTGCGCCATGGGCTGGGCCGCGATGAAGCGCGAGCGGCGCGTCGCGCAGACGGAGCGGCAGTGGCGGCCGGGAGGAGGAAAGCGGGATGGGGCGGCGGCGTGGGCTGATCCCGCCGTCCTGTGGCGGCGGAGGGTAAGTTGGGTTTTAATTTTTCTAGATTTTTATTTTAGCTTTTAGAATTGCCAAAATTTCCAATAAGGTCAGAAAATATGAAAATACATCCAAAAATTCAGGAAAAATTCACGAAGTTCTGATGACATTCGGACTTAACAAAAATATTTTCAACTATTGTTGGTACTTAATTTATTTGCTTTCCTTGTTATTTATGGCATTATTTAAAATGAGGGCTTTATGTTTAAACCAAAATTTCCCCCATTCCTTTCTGGATCATCTTTTCAGATTCTTATTTAAATTTTTAAATTTTCTATATTTAAACATGTTTGTTTCCTCTTTAGCTTTTGGGAACTTTCATCATAATCTTCGAGACAACACCAGAACTCCAAATTCAAAATAAAAGTAAATAAAATAATCCAAAAACTTCATAATTTAATATTTACATTTATCAGGATGTTACACAGAGGTACCATATTTGGAGTTTGAGAACGGTACCCAGCAATCCGGGATGCATGAGCTTTCAACTTCCTTCACTCCTCCCTACGGAACACTGTTGAGCGTGTGTTTAGCATATGCAAGATGAAATATGTTATACCATGTGTGGTCATGGATATGTTGATGATGAATAATTGACATTTAATTTTATTGGAATTTGCATTCATAAATGTTCGGGTCGATATACTTTCTGTACTTGAGTTCTCAGGTTGGCTTTTTGACCGTGACTGGCTTTGACCACGTTTAGTAGTTAGTGGTCTGAACAGCCTTGTATCATTGGTCCGAATATCTCTATGCTGTGTGATCCGAACGACCTTGTACAATCAGTAGACTACGACCACAATAAGGCAATCACTACAGATTTCGACCATGTCCGACATCAACCACGGTTAACTTTGACCACGTCCGGCTTTGAACACGGTAGATAAATAATAGATTTTGACCTGAAATAGTGAACCGGCTGTAAGCAATATTTAACCGATCGTAAGTGACAGTGAACCGGTCATAGCAACATTACCTAGTCGATACTCAATAGTTGAAGACTTTACGGTCGATCGTCGTAGATTTCATGGACTGCTGTCATAATCATAGACTTTGCAGTCTTGTCATCATAGTCGTAGACTTTGTGGTCTATTGTTGTTGTCCTTGGCTTTTTGATCGGTTGTCATAGACCATGTAATAACCCAGGTTTTTTATTTTAAAAAATAATATTAAAATAAAATAAAAAATAATTTAAATTAAAAATAAGTATTTTGGTTGCCTGAGTTTTGAATTTGAATTGCCCTGATTTTCTGCTTTTAAGAAGGCCTTGATTTTGAAAAGTACTTCAACTGAAAATCTAAAAATATTATTAAATAAAGGTTATCTTTAGTTTCTATATAAATCCTAATTCAAATTAATTATTTGTACTTACTTGGCTTTTATCTGAATTTTCTATGATTTTCTGGAATTTCAAATCTATTTGAAAATTTAAAAAGTATTTTAAGTATAAACAAATTAATACCAAAGTAAGTTGGAAATTTTTTTTAAGTCCCAAATGGCTCCAGGGATTTCTGTGAATTTTCTAGAATTTTTGGGCTTTATTTGCTATTTTCTAGGCCCTTATTTATTTCCTCATTTTTTCTGAAAATCAAATGAAAAAGTAAAAATTTAATTCTCCCGCTCACAACCCCGGCCGACACGTGGGCGGCCCAGATCAGCCTACATCGCCGATCGCACCATCTCTGCGCTCTCGCCCTACCTTTTCGCTGACCGACGCATGGACGGATCAGATTGAGCCAAGTCCCACGCTGGCCTATCCCCGCCCCCCCTCTCTCTCTCTCGCTCTCGTCGATAGGTGGGCTCCACTTGTCAGGGCTTTCTTCCTTGTGCCTTCTTCTTCCTTGCGTAGCAACCACCGACGCCGCGATTTTTGCCAGCCTTCTCATGCCCGGTCGCCCTGCCCTATCCTTTCTTCTGTCGCACTCCATGTGCCAACTTCCCCCAATTTCCGCATCGAATCCCCTTTCCTGAGCCACCTCCACCTTCCTTCCGCAACGACCGCCGCCCCGCACCATCTCCGATGAGCAATTAGAACCGGCTCTACCCTCCTATACCCCTATAAATACCCTCTCGGCACCGCTTCCCCTCACACCACCACCTCCCCGCCTCCTCCTTTCCTCACGCCCGAGTTCTCACCGCTCTAAGCCCTCTCTCTCCGAGCTCCGCCGCCAACTTCGGCGAGCTCCCCTTGCCACTCCGGTCTCCCTCGAGCTTCATCGACCCCGTCCTCGCTTCGCCGCGTCACCCCCAACCTCGCTCGCCCCTCAGCCGTGCCCCAGCCCCGTTGGAGCGCAGCCGCACCGGAGACCCATGCGTTGCCACCGCCTTTTGTCATCACTGGCCACACACGACCTCGCGCGGAGCTCCGCCTGCAGGTGAGATGAAATCCTCGCAGCCTTCTCTCCCTCCTCCGCCGCTTACTGGCCGTCGTCGTGCAGTCAACAGTAGCAACAGTACCTGGTCGGTACTCAATAGTCGAAGACTTTGCGGTCGATGGTAGTACATTTCGTGGATTCCTGTCATAATCCTAGACTTTGCAGTCTTGTCATCATAGTCATAGACTTTATGGTCTGTTGTTGTTGTCTTTCGCTTTTCGATTAGTTGTCATAGACCACGTGATTGGCAGTCAAAGGTTTTGCTATCGGTTGCCATAGGCTTCACGGTCTGTACTCGCAGACTTCATGGTCGGTACGAGTGCTTTGACTCTTGCTATCTGTGGGTACTTTGAGTACTCATGTTAGATTAGTGGTAGGACTAACTGGCGGTGAACAGTGAACAATTTTTGGAGGAATGACACTCATAATCGTAGCAACCGGTACGCAGTAATCAGTACTCGTTGGTTCGGATTGGTAGCGATGCTTGGTATCTCTGAGTGTTTTGAGCGGAGTGATGGTAGTTCCTGAGTATTTGTCGTTTTCGAGTACTTATTGAGTTAGCGGTCATATTGATTGATCTGAAGCTGATTTCTGGATAACGATGAGATTGTGGTTATGGATGACCTGGTTGGTGTTTAGTGATGGTTAAAGGTGTGGTTGAGTATGTGAATTGATGATGGTCATGTTGGGGAGAACTTGTGCTGGAAAAATATTTCTTTGGTCTTTGCATGTGTATGTGAGCATGGAGATAATCATGGTCGGTGATGAGGAGGACCGGGACTGAGATGGGGAGATCTGAGGTCCAAATGGTAGGGTATGTCATGTGAGCATAGAAGTGATGCGTAAAGAAGCTACGGGCGGTGTGGTCTTGGAAGCTTCGACACGAAAGTTGAGGAGGCTGATGAAGATATGGGAGTTGTGATCCTGGACAAAATGGTGCATACTCGATAAGGTTCCTAGCTACATGATTCGTAAGCAAAAGACAATAATTGTAGCAACAACGATGCTGTATAACTTCATTCTCAACTCTGAATTGCCTGAGAGAGGATTCACAAACCACGAGCCAGCATGGGGGACCTTCAGGCGTGGTCGGGGAAGTGGCACCCAGCCTTCCATAGGGCACATAGTCCGTACTGATGGATATGACATGTGATTGGATAGCAGCGTTGTTAGTGGCAATGACTTAGGTTCGGCATTGCCAATGGGAAATCACACGCGTATGTAATATGTAGGTGTAGTTGTTGCATATGCGATGTCTATAATGTGCTCGTAGTGGTCTGTCAAAAATGTAAAGTAATGCATGTACCCTATTGCGAATGTGTAACAAACCACACTGTGAAAATCAGCTTCTTTTAGCCGCCACAACACTATTTCAGCCACTATAGTAGAATTTCAACCGCTATAGTGTCTTTCAGCCAAAAGTCAGAAGCCAGATTGAACGAGGCCTTAATCTCGGCAGCCCCCCAGTTTTTTAATAGATGCCATTAATTCTCCTTCGTTTTGACATTCTTGCTTCGTCGTTCATAATCTGGTAAATACTTAAGAAAATTGCACTATAACTCTCTAAACTTGTAGTGTTGTACCAATTTACCCCTATGAACTTGTATTTTACCTTGTTAGCCTGTTGAACTTGTAAGATAGTGCCATTTTAATCCCTGAACTTGTATGTGACTTTATCAACCCCCTGAAATTGTAGGGCTGTACCACTTCATCCCCTGAACTTGCATTTTACTTTCTCAGCCCCTTGAACTTGCATTTGTTTGTACCACATGTCTGTTGAGCTGTTTGCTAATAGAAAACACTGAGTTGTCATAGCACATGGTTGATGTCATAGGGTCAGGCTCGATCGTGTGGGCACAGTGTCTTGTCGGCATAGTGCCCTCTTCTCCCTTGCGGCGCAGCAGAGCAAGGGTTGGAGGGTGTGGGAGTGGGAGTGGCACTAATAGGACTGCAATGAAGTAAGGATGGTAGTGGCATGTTCAATTTTAGGAGATGAACTGAATTAACAACGAATTTGGAAGATTTACCGTTGTGGTTTGGAGTAATGGCGGCTGTTCGTTGGATGGGGATGAGGAAGAGGGTGCAACGCCGTTGTGGCGGCATAGAAAAGGTTGAAGGAGTGGCAAATGGGTTAGCATGACATGCTTGGACGTTAATTTATCATCTTCCTCATCCCCGTCGACCTTATCGATGTCATCCCGTCATCCCAATGGAGCTTCCTCGAGCCCCTCCTCCTTCCACAAATGACTTCGCAAGCCTAGGGAACACGCCATGTGCACAGCATCACCGGAGCCCCGTTGTAACAACCCGTTGTTGCCCCGTGTCCTCCATCCCCTGCGCTACCACTTTGCAAGGGAAAAGAGGACACTGTGCCGACTCGATACTGTGCCCACGTGATCGAGCCCAATCTTACGACATCAACCATGTGCTATACTAGCTCAATATTTTCTGTTAGCAAATGATTCAATGAACCTGTGGTGCAAATAGACGCAAGTTCAGAGAGCTAAGAAAGTGAAATGCAAGTTCAAAGAGGTAAAATAGTATAACCTTACAAGTTCAGGGGCTAAAAAATTAAAATATAAGTTTAGAAGATAAAATAGCACAACCCTATAAGTTTAGAGCTACAGTGCAATTTTCTCTTAATACTTCTTTCTTCGCTTGATTCACAGTACAAATGAATGCCGCAGGCGTAACATAAAATGATCGATGTGAACCCGTACCGTACGCGCGTGCTTGCTACGTGCACGATGGCCTGGGCCGCACCCAGCCGCAATGGGGCCTAAATGCCATCCCGGTGGGTGTGGGTCTAGTCCGTGCAAATATGTGTGATCCGGCTGGCCGAGAAGTGCGTGCGCGCGCGCGTCTGCCTGAACAATCCCTTGCACTGCTGTTGGACGAAGCTTGCCGCCGTGCGCGAGGCCGGCGCGGTGGTGATCGGCACGGCAGCGAAGACAGTGACCATATGCACATCCGCGGGGATGGCTAGTAGTCTAGGCGTCTAGCACCTTCGTTCCTGGACACCTGGCCGGGAGCAGACCAAGGGATAACGTGGGGGGTGGATCTGGTCGATGACTCACTCACCGGTGGGGCCATTGCCGCTTGGATCATGCAGTCGCGTCCCTTTCCTTGATCGTGATGCAGGAACTACAATTTGACGTTGTGAACACATTGGTTATACAGGCAGGGGCAGAACTGGATCTTAGGCTAGAAAAACTATAGTCTGAATATTAAAAATCCTACTAGTTAGTAGTATCCCTCTTTAGCACTAGCTCATTATATTTCTGTTATGCCAACTCAGTTCGAGGTCTGAAAACTCAGCTCGAGTCACGGTGAAGCAGCCTAGCAGGTGGCAGCAACAGACGGCCCGCACGCACCCCCTAAGGCCTCAGCCCACCAAGTGAATGCCACTGTGAAAGCACTCCGTGAGAAAGGAAACCCTAAGGGCTAACGTGGAAATCCCTAGAGCAGCCGCAGGCCCTATCCCTAGAGCAGTTGCCGCCCTCGCCTGCGCATGCCACGCTTCCGTTAGCCGCCGCTGCCCTCGCCTACGTGTGCCTCGCATCCGCCGGCTGCCCTCGCTTGTGCGCGTTGCGCATTTGCCGGCCACATCCATCCTCGCCTGTGCAAGCCGCACGTCCATCGGCCGCCACCCTTACCTACTCATGCCTCACATCCATTGGCTGCCGCCAGCCTCGCCTACACGAGCCACTCGTCCGTCAGCCACCGCCTTCACACTTCTGATGCCACGGTCTCGACTCCCGACGCTTGCACAGCTGTGCTCCCGACACCACAGTCCCTCGCCTCGCCAAATCACCTATGCTCCCGATGGCTGATGCCCGACTCTGCAGTCTCGATGTTGCCCAGCCCCGCCCTCGCGCTCCTGTCGTCCTGTGCGTTCTCCTCGAGGCCCCGATGGCCCAACTGGTGTCCCGTGGGCTGCGTCCGGGTCCAACCGTCCACGACAACGAGTCAACGATGACTGAAGAGACCACGACGCCAACTACCAATTGGGCAACTGGCCAAGCCACCGAGCTAAGGCAAAATCATCCTCTATTCCTCTCATCTAAAATTTTGAAGTCTGCTCTATTTAGTAGGAAACTAGGAATTGTCTTTTTTGTTTGAGCGAGTCTATTATCTTCGATAGTTTGCTACTTTTCATGATATTTAGTAATTACTAGGAACTATCTTTTATGTTTCGAATTAGTAGGAATGATCAGATGAAATGGTGAATGACATATGTTCAATGTTTCATATTTGCTACTTAGGAACTAATTACTAAGGTTTAAGGATACAAATTATAAAACGAAGAGGAGCAAGACATTGTCATCGTATTTTCCCACACAAGTTACACAGGCAAATAGACAATTCAACTTAAACCAATCTCCAAAAACATTAGGAACTGGGGCTAGTAACATTGGGCAAAACATTCAGCTTAATCCATGCAAAACATTAGAGAATTGCGAAATTTTCTCAGGAAGAGGGAACAACCAACAAACTAACCTTGTAAGGCTCGGTGATACTTGTTGGGGTTTACATCATAAAATCTTATGTTGTCTTCTCCTCATGTGGGATTCGGTCCTACAGGTATTAGAGAATTTGAGTGATGATGCCACGAATGCTACACAGAAAACCACATCTTCGGGTTTGTTGGAAAAAATAGAGAGCTTTGAATTGTACTTAGATTACATCTTATTATTATAATTTCAGGCAGGACTAATGATATTTCATAATGCTTGCAAAAGAAAGATCAAAATATTGTAAATAATATGATTATGTCATTATACTCCTTGAATATACCCCTGATTTATAAGGGAGAGATTTCACAGGGTAGTCGTAAGCTCTTCTACAACCCCCCTTAGTCCTAAGTTTTTCAATGATCGGTCCTTAGTTGTAAGCTATTCTACGACCACCTCATAGTCATATGTTTTCCTACAATCACGGCATAATTGTAAGTTTTCCTACAACTACGACATAGTCGTAAGGTATCTTGTGATCACCTTGCGGTCGTAGATCCTACTACGACTAAGCCATACTTCGACTGACCCGTCTATGATAACCCATAACGTTGTGGTCCTATCTGGTAGGGCAGCTAGCATAAGTACTTATTCTTTAAAATAAGTATACATAACTTCACCCTAGCAGAAACCATCACATGATGAGTAAGTTATCACATCTCTAATAACTCCTATTGGATGGTTATCATTCGAAGCATTAAGGCGTCTTATGGTGAGGGGAAACTGTTGCCGCCATGCGTGCTATATAAAGGTGGATGTCAGGGAGAAGGAAGGATCCAGGCTAGACCCAAGGGAGAGTAGCAATAGAGAAGGCTTTTTACATTACTTTCTCCATTATAATTCCGCTTTACTTCCTCCATTGTAATCAGTTCTTTGAGCAATATCCACACAGGAAGTAGGGTTGTTATTCTCGTTGCAGAAAGGTCGAACCTGTATAAAAAATCCCTGTGTCTCCTCTCTGTGTGGTCATAGCCTGGTCTTCAAGAGTTCCCCGAAACCCATACAAATCGTTATGTAAGATCGACTCTAAAATGTCAACAGTTGGCGCCGTCCGTGGGGAACATCTTTGCCCAAACTCCGGTAATTCCTTATCAGCGAGTTCTCTTCTTTTTTATGTCATCATGGCAGGAGAGTGGAACGAGGAGAACTGGTTCAACCTAGTCGACTACGTAGATCTCGACATGGATGACTGCTACGATAATGAGCAGACCATGCTTCCATCTGATGGTGAGGCTGTCTCTAGAGATCCATCATGGGATCCCGGAGATTAACACTATGGATAAGGTTTAGGAGGGATCCTTATCCCCACAACATTGCACTCAATGGAGGAACCAGTTTCCCAGAGGGCAAGGGTCAATCCGACCACAAACAGGATTGCACCTCATGGACCTCTCGGTTTGGGTCAGCAAGCTCTGGAATCTATCATTCTAGGAATCCATCTGTAGCTGGTAGTCATGACCTTTCAATTATCCCCACATAGAATGTGGGTGGGCTCCTTGCGAGTCCGTCCTTACTCTCATAGGGTTCAACTCTGGTTGGAGACGGTTATAATCCAAAATTCCCTTTTCTACATAGGCCTATTCTAAGCTGTGAGGCTCTGTCATTTCACAGCCCGGAATAGGTCTCTCTAGAAAAAGGCCTCCTCTGATGAGCTTCGGTGACAAGGTGTTGTATTTGGTCAAATGTTGTCTCCAACATCGTGCTCATTTGAATTGTTGCAACAAGTAAGTTGAGTTATTGAGGCAAGCCTTTTTCCATGTCGCCATACCTTTTCTAAAATATTGCAGTTATTCCAATGAATGTTTCATTTGTCGCAACAACGGGCCTGTTCTTTTTAGCTACGACTTATGGTTTTTGGCTGTTCGTGAGAGAGAGTACGAAGTAATAGAAACTCACGTGCGGTTTTGACTGATATAAATGATGTCACTACAGTGTGTACTACAATCAACTTGTATATCCTACCTTAAAAAATACTATATTTGAAAGCTAGTTATTGTAGAAAAGCCAAAAAGCAGCTTTTAGAAGCTGAAAAAACAGGCCCAACATCTTCTTTTTGTTGCGGGTAGTTATCTTGTATTGTTGAATACATAATTCCCCTTTTTTGGTAATTTTTTGAGTCATGTTTTGTGTCTGTTGCAAGAATATTTTATTTTTGTTGGGGTAGTTTTCTTGTATTGTTGCACAAATAATTCTCGTTTGTTGCAATTTTTTTGGGTTGTATTGTTTGTGTTTGTTGCATGTGAGGCAAGTTTTTGTTGAAAGTTGAGTAACTTATTGTTGAGTTTTACAAATATTTTTTGCATCAGATCAAACGGTTGAGATTGATCATTTTAAGTGAGATCCAACATCGGCTAAAGCGTATGGTGGGAGTACTCCCATCGTTCGTGCGAGCGCTAGGACGTCTCATCTAATTAACATTCGAATGATTTGTCTGGATAAATTAGTCACATTTAGGAGCATCAAATGGAGATTGAATGGTCTAAATCACTTACGCCATCCTATATAGCCAAGTCAACCAACCCTTCCCTACCCTTATCCATTCAAGTCGACATCTATCATGTGCTTGATGTGGCAGTGCCGATTGCTTCCCGTGTCTCATGTCATTGCCTTGCTAGCACTAGCTAGGATAATCGGCTCTCCATTGTACTCCCATGCATCTCATCCGCACTACTGCCTCTTCTTTCTCTGTCGGCACCGCCGCCTACCCAGGCCCAGCTATTAGCTCCTCTTCCATCGCCGACTGTGCTCGTCTACTGGATCCACCATCGCCTCCCACCACCTCTTAATATTCTCTTGTTCTTGTTGTCCCCGTGACCTCCACTATCCACCTCCACTGTCCGCCACTGAGCAATGGTGTTTTCTTGAGTACTTGTGTTCGAGTACTTGATGTGCTAGCGACCGGTCTTGCATAGTGGCTGTAACCGGTCATAATGAATAGTCTGAGGGTGATTTCTGGATAGCGATGGGATGTGTGATTGTGGATGACCTATCTAATGTTGATGGATGGTTAAAGTTGTGTTTTGAGTGTGTGTGCTGATGTCGGTCAAGTTGTGAAGAACTTGGGCTGGGAAAATGTCCTTTGGTCTTTGCATGTGTAGATAGACGTGGAGACGATCATGGTTGGTGATGAGGAGGATCGAGACTAGGATGGGGAAATCTGAGTCCAGGCAATTGAGGATGTCACACGAGGTGGTCGGGCTCACGTTGGAGCACGTGGAGATCAAAGGTGGTGATTTGTGATGAACCTATGGGTAGTGCGGTCCAGGAGGCTTCGATATGAGCAATGATGGTGCGCGATGAAGATACAGGAGGTGCTGTCTTTGTGGCTTCATCACGTGTTGGGTAGGAGTTGTGGATGAAGTCCATAATTGAGAAGATTGAGAGATAAAGATTTGAATAAAACCCGTGGTAGGAAGGGTTTTGGGTCTCTTGATTTGAGGAAGGGATATAGTTTTGTGTTCATATTTGAGGTGAATATGGTTTGGATATTAGCTTATAAAAGCAGGGGAGGCTTTTGAGAAAGTTTTTAGTGTAGTTTTGAGAGGGCTTTCGTCGAGAAGGTTTCTAGGGGGTGCTTGTGAGGACACTTTGTAAATCCACGGAGATCCTGCAATAAAGATAAGTCTTGAATCAATCCAGTTCTTGTTTTGCTTGTAGAGTGGTTATGATTGCAGGTGCTATGGATCTTACTACAATGTTCAAAGCAATCAGGTGAGCAGTCGTATGGAGAGATCGGGTACACGATCATAAGCTAAGCGATTGATCAGGTGGTTTGGTTTCGAGTGGTCAAAATCTTCTCTGACTATTGAAAGACCCCAAGAAGTGGCGACAATTATTCACCCCCTCTAATTGTTGTTTTCAATCCTACAAGTGGTATCAGAGCAAGTTAGAGATGGAATTAGAGAGGTATGTGAATTGTCCCCCCATACTAGATGGTACTGATTTTGCGTTTTGGAAGTGCAAGCTTACATTGAGGCTCAAGGTAATGATGTTTGTGAAAAGGTATCTCAAACTTATGTAGTTCTTGTTGATGTTACTGCTGAAAATAAAATAGCTGTTGATTTAAATGCTCGTGCTCGTAACATGCTTTTTTAGGGATTTCTCATAAATAATTTGATTGTGTAGTGCATATTGCTTCTACTCACTTAATATGGAAAACTCTTTGTGATTATCATGAAGGAACGACTAATATTAAGAAAGTGCATAAGAATCTTTATCAAAAGGAGTACTCGGATTTTGCTATGAAACCTAGTGAATCTACAGATGATCTTTTTGCTCATTTTGCCTAGAGTTGGTGTTATTCCTGCTAATGGAGATAATACAACGAAAATTTTGTTGTCTTTAGGTCCAAAGTAGTTGATGTCATCATGACTATTAATCAAATTGTCGATCTAGATACTCTAGCCATGGATGGACTGTACTCTAGATAGAAAACCTATGAGAAGGAAGCTTTGTTTTCTAAGACTGATAAATCTTCATCTTTAACACTTGTGACTAACCCCATGTAGGCTGCTTCATCGAGTACAATGTTTTGTGTTTCCTTGTCTGCTTTGACTTCCTTTTCAGAAGAACAGTTCGAGCAGCTACCTGAAGAGAACCTGGTGCTGATCTCCTCATGGGCATACAAGGCTCTCAACAATGTGAGGATGAGGAAGCGAGGTGGTGCTCTAGGTCTGATCAGATGCTTTGAGTGTGGCGAACTAGGCTACATCAAGATGGATTACCCCAAACTCAAAGGGAAAGTGGTCAAGGAAGACAGGACCTATCATCATCGACCGTTCAAGAGTAACACCAAGTGTGGATATTTCCATCATAAGGTTCTAGTAACTATCGAGCGCCTTGATCTAAGCAATGAGAATTTTGAGAGCTACGATGATGACAACCATGATGACGATAATGCCAAAGGCAAGAAGAAGAGCACTAATGACTTCACGGGCATGTGCTTCATGGCAAACAGCAACACCAATGATGACAATTACAGTGATCCCGATGAGGTAAGACCGTCATATGATCAGCTCGAAGATGGTCTAGTTAAACTTGCTCTTGAATTGGAAAAGGCTAAAAAGGAATTGAAATAAAACAGTTTTGTAGTCAACAACTTGAATTATGAGATTAATAGACTTAGATCATCTATTCCTAAAGATGATTCTTGTGAAGCCTAGCCTATCAAGTCTGATACTCTGAGTTGGAAACTGCTAGATCTATTAATGTAACAAGCCAAGTTCAACTTAGAGATGCAACTGATAAATTTGATCAACTAAGAATGCTATATGATTCCTGTGATGGAAAACTTAAACTTACTAATGATGAAATTGAAAAGTTTAAGTATAACTCATCTAAGGCATACTCTAAATGTGATTTGCTACAAGCTAGACTTAATTTATCGTAGGACTCAATACAACAAATGCTCTATCATGAAATTATTTCTTGCTCTAACTACCCTAAGCTTAACGTTGAACTAGAAATTTTAACTAGACAACTTAATAATTTTGCTAAAAGGAAAAAATGGCATAGGCTAGTGCTTATAAGGATCTTGCTGCTAAATATGTTAATTGCTTATCATGTTCCTCACTGTTCAAAGAAAACAAGTATCTTAAGGACCCTTTAGAGATGTTTTCTTTTGGAAAGAAGAATTTGAACATGATCTTAGATAAGTCGAAAACTAGTATGAAGAAACATGGTCTAGGATTTAATTTCATTGAGCATGCTAAGAAAAATCCTTCTAAAGTTGTCAAGGTACTCAAAACTGGAAAATTTGAAATTGAATCTGAACCAAAGCTAATTGTGTTTAACTATGCTGGTATTACAAAAAAATTCTCTACCAAACTGAGCACTGTGAAGTCGACGGATACAACTGCTCATCTAGTCAAATATCAGTGCACTCATTGGGGGTAAAGATGGTCACTTGGTTCAATACTGCTTTAGAAAAGCAAAGAAAGAAAAAAAGGACAGCATGAGGAAGTGTTTTTGACTAGTTGCTTTCCGTGATCGAACCAGCACTACAGAACTAGACGTTCAACCAGTTGCTTCTCGTGGATGGACCAGCCTGGTCGAATAAGACTTTTGGCCGATTGGTTCCTGCAGTCGGACCAACTTCTCGAGAGACTTTCGATCAGTAGTCTCGCTCATTTAGACCGATCGAGAGTCAGATTAACTTCACTCATACAGCCAAAACATTTTTGACCAGTTTCTTCTGCTCGAACAGCAGTTAGACTAGCTTTGCTGAGGTCAGACCACCCCACGGTCGAATTGACACCTCATTGACTGACTGATCATTATATATCAAATGCTAATGCTTCACTTAAATCTTTACCAGTGCATGTTTTTTCTCGTATTCGTTGAGTATTATAGTACTGGATACCTAAATGTTTATTGTCTAACCCCAGTCCTAAGGTACCAATGATTGTTCATGCTCTGTAGGTTCGTCACAAGAGGAAGGACAACATATGGTTCATTGACTTTGGTTACACTCGCCACATGACTGGAGACTCACGATAGTTCTTCCTTACTCGTGCCTTAGGCGATGAGTTGATCACTTTTGGAGACATCTCACAGGGACGAATTTTTGCTAAAGGCACCGTGCGCATCAACGACAAGTTCATCTTGAAGGATGTCATTCTCGTTAGTAAGTTGAGCCATAACTTACTTTCAATTTCATAGTTGGTAGATGATAATCTTGAGCTGAACTTTAAAAACATTCATGCTGTATTTTGGATTCATCTGGTGATCTTGTATGCAAAATTAGTCGAGTTGGCTGCTTATTTAAGGGTGACTTTTCATATTCAACTTTTTCTGATCTGAGGTACCTTATCTCTTTGGACTCTAAAGATTTGTTCTTCTAGCACTGTAGATTAGGTCATATTGGCTTTGATCATCTGACTTGGCTTAGTGACATGAATCTTGTTAAAGGAATTCCTAGTCTAAAGATTGAAAAGTCAATGGATCTAGTTTGTTCTCCCTGTCGACATGGTAAGATGGTCTCATCATCACATCCTCCACTCTCGATAGTCATGACTGATTCTCTAAAGCAATTGCGACATATGGACACAGTAGGTCCTTCCAGGATTCGATCGGTTGGAGGTAAATGATATGTTCTTGTTATTGTTAATAATTACTCTAGATACTCTAGGGTGTATTTTGTGGCATCTAAGGATGAAGCTTTTGGTCACTTTTGAGAGCTAGCTCTTAGACTTGCTAATGAACATCCAGAAGTACTTAGAGCAATTAGAAGTGATAATGGAACTAAATTCAAGAACACATCATTTGCTTCCTTTTGTGCTGAAAAGGGTTTAGACCATCAACTTTCATTAGTTTGAGTGCCCTAGCAGAATGGGGTGGTTGAATGCAAGAATAGAACCTTGGTCAAGATGACTAGAACTAGTTGTTTTGACTGCCTATTACATTTAAAACAGGGTATTCTTATGAGCTAAGCTGCATAAGACCTCGTATGAGCTTCGTTTTGGTCATTCTCCTTCTGTTTCTCTCCTAAGGGTGTTTGGGTGTTGATGCTTCATACTTAAAATTGTTAATCTTGATAAATTTGAGTATAGATCCTTAGATGGCATCCTTCTTGGATATGTAGGTCACACTCGAAGCTATCGTGTACTCAAATTAGAGACTAACAAAATCGTTGAGACCTACGTGGTCACTTTTGATGAGGCTAGTCCTGGTACTAAACCCAACAATGTAGATATACAGTTCTCTGAATCACTCGAGGACATCTTCTATGACTTTGACGATGGCAACAGGGAGTTCTCAAGTCACACTACGACACCTATGACCACAACGACTTCTTCGATAACTTCTACGACCATAACAACCACTTCAGTGACACCTACACCACCCTACGACTAGTTCTTGAAGTGGTACTCCTACAGCAGAGGTTACTATGACCACAACAACCTCAGCGACTACTTCAACGACTATGCCTACAACTACTTCATAAGCACTTCTACATATTCAATGAAGACATCCCCTTGAACAAGTGATCGAACAAGTGATCGGTGAGTTAAACAAAAGAGCTCTACATAATAGGTATAATTCCAATGCCACTTATGTTTATTCTACTTTTGTCTCCTCTTTTGAATCCTAAGATATAAGCCATGCTTTATCTGATGAGTCTTGAATTAATGCATGCACGAGGAATTAGAGAACTTTGACTGTATTAAAGTCTGGACTTTAGTTTTACCTCCTCATGGTCATAATGTTATTGGAACTAAATGAGTCTTTAAGAACAAATAAAGTGAGGATACTATTGTTGTTTGAAATAAGGCTAGGCTTATGGCTCAAGGATCCACTAAGGTAGAAGGTCTTAACATTAGTGAAGCATTTGCTCCTATTACTCAATTAGAAACAATTAGAATTTGCTAGCATTTACTACATCAAAGGGTTTTATATTATATCAAATAAATGGGTTAAAAGTGCTTTTCTTAATGGCTATATTGAGGAGGAGGAGGTGTATGTTAGACAACCATGTCTTCAAATTATCCTAAGCTTTACATGGTCTAAAACATGCACCCAAAGCATGGTATAATAGGCTTAAATCATATTTGCTAAAAAATAACTTTCAAATGGGCAAGGTAGATAAGACTTTTTTTACTCTCAAACATGGCAATAATATTTTATGCATACAGATATATGTGGATGATATCATCTTTGGTGGTTCATCTCATGCTCTTGTTTCCAAGTTTTTAGATGCTATGAGTAAGGAATTCAAGATGAGCATGATGGGTAAGCTCACATTCTTCCTAGGCTTCCAAATCAAGCAATGAAAGTTAGGGACTTTTGTTCATCAAACTAAGACACTAAGGATCTACTTCGTCGCTTTGACATAGAGACAATCAAACCAATTTCCACATCCATGAGGTCTACGGCTGTGCTAGATCCCGACGAAGATG
Organism: Dendrocalamus sinicus; assembly: GCA_036346575.1. Classification (NCBI taxonomy): domain Eukaryota; kingdom Viridiplantae; phylum Streptophyta; class Magnoliopsida; order Poales; family Poaceae; genus Dendrocalamus; species Dendrocalamus sinicus. The sequence continues at coordinate 29,210,712 of CM070657.1, read as the reverse complement.
GAGAACCTATTGATCAAAAGGAATACAGAAGAATAATTGGTTCACTTTTGTATCTCACTACTTCAAGGCTAGACATACACTTTGTTGTATATTTGTGTGCTTGCTTTCAAGCTTCCCCCTGTGCTTCACATCATCAAGTGGTAAAACGAATTTTCAGGTATCTTCAATTACCTTTGGAATTTAGCTCATGGTACTCTTCTTCCTCATGTTTTACAGTTAATGCCTTTTTGGATATGGATTTTGGGGTTGTCAAATTGATATAAAGAGTACTTCTGGCACATATCACTTTTCAGGCACATATCTTATTTTATGGGCTTCCAGAAAATAGATGTTTGTTGCATTTTTCACTGCTGAGGCTGAATATGTGGCTACTGCTTTGTGTTGCTCTCAATTGCTTTGGATGACAGCTACTTTTGAAGATTTTAGTTTAGAGTTGGATAGTGTTCTACTTTTCTATGATAACACTAGTACTATTAGTAATTAGTATTGCCAAAAATCCTATGCAACATTCAAGAACCAAGCACATTGACATTCACTATCATTTTCTTAGAGACCATGTAGAAAAGGGAGATGTTATCTTGCATTTCATTGATTTCGATTATCAAGTTACTAATATATTTACCAAACCATTTGATTCTTCCCATTTTGCTCAGTTGTGAAGCGAGTTGGGTGTGTTGCATCCTATGGGATTATTCTGAGGGGAGCTTTGTGTTTAAAATTTCGGATGCTTTGTTTATTATACTTGTCAAATCATACATCAAGTCCAAATCTTTGAAATCAAATGATGTGTAATAGAGCTGTCTTTATCATATTCATTCATATGCTTGTAGCTTTTGTCATGACGGGTTGTAATTAATTTGCTCGACATGCACTAAAACATGATATGGCTGAAGTCTTTGACTAGATTGACTATAGATAGCACCTTGTGATGTTCATCAAAAAGGATTGGACTGATTTTGAGTCCTCTTTTAAATTTTGGTCATGAGGCTCATATGTTTAATATTGTAATCTTTTATGTTCACCTAAGTTGGCATGTTATAATAAAATTGAAAAACATGATAAAGAGAAGATTGAAAAGATGTATGCTTCAACCATGCCATGGTTAAACAAAAAATGCACTTGAATGAAAATAAGTATGCTTCAAGCATGTCACCATTTAAATAAAGTTTGCTACAAAGATAGCATCATGAAAAGAAGTATGCTACAAGCATGCCATATGCTTAAAACAGAGTGTGGAGCAACAGATTGCTATAAGAGACTACTAGCTCGTCTAGATTTAAGGTTTGCTTCGCTTTTAGGCTTAGAATTTTTGTTGTAATATCTCATTGTGCTCTCTATAATCAGTTCGATTAATGTTGAGATGTTTGTCATTAATCTAATTTGCTTAATCACGTTAAAGACTAGTTTTTGACATGCTATATGGTATATGACTTCACATGATCTAGGGAGCTCCACCCAAAAGGAGGGCATGTATACACTCTTAAATCAATGTAAAGTGACTTATATAATCTACAAAGCGTCTGGATATTTACTTTCATTGCTCCTTCTTAGAATTTTCTATTCTCTAGAGTTCTTGATGATTACATTGCCAAAGGGGGAAAAATAGGAAACAAAAGGGGGAGAAATAGGAGAAATTGAAAAAATTAGAGGAATTTGTTAAAATTGCTCTCTTGTGTTGAGGGGGAGTTTTTGGGAGTATTCTGTGTTTTCTGCAGCGTCTGCAGCATTGAATTTTTCCTTTTACAAATTCTCTCATTCAAAAAGTGTTTGAGGTGTTGTCAATGTATTCATCAAGGGGGAGATTGTTAGACCATGTGGTGGTCGAGTATTTAGTGATGATGAATAATTGATATTTGGGTTTCATTGAAATTTGTATTTGTGAAAGTTCTGGTGGATGCGCTCGTATTGTTGGTGTTTTTAGGGTAGCATTACGACCACGACAGTTGCTCAAGGTAGATCGACCATGGTAGTCACACAATGCATGTCAATCGTGGCTTTTCGACCATGACTGGCTTCGACCATATTTGGTAGTCGGTGGTGTGAACAACCTTGTATCGTTGGTCTGAACAGCTCTGTGCTAGGTGGTCCAAACGACTTTGTTCGATCAACAAACTTTGACCACATCAGGCTTTGACCATGATATTTCAACCTTGGTAAGTTGAGCACTACAGACTTCAACCATGCCAAACTTTGACCACGTTGACTTTGATCACATCCGGTTTTCGACTATGTCTGACTTCGACCACGTCCGACTATGACCACATCTGGCTTCGACCACGGCAGCCTTCGACTATGGACTTTTTGACCATGACAATTTGACCATGGTATTTTGAGCTCATCAGTTTTCAATCACAACATTTTGACAATGGAACATCGTCCACGGAGGTGAAGGTGAAATCGTCGTGGTTGTTTTAGCATATCCCAATTTTGCAACAAGTGGAGGTGAAGTTTTCTTTGAATGGGTATGCTATAGTTGTTACTTACGATGTAATTCCTATACATATGCAAGCATGTCGTGGTGTTGGATGCATATTGGCTGCTAGAGCAGGACATACAATGAGTTGCTTCAAGTCTAGTTATGCACTTTTATTTTCTGTGGAAAAGAAAAGCGTCAGCAGATCGAATCATGGATGGACTAGCAATACTTGAAGAATCAATAATGACGTGATAAGGCTAGTGCAAAGTTCCAGATGCAACTACAAGCATGAAAGGAGGAAACACTTGAAGAAGAAAAGAGGGCAGCGAAGGTGAGCACTACTTGTGTGCCACCGAAAGACGATGTGCACCATGATGTTGACTATGGGCAGCAAGAGGAGGCACCATTTGAAGGTGATGAACAACAATATGGTTTAAGCATGATGACCAAGAAGATTCAAGTTGATGATGCCTCAATTCTTGCAACGAGGCAGCAAACCAATACGTTCAAATTGGAGTGCAAAATCAGCAACAAAGTTTGCAAGCTTATTATTGATGGTGGTAGCTACAGCAATATCATTAGCAAGGATTTGGTGCAAATTTGGGGATGACAACATGGCGACATCTAGAACCATATTATGTGCAATGGTTGCATAATGTAGGTAAGCTGAAAATTACTCACCGTGTCAAAATTTCTTTTTCAGTGGGAGACTGTCATGACAAGGTGGAGTGTGATGTTGTGCCAATGCACGCATGTCACTTACTATTGGGGCATCTATGGCAGTATGATTGCAATGCTATGCACCACGGGAGGTCCAACAAGTACTCTTTGATGCATGAAAGTAGACCATTCACGTTGTGTCCTATACTAGAGAGTATGATCAATGTTGAATGCATCATCATCAAGGAGAAGGCCATGAAAAATACCCCAAAACCAAGGACGTTTCGCTTGAAGTGGGAGGGGATGATGCGGCAACAAGTACCAAAGTTACTTTGAATTGTGGTTCCAAGCTACAAACTAGAGTTACGTCTCAAAGTGGTGTTGTTTTGCAGCAAGGAGAAACTCAGGAATCCATTTTGGCCGAGAGGAAGGTGAGGAAGGCTGGCCAAGGGAGGGGATTGAAACCCTAATTCAAGGTGCAGCACAGGAGAGGAAGGTTTGAGAGAGAAAGGGCCGAGTGCATGAGGGGAAGTCCCTTGTGTCCAGCCACATGAGGATAGAAGAGAGCATGGCGTGCATAAGGGTGTGTGCGTGGCATAAGGAACCAGCCTGCATGGGGCACGTGTAGCATGAGTTCATGCGGGAAGATTTCCAACTGTGTCAAGCCAGCCAAGCCAAGGAGGCCACAATTATTTCTTTATGGTCAAGAAAGAAGGCCTAAGCTAGGAACAGACCAGGCCAAGCCAAGCCAAGCAAAGAAAGAAGGGCCAAATCAATTGGCCAATTCTTTCTTGAGTGGGAAGAAAGAAAGAGGGATGTAAGGCTGAGCCAATTTATTGTGCGCATCTAGCCAGGAAAGGAGTTGTGTGCTTGCTGGGAGGGGGGAAAGCCATGAGTGCAACTGAGCTAGAAACAAGGGTCGAGCCAAGGTTAGAGTCGGCCAAGCCAAGAAAGACCGTGACATGCAAGAAAGAGAGGGAGACTGAATTAGTTTCCAATTTGGCCAAGCTAGGGAGGACTTCACGTGCATGAGAAGAAGGCCGAGCCAGATAAAAGAATGAGCCAGGGATGGATTGGAGAAAAGCTAGAAGGAGGAAGGGAGCCAAGAACTATATCCAAGCCAACAACAAAGCACGCAACATTTTATCTAAGTGATTACGTCCCAATTGGTTCCATACCAGCTCAAATCAGTAGTTAGGACAAATATGAGTCTGTTTGATTTGTTTCTTTTCTTAGGGATAGAGTCCAAGTCATGTTTTCCCTTTGAGCCTGAGTTAGATAGACCTTAGACTGTGCGTGAGGTTGTCATGGCCGTGCCCATTGAGGCACCTATATAAGGTCAAGGGCGTACCCCATGTAACAAAGATTAGAAATTATGTTTTAGACTATGAATAAAATATAAAAGCCACTTGGCACCATGATTAGTGTGTTCTTGAGATGAGTTAGGAGTTTACTGCTTGAAGAGAGAAGAAAGAGCGAGAATTAGGGTTTTGTGATCTTTAGCAAAGGATAAAGAGAGTTTTGCACAAGTTGAGAATACTTTGTTCTCAGATTGTGCCGAAGGCAATTATCTTGCAATTCGTTCATATCAGACTGGTTTGTGAGGATCCGTAGGTGGTACCATGAAAGATTGGGTTATTCGCACATCAATCGGCGTTCACAGTCGGTTGATCCGTATCAGCACATGCACAATGGAGGCAACGATGGTGTGTTCGACCTCATCGGTGATGGAGACAGAGGTAGCGTGGGCATGTGTAACATCCTGAAAATTTAAGTGCCCGAAAATATGGAGTTTTTAAAATTTTTCTTGCATTTTACTAGCATTCAAATTTCTTCTGAATATTATTTGAAATCTTTGGAGTTTGGTCACCTATAAATGAATGTAACAAGAAATAATATCCCAAGTGAAAATAACAATGGGGCTAGTAAAGGATGTGGGAGCCATATAAAACAATGAATTATGAATTATTAAAAACCAACTTTAGAATTTGAGCTCAAAGCCGAGAATCAAACAACCGCATCCAAATAATGGAATTGAAAATTTAAGTTTTGAAATTTTAAATATCCTATAAAAACCAGAAATCAGTAAGCCTTAATGAGCAAAAGCAATTCAAATTAAAATGTCCAAAATCCAGAACAATTTCTCTACATTCTATTGGCATTTGAAATTTCAGGAGTTTGTGGCGGGCAAAGTAATATGTTGAAAAATAATATTAATAATAGTAATCGAAGCACAGATTAAGACTCAAATTTTAAATGCTATGCAAGAATTAGAAACCAGCAAACCCTAGTATAAATTAAACTGTAGATTTAAATTTAAATTACAAACCCAGATTCTAAAATAAGCCTAGCCCTTCCTTCGTTTTCTCACTTTTTCTCCTCTACCCCACTCTGTTCCGCTCGGGCCCTACCCTTTCTTTCTCTCTCCCCTCTTCCCCTTTTCCTACCGCTGGCCCCCCGGCCTCTCTCCTCTATCCCTTTCCCCTTTCTTCCTCTGCCCACGGGCCCTCTTTTCCCCGGCCTCCCTCTCCCTCCCTCTTTCTTCTTTTCTTCTCCGTATGAGTCGGCCTGCTCCCGGTCCCGTCTTCTTCCTGCCCCGTCCATTCACGCCCGTCGCCTCGCGCCTGCGCTCAACCGCTCCCGCGCCATGCCCTGCTCTACCCCGGCCCCGCCTGCGCGCCACGCCCTGCGCCAACCACCTCCATCGCGTCGCCGTCCCCTCCACCATGCCGCTGCCCACACCGGCGTTACTTTATGCCGAGCTCGTCCTCAGCTCGCCCATCAACCATTCCCCCACCTCCCTACGGCTACAAGTAAGCCACCCGGCTCCCCATTGCCCCCCTGCGCCATCTCTTCCCCTCCCCCACCCTTTTTCCCCCTCCACCGTGAGCAGTGCCGCCGCCGCCATTTCCACCACCTGCTCCCCCTCCGGCACCCTCGTTTCGATTCCCCGCTCGGGGAGACTCCTCTCGGTGCCTTGAGGCTACCCCAAGCGCTGGCCGAGGGTCTCCTTCCTCCCAGTTCGGCGACACCGTGCGCCACCGCCGCCGGACCCCATCCCGCACCGCCAGACCACCACGGGCCCTCCCCGGCTCGATTGACTTCACGGTGAGCATCCCCCAAGACCCCTCCTTGCTTGTGCACAACCCGGTTTCCCCTCTCCCCATGCCGGTGCCGCCGCTCCCTTTTCACCCCCGTCTCCGGCCGCCTAGCTCCACCGCCCGCCCACCTCGCTGCCGCTCCGCCCAAAGCGCCGCCACCCAAAGATCCCCTACCCCCTGAGGCACCTATTTTAGCAGCCACCGGCACCACCCCGGCCGCCGCACGTCTACGACGCCGTCGGCCGAGCTCCGCCTGATGCCTCCTCTGTTCTTCCTCTGCTTGGCCGCAGCAATCTCTCGCTTCTTTTAATTTGATTCCGCCCCCATATCACTAAGTGGCCGCAGCCCAGTTGGTCGTTAGCGTCAGCCCTTGCACTCTCTTGCCAAGAGGTCCCGAGTTCGATTCTGGGGATAGCCTTTTGCCATTTCTTTTTAATTTGATTTTTGCAGTCCATTTTAAGAAAGGAAAATGTTAGAAAATTATAGAGTAATTTAGAGAAGCTAATAAATTTAATTAGGATACAAAATAAGGTTACTTAGGAATTAATATTTTGACTATTTGTTGTATGAGCAACTAATATAGCTTAAATATTATTTGAGGTCTAATTACAACCAAAGGTATTAATAAGGTATGGTTTTGTTTAATGTCTAAATAAGGATCCTAATTAAAAATATACTCAAGTTACGTTAGGGGAAATAATTTAGGAAAAACCAAAGATAATGGAGGTATGCACAACTAGACTTTAAATATACATCCGAGAATAGAGTTATATGTAAATAAACAAGTGGCTAATGGAAAATAATTTAGTAACACATAAAACAAGATGCAATATTAGTTGTACCTTTAGAACCCGAGTCTATTAACATCCAAAAATGTTTAAAGACAAAATCCGGACTGGCTACTTGTAAAAATGGATTTATGTACGATAATCATAATAGCAACCTCGAGTATGACCAATTATTCACAAGCATACTAGCTTGTTATATTGACTTAAAATAGTTAGGGAATGATTTAATACGAGACCCCTAACCTTTTACCATAAGTATTAACATAAGAATTGAAGATTTCATGGTGAATAATTAAATAAATCGTATATATACATATACATATACATACATGTATATGTATATATACCTAATCCACCAGCTGTTAATATTTCCCCAGACTCAAATTTTAATTGAAGACAACCTTAGCATACTGTTGATAAATAAATCTTAGCAGGTGACTACTTAAATATTATAATTTGATACAACCAGCCAGACCTTACATAAATGGGTTTATTTCTAGAATTAAACCGCACTGAATGATAACTAAGGATACGTAGGATAATAATGAAGGTTAAGTCAAAGAGCATCATTAACTAAAAATTTTATTGTCATATATAAATAAAAATCCTTTGGGTCATTAGTCATTAAAATAGTCTTGCTAACTTGCATTTTAATGAACAAGGTGAGAATAAATATAAAGATAATAAAATAAGCTATTAAATAAAAGAATCTATTAATAACAAGATCGGGTCATTGTATTCCGTCGTCAGCTATACCAAGCTATCTCCGAATGCTAAACAAAAATGATCTCATGGATATACCTTTGCCATGACCCATCCTTGATCTCCATTTCGACAAGTTTCCATGCCATTTCCCACTCACTCCAACAACTCCAACACCAACAATACTCCGCGTCCAATCAACCTTGTCTCTAATCACCTGTTTAATCATAATAAAAATTAACCAAGCTCAATTAGATTTATTTGGACCTTTGAGTTATTTGCACTATTTGGGTTCAGTTGCTTAGCCCGTAATTAGAAACTGGAGTCCTGAAGATTCTACGGATCAAGCGTGGTCAGAGCGAAGTGAAGATAAAGAATAGCAGCTCAAGAGAAAGCATGTGTGAGCTCAAGACCGCGGTAAACCGCACAAGGCGAGTCAATACTTTGATCATGTTGAACCTACATTTTCTGCAAATTATTTTTGTTTAAATTATCAAACTGCATGCTGTTATTTTATATGCAAATACATGTTTAATTTATGATTCTAGTTATATGCCCATTGTCTACCTTGATTAATATTACACCTCCTTTGGAATATTTGAATATGTGAACCTTGTCGCCTTAGCAAAATTATAATAGTAACCTTTCAAAGATAAGTCCGTAACTATATGCCATGCTTAGTATTGCTTAGATACTCATGGGCGCGAGAGCGCCCAAGCATCACGTTTAATCCTGAGAAAAATTTGGTTGTGCAGTCGTGGTGGTAATGGCTGGTATATGTTGAATATGATTATTTTGTGCTCCCAAAAACCCCAAATTGCTTATTTATCTGGGCGGATGGTTCGGGGGTATGGTGCAGGGGTGCATGAGAGTGTGGTTTGTGGTAGAACCGTCCAGATAACCCTAAGGACTGAATCTTGTCATGACCTCCTATGTAAAACCAGTGCAACCACAAGTCTGTAAAGTATAACTTGGCCTAGTAAATTTACCGGACCCCGAAAGTCATCATCATCGATGGAGGAGAAGTGGTGGTGCAAGTAGCGATTCTGGGTGACGGCTTGAATGGGACACTCTTTGTGAGTGAAGTTCTTCTGCGGCGTGCTAGCGATGCAGGGAGTCATTGCTAGGCGCATAGGAGGAACATCCGCACAATGTATGGGACCCACCGCAAGTGGGAGTGGCCCATAGGGTGAGATGATGGACGGGCGAGTACTTTGAGCAGTTCTTGTGATAGCTTGCTCAACCACATGTCCATGGAATCGTGTGGGAACGAGTAAAGCTGTCTCTTGTGGGTAAAGTGTGCAAACTCTGCAGAGTCAAAACTATTCGAATAGCCATGCCCACGGTCAAGGGCGGACATGGGAACTTAACCAGATATAGTTCTATTTCAAAAACTTTGTGGGTGGAATTGAAAAGTGGAGGGCAGTGGAAAGTCCTGATTTGAATTGTCCTGAGTGTCGTCCCAGTGGTAAGTTAAGCGGTTATAACGCTGAAAGATGCTATATGGTGCGGATGCCATGTAACGATGGATGGAATCTGGATCGCTATTATTATTGCATTCTCTTACACATTATGTTTTTGGTCAAAACTGCTAGGTCTCAGGAAATTTCTATGTATTATATTCTAAATAATGATAATACTTCTCACAAAATAAAATGTCAGGAAGAATAAATAGAGTCGTAAGAAAAGAAGTTGGATGTTTGTGGTAAATACATAAAGATGTCGGTGGATTTACGTTGATCATAAAAAGGAAACGATAGTGTGGATTCTGTGAGAAATAAGTTAGCAGAGTCTAAATGAATAGATAGGCTAGATAGATGATTTGAATGATTTTTGGAGAATTAAGTAGTGCAAAGGTAATTGCTGGATCAATTTTTGGGAGATATTGGTGATAATGGGATTAATAGGATTTGATCGATTACTAGATGAGTCAATTGAATTGTTGGGAGTTTGGAGATATGATAATTGGAGTATAAACTTGATCAATGAAATTCTTGGTGAAGGTATACTAGTGGATTAGTTAGAAATAGATAATGGAAAATAAGGTTGATTATTGTAAGAGCAAATTGTGGTTGTGGATCAATAGCAAAAGGAATGGGTTGATAGGAATTTTGGAATACAAAAGATATTGGTGGATTATATAATTGATGATATTCACTGTTTGGAGTTTTAGACAGCACTCAATATAGAAAGTGTGTGTTCGGTGGATTAATCAAATGATATTAGATAGATGATGTCACTAGCTGTTTGGAGTTTTAGGCAACAATTGATCGGTGGATTATATAAATTATGATACTCGCTGTTTGGGGATTTAGGAAACAATTGATTGGTGGATTGTATAGTTGATGTTATTCGCTGTTTGGAGTTTTAGACATCAGTCAATATAGAAAGTATATGATCGATGGATTAATTAAATGATGTCACTCGCTGTTTGGAGTTTTAGACAGCAATCAATATATAAAGTGTATGATTGGTAGATTGTATAAATGATGTCACTTGCTGTTTGGAGTCTTAGACAGCAATCAATTTGGAAAGAGTATATTCGGTGGATTAAGTAATGATGACACTCGTTGTTTGGAGTCTTAGACAGCAATCGGTAAGGAAAAGGGTGTCTTTGGTGGATTAAGTCAATTATGGCAATCGCCATGTGGAGTTTAGGTAGAATTAATAACACTATGATTTAATAATAATAATGCTTCTAAAAGCGATTTTTGGCAAATAAAATAACCCGAGCCTCTCCTTTGATAAGCCATACATACTATTTATTTGCATCCTGTGTATTGGCTCGCGGATAGGGGCGGATCCAGCGGTGGGGCGGGGGCTCGAGCCCCTACCGCTACCGGACCCTTGGAGCCCCCCTAAACTTTTAGCCATAGATGTATAATGTAGAAGGGGCTGAGGTCGAGCTGAAGGTACTTCAGCCCCTCCAAAAAATTTTCCTAGATCCGCCACTGCTCGCGGAGCACGGTGGTTAGTGTGCTCACACTCGCTCTCATAACAAATCCAGAAGCAGGAATCAGATCACTACGCTTCAGCAATACTTTTGGTTATGATGGAGAAGAAGATGAAGTCAACAAGGGCTAGGTCGCGAACCTCTAGTTGGCTGCCTGTGGGCATGTCCTGAGGGTCCCACCTGTGTGCTTCGTTTCCGCTGCTGCATCTTATTGATTTCGGCCTAATCGGCTCATGAGTAAGTTATTATTAGATTTACGCTTCCGCTTGATATGTACTTTGATATTCAGAACTGTAATATGTGAGCATTATCTACTGATCCAGGGAATAGTGCGGTGGAATCACAGAGGATGCCGGATTGTAAAATCTGGGCTCTTACAGCATGAATCTTCAAGCATATTCTGAGGTTAGGAAATCGACTAATTTCCAAAAAAAATGTTCGACATATTTCTAGCAGTTCTGTATTATTTAACAGGAGGCATGCAAATAAAATTTGAATTGTTTGCTCCTGATCTCCTGTACATGCATGTTCTTTTCACAACCTGTTGGTCTTACTTACAGTTTAAAATTTTAACTAAACTAATATTACGTATTCTTCTTCATTTTATATTGAAGCACTCTTGAGAGAAAAGTTGCAATATGTATATATAATAAATCACCACAATTGGATGCTTTCGTGATTCCTGTTTTTGCATGCTTTGGGAACATTATACAAGTCCCTTGAAACCAATAGTCAATCTGAGCAGAAACACATAAATAAAAAATTGTCTACATATATAAGTAATTAACCGAGACGAATATGAAGAGATTAATCTATCTTTCTAGTATTGGCCGCCTTCTTTTTATATTCTTTTCTTCATCTCCTGATGTCACCAACCTCCCCATTCCTATTGCGCATATTTAATTTGCATATATAGTGTTGTTGTTCTGGCAGTTAAGTTTTAGCATTTCCTTCTTCATACATGCCATTACTGACATGGGGCCATGCATATGCATCAACATGTCAGTGTGCATGCACTTGGTAAATAAAATGGGCCTACACACTGTAGAAGCACCTGCTACACGCCTTCACTTGATCTCAGGCTCTCAGTCCTCTAAATCCTCCAATGCATGAATTCAGCCTACAGCATGGTACACAGCAGAACGCGCAAGAAATTATAGATAAGCTACTGTACGATTAAGTATGGTGAGTCAGAGAGAGGGTGAATGAATCTTTCAAAATCTTTCTCTAAATATCAACAACAACAAGCAGTGGAAACACAAATTCATAATCTCATCAAAACCCTAAACCAAAGAATGCAAAATCCCAGAAATTCAAAGTCATAAAGTCAGACCTCTAGCTAGGAGTAGTCAGACCGGAAATTGCTGGTGGTTAGACCATGGCAAGGGTTAGTCAGACCTCTAGCTACATGGCGGTCATATCGGAATGAACAATAAAATTAGGCAAATGAACAGTAAATTTAGCATTATTTCAAATCTAAGAATTCATGTAACTTTTCATTCGATGATCCAAATGACTTGAAAATTGGTATGCACCTTCTCTACGATATCACAAACCTATTCTAATCAATGATCGAGAGAATCTTTATCAAAGTTGTGAGTTGTGACCTTTTTCCATTTAAGTGAAGGGTGCACTAAAACCAAGCAAAAAGGGAAATCGTGATCTGCTCTTACTTTTAAGTCCTAGATGATTTTGATTGGGTTCTCACATGTTATAGAAAACTAGATCATAGCATGAATTTGATCCAAAATACCTATAAGACCAAAACCCAAAAATCACCTCTCTCTTGAGAAAAACCGAGAAAACTCATGAACTTTCTCTAGATCATGCCTAGATAGATGGGATCTTGTTTTTAGGAGACATCTCCATTTCTTACACGTTCTTGGCACCAGAAAACTAAAGATGAGAGAAATCTAAACAAAAAACCAAGAAAATCAAAAGAACAAGAAGGGATCTATGGCACAACTCACTTGGGTAAACTTGGATGTTTATTTTACTTGGAGAGAAATATTTTACAGCTAATCTCTCAGGATAGCAGAGCTCTAAGTCTAGAGCACACACACAAAAGGCTCCAACACAAACAAACCATAACCCTAATATCTCAAGTCATTCACATGACTGAACACAACACAAGGCTTATATAATGTAGACTCCTCACCTCTCACTTAACCTTAACAACTAGCTACTCTTAGTGGATCACATTGCTTACATATGAAAAACCCGGTAACTCATACACAAACGGATTTTATTCTCACATACACTTGCACATTTTTTAAAACGTGACTTTCACAAGGCTCCAATAGCCCGATAATACATTCTATCTACAAAGACGTGACATAAACCACTTAGGTCAGCGCTACAGTTTTGCAAACCACAACTCCATCCGATTTCAGATAATTTCCTCAATTACCACCCGCTGATCTTCACGATGATGTGATGCCCATGACTTGTCATCAAGATCGTACGCTTGTGCTGAGACCGTCGCCACTTGAAACGCCCAAGTCTCATAGCACACCAATATCACACCATAGTCCGTGATGCTCAACATCTTGCAACCAAAATCGTATGACTGCTCCAAGGAACATCATCACTTGAAATGTATAAGTCCAATTGGCACACCACATGCACGTATTGCCTCCCCATGATATTTGTCTTTCTCCCATACTTCTCAGTTTGAGATATTGCTCCATCCAAACTTATGCGACACGTCATGGCCTCGAGATCCCTTTCGTAGCTTCAGTCTCACTGCTGGCCGCAATAATCATCAAAGCACCTGCACACCAAAGAACAAAGCAATCTATCCTAGTACAAATGACATGCACAACTCTCCATTATTAAACCATATGCATGGATCTACGCCATGACTGATACTTGCATGGACACACCATGGCTAACACTACATAGATACTGTCATGACTCACAACCAAAACAACGGAACACCCTCCACTCAACTCAGCTCAGTGGGGATTGGTCTAACCGTGGCTAGCAAGTTGGTCAGACCATCCTAGTCCCACCGGTCAGACCGCAGGCCAATGCCAGTCTAACCACAACCCATCCGCGATCAGACCATCATTCCAGGGCGGTCTGACCGGTGCTTCCAGACAGCACAGGTGAAATAGCAAAAACACAAAAATCAAACTCAATTAACCAAACCAAAGTATAAGCAATATCAAATACTCATCACTCTCATAGGTCTACCACCACATGGTCTTACAGCTATAATGCTACATTCAGCAATGAATTAATGATGACAAAGTTAGGGACAATGGCATGCATCTCATTAGCAAGTTATGATGGGTATCAGATGCCAATTCATTCTCTGGTCGATTTGAGGTTGAATTTTACAAGAACCATCATCGGATTTGGATTGAAGAGTCATCAGTACTTTAGTTCTGCCTTTTTATGGCCTTGTCATTGTTGGTTCAAGTTCGAATATATGCCCAAGTCTATACTAGTTAAATCAAGGCTCAGACATCAAGTGATAAGCTACTTCAGTTTAAGAGAAACCACCATTAATTGGTCAATCAATCATAATTCAAAGTTGACGATGAAGAATCAATAAATCAGAGGCACGAGGTTAACTGAAACCTAAGTCCCATTAAATCAAACCACTGAAAAAAAAACTAGAAAAAGCAAACCTGACAGTGCCACATTAAAAAATATTAGTGTTCTCTCGTCAACAACATGATGAGCGAGAGATGATCATTACTGATCTTGATGACACCTTCAGTAAACTAATGGAAACTTCCTCTCCTCTCACAAGCTGTGATAATTAGCATAGCATCACACCGCTTGGTGCTATCTTTAGGCCTTTAAAATGGATTTGATAATATTAACTCTCCCATGTCCGTACCAAGAGGAAGGCACAAGTCCCAGCCTTATGTCATCATGTACACTCATTAGGACAGGTGGTTCTATTTAATCCTTGCACACTAGGTACTTTAGCCCATTAAACAAAACTGATGCATCATCAAGTTGTTGTGCTAGCTTCTCAATCATTTGACACCAGATGTTCATGTTTTAATTCATCCCCCCCCCCCCCCCAAAAAAAATTACAACGAATATTCTTACTTGGCATTATATAGTTAGGGATTAGGACATCTCTTTTTTTCTTGTTGCGAGGACGAAGGACATCGAGTTCATGTTTTGATGTAAGGATTCTTATTATACAAATTGTATTTTTTTAAGCTTTGAGGTCATGTCATCTCAAATGTTTTCTACATGTTTATATGATCACTAGAGTCTTAAAGCTCATTTTTTTAAGAGCTAACGCGCCTAATTCATCTATGCATCCACTGATATGTTACTTGCTGATCTGATTAAGGAACAATTTGTAAGTACATGTGTTGGTTACTGAGGTAGTGGTTTGACTGGTTGTGGCAATCATGATGTTCCTCACACTTTGGTGCATTGTTACAACCAGCAATGTGTGATGCAGAGTTGCAGTTTTGGAGTTGCTTTAAGAGAGCTGTTTTCTGATATATTGTGCAAGTCAAAGATGGTCCACCGACCCACAATGCATGCTGGTACATGTCCCAACCTAAATTAAGTAATGTAGTACTCTAGCTTGCCACCATTTGCTTATATCCTATTTCCCTTTTTGGAGGGCTTGACATTTGATAATTTGCCCTCCTAATTAAGCTAATTGGGGTTAGCAATGCAACGGAATTATGGACTTCCATAACAATGTACACTATAAATACCAAACAAACTCTGTTACTGTTGGGATATCAAAAGATCAGAACTGTAGATTGCTTCCCTCATCTTTTCCCTTCTTTCCCACCCTTTTCTAGAAAGTTATATGGAACTCAACCTTTTTAAGACTTAAAAAAATTAGTAGCCATCCACTTGCACCCTTTTCTAGACAATACATAGTTTGTTGTGATCTAAATAGCACTTTCACTAGTTATGGCTTAGTGTAATACTTGGAAAATCATTTTAGATAATCTCCATGACTCCTAATGCTTAAAATGAGTAAATTATAGTCACTCTATTTCATCCGTGCTCTATTTTCTTCCATGCATCTTGATGACTCTATTGCTAAAAGGGGGAGAATGGTAGAGAAAAAGGCATTAAGTGGTGCAAAAGGCATTAAAGGGGGAGAAAGGGGTGCAAAGGCATTAAAGGGGGAGAATGTTTGGTCATCTTGCTATGAAAATGGTCATGGTGAGTAATTGCTCTTTTCTTTGGACCATGAGCAAGATTGGGTTTTTGTGAGGTTTTAGGTGTGATTTGGAGCTTTTTGTAGAAAACTTGCTCTTTCTTATTGTTTGCTCTATTTCACACTTTGTCAACATGGTCATGAGTTCCTTCTTCACTTCTGTTCAACCATGTGTAGCTTGGTTTTTGAGGTTTGTGCAGAAGTTTGCTTTCTTCGACTTGGTGGTCGGTAGATTCTATGACTTGGTGGTCGGTAGGCTCTACGACTTCTGGTTTTATGACTTGGTGGTCGACAGGTCTGATCCGTTCAATCGGTTGTGTACGACTAAGTGGTTGAACGGTCTAATCGGTAAAACAACCACAGAGTGCCTGAATGATCATGTGTGATCGATAGTCATAGCCTACGGTCGATGGTCGTAGCTCTGCCTAGTCATGATCGATGGTCGTAGGCTGTGGTGTTTGGTAGTCGTAAAGCGTGGTGATCGATAGTCGTAGCGATCAATTGCAGAAATCGTAACGATGTGATCGATAGTCGTAAGTCATAGCCATCAGGTTTGGTAAGTTGTAGCCGCTATGAGCGATAGTCGTAGCGATCGTCATGGTAGTCGTAGCGATCGTCGTGGTAGTCCTAGCGATCTATGCGTAAGTCGAAGCCTGTGTGATCGGTGATTGTGGCTACCGATTGTGGTAGTCATAAGTCGTAGCGACCAAGTTTGGTAAGTCATAGCCACTATGAGCGATAGTTGTAGCGATTGTTGCGATAGTCATAGCGATCTGTGCGTAAGTCGAAGCCTGTGTGATCGGTAATCGTGGCTATCGGTTGTGGTAGTCGTAAGTCTGTAAGCGGTGGTCATAGCATCTGCTACATGGTCTTAGCATCTATTTTATGGTCGTAGCGACCTATGTGATGGTCGTAGCGTCTACTACATGGTCATAGCATATGTTTCTTGGTCGTAGTAACCTGTGTGATGGTCGTAGCAGTCTACTGAGTGGTCGTAGACTACTGGTAGGATCTCGTGGGCTTCGAGTACCTCATCCCTTGAGCATTCGAGTACTCATAAGCTGTACCAATCCAGTCATGAGATGAGGTTGTTCACTAGAATACGTTTTGATTGTGCAAATTGATGATCTATGTGCATCATGTGGTGCTATGTGATGGTTTGCTTGTTGGTGTTAGTTGCAGGACTTCGGAGCTAGGTCATGGTGAGGCGTAGGAGGACTGGGACTAGGCACAGGGAGGTGTTGAGGTCCAGAACGGTCAGGGAGACATCGAAGATGATCGAGGCTGGTGAAGTGGTTGCAAGCCAGAACAACGAGGAACCAGAGCGAGGGCTACTGGAGGTGGACATGACAGGCAACGACAAGGTGGATTGGGACTAGGCTCCGGGAGGAGTCGAGGTCTATCCGGTCATGGATGCCGGGTGCGTCATCAACGAGGAGAAGCATGTGGTGCACCAAGTGACTTGGGTCATTTGCAAGCGAGGATAGTTTGATGGGATCTGGACGCGTGAGAGGCTTAACGACAAGTCATTGGGGCCACATGTAAGCTACTTTGAGATACGTGCGTGAGTAAAACCCGGTGTTAGGTAGGGTTAACGGGTTACCCCTAGTTTGGACTAATGGTTGGATCCATTAGGTCTAAGGTTCGTTTGTGAGCCTTTAAAAAGGGGAGAGGAGGCAAGAGTTAATTGAGACTTGAGGCAGACCGTAAGTAGGTCTGGTTGTGGCTAGCTCTTCCTCCCTCCATGGTTATTAGGTTAGAGAGTGGGTGTTGGCTCTAGGTTAGAGCTTGGTCCTCCCAAGGGGAGTGTTTGTGAAACCAGTCATCAGTGCAATACATCAAGTTTTCATCTACTGCTTGTGTAGTATTTATCCGATTGAGTTCGCTTCGATTTGGTTCTTCCTCTATTCTTCTTGTTCTTCTATTCTTTGGTTGTTTCTTTTCCGTCTTGATCTGAGAGGAAGTTCTTGCTTGCCTTGTTGATGATCTGACTTGCCTAGTGTTGGGGAATCATACTCAAAGCCATCTTGGCTAGTCTATTCCCACAAGAATGGTTTGATTGTCTTTTCACCCTCTCGGCTTTGATTTTCTACGCTCTTGGAGAAATCGCTGAAAGATCTCTATTTGCTTGCTATGTTTTCAATTAAAGTTTAGAGCAGTCTCTTGAGATCTTAATCTTGTTGCGTACAAAGTTTCATAGCCAGTTGATCTTTTAATCAAAAGTTCTTTGGAATTTGGATCTTGCGGTCATGCGCCTCACAGGCCTTCCTCTGTCCTTCCAAGAATGTTACAACCGCTTCTAGTTACAACCACGATCAAGTCTCTCATTGCAGCGCTTTACATTTTGACCACGTTCACTCTTTCGATTCCTACGTGTTCTTCGGTTTTCTTTCTGAACTAATTCAATGTCGAGACCCGAATATACAAATTCGGACTCTACTGTGTACTCTGCACTAGTCCAGGATCACGCTAGTGCACACAGCGTAAACAAAGATAAATATCATCCACATCACGATATTCTAAAGGAAATCCAAATTATATTAATAACCAGCAGTGCGACCTTATGGCCAAGCTTACAATTATTAGCCTGAAGGGCTTTAAAGAAATCCAAAATTAGCGTAGTAGCCACTCGACATGCCCAGTGCAATCGATGGGAGCGAAGTCCTAATCCGTGAAGTCCTCGTAGTAGCCTCCCTCTAGCAACTCCTGCCGATCTGGTCCCTCCTCCTCAACCCGAGCAACATGGGCATAAAGCCGTGAGTACATTGGTACTCGACAAGTCGTTTGTAACAAATGAATGCAATATATTATGCAAAGCTTAACAATGGATGGCTGAAAGGTTAGTTTTGCATGAAGCGACAATTTGAAGTAAATACAATATATAGATTGAAAAGCATATTTAACAACAGACACTAAGTAAATATATCAAAGGAATTGAATACAACCACAAGTGAACTAACCATTCACTTCCCATCTCAAACCAATCAAATTTTCATAAAGACTCTACCCTCGTATGAAATCACCGAGCATTGTCCATGACCGGGACACGGCTATTCGAATAGTTTTACACTCTGCAGAGGTTGCACAACTGTACCCACACGATGTGATTAGCCTCAGCTTAAGGAAATCACAACAAGGCTTTTACAATGATCCATCTCCACCCGATCCCACTCGCTAAGGATTAGCCGTCGAGTAGGGTAACCCCCTAGTCGATAATTGCCCCCTCTTGCGCCACACAACATCAGTAGTAAAACCAAAGTAGAGACTTCTCAAATTATTATGCCAGGTCTATCCCATACTAGACATGTGGTTTGCACGATTAAGCTCAGATCAATGGCGCACAAAGTTAAGTCCTTAACAATTACCAGGCGAAGCATCCACATCCCAATGTGCATCCAAAGACCCCTTTTCGCACGATCATTCGCCCAAGTGAAAGCCAAGTTTGTATAACCAATGCCCATGACACTACCCATGTCATGACATACCAATTTTATAACTGTGGCTAACCACCACGTTCAAGTAAATCATTAAGTCGAGATTAATTAACCACATGTGATGACAGATCGAACTAATAGGAAGCGAGCTAAGCGATCGAGCGTAACCCCATGTGACAATTATTATTTTATCACTAAATAATTCCCAATCCTAAGGTGTCAATGGATTCATGGTAGTCAAATTATCATGGAGGATTTAATCAATTAGGAGTATAACTACCAATACAAGGTTTTATTAATAAATAGCAATGCATGATAATTTGAAACAAAATAATACATAATAGATTGAAATCTGGGTTCAACATGATCAAAGAATACGACTTGCCTTGGCCTTGCTCAGATGAGGGCTCTTGGTCTTCAAATCCAACTTCCGCTCCCTCGAACACGCGATCTAACGAGAGAAAACGAGACGAAAAGAGAAAATAAATTCAAATAAAATTCAAATGAACTCCAAAAACTTTCAAACCTGAACCAAAAGGTAGAGCTCAATTTTAGATGAATTTAGAAAAAGAACGGGTCAATCGGAGCTAGGATGAGGAGAACGGGCTCTTGGAAAATTGGATTTTCTGAAAATCAGGAAAATTGGAAAAGTGCACTGTCTTTGTGGACCGGCGCACGGAGGCTGAGTCTACGGTGAACCAGCGCCGAAAGCAGTGCGGGCGGCGGCAGCGCGCGGCGACTAGGGCTGAGTGGCGGTGGCGTGGCGAACCGCATAGCGTTAGGTGGCGTGGCGGCTTGCGTGGCGGCTTCGGAGAACACCTGGTGAGGCGTCGGACGGGCGTAGTGCGGCAGCGTGGGCGCATCCGGGCGTCGGCCCAGAATCGGCTCAGGTCTGGCTCGGGCGGCGGCGGGACCCACAAGGCGGCAGCACGGCTCACATGGGCCGGCGCCGCGGAAAGCGAAGGGCGCGCGGCGCGGCGTCGATCTTGGCGTCGCGCGTGCGAAGCGGCGCTTGGCGGCGCGGCCGAGCGGCGGCGCGGCGCGCCCAGCGCGGCGGCGCGGCGCGATGGCGGCTGGCGGCGGCGAGGTGACGGCGGCGGCGAGGTGGCGAGACGGCGGCGGCGGCGGGCTCACCGGCGATGGCGAGCAGCGACGAGCGGCGGCGAGCTCTGGCGGCAACGGCGGCGCAAAAAGATGACGAGCGGCGGCAGCGGGCGAAAGCTCCGGCGAAAAAGCGGCGGCGGCGGCGGCTCGGGATCACGAGCGAGCGGCGGCGGCTTTATACGGACCGAGGTGTCGCGGCGACGGACGGCGGCGGAAATCCGGCTTCGAGCGGGAAGACGAGTCGGTCGAGACGACTGACAGTGGGCCCCACCCGCCGGTGGCGCGGTGAGCGGCGGCGAGATGCGGGCGCGGCGCTGGCGCGGCGGATGGCGGCCACGTGGCGATCATCGGGGAGGCCAAGCGGGCGCGGCGGCGCGCGGATGCTGACAGCGTGTACGAGCGGGCGCGCTGGCAATGGTGGAGCCGAGGCGGGTTGGGCGGTGGTGGGTTTCGACCATGGCCGGTTGGGGATTTTAGTATTTTCTTTTTCATAAATTCATTTAAATCCTTTTGAGCTCTAGAAAATAGCAAATAAATCCAGAAAAATCCAGAAAAAATCCAATAAATTCCTTGAGACACAAGGAACTCAAATAAAATAACTTTGGCAAATGTTCATGTTCAGATTATTCATATTAAATCCTTTTAATTCATAAAATTTCATTTAAGCTTTAATTAATTTCAGAAAAAAAAATTCAAATGGTGAATTTTATTTTAAAAGCTTCAAAAATACTCTGAAAATCAGGATGTTACAAACCTCCCCTTAAACGGAATCTCGACCCGAGATTACGGCTCTCTAAAGAATAGGTTTGGAAACTCAGCTTTGAGATCCTCCTCGCTTTCCCGTTTGCTTCCTCCTCTGAATGATTGCTCCATGAACTTTGCAAAACGAGCGACTCTTCTTCTAGTGACTCGCTCGACACTTCCAAGATTTTGATGGGATGCTCTTTATAGGACAGATCCTCCCGGAGATCCACGACCTCAATTGCACTTTGCTTCCTCGGCACTGCAAGCACTTCTTCAATTGAGACACATGAAAAACATCGTGTATCCGCTCAAGTTCTCGGTAGCTCCAGGTGATAGGCAACTTCTCCTTGCGCTTCAAAATCTTGAATGGCCCCACATACCTTGGTGCTAGCTTTCCCTTCATTTGAAAACAACACCTTTGAAAGGTGTGATCACGAGACACACATAATCATTGGGCTCAAAGCTTAAATCTCTTCGAGTATCGCATAACTCTTTTGCTGGCAGCTGCTTTCACCTTTCTTGAATCAAGCGCACTTTTCTTGACTTCTTGCAAACACTCGCCCAAAATTTGCCTTTCTCTGTTTCTTTCCAATTGAGAGGGTCCTACACTTCCGACCATACAAAGCCTCAACGGTGACATCCATAAGCGGCACGTAATCGTTGTTGTAGGAAAATTCTGCAAAGGTAGGCAATTGTCCCACTTAGCTCCGTGATCCAAAACACATGCTCTCGCATATCCTCTAGGATTTGATTTACACGCTCTGTCGACCATCGATGCGTGGGTGATAAGGCGTGCTGAAATTCAGATGAGTACCCATCGCCGTGGAAACTACTCCAAAATCGTGAAGTGAATGCGATCCACGATCCGACACAATCCTCTTAGGAACTCCATGGAGACTCACAATTCGGACATATACAATTCGCCAACTTATCTCGAGAATATGTGGTTTTGACTGGAAGGAAATGGGCTACCTTTGTCAATCGATCCACAATTACCCATATCGAGTCGTAACCTTCCTTGGTCTTGGGTAGACCTGTGATGAAATCCATGCCCACATCTTCCCACTTCCACTCGGAATTTTCAACGGTTGCAACAATCCTGCGGGTCTTTGATGCTCTGCTTTCACTCGCAAACATCACATAGTGCTACATACTCTGCTATTTCTCGCTTCATACCGCCACGGTACTTATCCTTGATGTCTGATACATCTTGGTACTGCTGGATGAATTGAATATAATGACTCGTGTGCCTCTTTAAGCAACAATTGCTTTAACTCTTCCTTATTGGGTGCGCACAATCGCTTCTTGTACCATATGATACCACGATCATCCTCCACAAAACACATCGCTTTTCCTTCCTTCAATCCAACCTTGATCCATTGGATATTTTCATCCTCGGTTGCGCTTGCGAATCGACTATCAAGGTCGGTTGCAAGTCCAAAGCGACCAACATCCTTCTTCAACCAACTCCAAGCCGAGCTTTTGGAATTCCTCGTGCAATCTTGGTTGACTCTCCTTGACCATAATTGTGTTGCAATATACCTTCTGCTCAGCGCATCGCCACTCGTTGGCTTTTCGGGTGATAGTGGATTCCAATGTCATAGTCCTTTATCAACTCCAACCATCTTCTTTGTCTTAGGTTAAGGTGCGATTGGGTGAAGATATACTTCAAGCTCTTATGATCCGTGTAGATCTCACATCATTACCCATCGGTAGTGTCGCCATATTTTGGGGCATGCTGGCTATCTGCTAACTCCAAATCGTGCGTGGTAGTTCTCCTCATGTGGCCTCAACTGACGCGATGCATAAGCTACCACTCTTTTGTCTTGCATCAATACGCACCCTAAACCTTTGCGGGAGGCGTCACAATAAATCTCAAAATCTTTCTTGATGTCAGGCAAAATTAAGACTGGTGCTGTTGTCAGACTTTCCTTTAACTTCCGAAAACTCTTCTCGCACTCTGGCGTCCATTCAAACTTCTTTTCCTTCTTTAGTAGCTGGGTAAGGGTTCGGGCTACACTGGAGAACCCTTCAATGAATCTCAGATAGTAACTTTGCCATTCCTAGGAAGCTTGGACTGGGTCAGCGGCGTGGGTGCCTTCGGTGAGCACATCTTGTACTTTCCACGAGTCAACGGACACTCCTCTGCTTGTCAACACATGACCCAAAAGGCAACTTCCTTCATCCAAAATTCACACTTGCTGAACTTAGCATACAACTTGTGCTCCGCAATCTTTGCAATACCAATCTCAAATGCTCCTCATGCTCCTCCTCATTCTTGGAGTAGATCGAATGTCATCAATGAACACAACGACAAACTTGTCCAAGTAGTCCATGAACACCTTGTTCATCGGTACATAAAGTAGGTGGGGCATTGGTTAGCCAAAGGACATCACGGTGAACTCGTATAATCCATAACGAGTTGAGAAGGCTGTCTTGGGTATGTCCTCGTCGAATCCTCATTTGGTGATACCCGATCTCAAATCAATCTTGGAAAACACTCCGGCTCCTTTTAATTGATCGAGCAGATCATCAATTCGAGCAACGGTACTTGTTCTTGATGGTAACTTCATTGAGAGCTCGGTAATCCACACACATCGCGGCTACCATCCTTCTTCTTGACGAACAATCTGGTGCTCCCACGGAGAAGTCTTGGTCGACATACCCTTTATCCAATAACTCTTGTATCTGCTTCTTTAATTACGCTAACTCATTGGCGGGCATTCGGTAAGGTCTCTTGAAATTGGTGAGGTGCACGGTGCTAACTCAATTGCAAACTCTACTTCTCTTTTGGTGGCATCCGGGAGATCATCGGGAAAAACATCGGGATATTCTCGCAACTGGTACTTCATTTAGGGCAATCCCTTTACTTTGGCACACCATCACTTTTTCTTTTGCTTCATGTCGGCTTCAAATCTAACCTTGCTTCCATCGGGACCGTCCAAAGTATTGCTCGGCTTCCACATTCCAATCTCGCTTGATGCTTCTTGAGCCAATCCATACCCAAAATTACGTCCAAAGGCGGATATTCAGCACAACCAAATCTGCGAGAACTCTACTCCTTGGATGGCTATCCTAACTTTGGGGCATCCTAGGTTTGTACTCATCTCGAGCACAGGGATTGAACCAATAAAATGGAACCAAGTGCAACGACTTCCAACTTATGCTTTAGAGCAAAACTCAGAAACAAGCGAATGTGAAGCTCGAATCAAACAAAAGCGTGGCGGTCTGAATTTCTCGGAACTTACCAATCACCACATCCGCGCTGCTTGAGCCTCCTCCATGGTGGCGTGGTTCACGGCCACGCATCACGATCTGCGATCCTTTGTTGGGTTGATTTGATCCTTGAGGTGCTCGCGTCCCGATCTGCTGCGAAGTGCGGTGCGGTGTGGCTCCCAAGCCGGCGGCCCGGTGTCAATGCGGTATTTTGCGGGCATTTGTTGGCATAATGTCGTCTCATTGCATTTGAAACAAGTATTGCGACATGGGCTTGGTAATCCTCTGCTGTTGGCTTCCCACCGGATTTGGTTTTGGCGTGAAAGAAAGCGACGGGGCCGTGCGGGGAGTTTTGAATCCCGGCTGAGGAACTCGAGTGGCTGAAAATTACAGCGGGCTCTCGAGCTTGGTGCATCTGTGATCCTTGCTGCATCATTCTTCTCTTGCGAGATTCTTCCAACTCGCGATGACTTTCCTCAATGAGCATTGCTTTGTCCACCATGTTTTGGAAGCGGCATAATCATGTCCCACTACGAACTTTCAATCTGGGTTCAATCCTTTCTTGAACCTCTTACGCGAGCATCATCGTGGCGACATCTTACGGAGCATAACGGGCCAGCCAGAGTGAACTTGTTGAGATATTCACTCACGGACATGTTCTTCTGCTTTGCAACTCCGAAATTCTTCCTTCTTCATTTCGATCACCCCATCCGGGATATGGGCATGACGAAAAGCTCTGCGAACTCAGCCCAAGTGATGCTCTCTCGGATCCTCGTGGCGGCACAATAATTTTCCCACCACTCGTTGCGGCACCCTCAAGGCGATGGGCTGCATACAACACCTTCTCGCGATCGTACCTGCAGGCAAGGTTAAGCTTCTTTTCCATCGAACGCATCCAGTCATCGGCTTCTAGTGGCTCGAAGACCGTGAATAGGTAGGAGGCCTTGTCCTCATAAATTCGCAAACTTGGACTCTTGGCGGCCCCGGTGGAGGCATGGCCATGTCTTGATTCGTCGATTCATCATGGCGTTCATGTTACGCATCATGGTGTTCATCAACCGATGCAGGCTGCCATGAATTGACTCAGGTTGGATCCATCCAGTGGGTTTGCATGCTACTCGGAGTTGCTGGCGCCTCGGGATCGACTCATCGACCACGTCTGCGGGCTCGGGTATCAACCATCCGAAAGAAAGATCACTTGCTTGAGGCGGCTTCAGGGCTTACGGTAAGAGGAAAAGCAAAGATAAGTGGTAAGTTCGTCTAAGGGGATATTCTAATGGTAAATCCTAAACTAAACAATCACTTAGCGAAAAGCTAACAAAGAACAAATAAATCACTTCAATAAAAGATTTGATATGACTGCAACATATTGCTTTTGAGGCAAAACTGCAGCTCACATCACACTCAATGCAAACAAAACCACTTCCTAACCGATGCTATCCTATGCTACGGTCTACTCTTCCGGCTCCCACTCGGTCGGCGAGTGCGGTGTCGATCTTCCTCTTCTTCCTGCATCGTTGTAGAACGTCCATCGGTTGCGGAACTGCATTGTAGGCCTTCTTTGCTGGAATGACGAGTTGAAGGTACTCTCGGCGATCATCGCCATGCGTTGCCTTTCCTCGGTGGGGCGTGGCGAAGGTGGAGGTGTTGGCGTCCGCGAGTGTACTCCTCGAGTTCATACTTTCTCTTGTATTCTGGATGAACTTGGTCATCTGATCTTGTACCGTCGGCGAGTTGAGCAACGGCCTTGCGTGCGTACTTGCATGATTTGAACCTTTGAAGCGTGGTGTACAACGTGACCTCCAAGCTTGATAGTGAAGTACCACCGTGTGGAATGGTACCCTCTTACTTCATCATCCATGGAACTGTACATTGGTGTTCTTTTGAAACCAAGACTTCTTAGCGATTACTCGAAGCACTCTCCTCCATCCTCGACTGCTATAGTTGCTTTGCGACATCTGACCTGACACAAGATAAGAGTCGGTTTAAAAATTTTCATTTTCGCGAAATTTTAAGGTGAGAGGCAAGAGTCCCTAAGAATAAGGTAAGAGAGTAAAGAATTTGCTAAATATCAGGTTTGGTTGTTTTGTCTTTAGAAAATAGGTTTTGAATTTTTGAGACAACGACTAACTTAGGTTTCGTCCTCTGATCGATATGGCTCGATACCATCTCTGTCGAGACCGAATATACAAATTCGGACTCTCACGTGTACTCTGCACTAGTCGAGGATCACGCTAGTGCACACAGCGTAAACAAAGATAAATATCATCCACATCACGATATTCTAAAGGAAATCCAAATTATATTAATAACCAGCAGTATGCGACCTTATGGCCAAGCTTACAATTATTAGCTGAAGGGCTTTAAAGAAACTAGCGTGAAATCCAAAATTAAGCGTAGTAGCCACTCGACATGCCCACAGGGCAATCGGTGGGAGCGAAGTCCTAATCAGTGAAGTCCTCGTAGTAGCCTCCCTCTAGCAACTCCTGCTGATCGGTCCCTCCTCCTCAAGCGAGCAACATGGGCATAAAGCCGTGAGTACATTGGTACTCGACAAGTCGTTTGTAACAAATGAATGCAATATATTATGCAAAGCTTAACAATGGATGGTGAAGGTTAGTTTTGCATGAAGCGACAATTTGAAGTAAATACAATATATAGATTGAAAAGCATATTTAACAACGGGACACTAAGTAAATATATCAAAGGAATTGAATACAACCACAAGTGAACTAACCATTCACTTCCCATCTCAAACCAATCAAATTTTCATAAAGACTCTACCCCTCGTATGAAATCACCGAGCATTGTCCATGACCGGGGACACGGCTATTCGAATAGTTTTACACTCTGCAGAGGTTGCACAAGCTGTACCCACACGATGTGATTAGCCTCGGCAAGGAAATCACAACAAGGCTTTTACAATGATCCATCTCCACCCGATCCCACTCGCTAAGGATTAGCGTCGAGTAGGGTAACCCCTAGTCGATAATTGCCCCTCTTGCGCCACACAACATCGGTAGTAAAACCAAAGTAGAGACTTCTCAAATTATTATGCGAGTCTATCCCATACTAGACATGTGGTTTGCGATTAAGCTCGGATCAATGGCGCACAAAGTTAAGTCCTTAACAATTACCCGATGAAGCATCCACATCCCAATGTGCATCCAAAGACCCCTTTCTTGCGCACGATCATTCGCCCAAGTGAAAGCCAAGTTTGTATAACCAATGCCCATGACACTACCCATGTCATGACATACCAATTTATAAGCGTGGCTAACCACCACGTTCAAGTAAATCATTAAGTCGAGATTAATTAACCACATGTGATGACGGATCCCAATGAACTAATAGGAAGCGAGGCTAAGCGATCGACGTAACCCCATGTGACAATTATTATTTTATCACTAAATAATTCCCAATCCTAAGGTGTCAATGGATTCATGGTAGTCAAATTATCATGGAGGATTTAATCAATTAGGAGTATAACTACCAATACAAGGTTTTATTAATAAATAGCAATGCATGATAATTTGAAACAAAATAATACATAATAGATTGAAATCTGGGTTCAACATGATCAAAGAATACGACTTGCCTTGGCCTTGCTCAGATGAGGGCTCTTGGTCTTCAAATCCAACTTCCGCTCCCTCGAACACGCGATCTAACGAGAGAAAAGCGAGACGAAAAGAAAATAAATTCAAATAAAATTCAAATGAACTCCAAAAACTTTCAAACCTGAACCAAAAGGTAGAGCTCAATTTTAGATGAATTTAGAAAAAGAACGGGTCAATCGGAGCTAGGATGAGGAGAACGGGCTCTTGGAAAATTGGATTTTCTGAAAATCAGGAAAATTGGAAAAGTGCAGCATCTTTGTGGACCGGGCGCCGCGGGAGGCTGAGTCTCACGGTGAACCAGCGCGCAGCTTGATGCGAAGCGGCGGCTTGCGGCGACGCGCGACTAGGTGAGGTGGCGGTGGCGTGGCGAACACGCAGCGTTAGGGCGGCGTGGCGGCTTGCGTGGCGGCTCGGGCTGCAGCGGCGAAGCGTCGGGCGGCCGTGGTGCGGCGCGTGGGCGCATCGGGCCGTCGGCCCGGTCGGCTCACGGGTCTACGGCTCGGGCGTGGCGGGACCCACAAGCGGCAGCGCGGCTCACATGGGCCGGGCGCGCGGGAAAGCGAAGGGCGCGGGCGCGGGCGTCGATCTTGGCGTCGCGCGTGCGCGGCGCGGCGCGCAGCGCGTCGTGGCCCAGCGTCCGCGGCGCGGCGGCGGGTGCGGCGGCGGCGGCGGCGGCGCAGCGGCGGCAAGGTGGCGAGACGGCAGCGGCGGCGAGGCTCGCGGCGATGGCGAGCAGCGAGCGGCGGCGAAAGCTCTGGCGACGGCAGCGCGCAAGATAACGAAGCGGCAGCGGCTGGCGGCGAAACTCCGGCGGCGGCGCGGCGGCGAGCGGCTCGGGATCTGAAGCCGAGCGGCGGCTTTATACGGACCGAGTGTCCGCGACGAGGCAGCAGCGGCGGCGAAGTCCGGCTTCGAGAAGACGAGAAAACGTCGGGTCGGGGGCGACGGCAGTGGGCCCACACAGCCGGTGGCGCGTGAGCAGGCGGCCGAGATGCGAGCGCGGCGCTGGCGCGGCGGATGGCGGCCACGTGGCGATCATCGGGAGGCCAAGCGGGCGCGCGGCGCGGATGCTGACAGCGTGGCACGCGCGTAGCGCCCATGGTTTAGCGGAGCCGAGGCGGGTTGGGCGGTGGTGGGTTTCGACCCATGGCGGTTGAGATTTTTGGTATTTTCTTTTCATAAATTCATTTAAATCCTTTTGAGCTCTAGAAAATAGCAAATAAATCCAGAAAAATCGAGAAAAATCAATAAATTCCTTGAGACACAAGGAACTCAAATAAAATAACTTTGGCAAATGTTCATGTTCAGATTATTCATATTAAATCCTTTTAATTCATAAAATTTCATTTAAGCTTTAATTAATTTCAGAAAAAAAAATTCAAATGGTGAATTTTATTTTAAAAGCTTCAAAAATACTCTGAAAATCAGGATGTTACATTCAATCGGCAGCGCTGTTCACTGTCTGGAACTCAATCGGCTTTACAATCATATTGGTTTCGACCATGGTCGAGTTCTAGACTGAAGAACGTTGCTCTCGACTTTGTTTAGTCTTTCGGATGCTTCGCTCTATATTGTCGCACGACCACGTTCAGATCTGTTGTTCCTTTGTGTTCTTCTGTTGAATCTGAACTGAAGCAGTCGGTAGTCGATGCACTCTCTAGAATGCCGATCAGTTTTACCACTACGTTGGTTTCGACCACAGTCAAGTTCCAGATTGCATTGCACCGGTATCGAGCACATTCATTCTTTCGACCGCTTCACTTTTTCCTAGCGCATGGAGTTTCCGACCACTCATAGATCCTTGCTTTCTCTAGTTGGTTTTTGGGCTGAATCGGTCACACTGATTGCAAATCATTCGTTGGCCTTCAACCTTGTTGGTTGTTCGACCACCTGTTGGTTTACGACCATGTTGATCTTTTGGTTGCAGACTGGTTCTGACCACGTTGGTTGTTTGACCTCCTATTGGTTTACGACCACGTTAGTTATGACCATGTTGATCTTTTGGTTGCAGTTTGGTTTCGACCACGTTGGTTGTTCGGCCATCTCATTAGCTCATGACCACGTTGGTTACGACCATGTTGATCATTTTGATTACCGACTAGTTCAAACTACGTTGGTTGTTCGACCACTCATTGTTGTTCAACCACGTTGTTTATGACTACGTTGGTTTCAACTGCACCCATTTTTTATCACGTTGATTTTGGTCTCAATGGTTATCGACTACAATGATTTTCATTTGGTAGTCGATTTCCGACCACGGGGAACTTCCGACTACATAGATTTCCAACTTATAGTCAGTTTTCGACTACAATGTCTGTTCAGTAGTCGATCTTTGATCACGTTGTACTTCCATCTGGTAGTCAGATTCACGACCACTCTGTAAGCCCATGACCACGTTGTTGAATCTTATGACCACGTTGTAAGTTTTCAACCACATTGCCAGTCTTTGACCATAGTCAGTTTTCTACTGTGCTCTCTCTCTCTGTTGCTTTGGTTTTTCAAGTGTGTTTTCAACTATAATCTTCATAGCTCAGTAGCTTTAGGAGAAGAGGGTTAAGTGAATGCTTAGAGAGAATTTGAATGCACCATCCATCCCCCCCCCCCCGGCGGCGCTCTGTTGCCTGTCTGGTCCTACACTATTGATAAAATATGTGGTAACACACCAATTTTGGTAAGAAATGTTCTCTCATTTGTTTTAAGCATTTGTAACAACTTAAACAAGCAAGTTATGGAGTGTAAGCGAGTGCACAATGGATTTTCCAGATGTGACCGGGTGAAGAGACGAATTACGTATATATTAGGAATGCTTGTTCCAGAAGGATGATCTAGCTATGAAGTCAGATGATCGTACTCGCATCCATAGTCCTCAACCTAATTCTCTAGCCAACAATTAATGTGAGATTCTTGGTGCAAAAACATAAATTGTTTCCGTTCTTTCACAATTATTCCTGTGAACAGTGAACTTCACGTATTCTGGGAAACTCAAGTTTAATTTGGCAGAGGACGTCCTTGTAGTTGTAGGATGTTTGAAGAGTAAAGTCCATTACCGGTCCCTAAACTTTTTATGTTGTGTCATCCCGGTCTATAGACTTTTAAAGTGTGTCATCCCGGTCTATAGACTTTCAAAGTGTGCCATTACTGTGGTAACAACCATGGACCGGGATGACACAGTATAAAAAGTTTAAGGACCGGGATGACACAGCCAAGACCCGTAATGGGCTAATTTTGAGACCCAAAAAGTGTTTAGGCACCGAGATGACACACTTTGAAAGTCTATGGACCGGAATGACACAGCTTAAAAAGTTTAAGGACCGGTAATGAATTTTACTCATGTTTGAATAAGCATGCATGATGTGTACCTTTCTTATGGACAACCGTAATATTCGAGTCCATAAAACAATAGGAGCTCAGAGCATGCAAGTAGTACTTGCCCAGCAGGGACTCGAAGAAACCTTGAGGGCAACAGCAATTGTGCTGCAGCAAGATGTATACATCACCACCTGCTCATATTTGGTGGCTTTTCAGGCTTTTGATATTTGAAAGTGATTCCTCTAAAAAAATATTTGAAAGTGGATTAGAGAAATGAGATTGGCCCCTGATGATAGGTCAAGGAAAAATGTGTTTTTTTAATAAATGGACGAGAAAACAAATAATGAACTAGGTATCAGAATATATAGGCACCTAAATTCGATACAAACACGACTTATCTAGATGGTGGAGGTGTACACCCACACACACCTCCTCTCTTTCCATCACTCTCACATCCAATCCACTGTTGTGGCAGGCAAACAAATGCATGTGTGTGTGAGAGAGTGGCGCACGGCAAAGGATGGTGAGGGTGATATGTACCATTAAAGGGCATGATGTTGCTAGAACTTTGGCTTTGGAGACATCCTTAAATCGACTCTAATAAGAAAGAAAGAATCGTTTGGGAGGCTTATCCAACACAGGAGACTCCTGGACCACACTAGCAAATTCTTGTGGTTCATATGTGGCAAGCATCAGAATCACGTGTCAACGTTTATCTAAAAGAGAGTGCTTTATCAAAGCTCACAAATCCTAATTCGTTTGGGGCTTTCCATGACGATAATAGTAATAGTTCATATCCTTTTGCAATTCAGACAGGAGCATGCGGGTGTGTATTACATAAAATTCAGAGCTTAATAGATCTGGCCAGACCCCAGAGCGCTTGCCACAGAATTGTTGTTTGGTTACTCCTGGTACAAATAATATTAACATGAAGACTGTAGCATGGGTACTTTTTAAAACAATTATTAATATTTCTTTTGGTATCTTTTGGCTGATCCTCCTAGCTAGGCTCCAACATACATGAATGGTCACTGCTGCTTGCTTTTGGTGTATAGCTTTGCTTCTCCCCCTCCAAGCAAAACATGTGAGGATTCTTAAGTACACCTAGTCCATAGCAGCAAGCACTAGGACATCGTGGATTCGATGGCTGGCAAACACATACAGAGCATACGGCATAGGAGGCGCACATGAAAGGTTACCGGTTGGCCGGTTTGCATCGATCCACCAGCCATTCCTTATCAACCAAAAAAGTTTAAAAAAAAAGTATGAACAAAAAAATTGGAATAAATCTACAATTGACATAACACGACAAACAAAATCTAGAAGGTTAATGTTATCATTTTGGTCAAGACAACCGATAAATCGACTTGCAGGTCGTTGTCTCGTAGGCTATGTACCATTTGTGCCCTTAGGTAGCTCGATTATGATTATGAAGCTTCAAGCTTCTATAGGGCTCTATTGTCATAGTTACGTATCAAATAGTGGGAACATGGGCTTGAGAAAACTTGAGTGGAGTGTTCGAAACCTAAAACTCGAGGAGGAGTGGTAGAGTGTAGTTGATGCTCAATCTCGAAAAGTCTATTTCATATATCAGAATGCTCTTCCTCCCTCTTTATAGTGTCCTAAGAGTTATATTTATAGCCGTAGGAGAGGTTGTCTACATAAATACACCCCTTTGAGCCTCTAATGGTAAGGGTAAATATGTCATTTCTTTACTATAGCCTTAATGGACCTGCTATGTAGTTATACGCATAATAGACCTTTGTCCTAGTAGGCCAACTAAGCTTAGGTAGGAGCCACTCGTCCAACACCAATGTTTATATAAATGCTACTCATAATACAAAATATAAACCGCTGATTACAACGGCAACGTACCTAGTGAGAACTTGCAAGTGTTAATTTTCAACCATGACCCTCCGATCGTGCAATAACGGCTGTAAATAAAGGTTCAACCCCCATCGTTTAGAAAAAACAAGAAACAACCACGCTGGTAAGTGAGCCCTCGCTCTCTCATTTACATGTCACGACAAGTTTGGTCAAAGCCAACTATCGAAGCAAACACAAGAACCTCAAATATCAGGGCCGTATCTTAAGCATGTACATCGTGTGCAACTGCCCGGGGCCCCCATTTCGTGAACTAGCTGAGGTTAATTAGCGTGTAACAACTTCTTCTCTCCATGAAACATTCCAATTAAACTAGCTTCAAGCTACCCATTAGCCAGTTATTGTTTCCACTTTCCATGCCGCTCTTCTTTTCTTGTGTTGCTCTTTCAGAAATCGCCAATCTAATTAATATTCATCTTTATCCAAATAATTTTTCTCCAGCTGAAAACCTGAAACATAGCATTGAATCTTGTCGTAGATACAAGTCTAAATAATAGATTTGTAGGCACCCCTGATTGGCTACATCGACCCATGAGGATGTGTAAGTGGGGAGCAAAGCACAAGTGAGATGAGGGAACACTCAAATTGTATTGCTAAGTGTGAAGTGAAGTACCTATGGCTTCCCTCTCTCCATTTACAAAGAGTCCTATTTGTAAAGGGGAGAGATAAGCATCCGAAGTTACATTTGTGCCTTTGAATCTTAGCTAGTATTGAGGGATACTTTCATCCATATTGCCAAGTGGGTCCCACCACATCCGAGATTCGTGACGTCGTCGGCCTTCCTTCAACCCGGGAGTCGATGGGGCCTTAGTGCATGGCTACCTCAGACCTTGTCTGGGGTGGATCCCATGATGTGTCATGCCTCGCCGAGATTGATCCCTGGACCTCGTCTGGGGTTGGACTCTGAACCTTGTTTGGGGTGGATCCCCCAATATGTGACGCCATTCCGAGGTTGGCCCTCGAACCTCATCTAACGTTGGTTTATGGGCACGCCTTGCCGAGTTTTGCCCTCAGACCTCATCCGAGGTTGGTCCACAAGCATGCCTTGTCAAGGTTGGTCCCTGGACCTCATCTAGGGTTGGACTCCGGACCTCGTCTGGGGTGGATATCTCAATGTGTGGTGCCATGCTAAGGTTGACCCCTGGACCTCGTCTAGGGTGGATCCCCCAATGTGTGACACCACACTGAGGTTGGCCCCCGAACCTCGTTCAAGGTTGGTCTACGGGCACGCCTCATCGAGGTTGGTCCCAGGACCTCGTCCGGGGTTGAACTCCGGACCTCTTATTGGGTGGATGCCCCGATGTGTGATGCCATACTAAGGTTGACCCCTAGACCTCATTTGGGGTTAGACTCCGAACCTCGTCTAGGGTGGATCCCTCAATATGTCATGCCACGCCGAGGTTGTCCCTTGGACCCCGACTGGGGTTGGACTCGGACCTCATCCGCGGTGGATTCCCTATTATGTCACGCCACATCGAGATTATCATCGACTCGAGGTAGTGCGGAGATCCTTCCCAACAGTAGCCCATTGTCGATCTAGGTGGTCATCAATAGCCCTCCTGGGCAGGTGCACCGAATTGTAAAAGGGGTCAACATGCAACCTCAGGTCGATGATTCACCTGGTAACATGAGCAACTCTCTGACAACATGTTAATTTACCTTATTTCTTGCATGAATTCCAAGTGACAAGCTATGCACGCACCCCCTAAGGTGGGTTCCCTTAGTGGTCATCGAAGGGCCACTACTCCACCAGCCCAATTCTAGGTCAAGTTAGGGAGTTTACCGTTGCATGAAAGGGATGTGGGGTCATAGAAAGCTATAGAGTCATGCATCGACTACCTAGACATCAAAGTTATGTGGAGGTATGGAGTTGGACATAGCCAAAAGGAGTTCCTCATGAAGTGAGAAGTTCTTGACTCATGGCCTTCAAGATGTGAAGGTATAAGTTGGAGTGCCAAGCTCAACTCGCCTAGGTATGGCCGAGGATTAGCCCTTGAGGAGAGACAAAATGCGGGGATGTGCAAGGTTGACTTGCACGGACACATCACGATAAGTGTATCTAACTTGTTAGTTCGAGACACATGGAGCCCTTAGATGAATGGGCTGTTGCATGCGAATGAGTCAAGATGGGCATGGAGGACTACTTGCCTGAGGTGCGATGGAGCTTTAAGGCATGGTAGGCCGATAGACATGTGTATGTCAATTTGTTCAAGCTCAATGGGCAACACTGAGTTAGACAACACCGAGTCAGTCAATGTATGCCAATGCTTTGAGATATGCAAGATCAGCATGTTCCTAGGGCCAACTTGATGAGGCTTGGACCTCAAGGTGAGGGGAAATGAGCTAGGGCATTATCTGCTTGGTTCACCGAGGTGTGGCACACAAAGTGATGAGGCATGCACTGTGGGTGCCATGTGCTCAGCACAGGGAGGCATGCCCTATGAAGTGAGGAGATATGTGCCCTAACACAAGGTGATCAACTCATTGAGGAATGGCCTATTGAGCAAGGAGTGATTGTCTTGTGGAGGTGTGGCTTATGATGTGATGGGTGCTCAACTCGTTGAGGTGTGGCCTAAAACGCGAGGAGACATACACCGAAGTATGAGGTACTCAACTTGCTATGATGAGGAGTGTGCTAGAACATATAGTTCTTGACACGTTGACGTGTGGCTGACAATGCGATAAGACGTATACTGAGATGCGACACCGAAGTATGAAGTGCTCGATGCATCTAGGGCACCGAAGCTAGAGTGCTAAACTCGATGCAGCAAGGTGAATTCGTCAATCTAGGAGGAGCCTATAGTTTGAGGAAATACTATCAAGGCAGAGCCAAGTTCAACCAAAGCAAAGCCATCGAGACCGAGTTAAACCATTTCGAGCTCAAGCCATTGAGGCGTTTTGGGGCTCGCCGAGATGGACCCATAGAGCTAGAGAGAGCCCATAGTCGGGGGATGTAATAAAGTCAAAGTGAAGTTCGGTTGAGGTAAAGCCATCAAGACCAATTGAACCACGCTGAGGTCAAGCCATTGAGGCATGTCAGAGCTTGCAGGGTGAATCTGTTGAGCTAGGGAGAGCCCCTAACTAAGGAGATGCCATCAAGGCTAAATAAAGTTCGCCCAAGACAAAGTCATCGAGGCTAAATTGAACCACGCTAAGGTCAAGCCATCAAAGCGTATTGGAGCTTGCAAGGTGAATCTGTTGAGCTAGGAGGAGCTCCAAGCAGGGGAGACACCATCAAGGCTAAGCAAAGTTCGCTCGAGACAAAACCATTGAGGCTAAATTGAATCACATTGAGGTTAATCCATTGAGGCAAGTCGGAGCTTGTGGGGTGAATTTGTTGAGCTAGGAGGATCCCCTAGCCGAGGAGACGCCATCAAGGCTAAGCGAAGTTCACCTGAGAAAAGTTGTTGAGGCCAAATTGAACCACGCGGAGGTCAAGCAATGAGGCACGTTGGTGCTCATTAAGGTTGTTGGATCGGACTCGGCGACAGAGGGGGGGTGAATGTCGCTTTCTTTAAAATCACGTCCCCTCAAAGTACCCAAACAAGTTTTCTCTCCAATAGATATAGAATCTATGAAGAGAAAAACTTGTGTTCTCTGGAACCTCACAGAAGGCAAGTAAGAGAAGCAATCAAGAGAAACATCAGCAAAGGCAGCGTGAGAGCTGGGCGGGGTGGCGGTCGGGCACGCATCGGTGGTCGACAACACCACTGGCCGCCGATCGACCGTCCGCCACATCGTTCTGACCAGCCTTGAAGTTCCGGTCTGACCGCCATTCTTAAGCCGGTCTGACCGCTCCCGATCGAGCGGTCGAGTAGATCGAAAAGCGAACTTCGGGAAAAACTTGGATCTTCCAAAACTGAGGAATTGAGGGTGTTGCTCCCACACTTTTCAGCCCAGAGCAATACCACTACAAACTGAATAGCAAGGGGGCTCTAGGAAATAAAGAAATCAAACTAAAGAACAAGAATTTCATATTATGGTAAAAAAACTGAAATCTTGCAAGAACTGAGCCAAAAACCAAATTACTCCCCAATCTTTGATCCTTTGGCCATGAAACTTTGAGGATAGCTACTTAATAGCCTTTGGACTTCTCATGCCAAGTTTCATGCACCAAAACCCTAGAAAAGTAAACAAGAACAGGGAAGACCAAAGTGCAAGAACTGAAATTAAAAGAGGTTCGCTCTTAGGATTGACTAGCCAAATGGCTTTTGAGCATCTCCTAGATCACAGCAACCCATTTTGCCACTCCTCAGCAAGAATCAAGCCAAAATGCAAAAACTCAAAAATCACACATAGGAAGCATCGAAGGCAAAAACCAACAGAGAGCCAGAGACTTGATCAAATTCAGCCAAAACCATCTCATATTGATATTGAGGAAAGAAGATACATGATTACAAAGGAGAAACAACTCACATCCTCTCTACTTCCCCATACATGCTTGAGTGGACATCAAACCATCCTCTCCCTCTCCCCAAGACTCAAGAACATAGGAGCACTACATGCATCGGGAGGAGCTCGTGAGAACACACACAGAGAGGAGACACACACCTGCACCTCTCACCAAACCTCAACAACTAAAGCCTCAAAGCAAAACAACCTCCCAAAGGCTCTTTTGACTCAAACAAAACCCTAACTCTCTCCCAAAGCCATGGGAATACATGCATCCACTCACTCCTATTTATAGCCCTTGGCTAACGGGTCTCCAACCCGTTACGCCCGCTAAATCCAACGGAACCCGCTCTCGCTTGTGCAGCCTCGCGAAATGACCAATTCGCCCCTCCTGCACCTTCCGGGAAGCTTCCGCGTCTCTTGTCGTCCAAGCCTCGCAACCACCCGAGTCTCCGCCGTCTTCGACACATCCCGACCGTTCTGACCTCAGCGCCACCTGCGCCTAGTCCGGTCACCTCGTGTCTCGCCACGACTCCGCCTCGACGTCCTGCAGCCATCACAAATAATAAACACATCAAATAGCACCGTTCGATACATGAAAGCATAATAGCATCAACAAATCATACTTACGCATGAAGAAGCCCAAACCTGTCGAATCATCATAGTATACATCCTAACCACTTTGACCAGGTTTGACCAAGTCCGACTGAGTCCGTTGCACCATGCAACGACATGGTCCGACCACACAAACCAAACTCGACTTTTCTAAACCGATGTCAATTACTCATCGCACACATGGGGTCACATGGTCACTCAGAGGTGAATCCATTGAGCTAGAGGAACCCATAGTCGAGGAGACGCCATCAAAATGCAGTGAAAGTTCGACCAAGACAAAGCCACTAAGGCTGAATTGAACCATGCTGAGATCAAGCCATCGAGCCAAGTCATCAAGGGAGTAGCACAGACCTCGTCTAGGTGTGAGTTGGACCCGATCTGGGATGCAGCGTGGACCTAGTTCAGGGATGGTGCCCTAAAGGACAGGGAAGGTGATGGCTCCATGCATGGCTAAGTCTATTCTCTTTGGCCCAAACTCACACTCAATGCATGGTAGGGTTCAAGTGGAGGCGGCGCCCAAGACTGTTGTGGGTGGACTCTGCTAGGTCAAGCCCAAATAGCAGTGACAATGGCGGAGTCAGTTCGAGCTGGGATGGCAGCACACGGCGGACGTTGAGCCCAGATGACGGCGCGAGGTGCCATAGAAAAAACATAGCACTTGAGCCAAGGCTTGAGGGTGCTTTGTGGTGGTGGAGAGGTCAAAACATCGCCATCTTTCATCCAAAAAACTAATTAGCACTTGAGATGAGGCTTGTCACCGTCACCCATTGAAAATACTTCGCACACGAGATGATACTTAAAAGCGCTTCGCATGTTGGGAGGTTGGAACATTGTCGTCTCCCATTAAAAAAATTAACACTCGAGACAAGGCTCAAGAGCACATCATGATTGGAGAGAGGCCGAAACTTCACTGTCTCCTACCAAAAAATCTTAGCGCTCGAGATGAGGCTCAAGAGTGCTTCGCAGTTGGGGAGTCGCTGAAACATCGTTGTCTCCCACCAAAAAACTTAGTGCTTGAGGCGAGGCTCAAGAGCACTTCATTGTTGGGGAGAGGCTAAAACATCGTTATCTCCCATCCAAAAAATTTAGTGCTTGAGGCAATGCCTATGAGTGCTTTACTAATGGGGTGACACCGGAACATCACTGTCTCCCATAAAAAATACTTAGTGCTTTAGGCAAGGCTTGAGAGCACTTTGCGTGTGCTTGCTTGACCTTGAAAGGTGAGGAAAATTCCATATTAGGTTAAGTCGACTCGGCCCTAGAAGGTGAGTATGTATTCACTCAGCCCTAGAGGGTCAGTATCCATTCACTCAGCCCTAGAGGGTGAGCATCCATTTACTCGACCCTAGAGGGTGAGTGTGTGTTCACTTGGCCCCAAAGGGTGACTGTCCATTCACTCGGCCCTGGAGGGTGAGTGTGTGTTCATGCAGCCCTAAGGGGTGAGTATCCATTCACTCAGTCGCAGGGATGAAGTTAGTGGCCGCTCAACCCCGTAAGATATAGCTAACAAAGTGGGTTAGTGACCCATCAAGGCATGGCCTTAAGGTAGGAAGGTGTATGTTGGAGCACTAAATTCCATGCGATGAGGTGAATCGGTCATGCTAGGGGAGCCCCTAGTTTGAGGAAACATCGTTGAGGTAGAGCAAAGTTCAGCTAAGGCAATATCATCAAGGCTGAGTTGAACCACACCGAGGACAAGCCATAGAGGCATGTTAGAGCTCATCAAGGTGGATCCATTGAGCTAGCCGAGCCTATTGTCAAGGAGATCCCATCGAGGCAACACAATTGAAGGGCCGCATTACGTTCCCCTAAGGTCTAGGGCAATACCGCGCTTGCACTCTCCACGAGCCTAGAACCATAGTGTGCCAAGGTGGCGTGGCACATGCATGAACCATGGTCATGGAATTGGAAGTCTTGGCCTGGGACGGGCTGAGGCGGTGTAGCGCGCATGTGATCCTTGGTCATGGGACATGGCTGGATGGTTGCGAGCATTGGTGGGCCATCAGAATTGAGGATGACAGCAGCGTCACAAGCAGAATGTCCGCATAGCCCTAATACTACACGACAACAGCTACGACAAAATTTGGATATAGGAACCTAGATCTAGCTAGATGCACCCCCAACACAGGCATGGCCAACTAGAGTAAGGAGGAGGTCAAGGTGATCAAGGTGTTGCGATGACCGTGGCCACAACAACTTGCTGCGATGGTGGCGATCACCAGAGATTTGTTGCAACAATGGCAGATGGACCAGCGGTGCCCAGTTCGCATGCACACATGGCCCCTAAAGCACATGCTGAAAGGACAGCAGGAGTGGCGAGGCACCAGATTGGTGGTGCAGTCATGTGTTCCTAGAGCCAGACCCTAAGAAATGCGTAGCATCAAGGGCTGGTGGTGGCATAGCAAGTGGTGAGAAGGGGATTTGGGGCTAGAAGGAGCAAAGCAAGGGAGGCGAGCAGATAGATCTGGCGTGGTGGTGTTTGGGATGCCCAGCACAACACGAGGCTTGCTTGGTGTTGGGAGGTGCAACAATGGGAGAGCATTCCGTCACTGGTGCAAGTACGATGGCAGGAAGAACTAGAGTAAAGAAAAGAATGGAGGCACCCATAGACCATCTCGGGGAAGCCTCTAGCTTGGACTAGATTGATGGACAATGCAGACCAATTCTGAGGTTCAATACGGTGGGATTTGAGGGCATGTATGCAGACCCAATCTGGGACCACAATACGGACCAAGTCTGGGGTCACATGTGGACCTTGCCCTAGGGTCACACACAACTCAAAATAGGCAGCGCAATCTGGCCTATGTCAAGGAGTGAGTGGGATGAGTGGGTGAGCTAGGAGGCCATGTAGACCTAGCCTGGGACGGGAGCGAGCTAGCCAAAAGTGGGCCTTTGGGGACACGGACGAGGTGGTGGCGATGCTCGATTTGAACTGCAGTGGCGATGGTGGCCAATGAGTGGCCCACGCGGCGTCAACATGGCACATAGGACCCATGGCTAAGGCAGCAATGACATCACCGTCATGGATGAGGTAGCGCTTGGTTTGGAACCCTAGCTGTAGCGGTGATTGGCAACAATATAGAGCCTTTGGTCCCTCAGTTGGTGCAGATCCGAGCAGCGATGAGTGAGGCAAGATGAGTTAGGGAGAGCAGAGTCACACAAGGTGACCGCCAAGTCCTCCTTGATGTTCGGATCTTGGGGGAGGCCCTCCATGCTTTATTCATACTGTACAATGTATTGCACCGACCCCAGTGGAATGTATTGTGTGAACATTACAAGGGTCCCCATGCTTAATTCGTACTTAGACCAGGGAGCTTCAGCCTTAGACATTTCAAGATGGAGTGACTCATGCGCAATAGTTCACACTTCCTCTGGCTTCTCAGGTGGTGCAGATCTTTCTTTGACCCAATCTCTCAAGCTATCTCAAAGCTCCCTTGCTTATAGAGGGGAAAGGAAAGTGCCCAAAGTACTAGTGGCCTCTCCTTCCCCATTTACAAGGAGTCCTATTTATAGAGGGGAAAGGAAAGTGCCCGAAGTAACATTGTGCCCTCAGATCTTAGCTCATGCCTAGTGGTATTTTTGTCCATACTGCCAAGTGGGTCTTGCAACATTCGAGATTTGCAACATCGTTAGCCTTCCTTCTACCCATGTGCTGATAGGGCCCTGGCACATGGCTACCTTAGACCTAGTCCAGGGTGGATCCCCCAATGTGTCACGCCTTACTCAGGTTGATCCTTAGACCTCATCCAGGGTTGGACTCCAGACCTTATCTAGGGTGGATCCCCCAATGTGTGATGCCACACTGAGGTTCGGCCCCCGACCTCGTCCGAGGTTGGCTCACAGGCACGCCTCATCGAGGTTGATCCCTAGACCTTGTTTGAGGTTGGACTCCAGACCTCGTCTGGGGTGGCTCCCATGATGTGTGACGCCACACTGAGGTTGGCCCCTCGTCCTCGTCCAGGGTTGTACTGCGGTCCTCATCTAGGTTGGATCCTCCGAGTCTGACGCCACATTGAGGTTGGTCCTCGGACCTCATCTGAGGTTGGTTTGCGGGCACACCTTGCTAAGGTTGGTCCCCAGACCTCATTCGGGGTTGGACTCTGGACCTCGTCCAGGGTGGATCCCTAGATGTGTGATTTCACGCTGAGGTTGGCCCTCAGATCTCGTCCGAGGTTGGTCCATGGGCACGCCTTGCCGAGGTTGGCCCTCAGATCTTGTTCGAGGTTGGTCCGCGAGCACGTGTCATCGAGGTGGTCCCCGGATCTCGTCCAGGATTGGACTCTAGATCTCATCCGAGGTGGATTGCCCATTGTGTGATGTCACGTCGAGATTGGCCCTCGAACCTCGTCCGAGGTGGATCCCCGATGTGTCACACCACACCGAGGTTGGCACCTAGACTTTCACCGGGGTTGGACTCCGAACCTCATTCGGGGTGGATTCCACGATGTGCCATGCCACGCTGAGTTTATCGTCGACTCGAGATAGCGTGGGGGACTCTTCCCCAACAAATATGTTTTCCACCCATGCATGTTTTTTGTGACAACTAGACCATGCAAAGTACATCTCTTGATTTTTTTTAATTCACACTTGTATAAAAAAAAACTTTTACAAAAAAATTGTACATTTTATTACTCTATTTTGGGGCCTAACTTTAATTTTAGCACAGGGACTCCAAATGTTGGAGTCGTGGCCTGTCAAAGGCCCTATTCATTTGGATTACAACTGATGGCAGTGAATGGTGAAGACACCGACGTGGATAGCGCACACAGTCTTAGCCTCGAGAAATCGTTAGGAGAATCCACTTCAAGTAGTCGTTCTGTTTGTTTTGACTTTCGAAGAAACTAAAAGCAAAAAAGCCAAAATAACAGAACCGAATACTAGCACAAACAAGCACATGCATGCCAACCGTTGGGAGTAGGATTCCAGTTTGCCTGGTGGAGGTGAAGGATAGACTCGCAAACTAGGGTGGGTGGATTCACCGAGTCACACTTGCATTTCTTAGGTTTTCCAATCTCGAATTGTTGAAATTTTTATCTGCATTGCTACTAATTAAAAAATGTAGTGCTATGTAATTTTAGGCTTCTGGCATATTTTTCACTATTCATAAATTTTGTCTTTTTCTAAACTTTTTACCGGTTTTTTTTCCATATTCGTTTGCGTTGTCCGTGATGAACTAACATATTTTTTCTATTTTTAATTTTTTTTTAATTTAATTACGTCAAATAAGTCACCTTCAGCTACAATATAATTTCAACCAA
Source organism: Dendrocalamus sinicus (assembly GCA_036346575.1). Classification (NCBI taxonomy): domain Eukaryota; kingdom Viridiplantae; phylum Streptophyta; class Magnoliopsida; order Poales; family Poaceae; genus Dendrocalamus; species Dendrocalamus sinicus. The sequence continues at coordinate 29,167,358 of CM070657.1, read as the reverse complement.
CTACAGTACAATTTTAGTCATAAGTCACTATTTTTGAGCCCAACCAAGTGGGGCTTAAAAGATAGAAAATTTTAAGTGAGTATAGGGGCGGCTAACTCCACCGGTAGGAACAATTGAATGCTGATAATGAGGATTACTTTAAGAAAATAAGAATAGTACATACTTGCAAGTTGCAAGTGCAATGCTTACCGGCAGGTGGGGCAAAGCAGCACATGCCTTAAAATTTTCAAGCCCAGTGATAACGGCCCAGCCCAGACAACACAATTTTTACGACAGCTTTTCTCGCTCCATCTGTGTATTATATGGCTTTTAGGGTTTGTTCTGGCTGGGTGTGATGATCAAAGAAGAGATTTTCCCCCTAGTCAACCTGAAGGCTGGCTTTACTTACACTAACAAGAGGAAAGTGAGCCTAATAATTTTGCTCCTGTCTTCCTTGTGCTTATCAGTCCTCACTCGGCTTTCCACTCTCTCTCCTCTCTCTCTCTCTCTCTCTCATACTACTACCTTTAATGCGTCGTGATCTCTCTCCTCCAATCCCGACAAAGCACCATCATCTCCTTGATGTTCTCCCTCCTCTCTCTCTGATACCCTCCCCTATCATATGCTTCTCCCCCCTCTCTCCTCCAACCCTCTTCCTCACTGCAATGCATACGCGAGGCAAACCCAACCAAAACACCATAGAATAGTGTCTGATCTCCACAAAGCACGCCTCTCTCTCATCATAGCATATGAAAAATAATTCTTGCCAACCTACAGTGTTTCCCTAACAGCTAGCTCTCTCCTGCTCGATCTCTTTCTCACTCTACCGCCGCCGCCGCCGCCGCCCCCACATCGCCACACCTAACCAGCTTAGAAGCCCCACAAGAACAGCTCGTAGGTCGCCAAGTCTATCATTCAGCTTCCCCCGGCTGGAAAAACATAATCTTGTGTGTGTGTGTGTGTGTATCCATGGCCTAATCAACCATGGACGTCGCCGGAGAAGCCGGTGGAGGCCGCCGCCCCAACTTCCCCCTGCAACTTCTCGAGAAGAAGGAGGACCAGCCGTGCTCCACCTCCCCGGCTGTTGGCGTGGGCGTTGGCGCCGGGACGCATGGGTCGGCGCCAGGAGAGCTGCAGGCGAGGAAGGTGGTGCAGCCGAAGCGGACGTCGACCAAAGACCGGCACACGAAGGTGGACGGGCGCGGGCGCCGCATCCGGATGCCGGCGATTTGCGCCGCGCGTGTGTTCCAGCTGACGCGGGAGCTGGGGCACAAGACGGACGGCGAGACCATCGAGTGGCTGCTGCAGCAGGCGGAGCCCGCGGTGATCGCGGCCACTGGCACGGGCACCATTCCGGCCAACTTCACCTCCCTCAACATCTCCCTCCGCTCCTCCAGCTCCTCGCTCTCCATCCCCGCCCAGCTCCGTGCGGCCGGCCTTCCAGGCCCTCGCTTCGGCGGCGCACGGGCCGACGCGTGGGACCGAGTTGTTGGCCTCGGGTTCGGCGGGCCCGAGGGCCCAGCCTCCGCCACTTCCTCGTCCACCTCCCCGCTGCTGCTGAGCTTCCACTCCGGCAGCGTAGGTCTTGATGTGTCACCGTCGTCTTCGTCTGCAGCCGCCAACACCGACCTGTCCAGGAAGCGCATGTGGGAGCAAGAAATGCAGCAACAAGAGTACCAGCAGCAGATGGCCGGGTACACGCAGAGCCAAATGCCGGGCACGCTATGGATGGTGCCGAGCAGCAACGCGCAGGCCGCCGGAGGGTTGCCAGCCGGTGGAGGCGGTGGAAGCGAGTCGATTTGGACGTTCCCACAATCAGGGAGCGGCGCGGCGACAGTGTACCGTGGCGTGCCCAGCGGGCTACATTTCATGAACTTCCCGGCGCCGATGGCGCTGCTGCCGGCTGGTGGGCAGCAGCTGGGGCTCGGTCAGGTCGGCGGCAATGGCAGCGGCGGAGGCGAGGGGCACATGGGGATTCTTGCCCCGCTCAATGCGTACCGTGCGCAGGCAGCTGCATCAGACGCCGGAGCCGGGCTGAATGGAGCAGAAGATTCTAGTCAGCATCAGCAGCACGGCGGCGGCGGCGAGCGGCATGAGAGCATGAGCGTCAGCGAGTCTTAGGGCTTCCCTGGCTTTGGTCTGGCTTGGCGTATTTCTGTTTTTGATTTGTTCTTGGCTTCGTTTTTGTTTGCGTTTATGGCTTTCTGCCTCCTTCAGATTCTTGCAAGGATCATACAGTTGCATTCCATGTCATTTGGGTAAAATTATTTGCTGTGTTTGCGAGAAAGAGAGTAGGATCACCAGATCAAGAGATAAAGCGAGAGACGCTGCGCCGATCGAGAGGGGCTGTTCTTTTGGTCCTACCTAGCTTGTTAATTAGGGTTTAGTCGAAACGCCATGGAGAGACATTTGCAGGCATGGCTACTATTGTAGCATAGCTACAACAGCAGGTACAGACTATCCTTCTCTATGGAAGATATAGCACTAAGGGCACTCCTAATGCAGAAACTATGAGATAGTTTCTATACTTGCTAATTAATGTAGACATTACCCATAGAAACTATACTCACAATAGATAGTTTCTACAAATAAAATTTTCATCCAATCATCTATCTTCTCTCTCCTATCGTCTACCTATCACAGCTCTTTCTATCTTGGTTCATGTGTAGACATGGTGTCTATATAAGAAACCATTTTCTTATCTCTCCTCCTTAACTCCAATGACACATCAGCATTTTGCTTACTTGGCACCTTATTTAATGCCATAGAAATCATCCATAGTTTCTGCATTGGGAGTGCTCTAAGAGAGCTAGAGAGAGCTGGTGAGTAAGAATGAGTGGATCTGGCCGCTCATACCCTCTCTTGGGGGCTTGTATACATGAGTGGATAGGAATTCCTACCCTCTTAATAATTACAAAAGGTAGGCGTACATTGGTATATTCATTTATACATATGTCCCTATACTATTAAACCTATTACATATTGGGCTAATTGCAAGACCCCACCACGGGGGATGGGTTACCCCTACAACAGTACTCCCTTAACAGCAAGCACAGAGATTCCGATGGGCGAGCTGACGTGACCAACTATACCAGCCCCCCATCCCCCGCCAACAAGCACGAAGGTCCCAATAAGCGAGCTGATGCAATTGGTAGCTCCAGCCTCGTCGACGTCGAGGCCTTATTCCAACGTGGGCAGCACACAAAGGCATAGTCGTCGGTTGTGCCGCCCCTCCGAGGCAGTGCCATAGAGGAGGGCGGCGAATTCCCGTGACGCAACCAAAGGCGCCCTGTCGAGGTCGAGCTTTCGAGGCAGAGTTGTGGGTCGGGCCACCCCTTTGGGGCGATGGCTATGAGGAGGACAAGGAAGTCCTGCAATGCAGCCGAAGGTGCCCATCGTGGTCAGGATTTCGAGGCGGAGTCATACCTCGGGCTGCCCCTCCGAGGCGATGGCTACGAGGAGGGCGGTGAAGTCCCACGATGCAGCCGGAGGTGCCCCATTGAGGTGGCGCTTTCGAGGCGGAGTCATGAATCAAGCCGCCCCTCTGAGGCTATGGCTACGAGGAGGGCGGCGAAGTCCCAGGCTGTAGCCGAAGGCACCCCGTCGAGGTCAAGCTTTCGAGGCGAAGTCCTAAGTCGGGCTGTCCCTCCAAGACAATGGCTATGAGGAGGGCGGTGAAGTCCCACGATGTAGTCGGAAGCGCCCCGTCGAGGTAGTGTTTTCAAAGCGGAGTCATCGAAATCTCGACTGCGAAGTGGTCGGATAAAGTCACGCCTATGAGGTGGTCGAACGAAGTCTTGACTGAGAGATGGTCGCACGAAGTGTCTATGACCACCAGGTGGTCAGACCAGGTCATGACTGTGAGGCGGTTGGGCGAGGTCATGACCAAGAGACGACCAGACGAAGCGTTAACGACCCTAAGGTGGTCAGACGAGGTCATGATCCGCGAGGCAGTCGGACCAAGCGTCAATGACCATAAGGTGGTCAGACAAAGTTACGACTGCGAGGCAGTCGAACAATGTGTCAATGACCACTAGGTGGTTGGACGAGGTCACGGCCGCGAGGCAGTCGGACAAAACATCAATGCGACCATGAGGTGGTTGGATGACATCACGACCGCGAGACGGTTGGATGAAGTGTCTATGACCACCAGGTGGTCGAACGAGGTCACCACCGCGAGGCAGTCAGACAAAACGTCAACCACCACAAGGTGGTCGGATGAGGTCATGACCACAAGGTGGTCAAATGAGGTCATGACCATGAGGCAGTCAAACAAAACGTCAACAACCACAAGGTGGTCAGATGAGGTCATGACCGTGAGGCGGTCGACAAGACGTCAACGACCACAAGGTGGTTGGACGAGGTCACAACTAAGAGACGGTCGAACAAAGCGTCAACAATCACGAGGTGGTCAGACAAGGTCATGACCGTGAGGCGGTCGGACAAAACATCAACGACCACGAGGTGGTCGGACGAGGTCACAACCGCGAGGTGGTCAAACAAAGTGTCGACGACCACAAGGTGGTCGGACGAATCATCTATGACTATGAGGTGGTTAGACAAAGCGTGTATGACCACGAGGTGGTTGGGCAAATTGTGTACTACCACAAGGTGGTCGGACAATGTCTCGACCATGAGATAAAGTTCTGAGCGTGACGAAGCTCTAAGCGTGTATTCTATCTGGCACCCTTTGAAATCGAGGTCGATGAAGTCAGCAGTGAGATGGACCTATGATGCACGTGGTCCGTGCCCCACCCTTTGGACTTAGCATTGATGATGTCGGTGATGAGAAGAAACTATAACGTGCATGGCTCGTCCCCCACCCTTCGGACTCGCGGTCGACAAATGCGGCAACGAGATGAAGCTCTGACGCATGCAGCCCATCCCCCACCGTTCAGACTCAGTGTCAACAAAGGTGGCGAATGGAGTTACGACTGTGAGGCGGTCAGACAAAAAGTCTATGACCATGATGTGGTCGGACAATGTCACGATCGCAAGGTGATCGGATAAAATGTCAATGACCACAAGGTGGTCGAATGAAGCGTCTATGACAACGAGGTGGTCGCTATGACCATGCGGTGGTCGGACGAAGTCCCAACTGTCAGATGAAGTTCTGAAAGTGACGAAGCTCTGAGGTGCACGTTCCATCCCGCACCCTTCGAACTTGGGGTTAACGAAGTCGACGGCAAGATGGAATTGTGACACGCGTGGTCCATCCCCCCAACCGATGAAGGTGGCAACAAGATGAAGCTCTGAGGCGCGCGTGTTCCATCCTACACCCTTCGGACTCGAGGTCGATGAAGATGATGGCAAGACAAAACTCTAATGCGCATTGCCCATCCCCCACTCTTCAGACTCGTGGTCGATGAAGACAGCGGCGAGATGAAGTTGTGACACATGCGGTCCGTCCCAGGGTTCACAATTTCGGCAAAATTTTGCTGAGATTTCCGAAATTTTGTTTATTTCGTTACCCAACGAGAAAAAAACATTTCGGCTAAATAATTCATTGAAGTTTGAATTTTGAAGGTTTAAAGAACCATGAAATCCATAGCTGGTCACATACTTTCTTCTAGCCCAATGGCTAAGCCCCCCACGCTAGTCCTACAGGTCCTTGGATCGATCCCCAGGTCTCCTACTCCCATTTTTTGGTATTTTTCCAGAGGGCGCACTGACATGTGGGTCCCACACACAGGAAAAATAAAAAGAAGCAATCCAGGATTCGAGCTCGCGACCTCTCAGGTACGAAGAGAGCCTCCCACCACCGGACCAAAGCACAAGTTGCGATAAGTACTCACCTTAAGCGTCATTTATCATGCGTTTTAAGGTTCAAAATTCAAATAGTTTTTTGAATTTTTCATCCGAATTTTGAACGAAATTAACGAAATTTTGTTATTTCGTTCATCTCACTGCCCTCCGAAATTATTTTCAAAACGAAAGTTTAAACCCTGGTCCGTCCCCACCCTTCGGACTTGGCATCGACAAAGTCGGCGGTGAAACGGAACCCTAACGTGCGAGCCATCCCTCACCCTTCAGACTAGGCATCGATGAAGTCAATAGCAAGACAAAACTCTAGCGCACGTGGCCCGTCCCCCACCTTTGGACTCGCAGTCAATGAAGGCAGTGGCGAGATGAAGCCCTGACACACGCAAGCCATCCCCACCCTTCAGACTTGGCATCGATGAAGTCGGCGGTGAGACAAAACTCTAGCATGCACGGCCCATCCCCCACCTTCGGACTCACGGTCGACGAATACAGTGGCGAGTCGAAGCTCTGAGGCACGCGTTCCATCCCACCCCCTTCGAACATGGGGTCGATGAAGTTGGTGGACGGAGTTATGACTACAAGGCGGTCATCTCTAACCACAATGTGGTCTGACGAAGTCTCGACCGCAAGACAAAGTTCTGAGCACGACAAAGCTCTGAGGCGCGCATTTCATCCTAGACCCTTTGGACTCGGGGTCGACGAAGTTAACTACGAGATAGAACTATGATGTGTGTGGTCTGTCCCCCACCCTTCAGACTTGCGATCAATGAAGGTGGTGGTGAGACGAAACTCTGAGGCATGCATTCCATCCCTTACCCCTTGGACTCGGGGTCAACGAAGGCAACGGCGAGACAAAATTGTGATGCGCGCAGCCCGTCCCCTACTCTTCAGACTCACGGTCGATGAAGGCGGTGGTGAGACAAAGTTGTGATGTGCACGGTCCATCCCCCACCCTTCGGACTTGGTGTCGATGAAATCGATGGTGAGAGAGAACTCTGACGTGCGTGGGCCATCCCCCACCCTTTAGACATTGTGTCGATGAAGTCAACGGTGAGATGAAACTCTGGCACGCGTGGCCCGTCCGCCACCTTTGGACTCACAATCAATAAAGGTGACGGTGAGACAAAGCTTTGATGTGCTCGAGCTGTCCCCCACCGTTTGGACTTGGCATCGATGAAGTCCGTGGAGAGTCAAAACTCTAGCATGCGTGGCCCGTCCCCCACCTTTGGACTCACGGTTGATGATGGTGGTGGCAAGATGAAGCTCTGAGGTGTGCGTTCCATCCCGCACCCTTCGGACTCGGGTCAACGAAGTTGGTAGACGGAGTTACGATCGTGAGGCATTCAGATGAAATGTCTACGACCATGATGTAGTCGAACGAATTCACAACTACGGGGCAGTCAGATAAAACATCAATGACCACAAGGTGGTTGAACAAGGTCATGACCATGAGCCAGTCACATGAGGTCATGGCTGTGAGGCAGTAAGATAAAACGTCAACGACCGCGAGATGGTCAAACGACGTCATGACCGTGAGACAGTTGAATAAAGCTTCAATGACCACAAGGTGGTCGGACAAGGTCATAGCAGCGAGGTGGTTGAACAAAGTGTCAACGACCACGAGGTGGTTAGACGAAGCATTTATGACCATGAGGTGGTCGGACAAAGTCACAACCACAGGGCGGTCGAACAAAATGTCACTGACCATGAGGTGGTCGGACAAGGTCACAACCATGAGGCAGTCGAACGAGGTCACGACCACGAGGCGGTCGGACAAAACATCAATGACCACGAGGTGATCGGACGATGTCACTACCGTGAGATGGTCGGACAAAGCATCAACAACCATGAGGTGGTCGAACAAGGTCACAACCGTGAGGTGGTCGGATGAAGCGTCAACGACCACGAAGTGGTCAGACGAAGTGTCTATGACCATGAGGTGGTCAGACGAAGTGTCTACAACCATGAGGTGGTTGGACATTCGATGCTATTAGTGTGTCACACTCCCTGGTAAGGCGCGTGAAGCGTGCGAAGCTCATCGGGGTTGTCGCTAGTGCAGGGGACTCGGTGGTGCCTGCACCTGGCGACTCATTTGTACTCTATAGAGTTATTCAAGACGGCTAAGTTCCTAGCGCTTTATACTTCACAAGTACACCAGGGCGCAGGCCATCGTGTGATTTTTTTTATACTCTGTAGAGTTGCCCGGGATGGCTAAGTTCTAGGCGTTTTATATCCATAGAGTACGCCGGGGTGCGGAGCCACTACACGATTTTTTATACTTCATAGAGTTGCCTGGGACGGCTAAGTTCCCTGTGATTTATACTCCGTAGAGTACACGAGGGCACAGGGCCACCGTGCAATTTTTTTATACTCCATAGAGTTGCCAGGGACGACTAAGTTCCTGACATTTTATACTCTGCTGGGTACACTAGGGTGCAGGGCCACCATGCGAATTTTTATACTCCGTAGATTTGTCTACGACGGCTAAGTTCTCAATGCTTTATATTCCACAGACTATGCCAGGGCGCGAGGCCACCATGCGATTTTTTATACTTCGTAAAGTTGACCGGGTCACATAAGGATCCCAGCGCTGGACTCAGACGAGCCAGAAATGGTGGAGAGATGTGCTACAGTCATGAAGTGGTCGTGACGAAGCCTAGGACCAGATCCTAGCCGAAGAAAGGGTCTACGATCATGAAGTGGTCAAGGCAAAGCCTATAACCCTATCGTGTTCGTAGAAATGCGTATGATCATGTAGTGGTCATGACAAGGCACATGACCATAGCATGTTCGTACAAAGGGCCTACGACCTCGCAGAAGTCGTGGCAAGGCTCACAACCATATCATAGTCGAAGGAAGGGTCTACAATGTCGCGACCGCTAGGTGGTCAAGCAGTCGTCGTCCACGAAGTCACGATGAGGAAGTGGTTGTAGAATACCCAGCAGAGCCGAGGTTAATGAAGTCAAATGCGTGGAGCCTAGGCTGATGGAGATCATAGGGCGCGGAGGCTGACGAAGGCAATGTAATGTCTGACAGAGGCTAGTGGAGGCCACACGAGGTCCGACAAAGGCCAGTGAAGGCCATGCGAAGTCCAGCAGAACCAAGGCTGATGAAATTGGAGGTGCGGAGCTAAGACTGAAAGAGGCCGGAGGGCGCAAAGGCTAGTAGAGGCCACACGAAGTCTGGTGGAGGCCAACGAAGGCCACGCGAGGTCAGACAAAGGCCAGCGGAGGCCACACGATGTTCAGCGAAGCCAAGGCTGATGAAGTCGAAGGAACAAAGCCGAGACCAACGGAGGCTGGAGGGCGCAAAGGCCGATGAAGGCTTCGGAGCGGGTGCTCTGTCCCCACGCTGATCGGCGTCGATGAAGTCTCGACCACGAGAAGGTCATAGCTGTCGACGAAGAGTTGACCACGACACGATCATAGATGAAGCCTTAAGCATCTACGACTACGGAGCAGTTGGACAAAACCTTCGACTACAAGGTGGTTAGACAGAATCGTGGAGGCTTGACAAGCTATGGCCGACGGCTGGAGCCTATCTTTACTGTGCACGGAGGCTAACTCCCTGGTGTCTGGCGACGAGAAACGCCGCTCCACTTCTGTAGGTGCGATGGCAGCATCTGGGGGGTGCTCACGGCACGAGCACTCTGGTGGTAGCTAGCCTTCTCTAGCGCCTTCCCTTTCGCGGCTTCTTGTGTGGTCCCCACGGACAACACCAACTGTTGTAGCATAGCTATAACAGTGGGTACATGATACCTTTCTCCATAGAAGACATAGCACTAAGAGAGTTAGAGAGAGCTGGTGAGTAAGAATGAGTGGATCTGGCCCCTCATACCCTCTCTGGGGGGCTTATATACATGAGTGGGGTAGGATAGAAAATTCATATCCTACCCCCTTAATAATTACAAAAGGTAGGGGGTACATGGGTACAGTTCTTTATACATATGTCCCTATACTATTGGACATATTGCATATTAGGCTAGTTGCAAGACTCCACCATAGGAAGTTGGGTCACCCCTACAATAGCTACCATTATTGTTCACCGCTTTCTTCTCCAAGTCTCGTGTTCAACCCTTCCTTGTTTGTCACCAGCCCCTCCTGCATTTTTCTCTGCAAAAAACCCTTGCAGCTAGCCGTTCAAAATCAAGTATACCGTATACCAGGGTTAATTCCAAATCTTGGATACTCTTTCCTCCTTTCATTTGAATTGTACCGGCAAATATAGCAAAGTTCCTTTCATTTGAATGCATATGCATGGTACCGGCAGCCAGCTATCCGGCCGGCAAAGTTGCCAAAAACGAAACGAGGGGATAGCAATAGTATCCAACAGTTGCAATGCGTGGTGGATTCACTTTCTTCAAACAAATAAATAGAATAGATTTTTCATCGATTTTTTAAAGCCGTTTATCCATATTTAGTTTGTTCGTATAAACACTTACATTAAAATTAAAAATCATCAACCATAGCCGAGGAAAATCCATCCATTCTATTAGACGAGCTAAACTGATGGATCACCACCAATGATTCCCCACACCCATCGGCCCTCACCAACCATCCGTGCCCCGTCCAACCCGACGCGCCTATGTAGGAGCGAGCTAGCAGCAGAAATGAAGCAAACACCCATGCATTGCATTTACCGCACCCCTGCCGTCTCCCACAAGCCGCGCGCGCGGCGCCGTCGGTCGGAGTGGCGACCCAGAGAACGAGCCGCGGCCAGGAACGAGCGCGCCGATGCAGGCAAATTCGATCCGCGCACGGGAGCGCGACCGATCGAGACCGGCCCACGCGCGCCTACTGGCCGGTTGCTGCTGCTGCTAGCCTACAACCCATATAAAGCGCACAGGAGGCAGCGCCCTCGCGCGCGCGTGGTCCTGCTCCTTACTGTCTCCCCGGCAGGGCCCGGGCGCGAGCGCGCCCGATCGTCTCGACGTGGTTTAATTGCCGCGCTGTGGCACGTACGCTGCAAGTATGTACTACTAGATCGATCGGTCGGTCGGTCGGTCGGTGGATCTTGTTTATTCCGTTATCGGTTCCATTTACATGCCACGCCTACGGAGGACTACATAGTACATAGATCTCGTGACTCGTGATGGGATGCGATGATATGTCCATGCAAGTTGTGCTTTGACCCGGCCGTGGTGGACAAACTGATGGAAGAGTTGGGGAGCGGCGGAGTGCACGCTAGTGGAAGGCAGGCCCACCGCCCACCGTGTAGCTGTTGGGATGAAAAATTTTAGGACATTGCTAGTGCCTGGACTGTATGATAGAAACTCCTATCCTACGATTCTTTCTCAGATGACGCACTTGAGAATACTATATGCAAAAGATGTAATCTATAGCTATAACAAAATATTATCAACAGATGCAGCAAATAGGCATAACCTTAACAGAGAATTTTTTTTAAAAAAAAGAGAGATATCTCGGCCTCACTGAAACATACCAATGAACAATCTTGTTTGGATATATATAGTAGTGCTTCTATACTACCTCACAAGTATCAAATAAACAAGTACATGATGTTATATATGATGCAACATCCTGAGTCTTCGTATGCAACAATTAAGAATAATATTTGCAACAAATGGAACAATTGATACAAAAATCATAAAAGATTGGCACCGCAACTAAAACAATCGCTTTAAAGTCACGCAACAAATTGACACCCTTACTGCAACAAGAAATAATTATGATGCAATAATCATTCAAAATTTCTGCGACAAATAATTTTGAGAAGACATAGTTGCAATAAATCCGAATGCTTTTTGCAACAATTGCAAAAAATATGCACAACAAATTATGAAGGCAAATTAAGGAAGAGGTCATGCCGGTAGCTTTGATGGCCAATATTACTGGAGAGGGAGGAGATTGCTAACTCGAAACCTCGTCACCGATAAGCCCAGACCTGGGAGAGGCCAAGACTAGCTAGTGGCTCATTGCTGGCCTTTCGTCCGATCCCATCGATTTGTACAGATCCGATACCCCGACTCATCTAGCGCATCGCCTGAGTTCCCCTCGGAGGAGTTCATCTATGGTAGTGATCTCCAACCGTTGGCAGCTTGCCAAAGCTTTGTCTCGCTGGAGGAGGATGGAGGGAAGAGTTAGGTGAAGGAATGACGAGAAGAAGAGAGAAGGCTATGGGAAAGCCATTCTGTGTATTTATTTAAGAAAGATTATAAATCATAAGTTATAAAGTATAAGCTAAAAAGATAAAGATAACATGCGTGTCTTCGTGGACGAAGGAATAGGCAACGGGATGGGATTCATTGCAAATATATATTACTACATACCGGATTGGTGGCATGGCCACATAACTAGCTACAATGTGGTCTGCGCAGGCGTGTGCAGGTGTAAAAAGAGAGCGCTGCTGCAGGATGAGGCCAATAACGTGCTGGAGCTGTCGGTTGTTCTCTGAGCCAAATTGGAGCCGTCACATGTTGAGCTGATTGGTTGCATTGAGTGGCCTGGCTAGCTAGCTAGTGGCAGCAGCAGCTGCGGCGCCCTAACCACATGTATGATGTATCGTCCCTCTCCTGTCTACTTGACCGGACTTCAGCCATCGAGCCTAGCTACAGGGTGAACATATGCAGACTTGAGCTAGGTGTTGAGCATACCCCCTTGCTAGCACGTACATTGAAAATGTGCTGGTAGACCAGATGAGTTCACAATAATTGGCGCGCATTTGCACTAAGGCCTGCTCAGAATGTAATCTCTTCAGAGGATTGAACCATTTCCCGTAAAAATTCGGTGTTCAAACACGCCTTAAGAAAAGCTAAACAAGCGACATGCAATATTGCAATGCGATAGAAAACCGTATATATCAAGACACCTCACTTCTTTGCGCATGTTCACATATCAGAATGTTTTCTGAAGACGTTGAATTGACAAAGTTTAGTATGGAGAGTACTATTATCTGATCAAAGGGATGTGAGGAGCTTTTGTGAGCTTAGGCTGCTCAACTCAGTCTCGATCGCTCGCTCTGATTTTGACCTCGCTAGCTATAGATGTAGCTTTTGGCATGACTGGCGAGCGCATTCCTCTTTTGAAAAGATAGGCAGGCAGGCAGGCAGGCGCATGTGTGCGTCTCTACCGAGGTGACAACAAAATTACAGGAAATTCTTTCGTGGGGATCATGAGTGTAAAGCAACGACTAACTCGTCACACACAAACACATACACAGAGAGAGCATTGCATCGCGTCCTTTTCCTCCAACCAGCATCATTTGCTCCCAGAGGGAGAGAGAGGGGAATCTGCAGAGGCCGGCCACGGTTGCGAAACGCAAACTGGCTATACTAGATAGGAATAGGAGGAGGACACAGCTTTCCTTCCTTTATCGCTTTCGTCATGGCCGGCCAGCCAGCCGGGGACGATGCATCGATCATACGCACACAGATATGCAGTTTTGGGGCCTCAAGGAGCAGCAGCTTTATGCTATCAGATTTATGTGCATGGTGTTGGGAGTGACACAGCGACAGTGTGTGTGTGATGCGTATCACTATCACTATTCACTCTGGTCTACACCCTTTTTGCAGGGCATGCGATAATTCTCTCCCTTCCCTCTCTCCTCTACGGCTCTACAGCCGGGCCACGGTACTTTTTCAGAAAGGGCTATTTTGCGCTTCAGCTTTCATCCTCCCGTGTCGCTGGCTCTGATCGATGCTGCAGCGCGCCCGCTCCTATCCCTCCTTTCTGCCTCGATCCAGCCCATGCCATGATTTACGTTCGGTGCACCGATGATATACGGTCATCTCTGTCGTCAAATGGGTCGAGATTCTAGCATCTTTCATGGGTCATTTCGATCGGTCTACAAGAGAATATCACCATTCACTGCACGTACCAACGAACAATTCCTATTTCAAAAAACTGGAGAACATTAGTAGGAGACACTGCAAGGACCTGACAGGTAAATACGACTCTCGCTAGCTCGCAAACAAAGATTTCATGCAAATTTGTGACATTTCTACTGTAGTGGCTAGTGAACTTCAGCTCGCACCCTCTCCCACTTTTTTTTCGCTTTTGCGGTGTGCGTGACTGCGTGAGTGGCAGGTTTGGAGAATCGGTACGGTGCTCCTACCTGCAAAATTACGAAATAAAGTGGCATGGATTTTAGTGCGGATTTGGTTGTATCTGAAAGGAATAATCAAAGTTATACTACTACCACATGTATGTGTTGATTAGTCCTACCGGTAGTGTGTCGTGCTAATATTCCTAGGCACTACAATTGGATTGGAAGTCTCTAATCGTTTTTTAATTAGTGTAGTATCGAGATCGGTAGTCTAAGAGGTCAATAACTAACGAGGATACAATAATCCTTAAATCGTAAGTCCTTCTACGAGTACACGGTCGTAAATTATTCTATGACCATCTTGTGGTCGTAGATCTTCCTGCGACTAGTCTATCTCTAATATACCCTTTATTGATAAGTAAGAAAATTCACGGATTAATCATAAGTCTCTATGACCAGATAAGTCTATCATACCAAGCTCTAGGGATTTGCTTCAAACCAATAAGTCTTTGGACATTTTGTAGACATGATTTGGAAACTTTGAACTCTCAAACCTAGGAGGTTGCTTGATATATACTTCTTCTATAAAACCATAAAGAAAGGCACTCTTATCTGGTATAGTCTAAACCCCTTGGAGGCTATAAATGCTAAGATAATCCTAATGGCTTCTAATATGGCTACAGATGTAAAAGTCTCCTTAAAGTCTAAGCCCTCTACTAAGTAAAGCCCTAAGCTAGAAGTTTAACCTTATTCCTAATAACTACCCTATCCTCACTCTATTTATTCTTGAAAATCCACTTAGTTCCTACAACATTATGGCCATGGGGAGGCTCAACTAAGGTCCAGATACTATTCCTCTCAAAGTTCTCTAACTCCTTATGCCTGGTATTGATCTAAGACTCATCAATAAGTGAATGGGTGACATCACAGGCTCAAAAGAAGCAATGAAAGCATAATGAACATGTGAGTCAAGAGAAATAAATCTGGAGTGAGTAACTCACTCATGAATACCTCCAATGATTTGACCTGAAGGATGTTGCTACTAGAGATGTGAGGCATTCTTGAAGTCGAGGTGGCATCTATCTCATGGGTTGTAGAGGTAGGAGCAGAGCCACATGTGCTGAGGAAGAAGTAGGAGCAGGCTATCCAACTGAAGGTAAAGTAGTTAAAGCATGTACTTTAGCTGGCTGAAGAGGAAGTAAATCAATAGCCTTATCTTCTTCACTGCACTCCTCAAGGAAGATGGCCTCATAATCTCCCTGAACCTTACTTGTAATATCTGATCTAGTTCCTGGACTAGCCTCATAAAAAGTAACATCACTGGTCTCCAAAATTTTGTTAGTCTCAAGATTAAGCACACGATAGCCTTGAGAATGAGCAAGATAGCCTAGAAAGATCTCATCTAAAGACCTAGACTCAAACTATTAAGGTAACTACATTTAAGAATGAAGCACTTGCAATCGAAAACTCTAAAGTGAGACACACTAGGTTTACGATTAAAATTTTGTACTCATAGGAAGTCTTGTGCAATGAGGTTTTCAAGAATACCCTATTGGACACATAATAGACAGTGAAAATAACCTCAACCCAATACCTCATAGGAGTGGTATGTTATCTAATATAGTCCTAGCCATCTTAAGTAAAGTCCTATTCTTCCTCTCAACTGCACTATTCTACTGAGGAACTCTACGAGATGAGAACTGATGCTCTACACCATGCTCAGAACAAAAGGAAGAGAAGGATGGATTCTTGAATTCAGTCCCATTAACACTCCTAATAAACTTAATGGCTCTTAGAAGATCAATTAACAGTCTAAGAGCTAACTCTCCAAAATGACCAAATGATTCATGATTAAATGCCAAGTAAACCCAAGAGTATCAAGAATAATCATCAACAATGACTAAAACATACCACTTATGTCCTACTGACTAAACTCTAGAAGGATCTATAGTGTCCTGGACCATTTGTCTTGACCATAGTAAGAGGTGGATGTGAAGCACCAACCATCTTGCCATGCCTACAGGGAGAGCAAATTAAATCCTTCCCACCCTTGAGCTTATGTAATCCCCTAATCATATCCATGCTACTGACCTATGCTTGGTGATCAAAACCAATGTGTTGAAGCCTACGGTGCCAGAAAACCAGACATCTAGGCTCTAAAGCAATAAGACACTTAAGCCCAGAAGAGAAAGACTCAGGAAAATCAGTACTAAAAACTCTCATAAGACAAAAAAAATCACAAAGACTATATCCCTAGACTAATATAGAACTCTACAAGCACTCCTCTTAAAACTCACCTCGAAACCATCATCAATTAATTGAGAGATAGAGAGCAAATTGTATTTGAGCTTGCTTACCAGGGCAACATGATGTGACCACGCCACTAACACGTACGACCATAGCGGCCAATATCAAGATTGAATTAAAGGTGAATCCGTTTCTTCAACTTCAACACATTTTAAATGAGAATATGATGCTACCTAATGATGAAAATATTTATATTTGTAGCACCACATCACTTTGGAACCAATTGAAGCAAGGGTTCAAGTTGGACAGGTTTTGGAATCCAATTCGGCCTCCAAATCATTTCGGATTCAGCCTGACAGGCCAACTTCAAACGGTCATAACTTTTGATTCAGAAGGCTTCGGGGCCGTGAGTACTCGTTGGAAAGCTCTTGGAGTCTACTTTCAGATGGATCTAGTCTCACCTCCAAAATCCATCCGAGCAGATCAGAAACTGCAAAATAAGACACATTATTTTTCCAGTCCGAGCCAAAGTAGGCCGAGGGCCTTGTAACTTGGGCTATTTGGGCGGTACTGTTCACGTGAATAGTACCACAGCCGCATGAATAGTAATTAGGAATAGTACCACATCCCTTTTCATTAGATAAGTGTGGCTTCCCCCTCCCCTATTTAAGGAGGCCGCACCCCTTTAGGTTTCCTCGGGTTTTTCTTAAGAGTTTATTCTGCTTAGCAGTTTCGCCGCATGTTCGGTTGAGGAACCCCAATTTGTGAACTTAATCTTTATTCGTAATACAATTCAGATCGCATCTTGAACTCTCTTGCTTGTGTTCTCGATTCGCTTGCAGGAGATAGCCTTCTTGGCGAGGTCAACCGTGTTCGGCACGGTTGATAACCAACGGAGCAATGGTGTAGTGATTGCGAGGGGTTCGATCTGTTTTGGTCAGAGCCTTTGGATCATCAACGTCGAGTTCTCCACAATCGACTTATCAGTACCTCTCGGAAGATCGGGCCATCGTCACATCACAACATCCTTGAGTATGAAGTTGTTGTTGACACGGATTGTGCCCTTGGCCATAACAGTCATGTTAGAAGCATCTTCGAACGTGATCAACTTGTCACCAAATGCTCGGGTGAGGGAGGAAAACCATCTTGAGTTTTCGCACATGTGTCGAGAACATCCAGAGTCTACTAGCCACAGGTTCTCCTTCCTCCCTTGTAGGACCTACATTGCAAAAATAGAAGACCTCGAGGTCTCAATACTGGAGTTAGTAATAAAAGACTTGAGAATCCAGTACCAAGACACATGAAGAGTAGAAATAGAGCTAGTAGAAGAATGAACCGAAGATGATGCAGAATGAGATAAAGCATGAACAACATGAAAATGCACCCCACATGAACACTACCTAGACTCTCCCTGAATTCTCACCTAAGTCTAACAAAAGCGTGGTGCTCACCCAGTTGCATTATCTCCATCAGCAGGTATAACACTAACTCTGTGCAAGTTACTCAAATGTTTCTCAAAACGAGCAAAAAGATCATCAATAGACTCACCAAGTTTCATAGCAAAATTCGAGTACTCTTTTTGATAAAGATTCTTACGCACTTTCTTAATCTTAATCGTTCGTTCATGATAATCACAAAGACTTTTCTAAATTAAGTAAGCAGAAACAATATGAGCTACACTGTCAAATTCTTTGTGAAAAATTAAGAGCAAGTTACGAGCACGTGCATTAAAATCTACATCTATTTTTATTTTCAACAGTAACATTAGCAGGAACCACATAAGTTTGAGAAACCTTTTTCCAAACATCATTACCTTGAGTCTCAATGTAAGTTTGCATACAACACTTCTAAAAAGCAAAATCAGTACCATCTAGCATAAGGGATGGTTCACATACCTCTCTAATTCCATCACTACCTCGCTTTGATACCACTTGTAGGATCGATTACTGCAATCAAAGGGGGTGAATAGTTATCACCGCCTTCTCGAAGTCTCTAGATGATCGATGATGCTTTTGAGTGCTCAAAGATCAATTGCCTGAACAGCTATCCAGTGTATGACTGATTCATCAAGTATTCTACTCGACCACCCACTCGATCACTTTGCTCGTCATCGTATGATCCAAACCACCAGCAATCACCAGCGCAGTTCCAGCGAATCAAGAACAAGATTGATTCAAGATTATCTTTATTGCTAGAATTTTATGGATATACAAAGTGCCCTCACAAACACCCCTAAAATCCTTCTCGATGAAAACCCTCTCAAAACCACACTAAAAACTTACTCAAAAGCCACACATTAGCCCTTAGCCTCTCCCTACTTTTATTGGCTAATGACCAAACCATGGTTGTCTAAAACACGAACATAAAACTCTATCTCTTCTTTAAATCAAGGGACCCAAAACCATTCTGAATATAGGTTTTGTTCAAACTCTTAATCTTCTAAGTTACGGACTCTATACATAACCCTTTCAATCTTCTCAGTTATGAACTCCATCCACAACTCCTAACTCACTACATGACGAAGCCTCCAGGACAGAACCTCCTGTATCTTTATCATGCATCACCACCTTCCATGTAGAAGCCTCTTGGACTGCACTGCACGTATCTTCTCCATGAATAACCACCTTTGATCTCTACGTGCTCCAGCGTGAGCTCAACCACCTTGCGTGACATCCTCAACCGCCTGGACCTCAGACTTCCCCATCCTAATCCCAATTCTTCTCATCACTAACCATGATTGTCTCCACACCCACCTGCACATGCAAAGACTAAAGAAAGTTTTCTCAGCACAAGTTCTTCCTAACTTGACTGACAACAGCACGTACACTCAAAACACACCCTTGTCTATCTATAAACAAAAACCAAACCATCACAAACACCAACCAAGTCATCCACGACCACAAATTCCATCACTTTCCAAAATACCAACTTCAAACCACTCATTACGACTGGTTACAACCGCTATGCAAGACCGGTCGCTAGCTTATCGAGTACTCAAACATAAGTACTCAGGAAATACCATCGCTCAAAACACTCGAGAATAGCAAGCATCACTACCAACCACAAGACCATAGAGTACCGACTACCGAATACCGATTGCTATGACAAAAACACTAGAGTGCTATCCCAATGCTTACTCGCAACCTATGAGTATGATCACATACAACAAGTCTCCGACAATCAAGTATCACGTCCTTCTGACTATGAGTACCGAGTCCTTCCAGTACTGTTCCTCCGAGCACTGTTCACCGATCACCGACCATCATGCACAAGCCAGTCATACCATTGGCGTAACATGAGTACTCGAAGTACTTGAAGATCACAAGAGTTGAAGTACTTGTACCGACCATAAAGTCTACGAGTACCAACCGGTAAAGTCTATGTCTATCTAGTATTGACCAATTAAGTCCACGACTATCGATTGGTTACTGTAGCTATGACCATAGACAAAGAACTATAGCTCTGACCATCAACAAAAGCACTGTAGCTATGGCCATTGAAAAGTACTCTAGCTTACCATCTTCGACCATGTATGGTCATTCTATCGTAGTCGATGTTCCATGGTCAAAATATCGTGATCGAAGAATGGCGAGGTCAAAACACCATGGTAAGATTGCCATGGTTGAAGCCGAACGTTGTCGAAGTCAGACATGGTCGAAATCTGCAATGCCATCACAAGGCCGATCGGACCAACCATTACAAGGCTAATCAGACTACCATCCGTGGTCAAAACCATACGTGGTCGTTTTGCCATCCTGAAAACTTAAGTATAGAAGCGCATTGACTAGAACTTTCACAAATGTAAATTCCAATAAAACCAAATATCAATTATTCATCATCAACAGCATGCATGACCATCACCTGGTCTCACAAGTTCACCACACTCAAAGCACCTGATAGGACCCCCACCTCCTCTATTTCTCATTCTCACTTTGTTTAAGGCTCTAGTGAACTTGGTGGATAGGAGGACTAGTCATCCATAGGAATCTAGTCAAGCTGATCATCACTCATAGTGTGCAAGCAGACAAAGAGAATACAAAAGAAGCAAATTCAACTAGGGCATAAAGACTCTTAGTGTGATCATTCACAAGTGTCATCGACTCTGATTTGTTCTTGAGAGAAAGCAAGTCAGTCTCATGAGCTCTCTTATGATAGCAGTGTCATTTATAGAAGTGACTTTTATCTCCTAAACCAACTATGTCCAAGACTCCAAGGACTTGACGTGCATTTTCAAAGTCGAGATAGACCACACCAATAGCACGCATGTTACTAAGGATCTTGTGAAAGCAAACAAAGAACTCACTTAAAGACTCTT
Source organism: Dendrocalamus sinicus (assembly GCA_036346575.1). Lineage (NCBI taxonomy): Eukaryota > Viridiplantae > Streptophyta > Magnoliopsida > Poales > Poaceae > Dendrocalamus > Dendrocalamus sinicus. Next base: position 29,147,050 of record CM070657.1, on the reverse strand, counting down.
TAGATCTCATCTCAAACTTCTGGTATTATTTCTAGAATTGGTTCTGATGCACCTTCTTAATAGCTTTAGAGCCCTCATGGTAATTAGTGAAAGTCTGCCAGATATCATATGTTGAAGCGAGATGAGACACATGGTCAAACTTGTTTATGTCGAGTCCCTAAATTAGGAGGTTCCTAGCCTTACTATTTGCCTCCATGCCCGAAAGATTTGCCATATTGATCTGATCATCGGTAGGAACAACATAGGAACTCTTGACCTTTTCCCAAATTGTATAGTCTTGAGCTTAAACGTATGTAGCCATCCCCACCTTCCAATATGGGAAATTGGCCCTATCGAAGATGGGTAGCTTAATGGAATACCTATCTGATACTACGGCTCTTAAGACGGGTTAAGATCACTGAGAAAGAACTTAACTAAGCTCTGATAACACTTGTACGACTGATATCGGCAATTAGAGGGGCTGAATGATTCCTGAAACTTTTTCCCCCTAAGGTATTAAAAATCTTCACCTAAGTCACTATGATAGTCACCAAGTTTAGATCACACCAACTAAGCTAAGCAAAACTAAGCTGGAGACAAGAACCAACAAAATTAACAGCCTATTGCACAGGCCCAGACAAACCACCATTGAGAGGTCAGTTTGATTGCTGGCCAATCTAACTGTCAGCCTAACAAGTAAGCTGGTTTGACTGTAGGTCTAGGGCTAGCCTAACTGATCCCTTGTTCCTAGACCTAAAAACCTCTTGTATCAAAAGCTCAAATCCCAAAAACTTGCCCAATTCTCATTCAGACACTTCCAAGTTTTGCACAAGACTTGTTCAAGGCAATAGGAACCTAAACCATCAAGAATCATAAGGTTCTTGGACTCTAGTTCACCAAATTGAAGAGAATTGAATTTAGTTCACAAGAACATTCAAAATCCTAAAACTCAAATTACTTATTTCTCATGAGGATCTAAGGCATGAGGTCTTTCAGATCTATTATCACATGTCCTAGCAAGGTAATTTGTTGGATCGAAATCGGCAACAGAGGGGAGGTGAATATTGCTCTTTTAAAAAAATCCCCCAAGAAGATATTCACGAAAGAGTTTTCTCTCCGATAGCTACAGAGCTATGAAGAGGGTATCAAAGACTTATAGCAACCTCAACCATGCAGAAGAGAAAGCAATACAACCATAGGCACAAAGGATCAACAATTAAAACAGAAATCACAGCCCGGGTGGTCTGACCGCAATGCATTGAGCGGTCAGACCGCTTGCTAGCCACCAGTCTGACCGGTTCGGTAAGGCCGGTCTGACCGCAGTTAAAGGTCCGGTCAGACCGCCACAAGGGATCCGGTCAGACCGGCCTCCCCGAAGTCTGAAAACAGCAGCGCGTCCAGAAGGCTAAAAACGCTGAAAGATGATAAAATCTCCAAATTCGATGAGATGCTTCAAATCTTTTCAGGTCTTAGGGACAAGACTAGAAACAAAATAGCAGAGGGACACCAAATCTTAAGGGAAATCACCAGGACATCAAGACTTTGAGATTTTAGTCAAAAATCTGAAAATAGTCATGAGAAGAGACTGAATTTCAGATTGCTCACCAATCTTTGATCTATTGCTTATGATACTTTGCAATCACTTTAGCAATCAACTCAGGACTTCAAAACTCAAATATCATGCCATCTCATGAAGGGAAAGGAATGGTTCAAGAGTCCCCTGAGTCAAAACCCTAGAAATAACAAGAACAGAGCAGATTTGACGAGGGTTCAAGAAAGCACAGAGATTAGTGAAACTTCCATTTGATCTTGAAAATGGAATGCCCAAGGGACCTAGAATCACTCCCCATCTCAGAGTTTCCAAGAATCAAACAAGCAAGCAAGAAATTTACTTAAACCCATTTTAAACTGAGAAAGTCAGAGAGGAAAACTGAAACTGAAATTCATCACATAGGGCAAGAAATGGAGATATCCAATCACAATCCTTTTCCCATTGATATTGAGGAAGAGAGATGAATGATTATGCAGGGATTACAACCATCTCCTCACATCAAGAACTCAAGAACTCCTCACATCTCTCAAACACACACAGAGAGATGAAAAACAACGTACTCCTGCTCTCTCCAACTCCTCAACCACTAAAGCACAAAGAAGGAGACACAAAGCAAAAGCCCTAACTACTCTCTCAAGCACACCCTCCATGCAGGAGACAACCATCTGTTTATACCCTTGGCATAATGGGTTCACATTTGCTTTGCCCATTAAGCTTTTGCGCTTTACCCACTAACTCTAACCAAATCCGAATTCACCAAAACGCCCCTCCTACACCTTCCGGGAAGCTTCCTCATTCCTTGCCTTCCAAGTCTCGCAGCTAACTCGAGCCCTCGCCGTCTTCGGCACACCTCGACTGTTTTGACCTCGGCACCACCTGCGCCTAGTCCGATCCTCCCATGCCTCGCCACGACTTCGCCTCGACGTCCTGCAACCATCACAGACAAGAAATACATTACAAAGCACCGCTCGAAACATGTAATCATGATTAGCATCAACAAAACATACTCAAGCATGAAATTGCTCAAACGATCAATCGGGAAGAAGAATACACCTCAAGTCCGACTAACCAAACCCGACTGAGCCAAGTGTCGTCTTGGCACAAACCAAACAATCCAAACTCAATCTTTTCAAAACCCTTGTCAATTACTCATCACACACATGGGATCACAACCACATAGTCTCTCAATCTCCCCCTTGATGAGTATATTGATAAATCCAGAAAAAGTATAAAGTTGAGTTTGAAACTGAAAGAAAGTCAAACATGGTCCAAAAGAAATCAAAGAAGCTTATGACCATGTCGACAAAAAGAACACTAGAGCAACAAAAGAAAAAGCAAATTGTTCTCCAAAGCTCCAGAAGGTTCCTAGATGGCTTTTTCTCCGCTATTCCCCCCTTTTGGCAATTGTTGGACCGAAATGGCGACAGAGGGGGGTGAATGTCGTCTTTAAAACTTGTCCCAAAAAGGTATCCACTAAATAAACCCCCTCCGATAGTTATAAAAACTATGAAGAGGAGTTCAAAAGCTCTCTGGAGACCTATGCTTACCGAGGAAGACACAAGACAATAAACACTAAAGCAAAAACCATCAGAGAAATAAATCAGCAACCAAAAGAGGCAGGGCCGGTCAGACCGGTGGGAGATGGCCGGTCAGACCGCTCGGGAGGAGCCAGTCTGACCGCAAGTCCAATGGCGGTCTGACCACCGGCCAAGACCCGGTCTAACCGCCGGTTTAATACCGGTCAGACCAGCCTGAAATTCGGGCAGAAACAGGAGTTCAGAACCAGGCCGAAAATGAAGCTAAAACAGGCAGTTCCTTGAAAAACTGAGAAATCAGGGGTTTGCTACCAATCCTTTTAATCCAGAGCATCACAACAATAAACTAAATAGCAAGAGAGCCTAGGAAGACAAAGGGGGTACAGTCAAAAACAGGAATTTCAGATTTGGGCAAAATCTGAAAACTCATAGAGAGCTTCCACAAAAATCAAATTGCCATCTCAAGCATGAAACCATCACAGACAAGAAATACATTACATAGCACCGCTCGAAACATGTAATCATGATTAGCATCAACAAAACATACTCAAGCATGAAATTGCTCAAACGACCAATCGGGAAGAAGAATACACCTCAAGTCCGACTAACCAAACCCGACTGAGCCAAGTGTCGTCTTGGCACAAACCAAACAATCCAAACTCAATCTTTTCAAAACCCTTGTCAATTACTCATCACACACATGGGATCACAACCACATGGTCTCTCATAATTTAAGTAAGATATTGTGCAAGAACTCTCAAGAACCCAAAATCATAAATCTAGCTCAAAAATAAGTAAAACCAAGTAAGAACGCAAATAAGAACATTATTGATACAATGCTTTAATATATTTCAATGGAGGACGAGGTTTACATACTCTTGGATTATTACAAGGTGCAGCCACAACACCACTCCTTCCTCTCTAAACTTCACTCTCACGACAAGGTGCTAGAGCAAAAATTAAAACCTAGAATCCTTGAATCTCCCACCTCCTCCCTTCCCCTCTAAATAACCAACAACAAGCCTAATGGATCCAGCCCATTAAGCCTATTGGGGGAATCCGTCAACCCCACTAACATACATTTTACACACTCACGAACGCTTCTCAAAGCGTTTATAAGAGTCAACCCACTAACTCTTTTGCGATTGATCTACTTGTCAATTTTGGCTCTCCTTGACCTAAATCACTTCTCCTTTGCACCTCTCTGTGCCACGATTTTCATCAAAGTACTAATCTAGAAATTGCCCAACCACTAAAATACTCTTGACGAAGATTCCAAGCACCTTCCCTTGAATCCATCTTTACCTTTACCTCAAAGCATCACCACATGCTTTAACACACAGCCCGTAGTGGCTAATGACTAGCTGTCATGTTTTCACGTATACTGGCTCCCCCGAACCATCTCTATGTTCATCGGCCTCATCACATAGCGTAACATATGCACCAAATTGCCTCTTCACAATCCTTGTCTTCTCTCTTGAGCCACGTAGCCCCACTCGGACTTATACAACTGCTCAAACCTCATCTCCCCAACCTAGCCCCAGCCCACTGCCATCATCTGTTGATGTTTTCCAAGTCACCTGCACATCCAAGATGAAGAAACCATCTCAAGCATAAGTCAAAACCATGCATGATATAATGCAACATGGTGAACCCATGGTACCCATGCCATGCACACATCAATCACTACTTATCCTAACTAGACCAAACCAATTCACCAACAACCGGTTTGACCGCCATTACCAGGCTAGACTGACCATTGGCACCATATCAGTTAGACTGCTGGGGCCAGTCTAACCACTTAACTTCACTAGAAAACACCATCTTTGGAATTTTGGTTAAACTTTATCTAGTTTCAACTCTACTTTCTAATTTTAGTAGCACCAAGTGCAAACTCATCGTCAAATAAGCCTACACAAGTGTTTGGTGTTCAATTTCCCAAAGACCTATGGCCCCCATGGCGGTCAGACCACCAGCCGTCAGCCGGTCTGGCTGATAGCTCTCAAACCGATCAGACAGCATGAACCCTGACTGCACAATCTAAAATCTAAATTTTCTAAAACTATTGTAAAAGTCAAATTCAACTAAACCAAAGTGATAATTGTTCATCACAAGCATATATTAGACCTTGTATCTCAATCTCCCTGACCTAATCCGCTTATACCTCCATCATGGTTTTGCAAACTACTCACTTTTTTTGTTTTGGATAAATAACCACTTTGCCCCTCAACTGACGCTTCCCGATTCTTTTGCCTCGAAGGATCACCAGTGCTTCATCATCTTCCATGTGGCCCCAACAACTTCCCATAAAGCCTCTCACACGTCCGAACCATGGAACCGTCCTCGCTTGCAAATGAACCCAAGTTACTTGTTGCGCCACATTACCTGCACAACCTTGACCACTTATGCTTTCCATGATCCTTGTCCATCTTATGCCTTAGTTAAGTCCAACAATCTCACCTAGTTTCCATGACCATACTGGATCTTGGTTCTTCTAACCATGCTCTAGTCTTCCTTACTGTTGACCTAGCTGACTTCAAAGCACCTAGACATTAATAGACCAAGCAAATCATTTTTAGGCATAAGTTCCTTCCAAGTCAACCCAAGTCAGTCTATAAAATACATCATGCAACACATGTGTAACCTCAACATAAACCTAGACCTATTTCCAGAATTGCCCTCAATCTTCAACATCAAAATTGCCAAAATCATTCTTCAGGGACTGGTAAGACTGTCCAAGGCCGGTTTGACCACATGTTCCATACTGGTTAGATTGCCGTGATTTGATCGCCATGCAACTTCCGGTCAGACCGGTCCCCATGAACTGAAACAACCCCAAAAACACTCATTCTAGAATTTCGCTTCATAACTTATCTACTTTTGACTCGATGCTCAAATTGCCATTGGACTTGTACCAAACTACTCACAATACATTAGGGAATAACCTATTTTTGGCTTTTCGTACTCTTTCTCTTGGTCGGTTTGACCGCACCCAAAAGGTTGGTCAGACTGCCCTACCAATTAGACCGTATACCCTATGTCGGTCTGACCGATTAAGACTGAGCCCAAATCTCATTTTTCTAAACTATTCTTTTGGCAACTCAAACTTCTTTCAAACTATCTGAATAGTGTCATATACTCATCACAACTTTGAAGAGACCTCCACATGGTCTAACAATTAGTGTTGGGTGGTCCATGCCATTTTGATTTTTAGTTCTGAGGACATATTATTGAGGTCTAATTTATTTGGAGACAATGACATATGAGGTTTAATTATAATAAGTCATCATTTTGGTTACACATGCATTCTCACCCAAAAAAGAAACTTCTTTGCTTGGACTATGCATAAGATCAAATCATAATATGGAAAATGAAGTAAGTAGAAAATGGTCCGATAAAACTAATCCACATATATGTATGAATCATGGATGAAAGGGACATATTTAGTGCAAACTCATATCTACTTTTGATCAAGCAAACTCTCACGTGAATTTTCAATTATGGATGATGGATGAATTAATCGTAATTAGATAGTTTGAGAAGGTGGGAAACCTCACAAATAATTTTCTAATATACATGTAATGGTAGTATTGTTCACATGGGAAATTGCAAAAAAAACCACTTGGAAGTTCTTTGGAGTCTGATTCCCACTACAACTATTTTTTTGGCACTTTCGCACCCACTAGTACATGATTATTTGAAACTCCCCCTTACCGCATGTTTTCATGCGAATTTTGATGACATGGTGAGGTCTTCTTCTAGAGTAGCATGGTGAGGTGGTTGGAACCGAACCCTTTAATTAATGTGGGAAGCTAGTTTAATCCAATCAAATTAGTTTGATCTTCTATTGTTGCTTGATTGGTTCAAAGCGAAGAAGTGAGGAAGCAAAGAAGGTGACGTAGGGGAGGCAACTTAGGATTCAGTGATGGTGACCAAGGGAGGAACAACTCCTAGTAAGATTGACTTTGATTGCCTTGACCATCTCCTATCACCATGCATCACTTTGAATTCATTGCATGGTACGTTGAGGAGGGAAATAGTTTGTCTCCCATATGTCATGCCCAACATAAAGTCCATTGTATCACGCTGTCTAACCTCCTAACCATGTTATGCCAGAAGATGACCTTGTCATTTCATAAAAATCACATGAAAACAGGTAGTAGGGGGTTCAAAGAACTGCGTACTAGTGGGTGGGAAAGTGGTAAAAAAAAGTTGTAGGGAGAAAATCAAACTCAGTCGCATATGAGATCCTCAAATTTCTCGAAACAAATCAACTAGCCCTGACACACATATGCACATACGGTATCACTATTCTACGCCTCTACGCTCCAGGTATAATGGGAGCCACATGACTCAACCAGCCCCACACACCTGACCATGACCCACCGCACCCAAGCACCTCCCGCATAACCACCAGTAAAACCACATGACCCTAGTCTTCCACTACCACCCCCCTACCCATCATCTTCCAACGTGGCCGCCCAAGCCTGCCGCCTTACACCGTGCAGCCCCCTAACAATAGTCTTCAACTACACAGCACAGCGGTGCTACATTGAATTGGTGGTAATGTGGTGTGAGGTCATCCACCATGAAGGCACAGAAGCCCATCCCATTGACAGTAATAGATCACTGTTGCCCATGTCATGGAGTTTTGTTGCCACTGCATGTTTGCTATCTCCTGTGTTGATACCACCACTGTGTTATGGTAGCAGTAAAAATAAAAATCATATTTAAGACCATATACAAACCAAGTACAGCTAGATGAATGCGCTTTTACTGTACGATCAATTTACTGGATGTGTTGTTAGAGTTTACTACCACACGTGGCACACGATGGCCATGTGATAGCAGTAGTAAAAATACATACCACATTTCCTCTAGATACATTTTTAACTTATGGCCAGATGAGAAAATGGAACCGTTGTGTGATGATGATAGTAAAAATGGATATCACATTTATGTCCACATATATTCCAATTTACAGCTAGATGAAAAATAGAACTGATGTGTGATGGCGGCAATAAAAATAGATACCACATTCACGTTCAGATACATTTCAATTTACGGCAAGATGAAAAAAATGGAACCACTGTGTGATGGTGGTAGTAAAATCTGAAACCACAATTATGACCAGATGCATTCCATTGTATGGCCAGATAAAACCGCTTATACTGTACTGACGAATTTACTAGACATGTCGTTAGAGTTTCTTGTCTCACCTAGCCATGGCGCATGCTGGTCATGTGATAATGGTAGTAAAATTGAAAACCACAATTATGATCAGACGCATAACAATTTATAGCCAGATGAAACCACTTTTACTGTAATAATGAATTTACTTAATATGTCGTTAGAGTTTACTGACACACCTACTGTGGTGCATGCTAGCCATATAATGATGGTAGTAAAAAATGATACCATATTTACATCCAGATATATACTCATTTACTGCTAAGATGAACCACAAAAGGGTGGGGGCAGGTGGATTGTGAGTTCGTGGCCTGTGTCTGGTGTGAGCCGGTGGAGATAGGCGGGTCACACAATATCAGTGGGGGATGGGCTCCATCATGGCGGGAGGGGGTTGGCTGGAGCATAGAATAAGTTTAGGCGAGGCATTTGTGTTGGCTGCGACTGATGGCTTTTGACTGAAAATAAATAGTAGTGGCTAAAAAAAGTGACTTAAAGAACGAAGGCACAAGCAATAGAGAAAGTAGGGGAGAGACGCATGCATGAGACTGGAGCGAAAGGAGTAGGGTGCATGATGCGCTTGTGACCCATTGCTTTATTCTCGGAGCGAGACGGGAGCAAACGGAGTGGAGAAGCCGCTTCGAGAAATCGAGTATTCATATTAGATTTTAACTTATGTAAGCACAAGCCAATACTATCATGGCCTATATATATATATATATATATATGTGTGTGTGTGTGTGTGTGTGTGTGTGTGTGTGTGTGTGTGTGTGTGTGTGTGTGTGTGTGTGTGTGTGTGTGTGTGTGTGTGTGTACTATTCATTAGCTATGCATAGAATAAGTGCGCAACCCACCAATCATCCCACCAACCCACCAATTAGTCAATCATGCACAAAAAAGTTATCATCTATAATTCATGAAGTTACTTACAGGTCGTACATATATCATTTAGTGTGGTTGTTAGTTATGGAAAAGTTACTATCTCCTGAATATAAAGTTATCATCTATAATTCATCAAATTACTTACATTTGGTAAAGTTAATGTATCATGCACAAAAAGTTATCATCCGTAATTCATGAAGTTACTTACAATTTATGAAGTTATCATTTAGTGGGGTTGTTGGTTATGGTAAAGTTACTATTGTCTGCACATAAAGCTATCATTTATAATTCAAGAAGTTATTTATATTTGGCAAAATTACTATATCATGCACAAAAGTTATCATCTATAATTTATAAAGTTACTTACAGTTCTAATGACACAAATGTTGCAGCATAGAAATATATTCAACATGAATCTTGTTTTGTTAACCTCGTAATTTTGAACACAATGGTGAAAATGGATCGTAGATTGGACTTTCGATAAAAGAGTTATTTTATTTTTTAGCTTGTAAACAAGATAAAAAATTACAAATCAAGTGCACTTATTCTCCTCCTCCTACTGCATGCATGCATGTATTAGACCATAACCACCCAGCGCAAGAGACCATGCATTCATGAATTTATCATTTAGTGGCGTTGTTGGTTATCATAAAGTTATTATCTCTTGCACATAAAATTATAATTTATAATTCATCAAGTTACTTATATTTGTAAAGTTGCTACCTCGAGCCTAAAAAGTTATCATCTATAATTCATGAAATTACTTACCAAGCAAGTTAGCATGGACCGCACCAGCTGGTGGCTAGCGACCCACGCGTAGCATGTGCGCACATGCTCATTAGCGCAGCCGTGTGTGTATACACACACACACACACACACACACACACACACACACACACACACATATATATATATATATATACTAGTTGCATGCTCGTGCATTGCAATGGAAAATAAATACTATACAGATATAACATCTTTGATAACCATAATCTAATCATTGGTGTCGCAAGGGTAAGTAAAATCAGTTTCAATCATGCTGCTTTTAGCATGTTTGGCTAATGCACCAAATTTCTTTGATTGATGAGAACTTTGCTCTGGGCTTATGTCAAACTTGCTTTTCCAGTTATCAAATGGTTCATAGGATTATAGCTTTGGAATTGACAGGAGTGGAATGTGAACATGAGGATATATGGTAGTTGATTCACAATGTGAATTTTGAAATGCACAGAATAACTCGTCGTAGAAGCTCAAATGAAATGCTTAGAAAAATCAACAGCTGAAGCAAAATTCTTACAGATCCAACTACTGGGTAGTCATCTTTATCGGCAAACTCACACATGTGATACATACTATCAAATGTGATCTCAAACTGAACATTGAACATCAATTTTATCTTACGCCATCATGTATCAAGCAAAGTATACATGTTCACACTCATAAATAAATCAAATTAGAACATACAACGGAACACTAAAATTTATATAAATAACAATATTTCTCTTTAACACAAATAGCAAATCAACCAATTAAAAGATGGTGATACATACATACACACACAAGCATCACATATATCTACAAGCATCACATTAGTGAAGCACAATAGAACAAGCACCACATATGACAACTATGTATAAAAATAGTAGTAAACAATATTTTTTTGTAGTATACTTGATTCATAGATAACTGTCAGACCATCTTGGAGAATAACAAATGACAACTATGTACAAAAATGGTCATAAGTCAAAAGCCATCGACTATCGCGCGTGATCATAGGTCGGGAGCGGGCAACCATCACTAGTCATCATAAGTATTCAGCGGTCGACCATCGATTGTGGTCCTAAATTGGGAGCTTTTGACCAGGGCTCATGGTCATACATCGGAAGACTTCAATCACACCTCATGATCGTAAGTCAAAACCTATCGAGGACGCCTCATGGTCATAAGTCGAAACACCTCGACCAGCGCTCGTGGTCATAAATCGGAAGACAACGACCACACCTCGTGGTCGTAAGTCGAAAGCCATCGATCACATCTCGTGGTTGTTAATCAGAAGCCGTCGATCACAACTCATGGTTGTAAGTCAGAAGCCATCGACCATCACCCGTGATCGTAGGTCGGGAGCGGTTGACTATCCCTGGTGGTCATATGTTGGCAGTGGTTGACCATTGATCGTGGTCTTAAATCGAAAGCCTTCGACCAGGGCTCGTGGTCATGAGTCGGAAGACCTCGACCACACCTCGTGATCGTAAGTCAGAAGACATCGAGGACACTTCCTGGCTAGAAGTCGGAAGACATTGATCACACCTGGTGGTCGTATGTCGGAAGCCATCAATCACACCTTGTGGTCATATGTCAGAATACAATGACCATAGCTTATGATCGTAAGTCGGAAGCCCTCGACTGCTATGACCACTACGACCATAACCGCTACGCCCATGCCCACGTGTGCTACAACTACGATCATGACCGTTATGACCATGGACACTTATCAAGGGACACCTATACTGACTCTTACACACATATGCTTATAGAATCTTACACACTTTGGCTTGTAAGATTGAGTCTTTATTTAGGATACATATATAATTATACACACATATGCTTATAGACTTACATACTCTGACTCATAAGATCAACTCTTTATTTTGGATACATAGATACACACATAATTATACAAGACACATATATACTTATTGACTCTTACATATTCTCACTTGTAAGAGTCAGATACTACTTATGTACACTACATCGTAGAGTGATAGTGAAGGGACTTTGATGGAACTATGACCATGGCCACAGACGGTACTACTACTACCATGACTTCTACGACCACGGCTACTCCTGGTCGTAACGACTACACACAAATTGCGGTTGTTCCGACAACACACACCGGTCGTAACGACTTAACAAACACTGGTTGTAGCGGCCGCACACACAAACTGGTCGTAACGACCACGACGCATCAACTCGAAGCTTCGACCACAGTGCATCTAATCAACTCAAAGTTTCAACCACGACTCATCATCTCGATGCTTTGACCACGGCTTCTCACTTACTCAGAATGTTCGACTACGACTACCACAGCTTCGACTGCTGCTACAACCATGGCTTCAGGGACTGCTTTGACTACGCCTTCGAGTGTGGCTTCGACCATGGCTTCGGGGACTGCTTCGACCACACCTTCGAATGTGGCTTCAACCACTTACAAATTATCAAGATTAATAAAAACCTTACCTTACAAACACACACAAAACACAAAGGAGTCATCAGCACCGTCACAGCAAAGTCGCAAGGCATATGCACCGAGTAGCTAACTAATCGAGAGAGGAAAAATCCGCGAGTCTCTCCAAGCAAAGCAACGACCAGCTTGGGAGACCAAAATTGCCAGATAGTACGATGGGCTCTTAGCGAAGAGCGGGAGGAGGTAGAGAGGCTCATTGGGCAAGTGACCGCTTGGCGGCAGGGGGGGAGCCATGTGGGCGGGCATAGGAAGAGGAAGCCACCGCCACTGCACAGCACCGAGCAATGGCAGCAGTAGGGGCGGGTGCGGCAAGGGGAGGAGAACCGTGGCGACGTAGCACCGTGGGGGGTGGGGCGAGGAGGGAGCAAGGGGCGGCCATCGGATCCAATGGCCGCCGTCTACGAGTGCCCGTCTCTCAGATCCACTGGCCGCCATCGATCACTGCCTTCTAGATCCACTGGCTACTGTCACCGAGCATGCCTCTCGGATCCACTGGCCGCCATCGCCGAACGCCCTTCTCTCCGATCCACCGGCCACTGTCGCCGAGCGTCGTGCCACCAAATCGCTTTGCTGCACTGCTCGTGTAGCAAAAAAAAATCTTGGTTGGAGGGGCAATGGGAGATGGGGTGGAGGCGGTGGGGAGAGGCCCGGTGGCCAATGAGGAGGAAGAGAGGAGATGGGGTGGTGGCGGTGGAGAGATGCCCGATGGGTGGCGAGGAGGGAGAGGGGAGATGAGGTGACAAGTCTACGAGGGAGAGCATGGGAGAGATCTATAGAAAATGTGAGAACAGAATAATTGAAGGTGGAAGTAGAGAGGAGAGACAGTTAGCGAGAGAGAGAGGGGGGATATAGATGGTCAAGATTACTGTGTTTAGATTGGACGATTGAGAAGAGAGAAGGGAGAATGCACCGATGACCACTAACTCCTCTTTATATAATAGTAGAGATATTCTATGGGCCACACATTAAATATGCAAACAAGTTTATATTTGTTATGGAAAATCGTAGTAATCTAAGTTTATGTTCATATGCTTGAGCTCTTCAATTAGCACCGCAGTACTCGAGACAGACAAAAAAAGGAGCGTTTAACGAATATGGGCTTGCCTACGGGGCAGAAGCGCATAACCCACACCTCTGCGAAAATACGAACAGAAACATGATCATGAGCTCGCGGAAGAAATAAAGGCTAGTATAACGAATGATTTAGGCAGCATCATGCAAAGCCATCTAGCTACACCAAATTTGAGCATCCATGCACGCGTGCGTGCGTGACAAACTGAAATGATTTATCTTTGTAAAAGATTTACAAGCTAGTCGAAAGTGAACTGATGGTTGGGAGAATTCCAGACCTATCTTTTATACTAGTAGTGTTCATAAGAGCTCTGGAACGACGCCGAGAGCCAGGAATGCAGCCCTTTTTAAGGGCACAACGCAGCACACTCGACTTCGTTTTACACACACCACTCACACATAAACATATACGTGTATATCTATTACATACGCCTATGGATAGACCGCATCGATGTACCGACACGGACATGGACAAATTGCTGGCTCTTTTCAGGATAAACCCCTGGAAGAACAACCCTTCATTTACATAGATCCCCAGGATCAGGATGCTACATTTTGAATTGGGTAGCGGGAATGAATGAAGTGTGTGTTGGATATTCAAAATAAAATGTTTCACATATTTAGTTGCAATGTCCTAACAATTCATCAACAATGTTCCATGTATTAAGTTATAACACGGATGGATCGATGTTTTACACGTTTGGTTTCAATGGTTCAATGGTTTATTGATTATGTCTTAATAGTTTATCGATGATGTTGATAAGAAAATAAAAAAATATTAGTGAAATAAATCATACGTGCTTATGGAACAATTACATACTATTAATGAAACAATCGAACAGGAGCATGCTGGCACGTGACACTGTTCTGACCGAGGTCCATGCGTAGCTCTCCACGCGCGGTTGCGTAGCACCCAAAATGGGGTCGTTAACAGGCCGTGAGCCCAGGCCCGTAGGGGTGGGCGGCAAATGGCTGGCATTTCCGGGTGATTTTTGTGTCGTCGTCGTTTCATAGGAGGAAGCCGGCCGGCCGTGTCCAAATTGATGCATGTTTTCTGTGATGAACACATGATGATTTCCCTTCTCTCGTTGGGTCGGGCTGGGACAAATTTCGCCGCCGACGCCGCCGAGCCGCGACGCCAACCGTGGCGGCGATGTGAATTGTGATCACGCGAACTGGGCAAAGGGTAGTACGTACAGTGACCAGAGCTCACAGCCTGACAAGATCAGAGGTTTCTCTAAAAGGAAGAAAAACCTGGGTGCTCAAACAAACGCGAATGGACAAAACCGCCAGCTTGTTTTGGTTGTGCATGTCATTGAACGATCAAAGCCGTCTGTTTCCAGCCAACAGTATACGGCTACCTGCACAAGCATGATTGCATGAAGCGTGTGGCCTAGGTGCTGTGTCACTCAATCAGCGATACTGATGTACTATGCATGAATGTGTCACATGAGAACTAGCCTTAGAATGGTCTTAAAATGGGAGAGTGAGAACTGCCATTCTTATCTCTCACTTCTCTTGGGAAAAATGCTTGTAACAATTTTCAGCTGTTTAATGCACAAGCGGCTTATCTTCCATCGCTTGCACATATTACCATGTCGCGAGCAACTGAAGGGCTGAGACAAGTATTTGATAGAGCATGTTAAAATCTTCCCAACAAGATATTCTCACTGTAACAGAACAGTATGTTCTGCAGAGAATCACTAAAATAAACCATATTAATTTTCTCCAACAAGCAACCTAACGCAGCTAAAGAAAATTAAGCAGGTGCACACAAATGCCGTATGACAGTCTACACCAGAAGTAGCACGAGGCACAAGCTCAATTCAATATGCAAAATGCCCTACATTTCTTGAAATGTAAACCCACACAGACCACACTATTGTCATTCAGTGTGCTCTGAATTAGTCTGAAGGCCGCTTTCTGTGGGAACTGCTGTTTTGAACCACTTCAGTTTATGTCATGGTGGCCAAATGCCCTGCAGTCAAGCAAAACCACGTTTTTCAGGCTGGCACTGTCCATCCGATAGTCTGGTCCATAAGAACAGCTCACTGCTCCTTTTAAAATCTAAAAAATGCCAGAGCATCAACAGCAAGGCTAAGAACGTGACGGCCAACGAACTTCTAACAGCTAAAATGACACCGAAACATTGGCTTCTCGTAATACATGACATTTGACTAATGTTTCAAAATACCCAAACATTGGAATTAAAAGAGCCAAATGTCATGTATTACCCAATGTTTGGTGTCATTTGATGTCAACGTTATCATTATAGCACGGTTTGGAGTCCCATTATAGCACAGACAAATAATATCAGCCCACTTTGTCCATCAGCACGGAGGCACAGACAAAAGTCCAGAGGAAACAAATCTGAGTGGATATTCTTTAACACAATGTTTTATTTGCTATACCTTGGTACAAGATGACATCCCTCCCAGAAGGCTTTATCTATATGGAAAAGAAAAGACTTATAACACAGTTAGAAAAATCAGGTAGTGCCACAACATGAGCATTGTGCACTTGGCAAGTGGACAACAGGAGAAAGCACACTGCTTAATCGGCCTTGTTCTGCTCTGCTTGGTTGAGTTTTACCGGGCGTGCCTCAAACCCGCCACCCTTGCGGTTCTCAAGAGTGTATGGCATGCATGTTCCAAGGATCTTGTCCCACACGACGAAGAACGGTTGCGAGAAGTTGTACTTGTTGCCGTAGAGCTGGTGGTGAATGTCATGGTAAGCACTGTTGTTGCTGAAGAAGACATGGAGGATGTTCCCAGGGAGCCACAGACCACAGTGATCATCGACAGTCTTGATGGTAGCGAACGAGAAGAAGAATATGGCCGTCCTAGGAGTCATGCCGAGATGAGGAACGAGAGGGCACCACCGATGGTGTCCAAAATGAGGCCCTCCAGGGGATGGTTGTAAAGAGCTCCAAAGGCGTATGGAACCACAAGAGTGTGGTGCTTGGAGTGGACGTGCTTGTACAAAACTTGTTGATGTGCATGTATCTGTGCATGAAGTACTGCCATGTGTCCATAACAAACATTGCAATGATAAATTGCAATGCTATCATCAGGGCAGGAGGTTGCTTCCTCACGGTACCACTTTCATCACCAATGATCTGCATTTTTAGCACATTTCCAGAACTTAAGTACAGTAGTGGCATATGAGATTTTATCAGGTAATTCCAGAAGCAGCATTAAGAGCCAAAGTTGGTTCAAAGAGAAAATCTTCCAGTGGTATACAGTTGGTATACCATTTCAAACTTAAATGGCTTCATATCTTAGTTTAAACACTGGAAGCAACTTTTCCTGACTTCAAGATAAGAAATTTCCCCAATGTGAAAGCTATCAACGTAACTCTGTTTACTTAACAAGTGAGCTTAAGAATTCAGACATGTTCAACAGAGAAAACAGAAAAACGACACTTAACACTCATGGTCCTTAATTAATCTCTTGACCTTTTTTTACCTGTACCAACAGCATGTAAACCAATCTCAAGAAAAAAAGAACAGCATGTAAACAGAACATGTGTTTGCTACTAAGCGTCTCTCCATACTAAAAATGCCACCAGGAAGCCACTTCGATTAAAAAAAGGTCTAAATTTACTGATTTCACTTTCATTCAGCAATTTTCAGAATTGTTCATAATGTCATGTGTAGTGATGGAACCTTGTCAAAACCATCTTAAACTGAATTTTATCTCGAATAGATTATTAATCTTTCTCACCACTTGTAAGTGGACAGCCTGACAGGAAACTAACAGGACACAACCAATCATTCCACGACAGGTTCAGTGTTGCAACTACAAGTTTTTCAAGAAAGAAGAAAATCTTAAGAGGATTATTACCGTGAAGAGGAGGAGCGAGACAGCAATTTGGAACGCTTGCTGGACGAGGACGCCCTTGACGACCGTCCACTTGGAGACGATGTTCTTGGCCTCCTCCCCCTTGGGGTGGAGACGGTAGTCGTCCATCCCCATCCCGTCCAGCACGACGTACAGCCCCGAGTACAGCCAGTACACCGCAATCGGCACGAAGGTGCCCAGCAGCCCGTCGGAGACCGCAAATGCCATCTCAGTACGCCCCCCAACACCCCAAATCTTCACCGCGGTAAGCTTCCACCGGTCCGAGTGTCCGACCCTGCGAGTCTGAGCAAGAACGCAGACACCGGAATGTTAAAACTGGCAGCAAATTGGGGGTAAACACGAGGTAAAAATCCCAAATCCTGAGACAAAATGACATGGTTGCAGTGGCACTTTCTATACAACCCAAATCCTAATTGAGGAGCATTGACATCAGTAACATCACCAAGAACCGCAAATGTGCAGTCCCGGAGGCGAGTCCTCGAAACTAAGACCTCAAGAAAGGATTTTTGTCCCAAGAATCTAACGAATCAGGTCGGATCTTACTCTTACCAGGACAAAACAAGAAGACTTCCAACGACTCGTCGTCCTAGCACGCCAACAAGCCCTTCTGGTTTCTTGGATTGCTTCTGCTCCGGGATGGGCGGATGGATGCTGTAGGCTGCTTGTTCGGCGAGTATTTATAGCGAGGAGGGCAATGCGGGGGAGGGTCTGAGAAGCCCGGCGAGACCGGCGACTCCTCCTAGGATTTTTTTTTTTCTCACTGCGGAGACCGAGTGGGAGGAGACGAGCAGACGAGTGGAGGGGAAGGGGGCGGAGAAGGCGAGTCGCCCACTCCGACCAGTTGCTGTTTTGACTAATTTAAAATGGCTTTTCGGCAGCCGGAGAAGGCTTGCTCGCTTCTCGGTGCCATCGAGTTCACGCTGTCTAGCTTAGGGTTTTTCTTCTGCTGCTGCTGCTGCCATGATTCTGGCGATGGAGGGAGCTGACCGGCTGAGGGATGACTTTGAGTGAGGCTAGCACTAGCAGGCTATACAACAGGGAGAAATTGTGCCGGCCGGCGGCACACAGGATTGTAGATGGCGGAACGGATTCTCTGCATTTGCGGAAAGACATGCTCGCGATGTTCCCATAAAAAAAAAAAGCGTAGGTCTATTTAAAACGCAGAAATTTCTTATGAGATCGTATAATTCTCTCGTAAGAAATTTAGATGTTTCAAATAAAGTCTAGATATTTTTTCCAGTGATGAAGAGGGTCGTGTGCTAGCCCATCCTTTTTTAAGGACCCTAATGGATATACGAACTTAGAAAAAGTATATACGAACTTTTTTCAAATAACATCACCAAACGGTTTGTATGTTTATTAAAAAAAAAAGGTACATACGAACTTAGAAAATGCTTGTCAGGGACTCCCTAGTGCAACAAACTCTTCATTAAGGACCCTAATGGATCCTCCAGAAAAGAAGTGACCCTAATGGATGTAAATTGAGTATCCTGCAATACTTTTTATTTAGTTAATACCCATCAGTCTAACATTACATGACTTGCAAGACGAGATACCAATCTAGTCACTTGATGTTCGTGCATGAGTGTGCATAACTGTTTGAGTAATTTAGGTACTTCTTCAGCTATTTTTATATTCTGTACTGAACAAATCATTGACATGATCATCAGCTTTGACGAGATGGAACAACGAATGGTCCCGCTTGGTGTTCTGTAGCATTTGGTCAAACTTGGAGAAACAAGGGAAACGACAAATAATTCGGTATTTAGGTATGAGGGATTCCTAGACGATTCAAAGCTGCACATTTCTTTTTTCAACACTAACTAAGCAGAAGTTATAATGTATATGTATCGAGAACAAAGTACTAATAACATTATTTCTCATGGGTTATATTATAACTTCTTATTTGGTTAGAGAAGTAAGGGGAAATAAGGTGATTTGATTGTCAAGGCGTAGGACATGATATTTTAAGCTATGGTTTATTAGTTTGATAAATAATGGTTGTTGAGATAAAATAAGAAATAAATAGGATTTTTTCTCTAAAATCCATTGAATACTTATCTTCCTTTTCTTATTCTATATTTAGGTTGGTAAGTTAAAACTAGAAGCCGACTTACAAAGCCCAAAAGCCGACTTACTAAAAGGGAAAACCACCTGATTGACCTTGTTGTACGGTGTAGACGTGTAGTACGTACTACGTGCGCCCAATGTTTCACTGTCTGACCGGCCTGTGTCCATGCATGACCTCTCGCCTGGTCAGCAACGGCGTAGTTCAAAATATCGCAAGCAACCTAGGCTCTTGGACCTGACGATTTCCTAGTGTTGCTAGCATGTTCAAACGAGGCGTCTTGGCTTTTTACCGTGGAAAACGCTTCCACGTTTTCAGTTCTGTTGACCGACCAGCCGCTATGCGTTGAAGAACTGCTGCTACGAGGATGGATAGATACTAGTCATGAGTACGCAGTTGCCAAAAAGGAATTATTACATGAAGGTTGTTTGAAGAATTCTTTCGAGCTGTAAGTTGGCTTACTGGTACACCGTCTACGTACGCTGTTTAATTAATCTATGTTCGGAGTTTGAGTAGCCACAGCCCTTTACATGTTTGGGTGCTTGGGTTTTTGAATGGAACGAGGTTGTCCATCATCAAACGATATGGTTACAGTACCAAGTAAAATGAGAAATATTGTAATAGCACCCAAAAATTATTGGATGACTTCGTAATAAACCAGTCTATCCTACGACGAGGTTTTTGCTGTCCGCACCACTCCCTGGGAGCCTAATTCTTTTTAACTTATGATTTATAATTTCTCTCAAACAAACAAATTTGACGACTTCTCCGCCGTCATAACACCCACCAAAGGGGAAGACGGTCCTCCTTTGTTGGCGCTGAGACCCGTGCAAGTTCTTCAAATATAAGTATCGCCTTAGCCTAAGTATGTATTACTGAGTTACACAAACTACTCCAGTGCAGTGAATGTCCCGACCACCGTCTCGACGCCGCCGCTTATCAGCAGCCGATAAAGACTAGGTGCATTGTGTTCTCCCTGTTTTTTCTCCTTTAAAGTACGCACTAACAACTCTCCCGTGTATCCACAGTTCCCGGAACCCCTATGTGGCTACTACAAATGGATCGATCTTGAGATTTACCCAAAGGACCAGTGAGTCCTTGACTTCGAGGAATGGAACGTTAAAAGTTCTTGCGAGATCAAGGAGAAGGAGCACCGCAAGCACGAGCAAACCGAGCGTATACATTAGGAGATGAAAGCTCATCTCGAGGCGTGCACATGCAGAGAGCGCGACTCGCGAGAGGGAGCGTGAGAAAAAGTGAGAAATGGCAACTAAGGCAAAAAAAAAAAAGACCATCGAGGAGTTCAACGCCGAGCTCGTAAGGAAGGAAAAATGGTTCCGGTCCACACAGTAGGTCATACAAACAGTTGGGTTGGTTGGTCGTACATGACGCTCTATGTTATACATGTAATCAAACCCTACGCAGCATGTTACTCCCAACTGTATTATAAAGTCTATTTTAATTCAGATAAGTTTATTTCCTCGTCTTTTCGCATTCAATTATTCCCATAACAAGTCATCCAACAACATTAACAAACCAGTTCTCCTCCGTATACAAATTCCCGGTAACATAACAATATCATTTACCCTCGTACTTACCGATCGTTCTATTTCAATCATTCTAAAAAAATTCACGAATTTTTTTGCACTACAACAACATACAACGACTGTAAACTCTTATTGCAAATCCAACAGATTATCTATCATTTATAATCTACAAAAATCACAAATAGATTAACCCACACTACCTCGTGTTTGCAGTCGCTGCACAATCGAGCAACTGCAACTCAAGTCGCCTAACCAATTGGCAACTATTTACAGTCGCCCGACCGTTCGACAACTGCAATCAATTCACCCAACGGCCAGCGAATTACCTTTGTATCGCGCAGCCATTGGGCAATAGAATCCATTGCCCAATAGTTAGACAATTGGAGTCTATTTCTATAAAAACTATTCGCGCGTGTATATTTCTGTTATTTCGAATAAAAAATAGAATATTTATACAAAAAAAAATTCCACATTTGTACCAGCCAAAATGTTTCATCATTTGCAACCAACATAATCATCCAAGTATCCAAGTAATAACGAGATATAATCTATGATTTCACCTCCTGGTGTATTCTAGGATCAAGAGGAACCCTCACATTTTTCAGGTCGAAAGTAGGACACCATGTTTTGACAGAAATCCTGCAAAAATCCCGACAGAAATGATCCTACCTGAGCTTGGTTGCCCTTCTGCAAGGCCACAAGGCCCATAGGACATGACACCTGTAGGTCAGCAAGCCATCAACACCAGAATATTAACATAAGATTCATGGATATGTCTTGGACCACAATTCAACAGCTTCTATGAACAAGGTTTGAACCTAAATGCCATTCATCCAGTGAGCACGGTATTGGGTACAAAATAGATAGCTTAAGAGTAAACGCCAGCTATGGGAATGGCGACAGACATCCTAACCTCTTAAAGTTTAGATACAACTTTCACCAAGTGCCATCCGATGCAACTGGCAGTATAACAGGCTCAGGGCACATCATGGTAAACAGCGCTAATCATTGATACACTGGCGCGCCAGCAAAGGAATAGAGCGACGAAACTGGCACACCAGGTGCATTAACCCTTGTAGAGACAGACCTCTGGCTGGTTTCAGCATAAGCAGGGTTGGTAGTCTCATAAGCAGCTGTCAAATAGGTTGAATGATGCGGGAGGTCCACAGCACAAGTGAAGAGTCGGTCAGAATGGTAGAGCTCCACACGATCAGAACGAGCAGCAAACTCTCCTGGACGGTAGAGCTCCAGATGAGCACCACGGGCGGCAATCTCACCTGGACGGTAGAGATCCTCCACACGGGCACCATGGGCGGCAATCTCTCCTGGACGGTAGAGATCCTCCACATGGGCACGACGGGCTGCAATCTCTCCTGGACGGTAGATATCCTCCGCACGAGCGCCACGAGCAACAGTCTCCCCAGTTTGGTAAAGCTCCACCACACGGTCAGCACGAGCAGATATTTCACCAGGCATTGCTGTATAATCCCTTGGAGGTATTGGATCCTTAACAGTTGACTCAGGTACAGTCCTGGCAGCAGCGCTGAAATTCAAGGATTTTGTTAGTCAAGAGCACGTTATATAGTTCAAGTAAAGAAATGGAAAGTGTGATAATAACCATAATAATATATAACTGTCAGTTTGAATTAGCATTCAAGTCCACACTTACCATACACAAAATATACTGCATCTGGATAAGACATTGACAGAAATTCCAAGTACCATAAGGTACATAAAATTTTAAAAATAAGAGATCTGTGCCACAACCTAAATGAATGTCTAGTACATCTCCCTTACGGTAGGAGACATGCATAAACCTGCCGTAAGTTTCCTTGCTTTAAATATTGCCAAAAAATATTTTCTTCATTTAGCATCATGCAAAACGTACTTTTAGAAAATATTTTTAAGTCATGACTAAAACTAAGGGCAAAATAGAACCAGTATCTTACTTTTCACAAGGTATGATTAAGATGACACAGATTTTCTCAGGACATGGATGGAGGAAGCCCAAGGCCCCAAATCCATGTCAATCAAGCAACCAATAGAACTTTTCTCTTTTGCACTGCTTAGAGAAAACTATCAGTACAAGGGACCTGTTAACTACAAGAAATTATAAATGGGCCATTATGTTCACATGGAGGGTCACATTAACCTTCCTTGGAGGCTAAATATTTTACCGGAAAACAAAACCTATCCACAGCAATTCTGTACTGTACTCTGTTTTTTGACATATTGATTGCAAATAGTACAGAGATACACAATTATAATACCTTAGCTCTTTGCACAGATAATTCCTACATTTCCTAAGATGCAAGTTAGCCATGGCATTATTATATTTATAGCATCTAGGCAAGACAATATCAGCTGAAATCCGATCGAAGAATACCAAAAGAAAATGTTAAAGAAAAACTTAATACATATCTTAAAACACAAGACGGCAATTATACAAATATTTGTAAATTAGACAACATATGAGCACTTCTGTTACATTTGTAATGTTGAATTGGCCTTACAGGGATGAGAGATAAAGGGGAAGGAGATTAGCGTTAGATAGCTACTTTATTTAAAATCAGCAAATTGGTCACATTGCACTAGTGTAAAGGAGGCCATAAAAATGCATAGGGTTGCCAATTTATAATAGTAACATGGAAGTCCAAAAACATCTTCACATTTCTTTGCAAAGGATTTCACAAAGGCAACAACTAGGTTGCAATTTATGTCAAATTTTCAATATTTAACTAACCAATGGAAAGATCAACTTAAATAAACTGAATGCTCAAGTATTCGTGTTTTTAAGCGCAAGGGTTATCCAACATGATAAAAAAAGACAAATTCTTGGTGAAATTTCCATCGTCGATATTAGAACAATAAAATATTGTACACAAGTAGAAAAAACCTAACAAATTGTAATTTACCGCTGATGCACTAGATCCACTCGAGAGCGATAGTACGAATCATCAGATGAAGGAGCCACATGGTGGTAGTACGCAAGTGGGACATGCCGAGGCTCTGGCACAGAAGGCACATGGTGAGGCTCTAGGGCAAGCGGAACATGGCGAGACTCTGCAGCAAGAGGAATGTGTCGAGAATCCGGTGCAAGAAGCGCTTGCTGGTAATATATGTGGCGATCATCCTGGACATTAGCCAAAGAATGGCCAGGAAGTGGAGCAAAGCATGTTGCCCTATATGAGTCCACAGGAGGAACATGTACAACCACTTGTGGGTGCCTTTCTTCAACTGGCAATGAAGGTCGCCTTTCTTCATATTGATGTGACTGCCTTCCTTCTTTATGGTGGTGCCTTTCTTCAAGATGATCCTTTGGAGCTGATTGTGGTACATTGACGAGCTTAAATAGCGCTATTAGCCTATGAACCTGCATAATATCACATAATCCATAAGGTATAAATTGGCATTCATGTTTGGAATTGCCCCCAACCATTCTTTTGAATAAATACTTATTTATACAAAAATTCCAAGGGCACTCACTTGTTTAGAGTTGATCTCTGGATTGAATTTGCTCCTCGAACAATAGTTCTCTTTGATGGCATGCTTGAAGCTACTCTCAGGAAGAGGAAGGCAATCTTTATCAATCTTAAATTTCACCTACATCAGACACGTTAAAAACTTTTGAGAACAACAAGAATATCATTATCATCTCTTCAACTTTAACTATTTTGGCACCCATCTTCAATCAAAAGGTTGTGTAGAATCTTGTGCCCATGAATTAGTGCATGACCATTGGAAGTACAAACTTCATACGTGCCACTACAAAGTCGTGAAAATTTATGTCATGAGGCTAACACGGTGAGCTAGAACCAGCATGTCAGTAAGATAGCCAGTGGTACATACAAAATTTCATAACTTTTCAACCTACGATCTCCCAACCTTAGTCATGCCAACCTTGCAACCACCCAACGATAGTGCAATCAAACAATTGACCCTTAATAGTAAATACAATTACAAGACTATACTTGCATACAAGACACAACCAGGGTAGACATCACCAATCCTTTTAACTATGGAACTCGGATTTCATTCGTTTACTCCACACCCTCTTCAATTCCTCATTCATCAATATCTATACTTGTCACTATGATCAATAGTGACCATGATCAATATCACCAAAAATGGAAATTTAGCACTACCATTGGAATTACAATCAACAAGCAACATCACCTCTTTTTTTTTTTTTTTGAGAGGGACAAGCTGCATTACTTTTGACATGATTTTGGCACATCACCAACAAACCCTCCAAAGGATTGAACAAATGACCATTTAGCAAGTAGTGAAAAAAAAGGCTTCACAAACTACCACGAGAAGCATACGGCAATGAAATTCTTAAACAAAACAAAGGTAAATGAAGGCCAACGTCATGCAAAAGAGTTAATAGGACGAGTCGTGTTTTTGTAAAGAAAATGATAGTGAAATATCACTTGCTATCCTTCAGTGTCCCTACATGGAGGACCTAGCTTAGCTTCTCTCAATAGCACATAATAAGCTGGGCTGCTTAGATAAACTTGGATAGAAGGGCCCAATATAAAAGGAGTAAGCTTATCAAGAAAGCGGGGTGCTAACTCATCTAATTACAAACCCATTTTATGGGTACTAACATGTAACTCTTTACATGACAATTGGACAAGCTTTGGACAGATCTAACCTAAGGTTGTAAAGATAGGACCCCTCATAAATGATTTCTCCTTCTAGGGGGGGGGGGGGGTTCATTAAAAATTTCCATCCACTGTATCCTCACATATCTCTAAATCTAAATCCATCCATACCTCATCCAACAACTCATGTGACGAGTCAGCATGTTAGCAACCAAAAATGGGTTTGCATTCTTCTCCTAGAATGCCCATCGAACTAGAACTTGTGCTTATGCTTAATGGCTTACACATCTAATTACACTAAGCTACACTGAATCACTCCTAAACATAATCTTAATAATTTCAACTAAATCTGATCCGGTTGACCAAGCATTTAACATGAGATTATACGAGACAATCAAAACATAGGTTTCCAAGCACATCTCACGTTTGGTATATCACTCATAAATGCAAAAGCTTGCTATACCATGCTTATAGCGACTTCATTGCGAAGCTATTTCTTTAAATGTCATTAACTCAAGCATAAAAGAGAAGGAAAGTCACTGATGGAAAATATCAAAGAAATGAAAGGGCCTGTTCAGTTCTCAGAAAGAATGAGCAAACATAGAACAATGTATAGGGGCACTGAGTTAAACAGGGACCATGTTTATACGATATAGCAATGCATCACAATCATGATTGGAACATGGAACTTTCATTTGATTGATGGCCAGCCAGAATGAAAGCTTCGCCTAACTGCATCTGTCATAATAACTTGAATAGAAGCCAAGCATTGAAGGAACCCCTGGACATATACGGACACAAGCACAAACTGTTTCTAACAAACATGGGTAGTGAACATTCTTTTACTATCACTACTACAAAACAAGCTATACCAGACGCTTCATCACAGACAACTAACCAAAACCATCAGTATTAAATACAATCACAGACGGTTTTAATACAAACCGTCTGTGAAGAGATATCACAGATAGTTCATGGTGAAAACCGTCTGTGATATTGCCAAATATCACCATGGTTATTAAGGCGGTGTGGCGAGGTGTGGCAACTCACCACCTTCACACAACAATATCACTTATAGCGCACGGCGTGGCAATGCCACAAACACAACAATATCGGTCTTTTGGAGGACCCATATAGAAGAAATACAAAGGGAGAAGGACTTTATTGCAATTTTAGAAAAGTGAGAGGGCTAAATCGCAAAATGCCGAAACCCTCATAACCTGGCCGCCGCCTGCAATTTGCTTGAGCTCGGCATTTCTTCCTTTGCCCCGCCGCCTGCAATTTGCTTGAGCTCGGCATTTCTTCCTTTGCCCCCTTCTCTCCCTCTCTCCTTCCCCCATCTCCACCTTGGGCGCCGGCGAGGCCGAGCCAGCTCGCCGGCGACCGCTCCCTCTTCCCGCCACCACTCTCCACCGCCCCCAAGATGCAACCGGCAGACCGGAGGAGGCGGCGAAGAGCTGACCGGCAAAGCAGGAAGTGGCGGCAGACCGAAGCAGGAGCTGGCAAAGCAGAAGAGGTTCGATCTAGCGGAGGAGACCGAATCTGGCGACGGCAGATTGAAGCAGGAACCGGCGAAGCAGAGGAGGCCCGATCCGGCGACGACGGATCCGGCGGCGGCTCCATGCCGTTCAGAAGGCATGGCCCTCCAGTCTGCCATGCCGATATAGAGACGATATATCACCGATATACTGACGCCTCAACAACCATGAATATCACAAACAGTTTTTTATTTAAACCGTCTATGATACTTCACAAACAGTTTGTATTAAAAGCCGTCTGTGATATATTGCCTCATCACAAACAGTTTGTATTAAAAACCGTCTGTGATATTTTGCCGCCCCCTCTATTCAAACTTTCAAACTGAAGTGTCACAACCTCTCAGATCCGCTACCCAAATGCCCTTATATATGCCTCCCCCACACACCTCCCCCCAAGCACACTCCAAACCAATCCGCCTGTTAGCTCCCCCAAGCCGTCGTTCGAAGCGCCGGCCGCCTCCCCCGAGCTCCTCCGCATCCGGTTGTGACGCCACGGTTCACTGCACAAGGCAGTCTTGTCATAAAAGTGCCTTCTGTAGTGTCACCGTTATGGCACAATGGTGACGTTGCCGCCTCCTCTCCTTCATCGGTGCCAGTATTTGTTCATTCATACCCCCATTCAATCCCCTCTCATCTCTTCCTTGATGCTTGGATGGATATGATGCATGTGAAAATTATTTGTTGATGCCTTAGCTCTTGCATGTGATGCTTGGATGGATATAGCTAGATGATCTTATTCTCATAAATAGGTCTGCTTTTGTTCATCTGCATTCTCTGATTGCACTGTTTTATAGCACAATTAGCGCAAACAACGCAATCATAGAATGTTGATAAACTGAAGGAGGCCTATTTTTATTTAGGAACCGTCTATGATAATATACTAGTAAGAACTGTCTGTGATAATATACTTCACAGACGGTTCGTAATAAAAACCGTCTGTAATAATCGTTATCACAGACGGTTCTATTGAGGTACCATCTGTGATAATTGTATCACAGACGGTTCGAAAACCGTCTGTAATACACTTAGGGTATTACAGACCCATAAGCACAGACGGTTCAAAAACCATCTGCGATGACGTTTCCGAACAGTTTATGATGAGTTTTTCTATATTAGTGTATTCTATTACCTCGTTTGGACACACTACTGCTTTTTTTTTGTCAAACAAGGCCACACACCCCTCATTACAGCTATTTGTAAAAGCTTACCGGGAGATTGGATCATATACCCTCCTTTAGTTGGGAAATTGAGGATTTACCCTCCACATCTCAATGACACGTGGGGTCATCATAAGTCACTGCCACATGGACCAGGAGGGTAAATCCTCAATTTCCATCTAAATGGAGGGTATATGATCAATTTTTTCTTTCTACTCATGTCCACCATTCTTTTGCATACCAAAACCATTGGTGCACCTCGGTCCCACACATCCTTAAACAGCACATACACCCACAAACAGTGAAACAGATCACCCGACTACCATATTTACCACATACAGGTCAAAACAATGCAAGACCAGGATTACCTGCGCAGGAAACTTCCCATCGAATGCACCTCGGACAAGGTTCAGCCCACCCTTTGATGTCGCCTTGTACACACCGTACAGCAGCCTCAAGTCAAAATCATACAGGAACAGCTTTGCACCCGGTCGGATCTTCTCCACCATCCCAAGCTTGCCCCTGGGCAGCCCGAACAAGCGGTTCTGGAAGCACTCCGGTTTAGTCTGTGCATTGCACATGAATATAAGCCCTCCTCCCACCCTGTCACCCCCCTCTTCCTTCTTGCCCCCCTCCTCCTTCCCCTTCGCTTTCTTCTCCCCCTCCTCCTTCCCCTTCCCCTTCCCATTCATAGCCCTCTCCCTAGCCCACTCTCCTGTGTTCTTCCTCCTGCCATCACCACCGCTGTTATCAGCACCCACACCATTGCTGGTGGCAGCTGCAGCAGCATCAGCGTCAGCGGACTTTGGCTTTGGAGCCGATGCCGATGCTTCAGCGGTTGTTGGCGTTGGTGCCATTGCCAGCGCAGCCACTGACCCTTCAACGGCAGTGGCTGCTTCAGCGGTGGTTGGCGTTGGTGCAGGTGCCAGCGAGCCTTCAGCGGCAGTGGCTGGCTTCAGCATCAATGGCACAGGCGACGCTTCAGCAACAGTGGCCGGCTTCGGCACGGACGGCGAGGCAGGCGCATCGCCGCCGGCGGTGCCCGCGGAGGTGGCCACGGCGGCAGCTGCGGCCTTCCCGTGGTCCGCCTTGGTCTTCCGCTTCTTAATGTTGGACTTCTTGACAGATCCAGGGGTGGAAGCGCTCGCCTTGGACTGCCCGGCCGCCCCGCCGGCGCCGGCGCCGGCAGAGGCCGCCTTGGCCTTGGCGGCGTTGCTGAGCTTCTTCACCATGGCTGCTCCTCTGAGCAGCTTTGGGGAACAAACAAGAAATGTTACCACAGAAACAGCATCGAATCCATCAAAATAGACAGAAATATCTCGAAGGATAGGGTGCACGGGTGAATCAATCGATCGTTCGGCCTAGACAACCAATCTGGAACCAAAGCTATATTCGGTTCGTTTAGATGCGAGAGAGATTTTGGGGGAAGATTAAGCGGAAACCCTAGCCGGGGCCGCAGCCGCGGCCAAGTACATAGGGAGTCGGCGAGACGCGGCAGGTGCTGGATTAGAGCTTGGAAGGGCGAGCCGGAGGGGACGGGGTAAATAAGTGGTAGTTTAGGGTGCGTTTGGTTGAGCTGTGGTTTCTAAAAAGGATTTATTCATCATATACCCTCTTCATAGATGAAAATTCAGGATTTACCCTCCTGACCCACGTGTCAGTGATTTATGATGACCCCACATGTCATTGAGGTGGGAGGGTAAATCCTGAAATCCCCAATTCAAAGAAGGGTATATGATGAAGATCCCCTTCTAAAAAGTCACGTGAGTTGTGTGTGGAAAAGGCTGCTGTAGATTGTGGTGTGGAAAAGCTATAAGTCGTTTGGTTCAAACAAGTATAAACTTACCTCCTATCTCTATTTTCCATGAAACAATGTGAAACTTTATTTTCATCATTTCAAAAGCGTAAAGCCAAAAGCGTAGTTTAAGGTGCTTTTAAATCAGACTATCCAAAAGTAGCCGATTCTCAAAAGCGACTTCGATTTCCACCCCTTTAGTTGGCTTTTGGCTTTTTGGAAGCAAAAGTAACTCCCAAAAGCTCAACCAAAGGCATCCTTAGTTTAGTAGATGACTCCGATCATTTTGATTTAAAAATTTATCTTATTTTTTTACTATTAAGTTTCGTCATTTTCTGTTTTTTATTTTTTAAGCTTTTTGTCAGTTCTTTTTTTCTATATTCGTTTGCATTGTCCGTGGGTTAATCTACTTTTTTCAATTTTTAAAATTTTTAAATTTAGTTACGCCAAATAAGTCACCATCAGCTACAGTGTAATTTCAGCCAGCTATAGTGCAATTTCAGCTATAGCCAGCTTATTTCAGTCCAACTGAGTGGCACTAAGGTAGCATGGGAAGGGATGATTCAGAATTAGCAGGTTAAGTTTGGTGGATGAGATAAATAAATAACCAGTTTAACTGGGCGAACGAGATTGTACAGGATAAGTGCACATAATGTTTAGCTGAATAAATTAGACTAAAAAAATTAAAATTTTAATATAAATTATGAATTAATTTTAATCATCATCAATTAAACTAAACAACGATAATTTTCACTAATAATATTTAATCAAACAATAATCAATATTCATTAACACTAATTACAAATAATTATACTTACCAATGCTAACCTTGAACTAATAATCAATAATTAGCACTAAAACATGCTAATCATCACTAATTATCATGATTAACTGAGCTTGGACACTCATCCAGCTTCTTTTCGTGAACCAAGCCATCCAACATATTGAGGCAATATTCCATAAAGTTGGATCAACTCATCCAAGATAACTCCATCTTATCTACCCAATCAAACATATAGACAAGCTCTAAATTCTGGATGGGACCATCCCATCCACCCTCGTCTGCCAAATCAAACACACCTTAAAAGTAGCGTTCGGAACATTTCAGCCTAGCCCAATGGATCACTGATCCAAACCCAAAATTTTAGCAAGATGGGCAAAGATGCGGCTCAAACAAAAATTAGCCAAATGGGCCATGAACCTATGTTCCATAGGGTTTAGTTGGTTGAACCTAACTGCCTTTAATGCCGCTCATCTCTCAATTCGATCAAGTTGAAAGATCATTCACCCAAATTCGCAGTCTCGCACACCTCCAATGTGTCGCCATCGCTCGATCCACCACCTCCACGTGCCGCTCGATCTGCCACCTACGACGTGTCTCCTGCAACTACTACAAGAAGGCCATCTCCATGATCCCAACAAACTAACATTCTGGAGCAACAAAGTGGTGGTGATCATGGCCATGCATGGGGCGCCTGGTGGAAGCCATCACCGACTGCGAGGAGGTCATCAGGGTTGACCCCTTCCTTTGGCCGCGCATACCACCGACTAGGCACCCTGTAAGCTTCTAGACACTGGTCGATATGGCCGTGAGGAGGTTGGAGGTGGTGGTGGAGGCTTTGGAGGATGCGTTGAGGGTTTGCTCGAGCAGTAAGGAGGCGACCAATGCGACACGGCAAGCACAGTTGATGGCGTCGGCAAGCAACCAGGGCAACATGTTCTTCAAGGCCAACAGGTTCCACATCATCAGGGGAAAACCAATAGGGGCGACCCTCATGATCCAAAGGATACCCAGGGCAAGGAAGGTAACGCAACATGGAGCAATCCATGACCCTAAGCGTTCCCCTTGGGCATGACAAGTCAGGATAAGGTCGCTTCGAACCAAACCATTCCTACTCCTAAATAAAGGGGCAATATTTGATCAAATTATCCTCTTATTGTGCTTGATAGCCCAAATGGAGCGAGTGAAGATGGAAGGACTTTATAATTTGCCCAAGTTATAGCTCTCGGTGTCGACAATCACCAAAAGTAATAACCAATGATGCATGTTTGAAAGTTTTCAAGTGTCACAAGGATCAACTAGATGATACAACACTTAAATGCTCTTAACAACCTCAAAATGAGAAATAGTGCACTAGAGTTGATGAGAGGGGTGCAAGAGCTCAAGAGAATCAACGAGGGTTCAAGAGTGCTTACTTGCTACTGGTGGGGAGATATTTATAGCCTCCACCCATTAGAATGACCGTTGAGGATGAAATCCCAAAAAATTAGGTGGAGTAGTTTACCGCCATGTATCGGTCGGTACTACTGCACCCACTATTCAACGGCTACTTAGCGTTCATTAAATGCACATAAACTAGCTGTTACCATAAATATCAGTAGTTCCGCACTCACAAAGCCTAGTCGTATCGATTATGTGGTAGTACCAATTTCCAAATGAGAGAAAATCTCCTAAAATTGTATCTCTCTGAAATTAGCTACCATCAACTAAGTTGTAGTCATACCATAATTCGGTAGTTCTGGACAAGAGCAGCGGGCATACCATGAAGGTATTACTAGCTATGACCCCCTTTATAGTACTACATCTAGCCTACCAATCTAGTCTTTATCTACCAAACGCCAAGTATGGTAAAAACTATAAAAGAGCTTCTTAGTCTAAATTATACCTTTGCCTTAGACTATGTCAACCCTTAGTCATCTTTGTATGTCCTTTCCATGATGTTATCAAAATCTGGGACTAAACTTTTCAATCGTCTCAACAAACATGTTAGTCACTTAAACATTGTCGTCATTAATTACTAAAATCAATTTTTTAGGGGTCTAGATGCTTCAACAGGGACTAAGTTCCCAATTTTCTCTTTAGTGTTTAGTGCGAACACCCCATCTAGAAATAGGACCCACCACATATTAAATTAATATTATTAAATCTCTCAATCCACCTAACACAAGATATCCCTCTGTTCCCATACTCTCTCATCTCTTTGCCTTTTCTATTTGCTATAGTAGAGTCCTAAACATAGCTAGAGCCCAAAGAAATTTTTCTTAGGGTGTGTTTGGTTGCTCGCTCCCCTTGTTGCGGTGGTTGGAGGCAAGTCCAAGGAGGCCCAATAGCACTTAGCTCTAGCCTTTTGACAACATTTCAGACATCCTTAGTCTTATTTCATAGCATGCTAGCTGGGATTTTGACAAAGATGTGCTTGGTTTGATAACTAAAGGATTACTAATGGGGATGTTGATATTCATGTCCCGTCAAACAAACATCAGTGAGAGTTGACAGCAGTATGCTCTTCTTCTTTAAGGTTGACAAGGTGAGTGGCATAGGCCGCTAGACAGACAGTGCCCCCCCGGTCTACACCGTTTGAATAGCCAACAAATTGGGCCTTCTTTTTGCTCACGTGAAGACTAAGCTAGAGTTTGAAGCAGACTTGCTAAGCCGTACCTAGGCAAGATCGACAAGGTTGTCTTGCTGACACCAAGGTGCTTGAAATAGGGGGCACATTTGCCTATCTTGACTAGTTTGATGTAGATGTGGTGGGATTAGAAGGGTGTTGTGGAATATCCAGATTGTCCAAGGTGAATCAAAAGCCTATCAAACAACATTTCATGACAAGGAGAAAAGGGGGGAAGGAATGCAGATATATGTGACACGTGTGGAGTTCGGTCTCCAACTGACTAGGATGTGCAACCCTCAAACCTTCCCAATGACCCCACAGCACAAGTATTTTTAGGAAACCTGGGCCTAGACTTGAAGTCTTGGTCCATGGTGGGCACCTCACCACTAGACTATAAATATAGAGTACTATTGGCTATTTTGTATACGAAATTAGAAAGAAAGCAACAAAAGAAAGACCAGGAGTTCTCTCTACATCTCTGTGTTTTCAATCTACTATTTCTGTCTTCTATGATCGGACTGGTCGCCAGCGATGGTTCCTCAGTACGTTATCAACACGAATCGCTCCGGTGAATCGAATGTAATCATTAAAGCACTAGTAGATTGAATTATCTGTATCTAGATCGCTCTAAATTTGCAGATTTCACTTTCTAGATTATTTTCTATGGTGCAAATCCGCTCTAATCTACCGCAAGTAGACTTGAAGTCGCCAACACAATGTCGATCGGTAGATTACATGAAAGAGTAGATAATGATTGCGCTGTAGATTGAAATAAAAGTAAAAATCTATGCACGGCCAGCCAGACGATCACAGACGCAAAATGGCCTGGCCTCCTCACCCGCCGATCACGGCCCGCCGCGGCGCCGCCCGCCGACGAGCCACCCGAGCCCACCGCGGCCGAGGAGCCGCCGCGACGAGGCTCGGCCGATGTCGCCGCCGGCCTCGACGCAGCGGCCGCCGCATCACCTCGGTCGCCGCGATGGCCACCGCGACGCGCCGCGGTCCCCGCGCGACGCCGCCGCCGACGCCGGCCGCCACATGGCTACCGCCGCGCCGCCTCGGTCCACGCCGGCCGCCTCCGTGTCACCTCGGTCCTCGCGACGGCCGCGCCGCGTCACCTCGGTTCCCGCATGAACGCCGATCGCGCCTCCAGCCTCACATGGCCGCCGATCGCGACGACTTCGGTCTTCGCGCGTAGCGCGCGCCCCGGCGGCCGCTAATCGCGCTACCTTGAGCCCCGCGACGGCCGACCACCTCCTCGCCGCCGCGCGCCGCGGCGGCAGAACTGGCGGCTACCACCGCCCCGCTGAAGCGCCGCTTGCTGGCTGACCGCCGGCCGCGCTCGCGCCGCCAAGACGCCGCCCACTTCGCCATCGCGCCGCCTCACGCTCACCCGAGCGGCCGCTTGGGTTGGGCTACTGCCGCCGACGTATGAACGGGGTAGGGGATACCCTACCACAGCCGTTTTGTTGCCGAACCGGGCGGGCCGGATGGGCCAAAATCATGAACCGGGCCGATATCACGGCCCAGACGGAGGCGCTGGCATATTTGCAGAAAAGCCCCTGAAATTCCAAAAATTGCGAAAGGGTCTTCAGAATTTTTAGATGTGTCCCGAATTTTGCAGAAAGACCCTCAAAAAATCAGAAAATTACGCGAAAATTTTCTCTGAACTGGAAATTTGCGTATAGGCCCTCGGAGATTACAGAGTTATCTGAAAATACATATTTTGGCATAAAAGGGACTTGGGAATTCAAATTTTAAATTATTTTTAGCATTTGAAGCATGTTTATTTCTGTCATTATTATTTTCAATGTTTTCTGTATTTATTTACTGTTTTGATTAATCGAGATTATTTAAATTGCCTTTAATCACCAAAATTAATAGTAAAATTTATAGAAAATGCATAGAAAATCCTGGAACGTTACGAGAATCTTTTGTACAGTTATCAAATTTATTTACCTGAAGTAAATTTTATTCCATGCATGTTTGCCGGCAGTAAACTTATTTATTTCTTTCATGCACATGTAGATGATTGACATCACGAACTGGGAGTTCGAGGAGATGGCCCAGTATGGCGAAAACTATCTGTCTTGGGCTTCCGATGTCGAGATAGTACTTGGAGCCAAGAAGCTCTGCGCTGTTATTGGGATTGGTGCACCGCAGGATGCTCAACCCACCTTGAGGAAAATGATTAGACACTTCATTTCCGCAGGCACCATCTCTTGTCTCACTCTTAAGAATGAGTACATGGCAGAGAAGAGCGCACTAGCACTATGGACTGCACTTAAGAAGCGGTTCGAGAGGCTAAAGTACACCATTCTTCCTCAGGCAGAGCAAGAATGGATCCGACTGAGGTTTCCCGACTTCAAAACGGTCGGGGAGTACAATTCGGCCTTACACAGAATTTGTACCAATCTTCAACTTTGTAGCAAGCAGATCACAGATGAGCAGAAAATTGAGAAGACCCTATCCACCTTTCACCCCAATCTGTACGCAATTATCGTCAAGACGGCTACAAGGAGTATGCCGAATTGATTGATATGATGCAGGTTGCAGAGGCTCATGATGAAATTCTCCGCAAGAACTATGTCACACAGCCACTTGGAAGCTCCACTGGTCGTGAACCAACGCCGGGAGCTACAAGGTGCGAAAGCCCATGATGAAGAAAAGGGGAAGGAAGGGTAAGGTCGCAGCCTAGAAAAGCAAGTCAGATGCTCCACGTGAGAATAAGGCAAGCAAGCCAAAGCGGGATGGCAAGGACTATGGTCAGCAGGACCAATCCTGCTATAAGTGTGGCAAGTGGGGGCATTGGTTGCTGATCTGTAAAGAGCCACAGTATGTCATCGATGCCTTCCAAGCCCAGAAGAAGAAGGATGGCAAAGGGTAGCATGAAACCTATTTTGCATCTGTTGAGGGAGAGAATTCTGAGCAGCTACCTACGCTGATGGAGGTTGAAACCATTCCGGCAGCAGCATCCCCTTTTGACCTAGCAGCTGCCACTGCCATGATTTCTCTGGAAGAGCATATCACCCCCGAGAAAATAGTAAACGAAGTCTCTGATTTCTTAACAGATTCAGCCTAATACATAGAATGCATTTAGACATTAATTGTCATTTACTTTTGTGTGAAAGAACAAGTTAGAACTGCATGGATGGTACTTAAGCAATTTTATTTTCTCATGATGGTTGGATGACATTTGAATAATTCATTCATTTATTCAGTTTATAATAGCATGATATGTTCTGATATTGAATTATTTTGTTTATGTGTTGATTGCCTTCTAATGCATATTAATAAAATATCTTATATTAAAACACGTGTGGCGCCTTATGGAGGAAGTGTACTTAGTCGACAGCGGCACAGCGAATACCACCTTAAGAGAGACAAAGTATTTTTAGTCGATTAGTAAGAATGCTGGCAGCCTTACAACAATTGCCGCTAACGACGCTTGTATAATAGGTTCAGGAAGAGCCACAATTATACTCCCAATGGGCACAACTTTGGTCATTTAAGAGCCTTATTGTACCCAGAATCAACTAGAACAATCATAAGTTTTAAGGATATTCACGCCAACGGTTTTCACATTGAGACTGAAGAAGAGTACGGTAAGGAATACATGCTCATTATGAAGTGCGAAGCAAATGAAAAAAGGGTATTAGAAAACCCTCCTTCATTAGAAACTGGACTATACTACACCAACATCAAGGCACTTGCAGCCTATACTGCCCTGAAGACAGTTTTTAGAAACTCTAAACTTTTCTGTCTCTAGCATGATAGATTAGGTCGCTCAGGTCTTAGGATGATGAGAAATATAATCAACAATTCCCAAGGGTATAATATTAATGTAAAGAATTTTTTGAATCATGAAGATTTTGTGTGCCCTGCATGTGCGACTAGTAAATTAATTACAAGACCTTCCACTCTGAAAGTGAAGGATGAAGTCCCTGCAATCCTGGAATGCATCCAAGGAGATATTTGCGGTCCCATTCAACCACTTTCGGGGACATTTAAATATTTCATGGTGCTCATCGATACTTCCTCAAAATGGTCGCATGTATGCTTATTGTCTATGAGAAACTATACTTTCGCAAAGCTAATCTTGCAGATAATTCGTATCAAAAATATTTTCCCTGACCATCATATAAAGTCCATCAGAATGGACAACGCCGGAGAATTTACTTCAAAGGCATTTGATGATTATTGCATGGCAATGGAAATTACAGTTGAGCATTCTGTACCACATGTCCACACCTAGAATGGTTTAGCAGAGGCATTAATCAAGAGAATTAAATTCATTTCCCGACTACTTTTGCATAATTGTAATTTACTAGCTACATGTTGGAGACATGCAATCCTGCATGCAGCAAATCTCATCAACTTTAGACCATCGGCCTACAACATCTATTCACCTATGCAACTAGCGCAAGGGTCAGCACCGAAAATTTCTCATATCTGGAGGTTTGGATGCAATGTTTATGTACCTGTACCCCCTCCACAGCGTACTGCAATGGGTCCTCTCCGAAAGACTAGGATATTTGCAGCATCCATAATCAGGTATTTAGAACCCCATGATAGGAGATTTGCATACCGCCAGCTTCGCTGATTGCATATTTGATGAGGATAATTTCCCAACATTAGGGGGAGGAAATAAACCCGTTGATGAAAAATATCAGGAAATTACATGGCAAGCCACGGGAATCCATGCACATGACCCACGCACTAGTGAAGCAAGTAGAGAAGTCCAGAAGATCATTGATTTGCAAGCATTAGAAAATCAACTGCCCAACCACTTTAGTGATTTGAAGAGCGTGACCCAGTCGCATGTGCCTGCACGTAATGCACCGGAGAGGGTTGAAATACCAAAGAAAGTAGAAGGTATCCCTAATCCTGTCCAGAGGACTCAGAATAAAAGGACGAGAACCCCGGCCCCTCGAATCCTATGTAACCAGGATGTCTGGTGAAGAATGATAAGAAGGACTTGACACAGCCGATCACTGAAGTTCCCCAGAACCAGAAGGGAGCTAGTTGACACCTGGCATTAGTATGACACCTTAAAAAAGGGTATACCAGACATGAACATTCCCATGGAAGAAGAAATCGGCATGGATGTGTGCGCACACATCGGAGTTGCAAAACTAAAGAGACTTGCCACCGCAACTGGAAGAGGCGATGAGCAAGGAGAAGCTCCAGAAGAAACAACTCATGAAGAAATAGTTATAAATTATATGCACACGGGAGAGTCCATGAATAGGACAACAACCATTGTTGATATCTACATTGCAAAGAAAATTGCCACAATCATCGATCTTGATCCAGAATCTACATCACTCACTGAATGTAAGAAGATATCAGATTGGGAAGATTGGAAGAAGGCAATAGAAACTGAATTATTATCTCTGAACAAAAGAGAGGTGTTGGGCCCGTATACCACACACCTCCCTATGTGCACCCTGTAGGGCACAAGTGAGTATTTGTTTGAAAGAGAAATGAAAGAAATTAAGTTGTAAGATATAAAGTAAGGCTAGTAGCACAAGATTTAACTCAACGTCCAAGAGTTAATTACGAAGAAACCTACTCCCCAGTCATGAGTAGAATCACCTTGAGATATTTAATCTCAATGGTAGTAAACTTGAATCTAGAAATGAAATTGATGGATGTGGTAACTATATATCTTTATGTAAACTTGGATTCGGAGATTTATATGATGGTACCTAAAGGTATCCCCATCCCAAACCAAGACAAAGCAAATAAAAATCTGTACAGTGTGAAGACCAGGAAATCACTGTAGGATGTGGTATAATCGCTTAAGCGACTTTCTATGCAAGAAAGGATACACGAATAATGAAGATTGTCCCTATGTATTTATACGACGATCCCAGAATGGATTTTGTATAATCTCAGTGTATGTAGATGATCTGAATATCATCGGGACAATGGAAGACATAAAAGAAGCAAGTTCTTACCTAGAGTCAGAATTTGAAATGAAAGATTTGAGTAAAACCAAATATTGCTTAGGACTGCAGCTTGAGCATGTCCCTAAAGGAATATTAGTATATCAGTTAGCCTACGCCCAGAAGGTGTTAGAAAGGTTTGGCTTTGAGAAGGTATACCCATCGAAAGTACCGAAGATCGAGAGGTCTTTGCAGCAAGAGAAAGATCCATACCGACCTAGGGAAGAGGAAGTCCTGGGATCGGAATTCCCATACCTAAGTGCAGTAGGAGCACTTATGTATTTAGCAAACTGCACTAGACCGGACATTGCATTTGCCGTAAACCTATTAGCAAGGCATAGTGTAGAACCTACCAAAAGGTATTGGCAGGGAATAAAGGACATCTTCCGATACCTCCAAAGAAGCAAGAACCTTGGATTGTTCTATAGAAAGAATCAAGATTTGAACTTGATTGGTTATGCAAATGCTAGGTACCTGTCGGACCCGCATACCACAAGATCACAAATAGGCTATGTATTCTTGTGTGGTGGAACTGCAATTTCATGGAAATCGTCTAAGCAAAGTCTTGTAACGACTTTGACGAACCACTTAGAAATCATAGCACTGTATGCTTCATTATTTATCATGTTTATTGTGCTCTTACTTCTTTCTGTTGCATTGCATGCGGGTGCATTTGGGTTAGTTCTCTTAGCATAGATTAGAGTGTTTCTCTCGTCTAGTTGTTTACACTTCTTCCTCTCATCTTGTGATTCTAGGATGCTGCTTATTAGATGTTTCTCTTCTCACTAGGTTGAGCTCACTCACTTCTTATAGGTTCTAGCAAGGGTTGGGCCACCCTTGGGTAGATAGGATACGTGTTTGCTCCTTAGTATGTTCGATGATCAGCTGATAGTCCTAGAGTTATATGGGGTAGATGAGAGTCAGTCTGAACCATAGTATCCTCTATATCTTATTTATGCTTTAAGGACTGCCTTTTCTGTTTTTCTTCCCAGCATCTCGTATTTATCGCTTTGGTTCAAGGGGAGTTCATTTGGGAGTTTCTAGATCTTAATGTTGACATAACTCAACTTGAACTAAAAGTGCTTCACATGTTGAGGGGGAGCTGGTTTTTCTTGCATTTCAGCATTCTGCATTATAATATAATTACATGGAGCCTTGATTATTATTCTTTTATGACATGTTTACAATGCATTACATCTTGCAATGATCTGTGCTTACTTGCTAGATTTATCATGACTTTATATGTGTAATCTAGTCTTTGCCATGATATGTTGATTAAAAATGCGCAACTTGAATTAAAATCATGTCATGTTAGCTCTGGAGACTAGTCTATCTTTAGTTATCCTTTTATGATTCATGTCATGTCAAATAGGCTGAGTTGAGTCTCAAATCTTTATTGAGCTTTAGATTGAGTTATACTAGTTTCTTGATGAAGCATGAGTTAGTACACCCGTTTAAGAAAGCAAAAATGATCTTTTTTGTGCGAAAAAACTGATCTCACCAATTTTTTCTCATGAGACTGCTTGCCATTGCACTAAGCATGAATTCAGGGGGAGTTTTGGATGACCAAGACTATCTTCTTAAGCTTCTCGCTTGGAGTAGTCGTATAAGGCTTGAGATCTAGCACATGACTAAAACAAAAATCTTGGGTGGTAACAACCATGAGTTTCTATAAAGAAAACATGTCATTTGTGCTAAATTTACTTAATTATACAAAAGTACTTGAACAAATGATTCATTCTTGAACTTGTAGCACTCTAAATTGACTCAATACTAGATTCTTGGTTCCACTTAGATTATTGACATAGCCTGCATCATCTTTGGATACCTTTAGCTAGAGTCTAATCATGGCTGACTTGACATGCTAAGCAATCCGACTAATTTTCAGATTATGACTTATTTGGTTTAGCTTGTCTATACATGTATTGTCATGATCTTGATAGCATTCTTATATGTTATAGCTTAGTGTAATACTTCAGGGTCATTTTGGATAATCTTCATGGCTCATCATGCTTAAACTAAATAATATTCAACCATTCAATCCATACTCATGATTTATTCTCTTCGTTGCATCTTGATGATTTTATTGCCAAAAAGGGGAGAATAGCGGAGAAAAAGCCATTTGGGAACTTTACTTTCTGGAGTTTTGGAGAACAATTTGCTCTTTCTGTTTTCGCTCTAGGGTTCTCTTTGTCAACATGGTCTTGGTTCCTTCTTAGGCCATATTTGACTCTCTTTCATTTTCAAACAAACTCAACTTTATGCTTTTTCTGTGTTTGTCAATATACTCATCAAGGGGGAGATTGAGAGACCTTGTGGATGTGACCCTATGTTTGTGATGAGTAATTGACACGTGTTCTGGAAAGGTTGAGTTCGGTTTGAATGGTTCGAGCCAAATCGTTGCATGGTGCAGTCGACTGTGGTCGGACCTGGTCGAATGCGGTCGGACGTGCTGAGGACGCTTGCTTTCTTTTTGACTGGTTGTTGGGATACAACCTTGTGTTATCTGTATCTCGAGCAGTGCTAGCTGCAGGACATCGAGGCGGAGTCGTGGCGAGGCACGGGATGACCGGACGAGGCACGGGCGGTGCTGAGGTCAGAGCGGTCGGGATGTGTCGAAGACGGCGAGGACTCGAAGTGGTTGCGGGGCTTGGACGGTAAGAAATGAGGAAGCTTCCCGGAAGGTGCAGGGGTGGCATTTTGGTAGAAACGCAAAGTTGTAAAAGAGGAAGCGTATTCAGTTTCGAGTTATTGGATAAAGCGCTGATTTGTTGAGGCTATTGGGTTGTGAACCCATTAGTGAAGGCTATAAAAGGAGAGGGGTAGGCTAGAGAGAAAGGTGAGAGTGTGTGTGAGGGTTTTACCATTTGTGCTCTCCCTGTATGCATGAACCATGTGTTGTAGGCAGCAGTAGTTCTTTATGTTTTTGTTGTGGTTACAGACCAAACAGAGAGAGATGGTAGTGGAGAGTTGGGAGAAGTGACCGTAATGGCTTGGGTCCCCCATGGCCTGCATTCCATATATATATACACATGGGGAGTGCTTTTACAATTATACCCTTACACCTGAGTATCCCCTTCAGGGGCACTTATGTCATTACACATGGCCTATTCTGGACCTTATAACCTTCTACCAGCCCGGGGTTTAGGTGGGGCCACCCTACAACAGAGCCTCTCATGGTGAAGGACTTCACAGGCCGGCCATGTTGCCGAGTCCTTTGGCCCTCCGTCCTCGCGCCTCGTGAACCTTTCCGAACTTGACCGGCGCCGAGGCCGTAGCGAAATCGACGCTGGATTGGTGGTTGAGGTAGATGCGCGAGCGCCCGCCCCGAGCCGCGCCGTCGAAGTGG
Organism: Dendrocalamus sinicus; assembly: GCA_036346575.1. NCBI lineage: Eukaryota > Viridiplantae > Streptophyta > Magnoliopsida > Poales > Poaceae > Dendrocalamus > Dendrocalamus sinicus. The sequence goes on along the minus strand of CM070657.1, from coordinate 29,104,333 downwards.
ACGCGTGCGCGCTCCGTCCCCCTGCCGTGGCAGGGTAGGGGTTGCCCGGTCCGAGTCGGAGGCGTTGCGCCGGCATAGGTAGGCGTGGCGAGCCCCTGACTTGTTGCACATGCGTCAAGGGATAGCGGCGCGCGCGCGCTCCTTCCGCCGCCCACGTGGCGAAGTGTGCTTGGCGCGGTGCAGGCCTTGAGGCGTCGTGGCTATTTTAATGTGGCGACGACTTCCGGTGGTTAGACTTCCGCCGGTTGGACTCCCGTCGGTTGGACTTTCGCCAGTTAGGTCTCCCGCCGGTTGGCTCCCGCGCTGATGGGGTATATATACGGTGCTGGCGCGGCGTTGTTCCTGCACCGTATCCTTGGATAGAAGCTGTTCCCCTAAAATGGGCCCCTTCCATGCATCGACATTCCTCAGCGACGCTGAGCGGCTTGGGGGATGTTGATGTACAGATAGAGGTCCATTTTTCTTGGGAGCTTGGTTAGCGTCATATCGGTAGCCACCGCGCTTCCCGCCTCGCGTTGTGTTTACGCATATATGGCGGCAAGGTTTGCCTGTTCTCCTAAATGCACCTACCTTCATCGGGGTTCTGATGGAGCCCATCCGCATTACTTTGAAAAAAATGTTAATGCACTGAAGGTGCCCTGTTAAGGAGAACAAGCCAACCCATCTGTGGGAGGTGCCAACGGGTGAGTTCGCGCACGCGGGTCCGCTCCTCGGCCGTGGTCCAGCCGGCAAGCGGCGGCGCGTGTTGGTGTGGCGATCGAGAAGATGGCCTCCTACGCGCGCCGCGCTCCGTATGAAGATGGCAAGGTTTGACCTGCTCGTGAGACGATATGCTTGAGTTCATCCGCCCATGGAGGCAAAGCTCATGTCGAGGCCGCCGCCGAGGTTGCTTAGCCCGCGGCGCTTGCCGCTATACCCCGCGTAGGCCGAGGCGGTGGCGAGGTTTCTCCTAAGGCGGAGACTCGCCGCACTAGGTCGCCGAGTCGACGCAGAGAGCCGACGCTGTTATAGACGCGCGCGCGCTCCGTCCCCTACCCTTCGCCGGGTGCGCGAGCCGGGCGCCACTGGCGTAGACGCGCGCGCGCTCATCCCCTACCCTTCGAACGGGTGGCGCGAGCTAGCGCCACTGGCGTAGACGCGCGCGCCGTCCCCTACCCTTCAAACGGGTGGCGCGGCCGGCGCCACCGGCGGAGACGCGCGCGCTCCGCCCCTACCCTTCGAACGGTGGCGGCGAGCCGCGCGCCACCGGCAGAGGCGCGCATGCTCCGCCCCTACCCCTCGAACGGGTGGCGCGAGCCGGGCGCCAGCCGGCGTAGAGGCGCGCGTGCTCGCCCCTACCCTTCGAACGGGTGGCGCGGAGTTGGCGCCAGCCGGCGAGACGCGCGCGCTCGCCCCTACCCTTCGAACGGTGGCGGCGAGCCGGCGCCACCGGCGAGACGCGCGCGCTCCGTCCCCTACCCTTCGAAGGGGTGGCAGCGGAGATGGCGCCCAGCCGAAGTAGACGCGTGCGCGCTCCGTCCCCTACCCTTCGAACGGGTGGTAGCGGAGCTGGCGACTGGAGCCTGCCGCGGCAGAGGCTCAGTGGTGATCTGAGGTGCGACCTCGCACCACGAACACCACCACGCGTGCGGTGATTGCGATCTCACGATGCGGTTGTGCTCTACAAAGGTTCCTGGAATCGCGCCGGCCCCCGGTTTGCCAGAGCTAGGTTGTTGTACCGTGCGACTCGCCTTGGCGCGTGTAGGGCACGTGGCGGCTTGTTACTGGTGCGCGGCGGGATGTGAATGGTTGCATGATCGCAGCTGCTCGCCTCTTCCCTAGGTCAGGGGGACACGGGGCGGGCGACGAATGGCGCAGCTTCGATGCTGTTGTGACCCCCTGGTTCATTAGTGCACTTTTAATGGCGGCTGGAGTCGTGTCGACGCCGCCTCGTGCTCCAACTACCTTGTGCGGGGTCGCGCGCGGTCAGAGGCCACCGGAGCGCCGCGCTCGACGGTCCTTACTACTACGGCCGCGCTTCTTCCGTCTTTGGTTGTGGGGATTGTGCGGGGCGGGCTTTGTACGATCGCGGTCGCGTCGTGACGCTGACCGCCGTGGCGCTTCGCACCGGGTGAGGTGGCTTGAAATAGCCTCGAATCGCGCCCCGCAGCTTCTACGCCCTTCTTGCTTGCATCGCCGGCCCTACTCCCGTATTATTCTCGCCGCTATACTCTTTTCGTGAGAAGCGATGGCATCTGATGGCAAGCGCGCTGGGGCGGTGCTCGCGGCATCCGCCGGCGGTCTTCACCGCTAGAGGTGAAATACTCGCTCAAGGAACGCGACCCGGTGGTGGCGGACAAACGGTGGCTGGCGCCGGAGAAGGAAGGCGCGTTCTCCGCGAAGCCGGGCCTCGCCATGACCGAAGACAATCCAGCGCTGCTGCGCGCGGAAGCTGTCGAGCGCCAGCGGTGTGATTGCCCACCGCCGATGAGATGAAACCGCGCCCGAGAGGTCGGAGGCGCCAGATTCGCCGCCTTTTTGACGCAGGCTCGCATCTCGCGCGGCGATTGTGGGCGACGTCGGCCGCGACCCTGCCGAGCCGGCGCAATCGACTCAACGCCGTGGTGGCGGCTCGCGGTGTCGATTGGGCCTTGCGCTCGGTAGCGTGTTGGCCCAGTGCCTCGTTGTTCGCCTACCGCACGAGGCACGGTGCCAACCCAAGGAGCGGGCGAAGGACGGACGCTGCCGAGCTTTGGCGGCCACCTTTATTCTTCTGGCCGACTTACGCAAGCTCTTCCCGCGAACTCCACTCGCGGGAAGTGGGAGTCTCATCGATGAAGCGGTGGTTCTACCACCGTGGAGAGCGGGAGCGCCTCGAGTGCATGGGCCGCCGATCGCGTTCAAGACCTCGCCGGCGGACGCCGACGACGAGGACAAAGCGGAGGGCCCGACGGCTCGAGGCGTGGCGCCGCTTTAACATGCGCGACCTCGCCGAAGAGTACGTGATGTACGGCGTGGTGCCGCTCGCCCGTGACTGGCGCCTTGCCGCCGAGAAGCGTCGAGATGACAACATTTTGTCGCGGGTCTGCTTGCTGCCGGCACCGTCCGGTCTTCGTAAGCGTCGATCAGATCACCCGCCGCTTGCGCGACATATGTTACATGTTAATCTTATCTCCCGCTGCCGTAGGGATTCGCTAGAGGATGCGAGCAAGCGCGCGCGTGTTCTGGGGCCGATATCGGCAGGGAGCACGAGCAACAAGACGTCGCTACGGCGAGGCGGGTCAGCGAATAAACCGCGTGTGTGAGGCCCTCGGCTTGCTGTGCCGAGCGCGTCTTGCCGCCCCGCAACACCAAGACGACAACGCGACGAGGAGGAAGGCCCCATCTCGCAAGAGGGCCGAGGCGAGCGCCCGCCGTGCTTGGTGTAGCAGCCACCGCGCGCTAGTGCTCCCGAGAAGCGTGGCGACGCCGAGTCGGATTCAGCCGAGGTACGCCGACCCGCTTGATGGCGCGGACGTGGGGCGAAGAATCTTGGCGGTGCGCTGACGAGGGCTCGCCACGAGCACCGGATAGGAAGTCTCGCCACCCACGCGGCGTCGCCGAGGCAGATCCGAGCGGGCGGCGGTGCCGAGGTGGAGCCTTCGGCCGTGGCTGCCAAAATGCCGCAAACGCCCTCCGTGGGGGCGCACGGGACTGGGTCTTTGCCGCTGGTAGCGGCCGAAACCGAGGTGCCCTCCGCAGAGGTTGCCACGGCGGGGGCTTCGCCCCCGGGTGCTGCAGCCACGGGGGCCTCTCCGACGACGGCTGCTAGGGCGTCGTCGCCGCCACTTGCCCCGCTAGCGGCCGTGTTCGCGGCGGAGCTCCACCGGACGCCGAGGATTCGCCGTGGCGACGCATCGGAGCTTGTGGGACTCGGCGCGCACGCCGACGCCCCTGCGATGCACGCCCCCTCCGTGCCCTAAGCCACACCGTCCGCTACGCAGGAACGGTCGGCGCCGCCCCAACGCGAGGCTTACGCTGACGGACCCGCCTTCCGAGGACTTGTGCCACGCCATCGCCCCGAACCCTCCTTCCGCTACCGAAGGTAAGGTGGCTTGGCTTCCCTGGTGTTTTCTTTGTTATGCCTTGTGGGGCTCACCTGCGTCCCCGTCTGCAGCGTCGCTTATTCCGGAGGAGGAGCCCTTGGCGGGCCTCAGGCCGGCGGGGCGACCACCGGGTGCCTCAGCCCGGCGGACTTCGCCTCTCCCCGAGACGCTGAGGGCATGGCATGGGATCGTGGATGACGCGCCGCCGTCCACCCAACAGCGCTTCATACCTACGGGGTGGGCGCCTCGGGATGCCTTCGAGGTGTCGGGTGTAGGGTAAGTACTCATACGACCCGCTTGGGCTCTTGAGCTTGCTAAGCCTTTCTATTTTGCGACGCTTGTCTGGGTAGGCCTTGCAAACGCCTATACTCGCGCCAAAGGGCACTTGAGGATAGGTCGCGAGCCGCCGAGAGCAACTACGCGGCCTCGGGGCCCGCTCGCCAGATGCCCGCATCCGCCACCGGAAGCGGAGTGCGCCGAGGTGAAGGCGCACGCCGAGGACTTGCCGCCGGCGCGAGTCAACCGCAGAGGCAAAGGCGGGAGTTCGCGCGGGCGGGGACGGCCTTCGCAACAAGTCGCCGCTAGAGAAGGAAAAAGGCGAACTCGCCTTAACTCTAGCGAGCGTGACCGGACGCTTGGCGAGGCTTCGGTAGTTACATGGGATGTCATGCAAACGCTGAAAAGCCATCTCCAGGGGCTTGTGGCCAAAGTGCCGGACCACGCCTTCGGCCCGGAGGAGCTGTCGCGGACCCTTCGCTGATCAAAGATGCCGCCGACGCTGCGCGGGTGCGCGATGACCTTCGACAACCACCGTGCCTACGTGGCGTCGTGTATGGTGTGCGCGCTTCTCGGCACATCACGCAGCACGCACATCGCCAGCCGAGGACCCCATCCGAGATGCCGGTGGGCCGGAGTAATGTCCGCGCCGTTCGCGCTGCTCGCCGCTCTATAAAGCACTTCTACGAGCGGATCCGGGACTACGCCGAGTGGCCGCCGCACGTGTCGAGCTCCTAAGTCCCTTTAGGGAGGAGCCTCGCCACTTTCGGGCGGGTCCCCGACGCGACGAGGACGGTGGGACCTCCGGCGCCGAGGACTCGCAGGTGCGACGCCGAGGTGGCTAGATGTAGGCGTGCGTTGTGATGTCCGCCCCTTTTTTGTTAATAAAAGGCGCGCTTGTTCTACGAACTGACTATTTGACCTGCCGCCCGGCTTCCTTTCATCGGGACGCATCGCTATGCCCGACCTTGCAACCCGGCGGCGCCTTCGACGCTGGCAAAGGCCCGAGGAGTCGCTGAACTTTTGGGCGAGCCGATCCTCTTCGGGCAAAGTCCCGGCCTTAGCGCGCGTTAAGGACGAGCCCGCCGAATAATGGCTTACAGCGCGATATCTTTGGCGGGCCTCAGATTTGTAAAATTTTCCGATGTATACATCTGCTGGCCATTAGGATATGCACCGCGCGCTGTGCTTCGGGTGGTCTGATAGTAGTTGTGCGGGGGCCCCGCCTGCCTAGCCGAAGTGGGCACGCGAGCACTCCCGGGACCTTGTTCCTTGGCGGAGGCGAACCTTGGCGCTATGGCTTGTTTAGAGCCCGTAGACTGGCGCGTGCGGAGGCGGACCTCGACACTACGACTTGTTTAGAGTCCGTAGACTGGCGCGTGCGGAGGCAGACCTCGACACTACGACTTGTTTAGAGTCCGTAGACTGGCGCGCATGGAGGCGGACCTCGACGCTATGACTTGTTTAGAGTCCGTAGAGTGGCGCGTGCGGCGGCAGAAGTGTGCGCACACTCCGTTCCCCTACCCTCCAGGGAGGGGGTAGCCTCTGGTGTACCTCGCGCTCCGCGTGCGTCCTTCCCGAGGGCAGCCTCTGACTCGCTATGTCGCTCTCCTGGAGCTCTTGGGACTGGACTTCGGTGGCGCACCTCGCGTTCACCTCCGTGGTGCGCAAAGACAAGCCTCGACGCTCTGTCGCGATTGATACCCATGCCCTCCTTGCGTCCCGCGGAGTGCACCGAGAGCATCCGTGCTTTACCTATACTCCAGAGAGTACGCACAGGACGGTCCACGGCGTCGCGAGTTCGCGTCTTGTTTATACTCGTGAGTGCGCAGGAGAACATCCGCGCTTTATTTATACTCCGGAGAGTATGCGCAGGGACGAAGTCTCGGCGTCTTATGAGGTTCGCGTCTTGTTTATACTCAGTAGAGTGCGCAGGGAGAACATCCGCGTCTTATTTATACTCCGTAGAGTACGCGCAGGGACGAAGTCCCTGGCGTGCGCGGGGTTCGCGTCTTGTTTATACTCAGTAGAGTGCACAGGGAGAACATCCGCGTCTTATTTATACTCCGTAGAGTCACTACAACAAAACATGGCTATGATAACACTTGACTGCAACATAATACAAATTTGTGTTACAGGCAAAAAACTCAGCAACACATACTTTGTGTCCCCAGAAGACCCTGTAACACATACTTAGTATGTTCAATATACGTGTTACAAGCATATAGTACCGCAACATAAACATGTGTTACAAAGCCATCTGGTAACATACAATATCTGTGTTACGGACATGTGTTACTCTCTACTGTAGGGAATCTTGTTCAATATTGATAGATTTGTACAAACAATACCACTACTAGATTGAAGATATTGATCTTTTTTTTAAAAGAAATTGGAAGGGCAAAGGTAGATGTTCTTAAATTTACACTAATTGTCCCTTATAACAGAAAATTGTAGTTTTTGGTTTGGAATCTTAAAATTGCAGTTTAAGGTAAATATGTGGAACCTCGCTGCTATTTTTCATGTTAGAAAATCTGCTTTCAGGTCGTGGAACCACAAGGCAGATTTGCAAAGTTGAAAATTTAATTATGACGAAAAGTGCTAACATGTTCTTCATACAAAATAATCCAGATCTGTATAGTCCAAAATAATTAGACATTATATGTAACGACCCATGTCATTAATTAACCATAAGTGATGAATTACGACGTTAGCAGGATTAATTATACATAACTAATGAACTAAAATAATTTAAAAAGCATTAGAGTTTTGGAAAATATGTACGCTCTATTTTTTCTAAATATACTTTAAAAAAGCCTTATATTTTTTCCATGGAGCGATCAAATATAAAAATCATTTAAAAATGATCTTTGTTTTATGCATGGCCTCAAATTTTTCACACACAAATCTCCTCCACATACTTCCCGCTAATATAAAATCTTCCTCCAATAATCTCGCATAAATCGCTCAGTTCAACTTTCCATACGCCATAACTCATTCGTGGCTCGATACATCACTGCTCACAATTCCTAAGTCCCGACTCCCGGCCGCCACCCACATTTCCCGTCTCGCCTCGTCGCTCCTTACTCTGGATCCGCCGCCCCTCTCTCAGACTCTCTGCGGCTCGCCCTCCATATCCGCCGCCCTCTCTCGCACTCTTCGCCTGATCCGTCTCCGCCCCTCGTCGTACTTCATCCGTCGCCTCGCTTCCCCCCGCCTCCTCCGCCTTTCGCTGCCGCCTATCGCCCCCATCCGCCGGCCGCCCTCACTAAGTTCCTCTCCTCCCTCATGGACTACACCCCATGTCCGGCGACGAGACCGCCAGCTCGGCGGCTTCTTGAGGGCGTTGTCGGCCAGACCCGGCCTTCGTGCGCCGCGGCCGCGGCGGCGTCCGCCGTGCCTGCCGCTTGCGGCGCGCGCAGCCGCAAGGTGTTCATCGAGGAGGAAGACCGCATCCATCTGCGGCGAGTGCAACGAACGGATTGGTGCGCTGCCCTCTCTCGATCGCACTTTGTGAGTAGCTCTATATACCCGAACCGCTCCGCTGCTTCTTGATCCGGTCTCTACCCGATATGAGGGACTCTTGCTGCGAAATTTATCTTAATATTCAAACCTACAGATCCGGTCTCTACCCGATCTGAGTCAATTTTCATCTATTTGACAAGAAGTTACTCTTTCTTTACAGTCTTCCTTTGGGTTTGTTGACTACTATGATCGGAGGTCGCAGCTCTTGCAATCATGACCCTTCATGGGCGCCACATGTAAGTTTCAAAGTTCCACCAATTTCAAGTTTTCAACAACACAGATTTAAGAGTCTTGGGTTTACTTTTTTTTCATTATGAAACTTTTTACTCAGATATGGCCAAGCAATCAAGGTGAACTGGGCGTATGCAAGTACACAGAGGGAGGATACGTCTGGTGAGATATTACTCAAAAAACCCTCTTGTATCTTTTCTTTCTTTTTCTAATTTAATCCTTGTTTTGTTAACTGTGCCCATTGAATTATTTCCAGGGCATTTCCATATGTTTGTTGGTGATTTAAGTTCTGAAGTGAATGATGCAACTCTTTATGCCTGTTCTTTGTAACATGGTAACACATACGATGTGTTTGTATCTAAGCATATGCTTCGCAATTCTGATTTTTATTCAAGTGGTGGAATTTGTTGTGTCAAGTCTATCTCATTGTTATGCTATAAGAATCTAGAATGACATATTTTGGACATCATGCCTTTTCTCTATGTTTCTACCACTTTTGTTTTGTTTGTAGCTTTTGATTGTTCATTTGTGTCATTTATGATCGGTGATGCTCGAGGCATTTTGCCGAGCTACGTAATCCCAAACATGTTCATTTGCGCTTTGCTTCTCTGTTGTTAAGACACCGATGCCAAGCCGCTTCTTTTTATTATGATCTCCGTAATGTTTCGGAGTTGAACCGTTGAATCACTCGTAAAGTGGGCAAGTAGCTTCCCGCAGCATGAAGGCGCCGTTGTTCGATTTAGTTCTTTGCCTCGTTGCGAGTTGTTTCGTTGCTTAATTTACTGTCGCACCCAGGAAACATGTGTAGTGTTAATCTTGTCAACTGCAAGCTAGCTTCTATTGAGAAGTGTCAGATGAACTTGGCGTTTGTTGAGATCTTAATTGTTTTTGTTGAATAATGAGATACCCTAGTTTCATTTCCCCTTGTAAAGAAATACTAAGAATCATATGGTAGGTCATACTATAAGCGGGTAAACGGGTTGTTTGAGGATTAAGGAATTAAAGAACCAACAATAAAATTTATGGCACACCTCATATATAATGAGTTGCATGCATCCAAATTTAATAAATCAATTTTCTTTAATTCAATTATAATTATTTCTACTGTATTATAGCTATATAATGGAAGGTTTGGAATCTTTTAGAATACAAGCTTACCTTTATGAATAAATAAGGATATTTCATAGTCTAAAAAATGCTTCCTTCAAACCTGCTCTTTTTCAAGTAACTAATTAACATATTCCCTACTTTTCAGTTCGATGTGTATAAAGAAATTGTTTTAAGATAGCCAAATAATGGCATCTTATATACATATTTTAGTAGAAAAATTGTTGTGTGATTTTTGAGTATCTATGCTGATAGCATGCAATAAATTTTATCAGTATTTCACTTGTAAGTAATCAACAATAGCAGGAAAAGTTCCAAAATTGCATGAACAACATACAAGATCAAGTGATTGAAACAAGACTCACATCGTGTGCCTTCAAAGAAGACACGACCTTCACCAATGGAGGTAAAACACTACGTTTGGATTCATGTTACAACTAATTTGCTTATATGCTAGTTATTGATGAAGTGATAAATATAGGTTGGTTCAACAAGATACTCTTGAGTGCAAAATATCCAAACAAAGACCGGTGGCCTATGCTAGTTTATTGAGCTGCAATCCATCTACAAAAGTAGGTGGTGTTGAGCTAGGCAACCAATTTTGGAAAGTAAGAATCAATCACTCTTTGCGTAAACCGAGGCGCTTGTACGACCACCGGATCGCTGCAAGTCAATTGATGATGCCCATGCTAAAGGAATGCCGATTGCTTGGCCTTCAATATGTGTATGATATTTCAACCTTGGTCCATATAATACTACATATATACTTTTTCATGTATCTTTAAAGCTCAGAATGTTTGCCACATGCGAGTTCGGAAGATTAATGGTTGAAATCTCATACTTGTTTCACCTCATGGATAGATCATCGGGCAAAGATTTTGAGAAGAATAGATAGATATCATTGTGTCATTCTAGGATGAAAAGTTTGTGTTGTTATTCCCAAGACTTGTTTTCTCAAATGGATTGTCATGTATGTTATAAAATTATGTGAACCATATTTTATATATTTCCCTGTGGAATGCAATGTTGGTGATGGTTATAATTTTGTGCAATATGTGATTCTTGTGAAAGAAAATAATTCTGCAATTAATTAATTGTCATTTCAAAAAAATCATTACTTTTTCCTCTCTCTAGATCTCTGTGTATATATATTTATATGTATTAAAATAAGTTTCCACAAAATGTTTTGGTGTAAGAAAGTGTGTTGCTACTCATAATACAATGGTGTTACTATTGCTCCAAAAATGTGTTACTGGGGTAGCTTGTTGTAGCACATATTTGTGTTACTAGGGTAGTTTGTTGTAGCACATAATATGTGTTCTTATAGATAAGATATGTGTTGCAAGGTAGTAACATGTTTTCAGACATATAGTAGCACTTATCACGTGTTACTTCAAACCTAGCTAGTAACATGGGCTATAAGAACACTTAAAAACTGTGTTACTGCAAAGACTAGTAACACTTTTATTGACATGTAGTAGCACATAGACGTGTTACTATAGCTCCTTCCTGGTGTAGTGAGTGTGTGCAGAGGCGTCCCCTCACACGTCTTTGTTTATACTCATGCCCGTATCTTCGACGGAGAGTGCACACGCGAACGTGCGTCTTCGTTTATACTCATGCCCGTGTCTTCGACGGAGAGTGCACACGCGAACGTGCATCTTCGTTTATACTCATGCCCGTGTCTTTGACGGAGAGTGCACACGCGAACGTGCGTCTTCGTTTATACTCATGCCCGTGTCTTGGACGGAGAGTGCGCACGCGAACGTGCGTCTTTGTTTATACTCATGCCCATGTCTTCGACGGAGAGTGCACACGCGAATGTGCGTTTTCGTTTATACTCATGCCCGTTGTCTTTGACGGAGAGTGCACACGCGAACGGGCGTCTTTGTTTATACTCATGCCCGTGTCTTTGACGGAGAGTGCACACGTGAACGTGCGTCTTTGTTTATACTCATGCCCGTGTCTTCGACGGAGAGTGCACACGCGAATGTGCGTCTTCGTTTATACTCATGCCCGTGTCTTTGACGGAGAGTGCACACGCGAACGTGCGTCTTTGGTTTATACTCATGCCCGTGTCTTTTTCGCACAATGATAACAGGTGGCGACAAACGGAATTTTATTTCATTCCCGTTTGCGCGGGTAAGCGATTACATGTGGCGGAGGTACTAACCACTTGTCTCTGGCGCGGCCGGAGCCTCTAGTAGTTGCGCTAGCTATAGGGCCTGTCGAGCCGTCCCCGGATGACACCGCGGATCCCCGTGTTGTGGTGCCGATTCTAAGTGTGCCGGTGGTCGCCGCGACAGGGATGACTGGTGTCGTGCTCAATGCGCCGGGCCATGTCCTGGTCACCACGAACGGTAATGATGGCCCGCGGCCCCGGGAGCTTCATGCATAAATAGCCGTGATGCGGTACCGCCCCGAAGGAGTTGAGGACCGGACGCCCCAGTATGGCATTGTAAGGGTACGGGAGATCGACGACGTCGAATATATCATCTTCGACCCTTGCATTGTCATCTGGCGAAGGAGACTGAAAGGCATATTTGGCCGAGCGCTCGTAGAGATCGCCCTCCAAACCTTGCAACGGGACTCCGACGGCCGAGGCGGCCGGGATCCCCATCGGTCGAAGGTCGCCGCAATGAATGTTCGCGGAGCTGCGCCGCCGACTAGGGCACGCCCCACGCCGCATCCCGCTATTACGACCGGACGACGGGGGTCTGGTGAGGAAGCTCATGCCTTGGGCATCGGCGGGGTGAACGTGACCTCATCGCCGTGCCCAATCCGGCGGTGTCTGCGCTGGGTATGCCGCCACGTGGTGTAGCCTCCATATGTAGGCCTTCCGCTGCTGCCCGAGGCGAACTCCAACGAGGAGCCTCGGAGATGACATTGATAACTCTGCGGTGGGTGGCCTCCGAGCTCTGTAGCTGCGAAAGCCCTCCGAGGCTGCCGCACATGAGCTCGATCCGCAGAGGCCCTCGTGGGGCTGCGTCCCTTGTGCCTGGATGTGCACGGGGCCAGATGGTGCCTTGCACGTGGGCCACCACGGGCGGGCGTGCTTCCAGGTTCCTGTCCCTGGTGACGCTGATCGTGGAGCGCCGCGATAGAGGTGCACGCGTGCGTGTCGTGGTTGCCACGACCGTGGACTGCGCATCACAGCCCCTGGTGTTGGTCGTCGTAATCTCCCCGGCCTTTATCGTCGCGGCCCCGGCCACGGCCGCGTCCCCGGCCTCGGTGCCCCCGACCACCCCGACCCGTGGGAGCACTTTCGTCGGAACCACCTTCGATGTCGAGGATGTACCGGCCTCGCCGCGACTTCTGCTGGCCACGCTTGGGCCTATCGGACGGCTCGTGCGAGGCATCCTTGCGCTCAGGGGCGTCCTTGGATGACTCCTGCTTACGCTTTCCCTTCGCAGAGCCGTCCTTCGGCGGGGCTTCGGTTTTCGCCGAGACACCGACCTGGTTGGTGTCGGAGTCGTCACCTTGCCTTCGCCGTGCGTCCTCTTCCGCCCTGGCATATTCCTCCATTTTGTCGAAGAGCTTCGTCACTGTCTTGATCGGCTTCCTTGCGTTGTACTCGGCCATGGGGCGGGCGGAGGCCTGATGGGCTGCATTGACAACGGTGATTTCGCTGACATCCTTGACTTGGCATCGGATCTTTGCGGCGCGCTGAAGTAGTCTCGAGCTTCTCGGGTTTCGCTTCACGACAAAGAGCCGGTTCAAGTCGACTCGCCAACATAGTTTCCTTGAAAGTTGTAGTGAAAGCGATCGCGGAGCTGCTCCCACGCGTAGATGGAGTTTGGCTCTATGGTAAAAAACCAGGAAAGCGCCACTCCTTGCAACGCGAGGGGGAGGCCCTTCGCCTTTGTGGTGTCATCTCCGCCCGCGGCCTCGATTGCGGTTTCGTACACGCGTACGAACTCGCGAGGGTCCGTATCACCTTTGTATGGCTCGATGACACTGGAGAACTTGAAGTCTTCGGGCCACGCCGCCTGCTGTAGCCCTGCTAAAAGCGGGGATTCTGGGTCGACGCGCCGCAGCGGGACGCGGCTGGATGTGGGGGCGTCGCGGCTGTCCGCCCTTTCCGGCGTGGGCTCTAGCGCGACCGCCGGCGCGGCTTGCTGGCTCCGAGCCTCTTGCATATCTCGGACAGCCCCGCGAAGATCCCCTAGCTCCTGCTGGAACGCTTTGAGGGCCACCACAGGCGCTTTCCACCGCCGCATGAGCGGGCCGGCACGCCAGGGCGGACGGGCGGCACGGTACGACCGCCTCGCGAGCCCCGAGCTGCCGGCCGCTCGTTGTGGCTACCTCCAATCGCCGGTCCGCGCTACCGCGGCGTTGCGCGAGGGCGGCGAGGTTGGTTGTCGCGGCGCGATGGCGGTTGGTTGTCGCAGCCGCTGACGGGTCGGCTGCCGCAGCCCGATGGCGGGGTTGGTTGTCGCGGCGGACGGCCGGCGATCGCAGCGCCGATGACGGGTCGATCGCCGCCGCGCCGGGGTCGATCGTCGCGGAAGCGGCGTCGACGCCTCGACCACCACGCTGCGTCGTCACCGCGCCCTCAACACCGATGCCGGCCCACTCGTACCCATGCGACGCCCGATCCGGCCGCCTTCTTTCCCGCGCCGCCGTCGGCGCTTTTTCTACCATCCTTCTTCGGACTTGAGCTTGCTCTGTCCTCCCCACGGACGGCGCCAACTGTTGTAGTTACAGACCAAACAGAGAGAGAGATGGTAGTGGAGAGTTGGGAGAAGTGACCGTAATGGCTTGGGTCCCCCCATGGCCTGCATTCCATATATATATACACATGGGGAGTGCTTTTACAATTATACCCTTACACCTGAGTATCCCCTTCAGGGGCACTTATGTCATTACACATGGCCTATTCTGGACCTTATAACCTTTACCAGGCCTGCCGGGTTTAGGTGGGGGCCACCCCTACAACAGTTTTCTTTGCGTGTGTTGATCTCTTTGTGAAATGGAGTGATCTGGATGTAAACTCTGTCTAATTTAATCATTCATGTCTCTGTCTCTTTTGAGAAATCTTGAGTTTGAGCTGTTATGATCATTTGTTTTCTCTCTGCCTCTCTTCTGTTTCGTGAATGCTTCTGTTCCTACTTAGCAGTTTGTGTTTCTCTTCGTGATCTCTTCTTCTGTTTTGAGTTAGTATGGTGTTCTTCTTTCTGTGTTTGTCCTTGTTTCTTTTAGATGTTCTCTGCTCTGTTTCTTGATTTTCACCTCTTGTGAAGAGTTGTGTTCAAGGGGTGCAGATTCTTGCTGCTCTGGACTTGGTATTGCGTCTAGGCCACTTGGTCTGAAATATACTAGAGAGCAAGCAATTCATCTGCAGATTTTTTCTTGATCTCTTCTGGTTCAGACTTCCTCTATGGTTTTGATTTCCTAGGGTTTACTCTGCGGGGAGATAGAGCATTTTTGGTATCTTGATTTTCTTGGTGAAATAGTGAATGAGCAGTATCAGGTTTCCGTTCAAAACTTCAGTTGATGGTTATTGCTTTGTTCTTTGTCCCTGCCGAACAACCCTGTTAAGCTGATTCTTCACTTCATAGGATGGTTGGCTATCTATTGTGAAGTCATGTTCAATTAACCAGAAAGAATAGCAAGCCCTTTGATATCTCTGTTCCTTCGGCAGTTCTCAAGTTTTACTGTGTCAACTGATTTTTCTTTTGTCAGCTGCCTTTGGTTCTATCTTGCAGTAAACTGCATGCTCTTTGCCATCTCTATTTTGCAGTATCTGTTCTAGCTGCAGTCGGTTAGCTATCTTTCTCTAGTGAACAACCTTGAGAAGGAGATCAATCAAAGCACGTCTCTCTGCTGCAGTTACTGTTCATAAGCTTTCTTTGCTGATTTGGTTCAGAAGTACAGCTTTTTCTTTTTTGCTTGGTTAAAGTCCCTTGATTGTGTGTTTGTGAATCAGAAGAGTTTCGGTTTTTAGTTTCTCAGAGATCGTATGCTTCATCTTTTAGTTTTTGTCCCTGCCATATTTTATTTTGGTTCTCAGCGTTAAGTCTCTGCGGTCAGTGATCTCTGCGGTTCAGTTTTTGGCCAAGAATTATCTCCTGCAGTCTCGGTTGTCGGCAACTACTGTCGTATTTCCTGTTCTCTGCAATTTACAGTCGACTGCAGCTTGTTGTTAGGTGTAGATTTAATTTCTACAGTCGGCTGCAGCTTGCAGTCTGCGTTCTATTCTCTTCTGCAGATTTTCAAGCCGAAAGCACTTCAATCTTTGCAGTTTGCTACTTTCGATCTTCTTTGCCTTTGTGTCTTCGCAGTAATCTCTGTACAAATTCTTTCGGCTGGCTGCAGATTTGGTTTACAACTGTAACTTCATGTCCTTGTTATTTTCTTCTTTTTGTTTGCTTTTCTATTGGTTTTTGCTTTCCCTTCTTTTTGCTTTTCAGCTTTGTTATCTGTTGGTTTCTGCAGGTTGGTTGTCGGCAGTACCCATGATTTTTTTTTTCAGTCCTACAGCAGCTCACGGTTTAAGTCTCCAAAACTAATTTCTCCTCTCTCGGTTAGCTTGGCTGCTAGTCTGCAATTCAACAGATTGTGGTACTGTTTAGTCCTGCTGGTGCTTTCGGCAATAAGCTTTGGCTTCTTCTCATATGTTTGCCGATTAAGTTTTTTAGCTCAGTCTCTGAATCATTTTCGGTCAGACCGTGGAGACACCAGCAGCTTGTTCTTATTTTGTCTGTGAAAGTCACTTTCAGTTTGCTCTTCAATGAAGATTTTGATGGTATGGTTTTGCCTCCTTTTGAGTTTCTTGAGTTAATCGGCAAAGTTGTTCTCGGCTTCTAGTGAACGAATCTTGTTCTGTCTTCATAACTGCCATAGCTATCGGAGGAGAAAATTGAGTGGATACTCGGGGGCGATTTTAAAGGCACCATTCACCCCCCTCTGTTGCCATTTCGGTTCTACAATTTCTCGAGTCATCTTGTGATTATTTCTTTGCCTCTATATTCTGCACTTATATTTCTAGCTTTGTGATTGCTAAGGTTGTCTTAATTACTTGTACTAGAGATATATTTGTAGAGACTAGTGCTTGTGGTGCCCTAACTATACTAGAATTGTGTAGGTTTAAATTGTATTAAATTTTGCGTAGTGTATTTTGTGGTAGTTAGTTTTAGAAGGCAAGAATTTTTAGAACTTCCTATTCACCCTCCTCTAGTCAGTTATCCTTGATCCTAGATAATATTATTGCGCTTTGAGATTGGTGGTACTTAGGTGGCAAAATCTGGGACAGGGGCCTTCACTAGTGGAGCTTTACTATCCTAGAGAATTTTTTCCTCATAGCTTGACTGGACGAAGACACATTCCACCTCTTTCTCTCATCTTCATAGGTTTGCTACACTTGTCACTCTTTCCTCCACATGTTGGCTACACGTGTTGCAAGCACAACATCTAAAGCACTAACCACAAGAAACGATACAGACGAGTAATATTAAATCAGTGTTTCTAATCTACATTTTTAGAATGGGTTACTTAGATATATGCCATTCTAGAGTTTTAGGTTTTGAGGTATGCCACTGCAAAGTTTTGACTTTGCGATATGCCACTGCTAAAATACAAAAGTTAGAAATATGCCATTATAAACTTTTTAAGGCCATACTACCCTTCTTCTTCCTCCTCTCTCTCCTCCTTCCCTTCTCACGCTCTAAGTTTCCAACCCCAGCACCTGTTCATCTCTATCTGTAACAGCTCAGGCTTTTATTAAAATAAAATTACATAATTAAATAAATAAAAATCAATTAGAATAAAAATTTAAATTAAAATAAGTATTTTTGTGCCTAAATTTTAAATTTGGATTTACCCTGAATTTCTGTTTTTGAAAAAGCTAGATTTAAAAAGTATTTTGTGTAAAACCTAAAATTATTGTTATTAAATAAAATGCTATTTTGATTTTCTATAAAAAAAATCCTCTTTTAAATTAATTATTTGCATTTATTTGGCTCTTATTTGGTTTCCTGGATTTTTAGAGTTTAAAATCTATTTTTTAAATTAAAAAATATGTTAAGTATAATAAATTAAATGCCAACATTAGTTGAAAATATTTTTATTAAGTCCAAAATGTCACTAGGAGCTTCTGTGAATTTTCCTGGAATTTTTGGAAGTATTTTCATATTTTTCTAAGCTTAAATGAATTTCCTATACTTTTCTGAAAATCTTAAAAACAGAAATAAAAAAAATTAAATCCCCTCCTCCTCCCTCTGGTTGCCACGTGGACGGCCAGATGCCGCCCACGTCCTCCCTCACCGGCCCATCCCGGCCACCCGCACCATCCCGCCTACCCCCTCCCGATGGCCGCCACGTCGACCTCGTCGCCCATCCGCCCCGTCCGCCCGCGCTTCTCCCTCCGCCGCCCGATCCGCCCCTTGGCCACGCGGCCTCATCCCCGCCGCACACGCCTCCCCGCTCCTCTCTCTCTCGCACTCTCGCCCCACTCGCCGATCCGCTTTCCTGCCGCCCTCTTCCCGGCCGCGCCGCCTCCCGCAATGGCCGTCCCGCATCTCCCGGCCACCCGCTCCATCCCGCCTACCCCCTCCCGAAGGCCGCCACGTCGCACCTCGTCGCCCATCTGCCCCGTCCGCCCGCGCTTCTCCCTCCGCCGCCCGATCCGACCCTTGGCCACGCAGCCTCATCCCCGCCGCACACGCCTCCCCGCTCCTCTCTCTCTCTGTGCCCCGCCCCACTCGTCAGATCCGCCTTCCCCGCACGCCCCTCCTTCCCCGGCAGCGCCGCCGCCTCCCGCAACGGCCGTCCCGCATCTCCTGGCCACCTTCCCCACTCTCCCACACGCGCCGCCCACCTCCTCTCCTCCTCGCACGACGTGCGCCCGCTTCCCCACTCCCCCACGCCCACACTCGGCCTCACCCCTCCGCAACCGCCGCCGCCCCCGCCAACCACCACCAAGAAATTCCCGCCGGCCTACACCCTCCGCCCCTATAAAAGGTACCCCGGCTCCGCCATAACCCACACTTCCTCCTCGCTCCTCCCTTCCCCTCCCGGCCACTCCATCGCCGCCGCACCGTGAGACCCGAGGGCCCCCGCCGCCACCTTCGCCGCGGCCGTCTCCGCTCGCCGCTGGTAAGGCCACGCCCCTCCTCGTGATCGCCACGCTCCCCTCTCCCTTCCTCGCCCATCGCCGGCCGCCGTCGAGCCGCCGTACGCCACGAGACCCCGGAGCCCGAGCTCCTCCGGCCGGCACTACCTCGGTGCCGACGTGGCGGGTGAGGTGGCCACCCGTCAGCGCCACGCGGGCGCCACGCAAGCCCCGGCTGCCACGCCAACCCCCTCCTACCACCTCGGCATTTCCTCGGTCCATGGGCTCAGTCCACATGGACCAGGGCCCATTGGTCGTGGGGTTATCCCAGGCTGACGCCAGCATGGCGCAGTAAACTGGATTTTTCGGTAGGAAAATAATTCGACTGAAATTAAAACCCCTGGCTGACGCAATGCTTAGGTCATAAATCAGTTTTTCTTTAGAAAAGTAATTCCAGAAATTCTTCTTTTTCTTTTTCTCTGAATTTAAATTTCCCGGA
Source organism: Dendrocalamus sinicus (assembly GCA_036346575.1). Classification (NCBI taxonomy): domain Eukaryota; kingdom Viridiplantae; phylum Streptophyta; class Magnoliopsida; order Poales; family Poaceae; genus Dendrocalamus; species Dendrocalamus sinicus. Next base: position 29,085,579 of record CM070657.1, on the reverse strand, counting down.
GCCCGTTCTCCTTCGTCCTAACTCCGATTGAGCCCATTCAAATTTCTAAATTCATCAAAAATTCCCCTCTATCCATTTCTGGCCTCAATTCAAATTTTTGAAGTCAATTTGAATTTATTTAAATTTGGTGGGTTATTTCACATGTAGACTTCGACGATTCGGGAAAATTCTTCGACGAAGATTCAAACCATGTTGAAGAGCAAGGCAAGTCACACTACTTGATCATGTTGATCCCAGTTTTCAAAATAAAATTATGTTGATTTAAATTATTCTGCATGCATATTTTTCTTTAATTACTTCAATTCAGTTTTGAATTTAGCTATTGCCTACTTGTTATTATCTCCATTGACCTTAAATTACCTTGATACCTTGTAACCCTAGATTAAAACTCTAGTTGATACATTAGTATGGCTAGAGACTTTATGAATAGAAAATGCTTAGCTTTGCTTAGACATAATTATGGATTAGGATACCTTTTCACATAAAATGACGAACCTTTCACACAAAATGATATACTTTTGATATGTACTCTTGACTTTGGTGAGTCAAGGAGGTTTATGAAATATTTTGAGAACAAAATATAAAACCTGGTTTAGACTTAGGCAATTGGTTAGATTGGTGGGTGCATGCATGCCCTGTTGGTTGGAGCCACAGTGGTTGACTGTCGTGCACATGGGTATGTGGTTGGGCCTAAGTCAGATTAAGGATCGGTCTGTGAGCTACTGTTGCAAAGCCCTATCGTACTACCACATGGCTGGTATGGGACAGTCCTGGCTGAATAATTTGTAAAGTCCCAATCTGAGTCAAGTCGTAGGTTGAAGGTAGGCGTGGTTGGTGCCATGTGAAGTCCCACTTGGGTGAGCATGGTTGTAGCCATGAGAAGTCTCACTCACGACTCCCCACCGCACACCTAAGGAAGTGTGTAATCTAATGGTACAAAGGGATGATCGTGTCTTGTGGGTAAAGCTGTACAACCTCTGCAGAGTGTATAATCTATCCTGGATAGCCGTGCCCACGGTCATGGGCATGCTGAGTAAAAGTTTTTTATGGATTAGATTTTGTTTTTCAAAAATCTTTTTCGAAAACCTTATGGATGGATGGAATCCATGAGAGAATGAAAACCTTGTGGGTGGATAAAACCCATGAGAGAGATTGGAAGCTTGTGGATGGATGGAATCCACGAGTGTTTGGAAACGTGTGGATGGATGGAATCTATACGTGATCTTTTGGAAAAGATGGTCCGGGTGAGATGCCCGTGGATAGGTTGGTGTTTTGTCGGAGCCTGCACCGACGGTATTATTTTCAACTACAATTACTATTTTTACTTATTGTATTAAAATTCAGCAATTTTAATCTATCTATTGTATTTCATTAAATGCTGTTTTATGCAAACTAACCCTATAAGCCTTCCATTGAAGCCTTTATCATTATGTTGCATTTCTTCGTGTGATTTGCGAGTACAAGTTTGTACTCACCTTGCACCCTCCCTATAGAGAAGGATGAAGTCGACTACGAAGAAGATCTGGACGAGTAGGCCGCGTCTTACTGTCGTTTGCCTGTGGGCAGGCTTGGGCTTCGCTATTTATCAGTTTGCTTCTGCAGTTATTTGCTTTATTTATTTTGCCAATAAGCATTGATGTAAGACTTGGTCATAAGGTCATACCCTTTTATTTAATATAGTTGGTCATTTGTGCTTGATATATATCTTTGTTCTACTGTGTGCACTAGCTGATCCTAGAATAGTGCGATTTACACACAGGATCCATGAGTCGTTACTCCGGGTTCCGACACTATCCACTCACGCAAACGCATCCACCCCTTCTCCTCCTGGATGAGCTACTACACAGCTGGCAGTTCACACCTCCGTTGCCAAGCCTCCCCTCCCCTCCCTCTCTCTATGCCATTGTTGCATCATTTGGTACTGCGGCTTGTCATTGATGCCATCATCGGTGGTAATCTCATCGTTGTTGGCCGCTTATCGCCTCCCCTAAACATGGGTACTCCAATTTTGGCCTTGAATTTTGTCCAACTACATCCCGTGAGAAAATCCCCAAATCTCTTCTTCTTCTACATCTCTCTCCTTTGCCATGTATAAGAAGTTGAGCCGAGCTTGGCCTTCCATGTGTATGTGTGGATGTGACTGGCATGAGGTATTTCTTAAGGTGGAGGTCGATGCCATCTCCTGGGTTTGGTGCAGGGGCATGAGACAAATGTGGTGGTGAGGTTTGGCGGAGGAAGGATGTACTGTGCTCGAGTTAGAGTGGGAGAAGGAGGGAAGAAGGAGAGAGAAGTAACAAGAAGGGAATTATGGTCTTAAAAAGTTTATAATGGTATATTTCTAATTTTTGCATGTTAGCATATCTTGAAGGCAAAGTGTCATATCTTAAAATCAAGAACTCTACAGTGGCATATATCTAAATAACCATTTTATAATTGCTCAATTTTGACCAAGGAAAGAGTTTAAAATGTCGCTTGTTAGTAGAAAGGTGAAGCATCTAGGCCCCTAATTTAATGTTTTAGTAATTAATGACAATCATGCTTATGCGGACTAATATGTGTTTCTAAGTTGATGAGAAAGGTTTATTCCTGGTTGTGATTGAGGGATCATGAAAGCACGCACCAGATGGTTTTCCAAGGCTATAGCTCAAGGAAAGGGTAAAATAGTTAATGATCTTTTTATAGCTTTTGCTGGTCTCGGTGTTTGGAAATTTAAGGCTAGATTGCTAGAATGGGAGCCATACTATTAAGAGAGGTCTTTGGCTAGTAGCTTGACAATGCTTTGGTGTCACATGGCTCAATATCTATGCATGTTGGCTCTTGGATGTGCATTTCATTCTATTTCTCATTTGGAAATTTTGGATCGGTACTAATGCCATTGAAACCCCGATGCTACCAATTTTTTGGCACAACCTATTCCTAGATGTCGTATGTTTTTTTAGAACTGGTGTGTTTCGGTGACTTCAGCCCAAGTTTTTGAGGTGGGGTTACCGTTCAACTAGTGTGACCGATGAACTGGTGCTACCGGGTCTATCTTGCTAGTAGGATTGGACACTTGATTGATCCGGCTAAAATTTCTTAGCGGTGCAATCGCCATCTATGTCGCAATGTGACCAGACATAGCGGTGCTACCGATCCTTTAATGTTGGTACCTTTTCTCAAACACTCATGTTTGGTCGTCTTCTGTAAAAATAAGGTCTGGTACTACCGCCAAGTAAAGCCTAGTGCTACCGATTCTCTGGTAGTACCAATTCCTAGTAGACAACACATTTTTTCTAAAACATGTATTTTCAGGGCATCTAGTCTTCATCAGATCGGTTCGATCATACCTTGTGAGGGTAGTCCGACTGGACTCAAATCTAATAGCTAGTTTAGGTGCATTAAATGTACAGTAACTATCCATTACAAGTGAGGCTGGCCAAACTGGTCTCTCAATGCCGGTAGTACCGATTTTGGCCGAAATTGGGGATTTCGGCCCTAACGGCTATTTGAGTAGTTGGGGGCTATAAATACCCCTTTCCTGGAACAAATGTACTATCTTGAACCCCTATTGAATATACTTATCCCTTGCCATCCTCTCTTCAACTATAGAGGATTTCGTTCATCTTTTTGATGTTATTGATAGCATTCAAGTGAAGTACATCCATTGCTTGAGCTTTGTGACACTTAAGGACCTTCAAGCAAGCATCATCGACTTGTTACTCTTGGATATTATCGCCTCCTAGACAGTTTAGAGGTGTCAGAACCGGTGATATCTTCAAGAAGATTGTGAAGAGACTCGGTATTGGTATGAAGGTTAGAGCTTACCTACCTTGAGCAAGATTGAGAGCCTCTAGTGGATTGAGCAAGACTCATTTGCGCATGGAGCTAGCTTAATTCATTCAAGCTCCCTCATCATGGATTAGGGGAGATCGGTAAGTTTTCGAGATCATAGAAAAAATTCTCTTGTGTCATCTTGTATTTTATTATTCTAGCTCTTTACTTTGTGTATTTATATTACTAGATATCATATTGATTACTTGTCACCCTAGGTTTGCAAAACTTAACTAGACTTAGGTTGTTGGTGCACTTATTGAGAATTAGAATATTTATATATGATTTGTGTTAAAATGAATTTCATCTCATACTTCCTCAAAATTTGTGTTTTAGCCAAAAATTTAAAAATCTCCTATTTATTTCCTCTAGTCGATTAGACCACTTGGAAATACTCTTTGATAAGTCTAACACATCCTCTTCCTTTCTCTACCTTCTCTTCTAGAAATGATTTCCTCCAAAATTCCTATGTTTTTTCCTATGAACCATCCAAAAAGATTTGCTCTCCTATTTCTATGTGTTCAATTCCTGTGCGATTCTATTGTACGTGTCATTATATTCCTATGTTTTTTCAATTCCTGCATTCCAAAGAGACCCATCGGTATCTAGAGTCCTAGAGTAGTACTATGGTACTAAACTGATCACTTTTCATCGTGCATGAGTTAGTCTTTAGAATTTTTTAGGATTTATCAAGAATATTATTTGGGTCAAACCATAAATTCCAAACAGTGGCTTCCTTTAAGATTTTGTGTCAGCATACTACGGGGACACCAGTCCGCCGCCGGGAGTGCTGTTGTGGCAAATGCAGGATCCACGTGGAAAACTGCCCTGTTTCTTATAGAGACCCTGTACTTTGAGTCATTACTCGAGCAGTGCATAATCTGTGGTACAACCAATCGGCCACAACTGGGCCATATTGCCCGAATTTCTGAGCATGCGGCTTGCCTCGACCTTAACCTAGACTTTCACCGGGCTGCCAGGCCCAGGAGCCCAGGCCATGATGTGATGGTTTGGGCCGTAATGTTGCTCACACATGGGCCATGGCAACGTATGACCAATAGTCCTATAAGAATCAACTGTTGGTGATATGCCCTAGAGGCAACATGGAGATGTTGAATATATCACATACTATGTTTATGATACATTGCTTTGTTCCTTGAAATAGACATTATCATTATTGATCAATGAGTATGTGACTTATTCATGAGACTCTTAATGCCAAAATGTTGCTATTTCTAAATGATCCCTGATCATATATCATATGAGGAACAAATATGATTCAAAGATCAGATATGTATTGATTGATGATCATGTCTCATGGATCATGGTATGGAGATACCAAATCAATAATATGGACATGTGTTAGTGAACATATGTTGGATAGACCCGCCATGAGACACCGCAGAGATTCCATGTGTCATTAGTTGGTCTCAAGTAGTGTTTATGTAGAATCCTTAGACTTGAGATCATCATGGTTCCCAACATGCGTAGTAGCCTATTTTGGGACTACTAACCACTACTCCGAATCGGGTAGTCATAAAAGTAGTCTTCGGGTTTGCTATGAAACATGTAGTGGGATGTGAATGATCAAGATAGAATTTGCCCTCCTTATGGGAGAGATATCTCTGGCCCTCGATGTAATGGATTATGAAAGTGCATGGCCATGCCAATGTGATTGAGGAGTCAATCACAAGTTTATAATCCATCACGGAATCGAGAGAGTGATTGAGCTATTAAGAGGATGACACAGTGTCTCGCTTGAGCTTAATCTATATCGTGAGGCAAAGGGATTCGTACATGAGAACATTACGAGTTCAAATGATATGATCTTTACGTATACTTTGGGGTTAATATGTCTTGCTAGAGGCCGCTATTAATGTGGTGACCGGAAAGGTGTTTCGGGTTGCGACCAAGTATACGTGAACCTCTGGTCGCACACTTAATGGGTTGGAACACTAATTCAATGTGATTCGGATGTGGGCTCAATTCGGATAGAGATCCGATAGACTCCTATTGGGCCTCGGTCCACGAGGCCCAAGTGAGGAGGTCTATATATTTGGAGGCGGGGGCTGAGGATACACGCATATGTTCCTCCCGAACAAAACCCTAGCCGCCACCTCCCGAGCCAAACCCTAGCCGCTCGCGAGTCGGTACACTCGCGATCGGAGTTCCGACCGGGACGTGTGGATACCGGTGGAGGCGCTGCTCGTTGCGGCGTTGATCGGCATCAACAAACTCTGATTGGATCTGCTCGTGGTGTGGTTGATCGCGTGGAGGAGACGATCCGTCGGGACGATCGCTACTTCCACTACTACCTCGACGCGCGATCGGCTTCTCCAACTCTTCTTCATTGCACTGCGGCGTCTAGTGGTAACGATCTATGATCCCTTCTTAGCACGATGTCCGGTGTGCGCGGTAGAAAATTTTATTTTCTGCTATCGTAGCCTACGCGCGTTCCTTCATCACCAAGACTCCCCTAAAAAATAAAGAAAGGGAAAGATAGAAAAGAATCGCCAAGACCTGCAATCCCTTTGTAACCGTCTTGTTTGCCTGATTGCTCCAGTGTCACCAAGAGTTTGGTGGCTTTGGTCAGGACACCTTGAACAGCTGATACTACTACAGAAAACAGTATTATAGACGGTTCTCTGAACCGTCTGAATTTATGGGTCAGTGATAATAGAAGGTTATCACAGACGGTTTTCAAACCGTCTATGGTGTAAATATCACAGACGATTTTTAATTAGAAACCGTCTGTGATATATGATAATCACAGACGGTTTTTGAGTAAAAACCATCTGTGATATTCCTTTCAACCTCTAAATCTATTTCTGTTTATTGGCTAGCCTCAGGAAATGCTAGTCATGCCCTCTGAAACAAGCAGATATACATACAATTTCTGACAAACATACAATATCTAATTCACATACAAACATACAACATCCAATTCACATCGCACTTCATTTGACAAACATAAAACATTAATTTCGCAAATCAATTAATTGAAATGAAATAAAATATCCATTAACAAATATACAATTACAAAAGATGTACATTGCATTTCCACTTAGATGGTAACATTGCATTTTTTTATTGCTCTATCACTCTGGAATCGAGGTCTCGCGAAAGGAACAGAGCCATAATCAACGAACTTTGTCAGGCTGCACAAGCAATACTTGGATGGTGCATGATTGCCATTCAAGTATTGCTTGTGCAGCCTGACAAAGTTCGTTGATTATGCACTATTCCTTTCGCGAGACCTCGATTCCAGAGTGATAGAGCAATAACAAATAATGGTGCGAAGTGGAACTTTCCAGCTGGGTTTATGCCATCTCTCCTTGAATGTATGAAAGGTCGGGCTGTTTCAATGCAGTTGACGGGATGAACGTAGCCTGTCGATAGGAATATCAATGTGCGTATATATATAACGTGATAAGTATGAAGTAATTATGGGAAGATTGACAAACCTTGGAATTGGTGATCCTTGAGGAATCGAGGAGTAGTTCCATATGGTGGCAAACGTAGAATCCACATGTGTTGCCCTACGATCGCTTTAGCACCGCAAAAATGCAATGTGTTAATTCAAGAGGCATTATTACCAACTGTTGCATAGGATTAATTAATGCGTAATAGCGAATACCTTAAAATCTCGAGCATGTGTCAGGCCTTTGGCCCCTTGCTTCGAGACACCTCCCATTGCAATGTACATCGCGAACGCCTTACGTGATTCAAAAAAGTTAACCTTAGTCATTCAGAAGGAAAGAAAAAGTACAATATAGGTATGTTTAGAGAAAATGTATTTACCTATCGATTACTTGGCTGACAACTGTGAAGTCCATTTTATTCTTACTTAGGGAATCAAGGTAATATACCTTGTTCCATTTTGGTGCAATTACTATTAAAATCCAATGATAGTTCTGAATGAAGGGCATAACTACATATTCCTTATTGCGGCATTCCAGCAGTGTTGCTGCAATATATCTTTCGACGATGGATGACTCCTCGTCGATGGTAATCTTGGCGAAAGTGTGGGTCCAAGAAACCAACCGATGATGATTTGGATGTTCTAGCTTTAGTCAGCATGTGTCTATACATATACACACGAAAGCAACAAATTATATATGACATTTATCGGTATGACATGAACGGAAACTGTGATTGTACACACTTACAGCGTCCAGCATCGAATGAGTGAGACGTCAAGAGCGTTGAGCGTGAAAAGATCGAATAAATCCTCAAAGACGACCACGAAGACACACTCTTGAAGATTGTGATGTAAATCATCCGGCGTGAATTTGACAGTGACACTTGAGATCCGTTCTCCCTCTGGCTTATTAGACTGCTCCATATACCACTTGTGCAATTGTAGGCAACTATATGCTAGGGGTTGGAGGACTTTGTGCTTGAGCAACGGCTGGCCAAGCACGAATTTGCGGGCCAATGGCAGGTACAAGATATCATCATTGGTCTTCTTTGCTTTGCCCTTGCAGCCTCGGCTGTAGGTCGACTTAATGGCAGTCGACTGTAAAGGTAGCAGCAGTGCAAGTTGTTCTGGCGAGAATAGCACCCGTGGAGATAGCACCGGTGCAGCTAGCGGTGGTGGAGACAAGTCTTGTAGTGGAGATGACACCAGTGCATGTAGCTCTGGTTCGCACTGCCCTTCTGGTCCTGCCATCGGTGAAGAAACCTCCAGGGATATATCGCTTTTGGACCACTGGATAAATGTTCCAATGGCCTGCCCTAGAGTCACGATCTCGTCGTTGGGGGGGCTTCGGTAGCGGGACGACCTCAAAATTGACATGCGCACCATCCACATTAACTTTGCGGCTCGGCACTAAAGCTTGACCGCAAAGATGGCCCCGATACTGACGGATATGCCCGGCCCCAGCAGCGTGCAAGGGAACAGAGGCATATCTCACTTGGAGCCTGCACTTCGTAGGCTCCTACATAACGATACAGAATTAGCTACTCGAATAGGTCTATCAATGGAGCAAGCATTCGAGAGATAATAATTATTACCAAGATGTCGTTCACAGGAAATCTGGCATCGGTTTGCGTCGGATTGGACGCGCAACTACTCGGACGGTTGTGCGGGCTAGCTAGCACAGGAGCGGTGGTGGCAGCCTGCTGACTTTCTATATGTTTCCGCACCTCATCTCTAACTACATAAGCCAGCTCACCCATTAGCTCCTCTCTAAGAGATGTCTTGATCTCTTCTCGTAGCCGTGCGTCACGCTCGGCTTTGTTTCTCTTCCTGCGCCGATACATTTTGGAATCATCTTGGAAACCATGTTTCCAAGGAACGTAAAGCCCAAGGCCTCTCATACGACCCGGGTGCTCCTTGTTTCCCAGGGTCGTAGAGAGTATATCTTTCTCCCTTGTTCCATGGAATGATCCCTAGGAAGATTCAACACTCAGCGCTTCCTGCAAGAGCATGACATGTCATTTCACTTCGTACGAAGTTGTGGAGTAGTTACAAGCTACGTAGTTCGATCGATATCTTACCAGGCACTGAGACACTTGCTGGTTTGCAGAGTTTCAAAAGGAGACCTCCCCCGATGTCGTTGTAGATGACCTTGCTCTAATCCAATTTTGAGCACGGTCATCCGGGATATTGGCAAATGGTAGGGCGGTGTCCTGTAGGGCTACATGTTCGTCCTCGCTCCTCCACTGCGGGATTTTACCCGCATACCCAGCTGTGCCATGTCTGTGGGGTGTGTGTTTTTTTGCCTGGAGGGCCTTGTGCGCCGCACTTGTACTTTTGAACTCTTCGGTCGTCTTCATCGCCTTGAACTCTTCCCATTGTGGTTTCAGGAATGGGTATTTTTGAAAGGGTGTTTTGTCGGTCTCCACGTAGTCCTTGACAAGTGTGCTCTTGAAGTTCTTCCATGCTTTGCACGCCCCTAGCAAGGCTTGTCATTGCACGGCGTCTTAGTGTTCTTCTGGGATCTCGAACGATGCCAAAATTTCTGTCAGCAGCTCACGTTTCCGAGTCGCAGGCACGCTCTTCCACGAATTGAATGTGATCTCAATTCGTTCTCGTGCAACTATTCTGATCGTTCTTCTCTATGCGCTTACTGCTTTGCAAGGAAGGAGAGGGACCCCAGATACATCGACCTGTGTGATGGTAAATCGGCCCTCAGGCTTCTTCGATAGCCCTCTTCCTTGGCGTCTTGATTTTGGAGCGGACGCCTCAGGCGATGGTGTTGAAGAATGCGCGGATGACATGTTGGTCAATTTGTGGGTCTATTAGAATAAGATAAGAAAGTGCCATACCATAAGTTAAGAAAGTGATCATATTGATTGGTTCCAACTATAACCTTTAGCCAGATAGTTTACATAAAAATAGATATTTGTACACTGATTGGTTAGAACAAAGAACATACATTTGATGCTCAATGTTAGGAAGAGAGGAGAGGAGTAAAGGGGAGGGGGAGAAGGGTGGATTGTGCTTATGATAGGAAGAGAGGAAGATGAGGAAGAGAGGAAGATGAGGAAGAAAGGCTCAATGTTAGGAAGGAGGAGAGGAGTAGAGGCTCAATATATGATGTAGATCTTATATTTTCTCTTGATTAAACCTCCAAAGCGAATGAGGTACCTTAAATATCATCAGTTGTTTATAGATATATAGATAGAGTAGAGTTAGTATACATTAACATGCTGGCTAAAACTACATTATACATTAACATATTTAAGATGCATATTTGAGATGCATACTTGGACAAGACTTTGCATATTTGAGATGCAACTTTAAACTTCAAATCCCATATGCTGACTAAAGCTACATTATACATTAACATTATACTTTAGTAGCTCATTATACATTAACATGTACATGAATACAAGCTGCAAGTAGCTAGTAACTGACAAAATGAAGCTGCAAGTAGCTAGTAACTGACAAAATGAGTTGTACAATGCTTACCGAAAAAGATCAAGTGCTCAGGGAGGCGGCGAAGGAGGGGCTCAGGGAGGCGGCGACAGGCTCGGGGAGGCGGCCGACGAGGTGCTCGGGGAGGCGGCGACGGGCTCGGGAGGCGGCGGGCGCGGCGGCGGCGGGACGCGAGAGAGGCGCTGGGTCCGAGGAGACAGATCGGGATTTAGATCTAGAATAACTGTAGCATACGCGGAAAACCCTAGCCAGAGGGTATATATAGGGAGGCTTATTACAGACGGTTCTAAGTGTAGAACCGTCTGTGATAGTAAGATTATCACAGATGGTTCTACATTTAGAATCGTCTGTGATATTTATTATCACAGACGGTTACAAACTTATAACCATCTGTGATATTGATATCACAGACGGTTCTAAGTGTAGAACCGTCTGTGATAAGCCCTTGCCCCCAACTGTAGTTATTAAGACAAATACCAACCAGCTGCATTTATATACAACACCAACCAGCTGCATTCATATACAACACCAACCAGCTGCATTCATATACAACACCAATAACCAACATACAACACAATGTATTTCTTCACACATTTGCCACATACATCACACATATACATATATGCCAATTCACATATACATAAATGCCAATTCACATATACATAAATGTCAATTCACATATACATCACACACATGCATTGTTATATACATATATACAAATGCCCACATATATGTCGCACATTCTCATTGTACTTGCATATTTACTTTAAAAATTAGCCCTTCATGATGATCAATGCGTACGTAACTAGTTTCGTCACGTTGTTCGTCGTCGACCCTTATGCAATTTCCAAAAAGAGGTAACTCGTCAAATTGATTGTATTCTTTCTCGTCCACTATATTCTCTACTCCGACAATTATCTTTTTCCATGAAGAACTACATGGCGTTTCTTATTTGCCGGGTCGGTTACATAGAAAACTTAAACAACTTGGTTGGTGAGCACGAATGGTTCGTCTTTGTACCCGACACGTTGGAGGTCCACGGTAGTGACACCGTACTTGTCAACCTTCACCTGTGGGAGATGCACCCAACGGCAGCGAAATAAGGGGATCTTGAAAACCACGTAATCGAGCTCCCAAATCTCTTCTATGAACCCATAGTACGAGTTTCTCGATCCATCAGTACTGAACGCATCTATGCGGATACCACTGTTCTGATTTGTGCTCTTTGCATCCTGAGACTGCTTATAGAATGCGTACCCATTTATGTCATATCCTTGCCATGTCACAACTGTAAATGTTGGCCCTTTTGCCAACCATGTCAACGTCTCACTTGGCGAGCTTCTAGCGATTTGCTCCTTCAACCATTGGTTGAACTGACTGTTGTGTTGCCTCATGATCCAAATATCCGGCCGCTCTGGATTCTGTTGTCGAAGCACATTCTTGTGCTGGTCGACATAATGCGCCACTTCAGTCATGTGTTGCAAGACCGTGAAATGGGCTTCAGTATACGTGTCCATATCTGCAGTGATTGCTTTCCTTCCGATAGTTTCGATACCCTTTAGCCTCCCCTCATGACGAGATTGAGGCACACCTATTGGTTGAATCTGAGCCATATAATCGACACAAAACTCAATGACATCTTCGCTTGCATAACCTTTGATGATGCTACCCTCCGGCCGAGATCGATTCCTTACGTACGACTTGAGAATTCCCATGAACCTCTCAAATGGGTACATGCTACGTAGGAATATGGGCCCACATATTTTTATCTCCCACACAACATAAACAATGAGATGGACCATGATATCGAAAAACAAAGGAGGGAAATACATTTCAAGGTGACATGGAGTCATTACCACCTCGTCCTGCAGAGCATCTAGTTCTTCGGGATCGATGACCTTCTGAGCAATTGTGTTAAAGAAATAACATAGCCTCATGATTGTCTCTCGAACTTTGATCGGTAAAATATTTCTAATTGCAATAGGGAGCATCTGTGTCATCAGCACATGACAATCATGATACTTCATGCCATTTAACTTCAAATCTTGCATCAAAACAAGTTTCTTCACGTTGCCGGAGTACCAGACGGAACTTTAACACCATGCAAGCACTGGCACAGTTTTGTTTTCTCAGCCTTGGACAGAGTGTAACACGCAGGGGGAAGGTACGTTCGTCCATTATCTGTGCATGTCGGTGCTAACTCAGGCCTGATGTCCATATCAGCCAAGTCAAGTCGTGCGTTGACACCGTCCTTTGTTTTATCATGAATGTTCAGTAAGAGACCAATCAAGTTGTCGCATACATTCTTTTCTACGTGCATGACGTCGATGCAGTGTCGAACATCTAGGTACTCCTAATAAGGCAAGTCTCAAAATATTGATCTCTTCTTCCAGGTGTTCTTCTCATGAGCCCTCAATTTACGTTTCTTTCCGAGGACAACATCTAAATCCTTAACCATATCATAAACCTCGTGTCCCCTTAAATGCCTTGGAGTTGAACCGTCTTCCTTCTCTCCGTCAAATTGTTTCTTCATCTTGCGGTCCGGGTGAGCCCTCCAAAGGAACCGGTGGTGACGCATGTAGACGGTTTTGCGTGAGTGTTTCAGCCACACACTCTCGGTACCATCTAAACAGTGAGTACAAGCTTTGACACCTTTTGTACTATGGCCCGATAGGTTACCAAGGGCAGGATAATCATTTATGGTGCAGAACAATAAGGAGCGCAAAGTGAAGTTCTCTCGTTTGTATGCATCCCATACCTGTACCCCTTCGTTCCACAGTACTTTTAGATCTTCCACCAGCGGTGTTAGGAACACATCAATATCATTCCCAGATTGTTTTAGCACTTGGATAAGTATCGACAGCAAAATATACTTTCGCTTCATACACAACCAAGGAGGAAGGTTATAGATGCAGAGAGTCACGGGCCATGTACTATGTCGGTTGCTCATGCTACTGAAAAGATTCATTCCATCTGTACTCAGTCCAAACCTTATATTCCTTGGTTCTGCACCGAATTCTGCAAAACTCCTATCGATGTTTCTCCACTGCACGGAATCAGCAAGGTGTCTTAGCATTCCATCCTTCTTGCGCTCTTCCGAGTGCCAACGCAGCAGTTTTGCCTCCTTTGGATTTGCAAAAAACCTTTTCAAACGGGAATTATAGGAAAATACCATGTCACCTCAGCAGGAGGTCCTTTCTTCGCCTTTGTTCCCTCGCCATCATCTGATTGATTGTTAAGTTTATATCGGGATGCGTTGCACATTGGACATACATGCATGTTTGCATACTCTTTACGGTAGAGGATACGTCGTTCGGACATGCATGTATTCTTTCTATTTCCATTCTCAACGGACAAAGAACCTTCTTGGCTTTATACGTGGTTTTAGGCAACTCATTTCCCTCCGAAAGCATGTCCACTAAAAGACCTAGCAACGCCGTGAAGCTCTTGTCAGACCAATTGTTGCTTGCCTTCAATTTCAACAGTTCAAGCACGGCTGACAACCTCGTGTACTTGCAGCACGTGAACAAAGGTTTCTCCGAGTCCTCCATCAAGCCCCGGAATTTAACATACTCTCTCTCATCATAGTTCTCTTCTACATCGCGAAGCATCTAATCCAGATTATCATCGTGCAACCTATCCAAATCCGAACCACAATCGACATCATCCGGCGGCATGTCATTCACTTCACCAGCTATGTCATCCCGTGGCATATCATTCACTTCACCGGCGATGTCATCCGGCGGCATATGATCATTCACTTCGCCATGACTGGTCCAACACGTATAACCCTTTTTGAAACCCCTCTGAATCAAGTGCGCTTCAATTTGCCCTCGGTTCTTAAACATCTTTAAATTCTCGCAGTCAGTGCATGGATAGTACATATATTCCACCCCCTTATTCAACATATCCTCCTCGGCAGCTCTTGTAAAAGTAGACACGCCATTAATGTTGAGAGACCATGTGGAGGTCATCCTGTGTGTATGATGAGTAATTGACATCGGTTTATGAGAGTCGAGTTTGGTTTGGGTGGTTCGGACCATGTCGTTGCGTGATGCAATGGACTCGGTCGGACTTGGTCAAACTTAGTCGTATGGTTTTAGGATGCATACTCCTTTGATTCGACAGGTTTGGACTTCATCATGGGTAAGCATGATGTGTTTATGATATTTACGCTTTCATGTATCGAGCGGTGCTATTTGACGTGTTTCTTGTCTGTGTGACTGCAGGACGTCGAGACGGAGTCGTGGTGAGACACGGAGGATCGGACTAGCGCAGTGGCGCGAGGTCGAATAGCGGGAGGTGTCGAAGACGACGTGGACTCGAGGTGGTTGCGAGGCGTGCGAGGCAAGGAGCGCGGAAGCTTCCTGGAGGTGCAGGAGGGGCGAATCGGGAATTTCGCAAGGCTGCACAAGTGGGAGACGGTTTCGTTCGGGTATAGCAGGCGTAACGGGTTGGAGACCTGTTAGCCAAGGCTATAAATAGGTGGAGGGGTTGCATGCCCTCAACATGGCTTTGGGAGAGAGTTAGATTTTCTTGAGTCAAAAGAGGCTTTGGGAGGTTGTTTCCCCTTTGCTCTTTAGTTGTTGGGAGAGCAGGAGAGGCAGAGTGAGTTGTCTCCTTCGATGTCCTCAATGTGAGACTCCTCTGTTCGTTGTGTTCCTCCCAAAAAGCATGTGTGGCTCTTGGTGTTCTTGAGGATTGAGAGGGAGAGGATGAGTTGAGTCTACTTGTAATCATTCCTCTGTCCGAATGTCCATGCGTATCGGGACTCCTTGTAATCCTTGTTGATTGGAAATGAAAATATGAAGTTTTCTCCTGTTCGCGCTCTCTGTTCTTCGTTTTTCCTTCGTTGTTCTTCATGGCAGAATCTTGAGTTTTTGTTTCTCCTGTTGATTCTTGCTGGGAAGGCCCAAAATGGGTTGCAATGACATGGAAGATGCTCAAAAGCCATTTGGCTAGTTAATCCCAAGAGCAAACCAAGTTTAATTTCAGTTTTATCTTTTGGGCTTCCTCTTTTCATGCTTTTGTCTTTCTAGGGTTTTAGTGCATTTCATGTTTCCCTTCTCAAGATGGCTTGAAATTTGGCATGGAGAGTCCAGAGGCTATTGAGTAGCTATCCTCAAATTTCATGGCCAAAGGATCAAAGGTTGAGGAGTAATTTGGTTTTTGGCTCGGTTCTTGCAAGATTTCAGATTTTTTTTTCCAAAATCTGAAATTCTTATTTCTTGGTGTGGTTTCTTTGTTTCCCAAAGCCCCCTTGCTATTTAGTATGTTGTAGTAATGCTTTGGGCCAAAACGAATGAAAGAAAACCACCATTTGCCTTGATTTTCGAAGAGCTGCAGTCCTACCCAAAGTTCAGTTTTTCAGGTTTCAATATCCTGTTTGCTGAATTTCTTCGTGCGGTACTACCGCTCCTGGAGAGGTACTACCGCTCAGAGGTACTACCGCTCGGCTCAGCGGTACTACCGCCCTTGTTCGGACCAGTCCGATTGGCAGTAATGAAACGTTCGGACGGTCCGAACGTCTCCGGCAAGAGGTACTACCGCTCGGCATAGCGGTACTACCGCTCGTCCCAGCGGTACTACCGCTTGCAGTCAGACTTGCGCTGAATTTGTTTTTCTTGATTGCTTCTTTCTGGATCTGGTTTATCCTTGTCTCTGTGATTTCCAGTGAGGGCTTATTTTCTATCTTCATAGCTTCCATAGCTATTGGAGAAGAAGCTTAAGTGAGGATACTTGTTGGGGGCGATTTTTAAAGATCGACATTCACCCCCCCCTCTGTCGCCATTTCGGTCCTACAAATGTACTCTTCACTCACACGGCTCGCGGCATACATCCAGCTTCGGTTCTACGTTACATACATACATAACAACTTAGTATTAAAAATTAAATTAACTAATTATTACTACATATATACCGTCCACAAGTATTATATTGAGGCTTAATTTGCTAGCTCAATTCATATTATAAACACAACAGTTATTATATGACCAACAATTTTGCAAATCATCTTCAATAACACTCACCAATTACTTAGATCTAAATTGTAATGCAAAGAAAAAATAAATTTCATTACTAACCATATCTAGAGCAACCAGGAAAGTATGAATCTTCAAAGCTCAATCTCTGCCTCCTCCCACCAAATTAACTGGCCTGAAATTGTCTACCTTGCCTCCTGAGCGAAAGAGTGCGCAGCAGCGACTAGATCTGGATCGAAATGAAGACAGATGCGGTCTGAGCAGCGCAATAAATGCCCAGTGCCATTATCACAGATGATTTTTTTATTAAAAACCGTCTGTGAATTATCACAGACGGTTTTTTAATACAAACCATCTGTGATACTAACGTTCATCGGTAAGAACCGTCTGTGATACTCGTTTTCTCCGACACCGCCAACACAGACGGTGTCCAAATTAAAACCGTATGTGTTAGTGTCAATCACAGATGGTTTTGTTAAACCGTCTGTGATTGATCATCTAGTATTAAGTTTTCTGTAGTAGTATGACCCCTTCTCTCTCAGCTGGTCAAGCTTTAGCAGCTGTGCCAGGTCGTACTTCCATTCCTTCTGAGTTGTGCCAAATACCACATAGGCATATACTACTATCTACTCCACTAATCGACTAGGAGTAATTAACTAACCGTCTCCTTGCTGAACAAGCCCAGCAGCGTCGAAAGATCTTTACTCTCCCAATTACAAAACTAAATCCGCAACTTAAAGCGCAAGAAGATAAGCTACTGACACCATTATTTATACCCATCGATCAACTAATCGATCGATCAGTGATAACTAAGCAAGCAGGCACCTACGACGTATTATCACAAATTCATAGCACCGCAGCCTACGGGATCGAGAAAATGGCCGCGGCGGAGCCCAAGGAGGTGAAGCTGTACGGGGCGTGGGGCAGCGCCCACGCTGCCATGGCCCAGAACGCGCTGGAGCTCAAGGGCGTGCGCTACGAGTACGTCCAGGAGGACCTGGAGACCAAGAGCGAGGCGCTGCTGCGCCTGAACCCCGTCCATGGGAAGGTCCCCGTGCTGGTCGTCGACGGCCGGCCCCTCGCCGAGTCGCTCGTCATCCTTGAGTACGTCGACGAGGTGTGGCCCCAGGCGCCGCCGCTGCTCCCGCGGGACCAGCCCCGCGCGCGCGCCGCGGCCCGGTTCTGGGCCAGGTTCTTCCACGACAAGGTGTCGCCGCTGTCGCACCCGGTGGTGTTCGCGGCGGGGGAGGAACGGGCGGGACTCGTGAGGGAAATGAAGGCGCAGATGGCCGTGATGGAGGCTTGCATCCAGAGGGACTTCCCGCTCGGCGACGGCGAGGGGCCGTTCGTGCACGGGCGGGCGCCCGGGCTGCTCGACGTCATACTGGGCTCATGCGCCGCGGGGACAAGGGCGATCTCCGCCGTGGCTGGCGAGGAGATCGTGGAGCCGGGCGCGATGCCGCGCGTGCACGCCAGCCTTGCCGCGTTCGACGAGCTCGCCGCCGGGTTCGGGACAAGCGTGCCGCACGAGCGCCTCCTCGCGCGGCTGCACGAGAGGAAGGAGAGGGCGCGCGCCGCGTCCGCGTGAGCTGCTGTGCTTTTGTGTGTGCCGATGTGATGCGACGCGCGCATGCTTGGTTACTTGGTTTCTGCGCACGGGTGCTGTAGACTGTAGCACGGCACCGTGCAGCACTGCAGTGCGCTGTATTTTGCGTATCGCGTGTTCTGGTTTCTGAAATAAACGGGATACCCACTGTACGCCTGTTCTTTTTAGTTGGAGTTTATGACTTTTAGCTGTAGGTTATGTCTTTTGGGCTGTTTGTATGAGAGATTACAGAATAATAAAAACTCATATACAACTTTTGCTGATATAAATGAAGTCGATAAAATATATACTATAATTAATTAGTAGATTCTATTTTAAAAAGATGCTTTATTTAAAAGATAATTATTGTAGAAAAATAAAAAAACAGCTTTTAGTAACAAAAGATAAGGCCTCTGTCAAACTGAAATGCCAATGCTACGAAGCAACACGGACACGCGTCTTTGGTTTGTTTCTCCCAGCCCGTGCCTGGTGTTGGATAAGCCGACGGCCTGAGCCCGAGAGGGGGTGTGCCGCGCGTGCTTTGGGCCACGGCGCACATGCACCTGGGCTGCCGCGTGCGGGCGCGGCCGTCTGCCTCCAGGACGTTCCGGTCCGCGGAGCACGGCGGGTCGGTGACAGCCCAGTGCAGGCAGCAGCCCGCCATCGGCTGCTGCTGCTGGGCCGAACAACAGAGCACGTTGTTGAATGTTGAAGATGTTGGTGGGCTATGCCGAAAACACACGAGGGAGTTCTCCCCGGCCCAAACCTGCTGCCGTTGGTACGCACATGAACCAGTCAGGTGCATCTAGAAACGACGATGGAAATAACATGCATGTCAGCGTCACGACGACAATAGAAATAACATGCATGTCAGCATCACGGAGATACATGCAAATAAATGGTTGCGGACCGCAATTTCGATGCGAACTAGTGGTTTACTGAGCTTTCGGTGTGATCTGGCGAATTACGTGGTTTATATTGCTCGATACATCTGCTGGCGAGATCGTGTATCAATGCTAGGCCATCCGTTATTGCTTTACTTATGAACAAGTTGCCGCACTTTTAGTTCCCCTTGCTTTCGGAAGGGGGAAGAAGTTGGATTTGTGGATAACCATCCTAGATACAAAAACCCCGTTCATTTCGGTTTAAACTTCTAATATTCAACTTATTTTTTACTATTCATAAAATTCGTTTTTTGACTTTTTAGCTTTTTTACCGGTTCTTTTTTCTGTATTCGTTTGCATTACACATGATGGGCCAACATATTTTTCTATTTTTATTTTTTTAAATTTAATTATGTTAAATAAACCATCATCAATTATAGTGTAATTTCAATCAATTACGATATAATTTCAGCCATAAATCACCAAATATCAGCCCAAATGAACGAGCTGAAAATAGTTTGGTCAAAGCTAGCCTACTAAACAAATCAAGTCTCTTCACCCTTTCATCTCCAATTCTCCATCCTTCAGTCTTAATCCAGCATCACAAAAGTAACAAGAAGGATGTGCAACTATGTGCATTTTCTAGTCACTCCTCTCAATTTTTTTATGCCTTTGTTTGTTGTTTGGATTGAGAAATTTGGTAGGTGAAATGGTATTTCCATGCACAGACACTAGTGTTTGGTACTCCAGTCACAAATACATGTGGTTTTTGAAATGCATGTAATCGAACTTTCGAAACTTGAACTATTGATATCTTTTTTAAATATTTAAATTAGATATATAAAAATCATATATATATATATATATAGAAAAATACTTTCATAATATTATAATTGTATTGAGTTTTATAAATATATTACAATATAAAATAGTGGTCAAAGTTATGTTTTAAAGACTGTGTCAATATCCAAAACGACATATATTTGTGACTGGGGGAGTAGCAAATATTTTCGTCAATATATAATAAATATTATGTCACTAGTTTCCAGTGCAAATCATCAGCTATAAGTGGTTCAAAAGCTCATGCATTTTCTTTTACAAAAAATATAGAAACATTTACACCCTAAAAGCTGAACATCTTTGGCCCTGTTCTTTTTATATTTTGGGGCTTTTGGCTTCTGTTTCTTTGCAAGCCGAAACAAACAAGATGGCTTCTCCAAGCGGTTTCTTAAAGTCACTTCTCTAAACTGCTTTCACAGTCTAAAATCGTGTGCACCGTCTATATCAGTATCTTCACCGCTTGCCACCAACTCAAAATATGTAGCAAAAACTATTAGCCATAACCAAATGCTATCATCTGTAGGGCCTTTGTAAGATGGTGAGCACTCTATCGTGCTAATAAAAAGCTAACCTACCACAGTTTGGTAAAACATTTTCTAAGAATCGTTGAAAAAGATATCCAAAATGTTTCGAAAAAAGAGGTCAACAATCCATGGCTCTCCTCGTATTGGAGAAGCAACGTGAGGCCCAAATTGTCCCCAACTCTCTCCCATCTAACTAAAGCAACCAATAACTGCTTTCAAATCCGGCAGAATTGCACCAGACCTGTCATCCTATTACCCATACTTTCATTTCCCTTTTTTCCCCATGCGTTTCCATTAGTACCTTGGATGAGTTCAACATGTCAAGCCATGAATGAACCCTGTCTTTCCAAGTCACCCTAGGTGAAAGAAAATGACCCTGTCCCTTTTTCCCATGCGTTTTAATTAGTACCTTGGATGAGTTCAACATGTCAAACCATGCATGAACCGGTGAACCCTGTCTTTTCAAGCCACCCTAGGTGAAAGAAAATGGCCTTGTTCTTTTAGCCTTTTATTTTTTAAAAAAAATAAAATAAATGGGATGTCTTTTTAAATGATTTTTTAACATTTTTTGAGTCCAAAATCATATGTGTCATCCTCATCGGTATCTTTGTCATCCGTTACCATATCAAAAAAACGTAAACAAAAGTCATCGATCGCTGTAAAAAGATAGGAGAGATGCTTCTATATGTTTCTCATTATTATTTGTACAATTTTAAAGTATAATGAATGGTTGATAGATATTATTTACCTCTTTATTTATTTTAAAATTAGTACTACTCTTATTAGAGAAGAAATCACCAGTCAAAAATAAGAGGCAATGACCTGCTTTTTACGGGCGCACGTACACCTACCCCCTGATAAAAAAATTTCCAAGATTCCAGACACCACTTCTGATCGGCGTGAGACCTCCATTATGACACCTCGCAAAAGCCAATCCCCTGAGCAAACAACCTAAGGTCCCTATAATCCCCTGAGCCAACCGTAATAAACATGACCCGAGGCCTAAGCCTTGTGTAGCCACTATAATGCGCTCGTGATCCATGCATACGTCATCTGGACTCTCCATCCTAAGGTCCGTCATCAAAAGGCCAGGGATCAAAATGGCGCCGCTGCGCGCACGAACAGTCCGCTTCCGCATGACGATCGCTGTCTCGTTCACATGTGGTTGTAACTCACATAACCCTCTCACCCCGACCTATCTGTCAGTGACTGTTCACGCACTAGCTAAAGCATCATGTACCCGATGATCAGCGGTGCAGCCCCAAGTCCACATGCGCACCTGCATACATAGATTACAAGCCCCAGAATTCCAAGTCCATGTCCCCTGATCGCTACACGCATTAGCGCTTCATCAGTGCGCCGTGATACGTGTCTCCTCATGTGACACGCCGTAGGGATGCACTGAGAGGGCGAGAAGCGTATAGCGACGGATCATCTTCGATGATCGGTCGGTTAGCTTCTGTACGTGTGACTGCTAACGTTTGATTATATTCCCATGTGTTTTTGGGACAGTGCATGCGTTAGTGACGGTGCGGCCAACTGCTGTAATCTCTGGTAGCATATAGCTTTCAGAGAAGACTAGTGGCGCTCGTGGTGGTGCCGGCCGGCACGGTGGCGAATGCTACGTATGTATGATGGACGTTAGGGTCCATTCGGCCGTAGAATTAACGCAACACCATCACACCCCATATAATTGTTGACTTGGGTTGTCTGCCTTAGAAGAACATGCACTACCGGAGAATCTCGATTATTCCTGACTGAACAAACCAATGCCGTAATCAGTTTGATTTCTTTTCTGTCATGAGGTTAGTTATTCCATATATTCCATGCACCAACCAAACATTACGAGTAGGATGATTCTGACTATAATTAACCAACGATGAAACGCAATATAGGATCAGATGATTCCAGAATAGGACACTCCACGGATACGTATGATACGTATGATTACGAACGTGCATTGTATTGATTGATAGGAGCTATTTAGGCGTGAAAGCGTGCGGTGGTGGAGGGTACTAGATAAATTTGGTATGTCGATACTTTCTTCCAAATCTGAGCAAACGGATAGGTGCAAGCGGCAATGCCTAACAAGTCTTGTCAACTTTTGACATTGCAACATAAGATGCAAAAGAAAGATAGGCAGGATGAAGTGTGTGTGGTATGTGGGCCAAGTTTTATCGAGTTGTATATGACCAATGAGACTAAGTAGTACAAACCATATAAATATTGCATTATATACCAACTATGACATGCTATATGCCTTAAGCTAGGTAGAGTTTCAGATTTACAGTTCAATTCAATAGCTCTAGTTATAATTGATCTGACCAACAAGGCACAACTAACGTATTTCACAGGACATTCAGCAGGCATATGATTTGGACTCAAGCTAGGCAGTATTCAATTCCTGCGGTGAGATGGATAGCTCAACTTGATTTGGTTGCATGATCGAGCTAGGCCAGCTCAATTCCTCAGCTTGTAAATTAGGGTAAATTAATGGCCAAGTTAAGTACTAGTAAGAAAGCTCAGAGGGTTGCACTGAATTAGAACTCATTTTATTCAAATCTGGACATGTGATCCGAATGACAAAAACTTGCAAAGGATGCTAGCTAGTTGCTCCTGAAAGGCGTTGCCTACACTACTACCAAAAACGTTATACTAGATGTCTCATCATAGACAGTTTTCTGAAACCATCTGTGTTGTACTTATCACAGATGAAATTACAAGCATGACCATCTATATTACTAGCGATGGCTAAACCGGCTGTGATACGTAATTATCACATACGGTTCTTAACAAGAACCGTCTATGAATTATCACAAATGGTTCAGATTAAAAACCATCTGTGATGTCTGTAATTATCACAGACGATTTTTAATAAGAGCTGTCTGTGATGTCTACAATTATCACAAACAATTCGTATTAAAAACTGTCTGTGACGTTGCAATTAAAAACCATTTGAAAATCCAAATCCTCTTACCTTGTTTGAATTGTTGGACCTTCTAAAATCTAAATCCGGTGTGGCTGTTTTTCCAATTTTGCCATGTAGAACTTCCCAAAAAGTGTCTACCATCTCAAAAATTGAAAAATATGCTAAATTTATGCTAAATCCAGTGAAAATGGGTGGAATCCTTCTACATATAGCCACAAACTTTCACAAAAAAATTCATCAAATTTGACCTATGGGATTGAAAGATATAGCAGTTTCAATTTGAACCCAAGATGAATTCGAGTCTGAGTAGGATTCCCTTCCGAGACATATTCAGTAAAACGAGCATAACTTTTACATACGATATCTGTTTTTGACATTCTTGTACTCACTTGAAATCTAACGATGAGGCCGATCCAAAAAAATCTATCTAGCTTCCTCCACGTGCTCCAAAATTGGCCATCTTTTAGTCCCGAATTTGCATCGCAAGTTTTTGGTTGCTGTTTTTGCCCTTTCTTTCGGTCTTCCCTTCGGAATTTGGTATTTGTCTCATGTGCAAAGTTGTAGATCTCGTCGAAACCTTTCAATTGAGTATATGTAAGCCATATAAATTTTTGTCATTTCATCTTTTGAGACTAGCTGTTTAAATTGCAACGATATATATGTATATATATATATATATATATATATATATATATATATATATATATATATATATATATATATATATATATATATATATATATGTGTGTGTGTGTGTGTGTGTGTGTGTGTGTGTGTGTGTGTGTGTGTGTGTGTGTGTGTGTGTGTGTGTGTGTGTAAATAATAGGGGCACCATGGTGCCCAGACTTCATGATTGAGACTTTCCATTCATTATTGATTCAACATGCTAAATCAATAACTTCCTTTCCAAATTGCTGTCTTTTTGAATTAACGAATGTTAACAAGTTTACCTGATATATTATATATCATTACACTTGCACGCATCTAAAAGCAATCCAAAGGCAGAGAGGCTTGGTGCCCAAACACCGTGGTGCCCCATTTCAGCATCCTATATATATAAGGCACGCGGGTGCCTAGGCACCCATGTTAAGAACCATCTCTCTGTGTGTGTAGTCTTTGTTCTCAATATCGTGAGAACCATCTGTCTATCACAGATGGTTTTTAATAAGAACCGTTTGTGATAATTATGTTTCTGACCGCTGGGCCCGTTGATCCTCCCCAATCCAATACCAACTAATAGAAACCCACCACCCCCACCTCATGGAACGTAGTTCCTCCTGTCCGTCCCCACGCCCACTCCACCAAAAATTTTTCCACTCCCGCCTCTCCCTCCCCTATAAATACTCAACCAAATCCATCCCCTACCTACTACGCTCAAAATCTCTCTAGACTCCTCACCGTCCTCCTCCTCGACCCCAACTCTGATGGCCCTTACGAAGTAGATGGCATATAAGTCTACGGGTGGCAAGGAGCCGCAGAAGCAGCTGGCTACCAAAACGGCGCTCAAGTCGACGCCGGCGACGATGGGCATCAAGGACATCCAACTCACGTGCTGCATCAGGAGCGAGAGGGCCTAGGCATAGAGGCCTCATCAGCGTGGTTGAGCTTCTACTATCTGTAAGGATCTCTGCTTCTTCTGCATTATTGCCATGTTTAAGAGTTGAGTTCGTAGAATTAGGAGATGTGTTCTTGCCATATTCTTGTTGTGTTAGATTGGTAACGTGCTCGTTATCTTGTGATGATGTAATGGTAGATCTTAATCTTAATGGAAATGGAATGTACTATTGTATTTGCTTGTTTTCAAAGGGCATAGCCAACATTTTCTGAAGCTAGCCGAAAAACAGAAGAAAAAGGTATAAAATGAACTATCACATACAATTTTGTGGTATAAACCATCTGTGAAGGACTATCACAGATAGCTTGAACCAAAAATCATCTGTGATACTCGCACATCACATATGGTTTTGTCTACTAACCATTTATAATGGGAAAGTATCACGGATAGTTTTATACACCATCCATCTGTGATACTCACCCATCACAGGTGGCTGGTAACTAGAACCATCTATAATGTATGATTATCATAGACGATTTTTGGTTTGAGCTATTGTAGGGTCGAGGAGGCTGACTATTGGGGGGTGAATAGTCATTTCTAAATATTTCAATTAAATTCTATTTAAGATATTTGGCTAAACCAAGTATATAATACGAAAGCTTAAATCAAATTGGTTTTAACACAAACAAAGCCTAAATCAACTAGATTCACCTAAGTGCACCAACAATCTAAGTATATGTCAAAAATTTACAAATCTAGAATATCAAACAATCAATTTAATTCTATGAATGTAAATTGCTTGAAAGTAAATTGAGCACAAGAAAACAAACCATAAAGACACGATATCTTTTTACCATGGTGTTCGGAGACTTGCCGGTCTCCCCTAGTCCACATTGAGGTTAGTTCAAACGAATTGGACCGGCTCCACGAATTAAGCTGAAACACCTCAATACACTAAGGTTGCTCTTCCTCCACTTGGGAGATGGCGAGCACCACATCACTCACAATTCACCGGGACTTCTCGCAATCTTCTTTCAGAAGCTCACCGTGCACGACGCCTTCAATGCCATCTAGGAGTTAGCAAACTCTAAGAGTAAAAAGTCAAACCCCTCACTTGACTCTCACCACGTGCGACGAATGCACAATCTAAAATGGACACTAAGTCCAACTCTAAATGCAACACATGCACTCTAGATCACTCTCCTTGCTTACAAGGTGCAATACATGCACAATTGAGAGGAGAGGTTCACACTAGCTCAAGAGAAGAGAAATTGGTCAAGCAACTGCATCTCCAACTGACCACAAGGGGGGTATTTATACCTCACATAAGAAAACTAGGTGTTGAAGCCAAATCCCTGAAAAATCAGGGTTATCGGAAGTACCGGCGGCAAACTGTGATGCTTCTGCTCCCCTCACAACAGTAAAAAACTAGCCGTTAGAAGCAAAACACCAGTCGAATCCGTCAGTTCCGCTATACATTTTTTGGTAGTTTCGATCCTCGGAAGTATCGCTCCCACATGCAGAACTACCACTCTCGTGGGGGAGGAGAAGACCACCACACAGGTGCCCCTCTGAAAAAATATACCGCTACACAAGCTGGACATTCCGCAAAAAGAAAGTACTACTCACATAGAGCCAATCATTCTGCATATCGAAAGTACCGCTCATACAGAGCCGGTAGTACCACATGCTGATCAGACTACTCACATAGAGCTGATCGAACTACTCACACAAAGCCAGTCGGAAACTCTGATTGTCGATTACATTGGTCCATGAACACGTTGGTCTCCGACCACATTGTCCGGATCGACCACACAGGTCTTCGACTTCGCTGGTCTACGACCACGCTGATCTCCGACCACATTGTCTAGATTGACCACACAGGTCTCCGACCACGCTAGTCTATGACCACACTAGTTTCGACCACTTAGGTCTCAACCACGTCGATCATATCGATATTCGACCACGTTGGTCTCTGATCATATAGATCTCCGACCACTATGTTGATCTTCAACCACATTGTCTTAATCACATTGATTTTGACCACATGGTTTCGATCACACAGATCTCGACCACGTTGGTTTCAACCACTACGATCTTCAACCACATCGATCTTCGATCACATAGGTCATCGACCACATTGATCTTCGATCACACAGGTCTTCTGATCACCAACAGACGTGGTAGTTACATGATTACAATGCCGGTAGTTCTGGTCAATGGTAGTACCACAAATTACACTGTGGTAGTTTCGATTTCTCTAAGAAGTGCATATACTTCAATAGATTTTGCAAAACACATTTGCAAACTATAATATCATGCATGCAAGGATTATCCATGATTCCTAACAAGTTGCAAAACATATTTGCACGCTTTTATAATCATGACACAAGGATTATATATATGAGTTTCAACCATTTGCAAATGTAAGCCTCATACTACAAAGAATAGAAACATGGACTTCAAACACTTGCAAAATACATTCATAATGTATAGTCCCATGTTACAAGGGTTCAATATATGAACCACAATTATTTACAAAACATATTTTCAAATACAAGCCTCATGCCAAGGAGAGCTAGAGCTAGTGAGGTTGAACTATCAACACATGATGAGACTCAATCTACTAGACATGACCTCTCTTAATAGTATGGCAACCTATACTAGCAATCCGATCTTCCAACCAAACACTAAGACCAATAAAAAACAAGGAGCGCATCCTTAGCCCTAACTAGCCATACCTGTACCTTAAGTCATAATCTTGACATGTATCAACTCATGATGCATCCATTACTTCAGCTCTATCAACATATGATGGGTCTTCACTTGCCTTGATGATCAACACATGATCATCTCCTCTTGGACATGCATCCTCATCTATAGAATTTAACCTATTCATCTAACTAATAGAAAATGTTAGTCCACAAAACAATTGCCATCAATTACCAAACTTACCATTAACACATAATGGAGGGATTAAATTCAACAATCTTCCCTTTTTGGTAATTTATGACAATCTCAACAAATAATGAAATAAAGATTGTATTTGCGAGTATACAATATGTACACAATACTTATATACTCTAAGATAAGCTTTAATCAAAGCTTACTTATCTGGTTATCATTAATCATCCAACCATTAATACATAACGAGAAGTTAGATAATAACCCGGTTGCAAATGAGTATATATAAATTACACAAGCTATATATACTCAAAGGATGTATTTCAACGTAAAGATTATAAATATGTGTATTAAAGGAAATATGGATCAACACTTATGAAACCTCAAAATATAGAGTAAACTCCCCTAAATATGTGCATACAGGTATGTGTAATGAAGATATATGCACATATTCATTTTAAGCTATTTATGGAATTCAATTTATATTTTGGATTCAAGGAATGCACTAATATATAAGAATGTGATTTTGAATGCATACCTCTTTGATTTCATCTTTTCAACCAAATGAGACTAGGCAGTAATATACTTAAACAAACATATTAGTTTCACATATAAATTTGTCATTTAATCATATATTTGGATGTGAGGAATGCAACGAGATTATAAGAAAGATATCGAATGCATACCTTAATGATTTTACCTTTTTCATCCACATGAGAATAAGTAATATCATAATCAATAAACAAGGTTAGTCTCACAAATGCATTAGTCATTATTAATTGTCACCTAGAAAACAAGGTAGTGCTATAAGCATCGAATTGCCACCTAAAAAAGTTGTTTTCATCTATTGACATTGCAGTACAAATCTTTGAAGATTGCTTGGGCATGCAATGTGACACAAGATCACAACAATAAATTAGTAGTGTTGAATTGAACTTGGGAGTAGGATCCCCTTGAACCGAAGACAAATGGTCATATATTTAATAGGCAAAATTGGCTCTAGGACATTGTAAATGTGCATCATTTCATGAAGGATTCCAAAAAAATCAAAAATTCTCTATTGGACATTGAAAAAATATAGTAATTTGCTAGAACACATCACATCCATTAAAAGTAATATTACTTTGAAATCTACGAGAGATAAGGCAAGTGAAATTAAAAGTCCTCTTTGCCAAACAATTTTTAAAACAAAGCCTGGACGGTTGTATTATCAATGGCTAGAAAAATTTAAAGATCATTTTAAAATAGGACTTTAAATTCTCCTTGTCTCTCCTATTTTCTTAAATTAATGGATGCAATGTGTTTTGACAAATGCCCACGATTTCGAAGTGTCCATCAGTGAATTATCAATTATTTGGTGTCCTCCAGCAAATGCAACACTTCTTCGATATCCTAAAGCCAATTTTGCCATCTATGTATATCTTTAATTAACTGACCAGTTTCTCAAACTTTAATTGTGCAACCAATGACATGTTAATAGATGACAATTATACTATATATGTATTTTTGTGTATATAATTTTCACATGGTAAAATATAGAATCATGTTGAGAATGTCCATGGTTTATACGTGTTGAACAATTGGCAATTATGTTGGGTTGAAGTTTGAATTTGTGAGAGTTTGCAAGTTTTTAGTCTTGTCAGTGCTTGGCGGTCTGACCGACCAAATGGGTGGCCTGACAAATGAGAACGGTCAGACAGGCTACTAGATGGCGGTCAGACTGGCCCTCTATACTTTTGGATTTTAAGGCTTTGATCCTCCTCTATGTAATCCAAAATCTTTGAGTGCAACAAAACCATGTTTAAGTTACGGTATGATCAGGGGTTTGATCGTACTAGCTTCTAGTAGATGGTACTTTTTTTCTAGAGAGGTGCATTTTGGGTGCTCAACCTGAGTGGTCAGATTGGCCATAGGGGCAGTCCGACCGAGGGCAGCGATCTGACCAGCTGCCCAATGGCGGTCAGACCAGTTTTGACTGAAGGTAACCAAGGGGTTTGGAAATTTGTAGGAAATGGTCATGGGTTGAGTTTTGGAGTCCTAGGTCATTGCATTCATGGTGCACAAAGTGTGTTGGACTAACATGGGTCAAGTTATGAAAAACTTGTACCTGAAAAAGATTTCTTGGTCTTTGATGTGTAGGAAGCTTAGAGTCAACCATGTTCGATGGTGTAGACTAGGATTATGCTCATGATGAGCTAGGTATGGTCAAGGAAATCGATTGGGATAGTTGAGTTCAAGCAAGGCATAGGGAAGATTAGGGATGTTGAAGGGATTGTTCGAACAATGATTCATCGAATGATACGATTGGTGCAAGTGAAACGTGGTCGAGGGGAACCGACATGAAGAGACTTGCTGATACATGAGCCATTAGTGAAACTACATAATCATGGCCTAGACTTGGAGAAGAGGTGAGGTCCATAGTCAAAGTGAGAGTGTTTTGGTGGCAAATGCAAAATACTAGAAACAGTGATGGAACCAAATTAACAATGCTTGGAGGGCATTGGAAGAGCGGTTTAGGTCAATGAGACACTAAGGAGGCTAAGTAGATAGGAAACTTGCTACTTAGTGGGTTTGGGCTAATGTGCTTTGAGAAGCGTGCATAAGTCATGTATGAATGTAAAACTCGGTGTGTGTGTGTGTGTGTGTGTGTGTTAACGGATTTTTTCAGTTATGCTAATAAATAGTATCTATTAAAGTTAGATATGGACTGGTTACTCTATCTATGTGAGTGGGATAGGTTGGTGGCAAATGTAAACCAACCATCCATTTACTAGAGTTTGAGAGAGAGACTTCCTTGTGGTGGAAGCTTTGAGTGAGTGCTCTTGTGAGAGCTCTATCCTCTAGATTGGAGTGACTATAAAATCATTATCCATATGTTATAATAGATTAATTTTATTCATCCTTCATGGTGTGCTCTTACTTTTGTTAATTTTGCACTTATTGTTGTTGGTGTTTTACCCTATCTCCTTCCCTCTTGATCTTGCTGGGTTCCAAGAATGTGTAAGTCATAGAGATGCCTCATGAATATCATATTCCATCTATTTAGGGGTCAGCTATAGCAAGATCTTGAATGTTACCCAATTTGGTTCGATTTGGAGTTCTTCTAGTGAAATATTATTCCGAGGGTTTTGGCTTTGGTTCATTTGGTGCTCTTGCTTACTGTGATATGTGGAAACTCATCTAGAGTCATCTTGTCAATCCTTAACCCACGAGCAAGTCATATATCAAGTTCTTGAGTTTTGCCCGGTTTTAGTGCAACCTTGTGTGTCTTGAGGAAAGATTGGAACTTTAGCTAAGATCTATATGATCCTTGAATAGATTAGGTTTCTGAGATCCTCAGTAAGGTGTGTGCAAAGTTTTAAATTATTTGGATATGTAATTTGAAGATTGCACTATTTTTTGTTCATCATGTCATTACTATGTAATTTTGGCAATGCGATTTTGTGCAAACGTGCTTAGAGCTTGTGCTTTTTGTGTGCTTACAGAGTAACATATGTCATCTACGCAAGCTGGGGAAGGCGGTGAGAGTGAGACTTATGATCCATCCAAGGATCCAAAGAGAAAGGCCAAGTCGAAGGACCCAGGATGGAAATACGCATTTTGGCCAAATGAAGACAAAGATCTAGTGGAATGTACCCTTTGTGGGAGGCGTGTGCACTCGGGCATCAAGAGGCTAAAGCAACATCTCATTGGGGGCTTTGGGATATTGTGAAGTGCCCTAAAACCGCTACTGAGATAATGAGATAAATGCAAGAATGGATAAGTAAGACCACTCAATAGGTGCCAGTCACCATTGTAGAAGAGAGTGGAGGGGAGGAGGATGGTGCTGATGAAGTCCAGGAGGTGCAGCAAGAGGAGGTATCCTCCAAGGCCTCATGTCCATTTCCGGCAATAACAAGGTGACTCCAAGCTCCGGGAAAGCCTCCAAAAGGAAGGCTGCAGCTACTGCCTTATTGAAGAAGCCAGGGCTACCAAAGTAAGCTAAAATCCCTGCAATACTATTGAAGCCTCCAACAGAAGTAGTAAAACTAAGATATACCCTAGGGGTTAACCAAATCAGCATGTATAGGAGTGGAAAGAGCAAGGAAGAAAGACATACAGCGATCAAGTACATTGCTAAGTTATTTTATGAGAATGGCATTCCATTCAATGCTGCAAACTCGAGGAACTATGAGGAGATGGTTGAAGCAATTGGGCAGTATGGGAATGGGTTGAAGCCGGCTAGTTATCATGAGTTGAGTGTTCCATTGCTAGAGGAGGAAAAGATGAAAGTTAGCAAGTTGAGGGTTAAGCATGAGTTGTCTTGAAAAACTATGGTTGCTCACTAATGTCGGATTCATGGTCAGATAAGAGGAAAATGCACTTGATCAATTTCCTTGTCAATAGTCCAGACGAGACTTTCTTCTTGGGGTCAGTGGATGCATCACTTGAGGTTCATGATGCTAACTATTAGGCCAACTTACTTAAGAAAAAAATGAATGAGATTGGTGCTGAAAATGTTGTTCAAGAAGTCACCGACAATGGGGCTAACTACAAGGCGGCGGGAAGGATTCTAATGGAGAGATTCCCTAGTCTATATTGGACCCCATGTGCTGCCCATTGTTGGATCTTATGCTTGAGGACATTGGAGGTATGGTAGAATTCAAGGGTTGGATATCCAAAGCAAGGTATGTGACAACATTCATCTATAGGCATTTGAGGCTTCTCAATGCACTGAGAGAGTTGACAGGTGGGAGAGATCTTGTGAGGCCTACAGCTACTCGATTTGCAACCTCTTTCTACACTTTGCAAAGTATGTATAGACATAGAGATGCTTTAAGAAAGCTCTTTGTTACTGAGGATTGGTGTAGGTCCAAATTGGGGAAAACACAAACATGGAAGAATGTGTCCAATGTTGCGCTCTCCACAGCATTCTGAAATGTTGTGGAAGATTGCATAAGAGCAACACACCCCATTCTTATTATGTTGAGGCTTGTTGATGGTGATGAGAAGCTCGCAATGGTGGAGCTTACAGTTGCTATGGATATATGTAAGGAGAAGCTCAAGGAGAATTTCTCTAGAAGGAGAGATTGTTGGAGTGGATCATGGAGATTGTTGACCGTCGATGGGAGGACCAAATGGAGCAAAACTTGCATGGGGCTGCATTGTTTTTGAATCCACAAAGGTTTTTTGATATATTGGAAAGTGATAGTGATCGTGCATCAATCATAAGGAATACTTTTAATCAAGTGATGATGAAGATATTTAGTGGTGATGAACAATTGCTCTCCAAAATTGATGTCCTAGCCGATGACTATGAGCAAACTCGTGGTAGCTTCAATACCACACTTGCCAAGATGCAAAGGAAAAAAGAAGAATCCTTGTGAGTTCTCAAATTTGATAGTTTATGGTTCAATTAGTTCTTTACTCTATTCTTAATTTTTCTAATATGGGCTTTATGTTTCACACTTTACCTTTTAGTGGATTGGTGTAAATCAAACGGTGGCCTAGCTATCCCATTACAAAAAGTTACGAAGCGCATTGTTGGGCTTTTTTGTTCCTCATCCGGTTGTGAACGCAATTGGAGTACATTTGAGTTTGTAAGTATTAAGTAAAGCAAATAAAAGTTCATTAATTATGTGCTGTATTTTTTTTTCAATTATGGGTTGTTTATGATTCATACTTTCATTTATGGGCTATTTTTGCTTCCATTTTGTAGCTTCATACTAAGAAGAGGAACCAGTTGGAGTTTAAAAGATTGAATGATTTGGTTTATATCTCATATAACAAAAAAGATTGCATCTAGATTTCAAAGACTTAGTGAACAAGGTAACAAATCCAACCCTTTGTTTCTAAAAGAGTTCCAATGGGATAATGAGTGGGTCGACAAGGATGCCGCATTAGATAAACAAGTGCATGCCGGTAAGGATGATCTTCTATGGTCACATGTTGATGAGGCTGTCAATGCAACATCCTCGCTTCGTGGGCATAATTTTCCTAAGAGAGCTCGTGTGGATGTTCAAGTTTATAGTCGAAGTACATCTCCATCTATTCGTGATCATGAGGAAGAAGATATGATGGTGTGTGATGATGAAGATGTTGACGATAAGTTTGGACAACCACCACCTTCTCACGAGAGTGGTGAAGAGCATGCTCAATTGAGTTTGTGCATGGGAATGAGCTAGAGTTGGATGATGAATGAAAGATTAGGATGAAAGTTGAAGACTTTTGAGTTATTTTGTTGTCATGTAATGCACTCATGCTACTATCATATTTTATCTCTTATGTTGTGGAATATGGACCTTGTTATATTAATGCTATTTGCTATTATGGACCTTGTTGTTAAGTGTTTTATTTTGTGCTATTATATTGTATGATTATTTAATTTTCGGTCATATAAGGTATTACTTATATTTATTACTACTGTCTAACTACTATCGTCTTCTAAATAGCACAAACGTTTTTTATTTGAACCGCGTGTGATACTTCATAGATGGTTTGTATTAAAAATCGTTTGTGATAATTAAGTTATCACAGATAGTTTGTATAAAAATTGTCTGTGATAATTTTACTATATTAATTACACGCAGACCCGTTGATCCTCTGTCTTAAATTCTAGATCTATACTGCTGCTTTGAGCTGGAGGTAGGACTTTGAGACGATTTGGTGAAAGGAGACTATTTGGTAAGAGAAATTGTAGATCCACTAAGTTTTTGACTACTTATGGTTGGTAATTTGTTTCTAATTGCATTATAATTTACATTTATAGCTTTTGGTGAAAGGAGAATTGAAGATGGTTAATCTAGCTAGCTTGATATAGAGAGAACATTATTTTACATCTAGTATGGTTTAGGGCTTAGTCAATTCATAATATATTTCTACTTAATTCAATTCAATTAATTATTATTGCTACATATAGCTACTTAATTTAGATCGTACATATATAGTATAATAATTAATTTATTGAATTTGTTATACTAAATTGTTATATGCGTAACGTAGGACCAAAGCTAGATGTACGTTGGGAACTGTGTGAATGGAGAGTATATTAATGGTGTTTCTGTTTTTACAAAAGCTACCGAAGAGGATATGTTAAATAAGGAGATGGAATATATGTACTGTCCATGCATTAACTGCGAGAATCTAAAAATATTTAAGAGCCAGTGCATATTGAAGCGCACTTGATTTGAAGGGGTTTCGAAAAAGGGTATACATGTTAGACTAGTCATGGTGAAGAACAGATTACACAGGAAGGTAGTAATAATGACATCACCAATCAAGTCAACGATATACTGCCAGATGATCATATCGATTGTGGCTCCGATTCGGATAGGCTGAATGATGACAATCTGGATCAGATGCTTCGCGATGCAGAAGGGGACTGTGATGAGAGAGAGTATATTAAATTATGAAGCTTGATGGAGGACTCGGAGAAACCTTTCTTCACGTTCTGTAAGTCAAAGTACACGAGGTTGTCAGCCGTACTTAAACTGCTAAAAGTAAAGGCAAGCAACAATTAGTCCGACAAAAGTTTCACGGCACTGTTAGGACTTTTAACGGATATGCTTCCAGAGATAAATAAGTTGCCTAAAACCACCTATGAAAGTAGAAAGAATACATGCATGTCTGAAAGACTATATCCTCTACCGTAAAGAGTATGCAAATATGAATATATGTCTGGTGTGCAATGTCTCATGATACACACATAAGAATCAATCAGATGACAGCGAGAGAATAGAGGTGAAGAGAGGACCTCCTGCTAAGGTGGCATGGTATATTCCTGTAATTCCCCATTTGAAGATGTGTTTTGCGAACTCAAAGAAGGCAAAACTGCGTTGGCACTTGGAAGAGTTTAAAAAGGATGGAATACTAAAACACCTTGCTGATTCCGTCTAGTGGAGAAACATCGATAAGAGGTTTGTAGACTTCGGTGCAGAATCGATAAATATAAGGTTTGAATTGAGTATAGATGTAATAAATCCTTTCGGTAACATGAGTAGCTGACATAGCAATTGGTCCGTGAATTTTTGCATCTACAACCTTCCTCCTTGGTTGTATATGAAGCGAAAGTATATTTTGTTGTCGATAATTATCCAAGGGCTGAAGCAACCTTAGGAAGATATTGATATGTACCTAGCACCGTTGTGGAAAATCTAAAAATATTGTGGTATGAAGGGGCACAGGTATGGGATGTGTACAAACGAGAGAACTTCACTTTACGCTCCTTATTGTTCTGCACAATAAATGATTATCCTGCCCTTGCTAACCTGTTAGGCCAAAGTACAAAAGGGTCAAAACTTGTACTTACTGCTTAGATGATACCGAGAGTATGTGGCTAAAGCACTCAAGCAAAACTGTGTACATGCATCACCGTAGGTTACTTCGGAGGGCTCACCCATACCGCAGGATGAAAAAACAATTCGACGGAGAGAACATGACAGTTCAGCTCCAAGGCATTTAAGTGGAAAAGAGATCTATGATATTGTTAAGGATTTAAATGTTATGCTCGAAAAGGGACGTAAATCGACAACCCATGAGAAGAACGTCTAAAAGAAGATATCAATATTATGGGACTTATCTTATTAGGAGCACCTAGAAGTTTGCCAATGCCTTGTTATGTATTGTTATGTAGGCGGCTACAAAGTGCAAGTCTAAATGAGATATACATCCATTGCCCTATGCGCTGCTTAGGGCTAGACGTATCCATCTGGGCCTGGGGCTTTGGTGCACAGTGTATCTCAAGCGCCAAGTTTCGCAAAAGTGAATGTGGACGGTGTTCATGCAAATTTTAAGGTCATCCTGCTGCAGATGCCCCCGAACGACGAGGTCATAACACTAGGGCAAGCCATTGGAACATTCATCCAGTGGCCCAAAAGGCACATCTGCCTGGAGGCTCCTACACCTGTGCCAAGTCCATAAGAGCCATTTGCACCAGTGCGAAGTCCACTTGAGGTATTTACACCGGTGATAAGTCCACGAGAGCCATCTGTACTAGTGCCAAGTTCACTTGAGCTACCTACACCAGTGCCAAGTCCACAGGAGCTATCTGCACCGGTGCCAATTCCACAGGCGTGATCCACACCAATGCTAACTGCACAGACGCAGCAAGGGCACAGTGCATCTACATCTCGTGCCCGGTCGAAGACTACCATGAAGTCAACATACAACCGTGGCGGCAAGGGCAAACCAAAGAAGACGGATGATGAGATCTCCTACTTGCCATTGGCCTAAAAATTCATGCTAAGCGAGCCGTTGGTCATCTCGAAAGAGTGTCTCCTAACTCTAGGACTATCTTACCAGAGATTGCATATGTATTACATGGAACAAGCAAACAAGTCGGAGGAACAATGGCGCTCGAGTGTTAAAGTCAAGTTCATGCCACACCATCTGCAGCACAATATTCATGATTGTATCTCCACGGTGACCTTCGAGGACTTATTCTTTCTCTTCACACTTGACACTCTCGATGCCTCACTCATTCGATGCT
The DNA here is from genome assembly GCA_036346575.1 of Dendrocalamus sinicus. NCBI lineage: Eukaryota > Viridiplantae > Streptophyta > Magnoliopsida > Poales > Poaceae > Dendrocalamus > Dendrocalamus sinicus. The sequence continues at coordinate 29,048,215 of CM070657.1, read as the reverse complement.
AGACACTGTAAGTGTGTACAATCATAGTCTATACGTTTATGTAATGCCGATAAATATCATATATAACTCATTGCTTTTGTGTGTGTGTATAGATACATGGTGAGTGAAAGCCAGATTAACAAAATGACCGGTTGGTTTCCTCGACCCTCACAGTGACAAAGAATTCATACTTATCCCCTATAATCAGGAGTAAGTATTACACTAGTGGCTATACTTATTGACTTGTACTTTATGAGCAACATGAACTTAGGTCTGAATTCTAATTGTAATTATACCAAAATGGAATAGGGTAATATATCGTGATTCCCTAAAGAAGAATAAAACCAACTACACAGTTATCCAACAAGTAATCGATAGGTAAACACATTTTGCTTTATAGATAACTCTATTGTAGTTTTTTTCTTCCTTCCCAATGATTAAGGCCAACCTTTTGGAATCATATAGGTCATTCGCCACGTACGTTACAAAGGTACAGAAATCCAAAAGAGGGATTGACGCCCTGCAACACATTCTAAATTTCTCGGTATTCGCTAGTGCACATTAATCCTATACAACACTTCGTAGTAATGCCTCTCAAGCTAACAAATTTTATTTTTGCAGTGCTACTAGCAGCCGCCGGGCAACAATACCTGTGGATTCTATATTTGCCACAACATGCAAACACTCGTCGGTTCCACGAAGAACAATCCTGAGGTTTGTCAATCTTGCGATAATTATTTCATACTTATCAATTTATATATGTATGCAGACATTGATCTTCATACCCAAAGGTTCCGTCCATTATTACAACTCCATTGGAGTAGGCCGACCTCAACATATTCAAGGACAGCGTGTGTACTTCTTGATATCTAAAGTCATAAAAGAAAATTGAGAGTTTCACAATGTAGAATGAATTTCACTGGGGTAAGATTGAACTTAATTGTTCATTTGTGTATTTGTATTTCATTTCTGTTAATTGATTTGTGAAATGAATGTTCTTGTTTATGAAATGAATGAATGTGAATGGATATACACACACACACACACTATGTTGATCTGCTTGTTTCAGAGGGCATGGCTAGCATTTTCTAAGGCTAGCCAACAAACAAAAATAGATTTAGGAACAGAAAGGAATATCACAGACAGTTATTAACTCGTAGCCGTCTATGATAGTTGACTATCATAGACGATTTATAGTAGAAATCGTCTGTGATATTAATATATCATAGACGGTTGGTAGTTAAACCATTTGTGATAAGTCATGGGCGGATCTATATAAGGTCATGGGTGTTCAATCGAACACCCAAATTTTTTGATAAAAAATCTAGTATATATAAGGTATAATATATATGTATATATTTAATTGAGCTAAAATAACTATTTCATAGCCATGAGTCTATCACTATTCACTGATCAGCCCAACCCGGCAACACAGCAGCGGCCCAGGCCCATTTTTTGTGCGCGGTGCGCCAATCAGCTCATCCCGGCGTCTCCCCATCCCCCGATTCCCCTAACCCTAGCGGTCCATCTCGGCACCTCCGGTCTCCGCATCCCCCGATTCCCCATCTGGCTCCTCCCCAATCCCTTAACCCTAGCAGCCCGCGTTTGCGCGTCACCTCTAGGCTCTGGCTCCGTGCCGCAGGACCGACCGACCACGCCTCTGGCCCTCCGCTCTGCACCTTCGTCGGCACGGCACCATTGCCTGGAGGCTAGAACCAGCCACCACCGGCGACCAGTGGCTGCACCACCGTAGGCCGCATCACCTCCGGCCCTCTGGGCTCTGGCTCTGCACCGCACGACCGGCTGACCGCGCCACCGCCTGGTCGGCCTGGAGCCGGGCTGTCGTCTCACCGTCTCAACGTCTCCACTCCACCTGCAGGGGACCGGGCTCCAGCAAGCAGTAGTCTAGCTCGGCAACTCCGACGACCGATGGCCGCACCGCCGCAGGCCGCGTCACCTCCAGCCCTCTGGGCTCCAGCTCCGCACGGCATGACCGGCTGACTGGACAGCACCTTTGCTCTGCGGCACCACATCACTGCCTGGAGCCGGGCTATCGTCTCACCGTCTCGGCATCTCCACTCCACCTGCAGGGGACCGCTGGACCAGTCTCCAGCAAGCAGCACCGCAGCAGTCTAGCTCCGCCGCTCCAGCGACTGGTGAGCACCTTTGTACCTTGTGGTAGTATGGTTTGAACTCTAAACTGTGAAAAACTGAAAATGACAATGATCAATGATGTGAGTGTGTGACTATGGTCTGAAAATATCAACATGTCCAGATGACTAGATTCAACCATACTGCGGTTACTACCAATCTACCATAGATTCAACCATACTGTGGTGACTATGGTCTGAAATTATTCCTAATACGAACAATTGTATGTTGACTATTACTACTGTAGACCTTTATGTTTTGTACTGAAAAATATTTTTATAACTTTGAACACTCATCCTGAAATTTCTGCGTCCGCCACTAGTGATAAATCATATATCATAGACGTTTCTATTATTAACCGTCTGTGATAGCCTGCATCACATACGTTTCGAAAGTCGTTTGTGATGATCTCGTACTATTATTGACCCATTAATTTAGACTGTTCACGAAATCTTCTATGATAACGTTTTTTAAACCGTCTGTAGATACAGACTATTACAGACGGTTTTTAGTAATTTGGCTCATATAAATCAAAGGTACATTTAGGGCTAGCTTACGGTGGTTGGGTTGTGCTGCGCTGTGGATTCTATATAGATGTGATACTATTCTTTACATATTTCAGTAATTATTCAATGTTCCGTCTCTAAGAGGAACGCTCTCAACTAATCGTTACAACCACAGGTACAAAAATTTAGGGCTTTTCAAAAACAACCGTCATGCCGAGCGGAGCCTTAAGCATGCTCTCTTTATGCTTTGGACTCTCTCTATCCTTCAAGGCTCCTGCCGCTTCCGCGTTTGTTATATGCATCACCTACAACAATGCTGCTCCGAATTAAATAGATACTGTGCTTTCAAAGTACAAAAAACAATTCCGCATGCCCGAAATGCTTGCTCAGATTTGTGCTGCGCCAGGACCTCAGACTTGTCGTTGTCAATGCCGGCGCTAGGAACACGAGCTTTTAAGATATGCTTGGACTTCATTATTAGCATCACAAACGCTACGTGGTGGTGGGGAATCACGCACTTTCGTTTTCCTTTGCAGCCAACGCCTTCTATGCACTTCTAGAAAGATTCCTCCTCGTTAAATCAGTGATTCAATATGCGTGTGAATGTGTGCGTAAATGTGTGTGATATAGTTGGCCATCTACGTACGGTTCCTGATACATCATATGTGTATGGTTTGTATAATCCCAATTAGGTATGAGATCTCTACTGAATCTTGAATCTAGGTTTAATATACTAATTAGTTCACTCAAAATCTTAAATTATTAAAAGAATTAATTAAAGCTAGGTAATATACTCATACTTCAACCCTTCCAATTGCGTTTAGGCTTCTCCGAGGCCTATATTCGGGTCCTATTCTTTTTTAACTTTTTGATTTTTCTACAGTAACTAACTTTTAAATGAAATGTCTTTTTAAGATAAAATCGACTAGTTAATTGTAATATATAATATACCGACTTTGTTTATATCGGCAAAAACCACATATAAGTTTCTGTTACTCTGTAATCTCTTATACGAACAATTCAAAACCATAAACCGCAGCTAAAAATCATAAACCTCAGCCAAAAAAAAATAGAATGCAACTTTTTTTCTTTTGTTCTTGAAATCGCGTCAACCGAGGTCTCAAACTTAGAATCTCTTGGCTTAGCCATGGACGTAACTTTTACGGGGACGCCGTCAATCTGTGCTACAGACCTACAGTGCATGACCGGATGGCTCTGGCGGACTGTCCCCAGAGAAAACCTTCCTGTTTACATAGGGTGTTGATTTATGTCTAAGAAATTGCAACTTACATAATATTTATTTGAAGATGATATTATTAAATTTCACAAACATTTGCAATTCCTTAGGCAATCGTACGTATACTTCACAACACTTTCTACTCGAAATATGGGAAGGATATTAAGGAGGGGAAGGCACGAAAGACAAAAGGGGGGGAAGAAAACGAAAATCACGAAGATGAAAATAACAATCACTTGCATACGTTCCTTAATTACACACGTCGATCAGCTCGTGTTATTTTCCCTTTTTTAGTGCTGCTACCTGTCCCACTATATTATTGTAGGCGGGTGTATTGGACTTAATTATGTAAATTAGTTTTGAGGGCACTCTGACTTCTTTATCTACTGGAGGAGGCCTTGTAATTTTTTCCCTCTTTATATATATATATATTTTTTTTGGAGAAGATGTGATAAGTGGGAAGAAATTGACCAAAGCTAGGAGTTTTCACGTGGCTGTTGCAAAGCTCCTTGCTGCAACATTCCCTTTTGTAACAACAAAATCTCTTACGGTTCCCTTCAAATGGACGTGTGTAAATGTGTGTTGCAGGTTGCAATTTTGCAACCAGCAGCAATTGAAGCTAGCTAGTCCTCCCTCAAAGGATTCCTTTTCATTTCATCTTTTCTTTTGGACTCAACAAAACTTTACATCAGTAAATACTAGTTTAATCCATGCTTTGTGATGCTATCATCACCAAATGACAGCCCATGCTGGTCATCTCTACATATAAATGTCCAAACCAAAAGGAAAAGAAACAGATTAGTAAATAATATACATTAGAAAACAAAAAGGTAAAGCAAAGGTAAATCAATGCATGGAGCCCACGAGTTCTCAACTAGTAATACCGCATACATTAATTTCTTCAAAATCTTTTGCAGACAAGCAACAATTAAAAGCTAGCCCCATCAGCCGCATCATATATTTATGCAACCTTACGCAGTACAAAGCCAAGGAGATAACATAAACATATACCGCTTCACTCATCAAACGAAGCGTACGTACGTACATACGCACGTAGGAGCGGGGAGAAAAATACAAATACGTACACCAAGCATGTACTCTACCTACGCCGTACCCGGTACAAATGCACGTAGCTCTAGCTCTCTCCCTCTTGAACAGAGCGAGCACACGTACGCGCACACACGTAGACCGTACACATTTTACTAGTACAAATGGCTTCCCGCGCTCGTACACGTGCGTGCGCACGCATGCACGTCCAGTTCGGCCACACAGGTACAGTGCTACGCACACGCATGCAACGCATAGAGCACAGCGATGCGTGGCGAGGTACGTACAAGTGCACCGGCTGGCCGGCCGGCCGGCGGATCAGACGTTGTCGAACTCGTCGGCGGCGATGGACTGGCTCTGCAAGCGGCGGAGCTTGAAGGAGGAGAGCTTCTGGGGCCCGTCCTTGGCGGGGGCCTCCTCGAAGCGGATGTAGGTGTAGACCCACGCACCGGAGAGCGTGCCCATAACGGGGCCGAGGAAGTAGATCCACAGGCCCGTGTAGACGTTGCTGGCCACCGCCGGCGCCAGCGTCCTCGCCGGGTTCATCGATCCTCCTGACACAGGCCTGAAAATGCCACTCGTTTCCCCTCGTCTTAGCTAATATGAATCAACATGTCATCTTGGTTATCCTACGTGTCTAAGGCCTAGTGTGGATGGCTATCCTACGTGGCCTTTCTGTCCTGTATGTATGTGCATTGCTCATCTGTCTAGTCTATTATTTTTCTCTCGAAATATATTTTGTGATCGATATCCTTGTCCATAGACGGTCAGAAATAATGTGTAGTGTTAGAAGGTCCAAAGAATCGTTTGTACAGATTAATTAGTGAAGGTTTGCAATGTCGTTTATGTAAAATACATATATATATTTTAAATATATATCATTGTTAAGCTACCTAAATACAGCTAGTTGTCAGAGCCAACTGGGTTCACTGAACCTAGTGTACTGCTCAAGTAGAGCCCATCCCTGTTACATCACAGTGTCACCTTGTAAAATATGGTGTTTTAATATTCTTTGTTGAAAAAAAATACGGTTGATCACTAACAATAAAAAAGAACGTCGTCAACTAAACAATTCCTTCCTATTTACTAATTTTGCAGAAAGCCAAGTTCTAGCCATGTAACATGTTTTTCATTTTACTGCAGATTGAATTAACCAACTAGTAGTTATTTGGTGTCCAATTAATCCTTCCTAAGGTTAGGGGTCCAATTAATCCTTCCTAAGGTTAGTTGGTCGTTAGCAATTCATTTACCCTGCGAAGATGGATGTAATGCAAACCGCGGAACCAACTGCTAACCCTGCCAACTCACCCACCTGCACGGAAATCCAGCAAGCGTAAAAACGATGTCAGAAACATAATTTTCACGGCGAGATAGTAGAACAGATTCAGAGCCGCCAGGTCGTTAAAAGGAAAAAAAATAGAGGAAATCAGTCAATCGAGCAGGAGAATCAAATTAAGCGCTTACAGCTCTCGAGTCAGTCGCGACGGCGCAGGTGACGAACATCATGTTGAAGGTGATGACGATCTCGACGACGAGGGCTTGCCAGTGCGGCCCCGTCGGCGTCGTCGTCCCCAGCACCGTGATGGGGTGCAGCACCGCCCGCAGCACGAACGCCGCGCACATCGCCCCCGTGAACTGCGCCGCCCAGTAGAATGGCACCTGCACGCACGCACGTAACCCATCAGAAACACACATGGACCAGCTCTGAAATCTGAATATTTTTTGCTCTACGATGCTAGCTAGCTTTCAATCGAGACGTACGCGAGGCCACCCAGGTCCACACACCCGATCCTACCCTGCATGCTGCGCGCGCGTATGATATGCGCTGCGTGATGCGATGTGACACAAATATAATGCAACCTTTTGATTCTTAGCTTGCAAATTCACGTCCTTATGCATATGCGATGCTCCTTTACACGCTTCCATAATCTCTAGCTAGCTAGCTAGCTAGCATAGGAGAGGTACGGGAAAAGAACGTACGAATCTAGAACCCTACTTACAAGACCGGAAGCCTGAACTCATCTTTGGGCATGCACCGAATCTATCGATCGAATCAGGCTGCATGGTCAGACAAGTAGCGTGGCGATTGGCTGGCTGGACATATCGGAATCTTTCACCGAAAGGCTAGCCGCGGTTCATGGCAAACCAGGCCGGGCTCAGTAGTCAGTTCTAAAGCGAGGTTCCTTTCTGAGCATGCGGAACCGCCCGGTTAGGCCTTGGTGCACGGTTGATTTGTGACCGAATATACATAGTTGATGTTAGCATCTTGGTTATACCGTTCGGTTGACTTAAATGGAAGAGGCTACGAGCTCCTGCCACGCCGCTTTCAAGCGATCTACTAGGCTGGCCCGTGCTCTATGAAACTCGACGGCCATACATGCCGTTTTGTTTGAGCCCTGCAAGCAACACCTCTCAATAATTGGGACGGTTGCTCGGGAGCAACCGTCACAAAGTATAGTATGTGTAGGTGATCACGATCAATACATATGTCTTAAAAAAACCATGCGAATACCAAACCCCATTGGCTGCAGGTACGTGGTGGTTGCAATTAGTGGAAGCTAATCAAGGCTCTCGTGGCAAACAGATACCCCTAATAATAATGAGATAATTCTACATCAAGTTGCCTTATCCTAGCCATCCCTTTTTTTATTATTATGTATATGTTCTTTTTGTAGTATCAGCTAGAGCCTTGGTTCCATCTGAGGTTGGTTGATTTTATATTCTGTTCACATGTTGTACATGCTGCGCCCCCAGCATGTTGCAAATAATGCCAGCTATTGTTTTTGGCTGCAACTGCATGCTACCGACCTGACACCTGGCCCCCAGGGAGAACAAATATGCTGTTGCAAAAACAAAAGGAAATCTATTGTTTAGATCTCATTGATCTTCTCCAACTTGTGCTACTACTGAAATACGGGAGTTGTTTGATTGGCTCCTGCCTCGAATATGTATCCAGTTGGCCGATGTATATTAACACCAATCCATCCATTCATTTGTACAGTTCTTGCAGTAGTTCAGTACTAGTAGTACATACAGCATATATCATCATGACTATAGGCTTCATTAATTGTCTGCATATATTGATCATGCATGTGACTCGTGCTAGTACCAGTTAGCTCCAATGTTTTCCTTAATCCGTGACTAATTCCTATGCACTTCTATGACAACATGTTGACAACCAAGTCTACTAAACTATTAACAGCTGGCAGGACTCAACCAATGTGCTGCCGTGAGAAAAAAAAGGAAGGATACAAACACAGCATCATGTAGCAGAAAGAACAAGAAAGAAGAGAGAAGAAACTATGAATGAAACAAGAAGACAGAGAGAAATGATCGATGCATATATGTGTGTACGACGTGTGTTTTTATACCTGAATCCAGGGGAAATGCCGGAAGCAGGCGAAGGAGAGCGTGACGGCGGGGTTCATGTGCGCGCCGGAGATGTGGCCGGTGGCGTAGATCATGACGGTGACGATGAGCCCCCCGGCCATCGACTGTCCCAGCTGCGAGACGCGCTTCATGTCCTCGCCGTAGATGGACGCCGCCCCGCACGTCACGAACACCAGCAGGAACGTCGCCACCACCTCCGATATCACCTGCCATGCAGACATACACAGATCCAAACAGCACAATCAAAACCTGCAGGATTAACCACCACTCTCGATCGATATGATCGATCAGCTAGTTAGCCAGGCGTGTAATTTTCTTTTATTTCTTTCTTTTCCCGAACCTTCTTGGGGAGGTGAGGAGGGAAGATGTCGGCGAAGGACTTCTCCGGATAGTACGAGCTGGGGACGGCGGGGGAGCCGTTCTGCACGGTGGAGAGGTCGTGGATCTCATTCGAGTAGTTCACCCGCGAGTTCGTCCTCGAGGTGTTGGACGCCATCTCTCTCTCTCTCTCTCTCTCTCTCTCTCTCGAGCTTATGCTACGCTCACTGAGCGAGCTATCAGTGGCACAGCTAGCTCTCTCAGCTGGGAAAGAAGCTAGGAGTCGAAGGACGATGAGCCTTAGCTAGCTCTACGACTAAGCTCGCTGCTGCTTGCCTGCTCTGATGCTCCCCGCTCTGAGGGGAGCAGGCGGGTATTTATAGATGGATGGCGAGGCGACTCGGAGCGCGCCGTCCCAGTCCACCCGTCCCGGGGGGGAGAGGCACCGCACGACAGGTGGTAGGCGCCACTACACTGCGCTGCCTTAGCTTTGCGCTTGTGGCCGTGCCCGCGCCTGCGTGCCGGGCCATACGTACGGACGCTGCCAGAAATTTACTAGGACAGAGAGCTAATTACCGCCGCACGCGAGCTGTGGTGCAGTAGTGTTTGTGAAGGCAGCTGGCAAGGACAGGCCGGTGAGTGAGTGACTGCGCGCGGTGTAAATCTTGATGGTTTCTGGGGGGTTGTTGAGTCGGCCGTGCCGATTGAGTGCGGGTCGTCGCCTACAGTACCGGCGAGTCTTCTGTGTGACCAGGGTTTTGAAAACCGATACCGTGTTAACTGTAGCTTATTATTGTTTCGGCGTTTGATTTGTGCTTTCTCGTAATATCATGCTTTCTTAACCCTCGTAGCCGTACTCCCAACATTGTCAGACTGGATGGCTGAACCAGGGTTTTCATCAACGACGGAGCTAGAAAATTTGTAATGGGTATACACACTTCATGTACATAATTACATAGCCTTATACAATAGTTTCATAACATTATAACTACAACATATAAGTTTAAAATTTGCCAAAAATACAATACAAATAGTTCAAATAAGGTCTTATATGAGTGAAAGATTACAAAGAATGTAATAAAAGTTAGAATACTACTTTACGCATTTTCATCCCTTGAAAACGCTTGATTATATCTTCTTCACTAACCTTAAAGAAAATATCATGCTCAATAAATGTAACTAAACAATCTTTCAAGAATTGATTGCCCATGCTATTTCTCAACTTGTTCCTCACAAGAGTCAACATAGAAAATACACTTTCAACACTCGCCGCCACCAGTAGAAACAATAATAATCTGATAAGCAATACACCAACTTGTAGATTTCATGCTTTCTTGTTTGGACAAGCTTAATGGAAAGCTCACCAAGATTTTTAAGGCCCTTAAACCTATCATCTCTTCGCATGTCATTAATGAAGTTATCAAGTTAGAAAAAAAGTCTCATGAAATATGTACTTGAAAACTTATTGGGGTAAAATTTGGCAAGGCTAAATCCTTTCTCCTTATCAAAGACTTCAAATGAGTTGAGGATTCAAGGCAGACATACAAACAAGCAACTCCATATTAAATTTGTCAAACTGATTGTTAAGTTCTTGAAGAACACAATCAATGATACCTAGATATACTTCTCTTCTAAAATTAGAATGGAATGCTTACACTGCTGCAATGCTGCTCCCCTTGGCCGCTAGAGGTAGGCTACAGGACTGCTCAGGTGTTTTCTGCCTCCCTAGCTGCTTTGGCGGTTTGAATAATTGAATTATTCAACTTGTTGATTCTCTATTGCTCTATATTCACATTTCACAAATCACAAAAATTGTTTTCAACTCTCCTAATCTTCAATCGCAACATTCCATTTCCACAAATCCCAAATTATAAATCAAACATTCAAAATTGAATACTTACTCTGCAATGCTGCTCCGGTGTTCCCTGGCCCCTGGCCCTCGACGGTTGGCCGTTGCAGCCTGCTCTGGTGCTCTCCTTGGATGGCTGCTGCTCCTACTCTCCAACCTCGCGGGCCGAACCGCTGGCCCACTGGCTGTAGAGCCGTTGCTGCCCACTGAGCGGAGCAGCTGCTTCATGCCTTCGTGGAGGACAGGACACAGGAGGAGCGGGAGAGATTAGGGATTTAGTGTTGTCTCATATCTGGATGAGTAGATGATCGAATAGTGTGTGTGTGTGTGTGTGTGTGTGTGTGTGTCTGGTTCATCAGTTGGGCACTTGGGCCACCTGGGCTGGCCAGCTTTGTGAATTATAAGTCCAAGATTCTGAGTGGCCAATGGGCACAAGCGCACTATGCATAGCACCACAGCTTGAGGCTTGAGCCGTTGAGCGATTGAGTGGGCTGGTTTGGCTGGATATGCATAGCTACAGCTCTGCCCCTGGTTTTCATTAGAGTGTGGATCTGTTGTAGGTATGGCCAGGGTTAGGGTTTTAAATTTTGGTATCAGAAGAAAAGGAGAGCCTTTGTCTAGTGAACATTCACTAGTTAATCCCTCTGTCCAATGAACTCTTAGGATGAAGGGTTTCTCTCCATGTTGGTGTGCTTGGATTGAAAATTTCATTGTAGGGGACAGTGTGGGGATTAAAATTAATGATAATATTGGACCTTATTTCCAAACTAAGAAAGGACTTAGGCAGAGTGACCAGTCTCCAATTCTTTTTAATATTTTTGCAGACATGTTAGCCACTAGTATTGGAAGGGCTAAGAATGAGGGTCAGGTTAGTGGGATAATACCACATTTGGTTGATGATGGTCTGTCTATTCTTCAATATGTTGATGATACTATTCTTTTCATGGATCACAATTTTGATCAAGCATAAAATTTGAAACTTATTATTTGTGCATCTGAGCAACTTTCTGGTTTAAAAATTACTTTTCATAAAAGTGAGGTCTTTTGCTTTGAATAAGCGAAAAATTTTGAATCTCGATACTTAGAGATATTTGGATGTGAGACGTGTTCTTTTCCATTTTATATTTGGGTATTCCGATTCATTTAGAAAGCTACGGAATAACGAATGGACGGGTTTGGAAGATCGCTTTGAAAAAAGGTTGAGCAATTGGAAGGAAAAAACTTATCTACTGGAGGTAGACTGGTATTTATAAATTCGATTTTAAATGGCCTTTCTATGTTTATACTTTCATTCTTTCTATGAGGTACCCAAGGGGGTCCTCAAAATACTGGATTTTTTAAGTCTAGATTTTGTTGGTAGAGTGACAACCATAAAAAGAAATATAGGTTGGTTAAATGGAATATTCTTTGTAGGCCTAAGGACCAAGGTGGTTTGGGAATTTAGAACCTCAAGATAAAAAATAAGTGCCTTTTGACTAAATGGTTGTTTAAACTTTTGAATGAGGAAGGGGTTTGGCAGCAATTGCTTAAAATAAGTATTTGAATGATAAGTCTATCTCTCAAGTTGAGAGTAATTAAACCTAGGAATTCCTACTTTTGGAAGGGACTGATGAAGGTAAAGAAAGATTTTCTTCAACATTGTTCTTTTAATCTTGGGAACGGGAAAGAAATCAGATTTCGGAAGGACATTTGGGTTAGGACATCGGCCTCTTGCTGAAATTTATCCAACTTTGTTTGAGGTAGTCTAGAATAAACATGCTTTGGTTGCAGATGTTTTAGGGACCACGCCTTTAAATTTGAATTTTAGGAGAGCGATCGATATTTGGCCCTAATTTGCTTGCTTTCAATAATATTGTGGTGAAAATATCCACTGCTCATCTTACCTTGGATAAAGATATGGTTGATAGAATTTACATAGGAATGGACAATTTCAGTCAAATCTATGTATGCAATTTTGGGTGACACCAATTGTAGTTTTTGAAGTGAAACTTTATAGAAAATTAAAGTACCCCTTAAGATAAAAATTTTCTTGTGATACCTTCGTAGAGGAGTTACTTTGACTAAGGATAATTTATTAAAAAGGAATTGGAGAGGTGACACTAATTGTTGCTTTTGTGATCACAAGGAGACTATACAACATTTGTTTTTGATTGTCACTTTGCTTGTTTTGCTTGGCGCATAATTCAAATTGCTTTCAATCTTAACAAACCTAATACTATTCGGAATATTTTTAGGAACTAGTTAGTAGATCTTACTTTGGATATATTTAAAAACAAATAATTTGGTGGGGGCGGTTGCACTTTGTTGGTCTATCTAGTTAAGTCATAATGATGACGTTTTCGACAAGAAAGTTATTGTACCTGTTCTTTAACGGCTTCTAAAAGCGGCTTTTGGCTTTTGCTACAGTACCTAACTTTTAAACGGATTATTTTCTCAAGATGGAGTCTACAAGTTAATTGTAGTATATGTTAAAAAGCCAAACATCAGTATCAACTAAAATCACAAGAGAGTATCTCTCTCCGTAATCTTTGTAGCAAACAGTTAAAATTCAAAAATTTCAGCCAAAAACCATAACCATCCTCTGCGGGTAATATTCAGATGTATCCATTGGATCCACTCTTGGGTGAGCTTTGCAATGCCAAGGAAGGAGGGAGGCATTGGCAGTTGGGAGCAAAGCATTAGAGGTTATTACAAGAGAGATCTTCAACAAGCATGGCTGGAAGCTATTTCATAGGCTTCGAGATGTTTGAAGCACATTTATATTTTTGTTTATTTCCATAAGGTTGTTTACTATTTTTATAGCTTTTGTTTTACCATTGGTTTATGTTTTGGCTACGTTTATTTTGCCGCTTTATTTTGATTAACGGGGTGAATGCTTCGTCTAGTTAAGAATATTGCAGTTATTGTAATAAATTTGGGTTGTGTGTATCCTCAAATCCAAAGGCTGAAAGAGATTTTCTCTTCCCTTATCTAAAAAGTTGATCCCAAGCACCAGGCCCTTTGATAATAAATCTTCCGTGCGGTTTTGTAATCAGATTAGAATTGTTTATTTTAGTTTTGTGCTTTCTACAATCCCTAGCACTAATTAAGGCCCCGTAATGAACGTGATAATTTTTTCCGATTTCTTTGTTTCAAATAGGACCTAGTATCCTATAGAGTTTCTGCTGCTAAATTGAACCCCGTCAAAACAGAACAAGCTGATCATGACAAAATCCGGCCATAACCAATGGTTAACGCTGGGATTTTTAGCCTGGTTGCCACTTGTCACTTTGACTGCAGTGGGGGGCTCGATGCACATGCCATTTTGCCATTTTCCCCAGTCCAGAGTCTCAGGCCGTTGTTCCTCGATCCAACGTCAGGCGCATCATCACTGTGTGGGATTCTTCCACCCATGCACGCAGTGGCGCCCCGGGCTGAACTATAACCATCTAAAACTAACGTCAATTTGTACTCATACCACGATATACCCAATTATACCTTGCGAACCATGATTGTTGAAAGCTCCTCTTCTGATTACCATATTCTTTATGTGAAAATTTATAACCAATTGGTTGGCATGTGCCTATTTGCAAATACTCTCTTCTAGCAGTATCTCTAATATCCACATCCAAATCCTCAATTGGTTTCCGAAGCCTAGGATCAGCAACAATATCATCCGGATTGAGTACAACACGAGGATTATTTTGATGCGTGTTACTAGCTCCTGTTTCTGGCGTTTCGTGGGATTGTGCTTCTGTTGAAAAATAAGATGATAATGTCTTCGCCAGCTTCATTTTGTATTGACTAATAACTCCTAGTTTCCTATAGCGAAAATTTAGATGTTTTTTCAAGGCATAAAACACTAATATTTTTTTAAGAGCTATAATACAAGAACAGCTAGGATCAATCAATATCACATTTCAGTATAGCAGCTAGAATCATTCAATCATCACATATTCACATTTCAATATTATAGCTTGAATCAATCAATCATCAATTCATCACATTTTAGTATTTCACATTCTTTATCAATTACCACCACTTTACCAGTTTACCTCTGGCCTTTGGGACTGCAAAAGTGCCGTAGAGAGTAGAGACTAAGTCGTAGACCGGCGACCACAGACCAGCAGAGGCAGGAGCCGAGCGCGGAGCACCCGAGCGGGAGGGGGCGACCGGGCGACGCCGGTGTTGGCCGCCTAGCCGGGAGGTGGGTGGCGCCGCCGCAGCCGAGGAGCCGAGGAGGGGCGCTAGCCGGCGGCGCGGCGCGCCGAGCCGAGATGGGCGGGCGTGGCGATGTGGTGCCGAGCGGCGCGCGCCGAGGCGGGGTAGGGCGGGCCGGGAGGCGGGGCGGCGCTGGATCTGCTCATATCTGAGACGACGCAACAAGGCGGCGAGCGGTTGCGGTGCGCCAGTGTGGCGCGGCGTTGAGGCGTCGCCTTTCGTCGCCCGGCTGCTGGCGTGAGTGACTGAGTGGGCTAGGGTTTTGAGGAGGGAGCAGCGCCGCAACGTGTGAAGAGTGAGTGGTGAGCGCGCGAGGTGGGCCGAACGGCGAGCGCGTGACGTGGGCCGAGCGCGTGAGTGGGCCGTGCGGAGACAGATAGACAGTGGTGGGCTGCTGGCATGTGAAAGATGTTATGGGCTACCTGGGCTGAATCTTAGAAATAATACCCTGGGCTGAGCTGAAAATATCTAGGCTATACACTGTATTTTTTCTCACACCCCGGGCTAGAGCCCACCTTGTTAGGGGCCCAATTCCGCCCCTACATGCACGTACGTAATCCGTTACAGATTTAAAAACATAGATAAAAGTTATTAGTCATAATAAAAAAAAGAACATAGCTAGACGCATTGATCACTGTGTGGGATTCTTTCTTCCATATATGTACGCTATCCACTGTAGTCTTAAAAATACAGATAAAAATCATCAGTCATAACCAAAAGAACATATCTCAATGTTTTATAACCTTTTTTCTAGAGCACCGCCGTTTCTTAATATTTGTTTCTTGTTTCTTAACACGGGAGAAGTAACCGGTAGCAAGTCTTAGTCGGACCACATGAGCATCCCGTGACATGTACGAACTGCCGAGCAGACGGCCAAAATTTCGAGCTGTATAATAATATACGATGGGTTTTATCCAAAGCTCCAAACAAAAAGTTTCAGCGCCGTGTCGGCACAGACATCGGTCAATGCAAAACACGGATATACTTTTGTAACTTTGTCAGATTTGTTCTAAGTACGAAGCTAACAATCTTGGACGTTCCTGTGACTTGACAAGAGAAAACAATTATAAGTTCATACATTACAGCTGCTAGTAAACAAAACGAAGCCTACGCGATAAAGCGCCGCCGACGTCGGCGTCACGTGATGCCGGTAATATAATTCATACGGTGACGACGAGCGAGCGAGCAAACGAGCTGGCCAGCAAATTGAATTCAAAGTTCGGATGTTTTCGGTCGGTTTGGGCTTCGTTCGACGGCGACGTTCTCGAAAAGCGATGACGTTTTGAATATAAACGCCTCTAGGTTGAGCGTCTCTGATGAATGAAAGCACTCTACTTGTCGGTCGATTGGGCTCAGAAAGGAAGGAGGAATGCTATAAGCAAGCTAAAAGTTGGGGTGGTGGAAGGAAAACATCCAAGAACTTTATTGCTAACCGATGCCTTTTTATGAGGATGGGTCCTTGATTGTGTTCAAGTGAGCTTCCTTAGATTTAAAGCTCTCATTGATGTGCATGCCTGGTTTTTAAGCACTTTTCAAAGAAGAGGTGTGATGGTGGAGAATGGGATATCTGTTATTGTTCTTAGGGTGAGCTTAGGCCAATCACTTATGCAATGTAGTGTACAAGGTGTAATTTCAAATATGAGTTCCTACCAAATTTATGAACTCACACACTATCTATTCTTGTGGTTTGTTGGGCCATGTGGAAAAGGAATGTGATGAGAAGGTTTGGAAGGTGCCAAGGGACCCTTTGATCATCTTTGTGCGGAGTTTGGGTTACGTGGATGAGGGCTTCTCTCCAAGGATTAATCAAATGACTCTCTGATTTTGATGAGAGCTTGTAGAGATACTCAGGAATTGAGGAGGATTTTGCTGGCTTATGAGCGAGCCTCGAGGATAAATCGTCTGCTCTGCTTAGCCCAAACACCGCTCGGGGGATGAGTCATCGGCATAAGTCGTCGGGCTCTATTGTTCTTTTGAATATATTAAGAGGAAAGTATGGCGTGGGTGGCAGAGAAATTGGTCTAAGGTGGCAGGAAATCCTAGTAAAGGTCGCCCAAGCAATCCCAACCTACGAATGAGGAAGAAAGGAGGTTGAAGGTCTTGGAGGAAAAAGAGATCCACCGTTGGCGTGATGATGGGTCGAGCCCATGCTCAATTTTTCCGGATACTGTGTGGCCAAGTCAAACAATACTACATCGGAGAGTACCAAAAATCTTCCAAACAGGGCTCATATGGCGCATTTTTGGGGACGGATCCTGTATTCCAAGCAAGGCGCCCGTTACAAATAGGGGCAACGGTTTTGACAAGGAGTTGATGGACCCGAGGGGTTTTTACTCGTACGTTCAGACTCTGCAGCATACATATGCCAAGTTAGCTAGGACGGCCCTACCTACGCGGCCGCGATCGCGTCAACGCCGACAATGCCTACATGTACACGGCCCTACGACCGCAGAAGAAATCAACGGCAAGACTTCGGATCAACGCGCAAATATTCCACTGCTGCTGCGTTTGTCGTCGATCTCGAGCAGAGCAATCAATCTGCTGTTGAGACGTAGTAATAACGAGTTGCTGTGGCCTGCAATGATACGAGCTACCATTTCCCTTCTTCTACAGCCGAGTTGATGGCATGGCATGCAGTGTGTGTAGGGGTGGAAAACGGTAACGGATAATTCGTTTTATCCGGTATTCGTATCCGAGAAAACATAAATGTGGTAAGCAAAAATCCGTATTCGAAAATGTTCGTATTCAGTATTCGAGAATATTCAGATCCGTATTTGAGAGTATTCGATTCGCATTCGTATTCGAGAATATTCGTATCCGTATTCGTATTCGAGACTATTCGATTCGTATTCGATCCGTTTCTAGAACATATGACAAATTCGTACAAATTTTGTGATTCAAAATTTGAATTTAGGCGATTTAAAACTGGTAACCGGTCAAAAACCGGTGAAAAATCGGTAAAACCGCTAGGAATCCGTTTTATCCGATATTCGTATCCGAGAAAATCCGTATTCGAAAATATCCGTATTCGTATTCGAGAATATCCGTATCCGTATTTGAGAATATTCGAATTTGTATCCGTATTCGTTTGAAAAATATGGATTCGTATTCGTATTTGAGACTATTCGACCGTATCCGATCCGTTTCCACCCCTAAGTGTGTGTGTGTGTGAGAGAGAGAGAGAGGACAATAAATCTAGTTCATGTTCAGAGTTAAGTCGTCGTCATCTGTTTACTTCAACCACTGGCGCTAGCTCTGGGTGAAGTCAGAGGCTCAGAATGCCATCTTTAATGCAGTAGCCTTACAATCCTTCATATGGACTCCTAATGTCCTTGATATTTTTTTCATCTCAAGAATTTGCATTGCATTGCAGCGGTAGTAGTACATTGTAGAGGTTGCTCATTGCAGTGACAGCTAGGATAAGGTAGTTCTGCAGGCTGAGGCTGGGGGCCCTGCAATGTCCAAGCCAGGTTCATGCATTCCAGAGCAGTAGTGTGCTACAATGGCACATCCACTTGGTGGCTGGCCGGTGGGCAATGCATCCAAGCCCCTTGATGAGGGCAGTGGAAGGTAGTAGCAGCCGCCAAGGACCTAAGCTGCCTCTTGGCTTAATTGTGGTGCCGTCCTCAAAGATCTACTGCTAGAGTGCTACTGTGGCTTTGCCTGGGGTTATGATCCATATTGATTGTTGGGATGATCATGCTAAACCCTTGCTACCGGTGTCGGCCTGGTTTGTCATTTGTACCCGAGGAAACGGATCTGATGCGGTCTTGAATGGCCTTACCAGATACCGGCTAGTTGTTGAGAAGCCCTTTGGCTTTGGTCAAGGGAAAAATAACTCTAGTACTAATAAATTGCCAATTGCTCGTTAAAAATAACTCTAGTACTCATAAATTGCCAATTGCGATCGAACGCATATTGTCATAATAAATAGCTCGTTTTTTTTATTTTTTTAGTGCCAGTTTTCTTTTCTGATTGATAGATGGCTTCCTAATAATGTTGATGTTGCGGTCTAAAAAAGAATGTTGATGTTGCTGTTGAGTCTGTAGTAGATATAGGTAGGTTGTATCTATCTGTATGTATGTATGTATGTATGTATGTATGTATGTATATAGGAAAAATACCTTTTACTTCCGGGTGTAATTACACTCACCTCTAATATACCACCTAAACAAACTTGAAATACTCCTTTATCACTTTAGGTATACTTATATACTAATTATAAGATACTCCAATGTGAACCACTCGAAAAAATTGTAAGAAAGTCCATAGTTTTTAGCGTATTTTATAAATACCTTTATGTACGTACATAAAAAGAAGTATGTCAAAAAAGTATGCATACCACCTCCAAAAAATTGTTCATACCACCTATATGATCTTAAATACTCGTATACTATACGTACATACTCTCCGTTACGTGAGATACTACCTATGTTGTGAGATACGACATAGGGTGTAATTACACCCGGGAGTAGAAAAGAGGCTTCCTATGTATATATATATATGTATGTATATATATATATATGTATATGTGTGTGTGTGTGTATATATGTGTATATATATATGTGTGTGTATATATATATGTGTATATATATATGTATACATATGTGTATATATATATATGTATATATATGTATGTATATGTATATATATGTATATCCTATGGCATCCAACTAGTGAATCAATTATGTGTGCAATAACTATCCAAGTGATGGAAGACATGCATGTAAATATCATCGGCGCAATTCAAAATTGACGAGACGATATTTTTTCCCCTCTGGACTGGAAGTATTGGTTGATGAGTATGCCGATGAGTTCAGCTAGCAACAAAAGGGTCTTGCAGATTGCAAAACAAGAACCCTAAAGAATGTGAAAGAACAATATTAATTTTTGAATGTGGGAGTTGGAGTAACAAGTGGAAGTTTTTTTCCCTTTGTCTGGAAGCAAAGCATGCGTGAAAGTCCGGCGCAACATATAAAACGCACTTTATGGAATTCACATGTTTATATCAAGTAGTTTAATTTTGACTTTTCCCCTATGAAAGGGAAAAGACAGTTCCTCCTAAGAGAATGAAGGATATGTTCTTTGCAATTTTTAAAAATGGCTTTTTAGTTTTTGCTACCATACCTAACTTTCAAACGAAGAATTGTTTTAAAACGAAGTCTACAAGTTAATTATAGTACATATTAAAAACTCAACATTTGTACTAGCCAAAATCATAAACGAGTATCTCTCTTTGTAATCTCTATCGCTAACAGCAAAAATTTAAAAATTTCAGTTAAAAATATAAACCACACTCATAAACTAAAAAATAGGCCCAAAATAGCATGACACCACCACAACAGGTGGCATCTTTTCTCTCTCTTCCATTATTGACACAAAGGACTGATGACTATGGGAGACGCATGTAGATGGATCTAGCTTCATTATTTTGATAATAACCCGTTTAGTTTCTTGTTATATATGTTGGTATCAGAATTGTGTCATACACTCAACTAAGGCTCGGATTTTGACAGTACTCTTCTGGTCACCGGTAATTACTTGAAATGGAATCCTGGCAAGGACACAGGATCGGTCTCTTTTATTGTTGAAGACCATATGAATATCTATGATTTTATTGTGACAAATTATTATTATTTTAGATGAGTAAAAATTTAGAATTTGTAAATTTACATATTTTTTCTAGATAGCTTGTAGAAATAGATGATTATGAGGAATTTGAGTCATTATATGATTTGGCGACTTAGGTCAGTGGTTATAGGTTGCATGAGATATATTATTGCTAATATGGATCAAGTTGTGAATATGTGTCTGGAAACTATTTCTTTGTCTTTGGGTGTGTAAGGTTGCGTGGAGTCAACCATGATCAATAACGAGAATCGGAGCTACGTTTATGGAGGAGCCAAGGTCCAAAACGAACAAGAAAGCCAGGGTGAGATAGGCTAGCTCAAGCATGGTACAAGAAAGATGAGAAATATCGAAAGAAAGTTCAAGTGACAAGTTGCACCATATGGTTTGGTCAGTCCAACTGAGATGTGGTCTAATGGAACCAGAACAGGAGAGACTTTGTCGCACCATTCACCTCCTCTATTTCAAAGATTGGTAGAATCATAGAGCCACTATATTAAAGTTTCAAGGTGAAATCACAAATGATGGAGGCCAAATTGAATAAGTTTTGTATTGTTCTTCCAGGCTATCACAGTCGGAAAATTGCAATTAGTGTACACAGTTTTGCATGAACCATCATTTTTGCATTGTTTGACTTTGACCTACAATCGGTATAGTACCAGCCTCTTGAAATGTTTGTTGGCCAGCTTCTTTACGGAGAAATTTGGGCTAGACAACTTATACTAGCTAGCTCTCTAGAAACCTTAATTTTTTAAATTAACAAAACCTTCTGAAACCCAACTTGGACTGCATTGTTTCGTCATAATGTTTGCCAATAATCCTACATAACAAATGCAACAAAAAATCTAACTAACTATTTTTTGTTTCAGTATTTGTTATGTACTATTTAAATCACTGCATTTTAATTTTTCAGAGGAAAAATGAAACTAATGCTACCTTTTTGTTCTGATGCTGGCTTAACTAGATGGTCCCCTCTAATTACCGGCAAAGCGAATGCATTGGTGCTATCTAGGCATGTTTTTTCTACGAGACTATCTAGACATAAGACATCTTCAATTCAGATTGGTATTGCTGGTAGTGGACAGGCTTGTGCGGCTCCAGTCTGGGGGAAGTGGGTTGAATATTGTTAGACTAACTTGTGCCGGTATGACAGTATCTATAAATTTTCAGTCTTGTCATTAAATCAGGCCCAATGGTTTTTGTTCTCTATTCTAAGAGTCAAAAAATCTATTAAACCGAAGAAATAAATCCCTATATATACTTAGACAGATCTATTAGGGATTCTGCGGTTGAATTCTACGTAGGCTTGTACGTAACCCGTGTCAGATGATATCGAGATGAGCTAGACTAAGCTTCAAATCCAACCGAACTCGAAAACACTTTGATGGAACAGGACTAGGGTTCAAATTCAACCAAACTCGAGAACACTTGATGGAAAAAGACTAGGGTTCAAATCCAACCAAACTCAAAAGCACCCAAGGACATCTATATATTACCTCCCATCACCTGACAGTTGTAGCTAGGCTCTCCTGGCTTCAGAGTTTGCCTGCCACAAAAGCACTGTTCTTGCCACCCAATCTCCATGGCTTCCTTTGTCTTCGTCCAAAATGCATTACATGGTAGGCTAGCTCTGGTACAGGTGTACCCGGTCGTGCCGGCTCAGCCATTAAGTTTTTTTGCCACTGTAGTTGCGTACAAACTTAGGTACAATCATGTTCTCATGGCTGTCCAGAGTTGAGCCCTTGTCCACGCAATTAACGGTAGTTTCTGTGGCCGTAAAACCTTCAGAGTTTTAGGCGGCCACTATGTATACAGCCTGTCAAATACTTTCCAAGTGCATATCAAATCACGGATCATTCCTAGGTACAATGCGCAAGATGTAGTGACCAATGTCGACATGGGCCGGATCGATCGACATAAATCCAATTTGATGAGAAAAGGCTGTAAGGCAACGTTGTCCTATGCTGGCTTGTCAACTAATACTACACGCTTAATAACTGTGATGACCAGTGGCCTGTGAAAGCTTGGAAGAAAGAGAGAAAAAGAAGAACGCCACAGGGTGATCGGAGAAGAGGCTTTGGGGAATTTACAGTGCCTTGTGCTACAGTCGCCGTCGCATTCGGGGACGACGGATGGATAGGCGACCTTGGGTGATTCACCATCTGTATTATTGGATCATATGGCCAATAATTCGCCCCGCTAGGCCCTTAGCCTCTTGGTGGTAGGCAGCGCCGGCAAGCAAAGGTTTACTAGGGTCATGGTGCCGAACCGTCTCAAGTCTCAACTTGACACGGACCGCAGCGGCCGGCGTGCTTGCCTGGCTCTGGTGATGCGTGGGGGGCGCAAGTTTTTCCGTAGATGACGCGATCTCGACACGACGTGCTTTGCCTCTGGTTAGCACGCTTGCGCTTTCGTCCTCGCATCTCCTATCTCTTTGTAGTATATTTTTTTTTCTTTGGAGGAAAACTACAGGTCGGTGGACATTTCTTGCCCCAGCCCCAATACACCACCTTTCTTCGCTCACATTACTCTCGTCTTGGCTCTTTTTCTCCTCCCGAGGAGTACTACTCGTGCTCTGCTCCGTTACGCTTTTTATTTTTGTGTAGGCAGTGGTCCGCGCCACTTTCTCCTCAGTTGACGAGTGGCATGTAGATACGGCTCGTTCATGCCTAATGGAATTAAATCATCCGTTTGTGATGGGCTAGCTACGTTTCCCATGATGTGATGGCCAAGAAACAATTCATTCCAGCGCATGAATTTCCTGAATTGTGTAGAAGCGATGCTTTGATATGTGGAATTTTTGGTGCTGTATTTCGCGTGCTCCTCGTGCAATTATGTGGCTTGGAGTTGGAGGAACTTGCGTGGTAGCCAACCAAGGCGGAAGAAGCTAGACAATGGAGATCGTTATCTGGAAAAGAATCTGTTTTCTTGATTAATTCAGCTGGCTAATTGCATGCAACCTTATTTTAGTCCAAGCAGGGGAACTGAGTCAACTGGCATCTAAAATTGCTTTCCTAGCTCCAGCAGACAATTGCTCTTTTCACCCTTTTCTTTTCGGATTAAAGGGAAACCCTAGTTTGTATATGTTGGGCTAATCTTATTGCATGTGTGTGTTGTAGGAATGTGTGACGAGTACTCGTGTGTACGAGTATATGTAGAAGTTGTGACGGCATGGTCAAAACTGCAGTCGAAGGCGTGGTCGAAATATCAATCGTGGCCGTGGTCGAAGTAACCATGGTCAAAATGTTAGTCGTAGTGGCCGTGGTCAAAGTAGTCGCAGCAATTGTAGTCGTGAGTACTGTAGACGTTATACTCGGAAGAGTACTGTAGATGTTATACTCGGAGGAGTACTGTAGACGTCATGGTCGTAGAGTCACTGTAGCAGTCGTAGTGTCATGGTCATATGATTTCTATAGCAGTCGGAGGCCTATTGAAGTGGTTGGTGCTTGAAAGACCTATGTGGTCGAAGTGCCACGTTCAAAGGGCTCGAAGCCTGCGTATGTGGTCGTAGGCGTCTGAGTTAGTCTTAACAAGACCGAGTCTAGCGGGTAGTGTGCGAGTCATAGGGATTGTGGCCGGGAAAACCGGATCAGAGGTAGTTGTGGGTGAGTGGCCTGTACGTGTGGCCGATTTGTATCTATTTAAGCCATGTAATTTGCTAAGCATTTAAAGCCAGAGAATAACAAAGTAAACACAGAAAAGGTACGAGTAGTTAGCACTGCAACCTCGTGCCTCAGTTTTTTGTGTTCAATCTTGTTATTAGCTCCGTCATCTTGTTCTCAACTCCAGTAAACCACTTGTGTGCGTCAGTCAAATGTGAAAACGTGTGTTTGAGATAGGCTGGGCTAACAATTGGTATCAGAGTTTGTGTTTATGTACACCTTTATTAATCCATGTTGCGTTTGAGCTCGCTAAGAAATGTCAACGACGATGGGGGCATTCTGAAGATCGGCGATGGGAGCGTGCCGAAGGCATCGACACGTGAGGGCATCATCTCCCTCTTGTATGCCATGCTCACAAGGAGCAACTACACGACTTGGGCTGTGAAGATCAGACCCTAACCTCATGCCTAGGTTCAACCGAGTTTACTCCCCGAGCCACAGGTCCAAACGGGCTGAACACAACTAAACCCACGGAGCAACGGACTTATAAGTGGTATTGATCCTTCTCCCCCAAAAAACTAATCCAATGGGTGAGGTTTTCCTCACACTTATAAGTTATGCTTTTCTTTTTCTACAATCAATGTGAGACTATTTCCAACATTCTCCTTCTCCCACATTGGTTGTGCACTTTTGCAACCATGAGGTCCAAGGAGATTGCATTTGGATTCTGATACCAATTGTTAGATCGGACCCTGACAACATGCTTAGGTCTAACTGGGTTTACACCCCGGGCCACAGGTCCAAACAGGCTGCACACAACTAAACCCACGGAGCAACAGACTTATAAGTGGCTTTGACCCTTCTCCCCAAAAGACTAGATTAATGGGCGAGGTCTCCCTCACACTTATAAGTTATGTCTTTTCTTTTTTCACAATCAGTGTGGGATTATTCCCAATAGTACAAAAGCCATTATAAGTTTATGATGCTCTCTTAGGGTTAGATGGCCTGTTTGGTTTAAGGTCTGGATAATATGCATGACAAAACGTGTTACGAGTAGCTAGTATGAGAATTATATGATTTTTGCCTGACTAGGCGAGCGATTGTTTGATTTGAAGCTTACGCCTGAGAGGAATATATACAATTGAAAGAAGAAAACTTACAACATGAAGTGCGCTTTCATTACACATAAACTAATCTCCACCTCGTTAGTTCGATCCGAGCATCGCGGTGGCATGCAACAATGTCAGTGGTGGGATCCGGACGTTGGCTACGGAGGGATCAAGGTGTGGTGGTGACGAAGGGCCTGTTTGGTTGGTGTCTAACCTTGCTATGTCTAAACTTAGGCAATATGTGGCTGTCACAGAAAGTGTGGCTAACAAAATTGAAGCCACACTTATAGCAAAGTTTGGCAAGAAACTGAGTCTATGACATGTGGGACCGGGTGCTAAGAAAGTGTGGCATGCCACAGTTACGTCAGTGAACCAAATAGCTACCTAAAAACTGTGGCATGCCTAACTTGTGGCTAGGCAATTTCTGGTCATGAACCAAACAGGCCCGAAATCCATGCACGAGGTTGAATCATTGGTGGAAGCGATGGGATCTAGGAAAAATGGTGGTGTTGCCATCCAGGCATGGTGGTGGCGGGCGAGGTCAAATCAATGTGTACAACGTCGATTCAATGGTGCTTTGCACGACAACAACAGCATCGACAGGGCGCATGATGACATCGTGCGGTAAGTGTCATAGCAATTTGTTACGCTACCGCCTGGAGCTCAGGCGCTCGAATTGCCGGAAGGATCCAGGCTAGACAAGCTCTGGCTTCGCCAGGTGGCCAACCAAACAAGCCACCCTCGACGGTATGACGTTATCTAGGTGTTCCTATTTTAACTCATCTAAAAAGGTAAAAAGACACAATGCGTTTATGATGATGGTTATGGTTTCAAGGTTCTCAATGGTGTAGCCTCTCCCTCCCTTCCCCCCTCTCTCTCTCTTCTTTGGTGCTGGCATAGTTTCTCCTATCGGTGAGCTCTCCCTCCCCTCCCCCTTCGCTCCTCCTCCCCTCCCTATCTTCTCTGATGTTGGTACAGCTCCACACCCCTCCGTCTCTCCCCACCTCCCCTCCCTGTAACCCCCATCATCTAACCCAATATTCAGTGCGTCACCTCGCCGTGCCTCTGTCCATAGCTGCCCACTAGCCTCTACTACTGCCCACCAACAGACCACTGCCTCCCCAACCTCCCTCTACATACGGGGGGGGGGGTATAGTAAACCCATCGCCAGTGGTGGCACCCCTTTGTCTACGCAAGAATGAGAGTGAGCGCGATGGAGCAGCGGCCAAGAGAGACATAGCAAGAGAGAGGATGCTATACCGTTTGAATGGTATGTCGTTTTCTAGTTTTTCTCTAAAAAAGAGTTCTAAAAGTGGCAACATGTAGGATCGAGTATGGCGACTCAGATGGGGGTGAATGACTCTATCAAAATCTTTCCACAAATATTGTCAACAACATACAGTAAAAAACTAAATTCATACTTTATCAAAGCCCTGAGCTAAGAAATGCAAAATCTCAAAAATTCAAAATCACACCGGCCAGACCTTTGGCTAGAACCAGTAACACCGAACATTGTCAGCAGTCAGACCTCTAACTGAGAGCGGTCAGACCAGAAGCTTCATGGTGGTCAAACCGCTATGAACAGTGTTTAACCCACTGTGAATAGTAAAATCAGGTGAATGAAACAGCAAAATCAGCACTGTTTTAAATCAAAAATCAATGTAACTTTTGATTGGTTGATCCAAATAACTTGAAATTTTGCATAAACCTTCGCTAGAATGCCATGAACCTATTCCAATCAACGATCAAGAAAATTATTGCCCGAAGTTCTGATCTTTTTTGTTCGAAAGAAGGTTGCAACAAAGCCGGGCAAAAGAGGAAAACTTCGATCTGCTCTTGCTCGTGAGTCCTAGATGGTCTAGGTGACCTGGGATATGTTCTCACATATTATAGCAAGCTAGAACACAGTACGAATTCAACCCAAAATACTCACAAGACCAGAACCCGAAAATCACATCTCTTTTGAGAAAACCGAGCAAACTCAAGAATTTCCTCTAGATCATAATTAAATAGATAGAATCTTATCTCTATGAGACATCTCTGCCTCTTATACATCCTTGGCACCAGAAAAGCTCAAGAGAAGAGAAATCCAAATAAAAAAGACAAGAAAATCAAAAGAATAAGAGGGGATCCATGGCACAACTCACTTAGACAAACTTTACATTTTCATTTCACTTGGAGAGAAATATTTTTACAGTGAATCCATCAAGATAGCAGAGCTCTAAGTTCAGAGCACACACACAAGGCTCTAACACAAAGAAACTCTAACCCTAACACTCAAGTCTCTCACAAGACTCAACTCAACACAAAGGTTATATAGTGGAGGGTACCATCTCACACTTAACCCTTACAACGAGCCACTACTTAGTGGATCATACCACTTACATATGGAAAAAACTTAGTAACCCACACATAAATAGGTTTTACACTCTCACATACTTGCACACTTTTCAAAACATGACTTCCAAAGGCTCTACAAGTCCGATAAGACCCTCAAACCACAAATATGTAACCTAAACCACGCTTAGGCTAGCGCCGCGATTTTATAAACCACTGCTTCACTTGATTTCAGATAATTTCTCAAATTGCCAACTGATGGTCTTTACGACAATGTGATACCCACGCCTTATCGCCAAGATCGTACGCCTGCATCAAGGTTGTCGCCACCTGAAACGTCCAAGTCCCATTGCACACCAACATTACTCCATACTCCGTGATGCCCAATGCTTTGCTGTCAAGACCATACGCCTGCTCCGAGAAATGTCACCATTTGAAACACACAAGTCCATTTGGTACATCACATGCATGGATTGTCTCTTCAGTGCCTTTGTTTTTCTTCTGTGCTTCTTGCCTTGAGATGTTGCTCCACCCGAACTTATGTAACACGCCATAGCCTCAGAACTCATTCCGTAACCTCGGTCTTGCCGCTGCCCACAAGAATCATCAAAGCACATACACACCAAAGAACAGAGCAATCGATCCGAGTACAAATGATATGCATTTTACTCTCCATCAGTAAACCATATGCATGGACACACGTTATGACTCACACATACATAGACTCTCCCATGACTAACACTTATACGCATTTTCGCCGTGACTAACACCCAAAGCCAGACCCAGACAACAACTTGACACAGGGCCGATGTGATTGTGGCACACACGTCGATCAGATCGCCCACAATGTAATAGGTCAAATTGTATTGGCCCAGCGGTCAGGTCGCTTGGCTAGGCCGATGTCGGACCTCGGGTTAGCAAACCCAGATCCTCTGTGATTCCACCGCACTATTCCCTGGATCAGTAGATAGTGCTAACAGATACATTACTGTATATCAAAAACATATCATGCGGAAGCGTAAATAATACAGTAATACTTACTCATGGGCCGGTTAGGCCGAAAATAATAAAATGCTGCAGCGGAAACTTCACACAGGTGGGACCCGCAGGACTTGCCCATAGGCAGCCAACTGGGGTTCGCGACCTAGTCCATGGCCTCTTCATCTTCCAGCTCTGTCGACCCTTTTTAGGCATCGCAGGGCTTGACTTTATTTCCTTTCTGACTGAATGATGGTAATTAAGCAACAGTGAGTACGACGGTACTCAGCAAGCCACCACACAGGATGCAATAATAATAGATGCAAGGCTGTCATAGGAGGCTTGAGGTTTTTTTATTTGCTTAATGCGACATTTGCAATAATCATAAATAAGATTCCTATAACTTGGCATTTTATAAACATGCTTTAAAGAGTTTGAAATGGTGCAATATTTATAGCGGTGTAGGTTCCATCCACCGATTACATGGTTCCATCCACCTATGCTAGCTTTTGATCATTATGCCACTTCCATATTATCAACCACGCTGGAGTACGTCCCTCCAGGAAAAAGCCCAAAATCAGAGTACCTCCCTCTGATAGGTTTTTGTCCCACCCACAAAGGTTTTTGAAATAGAATTAACTCGAGGAAGATTTCCGTGTTCGCCCTTGACCGTGGGCACGGCTATTCGAATAGTTGTATACTCTGCAGAGTCTGTACATCTTTACCCACAAGAGGTAATCATCCCGATGGTTCTACATGATTCCTTAGCCATGCAGATCGAGAGACTACCACGAGGCCTTTACAATACCTCGCTCTCTAGCATCTCACCCCTATGGGGTTGCTTCCATAGGTTGTGCGGGATGTCCACCACAGGTTAGCGCAGTCGGACTCCACTCTCCATATACGTTAGCCTCGGCGACGTCACCTACATCCGATGTCCCATTCCACGTGGGGTTTTTATTACCCACCTACACACGTTCTCCGTGAAATGGCTAGAGAGTCTAGTAAATTATTCACCAAGCCTACGCTTTGCCGGCTTGTGGTTGTACTGTTGTACACGGAGGGGTCATCACAGGATTAAGTCCTTAATTTGTCCGGGCGGTTCATTCCACAAACCACAATCCTTGTGTTACATCCACACCCACCACTCTTACCATCCGCCTGCATGGTATAGCAGATTTTAGAGTTTTGGAGAAGCATAACTTAAGTTATCACAAATAATCACCACGTACATCCCGTGGATGTCCCAAAACCAGCCATATTTAAAGATTGATGATCGGGCCACTAGTGCCCTGGACTTGTCAAGACTAGCATGACATTAATATGACTTATAGCTAGTAAAGTTATTATTAACATCTAGGGTGACAATGGTCAGGTGGTTCGAGTGTCAAGGAAAGGCATAGTAGTTTTTAAGACATCAAATAGGCAGGTAACTACCTTAAGCTTTAACATACATTTGCATAGTAAAGTAAGCATGCAATTTGATAATTTAAAGAAATATAATTTTGCATAAAATGTAGGATCAACATGATCAAAGTGATGACTTGCCTTGCTTGGTGTACCATGGCCTTGATTGCTCTAGGTCAAAGCCAGCTCAGTCAGCGATCTTAATTTCTAGTCTTCGCTTTTACCCGGGTCTTGTATCTGTTCGAATTTGTCGCCTTGTCGAGTCTTCAGATTCTAATACGCGGCAAGGAAAAGAAGACCAAATAAATCCAAACACTTTAAATGCCCAATTAAATTTAAATTATAATTTTATTACAATTTGAGAATAGAAAGATGATTTGGATTAATGTGTTGTAAGCACAGCGGTAGATGAGCTGGGCGAAGGAATGAGGTGGCTGAATAGCTTTACCGTGAGGGAAAATTTTAGAATAGCGAGGGGTCAAAAGGGAAGGTGTATCTTATCGGAGATAGTAAAGAGGAACAGAACCTGGTAATTCTTGGATGCGGAAGCTTTACAGGAGATGAGTATAATTTTAAATATTTAGTGTAACTTCGATATTTTATGTGACAATATTTATCCGAGATTTCAACTGCCCATTTAATGAACCATTATTTTAACAACTTAATTATATGATGGGGTTGGCCATTTTAGTCCGTTTGTTGTTATGAGCAAAGTTAATTATTCTACTTGCTTGACAAACTTATTAGAAATGGCCAATGATTGCAATGTACAGAAAAAAGGTACTATGAATTAATAGGAATTTTCTTAATAAAGCTATTTCTTCCATTGTTAATCATTTTCGACTATTACATTTATATCCCGGGATAGTGATTGGAGATTTGGATGTGAGGGAAGGACTAATGGTGTCTCACTTATTTTTAAGGTTGATTAATTATAAACGAGGAAATTATTAATTTAAATTTTAGCATTTTACAGGTAATTATTGAGGACTTCTCCAATGGTTATTTTAAACGCTAGTGAGAGATAACCTGATTTTAGAGATGAGCAATTTATGATCGATATTTTATGTGGCCTCCTGATGATTTTCGGGAGATAACTTTAATAAGCAGAGTAGTTTCACCTTCTTACTATTGAAAAAGTTATATTCGGTGATATGTTCATTCAAATTAATTACGCTCGTTGCCATTGTTTTATTTGCCATGGATTTAGACAAGATGAGATGGCAACTAGGTCTTTTAGCCATGATAGTATTATTATTATTAGGTTGTTAACTTCATGTCAATTTCGTAGTAATAGGAAGATAGTTCATGTTATAGGTTCACTTTAATTAACCTTAACTTATTAATCTTAATTGGCACACAATTGACCCATGCTTAGTTTTAGTTCAATTGCAATAATCTTTTTCATTATGAATTTATAAGTAATTCCCTATTTTTATTTCCCATTCACCCTGTGTCTTTACATGCAACTAATCAAACTTAAACTTTTAATTTCATTTCATAATCCCTTTTAGTTAAATCTCACAATTAAATTGTATTCCCATTTTTATTTACAATTCATATGTTAAGATCGCTTCTAGAAATGAATTGAGAGAGGATGCCAGTGACATGCATTTACTAGGTGCTACCCTTTTAGTGGGGCCCACATGTCATACACTTGGACCGAGAGGAAGAAGCTGCTCGGCTAATAGAAACAGAGCAGAGGGCAGCAAAGGCGAAACAGGGGAGGCTGGGGTGGCGCCGAAGCCAGGCGGCGTCGCCGGCGGGGAGTGGCCGGGGAGGCGACGGCGACTGGCGAAATGGGTTCCCCCGGTGATGAGGGAGCTCGGGGAGGTGGTCGCTTCGGCCGTGGTGGCGCCAAGGCGGCGGGCGGTGGCGTTAGGCGGCCGGTGGTGAGGGGGAACGCGGCGCCGGCGGCTGGAGGAGAGGGGGAAAGAAGGGAGGTGCGCGTAGGCATGAGTGAGGCACGGGAAGCTCACCGGAATGGTTGAGGTAGCCGGAGGGGTGCCATGTCGGGCTGGCGACGTGTGCATGCGGTGGTGCGCCGGATCGCCGTGGCGGGGTCGTGGCGGTGGAGGAGAGCGCAGGCCGGCGGTGGGGAAGGCCTCGGGGCACCAAGGTGCTGCTCCCACCGAGCGGAATCGGCCCGGGGCCGACTGGGGTGGAGGCGGTGGCAGGAATGGCGCCGGCCGGCCGGAATGGGGAAAAAGGGTTGGCGCAGCGAGCTCGGGCGGTGGCGTTGCAATCAACCGCGTAGGGAGGCCGGAGACGACCCGAGGCTTGATGTGACGCGGTCGATTGGTGGAGGGGGGGGGGGGTGGCCGGAGCGGCGAAATCGGCGTGAGGTGGCGGTGGCTGGCGCAAGCTCGGGAGCAGCTCGAGCGAACTCAATTGGGGAATGGAGGAGGAGCTCGGGCTCTTTATAGGTGAGCGCTCGCGCGAGGCAGTGAAGCCGGAGCATGGGCAACGCGTACGTCGGCATGGGCTATGCGTACTTCGGCATGGCGAGGAGTGTACCGCGGCATGGGCGCGACGTGCGCTGGTATGGGCGGCAGCATGGCTAGGTGTACCCTGGGTATGGCGGTGTGTCCGGCGGCATGGCGAGGCGTACGTCGGCATGGGCGTCGGCGAAACCAGGGGCTGGCGAAACCGGGGGCGGCGCGAGCGGAACTAGGGGCGGAGAGCGGCGCGGGCTGGCGGCTTGGTTCGGAGAGTGGCGCGGACGGGGTGCCGGTGCGGGCGGTGAATCGGAGGAACAGGGAAGGGAGGTAGGAGACGGACGCCGACCGGGCCAGGAGAAAGGAGAGAGCGGGCTGGGCGGAAAAAAAAGAATTGGGCCGGAGGCCAGAGAAGGAAGAGGCCGGCCCAAGAGAAATTTTGATATTTTAACAATTTCAGAATGTGACTTTGTGATTAGATTTTGAGTTTAAACGTTTGGTTCAATTTTTTGGATATCAACAATTTAATTTTAAGATTGTTGCGCTTTGGAGAATTAAATCTTAATTTTTTTTCTAATTTGAATTTTGGATATGCTAATTGAATGGAAAGGATTTCATATTGATTGCCATTTCCTAATCTCGGTTTTGAATCTCCAGATTTCGATTTAAATTTGGGATTAAGACTTCCAAGTAAATTTGGATTTTCTCAGTTTGATTTTTATTAATCGGGCATTTTGGCAAGACATCAAATCGAGACATTTGAAATACGCCAAAAAAAACTTTTGAGAACACAGGAAAAACGATTAAAAGATTTTCATCATTTTCGTAATTACACTAGCTCCCTTTTTGGGATGTCACAGCCGATCTGACTGGGATTCTAAAACAACACAGTCGAAATTTAAATTCATAAAAATCAAACTCAAACAATGAAAGTGAGACACTATCAATAACAAATACTTTTCACTCATATGACGTTACACATCGTGAGTTCATTACGTTGGATGGAACATTTAGTGGTAGTACTCCAGCTACTAGGATCCATTTCCCCTTGGCACGGGGAGGCACACACAAGTGGGTGGTAGCTAGGAGAGAGCACGCAAGCTACACAACTAGGTAGTGGGCGTGCTGCAAGCGTCCATGGTTCTTTCCTTTTCCGAGAATATTTGGACAAAAGTGTGTGCAGTGGTGGCGATGGCGACGGGATATACACATACCCCTCGTTCGTGCCCGCGCGCGGAAATGGCTCGTCGGAGACCTCGCAATCGGTGCACACACGAACAGTGCGCACGCGAGCGACCGCCTGATCATCCGGATTTGACCCGCGGTTTCGCCGACGTGCTCGGTGAGACGCTGAGAGGAGGTCGTTGTGATGTGCAGGGACGACGTCCGTGTTAGGAAGGCGATCGTCCATTGGTCAACGATGGAGGAGAGAGCGTTTCTGTTTCCTCCTAGTGCTCGCGATCGAGTGACATGAGGATTATTTCATACTTGGGAGTAGGGTCTGGGGGATGAGACTATGAGACAAAGCGAGGGAGAAAACGATAGGGAAAGAGAAATGAGAAATTGAACCATAGCGATTCAGCGCCATGGGAAGCGAAAAGAACAACAAAAAATTTTTGTGCTGCCTATTTCAAGCGAAATGCCATTCAAGTATGAGCATTGTTTCTAGCAAATTTTGTATGTTGTATTTGAATGCAATGTTATTTTTACACCGTATGTCACCCGCTTCATGTGTAGTTGTGAACCCAGAGCCCGTTTGAAATACAAGAATTTCATAAGAAACACTTCAAATATTCAATTTCTATGTAAAATGGAAAAATTCCCATATTACACAAATCAAGCCTAAAGCGAAAGAACGGTGCGGTGCTATTCACCTCTACCCATACCATTCAACGGTAAATGTTATGAATCCCAACCAATTGCAGACACTAATCGCTAGGTCAAAGTCAACACAGACGCACAATCCCAACCACTGCAGCACTAATCGCGAGGTCAAAGTCAACACAAGAGGAGACACCAACTTTGTTTCCTTTTTCTATCGATCAGAAAAACAAAGCAAAGAATCATATGCATAAAGCGTGTACCCCGATATAAAGAGTGCAGAAAACAACACACTGTTCCGATAACGAGCTCGTGGCACGGTGGCAGCATCGGTTGACCTGCTACAGGCTACAGCTGCTTGTTAATTTGGTCATGATAGGATCAGATACAGCTTGTTATGAAACCGATAAGATAAAACACAAAACAATAAAGAATGATGAAGAATATGAGATAGAGATTTAACATAAAAGCTCATTTCGAGGGAAAAATTATGGACACACAATCGATAAAATTACTATATAAAGAGAAGTTACGAACACGAAAAACTTAGGTGTATATTAACCATATGACTAAACGAATACATATATAGGTTAGGGATCAGGGTCCCTAACAAAGAAAGGAATAGAGTCATAATCAGAAATGAAACTAGAACAATAGTAATATTATCGAAGACGGGAACAACATCCCGATTGGAGTCTCAGAAGATAAGGGTGCAGAGTTATGGTCAGAAACGTCTCAAGTAGTCATGTCTAACTCCAGTCAATGCATGCACTTTAGAGCACCACGTCTGATGTGGGTCAGTGCAGAATTCATTACAGACTCGAAGATGATCCTAATCATAACTTCCAATCAGTTCGCATTGTTTCCTAATCGAACTCATCAAGCGGTTGAAACCAACAACAGTTTGAACCAATTAGATTCAGATCACAAAATACAGCAGTCAGGTTTGTAGTTTTCCTATGATCCAATGCAATAGCTATGCGAAGACGATGATATGACAGTGTCGGATCAAGGATTTTCAGGACGAGTGTTCAGAGTTACAAAAATTTTATTTAATGTAAAACATTAAGGTTCACGATAGCAAAAATATAAAATACAAATTGTTCTTACTAGAGACAATATCTGAAATAATTTAGAGAGATTACAAAATAATTAAGAAAATTGCAATCTAACTCAACGTTCCTTCATAGCTTGGAAGCGAGATATGATGTCATTATTCTTAACTTGCACAAAAATTCTTACTCAAGAAATATTACCAAGCAATCATTTAAGTATGTCTCTCCTATCCTATTCCTTAGCTTATTCTTCACATGATTTATCGAACAAAATTCTCTTTCAACACTCACAGTTGCCACAGGAAGAATCAATACCAATTTGAGAAGCTTGTAAATAAGTTTATAATTGAGGTTTTTCTTTGTTTCAACAGGCATTATGGAAAGCTCAGCAAGATTTTTCACTTCTCTGAAGCTTTCATCTCTACGCATATCAGCAATGAAGTGTGTAAGTTGAAAGGAAAGATGCATCATTGTTGTGCTTGAGAAATTCTTAGAATATAATTGAGAAATCTTAATCAAGTTGTCATTGTCATATGCAATGAATGAATCAACAGGATTGAATGATGACATAGAAACAAATTTTGCGTTTACCTTGTCAAACTTGTCACTAAGCTCTCGAAGTTCCCTATCAATGATACTTAAAAATATGTCAACATGGAAATGATGGAGATTCTTGACTTCTTTGAAAAACCTTTTGGATCTTGCAACTAGCTTATACAAACCATCTATTTTAGCAACTTTGATGACATGCTTCACACAAAAAGAAGTGACATATTTAAGAAAAGATTCCTATCCATCATCCTCCTGCAGTAACTGCAATGGAGTCTTTATCAAATAAATGAGATCAATAGCATTGACAATATTTTGATCCTTTTTCTTTTTTGAATGCTCTAGTCTACATTTCAAAAATCATGATTCACCTGTTACAAATCAACATAACATTGACAGATTTGTGAATCGGGGATTTCAGAATTGGGAATCAAGAATGAAATTCACCTATATGGTTGCCGATGCCCAATGCTCAATTATTGCCTATTGTTTTCGCACCACTCCTTGTCCCGCCGGATGCCACCGCCCTGACCCATCAGTTGATGCTCACTGCGGACACAGGGCTGCCCTGCCGCACGCCGCTCCTTGCACCACTGCCTGTGCCGGTGGCTGCTCGGCGCTCATCCATTGCCTCGCTCCCTGCTGGCTTGCGCTTGCCCCATCCATCATTGTAGGCTACATTGCTGTCACAAAGAGCGAGAGGGGTCATACAGAGAGAGTTAGTATGTGTTTGGTTCATGGGACCATGGGGGATGGGATGAGGCGGTCCTCATTCCAGAGCTGTTTGGTTCAGAGTCAGCTGGGATGGGGGATATCCCTCTAGGGAATATTCTGTGGATATGCTCTCAAATTGGGGATGCACCTATCCCCAAAAATGAGGGGATGGTGAGGATGAAGTGGGACGAGTGGTGATGTGTAGACCCCGTATGTCGATTGTCATCCTAAACCTTTTGTCCCTAAACCAAACAGAAAACAGGACCGTCCCGTCCGTCCCGTCCCTAAAAAATGGGTTGGATCCATCCCGTCCCACCATGACTCTGAACCAAACACACCCTTAGAGAGAACTAGGGCGTGGAGACAGTGGTGTCGTAGACACATGGGGCGTGGTGATTGCTGGATGCTTGTGCCTTGGACGATCGGGTTGTGCCTTGCCAGTTGGGCTGTGTGGGGATAGAGAAAGATTGGGATAGGGAGTGGGTGGGACAGGTTGAAATCGATTTGAAGGATGAAATACGATATTTTTAAGCCCACTAGTATATACATCTAAAATATCTGATATATACTAGTTGTTTGCAAAAAAAAAAAGGATTTATATCTGTACGCCCATGTCCCTTACTAGATCAGCCCCTAATATCTGAGCAAGCCGCTCCGCCCCCGCCGGCCAGATCATCACGTACGGGCGCTGCTCGGCGGCGGTGTTCGTCGCACGCTTTTCGAACAGCGCCGGCCACATGCGGTGGATGATAGCTCTGGTTATCTAATAAGCTTTGGCGCTGCATCTGCACGCATGGTTGTGCCTAAAATATTGCGCGGACGGTTCTCCCACTTCGTTTTGTCTCGTGCATGCATAGCTGTGCATGTGCGTGCGTTGGTCCTCTGTTCTGTTCTGCAATTGCAGGAACAGGAGACCTGCATCACTGCATGGCTCTGTGGCTGGCTCGTGTGGATAAGAAAGAGCTGGCATGGGCAGGAGAATGAAACGAATAGCCGCTTCCTTTTTCTTTCTTTTGGAGAGAACATTGGCTGCTCTCTGATAGGAATATAGGATACGATAGCACATTGTGATCATCGTTTCTCAGAGGCTGGGCTGCAATGGGCTCCACCTTGGGCTGTGCCTTCGGCTCATAACTTTGGGCCGTTTAGTCCAATGTTATTCGCGTAACGGGCCGGAGGGGTCTATCTAAGCTTTATAGGCTTCTTAAGAACGGCCCTTTGTTATTGCTCTATTGTGGGCTCGAAAAACACGGCCTTTTTCTTAGCTACGCGACGCGGTTACGCTGCGGTTTGCGGGTGAGGCCGCTTGAGGCCGGATGGAGGCGCAGCGGGTTGAGCCCGTGTGGGCGAGGCCTCTCCCGGCTCCCCAAGGAATTTTTTAAAATAAAATACTTTTTATAAATATTATAAAAATATACCACCATTCTAAAAAATTACAGAAATAATCTTTGATAGAGACTCTATCACAATTTCAATTGATGATAGAAACTTTATCTTCGAACGGATAGACGACAGAGTGCCACATCGGCACCATGCATTTTGTTGCCATTTTAATTGGTGACAGAGAGACCGATCATCAATTGAAATGGCAGAGGTCTCTGCACCCTCTGTTGACCAATTGGTGATAGAGACTCTATCACAAATTCATTTGGTGATAGACTCTTTGTCGCCAATCCAATAGGCAATAGAGTTTTTATCGCCGATTGAAATGGTGACAGAGTCTTTATCGCCAAAGAGTCTTTGTCACTATTTCAATTGGTGACAGAGAATTGCACACATTTGGCGTTAGAGATTTGTCGCTATTTGAAATAGCGATAGTAGATTATTTCTATAATATTTGAGTGGTGGTATATTTATGCAATAATAATAAAAAATATATTATTTCTTTTAAAAAATCGCTTCCTAGGCTCGGCGGCCCTTTTGCTCCTGGCGCACGTGCCTCCACGATTTTTTTACACACCGTGGCCCATCGCCCATATTGATCTGAGCGACTGGGCCGGTGGCTTCTCAGCGCGGCTGCTTGCTGCTCGGCCGCTGAGCTGAGGGCCGGCCTGGTGGCCATCGGAGGCGTGGCGTTTTGCACGAGGCACTCAAGGCGACAGCCCCGGCGAGGCGCGCGCCCTCGCCAGCGCCAGATCCCACGGACGGAGCGCATTGCCTTTGGTGAGTAGATGTATATAGTACGCCCGGTTTGTCCTTTCGCTGTGTGTTTTAGGTTTCGAGCGGGAGGGCGCCGCTGGTCGGGTGGGTGCCTCGCCGCTGTCGTCCATGCCACAGGTATTTTGCATCTAGGGCCAGTGTTGGCGAGGGCTGACGAACGCTGTACCTGTTAGATTAATTGGGCTTGGTCCATTATTAATTTAGCAATTAATCAAATGAAATTCCTAGGCCACATGGAAAAACTGTTTAGTCCCATATGGAGAGTTGAATGGGAGTTACACAACTTTAAAAGGTGGAATGTGGTAACCCCCTTGTGGAATTGGAAAGAGCCAATACACGCGCGCGCTCGCTCGCTCGCCACGCCGAGCCGTGCGTGTGCGTGTGCGTGTGCGTCGGGTGCGGGCGCGTTTTTCTTTATCTATTCGAAAATCGAAATGCACCGACTCGCAGTAAATAGTATTAACGAATGGCTGGCAGTAACGGTGCAGTTACTAGTGGATTATGGCTGCGGTTACTTTCGAGTAATGGCTGCAGTTACTGGTCTCTTCGTTTTTGCTGTTACAAAAGAGGGCTCTCAAAAGAATAGTACTCGGTCTCTGTTTTTTGTCGCTGCTCTCTGCAATCTCCGGTCCAAAACCTTGCGCGCACAAGTTTCTGGGCGAGTAGGCCTCCGGAACTTCGTCCGTTTGTGTACCTGCACGGGTAGGCGGGCGATCAAGTTTTTGGGGAGCGCATCGGTGCGACTACCCAATCTGCGACGTCTACTTCCTGGTGGTGAATCGTTCGCAGGATTGCACTGCGAACATCTTCCTGCATCAAGCTTCGTCCTGCATCACGCCTTGATCGACTACATCGAATAGGCCATCATGTCGACTGATGGTAACGGCGCCTCCGGTGTCTCCGACACTGGCCCCGCCCGAGAGTATAAATTGAAAACTTTTCTGGTGTATTTGTTTCTGTGCGCTATGAATATGTTAATAGATGTTTCTGTTAGCTTGTTCATTAGCGAATATGAATACATCGTTGATAGATCACTCATGCATGTTTATGTCATGTTTTATATGCTGAATTTCTGGATTAAAATATGCCGAAAATTGACTAGATTTCCAACAATCCAAAAACTTGATAGGTCTTTTTCGGTAGTTGGCTTTGCTGCGTCGCTTAAACCACACCCTCCGTTTGATGGTTCAAATTTTAAGAGATGGCGTGCATGCGCAATCCTGTGGTTTACTGCCATGGAATATTTTCATGTTGCACAGGGCAAGCCCGCTGAGCCTCTGTCTGATGAGGATGAACGCAAGTTCAATGCAGCGGATAACTTGTTCCGAGGTGCACTTGTCAACATACTGGCGGATAACATTGTGGATGTGTACATGCATTTGCCTACGGCAAAGAGATGTGGAATACACTTGAGGCCAAGTTCAGAGTTTCCGATGCTGGTAGTGAGCTGTATGTCATGGAGCAGTTCTATGACTACAAGATGGTCGATGACCATTCTGTAGTAGAGCAAGCTCATGAGATTCAGACGCTGGCAAAGGAGCTTGAGAACAATAAGTGCGAGTTACCGAACAAGTTTGTGGCTGGCGGTATTATCGCCAAGTTACCACCTTCTTGGTCGGATTTTGCTACCTCTCTAAAGCACAAGAGGCGGGAGTTCAGGTGTTCCGATCTCATTGGCACTCTTGGTGTTGAAGAGAAGCGAGGGCAAAAGATACTCGTGGCAAGAAAGTTCTCACGAGGAGGTTCTAGCGCCAATTTGGTGCAGAAGAAGAATCCTCAGGCTTTCCACAACAAGAAGAAAAATAAGCCTTTTGTCAAGCCCAAGGCTACTACTGAATTTAAGAAGAAAGGCAAAGGAAAGGGCGGCTGCTTTGTGTGCGGTGATTCTGGCCATTGTGCTAAGGATTGTCCAGACCGCAAGGATAAGCAGAAGAAGTCTGCCAACATGGTTATTAGTGATGCTGGAGGAACATCGAGTGCGGTAATTATTTACCTACGCTTCTTTCGTTTGTCAATCACCCGAGTGGTGGGTTGACACGGTGCTAATATTCATGTGTGTGCTGATATTTCCTTGTTTTCATCTTATCAGGTCGGTCGAGGTTGGTCCTTGTTGATGGGGAACGGATCGCATACAGCTGTTCATGGTGTTGGTACGGTCGATCTAAAGTTTACTTGGGAAAGACCGTGCGGTGAAGAACGTGCAGCATGTCCCTCCATAAAGAAAAATCTGTCACGGATCTCTCTGTGTAGAGATGGTTTTAGGCTTGCATTTGAGTCCAATAAATGTGTCGTGTCTAAGTATGGAATATTTGTTGGTAAAGGCTATGAGAGCGGAGGCTTGTTCCGTTTTTCTTTGATGGATTCCTATAATAAATTTGTGAACCATGTGTGTAACTATGATGATGAATCTAATGTTTGGCATTCACGACTTTGTCATGTTAATTTTGGGTGTTTGACACGCTTAGCTAATATGAGTTTAATCCCGAAATTCACTTTGGTCGAAGGTTCTAAGTGCCATGCGTGTGTTCAATCGAAACAACCTCGCAAGCCTCACAAGGCAGCAAAAGAGGCAAGGAATTTGGCACCGTTAGAACTCATTCATTCTGATTTGTGCGAGATGAATGGCGTGCTGACTAAAGGTGGAAAGAAATATTTCATGACGCTTATAGATGATTGCACTAGATTTTGCTATGTGTACTTATTGAAAACAAAAGATGAAGCGTTGAATTACTTTAAAATCTATAAAGCTGAGGTAGAAAACCAACTTGAGAGGAAAATCAAGCGGGTAAGGTCTGATCGTGAGGGAGTGTATTTTTCACATGAGTTTACTTTATTCTGCGAGGAACATGGAATTATTCATGAGAGGACGCCTCCCTATTCTCCCGAATCAAACGGGGTTGCCGAAAGAAAGAACCGCACTCTAACTGATTTAGTTAACGCTATATTAGACACCGCGGGACTTTCTAAGGAATGGTGGGGTGAGGCTATATTGATCGCGTGTCATGTCCTGAATAGGGTTCCTACAAAGAACAAAGAAGTAACACCATTTGAGGAATGAGAAAAGAAGAAGTTGACTCTCTCATACTTGCGCACCTGGGGATGTTTGGCCAAAGTTAACATGTCAATTGTCAAGAAGGGCAAACTTGGATCAAAAACCGTAGATTGTGTACTTCTTGGTTATGCTATGCACAACGTGGGTTATAGGTTCTTAATTATAAAAACTGGAGTACCTGACATGCGTGTTGGTACAATCATAGAGTCCAGAGATGCTACATTTTTTGAGAATGAATTTCCTATGAAATGTGATGTACCTAGCTCATCTAGTCAAGAACCTATAATTTCCCTTGATTCTTTTATACCGATAGAACATGTTGAGGAAACGCCTATGGAAAATCCTGAGGAGGATAACGATGAAGTTACTCGAAAGAGTAAGAGACAGAGGATTGCAAAGTCTTTTGGTGATGATTTCATTGTATACCTCGTGGATGACACTCCAAGAACCATTGAAGAGGCATATTCTTCTCCCGACGACTATTGGAAGGAAGCGATGCAGAGTGAGATGGATTCTATTATGTCTAATGGAACTTGGGAGGTCGTTGACCGTCCTTATGGGTGTAAACCTGTAGGATGTAAATGGGTTTTCAAGAAAAAGCTTAGGCCTGATGGTACAATTGAAAAGTACAAGGTAAGGCTTGTGGCCAAGGGTTATACCCAGAAAGAAGGCGAGGACTTCTTTGATAGTTATTCACCTGTTGCCCGATTGACCACAATTCGAGTACTACTTGCCCTGGCTGCCTCTCATGGTCTCCTCGTTCATCAAATGGACGTTAAGACAGCTTTCCTAAATGGAGAGTTGGAGGAGGAGATTTATATGCATCAGCCAGACGGGTTTGTGGTAGAAGGTCAAGAAGGAAAGGTGTGCAAGTTGTTAAAGTCTTTGTATGGCCTAAAGCAAGCACCTAAGCAATGGCATGAGAAGTTCGACAGAACTTTGACATCTGCTGGCTTTGTTGTGAATGAAGCCGACAGATGTGTGTACTATCGCTATGGTGGGGGAGAAGGAGTGATCTTGTGCTTGTATGTTGATGACATACTGATTTTTGGGACAAACCTCAATATGATTGAGGAGGTCAAGGATTTTCTGTCCAAGAGCTTTGAGATGAAAGATTTGGGAGTGGCTGATGTGATTCTTAACATTAAGCTACTGAGAGGAGGTGATGGTGGGGTTACACTCGTGCAATCCCACTATGTGGAGAAGGTCTTGAGTCGCTTTGGTTATAGTGACTGCAAGCCTGCTTCTACTCCTTATGATCCTAGTGTGTTGTTGAGGAAAAATCGAA
This sequence comes from Dendrocalamus sinicus, assembly GCA_036346575.1. Lineage (NCBI taxonomy): Eukaryota > Viridiplantae > Streptophyta > Magnoliopsida > Poales > Poaceae > Dendrocalamus > Dendrocalamus sinicus. The sequence goes on along the minus strand of CM070657.1, from coordinate 29,005,400 downwards.
GAATAACAAAGGATCAATTGAGATACTCCCAGATCATTGGCTCATTGATGTATTTAGCTAGTGCTACGAGGCTGACATCTCATTTCTTGTGAGCAAGCTAAGCGGTTTGTTTCAAATCCAGGAGATGATCATTGGCGTGCTCTTGAGAGAGTAATGCGCTATCTAAAGGCAACCGTGAGCTATGGAATTCACTATCTTTGGGTACCCAAAGGTACTAGAGGGCTCTGATGATTCAAACCGGATCTCGATGTTGATGAGATAAAAGCCACGAGTAGATATGTGTTCACACTTGGAGGTGGTCTTTGTTTCTGGAAGTCTTACAAGCGCACCATCTTAACGAGGTCAACAATGGAAGCGAGAACTCACAGCATTAGATACCACTCTTTGTTGAGGCTAAGTGGCTTCGTGAACTCCTTATGGATTTGCGGTGGTTGAAAAACCGATACGGCTATCCCGATGAACCGTGATAATCGATCAGTAATTATCAAGGTGAACAGTTCTAAGGACAACATGAAGTCATCCGGGCATGTTAAGAGGCGGTTGAAGTCCGCCGAAAGCTGGAAAACTCCGGAGTGATAGCGCCGACTATGTCCGATACCTAATAATCTGCGAACCAATTTACAAAGGGTTTATCACGTAATGTGATAGATAGTGCATCGAGTGAGATGGGCTCGAGACCCACATGAGTCATACCACGGTGGTAACTTTGTTCTACGTGATCGGAGATCCGTGAAGTAGGATGGTGAAACAAGTCGTTGGTTGATCGGGAGGAGAGACCTTTACGGGGCTCATTTCTTCAATGATGCGCTTCTCTCCTATTCTGTATGGCAGGTTGGTTTTACCTTAATGTGATCCGAGTGGCTTATTTAGAGCGAGAGATGTCGGCCTACAGGACATCTTAGAAGGAACACACCTATATGAGTTCGACTGCTGGTCACGGTCTATGAGATTTGGGTGATCTCTAGATACTCATGAATAGGCATGGAGTATGACTTATATGCTCCAACCAGAGGGGATGCTTTAGGCAGCCTAGTACTAGTAAAGGAATTGGGTAAAGCTTGTTCGCACAAAACTGTCAATTCAAGGCATAGTCCATTGTTCAGTTGTGGATGAGTATAACTCCTTTCCTAGGTGGATGTTCAACTTAACAGTCTCCATCGAAACACTGGTATATCAAACAACAGCACATTTGAGCATTTCTTGTGTGCCTTGAAATTTGGTGGGGATTGTTAGATTAATTGGGCTTGGTCCATTATTAATTTAGCAATTAATCAAATGAAATTCCTAGGCCCACATGGAAAAACTGTTTAGTCCCATATGGAGAGTTGAATGGGAGTTACACCACTTTAAAAGGTGGAACGTGGTAACCCCCTTGTGGAATTGGAGAGAGCCAATACACGCGCGCGCTCGCTCGCTCGCTCGCCTCGCCACGCCGAGCCGTGCCGTGCGTGCGTGTGCGTGTGCGTGTGTGCGTGCGCGCCCAGGCGTGTTGGGTGCGGGCGCGTTTTTCTATATCTATTCGAAAATCGAAATGCACCGACTCGCAGTAAATAGTATTAACGAATGGCTGGCAGTAACAATGCAGTTACTAGTGGATTATGGCTGCGGTTACTTTCGAGTAATGGCTGCAGTTACTGGTCTCTTCGTTTTTGCTGTTACAAAAGAGGGCTCTCCTCTCCATTCAAAAAGGGGATACAAAAGAACAGTACTCGGTCTCTGTTTTTTGTCGCTGCTCTCTGCAATCTCCGGTCCAGAACCTTGCACGCACAATTTTCTGGGCGAGTAGGCCTCCGGAACTTCGTCCGTTTGTGTACCTGCACGGGTAGGCGGGCGATCAAGTTTTTAGGGAGCGCATCGGCGCGACTACCCAATCTTCGACGTCTACTTCCTGGTGGTGAATCGTTCGCGGGATTGCACTGCGAACATCTTCCTGCATCAAGCTTCATCCTGCATCACGCCTTGATCGACTACATCGAATAGGCCATCATGTCGACTGATGGTAACGACGCCTCCGGTGTCTCCGGCACTGGCCCTGCCCGAGGGTATAAATTGAAAACTTTTCTGGTGTATTTGTTTCTCTGCGCTATGAATATGTTAATAGATGTTTCTGTTAGCTTGTTCGTTAGCGAATATGAATACATCGTTGATAGATCACTCATGCATGTTTATGTCATATTTTATATGCTGAATTTTTGGATTAAAATATGCCGAAAATTGACTAGATTTCCAATAGTACCAGTGGGCTATTCGTCAGTAAGATTCCTTGCTAAATCGTAGTGGTGATGCACAATGTGGGTGGGATGAGCGATGTGCTTGCTCGTTATGGAGCATATCAGACGCTGTCAGATTCTACTCTCGGGTCATGTTTTAATATTGTCCAGTAATCCTAGTTCATGTTCTCTCCTCTCCATTTATTGCGCGATCCGAAGAGTAAACCAGATAGGACTAGAGATGACAATCGGACGCGACGGGTACAGATTGTGCTCATCCATACCCGTACCTGCGACCCCGATTTATGCCCACGGGCCACAGGCATACTCGTAAAGGACGACGGGTGAAGAACCTCGTCTATACTCGTCGCCCGTGGGTATGTTCGTTTACCCGCGAACTAAGAGTCACCATCTGAGAGTTGAACTAATGACATGTACATACAAACAACAGCTGTTGCTAAGAAATATAATAGCTATGAGAAAGTTTATAACAATCAATAGCAATTAGAGATATGAAAAAGTTTATAACAATCAATAGTAATTAGAGATATTGCTATGATTGGACCATCTGTCAATCTAGGGTGTGTTTGGTTGCTGGGATGGAGTGGGATGGGATGGGATGGGGATGGGATGAGATGGTTCCACAAAAAAAGTGGAACCATATGGTCCAGCATCTAAGAGGAATATTCTCTAAATTTGCACAGGCTCATCCCACTTTGGGCCATTCCATCCCACCCCATCCCTCAAACCAAACACATGGATAGGTTTGGTCAAAAGAACCATCTCATTCCATTCCACCCCATCCCAGCAACCAAACACACCCCTATATCGTGGGTAAACGGGCGGGGCGGATATATGTGGAGCTTACATATATCTGTACATGTTTACTCTACGGATAGAGTGTTTCTCTATTTCCATATCCGTGGGTAAAAAAAATATCCTATACTCAGCTCTATTAAGATATTTACCTATTGATATACGAATAAACAGGTATAATTGCTATCCCTAGACAGGACTAGGCATGCGTACCAATCTATTTTGAACCACCTACCTTGTACAGTTTCTGTTATTATGTATAGAAAGTGTGCTTTATGTAGCTTGTTGAGCTAGTTATTGGATCCTCATGCAGGGTTTGGATTCTCCGACGTTTTGGGCCTCTTGATGGCATTTGAGGCTATTAATACTGTGGATTATGTATTTGCAAGGTGTTGATAAAGCCCACCTGGTGAATCCACCTTTGATCAAAAGATAGTGTTTTCAGAGCACTCACGACAGAGAACAATCGAACCGACTTGTTTGAAGCAGAGAACACTCGAACTGACTTGTTTGAAGCTGTGCACCTTTGAATATTGTTCTTTACAGATTATAGGAGTAAATATTCACAGGATTATAGGAGTGTCGAGTACCCGTGGGCCATGAACTCAATGCAGGTGCATTTATGGCCTTGAGAGAAGCATGTAGTTGTTAGGCATGCTGTACATGGTAGGAACTACTCATGAGCTTTGTTAGGAAATTAGTTCAACATGAAAAAAAGGCTAGGGAACTCCATCCAGATTATGCATTGGTGCGACTGTTGATTTCAACACCATTTCTTTCAGTTTCACTTGAGCGATCTTCAGTTCTGCTTGACCTCCTGCTTCCTGTTATGTTTGTGCAGGAAGTTCAGAGCAACTTGTGTTGGAAATTGGTCCATAAGTTGAGGCTTATTTCCTTTAAAAAATTTAAAGTATGTATGATTTAGTATTATATTGCTTAGTTAAGTATAGGAAAGATAATTTATAAGGTAGAGTACTTACCACTTCTTAAAATATGTGACATATGGTATGAGGATGGCATGAAGAGGATATTGGCTAAACACACGTGTGCATGTATTCGCGTATTTTCATATGGAAAATCACGTGACTTGCCTCTCCAGACACTTTAAATCAACATTTTGTTTGTTGAATTATATCATCATCTTTCTTCTTTTAACTGGTCATGAGACTGCATAATTATCATTATTTGGTTTAAATTTCAGTAGTTACTGGTGGATTATTTCATTTTAATGGCGTCGGTTACTGGAGAGTAATTCGTACATCTATAAAAGACCTAGAGACGTCTAGGCTTGGCAGACTGAACTCCTCTATTTTCTTTCCCACGTTGTCTTCTTTCTTCCTGGTGAATTGTATTGAGTATTGAGTGACCGAACCTCATTGGTATTTCCTCTCGTCGTGCACGGGAAGGAGGGAGAGCGGCTATCTTTGGGTCATTGTGTCATTGTCGTAGAGAGTACCTACACGGGGCGGTAATATGGTCTCTACACAGCGCAACACATGCGACCGCTCATGCTTTGCTTCATCTACATTCTGCATTGCATCGAACCACTGCTTCCTGTTCTTTCTCAAGCCCAGTAGTAAGTCATTTGTGTGACCAATTGACTTTATTATAATATTTTCTTGTGATTGTCTGAAGTACAATGAGTAGCCTGTTGTTAGGTTCATTTGTTGCATCACTAGTCTTTTACTATATTTGTTTCCTAGTAAAATTTGGAAGTAAAATATTATCCATATTTTCAACATTTTAGAAATCTTATTGTAAACTTTGTTACAATTCAGCAATGACTGGTGTTTTGGATGCAATGAAATCTGAGAGGTTTTCTAGTCGGGACTTTTGTAGATGGAACTAGAGCTAAGTTTTAGCTTATGTCTTTGGGGTTATGGTGAGTTATCCATCCGCAATATCCATTTATGATTAACCAGTACATACAGTTCAAAAATATGAACAATATTGCTCTTGGCTGCATTTGGACCATTATGATAGATCGGTTTTATGATGTGTATATGGACTATAAGTCCATCACATAATTGTGGAATGCACTAGAGCATAAATATACAGAGGTAGAGGCAGTTGCTAGCTTTACATGTATGAGCAATTCTTCGATTTTAGCATGAATGAGACTAAGTTTATAGTTGGATAAGCTCATGACCTCCAATTACTGGTTGGTGAGATTACGCACCTTAGCTGTGTGTTGCCTTCTAAGTTTGTGGCAACTGTTATTGTTACCAACTACTTCCTGATGGGATTTTGCCACTAGCTTGAAGTACAAGAGGGAAGAGATTTCTATTGAGGATCTCATTGCTGCCCTTGATGTGGAAGAAAATGCCATAGCAAAAGATAGACCTAGCACTTCTGATCAGAACAATGCAAATTTTGTAGAGAAAAAGACTGCTATAAAGAAGTACAAATTTAATAAACCAAACAAGACAACCAGCTTTAAAAAGAAGAAAACAAAAAAAAACTTAAGAGACATCACCTGCTTTGTCTGTGGAAAGAAGGTCATATGGCAAAAGGCCGTCACTTCTATAAGAGCAGGGATGGTGAACAATAAAAGAAAAAGACTGTCAATGCGATCATAGGTGAAGTATGGTAATTCTCATATTGTCTTTTCAATATGTTAATCCACTGATTGGTGGGTTGATACTGGTACTAATGTTCACATATGTTCTGATATTTTAATGTTCTTCTTGTCAGGCAGCAAAGGGTTCCTCCATCCTAATGGGAAATAGGTCGCATGTTTCTGCTTTTCGTGTTGGTACGGAGGATCTAAAGTCTACTTCAGAAAAGATTGTCCACTTGAATAACGTCAGCATGTGCCAACAATAAACAAGAACCTCATTAGTAGTTCTTTCCTATGTAAGGATGGTCATAAGTTAGTATTTGAGTCAAATAGAGTTATAATATCTAAGTTTGAGAATTTTGTTGTTAAAGGTTGTAGGACCGAAATGGCAACAGAGGGGGGGGTGAATGTCGATCTTTAAAAATCGCCCCCAACAAGTATCCTCACTTAAGCTTCTTCTCCAATAGCTATGGAAGCTATGAAGATAGAAGATATGCACTACTGGAAGTCACAGATAAAACAGATCCAAAAAGAAGCAGTCATGAAAAATAATTTCAGACCTAGTCTGACTGCAAGCGGTAGTACCTCTTGCCGGAGACATTCGGCCCGTCCGAACGTTTCATCGCTGCCGATCGGACTGGTCCAAACATGGGCGGTAGTACCGCTGAGCCGAGCGGTAGTACCTCTGAGCGGTAGTACCTCTCCAGGAGTGGTAGTACCGCACGAAGAATTTCAGCAAACAGGATTTTCAGAAATATGAGAAATTCGCAAGGATTCTTGAATTCTTGGCTTGGGAAGCTTTGAGGATACCTAGGGAATACTCCCAGAAGAATAAGCCAAGAGCCAAAATCAAGAATCCACTAGAAAATCAAAAGGATTTCAGATTCATGCTCAAAACCGAAAATATTCAGAGAGCTGCGCAAAAACTCAAATTCCCGTTTCATCTTTGATCATTTGGCTATGAAACTTTGAGGATAGGTTAGTAATAGCCTCTGGACCTCTCATGCCAGGTTTCACACCATCTCGTGAAGGGAAATGAAAATAGCACCAAACCCTAGAAAAGCAAATGAAGAACAGAGGAAGTCCCAAACACGAAATCTGAGATTAAACGAAGTTTGCTCTTGGGAAACTTTGATCAAATGATCTTGAGGTATCATCCCAACCTAGAGCAACCCATTTTGGGCCTTTCCAGCAAGAAAGAACTTGAAAATCAAAAAGCTCAGAAATCACTCAAGAGGAGCAAAGAAGAACAGAACAAGAGCACGAACAGAAGAAAACTTCAGATTTCCATTCATTGAATCAAGAGCAAAATACAAAGAGATACGTCCCCATACGCATGGACATTCGAACAAGGAAGATTACAAGCTCATCAATCCATCCTCTCCCTCTCCAACTCAAGAACACAACCCATACATGCTTGAGAGGGGATGAATACACACAGAGAGCTACCACATTGGAGACATCGAAGGAGACACAAAGGGAACACAACTCTGCCTCCACCAACAACTCTCAACCACTAAAGCCTAAAGCCAAAACAAACTCTAAAGTCTATTTTGACTAAAGGAAACCCTAAAATTCCTTCAAGTGTTCAAGTGGGCATGCAGCCCCTCCAACCTATTTATAGCCCACGGCTAATGGGTCTCCACCCCGTTACGTCCGCTAAGTCCAACGGAGCCCGCTCCCGCTTGTGCAGCCTTGCGAAATTCCCGTTTCGCCCCTCCTGCACCTTCCGGGAAGCTTCCGCGCTCCTTGTCTCGCACGCCTCGCAACCACCTCGAGTCCACGTCGTCTTTGACACATCCCGACCGTTCTGACCTCAGCGCCACCTGCACCTAGTCCGGTCCACCGTGTCTCGCCACGACTCCGCCCGATGTCCTGCAGCCACACAGACAAGAAACACATTAAATAGCACAGCTCGATACATGAAAGCGTAAATGGTATAAATGCACCATACTTACACACACTGAAGTCAAAACCTGGCGAATCATTGGAATAAGTATCCTAATGCCATACGACAAAGTCTGACCAAGTCCGACCGAGCCTGTTGCACCATGCAACGTCAAGGTCCAAACCACCCAAACCAAACTCGACTTACCTAAAGCGATGTCAATTACTCATCATAAACATGGGATGACCTCCACATGGTCTCTCAAAAGCTATAAGAGCAGAGGCTTGTTCCACCTAAGTACTTTAGAGTCTTGTTATAATCTGAATGTTACAACTAGTTTAAATAAATGTAAGGCATATTTGGCATCGTTTCTTCTGTCATATTGGTTTTGATAGTATTGTTAGAATGTTCAATTTAGATTTAATTTCAAAATATAAAATTGTTAAATGATCAAAGTGCTAGTCATGTGTGCAAGCAAAACATCCTTAAAACCCATTTAAGGGATTAGAGGACGAAAAGAACTTGGCAACATTAGATCTTGTTTATTTATATTTGTGTGAAATGAATGGATTGTTGACACAAGGAGACAAAAGATATTTTTTTAACTTTTATTGATGATGTGATATGCTATTACTATGTGTATTTGCTAAAAACTAAGGATGGAGCTTTAAATTACTTTAAGATTTATAAAGTCGAGGTTGAGAACCAATTAAAGAAGAAAATAAAAAGACTGAGGTCTGATTGTGGAGGAGAGTACATCTCTTATGAATTTTTCCAATTTTATTCTGAGCATGGAATAGTCCATGAATTTACACCACCACATCCACCCCAATCAAACGAGTTAAGGCATAGTGGGGGAAGTTATATTGATAGCAACTTTCACTCTAAACAAAGTAACCACAAAAAATAGTGAGATTACTCCATATAAGGGATAGAAGAAGAGAAAACCTAATGTCAATTTTCTATGAATTTGGGGGTATTTGGCAAAGGTCAATATACTATTGCAAAAAAAAAGATAAAGCTTGGCAAAGGCGGAAGGACTCCATCAAACCTAGCTGTACGTACAACAAGCCGGAGCTCCTACACAAGTCATACTCTCATGTACTCTCCACTTGCGTGATTGTGCACATGGACCATTCAAACTTTATGTCTGAGTACTTCTTCAAGGAGAGGGTGGTGCAGGTGTGGTGTTGGGAGATTAGGGGGTTCAGGGTTGTGGGTAATTTCGCCACCTTGGATATTGCAAACAAAACCTAGATTTTAGATGTTGACATGCTGAAGGGTGGGAAGGATTCATCGGTAGAGTCATCGGATTACCAATGATATGGACGAAGTGCAAGTCGGGATGTTGGGTAGACGCTGCGGGCACTACAGCTAGGAGGGCCACATAGTCAGACCGGCATGGTTTGTGATACCACTTCTTCAAATGTGCAAAGTAGGACCAATATTGGAAATCAATGTACATTGCCATCCGTATTTCGTTAGTTCACACATTTGATGTACGTAGTGCTATAGCACCTGTATTTTACATTGCTTGTAATGTTTATGTAACTGTTGTTGTACTATCCCATTTTAATTTGATGTACGTAGTGCCGTAGCACATTTATTGTATGTTGCACGTACTGTTTATGCAACTATTGTGGCAATATCCCTTTTTCATCACTTTTGAAAGTAGTGTCCTAGACGCCTAGTATTGTTTTGTTTGTTTTCTTACAAGTTAGATTTACTCCAACTTTACTTTCGTTGTTTTATTTGCACGTATGTGCTAACTTGAAGTTGTTTTCAGGTATGGCTCATGACCCTCACGGATCGGAGTGGCCTTTCGGCCTCCAGGAGGAGTGCATCGACTTGGGTACATCATGTGTCGTGTTGTGTCTCACATCCTGCGGGCGGGTGCGACACAACTGAGTTGGGGGTGATCCGCATCTCAGTGGCAGTACCTTCTTGCCATACGTACATTTTGTATTGACCTTTATTTTCTTTGTAGGCACAGCGCTACCAGTCTACTACCTCTCGCCGGGATGGTGTAAACCACGGACAAGGATGAGCCAGCACCACCTGTCATCAGTGATGATGGAGACATCCACAAGTGGCCATGGCGCTTCTCGTTCAACCACTCCCTATTGACAGCTCTCATGGACCAGTGGCGGACAGAGACTCACACTTTCCATCTGCCATTAGGGGAGATGGCCCCTACTCTACAAGATGTCTTCCTACTGCTTGGCCTCCCTATTACGGGAGGTGCTGCCTTCGTGCAGGAGGGCCCGACGGACTGGCACGTCGACCTTCAAGCTAGGTTCGATGGAGTCCTTCCACCTTCGACCATAGCCAAGTACTACATCATCTCGGAGGCACAGAGGCACAGCCTGCCCTTGCGATGGCTGTCGTGGTTCTGGATAAGTGTTCGACACCCTACCCGTTGGGAGCGTTGTGCTCTCCTTTCTATACTATGGTCTTAATAAATTTTTGCTTGTACTCAGGTTGAGCGGATGGACCATGACGCCGATGAGCACCAGGTATCATGCCACCTTGAGGTCTACTTGTTTTGGCTGTTTTGTTGGGTGCTATTCACCAGCAGGCATGGCAACACCGTTGATGCATGCCTCGTCGCGTATGCTAGGGCCATCACCAATGGGCAGGCCCCCAGATCAGCTGGGCTTTGGCCGCACTTGCTGCCACCTATCGTGGCTTGTGCAACACATGCTGTAGGTCGAGGTTGAACTCCATCCTCATGAGGTGTCCATTACTACTGTAGCTGTGGTCGTTCGAGCGCTTCAGCTTTAGATGGCCCTTGTTGGATGACAACGCTCCCTACAACCACGAGATGTACCATGTGGGCGAGGTGGATCGACCGACTATGGGCTCCCTTTGGTGCAGGCGACAGGTGCATACTCTGTCTTGTGAATAATTTCGTCATATAACCAATCATCGTATGTAACAGCTTATGATGCTTGCAGGTACAATTTGCGCACGTGCAGGTGACACGGGCGTACGAGCCATTCGTGGAGCAATTCAACTACCTCATGGAGGACAACGTGTGCTAGGAGCCATACTCCCCTCAGGAGTTACAAGCCCGCACTCCTTACAACCTGTACATGTTGTGCTGGTGCGACCAGGACTACTGGCTAACTCACAGGGCACTTGTGTTTGATGTCTTCATCAAGGAGTATGCGCCGCATCGGGTGATGCGCCAGTTCGGCCTACGGTAGGTGGTTCTAGTACCAGTCGGGTGGCCTGTGCCCAACAACGTGCACGGGTGAGTAGTCAGCACAGATGTCCCTCATTTTACTACTGTCTCGTACCCACAACTTCTAACTACATGTTGCATCTTGCAGGCACAGTAGGAAGGGAGTCAAGAACAACACAGACTGGGGGAGGAAGATGGATACGTGAATAAGTCTGTGGGAGGCCGCGTTGCAGGACTGTGTGCAGGAGGACACACCCTACGACCACAACATCTATGAGGACTACCTTCGTTGGTACTATCCTTGGACACGTACCAGGCTGGTACTTACTGTCGACCTAGCATCGACCAACACGTACCCTGAGTACTTCACGCAGGACGTGCACCGCGCGGTACGTTACTTCGTATTTTGAAAACTTCGTTTGTGCCAACCCCATTACAGGTTTCACCTTGTCATGTTTTCGTTGTAGGTGGGCATCGGTGCTGAGATTGAGAGGGACTCCCACTCCTTGTTTCAAAGGATGACCGACGATGTCGAGGTCACATACAAGGAGGCAGCCCAGGCTTTCCATCGTGTGGCAGCTCATGCCACACATATTCTTTCCCAGCTGTCGTGCACCAGGCTCCCAGAGGTTGACATGTGGACGCTTGGTCGACAGTCAGTACGTCCATCGGTGCCATCCCGTCCAGTAGCACAGCAGGCTGGAGGGTTAGCGTGGCCACGGGCAGCATGACCTGATGAGGCGGGAGGCTGGCCAGGCCACGATCGACACCACACCGTCCCTCTGTTAGTACAAAGACCCATGCAAATTCTTCAAGTCTAAGCAGTGACTTGGCCTGGGCATGCATTATTGGGGTTGCATGAACTACTCATCTGACTATCCCGACCACCGTTGGGACACGAGCAGCTATCGGCAGCTAGTAAGGACCAGTTACAGTGTGTTTTACTACTATTTGTTTTTCAAAGTATGCACTAACAACCTCTCCCGTATACCCGTAGAGCCTAGAACCACTATGTGGCTACTATAAGTGGATCAACCTAGAGATCCACCTATATGACCAGTGGACTATCGACTTCGAGGAGTGGAATGTCAAAAGGACCTATGAGATCCAGAAAGAGAAGCACCGCAACGACGAGCAAACCGAGCGTATATGTCAGGAAATGGAAACTCATCTCAACGTGTGCACACGCAAGGAGCACGAGGCTCACAAGATGGAGCATGAGAAAAAGAGAGAAATGACAGCAAAGGTCGAAGAGGCCACCGAAAGTTCAACTTTGAGCTTGCAAGGATGAGAAAATGGCCCCAGTCCACCCAGTAGGTTGGGTCATTCCAAACTAGTCCCTTGAAGGTCCAATTTATTTCTATTCCAAAAAGACACATATGTACCATAGGAGTACTTCAGTTTATTGCATCGTGCATGATGTAACCAAACCCTGTGTGATGTATTATTCCCAAATGTATTATAAAGTCTATTTTAATTTGCAACATCAACTATCGTCATCTTTTCGCATTCAATTCTTCGCATAGCAAGGTATCCAACAACATGAAAAAAGATGAGTTCTTGAAGTATGCATGAAATACCTACGCATCTTTCATCAGTGGTACTGTGTACCATATGTCCATCCTTGTGCCTCATGTTGTACCACACAGTCCACATATTAGTCATTTTTTCCAGGATGCAGTACGTATCACTTCCAGGACAAGGCCTACAAATATTGTGCAGGTGTTTATCATGGATATATACGCTGAAGTGTCAAAGATTATCAGTCCATAGATGTATTTACGCTTAGTTAAAATGATGGTGTCATATATGGTTCGCAGATAGATTTTCTATTTTTAAGTTATGGATAGTTCGCGAGGGATGAACTTTAAAATATTTTAAATACATATATATAATAAAAAAATAGGCTCCAGTCACCCAATAGTTGAGTGATAGGAGTGCTATCGCCTGGCGGTTGGGCGACAGAGCCTGTCGTTTGATCGTTAGGCTATTGGATGCCTGTCACCTAATGCTAAAGCTACAACCTTACTATCACTCGACCATTGGGCGACAGGTTCCAGTCGCCCAACGGTTTGGTGACAGGAGGCTACTTTCACAAAAAAATAAACTGCAGGTATATTTATGTATTTTTGAATAAAAAATGGATTATTAAAAAATCAGAGAGCGGCTATCTTTGAGCCATTACTGCAAAGAGTATCTGCAGAGGGCAGCAATATGGTTTCTGGGTAGCGCAACATGCGTGACCACTCCTGATTCACTTCATCTATGTTCTACACTATATCGAGCCTGTGTGGCTTCCTGTTCTTCCTCAAGCCCAACAGTCAGTCACTCACACAATCGATCAACTTTATTATAATATTTTCATTATGTATTTTCTAAAGTGTAATGAGTAGCCTGCTATAAGATTTGTTACTAGTCTTTTACTGTATTTATCCCCTAGTAAAATTTGGAATTAAAATATTGCTCACATTTCCAACAACTTGTTGGTTAGCAATAAGAAATTGTCTCACAATTTTCCATTGGAAACTCTAGTATTTGATTATTTAGCACCTGGAGGTAAATTTTGTTTCTTATAATCTTTGAAGCAGCTGACCTTACTTTGAGGTAGATGTTTTGATCGTGAGTAGAACATTTTAATAAGACAAGAGGCACAAGTTGATTTATGATTGTGTACTGTCTCACATCTTAATTGTTTCCTTGTAGTCCTCTAGCCTTGTTTCTCAGCATCATCATGATTGTAGGAAGACATCGAGCATTTGAGTGGAACAATTCATTGAATGTTGCTACTGGCGGCTGCATGTGATGTGGTATGAAGTAGTGCAAGTCAAAGGGATTCAAATTTGCAGAAGTAGTAATAGGGCCTATTCTTTTTGGCTTTGGATGGTGGCTTTTGGTTAAAATTGATAAATAGTAACAGTTGGTAGAGAAGTCGTAGTATTTTTTGGGCTGATGGCTTATGACTTTTTGCTAATTAAGCTGATTGTGCTAGCTGATGCAATGGTATGCATGAAAACCTAGATATATGTGTTTTAGCTTCATCGAAATGTTATAATTGCCCCAGATGACTCTTCTATTTATGCAAATGGAGTTTTAACCTTGTCATCAATATGAAGTTGTTGCATAGTTATGGTTGTACTAATGCATGTTGTTTTACTTCTCTAAATTTGCACCCAAAGCAGAGTTGATATGCTCTTTGAGTAGTAGGTGTTAATTGAATTTAGATTGCCTTTTCCTTACAAGCTCGTAGAGGCAAATTTTTTTTTGAAGAGCATTGCAAAATTTGATCATGTGACTAGTATGCTTCTAAAGTGCTCTATTTGAGCTCAGCTTGAATTGGCGGTCAACACGGTTACTTTTCATGTTTCCTGTGCTTCTCAAGTATGTCCATAGGATGTTGGTAAAAGTTGAGAGCAGGATATGTTGAGCTTGTAGCTAGCTAGAAGGAAATGTAGCACATGCAGCACTTGTTGTAGCTCATAGAGACATACATAGAAATGGTCTTTGCAAATTATATACGTTCAGCACATGCATACATGAGCATTCAACAATAGTATTTAAGCAATACATGAACAACAGGAGTGTACACATTTGACATGTTCAAATTAAGAGATACATAATACTGAGGCATACATAACCTTGTAAACCTACTTGCAACCGAATGTACTATAGTGGCGACAATATATCACGTGACTAGAGCGTCCGCTATCACATCGTATATCTGATTCATGTGTACATCACCGGTGTCCAAAGTGGTGTCTAGTCCGGAGGAGCCATAATCCAAGCCTAGGTGGGGATTGTCGAAATCCACATCGCCTTTTCTAGCGTCAATTATGAAATTATGCAACACCATGGTAGCAAAAATTATCTTCCTCTGCGTGACTACGTCAAAGCTGGAGATGCATTCTAGGATGTGTTATTTATTCTTCCACACACCAAAAGCACACTCGATGATGTTGTGTAGTGAGGAATGTAGGTAGTTAAACATCTCATTGCGGCCCCATGGCTGACCACCATTTGTGAACTCAGCTACATGGTATCGACATTTCTGAATTGCACAAGGTACCCTTTCCTATTAGGATACCCCGAGTTGACCAAGTAGTACTTCCCTGTGTTACAAATTACCAACAAGTCTATCATATGGACATACATAAAAGACGTATTTGTGCATTGTAACAAGGAGAGTAGGAGTTGTACCTACGGGAGGATATGGAAGCACGTGGCCATAACCATCCAGCATGTCAAGTAGGATGTGCATGTCGTGTGCTGATCCGAGCCATTTGGTAATCACAAGGTGAACTACATGTCGAAGTCGCATATGGCCATTACATTCTGGTTAGTGTACCCATGCTGGTTAGTGTGCATGACATGCCTGTTGGCAGGGACTACGACCGGGATGTGGGTACTATCGATGGTACATATGGTCCCAGAGAAGTGAGGGTAAAACCTAGATTCCCTCAATCTGTCATGCACAACACTAAAGCTTGGATCCACTGGCCTCACGTTATCTGCCAACATGGTGTATGCGCAGTCCAACACATGATGAAATTTAGTGCTCACAGTGGATCCTGAATGCATGAACTAGTTGCGCACTTGGTTGTTAGACTGCGGCACCTCCACAGTCGACAAGAACATCCCTAATGCTTCCTTGGAGAGTATGCTTGTTGATGATTGCAAACTATACTGTGTGTGAGAGACCATGTGGTCGTGACTCCACGTGAATGATGAGTAATTGACAAAGGTTTAGGATAGTCGAGTTTGGGTTATGTGGTCGGACCATGTCGTTGCGCGGTGCAACGGGCTCGGTCGGACTTGGTCAAACTTGGTCGTATAGGATTAGGTTGCATATTCCGGTGATTCGATAGGTTTGGACTTCGTCATGAGTAAGTATGATGTGCTTATGCTATTTACGCTTTCATGTATCGAGCGGTGCTATGTGACGTGTTTCTTGTCTGTGTGACTGCAGGACGTCGAGGCGGGGTCGTGGTGAGACACGAGGTGACCGGACTAGACACAGGGAGGTGTCGAGGTCAGAACGGTCGGATGTGTCGAAGACGGTGGAGATTCGATGTGGTTGCGAATCGTGGACGACAAGGAGCGCGGAAGCTTCCCGGAAGGTGCACGAGGGGCGAATCGGTAAATTCGCAAGGTTGCACAAGCGGGAGCGGGCTCCGTTGGATTTAGCGGCGTAACGGGGTGGAGACCCGTTAGCCAAGCGCTATAAATAGGTGGAGGGGGCTGCATGCCTCCCCGTGGATTTGGGAGAGAGTTAGGGTTTGCTAGAGTCAAAAGAGGCTTTGAGAGTTTGTTTTGGCTTTAGGCTTTAGTTGTTGAGGGTTGGTAGGAGAGGCAGAGAGGTGTCTGTACTCATGTCTCCTTCGTAGCTTCTCTGTGTGTTCCTCCCAAGAAGCATGTGAAGCTCTTGGTGATCTTGAGGATGGAGAGGGAGAGTGACGAGATGGATTGAGAGTCTTGTAAACATTCCTCTTGTTCTAATGTCCATGCGTATCGGGACTCCTCTGTAATCCTTTTGTTTCAATGAATGGAAATCTAAAGTTTTCTCCCGTGCTCTCTGTTCTTCCTTCGTTCTCCTTTTTGGCTTGATTTTGAGTTTCGTGATTTCTTGTTGTTTGTTGTTGGGGAGTGCCAAAATGGGTTGCTATGACATGGGGGATGCTCAAAAGTCATTTGGCTATTTAATCCCAAGAGCAAACCGAGTTTGATTCCAGATTTCAGGTTTGGGACTCCTCTGTTCTTCATTTCCTCCTTTAGGGTTTTGATGATTTTCGTGTTTCCCTTCATGAGAAAAGGTGAAACTTGGCATGCAGAGACTTATGGCTATTAATTAGCTATCCTCAAAGTCTCATGGCCAAAGGATCAAAGGTTGAGGAGCAATTTGATTTTTGGCTTGGTTCTTGCAAGATTTCAGATTTTTACCCAAATCTGGAATTCATGTTTCTTGGTGTGGTTTCTTTGTTTCCCAAAGCCCCCTTACTATTTGATATGTTGTAGTAATGCTTTGGGCCAAAAAGAATGAAAGCAAACCACCATTTGCCTTGATTTTCGAAGAGCTGCAGTCCTACCCGAAGTTCAGTTTTTCAAGTTTCAGTTTCCTGCTTGCTGATTTCTTCGTGCGGTACTACCGCTCCTCGAGAGGTACTACCGCCCAGCGGTACTACCGCTCGGCTCAGCGGTACTACCTCTTGTATCAGCGGTACTACCGCTTGCAGTCAGACCTGTTCTGAATTTATTTTTCTTGACTATCTCTTTCTGGATCTGGTTTATCCTTGTTGTTGTGACTTCCAGTAGTGCATATCTTCTATCTTCATAGCTTCCATAGCTATTGGAGAAGAAGCATAAGTGTGGATACTTGAGGGGCGAATTTAATTTCTGAAAGCGCCATTCACCCCCCCCTCTGTCGCCATTTCGGTCCAACAGTGTGACAAGGGTGTCATATAGCATGTGAAAACATGCATGATCTATCCTAAACATGTTGTGGCACAACTCCGGTGATGCTAGTTGTTCGTCAACCCATTCAAGGCTAGTCTGCACTAGTGGGCAATTAGGTTAATTAACCAAAAGAGTGTGCCTCGGTAAGAACTTAGATGAAATAATCAAGCCATCCAAAGACTATGCCACAGTAAGGAGTAATTAAGAAAACTAGCAAAGTATGCACTAGTGAGCAATTGGGTAATAAACTAGCAAACTCTTGGAGTAATTAATCGAAGATTTTGTCATAGTAAGGAGTAATTAAGAAAACTCTCCAGTTCTAAAATATGAAACAACTAATGAACTAGTGAAACATTGTGAAGTCCAAAGCACAATTGCATTACTTGGTTTTGCTGCACCCACTAGCCATCAACAGCATCGATTGAGCAGGTCTGTGGGTTTATTCCCAAGCTTGTCACATTCAATTTGAGGGTTTTCTAGATGGTGTAATCTCATTGCAATGCATCACAGTGATTCTTGAATTGCTTTCTTGTGTATTGCCGTTCGATGCGCTCCTTGAATTTCCTCATAAGACTCACGTATCCACGCCTATTTAGACACCCCGTGGCACATTTCTGTGCCTCAACCTCCTCTTAGAATATTTCCAGCATTGCAGTTTGGGCATCATCTTCCCTGATAGTGGAGGGAGAGCGTGCCTTGTCTATCTAGGTTAAGGCAGTGGGCAAATGAGGGACAGAAACACTGGCCGTGAGACCACGACCAGCAATGCACGCCACAAGAAATGCACCATCATGTCAACAAAATTCCAAAAATATTAGGAAACGCAAAAATAAAGGAAGAAGGTACCTTCGGCGTGGCCGAGAGGAGGTCGGCGATGGGCATGAATGAGATGGGGACCTCGCTATGGTGTCCGACGGGAGAGATGCGAGCAGAGGGCACAATGGGCTCAACAAGGCGGCATGGCGAGGTGGCTGGAGCTGCACGGGTGACATCACACTTGAATCCCCAAACCGGGAGAGAAGGGCACGTTGGAGGCTAACTCGAACTATAGGGAAGACATGGTGTCTGATGTGGAGTCGGAGGAGGACAAGCTAGTGGTTGAGTAGGGTAGCACAATTACCGAAGCCAATGCCGACCATGAGGCGAATGCCAACGGCCATCGGCAGGGTGGGAGGTGGTGGGGAGGCGCTCGGGGAGAAGGGTGAAAAAACTCACCGTCGTCCGTCGGATGCAACGGCCTACTCGGCAAGGGCCTGGGCCCTTTGGCGCCGACGCCGCGTCGTCGTCGTCGTCGAGTCGGTGACGCGGCAGCATCTCCGTGAAGGCCTGAAACAAATTAACAAAACGATCAGTCATCAGGTATGGCCAAAGTTAATCATTTTTTATTAGTCATGTGATATTTGGATTATTAATTAATTACTAAATTAGTTTGTTTGATTAATTTATGATGAAGCGCACTAGCGCAGTGGCCATAAATTATTTAAGGATCAAGGATGTATCCAAAAGGAAAAGATAAGGGCAATGCCAAAAGGCCCAAAACAAGAGGTACATATTGTAATTTTGTAGATGGAAAATTCGTTATAAATTAATTGGCATGTGCGCTTTAATAGTTTAATATACTTTGGTAAATAATTGGTGGTGGTTGATTGCAGATTTGAGGACCTTTTGGTCCAATGGTGGCACCTCCAATCTTTTTGCTGGTGATGGTGGAGCTGCAAATTTTTCAGATGTTCAAGTAGAGATTGAAGAACAAGAAGAAGAGGAACATGACTTTGACTTAGACGAGTATGAACAGGCTGTTGCCGCGATTGAAGAGGAGATGGAAAAGGAAAATGACATGGCAGCTGAACAAGTAGAAGAAGAGATTGAAAATGAAGTAGCAATGAGGTCGAAGAGGTAGAACCCGATGCACAAAGTTGAAGGTACTATTATAACTTTCAGTTCAACCGGATCACATTATCATCGATCCTGGACTTGAATACCAATTGATCAATTTTACGTGGATATTAGAAGTGAGGTTAGGAGGGCTTTCATAGCTATGGGTCCAACTCAACCAATTGGTTATAATTTTTCAAAACAAATGATAATAGATGCTTTCATGCAAGATGGTTCAAGAAACATCCTTGGCTTGAATACTGATGTGGAGAAGAATAAGGCATATTGCTTCTATTGTTACCTTTTAAGCATGATTGCATGGATGAAAAATTTGGTCATGATGCCTTTACAACAGTGAGGGTTTGACACTTGGAAGAATGCATACAAGGCACTTCCAAAACATGATGGAAGAACCCATAATCAATGTAGGACAGCATATGAAGATTTTGATAATCAAAGAACAAGTGTGAAACATAAGGTTACAAAATATACAAAGGATGCAGCAATGAAGTATGAAACTCGTTTGGATACATCATTGGGTATTGTGAGTTTTCTCACATTACAAGGCGAACCATTCCGTGGACACGATGAGTCCCTTACTTCTTTGAATAGGGGCAATTTTTTAGAGTTTCTTGATTGGTATAAAGAAAGGAATGAACAAGTAAAACATGCATTTGATGATACATGTCCCAAAAATGCCAAGATGACTTCCCCAACAATTCAAAAGAACTCAGAGAGTGTTGTGCAGCAGAGGTCACCAAAGCAATAAAGCAAGAGATGGCGGGTTGTCTCTTCTCCATTCTTATAGATGAATCACGTGATATATCTGTCAAAGAACAAATGGCCATGGTTGTGAGGTAAGCGATTGATTATCTATAGTTGACTGGTTATCACATTTTTGTTAAAATTAGCTAATCATATTATACTATCATCTATGTTGTAGGTTTGTGAACAACAAAGGAAAAGTAATTGAAAGATTTTTGGGTATTAAGCATGTCAAGGAGACAACCTCAGAAGCACTAAAGACAGCAGTTGTTGAAGTACTTGGTGAGCATGGGTTACACATTGCCAATCTGCGAGGGCAAGGGTATGATGGTGCTTCTAATATGAGAGGAGAATTTAATGGGCTTCAAAGTTGATTCGTGATGAGAACCCATATGCCTTCTATGTCCATTGCTTTGCTCATCAATTGCAGTTGGTAGTTGTTTCCATCTCAAGATGTTGTTCGTCTCTTGAGGATTTCTTTGATTATGTGGCCTTAATTGTGAACACCACAACTTCATCTTGCAAGAGGAAGGATTTATTGTTAGATAAGCAACGCAAGATTCTTTTGGGTAAGTTGAGTAGTGGAGAGATTTCCTCGGGCCGAGGGAAACATCAGGCAACATCCTTAGCTAGACCTGGAGATACAAGATGGGGTTCTCATTACAAGACATTACTGTATTGAGTCAATGTGGGATGCATTATTGAAGTTCTCTGATTGTGCATCAAGGCGTGCGTAATCCATGTAGGGCGGGAGGTTTAGTGGAAATCATGGAGTCATTTAGCTTTGTGTTCATTATGAAGATGATGTTGCAAATCCTACGCATCACAAATGAGCTATCACTTATCTTGCAAAGGAAGGATCAAAATGTTGTTGAAGCCATGTCTTTGGTTATTGATGTGAAAACTCGTTCGATGAATTTGAGGAACGAAGGTTGGGAGCCACTATTTCAAGAAGCCACAAAATTTTGTAGTGAAAATGATATCCCAATACCAAATATGAATGAATCAAGCCAAGATTTGGCGGATCAAGAAAAGGGGAGGAACAACATCACTCAAGACCATCATTATCGTGTTGATACCTTCTATGCTGCTATAGATGCTATTACTACAGAGTTGGATCATCGGTTTAATGAGGTATGATATGCGACCACCTATGATCGAGGGGGTGGGAGGCGACCACAGATACTTAAATACTAATTCTAAGATACTCCAATGCGTTTTGGTTGAAAAATTTTCATCGGAACCCTTTATTTTTGCTATATACACTTTTCCATGTATAAAAGGAGTACATACACAAATTATGTTATAAAAAGTAGATTTGTGTGAAATTTTTCATGGAACTTCTCTGGAATATCTTATAATCATTATTAGAGTATACTCAATTAGATAAAGAGGTATAATAATACCATTAAAGAGGTACATTAGATGTGGAAGTACGTACTCCCAGGAGTATGTAAACAATTTCATACACACACATATGTATGTATGTATGTATGTATGTATGTATGTATGTATGTATGTATGTATGTATGTATGTATGTATGTATGTATGTGTGTATGTGTGTATGTGTGTATGTGTGTATGTGTGTATGTATGTATGTATGTATGTGTGTATGTGTGTATGTATGTATGTATGTATGTATGTATGTATGTATGTATGTATGTAGTCTATGACGACGTTATGATCAGATTGCCCTGAGCTTAATCTGCGCCCCATGCATCGGACGCAACATTACCACGGTATGCGGCGCATGAGTATACGACGGTGCGAGCTCGAACTCAAAGCGCTGAAGGATCATGCACAGTGCCATCTTGGCCTCGAGCAGCGCGAAGCTCTGGCCGATGCAGATCCGTGGCCCCCAGCCGAACGGGAGGAACGCACCCGGATCCTTGGACGCCTTGGAGATCCCCTCCGCGAACCTCTCCGGCCTGAACTCGTGCACGTCTTTTCCCCAGATGTGCGGGTCGTGGTGGATGAACAGCACGGGCAGCTCCATGATCACGCCGGCCGGGTACGTGATGCCTCCGATCTCCATCTGCTTGTATGTTTTCCGGATGAACGCAATGGCCGGTGGGTACAGCCGAAGAACTTCGTAAAGGATCATGGTCACCTGCACGGCTGCACCACAGGTCAGCAAGGTTTTATACCTCCAACAGCACAGTCGTTGTTGCTATGAAATCAATTAGTATGTACTCACCGTTTTGACGCGATTCAGGCCTTCGTATTCAGGTTTGTTTTTCCCAAATAGGCCTAGGACCTCCTCCCTTGCACGGCCCTGCCACTCCGGATGCATGCTTAGTACGACCATGGTCCATGTGAGTAGTACTGATGTCGTCTCCATTCCTGCAAAATAGAACAACTTGCACTCCTCCATGACCTCTTCAGTTGTCATTCCCAGGCTGTATTGGCCATTCTTGTCAGTCTGTCTCATGTTCGACTCTAACAATAAGCCCAGTAAGTTATATTTCGTGCTCTCGCCATCTTTCATAGCTTGCATTCTTTTCCCAATTAGACCTCGTAGAATTGATTCGATCTCGTTATTTATTTGATGCATCCTTCGGTTGTTTTTGGTAGGCAAGGACCTGAAAATGGCATACCGCTTTTCATTTCCAGTACAAACGAACTTAGAGTACTAGGAGGTATTTTTCGATCACGAAATAACCTGTCGACTTTACAAAATGGTCCTCAATGTTAAATTAGTATGAAGTTTAACTGGTACTACGTACATGTAACCGGGAATGACATTCTTGTGCATGCTTGTCATGAGGCGCTCAGCTTGCTCGGACTGCAACTGGAAAATCCGTCTTCCCTCAAGGTAGCTGCTGCCGAATGCGGTGCGAGAAATGACATCTCCGGTGAGGCTCTGGAGCTCCGGCCAGACATCCACCTCGCACGAACCGTCAGAACCAAGGGACTGAGTCCATCTGCCGACAAGCTCTTCGCAACAAGCAGAGAACGCCGGCAGCATGAGCTGCAAATTAAGCCATACACTCCAAGAATCAATCACAGTAAATAATTCACAAGCCTGTAAAAAAGATTGAAAGAAGTACTGTACATATGAAACAACTGTATATACCTTGAGCTTCTCGATATGGAATGCAGGGTTGAGGATCCTCCTGTGCTTGACCCATTTCTCGCCGTCGTAGCTCGCTACGCCTCCGGCGAGCAGCTTGGACCACTTCGGGAACTTGAGCTTCTCGAAGTGGCCGAACTTGTTGGACATCACGTCCCTGGTCAGGTCAGGGTCGGTGATGATCACCTTGGGGATCGGGCCGAACCAAGAGATGCACGTCTTGCCGTGCTCCCGGACGGTGTTGTAGAGGAACGGCGCGACATGGGGGCCGATGTTGTGGCAGCGCAGCGGCATCGGCCTCGACCACGCCTCCTTGTTCTGCCTGCCGTTGTCGTTGACGTCGCCGGTGAGGAAGCGGTACGACGTGCCGCGGAGGCCCTGCGCGCGCAGCGCCCGCTCAAGCCGCCGCGGCCGCCACCACAGCCGGTGCAGCAGCCGGGCAGCCTGCCACAGGAGCACAACGCCCAGGAGACCGTACACCAGGAAGCTCCATGGCACCGAGGCTGGATTCATCTGCGCTGCAAGAACCATTGCTCTCGAGAGAAGTGTGAGAAGAATGTCTAGAAGATATAGAAGTGTCACTGGGACAGTAGTCTCTGGTGCCCATTTGTTTAAGCTTCTTATTGAGTATAATTAAGTCGCCTTTTGGCATTTCGGTCTACCATGCGATAGTCCACCATGTGCTCGTAAGGAACTTGGCGGAGAAGAAACACCGACGGCGATTGGATTGGCCCATATTGACGCGCGGGATGGCCACCCACCATGTGGCGGCTGTTTCGTTGCTGCTTCGTGTTGTCTATGTGACCTCAGGAGATTTGTCTGTACTTCTTGACTAAATGGCACTTTTAGCACTGTTAAAAATCTAAATATAGAAATAACGGTAGATACATGGCAATTGCAAAAAGATACTTTTGCCATCCGGTTATTGTGCGGCAAGCCCTGAAAAGCTGACATATCAAAGAAATGCACGTTGGACATGTACCCAGGGTCTACCGCACGGCCACCATGCGACTAAGAAGTTAATGACTAGGACTAATGATCTAAAACACGGTGGCCGTATGGCAGGCTGCTCAGCCTCACAGTGACCGTGCGGCAGCTAGCTCGATCGCACGATGGTTGTGTGTTGTGGATTTCTTTGACGTGTCATCTTTTCAGGGCTTGCTGCACAGTGATCAGACGATAAAAATATCATTTTTACAATTACTACGCAATTGCCGTTATATCTATATTTAAACCTCAAAATAGTACTAAAAGTGCCATTTAGTCGAACTTCTTTGGGAACCGCGCAGAGTCAGTCCACTGCATAAAACATTAAATAGTAAAGCACGATTGCAATAAACCGCATGGCCCCAAATCTGCAAACAACGGAATGGATGGATCTTAGAGAAGATTACGCCAAGTGTCTCAAATTGGAGATACTCTTCAAGAATAAGCTAACTCTGCATTGCATCCAGTTAGAGAACAACATAGGCATCTAATATTTGACTGGCTACTCTTTAGCATGATAATATCCCATAAGGGTTCTAATTGGTGGTGCAAACAGAACAGATAATTTTTATCTGACCGACCGACCAAAGGCTCACAGAGTGAATCACTACTACAAACATAGTCATCACAGACCGTTTCAGAATCGTCGAAATTTATGTGCCTGTGTCACAGACGATTTTCAAACCGTTTGTGGTATATCAGATACGGTTCTTAAACATAGCCGTCTATGATATTTCCAGCACTGCAGTTTGGGCATCATCTTCCCTGATAGTGGAGGGAGAGTGTGCCTTGTCTATCTAAGTTAAGGCAGTGGGCAAATGAGGGACAGAAACACTGGCCGTGAGACCACGAGCAGCAATGCACGCCACAACAAATGCACCATCATGTCAACAAAATTCCAAAAATATTAGGAAACACAAAAATAAAGGAAGAAGGTACCTTCGGTGTGGCCGGGAGGAGGTCGGCGATGGGCATGAATGAGATGGGGACCTCGCTACGATGTCCGGCAGGAGAGATGCAAGCAGAGGGCACAATGGGCTCAACGAGGCGGCATGGCGAGGTGGCTGGAGCTGCACGGGTGACATCACACTTGAATCCCCAAACCGAGAGAGAAGGGCACATTGGAGGCTAACTCGAACTATAGGGAAGACGTGGTGTCTGATGTGGAGGCGGAGGAGGATAAGCCAGTGATCGAGTAGGGTGGCTAAACACCAAAGGCAATGCCAACCATGAGGTGAATGCCAGTGCGGCAGAGGTGGTGGGGGAGGGGGTGGGGAGAAAGGTGAGCTGGCAAAGGCCATCGGCAAGGGTGGGAGGCGACCACAGATCGAGGGGGACGGTAGATACTTAAATACTAATTCTAAGATACTCCAATGCGACTTGGTTGAAAAATCTTCATCGGAACCCTTTATTTTTGCTATATACACTTTTCCATGTATAAAAGGAGTACATACACAAATTATGTTATAAAAAGTAGATTTGTGTGAAATTTTTTATGGAAATCACTCTAGAATATCTTATAATCATTATTAGAGTATACTCAATTAGATAAAGAGGTATAATAATACCATTAAAGAGGTACATTAGATGTGGAAGTACGTACTCCCAGGAGTATGGAAACAATTTCATACACAGACACACATGTATGTATGTATGTATGTATGTATGTATGTATGTATGTATGTATGTATGTATGTATGTATGTATGTATGTATGTATGTATGTATGTATGTATGTATGTATGTATGTATGTATGTATGTATGTATGTATGAAGCCTCTTTTGTACTCCCAGATGTCATTACACTCTTATGTCGTATCTCATAACTTAAGGAGTATCTTGCGTAATGGAGGGTATGTAAGTGTAGTATATGAGTATTTAAGACCATCTAGATGGCATGAACAATTTTTCAGAGGTGGTATGTATATTTTTTTTGACACACTTCTTTTTATGTGCGTATATAAAGGTATTTACAAAATACGCTAAAAACTGTGGACTTTCTTGCAATTTTTTCGTGTTGTTCATATTGGAGTATCTTATAATTAGTATACAAGTATACCTAAAGAGATAAATGGGTATTTAATATTTGTTTAGGTGGTATATTAGAGGTGGGCGTAATTACACCCAGGAGCATATATATATATATATATATATATATATATATATATATATATATATATATATATATATATATATATATATATATATATATATATATATATATATATATATATATATATATATGAAAATTACATAAGGCACCCACATCAAGAACCGTTCAATATGCGTGTATGATTAATAATTGTTTTGAGTTTGGGTATGAAAATATTTTATACCCTTGATATATTTATGGTAAGTAAGTTTTGAACTCATTTCAAACTAGTTTGAACTACTTTTGAGTTCAATGCGACTACAATGAGTATATACCATAAAAATAGTTCAAACTAATTAAAAATAGTTCAAACTGAAGTTGAATTTAATTTTTTCGGAGTTTGACATCTCAAATATACTTTTTATGGGTATATGAAGATACCCACATCAAACGTTGCAAATCTCAAAGCAAATCAACGGGTATTAATATAGGTGCACAGGCACTGGGTGCATAAAACACTCGTCCTATATATATATATATATATATATATATATATATATATATATATATATATATATATATATATATATATATATATATATATATCACATATATATATATATATAGTGCATTATATATGGATATATCTATATATATATATATATATATATATATATATATATATATATATATATATATATATATATATATATATAATGAGGGCACAATGGTGTTCAAGCTCAATGATTGAGACTTTCCATCCATGATTGATTTAGCATGCTAAATTAATGATTTCCTTTCTAAATCGATGTTTTTCGAATTAATGAATATTGACGGGTTTGCCTGATATATTATATATCATTGCACTTGCACGCATCTAAAAGCAATCCAAAAGCAGAGATACTTGGTGCCTAGACACCAGGGTGCCCCATTTCGGCATCCTATGTGTGTGTGTATTATTTTGCCCGCAGGTGTAGAATGCACGCCAAAAAGGTACTGTTGTGTGTGAGTAAAGTTACTGCTAAACACATGTAGAGATACTATCAGTTGTAATACTATACAACTGACAGTAAATCTACATGTATTTGATAGTAACTTCATTCATGCACGACAGTAACTTTCCAGCATGCATAGTGCACGCAGGCACAGAATACTAGAACTACAATTCCAAAAACTAAATCGGTGTGACCTTAGGCATGGTATCGACAAGTATGATAAAAATGCATCATGAGTACACCAAACTTCTCTAGGAGACTTCGGGCCCGTTCATATTGATTTTTACTGATGTTTTTTTTTTGCTTTAGTTTATCAATAGTAACAACTTGTAGAGAGTTGTGCGGATAGATAGAAACTCGTATGCGATATTGGCCAATATAAATGAAGTCACTATAGTGTATACTACAATCGACTAGTAGACTCCGCTTTAAAAAGACACTCAGTTAGAAAGGTAGGTACTGTAGAAAAATATTTTAAACAACTTTTAGAAGCCAATATATATGACTTGACTACAAACCTATGCCTAGCTTGCCACATCTCACACCTCTGTGAACCAGCTTTCTCCTCCGTATCTTTTCTAGCTTCAGTATGGTGTATGGACAGTAAAAGATGATAGGAGCGCAGTTCGATCTCCAACGCTGACCCACCGGCTCCCGCCACTGTTAGCGACTGTTACTATCATCTGATTAAATATAGCGTCCCAAGGTAGCTTGCAGCTTAGCCCTAACAAGATGATCCGTCTTACCTTATGAGGGCGCTCATACGATTACACTCTACCCTAAAGGCACATGGAACCAGGGTTCAAAAACCAGTGGTCACTAGTCGGTAACCGTCGGAAACCGAATTTATTGGTGGGAACTGGTAAAAAAAATTGGTTAGATTATTTTTAGGTATAATGCATTTTCTAGGTTGATTTAAGGCTTTTTAGACCTTTTTAGTGTCAGATTACCTATTATATAAGCTAAATATGCTTTAATTATTGTACTCTCAACTTAGTTTTTTTTAGCGATTTTCTCTCTTTTTTTGCATTTCCCCTTTTTTAAGCAGTTTTTGGTTACCGGAACGATTACCGGTTTTCAAATCACCCAAATTCAAATTTTGATTCATGAATTTTGAACGATATTTTTTTAGGTTTTCCAATAACTAACTGGTTATTGGTTTCGCCCGCCGACCGGGACTCTCCCTGGTTCCTGTTTTTGAACCTTGCTTACTAACATGTTTTCTCCTCGCAACCATGAACAAACGGGAAACTCAGATCAAAGAGGAAGGATGCACTAGAAAAGTGGATACCCTCTAGAATTTCCAACCACACCAGTACGTCGTGTCATTGTTACATGGACCAAGAAAGTCTAGGCGTAGTACAGGGTGGCTTGGTTTCTAAAATTTCTAGATGGATTCTGAAGGATCATGTGAAAAGGTCTAAGATAATATTATGATGAACTATTGCAAGGTTTATGGAGTAGTTAAATGATTTTGCAAACAGTGCATTTGGTTTGGACTGTTTTCTAGAAATCCTAGAATAATTAGAAGTACCACAGATATTTATGCGGTAGTACCGACATTGTGAGCATAGTAGTTCTACTCGAACGGTAGTTCCACTCTGAGTTACGGTATGTTTTTCTCCAGAGAGGTACAATGCGAAGGGTGAAGGAGCGAAAGTACCGCTTTGGGCAGCGGTAGTACCGACATGTTAAGTGCGGTGCTACTGATCTTTTTAGAAAAATAGAGTTTTGTGATTTGAGTCATGGATTGAGTTGGGATGACCGGGCCATTGGATTAAGCTTGTATGATGTGCCTGGAAATATTTTTTTTTGTCTTTGGATGTGTAGGGTCGCTTGGAGTCAACTATGATCAACGACGATGATTGGGGCTAGGATCATGGAGGAGTTAAGGCCCAAAATGATCAAGAATATTAGGTGAGACGGCGAGCTCAAGCATGGCACAAGAAAGGTGGGAAATGTTGAAGGCGAGTTCGAACGGCGGGACAACGCTATGTGGCTTGCACGGGACAAGTGAGTCGTGGTTTAGTGGAACTGGGACGGGAGAGACTTGGCGATGTGTGGCAAACTAGTGGTGTATCTACACATAGCAAGCATGGCGATTGCTTACAGTGGTTTATGTTGACCAAGTCAAACAAGGGTATTTTGGTAGTTTGACCAAAATACCGGAAATCATCTTGGATCAAAACCACAGTACAAGAGCAATGCGTTGGAAAGCGGTTAGGTCAATATGGAGCTGGTTTGATCAAGGCAGATCAAGGCTAAGGATTTAGCGGATGCGCATTTATGCGCTTTGAAAAGCATGCAAAAGTGACCTTGTGTGAGTAAAACCCTTGTGTGTGGGGTTAACGGGTTCCCCCATTGTAATAGTGGATGGTATCTACTAAGGTGAATAGGTGGCTGGTTGTCCACCTATAAAAGGGGGTTGGGATGGAGACATGTATGGTTAACCATCCAACCCATTTCTTATGCTCACTTCTCTAGGGTTAGGGTTTGAGAGTGAGTACCTTGAGTGCTATTTATCCTTCAAGGTAGAGTGCCTATAAAATCTATCTCCTCAAGTAAGCAATAAATCTATCTTTGATCATCTCTATGGATCCCTCATGTTTTGATTGATTTGTTCCCGATTTGGGTGTGTCTGATCTCACCTCTTCCCTTTCTTGATCTTGCTGTGCCAAGGATATATAAGAGATGGAGATAACATCTGGGAATCTATCTCCACCTATCTAGGCGCTTTGATTGAAAGTTTATCAAGAAAACCCAATTTTTCTTAATTTGGTCTCAAAGTGTGAATTCTTGATCCGAGAGTTTTTGACATGATTTCTTTCGTGATCTTATTTGCTGGGATATGTGAGAACATATCTAAAGCCATCTTGGCCATCGTTCACCCATGAGTAAGTTATATTCACTGATTTTGGTTTTGGCTCAGTTTCGATGCAACTTTCCATCAAACTGAAAAATATCTCAGCTTTAGCTATGAATTTCGTGATCGATTATTGAAATATGTTCTGATAACCTAGAGAAAATCCCTATGAAATTTTATGTCATTTGGATCTACGGATCAAAAGTTCTCTCGGTTTTAGTTTTTGAAATCGTGTTGAAAATACTATTCATCCTGATTTTACTGTAGTAGCGGAAGTACCATAATTACTGTAATGGTAGTACCATGGTTACTGTATCAACAGTAGTACCACAATTACAATAACGATTGTTCTATTTTTGCTTATTTTTTATGGGTTTTAAGTGTCTGAATTGTTAGTTTTTGTGGTGGGTTTCCATCCTAATCTTCATAGCTCTGTAGTTATTGAAGTGAAGGATTGGTGAATATTTTCAAAAAATTTTGAGGCACTATTCGCCCCCTTTGTTGCCATCTTCAGTCTTTCAATTGGTATTAGAGTCCGGTTAGCTCTTTTCATAGATCTTAACCGGTCTTTAGTGCCATGGCACTAGACAAGTATTTCACCAAGCTGTCTCTCTTCGATGGGGTCGACTATCCCTTTTGAAAAAGTAGGATAGAGTCTTACATACAGGCTCAAGGCAATGTGATTTGGAGAAAAGTTAAGACTAGATTAGTTGTTCCTATCGAGGAGCACATCATGACTATGAATACGCTAGATGTGGAGGCATTGCAAGGAACATCATCATTCAAGGTCTTAGCAAAAGTGAGTTTGATCGCATCTCTTATCTCACACCCCTCAATGCATAGCATGAAGGCACCACTCAGATCAAGACTGTACGACAAGACTAGTACAAGCGAGAATACAATAAGTTTGAGATGCTTGCTGGTGAGTCCTTGGATGAGTGCTTTGGCAAATTTCACAAGATATTTAGCAATCTCTAAGCTGTTGGTCCTACAAACTCTGATTCAGATAGTGCTCACTAGATTCTTTCAGCTTGGACCTTAGAATTTGAGACATGAAAGTGACCACCATCAAGGACATGACTGATCTGTTGACCTTGACTCTTGACATGTTGTACTCATGTCTCAAGGCTCATGAGATTGACATCGTCTCTCGCAAGACGAAGTCGCGGTCGATGGCGTTGGTCACCAATCCCACTTCTACCTTCGGAGCATCATCTGATGGTGCTTCAAGGTTCTCCTTGGCTGCTTTGTGTGAGATGAGAGATAACCAGTTTGAACAGTTTCCAGAGAGTGACCTTGCCCTCCTAGCTAGAAAGTTTTCACACATATACAAGAGGGTTAGGGAGAGGAAGAGAGGAGGTCCGGGGATTTGCTTTTAGTGCGGTGGCTGCAACCACATTCGAGCGAACTGCCTAAAGCTGAATAAGGGTAAGAACGGCTATAGCAGTGTGAGCAAGAATGACTATGGTAGCGTGAGCAAGAATGACTATATCAGCAAGAACTGCAACAAGAAGCTCCAGCTCATGATCAAGGTAAGGATAAGAAGTACCACAACCTCAGCAAGGCCAAGAAGCTCTTCCACCTCATCCTCACCACATTCAACAACTTCGACTTCAACGACATGGAGGGCTGGGGCGACAACGACGGCAAGGATGATCTACCAAAGGACACTAAGGACGACGACAATGACTTCACTGCCATGTGCTTCAAGGCTGATGAGAATGGCATCAGCGATGACAATATCTACAGTGACTCTGATGAGGTATGTCCCTCCTACAACCAACTCATTGATGTTTTTCTTAAGTTAGAAAAGTTTTATGCTAGGTCTAGGACTAGGTGTGGTGAGTTAGAGGAGGTAGAGTGCTTGTTACGGGAGCTTACTTCACTTAGATCTGCTCCCTCCCATGACGATTATGATACATGTGCTTCCTTGGTTAGAGCTATGGAGTAGCTAAGGACCTTGCATGATAGTGTGATTTCCAAGCTGGATTTGTTTAAGGTAGAGGATGTTAGTCTGTTAGCTGAATTAGAAGTGGCTAGAGTTGTTCCTTCTCAGTCCAATTATGTTGAGACTACTTTCTACACCTCATGTGAGGATAAGGACAATGCTTTTAGAGGTTTATATATCATGCTCCTTGATCTGCCTGAAATCTTTGATAGTTAAACCAACCTAAAGATTAACTTAAAAAGGCACATCATAAAATTGCTAAAATGCAAGCTGCTTTGATAATTGTTTCTTATGCCAACTACCCAAAACTAACTACTGAACTTGAATCTGTTTCCAAGCAATTTCAGGGCATGTGTGATCACAATAAGAAAATGGCTTAATATGCTTCTAAGGCACCTGTTAGCTCACCATGCAATAATTGTGAAAAACTAAAATATGAATTGATTGCATTGGATGAAAAATGTGTGAAGCTAAATAATGATCTACTAGAAAGGCCAAAATCTAATTGCTTGTTCTGTGTTGAAGATGGGGAGAAAATGGAGGAAATGCAAAAGACATTTAGGGAGAGTTACGAGGCCCAGATAGCTAGGATTAGGATTATCCCTTGTGTGTCTTGCAAAGCTCTCAAGATTGAGACAACTGTGCACAAGGAGAGATATGTACATGCTATTTGATCTTCTTTTTTCTCTCCTTCTGGTTCCTCATCCTCTCCTTCTCCATGCTCTTCTTGTACTTCCCTTTTCTGGGAGTGTGAGTACCTCATGAACACTTTCAAAAAATTTGTGGGAGTCAAGAAAAGACTTAATCTTATATTAGACAAATCTAGAATTTGCAAGTTCAATCAAGGTCTAGGGTATGGTTTTTTAGAGGATGTGAGGAAACATCCACCTGCAGTTGTAAGAGTTATAGCTGGATGTATGATTGAGGTTGCACTCAAGGCAAAGAAGATAGTGTTTAAATCTGCAGGTTTTGTCGAAGGAATCTCTGACAGTAAAGTTGTGCCTCCTGCTGCTTCGACCTTTTAGAAGGTGAAGTATCATTGTACCTTCTATCAAAAAGATTGACATATAGTTGAGTTTTACTTCAGATGTGCCAATAACGTGCGTAGAGGCCATATTCATGCTCTTAAGGGTATTCAGGGTCAGCCTAGACTCGGAGTGCTTCTAAGACCAACATGAGGTCTAGAGTCGTAGGCAGTTCTTCTGATTTGTCTAGTTTTAGGTAGCGTCGAGGACTTGGTTTTCAGGCTTCTTCTGGTTTTAGTCCTTGAATTGCTTCTAGCTAGGGTTTCTGTCGTCCTAAGGATAGACCTTATTTTCTCTATCGAGGTGGCTATCCGCAGCATGATCAGCATACTATTGTTGGTCAGACCCGCTCTTCTATAGCTGTCGGACCTAGCAGAGGCTTGAGGTTTCCTTTTGGACTATCTGGTTCTATGAGAGACGGAGTGCGTAGACTAGCTAGAGGTCAGTCTTCTGCTTCTG
Organism: Dendrocalamus sinicus; assembly: GCA_036346575.1. NCBI lineage: Eukaryota > Viridiplantae > Streptophyta > Magnoliopsida > Poales > Poaceae > Dendrocalamus > Dendrocalamus sinicus. The sequence goes on along the minus strand of CM070657.1, from coordinate 28,972,210 downwards.
TGACTAGATTTATTGCTCGTTGTGTGACTCAGTACTAGATTCCTAGATCTACTCTTATTTACCCCAGTACCAAGCCACCGATGTTTTCTTCTCACTGACTTAGGTTTGTTGGGCTAGGAAGGGAGATGTTTGGCTAGTTAATTCCAGCTGTTGTCATCACATGACCGGAGACTCCCGCTGGTTCTCTTCCCTAGTCCAATCTCCAAGTTATGAGATAAGCAACTTTGAAGACGCTTCGTTAGGTAGATTCATCGCTAAAGGTACTAGCACATTAATGATTCTTTCATTTTTAAGGATATTGCCTTAGTAAGTAAGCTGCGTTATAATTTTCTATCTATTTTTAGCTTATCGATGACGATTTCAAAGTAAGCTTTAAGAAAAATGTTTGTAAAATCCTTAATTTTTTTTGGGAAGTTTGGTTTGCGAGATTTCTAGTTTTGAAAGGATCTTTCGTGCTAATTTTATTGAGTCTTTTAGTGATTGTCTCCGATGCTTAGTTGCTTCTGAGTCTCGTGATCTCTCCTTCTAGCACAGGAGACTTGGTCATATTAGCTTTAATCATTTGACTTGAGTGAGTGGCCACAATCTCTTTCGTGGTTTGTCTAAGCTCAAGATGGTCAAAGATTTAGTTTATGCTCCTTGCCGGTATAGCAAGATGGTTACCACTTCTCATCTTCTAGTCACTATGACTATGACTGATGTACCAGGACAGCTTCTTCATATGTACACTGTTGGTCCAGCTAGAGTGTAGTCAGCGGGTGGGAAGTGGTACGTTCTTGTTGTGGTTGATAACTTCTCGAGGTTCTCTTGGGTGTTTTTCTTAGCCTCGAAGGATGAGACCTTCAGCCATTTCCGTGGTTTGTTCAGTAGGTTGTCTGTTGAGCTCCCTAGTGCCTTACGAGCGATTCTTAGTGATAATGGCATGGAGTTAAAGAACTCCTACTTTGAGAGCTTCTGTGATAAGACAGGTATAGAGCATCAATTCTCGTCTTCACACGTCTCTCAGCAAAATGACGTTATGGAGAGGAAGAACTGTACCTTGGTCGAGATGGCCAGGACGATGCTAGATGAGTATGCTACACCTAGGAAGTTTTGGATTGAGGCTATAGCCACCGCATGCCATGATTCAAATAGAGTTTCTCTGATGGCACACTTGCATCACACTTTTTATGAGTTGAGGTATGGGCGAAAGCCCAGTGTCTCACATTTTCGTGTTTTCAGGCCTAGCAGGTGTTGGGCTGTCTTAGGTAGATAGGGAACATGTTTACTTCCTTGTGTTTTAGATGACTAGCTAATAGTCACAGAGTTATATGGGGTAGATGAGAGCGAGTCTAAGCCATAGTAATCCTTCTATCTTGTCTCTACTTTAAGAACTATCATTTCTTCGCTTTTCCAAGCTTCTTCTCTCATGCTTTTTGGTTTGGTTCAAAAAGAGTTTATTTGAGATTTTTCTTGAGCTTAACGCTGACATAACTCAACTTGAACTAAATTGCTTCTAAAACTGACTCAGTTACTGAGGGGAAGCTAGAATCTTTATGTCATCATATTTAAATTCAACAATATGCATTGTAACGTAAATAAATGGAGCCCTGATTATTATCCTTGTGTGACATAACAAACTTGCTTTACATCTTGCCATAACTTGAGCTAGATTGCCAGATTTATCTTGACCTTCTCTGTGTAGCTTAGCTATTGCTACACTAGCTTCTTTAAATATGAAAAACTTGAATCAAATCATGTCTTGATCTATTGAATCCTCTTATGATTTATGCCATGTCAAATAAGCTAAGTCGACCCTTGAATTTGCATTGAACTTCAGATTGAGCTATGCTAGTTCATCAGTGAAGCATGATTTAGTATTAACTCTTTGCTATTGAACTAAGTCAAGAAAATGCAAAAATATCACTTTGTGTGCAAAAATATCACTTTGTGTGCAAAAATTGATCTCACCAATCCTTTTTTATGAGACACTTGCCATTACACTAGGCATGAAATCAAGGGGAGTTTTGGATGACCAAAATCACTTTCTTAAGCTTTTTTATTTGGAATGGTTACATAAGACTTAAGATCTAGCACATGGCTTAAAAAAACTAAATTTTGTAAAAAATGGTTGAAGCATAGCTAAAACCAAAAATGAATTTAAGATTTACCAAGTATGCTAAATTTGCTCAACTGTAAGTAATACTAAGTGGTTGAACAAAATATTTCAGTTTTGAACTTGTAGCACTCTAAATTGACTCAGTGGTAGTTTCTTGGTTCCATTTAGCATATTGACATGGCATGCCTCATTTTTGGATACTGTTGGCTACATTATGAACATGAGCACCTAGATATGTTAACAATTTATTTAATTTTAGATCATTATTTATGTGGCTTCAGCTTGGCTATATATATTTTGTTATGATCTAGATAACGCCAACACTTTTATAGCTTGGTGTAATACTTAGAAAGTCAAATTGGATAATCTTCATGGCTTCTAATGCTCAAAATGAATAAGTACAGCCATTTTATTCATTCATGCTCTATCTTCTTTCATGCATCTTGATGACTCCATTGTCAAAGGGGGAGAACGATTTGTAAAAATGTATATCTAAAGCATGATTTGGGCTTTGTGCAAAATTGTTTGCCATTTAGGAGCTTTTAATCTCATCTCACCGTGATCAAGTTCAAATCAAACAATTATTCTTTCATATGAATCTAGAGTGAGATTTCCTGACTTATTTGGTGGATTTGGAGCTTTTTGTGGAAAATTTGCTATTTTCAGTGGCTTCACTCCATTTCTACTTCAGATGATCATGTTTAGCTCTTTACAAATTTTCTTTAACCATTTAGAGCTCTCTTTGCAAAATTCTTCCTTTCTTTTCTAAAATCACCTCCAATTTGCATTTTTTTAGTATTGCCAATGGGTACATCAAGGGAGAGATTGAAGGACCACGTGAGAAGGTCCAGGATAATATTGTGATGAACCATTGCAAGGTTTGTGAAGTGGTCAAATAGTTTTGCAAAGAGTGCATTTGATTTGGACTATTTTTTAGAAGTCCCAGAAAAATTGGAGGTACCGTAGGTATTTATGCGGTTGTACCATTGAGTGGTAGTACTGATATTGTGAGAATAGTAGTTCCACTTGAACGGCAGTTCTGCTCTGAATCACGGTATGTTTTTCCAGGGAGGTCTTGTGTGAAGATTGATGGTGCGGAAGTACCACTTTGGGCAGCAGTAGTACCTCAGTGCGGTGCGGTAGTACTTGCATGTTAAGTGCGGTACTACCGATCTTCCCAGAAAAATAGGATTTTGGGATTTGAGTCATGGATTGAGTTGGGATGACCTGAGTCATTGGATAAAGGTTGCGTGATGCATGTCCTAGATAATGTAAGTCAAGTTGTGAAGAATTTGTGCCTGAAAATAATTTCTTTTGTCTTTGGATGTGCAGGGTCGTAAGTCAACTATGGTCAACGGAGATGATCAGGGCTAGGCCCATGTGTGTGGGGTTAACAAGTTCCCCCATTGTAATAGTCAATAGTATGCACTAAGGTGAATAAGTGGCTGGTTGCCCACCTATAAAAGGAGGTTGGAATGGAGACATGTATGGCTAACCATCTAACACATCTCTTGTGCTCTCTTCTCTAGGGTTAGGGTTTGAGAGTGAATGCCTTGAATGCTCTTTGTCTTCTAAGGTGAATGGCTATAAAATCCATCTCCTCAAGTAAGTAATATATCAATTTTTGACATGTTTTGATTGATTTGTTCTTGATTTGGGTGTTTTTTTATCTCTCCTCTAACCTTTCTTCATCTTGCTATGCCAAGGACGTGTAAGAAATGAAAATAACTTCTGCGAATCTATCTCCACCCATCTAGGCGCTTTGATAGCATGTTTATCAAGAAAACCCGGTTTTGCTTAATTTGGCCTTAAAGTGGAAATTCTTGATCCGAGAGTTTTTGACATGATTTCTTTCGTGATCTTACTTGTTAGGACATGTGAGAACATATCTAAAGCCATCTTGGCTATCGTTTACCCACGAGCAAGTTGTTTTCATTGATTTTGGTTTTGGCTTGGTTTCGGTGCACTTTTCCTTTAAACTGAGAAAGGTCTCAATTTTGGCCATGGTTTTTATAATCGTTTATTGGAATATGTTCGTGATAATCTAGAAAAGATTCGTGCAAAATTTCATGTCATTTGGATCTACAAATCAAAAGTTCTCTCAATTTTGGTTTTTAAAATCGTGCTGAAAATACTATTCACCATGATTTTACTATAGCAGTGGAAGTATCGTGATTACTATAGTGGTAGTACCACGGTTACTATAACAAGCGGTAGTACCGCAATTACAATGGCGATAGTTCTATTTTTGCTTATTTTTCTTGGGTTTTTGTGTGTCAAATTGCTAGTTTTTGTGGTGAGTTTCTATTCTAATCTTCATAGCTCTGTAGCTATTTAAGTGAAGGATTAGTGAATATTTAGGAAAAATTTTGAGACACCATTCACCCCTCTGTTGCCATCTTCGCATTTGCAGGAGCGTTGGTCTGCCGCGTTGACTGTCGAGTGCTCCATCTCCGCTACACCACAGCATCCACTGCACGATTCTTCCCTCCATAGAAAAAAGAGCACAGTTCGTACATCATCTCCATCCCATTATATCCATTTCACTTGCTCCCTCCATCCTCCACCTTGTTGTGGTGCTTGTGCCATCCCACTGGCACCTACTTTGCTCTCCTTGCCGGGTTCGGTTCTTGGCTTCTTGCAAGAACTATTTGAACCATTTGGGTCTGTACCTAACTACTTGTACTGACGGGCTAAACGGATCATGCCTAACAGGCCTATACTGGGCTATGTCGGGCCGTCCATTTGTTCAGGTCTGATACACCTGTGTTTTGGATACTCCATCTCTTTTCTGCTGTCAATTGTTGCTTCGCATCTAATCACGACGGCATGTTCTTTTTATCAACGGCTTATGGGTTTTAGACTGTTCGTGAGGGAGAATACGGAATAATATAAACTCACATACAGTTTTGACTGATATAAAAATATAGTCATTATGGTATATACTACAATCAATTTATAGATCACAATTTGAAAAAATACTTTATTTAAAAGCTAGTTATTATTAAAAAAAACTAAAAATAATTTTTAGAAGTTAAAAAGAAGAGGCCAAACAAATGACCGATGCAGCGATGCTCGCTCTCTCACCCCATATGGCCGCACCCTTTTCCCCATACGCACTCGCGCGGCCGCGCTAGTCGGAAACTCAGAACCCACACAGGTGCATTCAAAGCTTTGCACATACTAACTACGTTTCTCTCCTATTATCATTCCATTCTCTCTTAAATGAGCATGTAATACTCCGAGCATGGTTATTCTTAAACAAAAACTTTTGCCTAATCAACTGTTGGAATTTGATGACATCTCGATGTTTCAACCAAAAGGTCTAAAACTATGGCATGAAACATCAAGCAATAGGCAGATAAAGCCCACGGAGTACCTGCTAGACTTTCTTTCGACATGTTGCCTGTGAGTCGCCAAGTCTGCAATGTCGTGTAGATAATAGTACTTCTTAATTCAAAGCAGAAGAGAAGCAAAAACAGAAGTTTCAAGAATATCAATTCAGGTAAAGGTAATCTGTAGGGGAATGTGCATTGGCCAATTGGCAGTTCCCAATAAAAAGATCGATGACATGGATGGATGACGATTGTCTGTGCTCCACATCCCCTCATGCATCTGCCCTTACACATTCCAAGAAGTATAGGCAGTTTTTCCGTCAAAAGGGAAAAAAAATGCAGAATCTAACCGAAAAGTTTTGATTACGTAGCCACTATCCATACTCTTCAATGCACAAACCCCAAAGACATGCTCTGCAATTAGCAACACTAATTATTACCAGGCAGCCAATTCACACCATTACTCCTTCTCTGTAACTCCCGATCCATTAGCCACTCTTTGTATTCCCTGCATGATTTTTTTTTAAAATATTAGCCGTTTCCGGCTTGCCTTTCATCCACTCTATATATTTTTGGCTGCACAGCGCCCGCCGTTCTAATCTCTAGAAAAAGAATGGAGCTTAACCAAGGGCATAGGTAAGCTCATTTCTTTCTTGCATCATGCCTGTGATTAGCCATGCTCGTGGCTGAATGTTAGTAGTGGCCTTTTTGCAGCAAAGATAGAGTACAGCGTACATCAGGAAGTACCTTTGTTATCTGTTAAGTTGATCTAGCCTTTTTGCATGCACCAGCTTGTGGCCTTATTGGACAAGTGTTTGGCCTGATAGTTTCCTGCTTGAAGAGGAAGCACTTCTCTCCAGTCTCTCCTTCCCGAGCTTCCAATCCCAACCATTTTGCTCTACCATTACTCAAAGTAACGTTTTGCAAGGTATGGTTCTTTTCTTTCTAATTTGGACTTATGCAAGAACAGTACTTTCTGAAACTGTAGAGCTCAGTGTCTCGTTTCTTGCGATGCAGACGAGCTTGATGCCATCTTTGATGATGATGTGCTGAGGTATTGGGATGAGATGGAACAACCTATGAACAAGACAGAAGAAAGAGAGAAGAGGTTGCCGCTGCTGTGTTACAGTGAGAAGGGAGCGACCTCCAAGATCATGGGAGCAGACCATGTTAGATCAGAGGAGAAGGAATTGACGTTCGAGCTCGTGTCGCAGTACTTCTACATGCCAATCACACAAGCGGCGCGAGAGTTGAAAGTTGGGCTCACCCTCCTGAAGAAAAAGTGCAGAGAGTTGGGCATCCCCAGGTGGCCACATCGCAAGATGAAGAGCTTGCAGACCCTCATCAACAATGTCCAGGTCCCCTCTTTCTTCATAGTGTCAAATATCTAATTATATATCAGCTAAAAGTTTGGATTCCTTTCGAAGTGTAATCAGTTGCGAGATCGATCGTGGTGCAGGGTCTGCAGGAGGTCGGCAACACGAACGGGGAAGAGCAGCTGAGGGCGGTGGTAGAGATGCTGCAGCAGGAGAGGAAGCTCCTGGAGCAGAAGCCATATGTTCAGCTCGAGGAGAAGACAAAGAGGCTTAGGCAGGCCTGCTTCAAGGCAAACTACAAGAAGAGACGGCTCTTCGCTATGGAAGCTGGGGAGGCATCAAGATGAATCAGAAAGTACTCATGCCAACTTGTCAAGCAACTCACATATGATTCAATATAGTGCAAGTCCTTTTTGCAAGTGTTCTCATGGGAATCTAGCGTGTCCTATGTGTCTGCCATAGTTCTGTCCGGTCAGGTTTTCTTATATACTACTGAATATACTAGTAATCTAACTGGCATGTTGGAGATATATGTTTTACTCTCTATATGTTTCTTTTCTCTCCCGATTTCAGCTTTGCACAATGCATCCCTGGAACAATCTTGGTTTAATCGTGGCATTGTGTAGTTTGCATCTCACTGGTAGACTAAACAATGCTTTTCGCAGTGCTCAACAATGCTGTAGCAGGAATCATATGATCACCCTCTTGCTTGTGGTGCATGGTCAAATTGTCGTTTAGTGGTTTAATAATTTTGCTGCCTGGATCAGATAATCTGTTGGGTGCATCATCTACATTCTGAGATGTATAAAGTAGGTGGCTTGGTGCTGCTTCTTTTCAGGACTAAAATTGCTTCTTACCCTTGTTTTATCCGAGGATCTGTTGGGGGCTAGGATAGCCTCTAGGGTGCAATCAGATCAGATTCAGACAGATATTGCTCGTGCCGTATCTTAGCCTATAATTTTTTTTCACATTCGGAGGAGTCGGATATGGTTTAACTAGATACAAATACGAATTCAGAATATTTAAGATTGAAGACACGGTACTGTCGGATAGTCCATGCAATCCAAAAGGAATAATATTGAACTATACCACTTTTACTTCAAGTTTTCAACTATTTAACATGAGTAAAGACTACGAATCAGCTATTGTAGAGCAATGAACTAGTTGTTTAGCTTCTTTTGAGTCCTGACTAGCACAGACTAAGAATCAAGCGAAAAAAAGGGAGGAATGATTGATTTAGGCGGCCAAGCCTAGCCAAGATCAAGGTAGCCCATCTCCCTTGTGGCCTCACCGCCCCACCACTGCTCCACCATAACTCCTCACGAGTCATGACCGTGGGGTATGCCGCCATTGAAAACTGCAAGCAGGCAACCATGCAGGTCAAGAGAGCTCGCGTATAGGACCAAATATGGCGAACAGAGAGGGGTGAATAAGAGTTGACAAGATTACAAAACTTTTTCAAATCTTTTCTCAAAGCAGAAGAACGACTCTAAATTCTTCACTCCAATAACTATGAAAAGTTATGAAGTTTAGAGACCAATCATCCACATGAAAAAAATCCAAATAAAATTATGCAAAATCGATAGTATTGCAGTAACTTCAGTAGTACTGTTATAATACCCTGATAGTATCACTGCTACAGTAGAATCGCATAGGAATCGTAAAATCAACAAGATTTTAAAATCAAACATCGATGAAACTTTTGATCTGTTGGTCCAAATGACTTGAACCTGGGCATGCGCCATTATTATGATATCAGAAACCTATTTCAATCAACAATCGAGAGAATCGTGCCAAAATTTTGACCTTTTTCCATTTGAGTGAAGATAGCACTAAAACTAGGCAAAAGAGGAAAACCTTGATCTGTTCTTACTCATGAGTCCTAGAGAATCTTGGTGATCTTGTATGGGTTCTCACATGTTATAGCAAGTTAACTCATAGCACGAATTCAAGTCAAAACCTCCACAACACCAAAACCCCAAAATCACCCCCTTCTTGAGCCAAAATTAAGTAAACATAAGAACTTGTAAATACAAGTGCATAGATGGATGAGATCTAATCTCCAAGACACATCTTTGTCACATAGCAAAATCCAGAGGAGAAGAGGAAACACAAAAAACCAAGCCAAATTAAGATTTCATCACAAGAGCAAAAGAGGGAAATACTTAGATAAATTTTGATCTCTATTGATACTTCGCAATGAATGTTTACAGTCACTCCCTAGCAACTTCACAAGCTTAAGGATACAAAAAAGCTCAGCCACAAAAACCTTTCATATCTCCCACAAGATTCTCAACATGAACCCTAACTCTCTTCTCAAAGGCTTGGACTAAATTCCCCAAAAGTTTAACCTAGCCATCTCTCTCCCTCCTTATAGACGGAGGCTCACAAGGGAAATCCTAACCAGCACCTCTAGTTAGGCTTTATCCACTTACATGGGTTAACCCGCTAACCTAATACCATACCAAGTTTTACACTACACATGCACACTTCTTAAAACGCTTATACATATTAACTCATTAGTGAATCAGCACTTGATCCATTTCACATTTTCAACACATACAAGATTTAAACCATTTAGGTTAACACCGTGGCTTCACACACCGCCACTTTTTGGTATTGGACAATTTATCAAAATGCCCCTCTACCATCTTCCATGAAGTTTTTCGCTTCATTTGCCACGAAGGATTGCCTATTCTTCGCCATCTTTCATGTCGCAACAATGACTTGTCGTTAAGCCTCTTACACGTCCACATCTCACCGAACCATCCTTACTTGCAAACAATTTAAGTCACTTGGCGCACCACATGCTGAAGAAGAAGATCACAGCAAAAAGGAGAAGAATGAGGCAATTGGAGTATGGTACCTTGACAATGGTGCAAGCAACCATATGACTAGGCAATGCTCATTCTTTGCAGACCTGTATGAAAGCATTATCGGGCAGGTACACTCTGGGGGTTCTCCATAAGGGTGAAATTGCATTGAGGTGAGATATTATAAAGGCCTCGTGTCATTCTCTTGATCTGCGTGACCAAGGAATCACGTAGGCCATTGGATTGATTGTCTCTTATGGGTAAAGATGCACAATCTCTGTAGAGTATAAACTATTCAAACAGTCGTGCCCACGATCAAGAGCGGACATGGGGTCTTACTCGAGTTAGTTTTATTTTAAAACCTTTGTGGGTGGGAAGAAAACTTTTCAGGTGGATACAAACCTGACTTTGAAATTTTCCTAGAGAGATGTACGCCAGCATTGATAATGAGGTGGAAATAACCTAATGGTCAACATCTAGCATAGGTGGATGGAACCATGCAATCGGTGGATGAAATTATACCACTATAAATACTGCACAATTTCAAATTCTTTAAAGCATGTTTGTAAAACGCTAAGTCATAGGAATTTTAATTATGGTTATTGCAAATATTTGCCTGACAGCCCTATTGTAAACTCGACTCGACGCGGTCTATTTGAACTCTGATATTATAACGGTATGATATTTATCATGAAATGATCCAGCAATGTACTTATGAGCACTATCTATTGATACAGGGAATAGTGCGATGAAATCATAGAGGATTTTGGGTTGATAAAATCCGGGTCCAACAAGTAGATTTTCTTTACTTCAGTCTTGTTCAGGATTTAGATCCGAATAATTTATAAGTGTACAGGAGTATGAAAGCACTCAAAATATGGATCATATTTTTCATGAGAAGAACAGTGAATTGCTGTTTTTTCATTCTATCAAGTTAGTGAGTTACCTCAGTTATTTAAATAAAGTGCTTACTGTATTTACTTTTCAACAATACTCTTACATGGCAGAGTATGCATGAACTGATAGATGTTCACATAAATCTTTAGTCATATGATAATACGCTGTTGTAATTAGTAACTAATTCTTACATCAAATCACACAATTTGTGTTAGTAACTATTCTTACGTTGGACAGTTTCATTTCATATATTAGCCGCTGTACTTTCAGCTTTTCTGATCATTTTTCTCTTGCTCATAGCGCATTGGAAACCAACTTTCTCCAGTAATTTCATAATATCTTGTTGAACCTTCTTCACCTTGCAAGAGTATGATTCCAGTGGACGCGCTTGAGTGTAATTGGTAATCTTGATCCTTCACCTGGTACAATGATACATTTTGGATAGAAAAGTTGTGTTATTCTTCAATCGCTACTTTTACTGGGTACTCCCTTCTTCTGGCGACATTGCAAACTTCAAATCTAAGGAACAAAGCTTCCAGAGTGATGGTTGCATCTCAATTTGTATGAATATGGCAAAATGTAAATTTTATCAGAATAACATATCTCAAACTTGACGAAACCTGTCTTATATATAGTTTTTGCATGTTGAATGCATCCTTGTAGCAGATATTTGCAACATTGAAATGCTGGATAGTATGTATCTTTGTAGTCACTAATTGTGTCTTTGTAGTCACTACTTGTGTTGCCCTGTTACTCCTAGCAGTCGAGCATGCCAGAGTACGGGAATCGAGTATGTAGCTTAGTGCCCGTATGTATTGCAGGCTTAACCGCCGAGCCCACCAACCCCACTATGCCCATATGCATTGCGGGCTTGCCTGCCGCATTACCCGCAAACAAAAGAAGTGGACAAAGCGGAGCAATTGCGTGCAGCCCACATATGCGCCACTTGCGCCCCTATGGAAAGCCCAGATATTGCCGCGTGTCGAGTTCTTCTTGCTTGCTCCTGTTTGAAAATTTCTATAGCAATTTGAGGTAGGGGTGGAAAAATAACTCGAAGCTCGTGGCTCGGCTCGAGCTCATAAAATTTCGAGCCGAGCCGAGCCTTCTTTATAGCTCGCGAAAAATTCGAGCCAAGCTCGAGCTACTCACGAGCCGGCTCGCGAGCTTTTTTGGCTCGGGCATCTCGGACATCTCTTGAATCCCAGCTCGCGAGCTATTTTGGCTCGGGCATCTCGGGCATCCCAGCGACTCGCATACATATCCTAAATCCCATTCCCCACTCAGTCTCTCGTGAATCCCTACTCGATGACTCAAGCCTCTCGTCTCCCGTCAGTGTCGTCGTCTCCCGTCAAGGCTATGAATCCCGCCGGCCGCCGCCCACCGTGCTCCTCCCGACGTGTGCTGCCCCCCACACCCTCGCCGTCGTGTGCTACCGCTGCCCTCACCCCCGTGCCGTCCGCACTCCCCCCACCGCCGAGCTGTCTTCCCCCTGCCACCGGTGCTCTCCTCCGCCGCCGAGCTATCTTCCCCCTTGGCGCCGGCCGACGGCCCCCAGCCCGCCTCCAGCTTCCCCCTCTGGCTTCTCCTACTCGGCCCCGGCCGGATCCATGGCCGCCTCCTTCCCCAAATCGTCGCTAATCCGGTCTGGGTTCCGCCTCCTCCTCCATGGCCCGCCGCTAGGTAGGAGAGGGAGGAAGTGAGGAAAAGGGGAGGGGGAGGGGCCGCACGCCTACGCCACCTTGCCATCGACGCCGGGGCGGTCGCTGGCAACCGGGATGGGCGACTCCGGCGGCTCCATCATGCCTGTGGACGTCGAACGCATCTCCTACTGCTGCAAGGTCTGGGCTAGTGGGCTCCCTTACTTCTTCTCGCTTTGTTCCTCGAAACTATGATTTTGTTCCTTGCATGGTTAATTTTTGTTAGTATCGGCGTGATTTGGTTGGCAGCATTGGGGTGATTTGGTTGATATGGGAGGCGGATTGAGAGGTCTGGGTGCCGAGAGATGCGAACTTGGTGGTGATATTGGGGAGACTTTTGCTTCGGTTAGGTCTGTGTGAAATGCTTGTTCTGAATTCTCTCTGTCTGTGCGAGCTATTTTGGCTCGTTCGAGCTCACGAGCCGGCTCGAGCCTCATTTCGAGCCGAGCCTCTCGCGTAGCTCGTTTCGGAAACGAGTCGAGCCTACTGTTCATCTGAGCCAGACTGAGCTTGGCTCGAGCCGACTCGGCTTGGCTCGTTTCCACCCCTAATTTGAGGTCGTAGCCATGGGGTTTTTCTGGTAGCTTCGTGAACGGGTAAAATTGTCCTGTTCTACTTCTCGTATGATCTGGAAGGCATCGCTGCTCAGATAGATAATTCTCTGGGGCGCCATCCGGGTAGCCAATTGAGTGGTGCGTGCGTGTTCAGCTAAGCGTGGATTTTTTTTTTATGCAACTGATTGCTGATAGTTTACGACTAAGACTGATAGTTTTTTATGCTAGCAGGGTGTTTATACAAACGAATCAAATATCGATAAGTTACTTTAAAAAAACTATCTTAATAAATTATTTTAAAAAGACGATAAAAAATCATTCCGAAGCCATGAGCCATAACCTGAATGGTATGGCGTCGTACGGTCGTTGCCTCTATGACCACGAGACGGTAGCAAGCTCTAGCTGCGTCCGGTGATTTTGCTTGTCTGATGATGGACTGCTGGTTAATTCGTATTTCAACACAAGGCGGGAATAGAAATCAACGTACAAGGCCGAGCCAGCCCACGATTTGGCACATGGCCTGCCACCGGGGCTAAACAAGTCGTCTGACTGTAGGGCTTGATTCGGCCCTTACAGGGGAAAACAGTTTGGGATGGTCAGAGCTTGATATTTGGCCAACTTCTTTTAAAGCTTATGGCTTGTGAATTTTTCTAAATAAATAAATAAAATAATTTTTTATCATTTTTTAAAATAATTTATCGATATAGTCTTTTTAAAGTAGTTTATTAGCTTATCGACATTCGTTTTGTTCATATAAACGTTCGTGCTAAGACCAAAAGATATCAGGTATAGCTATAAACTATCAATCATAGTCTAAAAGAATACAATAGTGCTCAGTTGAGCTGAATTTTGTGGCTTATGGCTGAATTTTCACTGTAGCTGGCTGAAATTACATTGTAGCTGATGGTGACTTATTTGGCATTATTAAATTAAAAAATTAAAAATAAAAAAGGGTTAGTCCAACACGTATAATGCAAACGAATACGGAAAAAAAGAACCGGCAAAAAAGCTCAAAAAATCTGAAAAGTCAGAAAAAGATAAAATTTAGAAATAGTAAAAAAATAAACCGAAAATCAAAAACCTAAGCACAAACGAGAGGAGCCTAAGGCCTAGATAGCAGTGTAGGTATATAGAGTGTGTTTGGTTGGAGGCCACATCCTGCCATACCTCAACCTAGACAAGCCACACCATTTTTGGCTGCTGTTCGGTTTTAGCTCCAACTGAGGCGTGCCATCCCTGCCGCCACAAAACTATTCAGCGAAAGTGTGGCGGGAAAATCCCCGCCACACTGGCCTCGCGTGCGCCAGCCGCCAGGAAAACCCCCCTCTTGCCACGAAATCCCGTCTCTCTCTCCACTTCGCGCGTCGATTTTTTCCCTTGCCGCTCGATTCCTCCGCCGCCGCCGGTCCCACCGTCGCCTCCAAGCTCGGCCGCCGCTCCTTCCCTCCCCTCCAAGCGCGCGGATCCATGGCGACGGCGGCCTGAGAAATCGACGGCGCCTCGAGGTCGGTGCGCCGGCCGCGCGCGCGCGGCGCCGCCTCCTCCCGGCCACGCGCTCCCTTCCGGCCGCGCTCCCTCGCCGGGCGGCGCCTTCCTCCCGGCTGCGGCGCCCTCCTCCCGGCCGCGGCGACCCCTTCCCGGCTGCGCCTTCCTCCCGGCTGCGGTGTCCTCCCGACCTCGGTCTCTCCACGGTATATCATCTCCATTTGTTATACATGTTTTTAGCAATGAAATTTCTATTTGTTATTTTGTTGTGTGTTGAAGCGTTGAACTGTTGATGCATCAGATGGGTCAAAGGAAACTATATTTACAATATTACTTGGAGTACTGCCATTTCTTGTGGAGGAGAAGAATGATTGCTGCTATACTTATGTGCCTAGCCATGTATTGGTATATGATTAATAGAAGGAAAAGGAAAAGATCCATAACATATGCTCCTGTGATTGATAGAGATATTCAAAGATTTAGGCGTCTAAATCGTTTGTATCATGGAACTGAGGCCCATTGCATTAGTGAGCTGCGAATGAGAAAAGCAGTATTTCATAGGCTGTGTAATGAGCTTAGATCACGTGCATTGCTAGAGGAGACCTTTCATGTCACAATTGAGCAACAAGTTGCCATGTTTATCCATGCTGTTGGTCAAAATTGGTCAACAAGAGCAATTGCATTTGAGTTCATTAGGTCAAGTGAGACTGTTAGTAGGTATTTCAATCTTGTTCTAGATGCCCTTTGTATCCTTGCTCGTGACCTCATATGCATCAGATCCATTGAGACACACTCCAAGATAACATAGTGATGATGACTCAAGAGATCTTATTGACCTCAACTCCTACACTCAACCTGAAGACCTTGCTGAGGATTCCGATACTTTGCCAACTCCAACTAGGAATGCCACTATGGATAATAGCTCTTCCAGCACTAGTCGGGCTAGTAAGAAGCGTACAAGGGGCAGCAACTCCCCAACTAAGAAGCACTCAAAAAAGAAGAGTCATTTTGCAGATTCCACTGATGAAATAGCTGCTACAATGAAATCACTTCGGGATGCATTTCAATCCACTGCCCCTCCTCCAATGCCACAACCTACTGATTCTCATGAGTGGTTGTGGCAAAGATTAGAGGCTTTCCCAATGACAGCTGATCAGATGGTTCTTGTTGGAGATTTCCTGTCATCCAAGGAGAACAAAGGTAAGCGTGGTTGGCTGTGTAGTGCAAGTGATTCTACTCTGAATGCTTGGGTGTTCAAGTTCTTATGTGAGAAGGATGGAATTAACCTCTGAAGTTCCTGTTGGATGTCAGCTTATTTTGGCTATGTGAGACAATTAGCAATGACTAGAATCTGTGTTGTTAATAGTACATGCTTATTTTGGTTGTTGGTAGATGGATATTTATGTGATGGTGGATGGAGCATTGCGACTATTGGTTCTGTGATTATTTTGGTTGTTGGTAGATTATGAAAACTCATGTGGGATGAATGCTACCTAATATTTTGGTTGTTAGGAGTTGCACTATTGTATTATATTGCTTATAGACTGTATGGTACTGTTGAAATGTATGGTATAATGGTGGATTGTTCATACTGTTGGTATCGTTGTTACTCTAATAATGATTTTTACACTAGTGTGTTTAGCCTACATGTGGAGTAATCTAAACACTTACCACAATTTTTTGCCACACTTTTGTGGCAGTGAACCAAACAATAGCCACAAAGTTTTTGCCACACCTTAGTTATCAACCAAACACCTTTTTTTTGCCACAAATTTGGCTAGCTATAAATGTGATAAATTCTTAAGTTGAGACATGGTAAATTGTGGCCTCCAACCAAACACACCCATAAGCATAGCACACTGGTAGTACTAACGCACAGTCTAACACGTACTAATACACTACTGGTACAATTTTCCTCCTCATCTAGAGACACTACTGGTCAAACCACACCATCTCAACAATATATACTCAGGGGACATGACAGTCGTACAACAGCTAATTATTTTTTTATTAACGGATTTGGTAATTCTTTTCCTTGTGAGTTGTGAACGGCCGGGGAGACGTCATGTTCTTCCACAATAATATGGACTCGTGGTCTGGTTCTTCTCTGGCGTGCGGTATACTGGCACGCAATGACAGTACGCTAACAATAAAAAATTCCAGATTGGAGCAAGACTACCTGACATTTTAAGGTGAGCATTTAATTTTTTAGAAGGTACTAATCCTAGAAAAGACTAACGGCAACACAGTCCATGTATGATTGATAGTACTCCTAGTGATATTTAATGAAAACTCGTGAGATAAGCTGCATGCATTTTTCATAAAAGATAGTACGAAAAGAGATAGAGAGATATTTACGTACAATTTTGACTGATATAAATAAAATTGTTGTAGTATGTATTATAATCTACTAATAAACCTCGGCTTGAAAAATACCCCGTTTAAAAGTTAATACTTGTGTACAATTTTGACTGATATAAATAAAGTTGTTGCAGTGTGTACTATAATCTACTAGTAAACCCCGTCTTGAAAAATACTCCGTTTAAAGTTAGACACTATAAATAGGTTTTACTGTAGAAAAATAGTTTTTACAAGCCAGTATGAGGACCTAAAGCTCTATATATAGGGTTTGTTCTTTTTTACTGAGACTTATGACTTTTGGCAGTGGCTTGTAATTTTTGGGCTGTTCATGTGAGAGATTACATAGTTACTGAAACTCACGTGCGGTTTTTACAGATATAAATGAAGTCGGTACAGTATGTACTATAATTAACTAGTAGATTATATCTTGAAAAGACATTTCGTTTCAAAGTTAGTTACTGTAAAAAAGCCAAAACCTGAAAAAGGACAGGTTCATAGTACGTGTTCCACCAGTTACATCCTTTTGTTGACGTTTTCTAAGAGGAAAGCAAAGTTGACCATGATCCAGATCTGTATAGATTCATCACTACCAATTAATAAGGTTACATTTTGCAATTGGCATAGAAGGTGGCTCATATTCAAAACTTTCGGATTGACTTTAGGTGCAACTTAACTTTTAAAAAGGGCTATCAATGTCACTGCAATTGCTAAAACCAGTTTGTCAATTGTCATGAAAAGAACATTGTGCTGAGGGGTAAAAGTCTATGCAAATGGGAGTATATGTTACAGAAAACACTAGGAGCCTGTTTGGAAGAGGTGGATTGGTCTAGGGAATTTTAGGGTTTACTTCAAATTTGAACTAAATATTGAGCATTTAGATCCAAATCCTCCTTTTCCAAACAGGCCCTACATATGCAAATTTATCTCCCATTATACTGATGTCTTGCAGAAAGAGGTGATTGTTTAGAAGAAAAAAATAATGCATTCCTTTTTTTTTTATAGATCAGCGTTTCTTATTTGTTAAGAAAAAGAAATATAAGATGAGCTATAAACATCATATTAGCTGGTTGCTGGTGTTAGATCGGTGGAGGTGAGGGCCCAGAACTTCCGATCCATCTCTTCGAGGGAACGGCGGCTGATGTGGAGTCAACGTATGATGCAAGTATGCATTCCCCGTGCTCATAGAAAAAGAGAACTTCATGACACGCACAAATTGGTGCACCTAACGACAGTTGGATTGCATTGCCGTACAAAAGATAGTCATCTATATACTTCTAGTCATGTGTTTGCCCTAGTTGGAACAAAAGAATCTCACGTAAATATATTTCTTGTAGAATTCCTGCGTTCTAGACGAGACGGTTGTAGTATAACCTTGAAGCGGTCCGGTACACGTACATATTAATGGTTCATTCCATCGTGTAGAGCTTCGAATTAAGATCTTTTTGTTAGAGTTAGTAAGTTAGTTTTGTTGTAGAGTCCATTTCAGACTCGTGGTTGTTGCCGTGTCATAGTTATAGAGTTGGGTATAAAAAGTAGAGCAATATAACCAGAGGAGCATGAAGAGATCGGTGTGATCGAACAAGAGGGAGAGAAATAAAGAAGAGAATGAGCGGTTTAGCTCTGGAAAATCGGAGGTGTTCGTGAAACTGAAGATGTGGTCGTAAACGCTTTGCGACCACGGCGATTGAGTCTTCAATGTGGTTGTAATCGAGTTATGACTACTGTGATCAAGTCTACTACGTGGTCGAAGGAGCAGGGTCTGCAATCAAAATCTCGAGTTCTCATAAACCGGAGTAGTTGTAGCTCGGTTACGAGAACGTGCGCGCAGTGTGAATGTGGTCGTAACTCTCGTCAGCAGAAATTACGAGTACGTAGCATGGTCGGAGCAAACACAAGTGGTCGTAACTACTCTGTGTGTGATCATAACTTTCACGTGGTGTAGCCATCTGTGAAGTGGCCGTAAATCGACTTAGCATGGTTGTAATGACTGCAGAGTAGTCGAAGCGCAACAAGTGGTATCAGAGCCTACTGATCTTGGTGGTACCTGAAGAACATGGTTGAAGCGTCGACTTCGAGTGCCCGGAGTGGGCTGAGCTCCCTTCAGTACTCTCTCTTGACGACCGACAATTACCCGGTGTGGGCAATGAAGATGAAGGCGAACATGCGCGCCCTGAGATCTAAGGTGCAGTCAATCCGAAGGGGAAGGATATGGAGGTGAACGACAAGATGGATCATACGGCTTTAGCCATCATCTATCAGGCGGTGACAGATGCGATGATGCATCAGCTTATTAGCAAGGACACGACACGGAAGGCGTGGGAGACGCTGCAGATGATGCATGAGGGCGTTGATCGTATGAAGGAGGTGCGGCTCCAGAATTTACGGAGCGAGTTCAAGAATCTCAAGATGGGAGAGACCCAGTCGATGGATGAGTTTACCGACAAGCTGATTTCATTGTACAATCAGATTAACTCTCTTGGCAATAAGATGGAGGAATCTGTGGTGGTGAAGAAGTACATGCGCGTGCTTCCGGAGAAGTACATACCTATTGTCATCACACTTATGTACTCCTCCGATCTGGATAAGAAGAAGATAGAAGAGATCACCAACTCTTTCAAGGCGCATGAGGAATTACTGAAGAGGTTTCAATCACGTAACGGGCATGGATCCCAGACTCATAATGAGCAGGCGTTGCTAGTAAAGGGAGATCCGATAGACAGTTGTGGCTCATCAAACAATTGCGGGAGGTGGCACGGCCGAGGTGGCCAGAGTGGTTGAGGTGGTCGTGGAGACAAGGTTGGACAAGGCGGTGGTGACAGATCCCGTGATTAGTCACATATCAAGTGCTTTGAATGTGGCAAATACAAGCACTATGCGTTAGAATGCCGCAGTCACATAAAGTGTTTCAACTATAACAAGTACGGGCACTATACGTCGGATTGTCGAAGCAAGAAGAAGTGCGGAGGCGAACCTCGCCCAAGATGAAGAAGAAGAAGATGAAGAACCGGGACTACTTCTCTCCTCATATGTTGAAAAGGCGCCGGTTATGATGATACTGAACGAGGAGAACATAGTTCCAAAACTACGCACAAAGGAAGGCAGCCACGATCACACGGATTAGTCGTACTTAGACAATGGAGTAAGCAATCACATGACGGGTGATTGCTCCATATTTCATGAGCTCGATGAGAAGATTTAGGGCAAGGTTAAGTTTGGTGACGGCTCCACGATAAAGATAAAAGGCAAAGGGACAATGTTATTGCAATGCAAGAACGGAAATAAGAAGTTGTTGACAGCGATTTACTATATACCAAGTCTGTGCAATAACATACTTAGTCTTGGGTAGATAACAGAAAGAGGGTGCAAGGTGGTGCTGCAGAATGAGTTCTTGCATGTGTATGATAAGAACAAAGATTTATTGATGAAGGTAAAAAGATCTCCAAATCGGTTGTATAAGATTTCTTTAAAAACTTATAAATCAATTTTTCTGAAGAGCAGCTTAGAGGCATCAGGAGGTGGCAGGACCCGAGGGCAAGACTCAGTAAGCGTAGCTAGGAGCAGCGAAGCAGGGCATGCATATGCGCATGCGGAAGGCGAAGATGGCTAGACCCAGGCGCGTCACGTGCAGCTGGCACACGAGACGTGTGTGCAGCGTCACGTTAGCAGCCACGGGGAGAAGGGCATGTCTATGGACTCCATGCACACATACGGCAGCAAGCCACATGACCACGCACATGTAGGCACGTATGAGGGGAGTAGTGGCTCCAGTGGCGCATGCGCAGCACTTGCAGGTGCGGCTAACACAGGAAGTCAAGGCGATGGAAAAGTGCACAAGGTCTAAGAGGAAGACTTGGAGTACATGTTGGTGTAGTTTTTTGTGGTTTTGCAAAGGGAACGCAAGAAGCGTTGGAGACAGGAGTTAGGGGCGGTGTAATCTCAACTAAGATATACGCGGCAAAGCGAGCAAACTTGGTCTAAGAAAGAAGAGCGGGAGGCTCAGGTAATGGCAAAGCCAAGGTGGCTATAGGAGCAGGTGCTCCACCTCAGGCAAGCGTGCAAGGAAGGATGGGATCAGTCCAGGTGTGAGACACGGCAAGTGTCGGATTGTGCGAGGCTCAGGATGGAGCAAGCACAGGTGGTAGGGCGGTGATGGCTCAGGCGCATGGGAGTGCAGGTAAAAGGAAGAAGCAGAAATAAGAGAGAAGATTAGCGTGATCAAGATGGAAAAACAAGATTAATGAGGTGATTATTAGAGTTAGTAATTTTGTTTAGTCGTATTCGAGTCAGTTTTGTTGTATTATATGTGTTCGAGTCATGTACGAGTTTGTTTCCGCGTACGAGTCAGTTTTCGAGTCCACCTCGGAGTCGTAGTTATCTCCGTGTCGTAGTCGTAAAGTTGGGTATAAAAAGCAGAGCAATGTAACGAGAGGAGCATGAAGCGATCGGTGTGATCGAACAAGAGGAAGAGAAATAAAGAGAAGGAGCGGTTTTGGCTCGGGGAAATCGGAGGTGTTCGTGAAGCTGAAAATGTGGTCGTAAACGCTTTACGACCATGGCGATCGGGTTATCAACGTAGTCGTAATTGACTTACGACTACTGTGATCAAGTCTACCACGTGGTCGAAGGAGCAAGGTCTACAGTCGAAATCTCGAGTTCGCGTAAACCAGAGTGGTCGTGGCTCGGTTACGAGAATGTGCAGTGCAGTGTGAATATGGTTGTAACTCTCGTTAGCAGAAGTTACGAGTACGTAGTGTGGTCGGAGTAAATATAAGTGGTCGTAACTATTCTGCGTATGGTCGTAATTTTCACGTGGCTGTGCTATCTGTGAAGTAGTCGTAAATTGATTTAACGTGATCATAACGACTATAGAGTAGTCGAAGCGCAACATCTTTTTTTTCTCGCTTGTTCCAGACACTCACAGCTTATCATTCATCGTAGACATATATAGCTTTTATGAAAGAAAGGGAAAAGAAGAGGAAAAGGAAAAGAGCGTTGCTTTGCTTGGGACTTGGGAGAGCTTCGTTCGGTTTCCTTGACTTCAGGATGGACCAGCTCCCATTCCACCAAAGATGTGGTTTACACGGCGGCTTCTTCCACCGGGAACTGCAAGATATTCTGGTCCGTTTGGAGAGCGACAGGGACACAACACAACCCTGTCCACTTGTTCACTCCTTCCTGTTCCTAGCCAGGGCCTGCCTACCCTGGAGAACACGAAGCAGGACTATATAATCATAGTACTTGTCACGTCCTCCGTTATGGACACCAGATAGGATTCGTACGTGCTCGAATAGCAAGCGGCACGGCGGTGGACGAGCTCCGCTCATATGGTTACTGAACTTGCGCTAGCCCGCTGTTTGTAGCTGATGCTCTGCACAATGTCAAGAACTCAAATTGGGTGCCTTTTCTTATCTGTGATTGATGACTTTTGACTTTAGCACAAATACTTGATAATCCGTATCTAAAAAATCATTTTAAAAAACGACAAAAAAAGTCATAAATTATAAGTTAGAAAGAATAGAGCCATTGTCCAAGTGTAGCCTTCGGGACTGTACATGCGTGCTTGTAGTGCAGCACAAATCCTTTATTCCGAGGGAAGAATCGTAAGTTGCACTAGGCCCGCCCGGCCTTTCCCTAAAGTAAAGTGCCGTGCATAGTGTGTTTTGATCGGAGCGGCAAGAATGAGGACTAGAAAGGAAAAAGGTTGTGTTACTAAGGTCTTTTTTTCAGTCAAATTTTAACTTTGATTTCTAAAAATCTGTACTATTTATCAAACACAGCAGCTGTACTTTATCAGCTGCAGCCCAAAAAATGGAGCCTAAGAATAAGGTACTAGACTAATTATTCCTCTTTTATTTTTTTAAATATTTCTCTCTGATCAAATATAACGCTCTAAGCTCTTTCTAAGACGAGAGAAAAAGAAAGCAAGGTAAGATAATTTTTTTTGGCAAGATTCAGCACGGGACAGGCATGGGAAAAGAGCAAGGCACGCGACGTGACACCAGCAAGGCACGGAGTCCCCTAAACGCGGGTCTCTGCTCGTCCAACTCCAACCCGTCCCCAAACCAACCCCAACCCACCGAGCGGCGCGCGCGCCAGGCCGCGCCGCAGCGTGCAAGGCGCAGCCACGCACACGAGATCCCACCCCGCACAGGAAAACGGCGCGGACGATATTACGTTATCATATCCTAACCCATATTTTCTTCTGATTCGGTGCCAATCGGATTCGATGTCGGATCGGTCGATTAACCCATTTCGTTTGCACCTTACTTGTTTGTAAGGAATGCATACAATCAGAAAATGGAGTAGGACGACCGACTTGATGTTACTATTTAATAGCTGATGTGGAAGATTTTATTTTACCATTGCAAAAGAAAATGAAACGTCAAATAGTAGCACTAACCTGAAATCAAACTTGAAGATGTATCGGATTCGGACGGATATTCGGATTTGGACGGATATTGCTGTTACCATATCCTAACCCATATTTTTTTCTCCGGATTCGATACTAGTCGGATTCGGTACCAATCGGATTCGGTGCCGGATCGGTCGGGATTAACCCGACCCGTTTTCACCCCTACGCACAGGCCCGGCGCGAGGTCAAGTCATCGAGCGAACGGAGCGGACTCCAAGCCTCGTCCCTGACTTCCTTCCCCGCTCCCACCTCCAAACTCCAAAGCCGCCGCCGCCTACTGCCTTCGGGTTCGCTCGCACATTGGCTCTGTCACAATGGGCGCCCATGCAATCGAACGACTACGAAGTCATTTATGTCCACGCCACGTTGCAGTAAATCGACCGACCATGAAGTCGTTTACGACAACAACTACGATCTCTGACTTATGACTTCCTTAAGCACTCGGGGATACACACACGACGCTGAGGGGAAACACAAGGATTTGTGCTGCTCTGCTCATTTGCAGCATTTCTGAGGACTCTTATTTAAGCACAACGATTACAGATAGTGGCCACCATGGCCACTCCTAAACGCATGTCACGACTGCACGGTTCATGCTATCCCACGATCTGCCATGACGCACAACCACTAACAGAAACTGAAAAAGAAGCAAACGCTCCCGTGTGAATGATCACACATCGAACGTTTTGACACGCACGACCTGAAGGGCATGCCCAACTACTAAACTCTCTACCGGCAACCTGATCGAACATCCTAACAATCTCCCCCTCGATCTAGTTGCCCTTCACGCTTATGACTCCAATCTTCTCATGCGGACTCTGGAACTTCATTCACCCGAGAGGTTTTGTTAGCAGGTCCGCCAGTTGCTCATCCGACTTGACATAGTCAATGAGGACCTTGCCATTTTCAACGCATTCCCGATGAAATGGTAATGCGTCTCAATGTGTTTACTCTGACCATGGAACACCGGATTCCTGCACAACTGAATTGTAGACTTGTTGTCTACGAGCAAAGTTGCCACTGTCGCTTCCAGATTAAACAGGTTGCCGAGCAACTCCCCAAGCCAAATCCCGTGGCATGCCGCCGTTGAGGCATCGACATACTCGGCCTTGCAAGATGACAAAGCGACGATCATTTGCTTATGTGATTGCCAGCTCATTGGGCTCCTCCCAATGAAGAAGATCATGCCGGAGGTACTCTTCCGGTCATCGACATCCTTGGCCATGTCAGCATCACTGCACTGATGAGTTTGGCCACCATTGTACCTTTTGCATACTGGCACCTGTAGTCGATTGTCCCTGCCAAATAGCGTAGCAGGTGCTTCACGACGCTGAGGTGCTCGGTGGTCAATGACTCCATGAACCACTTACGTAGCTGACTATGAATGCAATGTCTGGCCTTGTGTGTACCAGATAGCGTAGGCCTTCAACGATGCTGCGGTAGAACATGCCGTCGACTAGAGGATTTGAGCTTCCCTTGCTCAATTTTAGTCGTGGCTCCATTGGCACATGGACGTAGTTGCAACCGCTCATACCGGCCTTCTCCAGTAGCTTAGCTGCATAGCTTGCTTGAGACAAAGTAATCTCGCCCTCACTCTGCGTTACCTTGATTCTAAGATAATAGTTGAGAGAGCTGAGGTCACTCATCTTGAACTCGGCTTCCATCTGGGCTTTGAATCGGTTGATCACCTCCAGGTGGGTGCTAGTCACCACCAAGTCATCGACGTATATGCCCACTAGTAGACGTGAGTTGTCGGTTCCCCAGGTGTACATGATGTGCTTGGACGAGGTTCGCTTGAAGCCGAGAAAGGTCAGCGTGCTGTCGAGCTTGGTATTCCAGGCCCTTGGCGCTTGTTGAAGCCCTGTAGAGAGCCTTATGTAGGCGCAACACTTGGTGCTCGTGGGCCACACAGATGAAGCCAGCGGACTGTGCCACATACACCTCCGTGAGGTCGCCGTTAAGGAAGGCAAACTTCACGTCGTGGTGATGTACCAACCATCCCTCATGGGCAGCCACAGCCACAAGTGCTTGTACAGAGTCAAGGCGTACCATGGGTGCGAATACATCCTCGAAGTCTACACCAGCACGCTGAACATATCCCTTGGCCACCAGATGCGCCTTGCGCTTCACGATCTCATCGCGGTCGTCCTTCTTTAACTTAAACGCCCACTTAATACCAATCGGGCATTTTTTGGTTGGAAAGTCAACAAGGTCCCATGTCCGGTTCTCCTTGATGGAGTTCATCTCTTCCTACATCGCCATCCGCCATCCTTGGTTAGCCTGAGCTTCGGTGATAGAGGCTGGCTCCTCCATCGTCAGCATGTGCAATTCATCAGAATCGAGCTCATGTGGAGGGGCATCGTCGATGTAGTCTTGCACCATCCGGAACCTCCGAGGAGCTCCTTCGTCATCAAGGTCGATGTTCGATGGCGGGCGGGATGCAAAATTGTCTGTGGTCATACCAGTGCTTGAGGTCGGAGTAGTGGAACGCTCACCCGTTGCCGTGGTCGAACTGGGGTGCTCACCTATTACCGTGGTCGAACTGGTGATGCCAGTACCTTCAGGTCTTGCCATCGGTATAGAGTAGGCCACGGTGAAGTCGTCATGGCCGCTGGCTTGTTTGGAGTGCTCCCGGTCCCAGCTCCTCCCCTCATTGAAGACGACATCCCAAGAGATGTGCACTCGGCCAGATGAGGGGTCAAACATTCGGTATGCCTTGGAGCGGTCGTCGTAGCCGATGAAGACCATGGGAGTGCTCTTGTCGTCCAACTTGCCGGCGTGTGGCCGCGTGGCTTTCACATGTCGTACGCAGCCAAAGGTATGGAGGAAGTGCACGGCTGGCTTCACACCATGCCAGGCTTCATAAGGGGTCTTCCCACTCACGATGCTTGTGAGAGAGCGGTTCAGGACGTAGACAGCCATGGTTATGGCCTCCCCCTAGAATTCACTAGGCACATTCCGGTCCTTAAGGATGCACCTCACCATTGCCATCACTGTCTGATTCCAGTGCTCAACGACACCGTTTTGCTGGGGTAAATATGGTGCCGTGAGCTGTCGGTGTACTCCTTGCTCGGTGCAGTACTTGGTGAAGTCAACGGAGGTGAACTCTCCCCCGCGGTCGATGTGAAGGGTGCACAGCTTGCGATCGGCCTCGATTTCGACCACGGCCTGGAACTTCTTGATCATGCCTTCGGCCTCGTCCTTGCCTCAGAGGAGAATGAGCCACATGAACTGACTCATGTCATAATCGAGCAAGAGGAAATAGTATTTGCCTCCATGTGTCGCCGGTGTGACGGGTCCACATAGGTCACTGTGCACTAAGTCGAGGTGGTTGTTGGCATGGTACTTGGCTTCCTGGGGAAAAGTAGCGCGCCGTTGTTTATCGGTGAGTCACCCGTCATAGATCTGATCAACGTGGTTCATGAGAGGAAGTCCGCGCACCATGCTCGTGGCCGACATCTTCTGGAGCACATCAAAGTTGAGGTGCCCAAAGCAGGCATGCCAACACCACGCCTCGTCGTCAACCTGCAAGCTCAGACAGATCAGCTGTACCATGCTCAGAGCGATCATGTACATTCGATTTGATGATCTCTTCACCTTGGCGATGAGGTTGCGTTGTCGATCACGGATGCCATCTTTAATCGGATGCTGCAGCCACCCTCATCGAGCTGGCCAACGCTGATGATGTTGCTCCGAAGTCATGGGATGAAGTACATGTTGGTGAGGGCGTGATGTTGGTTCCCTTTTGCCGTGAACAACACAGTGCCGCACTAGTGGATTTTGACCACCGAGTTGTCTCCAAACTTGACTGAGCCGGTGATCCCATGATTGAGTTCAGAGAACGCTACGTCAGATCCCATCATGTGATTCGATGCTCCGGTGTTGATAAATCAGGCGGTCTCCTCATGCTCTCCGTTAGGGAAGACCGATTTGGTGCGCTCCTCATTGCGGAGGATCTGCTCGCCGATGTGTTCTAGCTTGGCGAGCGCCCGGACGATGTCCTCTTCCACCACCATTACTTGGGCCATCAAGAGAGATGGATCATCATTGGTGTTCTACACCAGATGCGCCTCCTCCGTTTTCTTTCTTGTGGCAATCGCTAGCCCAATGCCTTAATTTACCGTAGTACCTACACTCGTCCTTCTTGCGGTTGTCGTGGCCGCCACGAAAAATCGGTCCTTGCCATTGCTCGAGAAATCTCACCCGCGGCCGCCACGCGGCCTACCACGGCGCGAGGAGGAGTTGTTGGACATTGATCTGTCCTGATCGTGTGCTGCGCTTATGCCCACCACTCCTCCTCCATGAGGAGTAGTCAAGTTCCTTTGTCGTCAGTGCAATAGTTGGGGTAGCGCTGCTCCATCGCTCAAAGTCGACCGGTCACCTCCTCAATCGAGAGCGCTGATGTCGAGGAGCATCTCTATGAAAATGGCCACCTAAGGGTAGCGATCTGGGACTACCTGCAGGAGTTTCTTGACCACCTCTTCCTCCCGAATCGGATGGCCGAGTAGGTGGAGGTTGTTGGCAAGCCTAGAGATCCTCATCGAGAAATCGTCGATGGACTCACCATCTTTAAAGGAGATACTCCCAAACTCCTCGCGCAGTTGCTGGGCGTTGGCTTCGCGCACGCAGTCGGCGCCCATACACATGGTCTTCACAACCTCCCAGGCAGCCTTTGCAGTGTTCTTTACAGGCGAGTGTCGACAGCATCACGGCTGGCACAATGTGGAGGATCGCTGATAGCGTGAGCCGGTCGTCATGATAGTTTGCGTCGTTGGTTTCGATGGCCTCCTAGAGACCTTGCACCTAGAGGTTCACTCACATGACAAGCGCCCAGTCGTTGTAGTTCATTCGCGTGAGCATGGGGGTAGACAACAGAACCTGAGGCCTTCGTTATGACACGCTGGACGACGAGCACATGGCCACCATTGTCATGGTGCCGCGATTGACACGGAGGAGGCAAAGGCAAGTGCAGGCGGCCCTATCGTGGAGGAGGCATCGATTGCCTTACTGGCAGAGTCGACGATGAAGACATGTCTTCCATGTGGTCGATGAACATAGGTTTTGATACCACTTGTCGCAGCGGGCGCCCACGCAATCGAATGACCACAAAGTCATTTACGACTACACCTCGTCGCAGCAAGTCAAACAACCACGAATCGTTTTATGACCACCCTCGTGGTCGATAGTCGATAGTCAGAAGTCTCCGACTTATGACTTACGACTACGATCTCCGACTTACAACTTTCTCAAGCACTTGGGGATACACACGCGACGCTGAGGGGAAACACAAAGATTTGTGCTACTCTGCTCCTTTGCAGCTTTTCTGTGGACTCTTATTTAAACACAACGATTACAAATCGTGGCCAACACGACCACTCCTAAACACACACCATGACTGCACGGTTCATGCCATCCCATGATCCGCCATGACGCACGACCACTAACAGAAACTGAAAAAGAAGCAGACGCTCCCATGTGAATGAACACACGTTGAACGTTTTGACGCGTACGACCTGAAGGCCATGCTCAACTACTAGACTCACTACCAATAACCTGATCGAACATCCTAATAGGCTCCCCTCCTCCTCGCCACTCTCTAACGTCGGTTGAGGTGGCCTCTTCAGGTCTCCACCCTTTTTTTGTTTGTCTCGCTTCAGTGGCAGTGGCGATGAGGCGGGCACTGCAGCCGAGCCGAGGTGGTGTTGGTGACTGGTGAGTGATCCGTGCATTGCACTTATGCTTCATAAAGTTTGAATTGCATTGTGAGGACTGAGATGGGTGGGGAACGCTTGGGCAGTGGCTTGCTTTCGAATCGCGTGGCAATTTCCTGCGGAATTTTGGCCGCGCATAGCGTGTTTTGATCGGAGCGGCGGAGAGGGATAAACTAAGAGTAAATTACGTAAAATCACACGTTTTGTGGTCTAAGTTATAGAAAACCACATATATTTTGGCTTATGGCTCATAATCCTAGTTATTATGGTCTAATAGTTTCAAAAAGTCCAGCTAATTAGAATTATAGGTATATTAACATTTAAGACCCACCAGCAGAGCTACGTGGGTCTCTTGCACCTCTAACTCAGCATGCCAGATATTGCTACGCAAGGATCTATTCGAAATGCGTTGGATGGAATCAGTTTCAGATAAGGAACTGGACTAATTATTCCTCTTTTATTTTTTTAAATATTTCTCTCTGATCAAATGTAACGCTCTAAGAGCAACTCTAGCAGTAGTCCTCAAAACAAGGCCCCTACTTTTCATTTGAGGGCCCCCTACTTTGAGGGCCTGTTTTTTTGCATCTACTCCAACAAAGACCCTCAAATCTAAGCCTCAAATTCATCCCACAACACATCGACACATGGGACCCACTCCTAAATCCGGTTGGGCGCGCGGCGAGACGTCGGCGAGGCGGACGGCGACGGCGTCGGCGACGGCGTCGGCGAGACGTCGAGACGCGGCGACGGCGACGGCGACGCGCGCGCGAGCGAGGCGTCGGCGGCGAGGCGGCGACGGCGAGAGCGAGGCGGCGGCGAGGCGAGGCGCGGCGACGCGACGCGACGGCGCGAGGAGCGAGCGGCGACGGCGCGAGCGCGGCGGCGACGCGAGGCGAGGCGAGGCATCGGCGGAGGCGCTCGGATTTTGGGGAGGCGCGGGATTTGGGGAGGAGGCGCGGATTTTGGGAGAGCGGCGGCGAGGCGACGACGATGGCGAGGCGACGACGTCGGCGAGGCGTCAGCGAGCGACGAGAGTGGAGGCGACGGCGAGCGGAGGCGGCGAGTGGAGGCGACAGGCAGGCGGCGGCGAGCGGCGGAGGCGAGGCGCAGGCGGCGAAGCGGCGCGCGAGGCGGGAATCGACAGGCGGGAATTTTGGGGAAGGCGGGAATTTTGGGGTGGAGGGCCCCTGGGAATGAGGGTTTGGAGATCTCATTTGAGAGGCCTCATATTTTTGAGAGCCAAGTAGGGACCCTGCTGGAGTTCATTTTTTGCTCTGGCTCTTAAATATAAGATTTAAGAGCTCAAGAGAGGCCTCAGTTGCTGCTAAGAGCATCTCCAAGAGATGCTCTTTCACCCCTATCTTAAAATATTGGGTATGAAGGATACTCTAAACACACCAATAATTTTGGTACTCTAAAATGAGGTGGATCACCATCAAATATACAAGATCTAGATAGTAATTTTAGGGATCCAAGTTTAGAGGAGCTGCTGAAGGAGGGGAAAGATTTAGAGGACAATTTTTTTTGGAAGGCTCCCAATATGAGATTTTAGAGGACAAAATATTGAGTCTCTCTTGGAGATGCTCTAAGCTCTTTCTAAGACGAGAGAAAAAGGAAGCAAGGTAAGATATTTTTTTTTGGCAAGATTCAGCACAGGACAGCCATGGGAAAAGAGCAAGGCACGCGACACCCGCATGGCATGGGGTGAAAGGAATTCTTGGTCCCCTAAACGCGGGTCTCTGCTCGTCCAACTCCAACCCCGTCCCCAAACCAACCCCAACCCACCGAGCGGCGCGCGCGCCAGGCCGCGCCGCAGCGTGCAGCGCGCAGCCACGCGCGCGAGATCCCAACCCGCACAGGCCCGGCGCGAGGTCAAGTCATCGAGCGAACGGAGCGGACTCGAAGCCTCGTCCCTGACTTCCTTCCCCCTCCCACCTCCAAACTCCAAAGCCGCCGCCGCCGCCGCCGCCGCTGCCTACTGCCTTCGGGTTCGCTCGCGCGTTGGCTCCCCTCCTCGCCGCTCTCTTCCGTCGGTTGGGGTGGCCTCTTCAGGTCTCCGCCTCACTCTCTCTTTGTCTGTCTCGCTTCGGTGGCTGCGGCGACGAGGCGGGCTCCGCAGCCGAGCCGAGCCGAGGCGGTGGCTGGTGACTGGTGAGTGATCCGTGCATTGCGCTCGTGCTTCGCAGAGTTCGAATTGCATTGTGAGGACTGAGATGGGTGGGGAGCGCTTGGGCGGTGGCTCGCTTTCGAATCGCGTGGCGATTTCCTGTGGAATTTTGGGCGCGCGTGCGTGTTGTTCGCCTTGTGTCTTGAGTTCGTGCCCCCAGATTCGCTGTGGGCTGTGGTGTATCGAGCGGTGAGGTTTTTTTTAAAAAAAACAAACATCAAAAGAAACTGTTGGTGGGAGTTGTCGGTTTACGCTAGATTCGCCGTGCATATTTCGTGTGATTTGTGCGAAATAAAAATGGGTGTGTTTTTGCCATTGCATTTTTCTCAAGCTTTTCGTGATCTCTCTAGTAGTCAAGCGTATCGCTGGATTTGCGTTGCTAAATTTGCGTGCTGAGATTACTAGTTCGAACTTTTTTTTCTCTTGTAAATACCGCTCGTTACCGTTAGGCGCGGTTCCCTTTTGCTATTTCCTCTGATTTCCATGGATAAAAAGTGGTAGCTAGAGTCATGCTATTTTCTTGCGTTTTTTCTCCGGTTTCGCACTTAATTTCCCCCATTTGAAGCGAATAACTTGGTTTGGTGGGAGCTACTAATTTCTAAATATGGGGTATATAAATTCGACATTCATAATCATGTCATGGCGAGGGCATGTTGTAGTCCTTGTCACCTTATCAGTGCAGTATTACATGGAGAGTTCGTGTGGTTGAGATGCTTGTTCTTTGTCGAAGGCAAGTACATGCGCCTCTGGCCATGGTTTTTATTTTCTGGTATGTCATGTGGGATGATTCTGATATGCTCCATATACATATGTGATTAGAATCTTGTTGTTGTTCTTTAAGCGATATTTGTGTCATAGCAACATGGATGTGTATACACTTCAACTGTTGTGTTTCGAGATGCCTTTGATGCAATCATCTCAGTGCAGTTGTTAAGTACCTTTAATTCTTCTTTTACAGGATAAAGTTCATTCTTCTTTGGAGTGCTTCTTCAAGTTAGAAGGACACAGCGACCTGCCTCAGTTTCACTGATACACTTCTTTGTGGTAATGTTGTTATAAAGCTTTCATCATACCTCTGGGAACGTTTGTGTGACCTTCAAGTCGTTGATGAGTACTTGACAAGGGTGGCAGTTCAGCAGGAATTTATTTGACTTTCTGACTTGGATGGTTTAGTTCTGAGTTGAGCGTTTCATGGTTATGTGATGCTTTAGGCTGAAAATATATTGGATGTGAACCTAAGACCAACTTGTCAGAACGGTTAGTGATGAAGAAATGGCATGGTGGTTTTGTCATAGTATCTTTGTTCGTTATCTTGATGTTAAGATATGTGATATTGGATAGCCCGCTTGCAGAAAGATCTCTTCAGTATGTCTTCCAACAAAATAGTACGACCCCACTACATTGGTTGGATGTTCCAAACCCACCTGCAGTTCAGAATCCACAGAACTTCTCTCAAGTAATATCAACTGAATTGTTAGCTTCCAACCTATCCATAACGAGAAATCTCTCTGATAGAGAACTACAGTCATTTCATTCTTGGAATCATTTGAGAAACCTAGTAAGTCATGCCCACATCCTACCCGATGGACTGGAGGCAATCAAGGAAGCTGGAGTTGCATGGAGGGAACTAAATGCAGCCCTTGAGTATGATGATTCAGTTGTTCCAGTCAATGGTAGCACACAGCAAAAGGGCAAAGAGAAACAATGCCCATATTCTATTCGAAAAATGAATGCTACAAGGTTAGGTGATAGATTTGTCTTAAAGATTCCCTGTGGACTGATTCAGGGCTCTTCAATAACTATTATTGGTACTCCTGGTGGTCTTCTGGGTAATTTTAAGATAGAGTTAACTGGAGCTGCGGTCCCTGGTGAACCAGACCCTCCAATTGTGCTTCATTACAATGTCCGTCTCCTTGGTGATAAACTTACAGAAGATCCTGTAATAGTCCAAAATACATGGACTATAGCTGATGATTGGGGTTCTGAAGACCGTTGCCCATCTCCTGATTCAAATGCTAAGGACAGTGCAAAAGGTACTCTTCTTTCAGTGGTCCATAATCCATCTTGCTCTGGACATGTGATATCCGTGGTATTGCATTGTGCATTAGTAATTCCTACTAAAATCTGGCTCTGCAATTAAATAGGTATATCCATTTTGTTGAAGTATTGTAGCTAGCATTTACAATTGTTGTTGTTTTATATCGCCATAAATACACGCTGTGTTGAGGTATTGTAGCTGAAATGGCCTCCAGCTTCAAACATTACTTGTTCAAGCTTCTAATATAACTGTATCTTTTTTTCCACCTTTTTATTTATAGCCGGTAAGAGCTGTTCAACATAATGGATTGGGATCTTGGCAAATAATATGTTTTTTCTCTTGATCCCGGGCTTGACATATATTATTTTATTAATTTTCTGTTGTTTTGCAGTGGATGATTTAGAAAAATGTAGTAGCATGGTGGGCAATGACCAGAAACAAGTGATGGCCTCTAAGCTACATTCTAATGTTTCAAGCATGCAACCTACCAGGAAAAAGAATGCAGAGCCTAGAAAATATTTTCCCTTCAAGCAAGGATATCTTGCTATAGCAATTCTTCGTGTTGGAGCAGAGGGGATCCATATGACTGTAGATGGGAAACATGTCACTTCCTTTGCATTTCGAGAGGTCAGTCTCGTGTAATAACCCAGTATGCTATTGTGTCTTACGATAGTCTCTAGGCAAAATGATTTTCCCAGAGTGAAAGAAATATTTGTTGCGCCTTGTGATAGTTCCAGTGAAAATATTTTGTTGTTCCATACACAATAAAAATGGAACTATTTTCTTTTCCTCAGCACTCTTATTTCAAAAATATGTTTTCATTGCTATTTTACTCATCACACATTTTCTACCAGGATTTGGAGCCCGGTTTTGTTGGTGAAGTAAGAATTGCAGGAGATGTTAAATTGCTGTCTGTGATATCAAGTGGCCTGCCTACAACAGAGGATTTTGAGCATGTCACTGACTTGGAAATTCTGAAGGCTCCACCTGTCCACATGGATAAATCTGTTGATCTTTTCATTGGGATCTTTTCTACAGCAAATAATTTCAAACGCAGAATGGCGGTTCGTAGAACTTGGATGCAATATGATGCTGTCCGCTCAGGAAAAGTCACAGTTCGATTCTTTGTTGGCCTGGTAAGAATGAAATGCGACACAGGATAGCACACCGTACGATAACTTGTACCATACAGTGGTTGTTGCTCCACGTTATATGGTCCTATGCTTAGAAGTGATATATGTATGCACGAGCAAATACTATGTGCGGAACTGCAAATGGGCAGCAGCATACCAAAAGTCATCATTCATGTTATGCCTCCTAAACAAACATGTTGGATTGTTGATTGCATTCACTATGTACTTGCTTGCAACTTATTGCAAGGCAACACTTTTTCTTTAACACTGTTGTCCAAATGATTCTTTATCAGATTGTTTTTACTCTTTTCCATCAGTTGTGTTTTTCTGCCGTATACTAGTTTGAATTACAGCTCTCTACTTGAGAGTCAATACTCATCTGCCCCTTTTTCCTGCCATTGTTAAAAGCATAAAAACCAGGTGGTGAATGAGGAGCTCTGGAATGAAGCACGAACATACGGAGACATCCAATTGATGCCATTTGTTGATTATTATAGCCTGATTCTTTGGAAGACCATAGCCATCTGCATCTATGGGGTATGTATCTGTTGTGTTTGTGTATTTCATTTAATTTACTAGTACACTGGAACTTCTGCCTGCATTATCTAAGTTCACTTTTCCCTTACAGACAAATGTCCTGTCAGCCAAGTATGTGATGAAAACAGATGATGATGCTTTTGTTCGTGTAGATGAGATACTTTCCTCCCTAAATCAAGTAAATATCAGCCATGGACTCTTGTATGGTCGTGTCAATTCTAATTCTCAGCCTCATCGAGATCCATATAGCAAATGGTACATAACTCCAGAGGTAACTTGTTTTAACTTATACTTTTATATTAAGCGATTATCCAAGCATCAATTTGGCACATCGTAAACTCTTTGTGATTGTCATGTGTATTATCATCTATCATGTAATATATGCTTAGGCAAATGCTATTGCTGTTATCTCAATCATTTGATTTGCTACTCCTTTAAATGATCTAGGAATGGCCCGAGGAGAGTTACCCTCCATGGGCACATGGTCCAGGATACATTGTATCTCAGGATATAGCAAAAGAAGTTTACAGGAAACACAAGAGAGGGAAGCTGAAGGTATGCCAATTTTCTCCAAATTTTCTGAAAAGGGCTTCTCTTTTTTTCAGTCAGAGATAACTGAATTCTATCAGTTGCTTCAGTCTGAGAAGATATTAAAGTCAGTTAGGAAAATACCATGTTTCCAGCTGCTGTTCCTGCTGTGGTGCGAGTTGAGAGGATATTAACTGGGATCTTGACTTGTAGATGTTCAAGCTGGAGGATGTTGCGATGGGAATATGGATCTATGAGATGAAGAAGGAAGGCTTGGATGTCAAGTACGAGAATGATGGAAGGATCTTGGTCGAAGGCTGCGAGGAAGGGTATGTGGTTGCCCACTACCAGGAGCCAAGGGAGATGATGTGCCTCTGGGACAAATTTCAGAAAACAAAGCGAGGAACATGTTGCAAAGAATAACAGGACTAATGCGAACAATCTTCTATATTCTGATGGCTGCTGTTGTGCCGTTGCCTGCTGACACCTATGACAAGCTTGACATGACGCCATGTAAGAGGGGCCAGTTAGCCCCTGGCTGATTGTTTCTGGCTGCAGAATCGATAGGCGACAAAGTTTTGGATATTCCCCATTTTCTTTTTGTCCGCGGTCAAGAGTGTTTCAAGGCTGACTACCATATTTTGTAGAAGATGTAGTAGGTCTCTACTGTTTTGGGCACAGGTAGGACGGTGTTGCTTATAGTGTGGCTTCTTGTAACATACCTTACTAGAATGTAGAATACGGCAGGTTACATTTTAGGATAGATGGAGATGGGAGAGGCAGTGCTACCATTCTTTTCCTAGGAATGCATTCTGTATCTAATGTAAAGCTATTTGACAACTACTCTATTGTACGATCCACTTCCTATCCACTGCAATGCATACCTGAATTTTGTCAAGTTATACAGTACCAGTCTGGCAGTCTCTTTACTGTTGTGTCTTGAAGCTTTTTCAAAGTAATACATTACGATTACATCACATCCAAGGTTTACAGATACTGAGAATACATGAAGCATAAAAAAAGACACCATTGTACTTAAAGGAGATTACACTGCTGGGGTTAGTAATGTTTAGTTGAGGGCCCTAGTCGGCATCATGCGGCGGCCATGCAGCCGATGCCGTAGCGCGTGTTGGGGAACACGAGGAAGAGGCCGCTGCACACGGCGCCAGCCATGAGCGGGAAGCTCTCCATCACCTCGTCCATCTCCTTGCGGTGGCCGGGGAAGAGGCACCCGTAGACGCGGTAGTCAGAGAACGTTATGGCCGCGAACACGAGCACCGACATGACGCCGTGCACGACGTCGACGAAGCCGAGCCGGAGCCTGTCCTCCCTGGGCACCTCCACGCCGAGCCCGGTCCTGAACAGCGATAGCCCCCTCGGCGTGACGAAGCCGTAGTACACCCTGCCGTCGGGCGCGCGGAAGCTGTCGGTGAAGTGGAAGAGGAAGCAGGAGGCGGCGCAGAGCGCGAGGAGGGCCCTGAGCATTGCGACGCTGACCGCGGAGCAGGAGCCGTCGCCGGAGGCCGCCGGGAGGAGCATCTCGAAGAAGAGGAGCGTGCCGGTGGGGAGGAAGTTAGCGAGCATGGACGTCTTGGAGAGCGTGCTCTGGACGCCCCTCGCCACCGCGCGGCGCTTCCGCCCGCCGCCGCCG
Source organism: Dendrocalamus sinicus (assembly GCA_036346575.1). Classification (NCBI taxonomy): domain Eukaryota; kingdom Viridiplantae; phylum Streptophyta; class Magnoliopsida; order Poales; family Poaceae; genus Dendrocalamus; species Dendrocalamus sinicus. The sequence goes on along the minus strand of CM070657.1, from coordinate 28,935,477 downwards.
CCGTGCGCGCGCTGCGGGGAACCCCGGGGGGAGCGCACCGGGGACGTGCGGTTCCGCGGGGAGCCGTCGCGGATATCGACGGACAGCTCGCAGGCGTTGCTGTCCATGGGCTCTTGGTGGGAGCACGTTCGAGGAACTGTTCTTTTGCAATGTTCGCAGAGTGTGGAGAGAGTTTTCCGAAGGCCAGGTGTGGTTGGTTTGGAAATTACGTTGGTTTGCTAGCTTTATATAGAGGGGCAGTGTGTGCGCGGTTAGCGAACTTTGGATGATTTTTGAGTTCGAATGACATGCCAACCGCTGCTAAGCATAACTGCTCCCCGCAATCTCTTCAGAAAACATAAAACACCTCAAAATTCAAATCTTTTGATTTCTTTTGGATTTGGGCTGAATTCTCAGTTCCATCCCAAATTAGCATCATCCCTTGAGAGCCCATCTTTCTTCCCTTGTCATTTTTGCTTCTCCCTCCCGCAGTCCCGATGGCGCCCCCTGGAAAAGTTGCTTTCCCCGCCGCCGCTATTCCTCCCTGCCCACACGGCCGCTCGTCGTCACTCAAAATTGTGGCCGAGCTCGCCTGCACCACGGTTCCACCCTCCAGTGGCTCGCCCCTCTGCCAACCTCGCCCTCCATCCCTCGCTTCGCGTGCCGTTTGACCCTAGCTTGCTCCCGCCGCCGCCGCTCTCGGTCTCCCCAGACTAACATGTGTGACTGCCGTACCCGCTACCATCACGCCTTGCCAACCTCTGCAGATGTCATACGCTACCTCACCAGCATGCCCTCTCCTTTGGCAGAACTCCGCTCCCTCTCTTCATTCTATGCATTGGTACCGCCCGAACCACACCATTGCTCCCACCACCTCTCCCCGCCTTTAAATTCCAATTGCCATCGCAGAGAGCTTCGCACCACCCTCAATCTCATATCAGAGCCACCCAATTGAACTCTCTTGCACATAACTCCTTCGCCATCCTCCGCTAGCCCCATGAGCCCTAAATGCAATCTTTCTCCTTCCTTGTTTAAACTTCAATTGCTACACCCCGAACACTCTAGTGAACTCACTCTTTCTCTTATTAAGGTTTTGGTAATTGTTTAGAGTTTTGGAAAAGTTGGATCTAGGGTAAGAGCATTTCTTGAGAGCTCGCGAATATGGGTTGGGTGTGGTGGTTGCGAAAGCCACCGCCCAACCACAAGCCGTGGAGCCCTTACCGCTCTTCAACCTAAACCGATGAGTCTCGCCACCACCGTGAACCCTATACATCCTTGGATGGCTAAACCACTCCGAATACACCCAAGGCATAAGTAGCTTTGGAATGGTTTGGTGATATTGAGTAATGATAATGAAGCTTGAGAAACCCCATTTACTTTAATGAAGTCCATTTTCAAGGCTTTCAAATGTTTCCAACTAAAATCGCATCCACATAAAATAATAGACTTTATCCCTTTACTTGATGATCCATGCATGTAGTTATGGTTGGACTCTTACTTGCTAAGTGTGACTTGCTAAAAACATAATGCATAAATAAAGCTAATATCGCAAGAGGGATATACTGGAGAAGGCGAGGCTCCGGATGATCGGTAGTTGAGGACACGTACTCATACTTGCCCTAAAATACATAATGTTATACACTTTCGTTGGATATACTAATATCATAATGCTCCGAGTTGCGGAGAGGCTGGTAGAGCTTTGCCTTTGACGAGTAGGATGATCCTGAGTTACATAAAATATCAATATTACTATTAATTCCGTATACTCTCTTTCCTATCTACCTCGAGGTTGAGGACACGTGGAATTAGGATCGATTCTTGGCGCACTTTTGTGGCGAGTTTGCGACGGAACGCACGCCGCTCAGGTGGTCAAGCAAAGAGGGACACAAACTCGTATTCCATGGTTCTTTTGTATTGTAACTGGTATATTTGGAGCGCTTGACCTCGACGGAAGTTTGTAGCCTGTGATGCTTGGCTATTATGATGACCGTTATATTGTAATAAAGCTCGCTTCTTGCTCGTAAGCTTGTGATGGCAATGTTATACACTCGTTGGATATACTCGCAAGACAAAGCCCGAGAGTCGAGGCATCGAGGTGAAGACGTCACGTGGCCAAAAGACTTTCAAGCGAGGGTTTCATAGGATGCTCCGCGCAACGGGGCCAACAAAGATGCGAGCCCATGGTCGAGCGATGAGGAAGAAGAAGACCACGAACTGGGTTTTCTTCTAGAAGATATGTTGCGGTGATTCCTCTCCGCGAGAGCATTTCTTGAGAGCTCTGGCGGCGAAAGCCACCGCCGGCCGTGGAGCCCTTACCGCTCTTCAACCTAAACCCTCGCCACCACCGATGGCAAGAAGTAGAAGGCGTAGTGTGAGTCGAGTTGCGTAGAGTAGTTGGACCTTTTGTAGTAGCATGTTTGGTAGTGTAAAGCGAGTTGAGGTATGAACTTTGTAGCATAGTGTGTACCCAACTTGTGTTATGAACCCTATACCCGGGATGGCTAAACCACTCCCACCCTCTTGAGAAGGAAAAGATACTATTTGAAAGCTCGCCAGAGTAGCTCCAAGCCACAGAAGATGTTGCGCCCTTCTCTCCTCCATCCAACCGCCACCACCCACCTAAACACCTCCTAAAGCCAAAAATGGAACCACCACTTCGAGTTGAACCTACTCCACATTGTCAACATCTTCATATTGCTTTGAGTAAATTAAGAGAACATCGATTATATGCAAAGTGCCATTTGCATCCACTGGTGATGTAGCACTCAGAAAAAAATAGAAAAACTTAATAAAAATAAATAAATAAATAAAAATAAAACCCTAATCTAATCATGGCCTTAAGTAGGGGGACCCCTCTACCTTTTTTCCCCATGCATGGAAATTCCTTCTTAGGTTTCAATCTGTAAACTCTCTCTCTCACTCTCCCGGATCCGTTTGAGCATGCCAACCCAAATCAAGGCCCATTTTCCCATATAGCCCTCCTACAACCCAATATCCTCATTTTATTGGAGTTTTTGGATTTTCTTTATTCTTTTATTTTCTTTATTCATCGCTCAACCCTTGGGCATGAATTAATTCAAATTGTTTGCTTTGTTAGCCTCAGAGTCGACATTCAGCAGAGGCGGAAGGAGAAGTCGAGCCCAAGTCCAACCCACGAAGAATTCGAGTTAGTTGAAATCACAGAGTCGCAAGGCAAGTCACATATATTTTTGAACATATTGATCCTACATTTCTGTATTATTTACATGTACTTTCATCATGTTACTTTAAATACATTATTTTATGTATAAATGTTTAGAATGACATGCGTTAGCGAGGCGCTCTTAGTAATCCGCTCAACTTCAATTGAACCTCCATAAGTGGAAAGGAGTCGAGGGGTGAGTCTGTATGGGAGGTGGTTAACCATACAAGCAGAGGGCTGCGCGGCAAAGCAGGGCAGCTGCAAAGTCATGACAAATGGTATTCGAATCGCCGTGCTTCCTGTAAACTAAGTTGTGTTTAATGGGTGAATCACCGGTGTCGGCGGTTTCAAATGTTTCCAACTAAAGCTGGCACCGACTTTATCGCTTTTACTTGTTCCGTGTGCATGCATGCGGCTGGATGGCGCGCGGGCGTGGCGTGGTGGATGCTTGGCTTTCGCCGTTATATTGTAATAAAGCTCGCTTTTGCTCGTATGCATGCATCCGCATGGCGTAGCGGCGGTGGCGCTGAGGGCGACGGCTTGCGCGGCAGCGCCGCACGCTCACACGCATGTGGCCGTGCTCAAGCGGTAGAGCAGCCGGTGGCAGGACGGCCGGGGCGGCGGTGCGGCAGGGCGGCCTTTCGCGCGGTTGAACGGGCGTTTGCTCGGCCGAACTGCTGTTTTTCCTTCCAAATGATTATTCCTTGTCGTTTCCTAATCAAATTTGTCATATCTGATTGGTTGTCTCTCATATCACCATGTAGGTTCTCACGCAGCTGTTGAGGGAGCAGCTGGGCAGTTGCGCATCTTAGACCCAACGTGCAGCGTGTCCGTCGAGTGTGCTCAAGGCAAGTACCTCGCGACCGTAACCTGTTTCTTCGCACGTTTATGTCACATGATTACATGTTGCCTTAGCGTGATTTCCGATCATTGCACTATATTGATTACCTATTGTAGATTGTGGTAGCCTTAGTAGATTCTGAATATGATGAGTTAGTTAGTATTGAATGCTTGTAATTAGTATAATGTTAACCATGGAATTCAAGTGTGGTTAGGGGTGTAAATAAACTTCTAAATGGTAATTAGGGTTGCAAATAAGCATGCTCCAATCTAAGGTTAACCACTAGTAATCTTTAACACTGGACGTCCATTGTTATGTCTTGCTTTTGTGAATCTTATCGTTGATTATTAATTGTGAGCTGTAGTTGATTTAGTTGATGTACATTAACCTGCCTAATAATCACTTTCACCTAATAAAATTGTATGATTGACAACCCTTGGGTGTGACTCCGGTTAGTATCCTCTCCATCGATAGACCTTGTTCCCATCACCTAGTATCACCAATCCTATCTCTCCGGTCTCACTGTATTAAGTCGTTACCCCCATAATTTACCTTAAATCATTCATGACTCCCTAATTATACCTTGGATAATTCGCTAAATAAAGAACTAAGGGTTATCACGCCGGGACTACCCACATATAGGGGAGATTTTCACCCAACCTGATAACGTACGAGAGCTGTTCATTCTCGTTACACAGGATATTACACCCCGTCGATCTGCGGTTATACAGTCAATGATAAGGTTGTGCCTGGCTATTCTTGTATAACCGGATACGTGGGATGAGGTCACCAGCACCCTTGCTGTAGCTTGCTATAACTTGTCACATAACAACTATCTTTAATACACAGTTCTCATAATATCAGTCTCCAATTTATGCCAGTATTTCCGATATCAGTTGTTCGCTGCTTTCATCTTGTATCCGTTGTTGACTTGTGATGCTTGTCCTTTATTTCACGTGGTTGCATTACTTATCTTTACTCTTGTGTTGCGACCGTTGTTGGGTACTTGCTGAGATTTCCAAATCTCACGCTTGCTCTTTCCCTTCTTAGGTAAAAGGCCAGTGGATTGATAGCAGCATGCATGGGTGGGAGCACGCGAATTTCAGCACTATGGCTTGCCACAATTTTGCCATTTACTTTATTTGTCATTTGATTAGAAGTGGACCGGTCCCATATTTCAAACACTATTTTAGCTTCCGTCAATTATTTGATAAAGTACTTTAAAGGTTTTAATTGGTGTATAAATTCTATTATTGTCTTTTATTATTACTCTTGTTTCTTGGCGATGGCATTCCGTAGTAGTATTCCACCTTGGCTGTATGTGGGGTGCTACAGGTGAGCCTCACCAGACCTGAATTGCAATCGGGACTGTACCCCTATTTTTCTGCTGCTAAGAGCCATCCGGAGGTTGAAGACAATACAGGGGGGTGACGTGCCTACTTCCTGGCCATTCGCATGCCACCGATCGACGGCTAAGTCAGGCCGAAAAGGCCGTGCGCTACTGGGCCAAGTTAGCCGACCCACCCGACCGATGTTTGAATTAAATTGCATGCGTGTGCACTGTAGCAAATGGGCCAGCCCAGTACAATTTACTACTGTAGCAATATTGTTCATCCGAACCCTAATTTCTAAAAAAAACTACCACCATTTTGATTGTTTTGATGCCACAAATCCATTTTTGACCTCTGTTCCACCAAATCAAGCTCCAATAAAATCCAACCAACTCAATTTGGTTTTTATTGCATTTTATTCCTTTTTATTTTATTTTATTTTCCTAGCTTGATTAATTTGAAGTACAAAGCTTATGTTATTTCATGTGCTTGCATTAGCTCCCGAGTATTTTGAGGTGACCGTTCAAGGATTGGATCTGAGCATCGAAGTGTACAAAATAGCAGAGTTTGTTGAATAGTAGAGCAAGTTACAAGTTTTTGATCATATTGAATCCCATGGAATTTAAATTATTTCATTACAGTATTTGCGTAAATATTATTTACGCAAAGTTATTTAATTAAAATAATTGTTCAGAGTGACTTGTTAATTAGATATGTCTTACCATTGAAAAATGCTCTGTTTAATTTGAAGCCATATTCACATTGACATACTTAGTATTGTTTAATTGTTGTATAAATAATTGTAGACAGGCTCATATAAAATGTTGTACTACTAAGTGACTTACCTTTTGGTTGGTAGATTTATTTAAACAGTTCTAGGGTAAGGAGGTGTAAAGAGGCATCGTGGAAAGCCACAAGATGGTTAGAGCCCACGACCTTACCATAGAGAGGAGGCTTGAGCAGATTAGTGGTAGTGCCGTTGAGCACTGGGAATCTGGGTTGTGGTTGGCAGCCTCAAAGTGAAAAGTAAGGACTGGAACCTTATATTGAGTAAAGGACACATTGGGCCTGTTCTATTTGGCTGAGGTTTATGTCTTTTGGCTGCAACTTGTGGCTTGTGAGCTGTTCGTGCGAGAGATTACAGAGTAATTGAAACTCACTTGCGGTTTTTATCGATATAAATGTAGTCGATACAGTATGTACTATAATTAATTAGTAGACTCCATCTTGAAAAGACACTTCGTTTAAAAGCTAGTTACTGTAGAAAAGTCAAAAGCAGAAGCCAAAAGTTAAAAAAGAACAGGGCCATTAATCGCTCAACCACAAGAATTGACTTATCAATCCTGGTCTAGTAGCTGCTCGACTCGATTAAATCTCTACAGGAGGTAGGAGTTCACATGAAGGGGAGTTAAGTATGGGAACGGTAAAAGCATACTTAACAATGGAAGGTGCCATTCAGGACGGACAGAAGTGTTTAGGCCTAGTGAGTAGTTACCAGGGTCTAAGTGTGATCTACTAGTTAGAGGCTATATAAAAAGATGAGCAGTGAAACAACATTGCTTTTTTAATTCAGTCATAAGGGTTAAGCAATCTTGTGGGTAAAACTCAGCAAATCTGTAGAGTGAAAAATGGTATTCGAATACGCTGTGTTCCCGGTTAATAAAACTGTGTTTAATGGGTGATTCCAGCAACAAGGTATAAGTAGATTTCTTTATGTTTTAATCTGAGTAAGTTGAGTAATCAAGTGTTGAAAACCCCCTAATCATAAGAAGTTCTTATTTTATGATTTCTTATTTACAAATATTTATAAATAAAATTGCATCCACTCTCATTAATAAAACCACTATATTCCTATGTATTGAATATCCTTGCAACTTGCTAGGTATGATTGTACTCATTACTTGGTAAACAACAAATAGATGATCAATGGGACAATGATGAACAAGTTGTTGATGAGGTTTCAGAAGAACCCTACTTCATTGGCAATGAATGGTTTTAGGTCTCAGCCATGCTCAAGTTTGCATGTGGATCCTTCTTTTGCAATGTAAGATAACTTTAGGCTTGCATGCCCTGCGTCAAAATCTGGTTGTTAAACCTTACTTTTGTAATAAAGTTTGGCTCTTTTATTGTAAGCATGTGTTGTTGTGGTGCTCACTCATATATAGTACTCTACAACTAAACAATCCTGGGTAGTTGCGAGGATTACCAGCATCTCCAGAAATGGGATGTTACAAAATAGGATGGTATGCATGTGCCTAATGTAATCTTCGTGCAACTCCTCACAAGTTTTATGAATGCAAAACTTAAGCAAAGTTACAAATGGTGCATAGTAGTATATACAACCATTACAGTACATTCACTCTCATGGAAATTTAACTGGAATTGCAAAACAACATTTGATTTCAAGGATTTTGATCGAATTTTCTCAACCTCCAATTTGCTTCTAGATTTATACACCACACTCTCTCCTCCTTTGTCTCTATGGTAATTAATGTCTTTCACTAGAGGTCGTGAGGATATGATTTTGGTTAACTAGAGCCTGACAATATAGAGGGGATGGCGGCGATGGCATCAGTGCGGCAGTAGTGTAGCCAGTTGCAAAAATGAAGAGGACCATGGGTGCAGCAGTGGGCTATTGAAGACGAGAAAGAATGCAGGGTGTGGTGGGGTGGCAGCATAGGGAGGCAGATGGTGCTGATGCTACCAATTGCATTAAGAGGCAATATGTAACGATAATGGGTTGGGGGTGGTGGATGGTAGGGGTAGGTTGGTTGAATGTGGTGATTGTACAGTGAGATTAGGAGAGATTTCATCCACGAGATTTAGATCCAGCGATCTAAAAAATGAAATAAGAAAATTAGCAAAGCATTACATAGATATTGGGTGCATTATTTTTGGCTGTGGTTGATGACTTTTGGTCATAGCTTATAAACCAATAAGCCGTTTAGAGAAGGCAGTCCCGATAAGCCGCTTCGAAACAACAATGGTGAAGCCGTTCCGTTTGTTTATTCGGGAGAAGCCATAAGCTTGTCCTGTTCTTTTTTGCTTTATGGTAGCTTTTAGCTTCTTTCAATAATTATTATTTATTAGAATAATAATTCACAGCCAAAAGTCATAAATCACAGACCAAAAGAATAGGCTCAATGTGTCCTAAGAATGCCACTTCTTTCATCCAGAATTCATATTTGTTGAATTTTGCATATAACTGATGTTCTCGTAGTTTGGTTAGGGCAATATGTAAATGTATCGGAACCCGGAGTAACGACTCCTGGATCCTCTGTGTAAATCGCATTAGTCCAGGATCAGCTAGTGCACACAGTACAACAAAGATAAATACCAAGCACAAATGACTTCATATATATTAAATAAGGGTACGGCATTGTGGCCAAGTCTTACATCAACGCCCATTGGCAAAGGTAAATAAATCAAATAACTACGGAAGCAAATTGATAAAAGTGAAGCCCAAGCCTGCCCACAGGCAAACGACAGTAAGACGCGGCCTACTCGTCCAGATCTTCATCGTAGTCGACATCATCTTCCTCTGTATGGAGATTGCAAGGTGAGTACAAACTTGTACTCCGCAAATCACATGGAGAAATGCAACATAATGATAAAGCCTTCAATGGAAGGCTTATAGGATTAGTTTGCATAAAACAACAGTTAATGAAATACAATAGATTGATTAAAATTGCTGAATTTTAATACAATAAGTAAAAACAGTAATTGTAGTTGAAAATAATACCGTCAGTGCAGGCTCTGACCAAACACCAACCTATCCATGGGCATCCCACCCGGACAATCTTTTCCAAAAGATCACGTATAGATTCCATCCATCCACACGTTTCCAAACACTCGTGGATTCCATCCATCCACAAGCTTCCAATATCTCTCATGGGTTCTATCCACCCACAAGGTTTTCATTCTCTCATGGATTCCATCCATCCATAAGGTTTTCGAAAATCATTTTTGAAAAACAAAATCTAATCCATGAAAAACTTTTACTCAGCATGCCCATGACCGTGGGCACGGCTATCTAGGATAGATTATACACTCTGCAGAGGTTGTACAGTTTTACCCACAAGACACGATCATCCCTTTGTACCACTAGATTATACACTTCCTTAGGTTGCGGTGGAGAGTCATGACAAGGCCTTTACAATGCAAAGCCTTCAACCTGGCCAAGCCAACTCCAAGGTTTCACCCCCAGTAAGGAATCCACTGGACCGGAACCCCCTCTTGAGCCTAAGTGAGACTTCTCATGGCTACAACCACGCTCACCCAAGTGGGACTTCACATGGCACCAACCACGCCCACCTTCAACCTACGACTTGACTCAGGTTGGGACTTTCCAAATTATTCAGTCAGGGCTGTTCCATACTAGCCATGTGGTAGTACCATAGGGCTTTACAACAGTAGCTCACAGACCGGTCCTTAATCTGACTTAGGCCCAACCACATACCCCTGTGCACGACAATCAACCACTGCGGCTCCAACCAACAGGGCATGCCTGCACCCACCAATCTAACCAATTGCATAAGTCTAAACCAGGTTTTATATTTTGCTTTCAAAATATTTCATAACACTCCTTGACTCACCATAGTCAAGAGTACATATCAAAAGGATATCATTTTATGTGAAAAGGTATCCCAAAACAATATTATAACTAAGCAGGTCTAAGCATTTGATATAACATTCTCTAACCAATACTAGTGTACTAACTAGAGTTTGATTCTAGGGTGACAAGGTATCAAGGAATTTCAATATCAATGGAGGAATTAATAAGTAGGCAATAACTAAATTTAAAACAGAATTGAAATACGTTGAATAGAAATATGCATGCAATATAATTTAAATCAACATAATTTTATTTTGAAAACTGGGATCAACATGATCAAGGAGTCTGACTTGCCTTGCTCTTCAACTTGGTTTGAATCTTCGTCGAAGAATTTTGCCGAATCGTCAAAGTCTACATGTGAAAATAACCCAATAAATTCAAAATAAATTCAATTTGACTTCAAATATTTGAATTAAGGACAGAAATGGAAAGAGGAGAATTTTTGATGAATTTAAAATTTTAAATGGGCTCAATCGGAGTTAGGACGAAGGAGAACGGGCTCCAAGAAGTTTAAATTCAGAGAAAAAGAAAAATCTGAATTTTTGGAATTATTTTCCTAAAGGAAATTATGAATTATGACGTCAGCAAAGGATTTAATTTTGGCTGATTTATTTTTCAACGGGAAAAGGGGTTTATTGTGCCATCTAACGTCAGCCCTGGGGGTGAACACCCTGACAGGTGGGCCCTGGTCCATGTGGACCGAGCCCATGGATCGGGGGTGGTGGCGTGGGTGGCGTCGGGTGCACAGCGCTGATGGGGCAGGCGGGCGTCGAGGTGGCCGAGCCGTGGCGCGCGTCGGCCACCACGCAGCACGGCTTTGGCGGCGACGTGGCCGGCCGGCAAGCAAGTGCTCGAGCACGGCGGCAATGGCGACGCTCCGGTGGCCGACGGCGACAGGCGGAGGAGGGAGAGGAGATAGAGGGGACCTCGGGGGTAGGCACGGACGTTACCTAGGGCGGCCGGAGATGGCCGGCGGCGAGAGGGCAGAGGCAGCAGCGATGGAGCGGCTGGGGAAGGAAACGGAGGGCAGAGGGAGGTGGGGCGGGTTGGGGCGGTGCTCGGGGTGGCTTTTATAGGGGGCGGAGGGCAACGCGGCGACGCGAATTGCTCGTCGGAGTGGAGGAGTGGGCGGCGGCGGTTGCGGCTGAAAATTGGGGGAACATGGGCGTTGGGCGCGAGAGGATCGTGCGGGGCATGCGGTGCACAAAGAAGAAGGGCGACGTGCGCGGGAGAGAGGGGGAGGTGGCCGGTTAGGACGGAGGTGGCGCAACGGCCTGGCGGCGGCGCGGTGGGGGAAGAAGGGGGCGGGCGCGTGGGGAAGAAGGCAGCCCTGATAGGCGGGCCCAGCCTGTCAGCGGGAGAGAGAGATAGGGGAGGGAGATGTGGGCTGTCGGATGCTAATCAGACGGCCGAGGGAGGAGCGCGGGGCGGACGGGCCAGATGGGCCGGCGCGAGAGGCGATCGATCCGGCCGCAGTGGCGCCCGAGAGGAGTGGCGGGTCGGACGGCGACGTGGCGGCATCCGGCCGCCCACGTGGCGGCGGAGAGGAAGGGATTTTTATTTAATTTCTGATTTATAGTTTTTCAGAAAAGCCTAGAATATTCATTAAGCCTTAGAAAAATATAAAATCACTTCCAAAAATTCTAGGAAAATTCACAGAAGCTCCTGGTGACATTTTGGACTTAATAAGAATATTTCCAACTAATGTTGGTATTTAATTTTCATACTTAAAATACTTTTAAATTTAAAAATAGGTTTTAAACTCCAGAAAACTTAGAAAAACCAAATAAAATCCAAATAATTAATTTGACATAAGATTTTTATAGAAAATCAAAATATTATTTTATTTAATAATTATTTTTAGGTTTTCACTTAAAATACTTTTAAATCTAACTTTTCAAAAAAACAGAAATTCATGGCAAATCCAAATTTAAAATCTAGGCAAGAAAAATACTTGTTTTAATTTAAATTTTATTTTTATTAATTTTTATTAATTATTTGTTTATTTTTATTTTAGTAAAAACCTGGGCTGTTACAAAATGTTGCCAATGTTCTTATCCAGTCTTGGAATATATCAATATGTCATCAATAAGGACTATCACAAAATGATCTAACTGGTCCATATACACTTGGTTTATCAGATTCATGAAATAAGCTGGTGGGTTGATCAAACCAAAAGATAAAACTGTGAATTCAAACAAACAATACCGTATAGTGAAAGAGGTCTTTTCCCAATCCTGTTCTCAAATCTTAAGTTGATGATATCCAGAACATAAATCTATCTTGGAGAATACTTTGACTCCTTTAAGATGGTCGAACAGATCATCTATTCTTGGTAATGGATATCTTTACTATTATAAACATATGAGTTGGTGGTTGTTGGTCTGTTCTCCCTCCTCTTTTCTTAGCCATTCGATCAAAGATCACCCGTCCAGATCCGCATGTAGGTAGTTCTTTCGCTCCTCGTAGAAAAGGTCGGGCCGATGCGTGGGCCACGCTCCTCCTGTTCTCTTCCCCCGCATCCTCCGCCCCCTGCAACCACTTCACCTCCCGCAACTACCGCCTCCTTCTCTCCCCGAACCCTCGTGCCGCGCGTCCTCCTCCTCAGCGCCACCACCAACTTCTTCCCCGTACGCTAGCGTCTGGTCGCAGTGCCCTAACTTCCCCCAGCAGCGTCGCATCCCCTCGTCACTGCCTCCCCAATGCATTTGCCTACCGCCTCTTCTCCCATCTGCCCGCCACCACATCCCCACCTCCACCTCCTGCAATCGCCGCCTCCTTCTCCCTCAAACTCTCATGTCGCGCCTCCTCCTCCTCGCCGCCGCCACCAATTCCTTCCCCGTGCAGCAGCGTCTGGTCACAGTCCCCCAACTTTCCCCAGGGTGTTGCCAGCATTTCCATCTCCCATCGCCCCTCTGACCAGCGGCACGACGCTCAGCAAAGTGGCTAGCGGATCAAAGAGACTGGCGCTCGGCGACAACGACCGTTGGATCAGAGAGAAGGGCACTCGACGATGGGTCGATGGCGGTGGCTTTCTCTTACTACGCTCGCCCACGTGGCTCTCCCCCCGCCGCCACCGCCTAGCGGTCACACGCCTAGTCAGCATCTCTACCTCCTCTTGCTCTTCGCTCGGAGACCGTTATACTGTCTGGCGATTTTGGTCTCCCAAGCTGGTCATTGAAGTCAGTGCCATGGTCGAATGGGGCCGTGGTCGAGGGGCCATGGTCGAAGTCAAGGGGCCGTGGTTGAAGTCGAAGCCATGGTTGAAGGGGCTGTGGCCGAAGTCAAAGATCTATGGTCGAAGTCAATACCATGGTCGAAGGGGCGGTGGTCGAAGTCAAAGGGCTGTGGTTGAAGTCCAAGCCGTAGTCGAAGGGGACAATGGTCGAAGGGGGCAGTGGTCAAAGTCGAAGGGCTGTGGACGAACTCGGTTCGCGATCGAAGTCAAAGGGCTATGGTTGAAGTCAGGCTATGGTTGAAGTTGAAGGGTCATGATCGAAGTTCAAACCGTGGTCGAAGGGGACAGTGGTTGAAGGGCCAGCGGTCGAAGTCGAAGAGCCATGGATGAAGTCGGTCCGTAGTCAAAGTCGAAGGGCTGTAGTCGAAGCCGAAGGGTCATGGTCAAAGTCCAAACCGTGGTCGAAGCGGACAGTGGTCGAAGGGACAGTGGTTGAAATCGAAGGGCCATGGACGAAGTCGGTCCGCGGTTGAAGTCGAAGGGCTGTGGTCGATGTTGGGGCCATGGTCAAAGGGGTCCGTGGTTGACGTCGGGGCTATGGTCAAAGAGGGCTGTGGTTAAGGAGCCGTGGCCAAAGTCGATGCCTGGTCGAAGGGGGCAGTGGTCAAAGGGGGAAGTGGTCGACGTCGTAGGGTCGTGGTCATCGAAGGGGACAGTGGTCAAAGTCAAAGCCGTGGTCGACATCGAAGGGCCGTGGTCGAAGGGGACAATGGTCAATGTCAAAGGGCCATGATCGAAGGAGACAGTGGTCGAAGGGGACTGTGGTCAAAAGGGGAAGTGGTTGATGTCGAAGAGCCGTGGTCGAAGGGGACAGTGGCCGAAGGGGGCAGTGGTTGAAGTCGAAGCCGTAGTCAAAAGGGAAAGTGGTTGACGTTGAAGGGCTGTGGTCGAAAGGGATAGTAGTCGAAGGGTGGTGGTCGAAGGGGATAGTGGTTGAAGGGTCGTGGTCATCGAAGGGACCATGGTCGTCAAAGGGCATGGTCAAAGGGGATAGTGGTTGAAGTTGCAAATCTGTGGTTGAAGTCAAAGATCCGTGATCGAAGGGGGAAGTGGTCGATGTCGAAGGGCTGGGGTCGAAGGGGATAGCGGTCAAAGGGGACAACGGTCGAAGTCGAAGATCCATGGTCAAAGTCCAAGATCCTTGGTCGAACTCGAAGACGTGGTCGAAGGGGGCCGTGGTCGAAGGGGAAAGTGGTCGGCGTCGAAAGGACGTGGTCATCGAAGGGTTGTGGTCGAAGGGGACAGTGGTCGATGGGGCAGAGGTCGTCGTTGAAGCCGTGGTCGAAGAGGGAAGTGGTTGACGTCAAAGGGCCGTGGTCGAAGGAGACAATGATTGAATGGGGTAGTGGTCGAAGTCGAAGGGGTAGTGCTCAAAGTCGAAGGGGGCAGTGATCGAAGTCACAGTCGTGGTCGTAGTCATAGCGCCTGTGGACGTGGTCATAGCGGTCATGGTCATAGTCGTAGCGCCAACCCGGAGGGCACCTGCTGGTTTGTCCATAACCTTCACTGCTACGAGTTCCCCCTCCAGTTGGACATCCTCATCGCCTACCCCTAGGTCACCCCCGAGATCGAGCTCCCTACCCTTGATGGCAAGATCCACAAGGTGGTCGAAGTCAAAGCCATGGTCGAAGGGGGAAGTAGTCGACGTCGAAGGGTCGTAGTCGAAGGGGACAGTGGTTGAAGGGGGCAGTGGTCGAAGTCGAAGGGGGCAATGGTCGAAGTCGGGGCCAAGCAGGCTCATGCCAGCAGTCGGACGGCAGGGCACAATCGCACCAGAGGCCTGCCAATGTACGACCACTAGCGATGGTCGACCGCTCCCGACCTACGATCACACGCGATGGTCGACGGCTTCTAACTTACGACCATGAGACCTGATCGATGTCTTCTAATTTACCACCATGAGCACTAGTCGATGTGTTTCGACTTACGATCACGAGGTGTGGTCAATGGGCCTGTTTGGCAACGGCTGCGGCTTATGGCTTTCGGCAGAATTTTTTGAATTTTTTGAATTTTGGCTGTTTACGGTACAGAATACGGAAAGACAAATACTCACTTGCGATTTTGGCTAGTACAGATGTTGGGTTTTTAACGTGTACATCGTTTAACTTATAGACCTCATCTTAAGAAAATACTCTATTTGAAAGTTAGCTACTGTAGCAAAAGCCAAAAGCCGCCAGCTTCGGAGGAAAAGAACAGGCCCAATATCTTCCAACTTATGACTACGAGCACTAATCGATGTGTTCCGACTAATGACCACGAGGTATCCTCGATGGCTTTCGACTTACGACCACGAACAATGGCCGTTGGCTTCCGATGTACGACCATGAGCCATTGTCAAAGACTCTCGATTTAGGATCATGGTCGATCGTTGACCACTGCCAACTTATGACCACCAGCGATGGTCAACTGCTCCCAACCTACGATCACACGCGATGGTCGACGGCTTTCGACTTACAATGATGAGGTGTGCTCGAGAGCTCCCGACCTACGACCATGAGGTGTGGTCGATATCTTCCGACTTATGACCACGAGGTGTGATCGACGACTTTCGACTTACTTGACGGATTTAAAAACTTTTAGAACATGTTTTTATTCATATTCTAAAACTCTTTACCACTCGTGAGTTTTAAAACTTGTACTATGATAAATTTTAAAAATCTGTAGCAACGCACGGGCATTTAGCTAGTTTATTCTTAATTGTCACTACACTTAATCCTCTGTAATCAATACACATTCTCTGGCTTCCATCTTTCTTCTTAGCAAACATCACTTGAGTTGACCATGGAGAAATATTTGGACGTATAAACTCCTTTTCTATTAATTCATCTAACTACTTCTTGAGTTCTTTCAACTCGTTAGCTGATATTCGATACTGATGCTTTGTTATTGGTTTAGTTATTGGAATCAATTCTATAGCAAGTTCTATCTATTTGTCAGGTGGTCTTCTGGAAAGACATTTGGATATTTTTGGACTATCGGTACTTGAATCACTACTACCATTTATACTTTGAACACTTTTCTTCATTTTCTTTATCAGAGTATGATCTATCTTTACTATGACTTTCTATCCTTTTGAATTGGTCAATGCCACTAACTTACTTTCATAGTCTACTTTAGCTTTGTGCCTGGTTAACTTATTCATTCCCAATATAATGTCTAATCCCTTCATTTCCAGTAGCAACAGGTTGGTTTTAAATTTAACCCCTTGGATTTCTATGTCTAAATCACTACACCCAAAGCGAGATCCCATCCTACTTCCAGGTGTTCAAAATACATTGGACTTTTGTAAAGAAGTAAATGGCAATTGGTTTTTCATGAGAAAAGCCAATGAAAGAAATGAATGTGTTAGACTATGTAATGGTCATGCATTTATGGATGATGAATAATTGACATTTGGGTTTCATTGGAATTTACATTTGTGAAAGTTTTAGTCGATGCACTATTTGTTGCTGGAGTTTTTAGGATAGCAGGACTGGTCGGCAGATGTTGACCATAGCATATCGACCATGGCAGTTGACCAGGGCATAACGACCACGGCAGGTAATCGATATGCTTCAACCTCGAACAGGGAACCGATCGTATTGAATAGTGAACAAGATACAATGGACTATGGTCGGCAGTTAATAGGCTTCGACTAGGATGGTTGGGGTCGTGATCCATAGTGGACCAGTCAGAAGTGACAGTAATTGGTCAATAGTCGTTGCTATAGTACAGATCATTACTCGGTGTTTGGTGCTACAATACGTAGTTTGTGCTTAAGTACCTAGTCGATACTTGGTACTTGATGGTTCGATGACTGGTTGGTAGTCAGTAGTGCTACAATACTTGTGATTTTAAAGTATTCTGACTGGTAGTAATTCTTGAGCACTTGTAGTTTTCGAGTACTCATTGAGCCAACAGTACCAATCATACTAAGTGGTCGGAGGCTGATTCCTGAAAAGCGATAGAATTTGTGGTTGTGGCTGATTTGGTTGATATTGATGGATGGTTAATGGTGTGGTTCACATGTGTGGACTAATGTTAGTCAAGGGAAAAATGTTATTTGATCTTTGCATATGTAGGTTAGCATGAAGACGGTCATGGTCGATGATGAGGAGGACATGACTAGGATGAGGAAATCTAAGATCCAAACGGTCAAGGATGTCATGTGAGGTGGTCGAACTCATGTTAGGGCATGTAGAGATCAAAAGTGGTGATACGTTGAGAGGCTACAAGAGGTGCTCTCCTGGAGGCTTCAATACATGAGGCAATGGTGCGTGATGAAGATACAGGAGGTGCTGTCCTTGAGGCGTCATCACGTGGTGAGTTAGGAGTTGTGGATGGAGTCCATAACTAAGAAGATTTAGAGTTTAGTTAAAACCCATGTTCGAAAGGGTTTCGGGTCCCTTAGTTTTCAAAAGAGATAAAGTATTGAGTCCGTGTTTGAGGTAGACATGGTTTATGATGTTAACCTATAAAAGCAGTGAGAGACTATGGGTTAACATACAGTTTTTAGAGAGATTAGAGTAGGTTTTTGAGGGCTTTTGACGGGAAGACTTTTAGGGGTGCTTGTGAGGGCACTTTGTAAATCTATGAAAATCCAGTAATAAAGATCATCTTGAATTAGAATAGTTCATGGTTTGCTTGAAGAGTGTTAGTAGATTGAAGCTTACGACCACGTGTAAACTAATTGTAGATTCTACAGGTTGAAGTGGTCGAGTGATCAAGTGTTGAGTGGTCAAAACCATCTCGAAGTATACGACGACCAAGCAATTTAGTGTTGAGCGGTCGAAAGCTTCGCTGACTGCTAAGGGACTTCAAGAAACAACGATAATCATTCACCCCCTCTGATTGTAGTATTCGATCCTACAGAATGCATAGCTCCATGGTTAAATAAAACCAATGATGGCTTTGAGTGAATTAGGAACGCACTAATGATAACATCAGTTGCTCGTGCTGCTTCTTTAGCTGAGATGTGATTTACTCTTTCTTGGATTGGTCATGGTATACCTCTGCCCCTTCTTGCAAGCATACCTGCTAATGTTCTAGTGGGGACTCCTGGTGATCTTGCTATATATTGTCGTGCCTGCATAACTCCTCCTTGTTGTGTGGTGCGGTAGTAATTGGTCTAGTGATTGGTGGTTGAGTCTTAGTCTAGATTTTTGCCACTTCATAAGGCAATCCTTTGTTTGGACATTGGCCCTTGTAATGACACATTTGTCCACAATGGTAAAATGGTCTGCCTTGCGTGGGCAATTTGGTCATAGTGGTTTCCTTCACAATATATCATCGCACCATTGTGGGTGGGACACGTTGTATTGAGGTCTTGGAGTGGCCACCACTTGTCAATTTTGTTGGTATAATCCTTCCTTTAGGTGCACTTGATGGAGATGTCCTCTGTACTGCTTTCCTTTTTTTGGGTATCATCTAATTCACTTCTTGCTTCCTCAGATATGATTAACTTATTCACTATTGCAGGTAGTCCTTAAAGTCAATTGTTGATGTGTGGTATTTTAAGGATTTTTTTGTCCTTCCTTAAAACGTTCCATTTTCTTTGCTTTTGTTTTTAACGTTGTCTGGAGCATAGCGGGCGAGTTGGTTAAATTGATGGAGATACTCTATCATAGAGTGTTCTCCTTGTTTAAGAGCAAGGAACTCTCAGCGTTTGGCTTCTACGACTCAGTTGGAATGTGAGCTTAACAAAAGGACTCATCAAACTCCTTCCACGTTATCCCCTTGCCTTCATGCATGGTTTGATAGTTTATCCATCAAATGGCAGCTTGGCCTTGCAATCGATGGGAGGCATACAAGGTCTTTTCCTTATCATTGCATTGCATAGTATCCAACTTTCTCTTGATATCTCTAATCCAATCATCAATAGCTATTAGATCAGGTGATGTCGAGAAAATAGGGGGTCTTGTCTTTTGGAAATCTACCCATTTGGAAATGATTGTTGTTCTTTCTTGATGAGTGGTGATTCCCGATGAACTTCCTGCCATTGCTGATGATCTCATTGATATCTATTTTATAAATTTTGCATGTTGTTTCATCATCATTGCCTAATTCTGTTATGCTTGGAACCAATTCTGTTCCATCATTGCTAATATACTTGCAAACTTGATTGGGTCTCGACAAGATTGGCTTCTTTTGCACTGTGGCTACCTGGTCCTTGAGATCTTGTTCCCGTCATTTTGGTTTCTGCTGATTGGGATCTGAAGTTGGTTCTGTAGTGGTTTTGAGAAGGTCAGATAGATGAGTAAGAGTGGAAATTAAAGGTGAGACTAGAGTGAACAAGGTAAGGATTAGAGTGAATAAGATGAAAGTGAAATTTTGATGGAGGTGAAGTATAGATAGTAGAAGTAAAAAAATTATGAGATAACAAACATAGCTTTTACTTATCTTACAAGCTGAATACACACCATACATAGGGTACATATTATAGCTCGTTTTACACACACAAAAGACTACTACACAAGGTTCACTTATTCTACTCTAGCGTAATTTACACCACGACTCAGCTTCAACTATTCCAGTTCTCATTTTTCAATGGAGGATAGTTGGTAGTGTACCACACCCTTTACTCTAGATCTTCCTCATCATCTGTCATGCGTTATTTGCGCTTCCCTTGGTCTTCTTCAACTTTGATCTTCTTGCTTGTACGGGAGGACGATCCATGGAATAGGTGACGATATTAGGGAGCAGTCATCCTTCTAGGTGATTTCTTCTTGGTAGGTGCAGGAGCATCGGATGATTCCCCACAACCTGATATCTCACACCACTATAAAAATGCTAATAATAGATGCCTCATCACAGACGTTTAACCAAAACCGTCGGTATTAAATACAATCATAGACAATTTTGGTTTAGAGACCGTCTGTGTTGCTGTCAACGCTAAAAATTGTCTATGAAGAGGTAATATCACAAACAGTTCATGGTGAACACCATCTGTGAAGTATCACAGATGGTTATTAATAAGAATCATCTATGATATTACCACATAGATGGTTTTTCTTTAAACCGTCTATGACACTTCACATGCTGTTTGTATTAAAACCCATATATGATAATTAAATCATCACAGGCAATTTGTATTAAAAACCGTGTGATAATTTCATTATATTAATTGTAGACCCAATGACCCTCACGGATCTATCTTAAATTTTAGATCTGTTCTCACATGCTATTGCTTTGAGGAGGTGGGGCTTTGAGGCCATTTGGTGAAAGGAGACCGCGGATTTGGTAAGAGTGATTGTAGATCCATTAAGTTACTGACTATCTATAGTTAGTACTTTGTTCCTAAATGCATTGTATTTTAGATCTACCTTTTGGTGAAGGAGAATTGTAGATGGTTTAGATCTAGCTTAATGTAGAGTGAAAATTATTTACATCTAGCATGGTTTAGGTTATAGCCAAATCATGGTCTATTTCTATTTAATTCAATTTAATTAATTACTCTTGCTACATATAGCTATTTTAGATCATATATATCTAGTATACTAATTAATTAATTCATATTTAATTCTAAATTGTTATAAGTATAACGTAGGACTGAAACTATATGTACACTAGGAACTGTGTGAGTGAAGAGTATATTAATAGCGTGTCTGCATTTTATAAGAGCTGCCGAAGAGGATATGTTAAATAAAGGATGAAATATATGCATTGTCCATGCATTAACTGCGAGAATATGAAGATGTTTAAGAACTGAGTTTAGATTGAAGCGCATTTGATTTGAAGGGATTTCAAAAAGGGGTATGCACGTTGGTCCAGTCATGGTGAAAAGCAAATTACACATGAAGGTAGTAGTAATGACATCTCCGACGAAGTCAATGATAGTCGCTGGATGACGTCAATTATGGCTCCGATTTGGATAGGCTGCATGATGACAATTTGGATCAGATGCTTCACGATGCATAAGGGAACTGTGATGAGAGAGAGTATGTTAAATTTTAGGGCTTGATGGGGGACTTGGAGAAGCCTTTGTTCACGTGTTGCAACTCAAAGTACACAAAGTTGTTAGCTGTACTTGAACTGCTAAAACAAGCAACGGTTGGTCCGATAAGAGTTTCACGACACTGTTAGGTCTTTTAGCGGATATGCTTTCAGAGGAAAACGAGTTGATCAAAACCACCTACAAAGCCAAGAATGTTGTTTGTTCATTGAGAATGGAAGTAGAAAGAATACATGTATATTCGAACGACTGCATCCTTTACCATAAAGAGTATGCAACATGCATGTTTGGTGTGACGTCCAACCTATTTATATTCAGACTCTAGGGTTTGCTCGTGCTCCCACGTACTCAGACTCATGCCGCCTCCTCCCTCGAGCATGAGCCGCCATCTCCTCGCCGATGCACCTCCTCCCTGAGCATGCCGTCTCCTCCCCCAAGCCTACCGCCGCCTCCCCGAGCACGAGCCACCGCCTCCTTCCCCGAGCCCGCCGCCACCTCCCTAAGCATGCCACCCTCCTCCTTGAGCACACCGCCCTCCTCCCTGGCACACCACCTCCCTGAGCAAGGTAGTTACCCTGGTCATGACCTCAGTGCTTTGCTCTATCCTCATGATTCATGGCCTCATGGGGTACATAATTTTTGGGATGACCCTTGCCCCTACTGCTTCTCGGTAGCTTGAATTGCCACTACCCAGTGAACTTTTGCTTTCTGAAATTTCTATCTTGCATAAAGTTTACCGTGCTAGTAGTTTAGTTCATTATATTGTGCGAGGACTTTTGCATAATATATTGTGGGCTTTTTGAGATTGCTCAACGAGGAAACTTGTCATATTAGAGATGATTGTGATTATCAATTGAAGTATTCTGCTAGCTTTTGATTTTGTTGATTGCTAAGATAGATACTTCTATTTTGGTATAGTTTACTGCTATCCTGATTATTATTGAATTTAGTTGATACTGCAATAGCATATATCTATTATATAATTCTGGTTATTATCGAAACTCTATTGGCACTACAATAGCAGTTATCTATTTCTATTTGTGCTTATAGTCTGCAATTGACTTTGTCTCTTATCTGAGGTAATTTATACATTGTCAGACTAACAGAATAGTGAAGAGATAGTCACTTTGATTATTGATATATTGACAAGAGTGCAAGAAGGCCAAGATTTAATCTTGTGTAACTCTTCAACTAAGAGCAAATTCACAACTTTAATATATGCAATATGTAGTTTATAAAATGCCCACTTTCCTGTATAGTTTAGCGTATTATGATGTGTTAATGACCTAAATATTTTATCTATTTTGAGATATAAGAGGTTTATCTTCATGTCATTTACATATTACTAGATATATGCTTTACTGTTAATACTTGGATTTAGAATTAACCTAAAATTATTGTTAAAAAAGCTTAATTTCCAACAATCTAAGCCACTGAGAAGGCAGTAGGGGCAAGGCTCGAATTGATTCTTATTGTCATTTGTTATTGGTAGCCAATTCACTAGTACTCTCTGTTTCTTCGTCACATCTATTATCTTGTGAAGATGTTGTCTACTCATTCTTTGTCATCGTCGCCAGATGCATGTGATGCACCATCCTCTGAAATATCCAAGCGCCATAGAAGAGGACTATCGAAAAGGCCTGAGGGCCGATTTATCATCACGGATGTCGATGCGTCTGGACCCCTCTCAATCCTCACCGAGTAGTGATCGTATTCCAGAGAATGGTTGAAATAGTTGCATGGGAACAGATTGAGATTGTGTATGATCGTGGAAGAACATGAGCGAAGTTCGAAAAAATGAGCTGGTGATGGAAACTTTCAATCGTTCGAGATCCCAGAAGAACACAAGGCCTCCATGTGATGAAATGTATTGCCAGCAGTATGTAAAGTGTGGAAAAACTTCAAGAGCATACTTATCAAGCAATATGTGGAGAGGATCTGACGCCCTTTCAAAAGTATCTGTTCCTGGAACTACAATGGCAAGAGTTTGTGGCGAAGAAGATGACAGTTAATTTTAGGAGTGAAAATATTGGACTTGAGACTATGATATGTCTATGCCCCATTTGCAATTTGGGAATTATATTATTTCCTATAAAATTTACGTGAAATTTATGTATTTTAAACAAGCCCTTGAAGGGTAAGATTTAACTACAATTGATAAGATCTTCATACATCCCAATCCTAATACATCCAAACAAGTGAATTAATGGGGCAAAAAAAATCATATGGTAGTCCCAACCCCACCTCAACATTTCACATATCCTATCCCCAAACATAGTGTGAATCGATCAGACCAAGAAAGTGCGATCCTCTTTATACGTGTGAGGTGAAGCTGCCAGTTTTGTAGCGTTGAATTGTATGTACATCTTGCGAATGTGAATGCAACTACGACTTCAAATTGGAAAAAGCTTTTGTGCCAGCCCCTTGCTATTTTTTATGAAATTTGTCTCTTATATTCGTCTAGTGTATGGTCGGAGAAGTGGGGAGCCTCGTGTAACATGACACTGGTATTGACATGATTGAATTCTGCCCAGCCTATAGTGGGGTGGTGTCATCTTTGTGCAAGGAAGAGAAGTTGTGAATGGAGCTTGTAATCCTACCCTAGATTTTGCAGTAAATGGTATACAAGAGATGCTGAATATATACCCTAGGGCTGTCCAACCCAGATTTGAGTCTACAGATAGCAAAGGGCCTAAGAGCATGAACAATGGTATGACGACATTTATTTGTAAACCTTACAACGTAGGACATGAGATGATGTAAAGGAGAGAGAGTAAGTATAAAGAATTGGGCCGTCTTTCATGCAGTAGTTGACTATAACATAAGAAACAAGGCATATTGTACATAAAGGAGTTGTCTATAGAAATACGTAAAAAGATAATCTATTATAGGAGTTATCTTTAATACCGTCTATAAATGACATAGATGGCATTATAGATAGTAGTTGTCTATACTATTATATATGCCCTAATAAGGCTGGCAAGTTAGGGTACCAAGGCATAATGAGGCATCATGGACTGTACCACAATCCAGAAAGCAAATTGTTTGAAGTACTAATTCATTTGTGCCCCCTAATATCACTCATCAGTCATCGTGCAACAGAAGGCTTGCATTATGCTGCACATCAATGTGTTCCTCTACCTTGCACATATAGCTCGAATCGCTTTTATCCCCATGCATCATGGTTGTTAGCGTGTGAGAAGTTTTATGTCCAATTTAAAAAGGGAATTGATACCAACCAAACGTCTGATGTATCGAACGCTGGCACAAAAACAGCCCACGGCCCACGAGCTCAATAAAGCGAGTTTGAAAACGGTTTCACGTTTGAATCTCTTTCCGAAGCTGGCTCCATTCACTACTACTTCACACATCCCCTCCATCTCTCACTTCCTTTACCGTTTGAGCCCCAACCAAGCTCGCCGTTCCCCTCCAGCACCTCGTAGAGACCACCACCAGCCACCCTCGGCGCCTCCCGCCTCCTCGGCTCTGCTATTCCTCTGTGCTGCCTGCCCCGATTCAAGCTCCCGCTCCCGCGCCTAGGCTTCCGTTGCTATTGCGGGAGTGGGAGAGGCGAGAAGCAGAGGGAGAGATGGCGGGGAGAGGAGGAGGGGTGCCGCCGCGAAGGAGGTGAGGATCGGCAATGGCAACGTCTTCGCGGCCCTTGAGACCCTCAAGAAGAAGAAGCCGACGGCGGGGGCGAAGAAGTAGGTGGCGGTGGGCAAGGAGCAGAGGCCGGATGTGGTCGTCGTTGTCCGGCCGAACATCCCGGTGTGTGGTTGGGTATTGTGCCTTCTTGCCTTGGGGATATTCGGATTGATTCGCCTCAGGATCTAATCATTTTGTTGCATGATCTGTTTCTCGATGTTGCATTTTTGTTGCAACATTCTGATTTCATGTGTGCAACAATAAGCAATAACTGGTGCAACATCGAGATTCTTATCAAAAATTTTGTTGCATATATGACTAAAAATTATCACATATATAAGTGATAAAAGTTACATCTGACCATACGACGCTAGCGTCTCGATCGTACATCAGGACTCTAGCAATACCCATTTAAAAATGTTGTAGCTTTTAGCTGACTACTACGAGAGTTTGAGGGAGCAAGGAAGAAAAAAAATACTTAGGTTGAGAAATCAAACCATTTAAAATAGTTTTGATAATGACTTATTCAAAATAGCTTATAAAAATTATAAAAAAACTACTTCATTTAAAAACTGATCTCTCATAGCGAAAACACATAATGGGCCTGTTCTTTTTAGCTGCGGCTTATGGTTTTTGGCTGAAATTTTTGAATTTTGGCTATTTACGGTACAGATTACGGAGAGATCGATACTCACTTGCGATTTTGGCTGGTACAGATATTAGACTTTTAATGTGTACTACGTTTAACTTGTAGACTCCGTCTTGAAAAAATATTTCGATTAAAAGTTAGGTACTATAACGACTGTCAAAAACCACTCAGCTTGTGCCCTGCCGAACAGGGCCAAGGTATTTGGAAGCAGGCTTGCAGGCGCGCGGAAGGAAGGTTTCACAGCGGCGACGACGGCGACGGATCGGCAGCCAACCGCGGACGGCGACTCGCTTGATGTCCACGTCGACGCCGTTTTGGCGTTTCCGCTCGGCTACGACACCGGCCATCGCGCACTCGCAAGCCACAGCCGTGATCTGCAGTTGCGCGAATGACAAATTGGTCCCACGGATACGACGGACCCACCGCGAAGTGCGTGACGTCTGGGATTGCACCCGTACATGATGCCCATGGGAGGTGGGTACAAGCTGCGGTTCGCGCACCGTGCAGCTTCCTACTCTTTCATTGACATAGCGGGCCGAGATATTTCTGAGCCCACCTGTCAGATAGATCGGCTGTGTGTGCCAGAGGTCAAAAGCGCCGTTCCGCACCGACGCCGACGCGCACCAAAAAGCAGAAAGCCCGAGAGGGGAGGCGACGCGAGCTGAAAAGGCAGGCGCACACAGACAGGCGGGCATGGCCGGCGCCGAGGGGCCCACCGCCTCGGCGCAGTGGCTCGACGGGTCCCTGCTGCTGCGGTGGCCGTCGGGCTGCGGCGAGCTGCTCGCGGTGTGGGACGCGGTGCGCAGGGCCGCCGTGGCGCCGGCGCTCGCGGTCGCGTCGGGCGCGTGCCTGGCCATGTCGGCCATGCTGCTCGCCGACGCCGTGTTCATGGCCGTCGCTAGCCTCGCGCGGCGCCGCCCCGAGCGGCGGTACCGTGCGGGCCCGCTCGGCGGCGACGGGGACCACGAGGAAGAGGACGAGGAGGGCGGCCACCTCTGCTACCCCGTCCCCATGGTGCTCATCCAAATCCCCATGTACAACGAGAGGGAGGTACGTATGACGTACGTATGTACTGTAATTGCATACGCAGTGTAAACTGTATGGTTATACGGTTGGTGTACGTACGTACGCCTCGCCTGCTTCTGTTTGGGTGCAGGTGTACAAGCTCTCTATCGGAGCAGTGTGCGGGCTGTCGTGGCCGTCGGATAGGGTCATCGTGCAGGTTCTGGACGATTCCACGGATCCAACGGTCCAGGTAAGCTTAAAGCCTCACCCTTTGGGCCGGATAGTGTGGTCCTGCATCCTCGCTAGGGCTCCTCTGCCGCCCACCCCCGCACGCCGCCGGCCTCGGCCGGCCTCCACCATCAGCTTCCGCGGCCCCGCACCACCCCCCTACCCTGGCGGGCTCTGAGTGACCGTGCTGTCATGTTAATTGTGTCAACTACCTACGGTATTGGTTGTGTGTGTATGTTGAGTCCGTGTAACGGACTATGTGTGCATGTTGACGTGATATTGCCGTGTAGTCATTTGTTGTTGGACACGCATTCTGTTGTATGGTGAACTATTTATTTCGATTTCCATGTGTATATTGGAGTTTGTTTATCTATTTTGTTCACATACGTGTTTGTTTTTATGCATCCGAGTGAGTTAGCTAGCACAATTCATCTTAATTAGCAAAAAACCAAAAGTCGTCAGCCCAAAAGAGCACTACGGCTTCTCTATTAACCGTTACTATTCATCGGCCAAAGCCAAAAAGAACAGGCGTTATAAGATAGTGGCATATTGATAGAGAATAAAGTGGGAGTGGATTGGTGGTCAACTGGTGATGCGCCGGCAGAGATTATGTATGTGCCATCCATGGAGAGATTGTAGGCAATGACATGTTAGGCAACGTAGTAATAGTGTGTATGCACTGAGAGGAAAAGCACAAGGTATCGATATGTCAATGATGTGCTGATAAATTGCTACAATTGGATGCGAATTATAACAAATAGTATCTGTAGTAGAAGTTATATCGTGGCCAAAAAAGTAAGAAGATTATGGCAAGAGTATGCTTCATCAAGAGTGGGTGCATAGCGCAGTAGAACCTGCCTATCTCAGTTACAAAGGGCATACAAAAGGGTTCAACTCATAAATTTCTGAAAATTTCTTCTTTTTTGTAGTTCAACATAGAAGTAGTAGCACTCCTGCTGTGGTTACTGGCATTAATTATCTGAGAGAGTAGAAATAAGTACTTGTACATATTAGCTCGAGCTATTTAATTGAAGTGGTACTGAACTTTTTTCTTGCCTTCCTCCAAGATAAATCATTCATTCGTGTAGTGTGCTCGAAATAGGATCTGGTGGAGCTTGAATGCAAGTTTTGGGCTAACAAAGGCAAGAACGTAAAATATGAGGTGAGAAACACTCGAAAAGGATATAAGGCTGGTGCATTGAAAGAAGGGATGCTGCGTGATTATGTCCAACAGTGTGATTTTGTTGCTGTATTTGATGCTGATTTCCAGCCAGAACCTGACTTCCTTGTGAGAACTATCCCGTATCTTGTGCATAATCCACAAATTGCTCTTGTTCAAGCACGCTGGGAATTTGGTAAGCCTGAAGAGCACTCTAGTTTACCCTGGTTATGAGTTCATTTGGCTAGTATATTGTTCTCTGATGATGCTACTATCATATCTTTGAAGCTGCCTGGTTTTAGCAACAAACATAGTACCGATCTTAAGACAAGAAACTTAGAAAAGATTAGTGAACACCACCATTGCATATGCATGTTAAATAGGACCGATAATAGCTGCCACCAAAGTGGAGGAAACAGGATAACAGATTAACAGTAGCCTATATGTTTTCTTAACAGATTAACAGTAGCCTATATGTTTTCTTGAGAAAGCGCAATTGGGTTACAACAAAATTATACGAAGAAAAATAAATTATGACGGTACTGATGCTGATTTTAGACAAACAACATTACAACATAGACATATGTAGGTTACTATGGCAAGCTTGGATGTCTTCCAGTGACTCTCACCCCTGTAAAAGTAGTCAAGCACCTTGCCATTCCGTTCTCAACTCACCCTATTTATGTTCTTCCATGCCAACTTGCCAACATAACCTTGTACCTGTATCAGATGCAAATGTGGGTAACACCTTCAATACACTCTGGATATGGTGCACAACAAGCTTTACCCAAATACATCAACTGAAAAGGCTTTATCTGTCTGATGCATCTCTTGTTCCAATTGACAGGAACTTGCTGACTGGCATTTTGGGACGGTTTTGCAGTTAATCCCAATGAATGCCTGATGACAAGGATACAGAAGATGACACTAGATTATCACTTTAAAGTAGAGCAAGAAGCAGGTTCATCCACCTTTGCATTCTTTGGTTTTAATGGTATAACAGATAAATCTCTCAATAAGAATTGAACCATTCGCAACCCTGTAGGATTAACCTATTTAACTTCAGGAACTGCCGGTGTCTGGAGGATTTCTGCCATCAAGGAAGCCGGGGGCTGGGAGGATCGAACCACAGTGGAAGACATGGATTTGGCAGTCAGAGCAGGTCTCAAAGGATGGAAATTTGTCTATGTTGGTGATGTTAAGGTAGGATGGTACTAAATTTCTCGTATGGATTCAGTTATCTTGTTAAACTACATAGCTTTTACATATTCTGCATTAAGAGAGGCCTTAACAAATGGAGAAGAAAAGAAATGTAGTCGTGAGAGAAGCATGGTGGTTTGCTGAATGGGATGCATTTGAAACCGTTTAGAACATGTCAGAAATATTAAAACAAATATCTGCTTTTTTCTTACAGTTGGTACTGTTGTTTAATGGCCAACCTTTTTGGTTGACAATCATATTTTTACATGTGATTTAACTTGCAAGGAAATTATTACTGGAACCACAGGTAAAAAGTGAACTGCCAAGCAATCTGAAGGCGTATCGTCGTCAACAACACCGGTGGACATGTGGGGCAGCAAATTTATTCCGGAAGATGGGGGCTGAAATATTGCTTACTAATGTAAGTTTACTTATTATAATCTAGTAATATTATGCATTTGACAATGAGGTGATATTTGTCTGATATGCATGAGCATCAAATTTATTTCTGCAAATGTTTCATACCCAGTTTTATGTGAGTAATCTGACCATTTGATTACTGCACTGTTTTATTTTTATGTTTATCTGACATCATCTAAATTCTGGAGCAGGAGGTGTCATTTTGGAGGAAGCTTTATTTGCTCTACAGCTTCTTCTTTGTGAGAAAGGTTGTTGCTCATGTGGTACCTTTCATGCTCTACTGTGTAGCAATCCCATTGTCAGTCCTAATCCCTGAGGTCACAGTTCCTGCCTGGGGGGTGGTTTATGTCCCAACAACAATAACCCTTCTATATGCCATAAGAAATCCAAGGTTTTACGCTAGCAAAAAGAGCTTGTTAACATCAATGTTTTATTACCCGATTGGATGCATTGGTTTCTAACTATTGCTTTGTTTTCAGTTCTATCCATTTCATACCATTCTGGATCCTCTTTGAAAATGTGATGTCTTTTCACCGAACTAAGGCGACGTTCATCGGTTTGCTGGAGTTAGGAAGTGTAAACGAGTGGGTTGTAACAGAAAAGCTTGGTAATACGAGCAGCACAAAGCCTGCACCTCAAATACTTGAAAGGCCTCCCTGCAGATTTTGGGACAGGTAAGATGACCGTTTCTATGTACTTCCTCAATAAGAGATCTGATCAAGGTTAGATTGAACTGATTTCAAGTTGTGCACTGTTCTAATGCTCTTCCAGGTGGACCATGTCAGAAATTTTGTTCGCCATCTTCCTTTTCTTTTGCGCAACCTACAGCTTGGTGTATGGAGGCGACTTCTGTTTCATCTACATTTATCTACAAGCTATAACATTTCTTATTGTTGGCACTGGCTTTTGTGGAACCTCCAACTCGTAGCAGCGTAGCACTGATCCAACGGAAGGAATTATTCACTTAAGGTCATGATGTAATAACCTCATTTCTTTGTCGTGAATACCGTGAAGGCAAAAGGCGCCTGCTTTTTTAGGAAAGGCCGGTAGGAATGTAGGATGTCATTTCCACGTAACCACGTTTCTTGTGGAGTTAGATTGTTGTTGTATTTCTGTGCCATTGTACTGATTCTTACATTGACTGGGATTGTGCTATTAGCACCATTTTGGAATGTGATCAGCTTGTACCATCAGAAAAGTTTTTGCAGTAACAATTATTTTGCTAGTAGCACTGGTTCAGAATATGGTCGTCTTGTACCTCCCGTCTTTGCTTGTTCCTAAATCCTGATAACACATACTTATTTCTGTGTATATTGTCATAGCAAAAAAGGATAGTGACAAGGATTGAATAATATATTAAATACGGTTTTAATACTTAATTAAGACCTTAGACTTTTATTGTTGTAAGCATCTAAAGGCAATTGCCCTAGTACCACTGGGCAGAGGTCCATTGTGTGTTTTACCTGACTAGCAGCTACCCGGAGATCTCATGAATTGGAGTAAACGGCCACCTCTAGGCAATTCTCTCGTCTCCCGTGTGGCGGATAAAATCACGTGCTTTATCCATTTCCAACTGCATGACGATTTAACCTTACGTCTCTAACAACAACCGTCTTAAAGTTGTCTCTATGATTCTCTCCCACTGTCAATAATCGGAGATCAATTATTGTCAAAACTCCCTCGCTTGACCAGACGGAGCAATTCAACATGGTGCCTACTCACGTAGATAACCGGCACCCTTTTAGCGCTATTTAAAGGTTGATGAGAGAAGACACAGACAACGGGAACAACGACAATGAACAAGACAATCAAAGATCTTCTGACCAATGGAAAGATTATAGCGACTATTCATAACAATAAAGATTATCTTTATTCTTCTCCTAAATCTTTCTGAGACACTTAGCCTTTTTCTCACAATTCATAAGATCGGGGACTTGACTAGGACTGTTTTTTCGGTTTATACGGTTCGGAAAATACGATTTGATCGGTAAATACGGTTTTAGTATTTCAGGAAATACGGTATTTTTCAGAATACGGTGTGGTATCGGTAAATACCATCTTATTTCGGTTCGGTATCGGTTAATAACAATTTTACCAACGTTTACGCGAATTGCTAAACGTTAATCTCATCTCACAAAGACCAAAGATCGGTACATCACGAGCTCACAAAGAATACAGTTACTCACAACACAAGCAGCGTGTGGCAAAAAGAACCAAGAAAGCAAAGATACAACCAGCAGTACAAGAGCGGCGTAGAGCATAATCAGCAATTCAGCATACAACCAGTTAAAGACTAAAGTCATAACTCAATAACTCATAAACCAGAGCACGCCAGCACATATCAATATATCACATATTCACATTCACATTATCACTCAAGCGAGATAGTGTCCAAAGACTCAAAGAAGACTCTAGCAGATCCAAAGAAAAGACAAATCAAGATATCACATTATCACTCGTGCTCAAGAAGATCAGCAGCAGTAATGGCACCAGCAATCCAAAGAAGCGTAAGCGACAAAGACATGGACTAGTTGGTGAACTATGCACCACAGTTCTTAATAAGATCAAAACAAACTAGTTAGAGAACAAGTCTGCAGTCATGCAGAAAGACTTTCAAGCAGTTATTGAAAAGAAGAAAGTACCTGAGATCCATTAGAGTTAGCTCCACTGTTTGCCTGCAAAAAGTGGGGACGACTATTTACATCTAATCATATATTTCTCAAACATATTAAGGCATCAATCACCATGACTCTAAATAATACTTTGCCTAGAGGTGCTTTGTTCTGATTTGATGTAGATCTAACCTAACCTAACCTATTGCAAATGCTGAAGGGCAACATAGCACAGGTTAAAAATAGAGTATTCAAGCAAATGGCAATATTTAGATCATGCACTTTAGATCCCATATGTATTGTACAATGTCTCTATTATCTACCATTTGCAGGTTTCCACAGTTTAAGAGGCTTATTTCCTCTGCTCACCTGATGACCAAAAGTACAAGAGGTTTGCAGGAAATGGTATACAAACTGAAGGGCAACATAGCACAGGTTAAAAATAGAGTATTCAAGCAAATGGCAATATTTAGATCATGCACTTTAGATCCCATATGTATTGTACAATGTCTCTATTATCTACCATTTGCAGGTTTCCACAGTTTAAGAGGCTTATTTCCTCTGCTCACCTGATGACCAAAAGTACAAGAGGTTTGTAGGAAATGGTATACAAATCTAACAAAAACGCTAAACCCTAGCAATAGATCTCTTGGGAACACAGTTTGCATAAGAAAACAAACATCTCCTGATAGCATTTCAATTGTAAAATCAGTCGAGAGATAGAATACCATAGAGAGCAGACTAGGCCCAGTATGCTTTGCAATGAAATTTTCATCATCAAATTTGGTACCATAAATTGACATGCATCTAGTACCATCACCCTACAGGACAAAAAACAGTAGGCTTTAGTTTATACTGAGTATCCCGTGGCGAGGCGGGGGGGCACCGGAGGTCAGAGAGAGTGAGCTGCGGAAGTGCGGATCTGGCGAGGCGGGGAGCCGAGCACGGAGGTCGGATCTGCGCCGCCGCCGACCGCCTGCCGCCTTGGGAAGTGCGGATCTGGCGAGGGCCTCGCCATGGGAGGTCGGATCTGCGCCGCGAGCGAGCCGCCGAGGTGAGTGGGAGACTCCGAGACTGGGAGTGGGAGTGTCCGTCTGCGCCTCTGCCTGCGGCTAGGGTTGAAGCGAAGAGCTTCCGCTTGCCGGCGTGCGTCCCGCGTGCGTCGGGCCTGGTGGGCCGAGATCGGAGTCCGGTTTGGGCTGTTCGGTTTTATCGGGAAATTCAGTTTTTCCTCGGTTTTTACCGAAAAAACCGAATCAGAGAAATACCACATTTTGGAATACCGAATACCGGTCAAACCTAGTTGACCGGTTCGGTTCGGTTCGTACGGTTTTTTCGGTTTGGTACAAAACTGCACAGTCCTAGACTTGACCATCGATAGATAAGATAGCTTTTAGTCATCCAATTCTTACTTCTATGACCATACAAATCCAACCCCTCCTCCATATTCAAATCATTATGCTCGTAGACTTATCTTCTTTGCCCCTAATTGAGCTATCTCTTTCTCTCTCCCTCTCTCCCTCTCTCTCTCACAAAACCGATCCATCTTTTTCTCACCTAAATTCATCCCTGTACCATTGGGTAGCACTACATTCTTCTATCCTCAGCTCATGTTCCATGGTGGTGGAGGCAGGCAACATGATCGACCTCAGAGGCACCAAGTCTATCCAACTCCAAGCCCTAGACAAGCATGAGTAGCACATAGTGGGGGTTGCGGTGGATGTGGATGTGCGAGCAAGGAGTGGGTGCGGCGGTGGCGGGTATGCTTGAGCAAGGCAAGCATGTTGTGAGCTCATCTTCATTGTTGCTGGTGTTGGACTCAAGGTCTCTCTTATTGTAATTTCCAAATTTTGATTGGCTTCAAAACAAAAATTTGAGTCCGATGAGACCCACCTGCCATAGAAAGGGAGAGAGAGAGAGAGAGAGCGCATGGCTTATCCATTCACGAGGAATGGCTCCTCTGGGTGAATTAGATCGGCCCATGTCTTGTGGCCTCTCACGCGTTACTCTCTTAGCGGCCACTTCGATGGCACTGCCATGGCCTCTTCACTATATATGTTGGTGATTTCCTCATAGGAAAGGGCAGATCGGAGATTTGCTACTTACTTCCTATCCCATCCTCTACCACCTGAGCGATTATTCACATTGTTGATCTCTTCGGCGGCAACAATAGGTTGTGCTTTGACTTCCCTCCTGCAAACTGTAGTTCCATTTGGGACCTCAGTGGAAGGCGGAGGAGCTGGTCAGGGTAGTGGTCTGTTTGGAGTCTTGACGGACCCAAGTAGTCTTCTTCTCCTCTGTGATATGGTTGTGGTGTCTTTTGGTTGCAATCGAGCTCGGCTATGATTTTATTGAGAGATTGCACTATGGCGTGTACTTGGTTGGTGCATGCTTCTTTTTGTCTTGTGCGATGATTCTTGGATCTTGATTTCACTATTTGATGTGCCTCGATTGTGGATAAAGACATTGTATCTTCATAAACAACGTCGTTCACACCGTGGCATAGCAACGGTGATAAGTTTTCTAAGATAGCGTCAACTTCGACGTGCCTTGCTGTGTTTTCTACTTGGTGGCTTTGAGTGCCATCCTTTCTGTGAGTTGTTTCTCTGTTGATCTCTTGGTTGATTATCCTGTTTAGTGTGTCATACTAGTGATTTTTGTTGTTAGTTACTTATCTAGTCTCTAGTACTGGGTGACTGCACATGATAATATGTGGGATTGAAATGCTCGATGAGGATAAACTGTTTAAGTGAGATAAGTGTGACAATTTAGAAGTACTATGCTAGTTTTTGAGTTGTTTGTTACTAGTTATATGTTGCTTTGATATTTATCGAGGCACTAACTAGTTTTGAGTTGATCTGTTACTTTATGAAGTATTGATCTAATATTTATTGAAGCCTTATTCTAGTGCTTTTCTATACAATATTTGCAATAAGTTTAATTGATACTGTTGTTCTACTGTTTAATAATGTGGTAATGTTTATAGCTAAAAACTAGCAGAATATTTAGGAAGAGCCATTGTGATTGTTAATCCAACTTGACAGTTGTGGTGAGGAGGCTTTATTCTATTACAAGAGGGGCCCAACATATGAGAGCAACATAAACTACAACAATTTGAGCAATATGATGATTGTTTATTCTCTTCTCTTTAACATGTTGAGTACGATTTCACTCCTAGATGCTATGAGAAAGAGTTATGTAATTGCATACATTTTACTAATGTCCATGTTATTTGTTTATTATTGGAACTATACTTTATATTCATAATTGAATCTAGAATTATTTGCTAAAACTGCATGTATTCCATCAGCTGGAACACATGTTTTGTTTTTTTCTTGGAAACACAGAAGTTGCTGGAACTTGCTTGGATTTTCATTTTGAAACATGAAACTTGGTTAAACATGTTTAATCTTTTCATTCGAAACATAAAAGTTGCTGAAACATGGTGAAACTAGGTTGAATTTTGCTTTCAAAAACTTGAACTCTCTAAAACTTTACAAAACCGCTTGATTTTTGCTTTTGAAACATGAAACTTGCTGGAACTTGTATGAATTTTGCTTCTGAAAACTTGATAAAACTTCTTTTCAAAACTTTCTTGAAATTCGCTTTTTGAAACTTTAATTTTAAAACTTGTTGAAACTTAGCATAGTTGCTTGATTTTCGGTTTTGAAATATGAAACTTGATGAAACTTAATGAAATTTGAAACATGAAACTTGGTGGAACTTGCATTACTTTTATTGTTAAATATGAAACTTGGTAAAACATGAAACTTGGTGGAACTTGCATGCCTTTTGTTTTTAAACTTGAAACTTGCTGAAACTTCTTTCAAATTTTTCTTGAAATTCCATTTATGAATTTGAAACTTTGTTGGAACATGAAAATTTCTTTGCGACTTTGAACTTGAGGCTTTGAAACTCGAAACTTGCATGGAACTTTGGTTTGAAACTTCTCATAAAAACTTTGAGATTTTGAAATGTTTCGACTTCTGAACCCTGGAATTTACAAGTTACTAACCTTCTTAAACCTAAACCTTTGATATGATGAAACTTGAGACAGAAGGACTTGATGCAAAAGCGGAGGACAACAATCGACACTTCTACTAGTAGATGAGAACATCGACGGCCAATGGGTCTCACACTTGTGGATAGTGATGGATCTCACGCTTATGGATGTCAAAGGTCGACAGGTCTTGACGAAGAAGGTATGTGCAAGATGCCTAGGTCATTCCCTCAAAACGGATCGCATGGTCGATCCCTATACCTGTGCTAGTCGCACTAAAAAACTAGTGTTATGTCTGCAATAAACCAGAAACAACTAATTATTTTCCATCCCAATGTCCAGTGACATGTTACATTTGGAGTTAGATAGGGAATTGTTTTGGAAGTCTTGTCTAAACACATAATCTTAATGGCATTTGTTATGGGAAGATACTTATGCAAATCGAACCTCTAAATGAGATTAATTCCATAGGTTGCCCAATCTTTTGCGGTGGAACAACACGAACGATAAATAGAACGATGTTGAGTCAATCTACAACAGAAAGAAACAATGCCAAATAGAAGCAGCGCCAAACTGTACCAATGATTTAGGCACGACTTAGTGAAGTTGAACCATAAGGATACTGAACACAGCCCAAGAACATCCATTCTTAATCTACGAGGCAAATACAACCCCCAAAAGGGAAACTATTGATAGATAACACATGCATTCACCATAACGACACATGCCCGAAACACACATTTGTTTTTAATTTATAACTAAAACTCTAAATTACAATGGGTGCACCCCATGGATGCAACTTCCCTGTCTCCTTTTCCATGTTCCCATCTGTATCTCCATTGTATTCTCACCTACATATGGAAAGCAATCTGAAAAAAGGTATTTACAGATATAGCGGGAGCACTCGAATGAGGAAGAAGCAGAGCAGGGATTGCGGATGGCTATTATGAATCAACAGTTCAAGTCAATTGCATGAGATGAAGAGAAAGGAATCCTAAAATTTAAACAGAGAAACCAGAAAACTAATCTCTATCTGCTGAGCATGTCAGCGGATAGATATTGGTTTGCAACAAGAAACCACAAGCTGCCAACCTCTAATGGTGGCCCCGTATGAAAAGAGACATCGCAGAACATGTAGCCTGCTGTGATGTGTGTCAGAGAGTGAAAGCGGAACATCAAAGGCCAGCAGGACTGCTGCAACCATTGCAAATACCTCAGTGGAAGTGGGAAGAAGTCGGGATGGACTTTATCACAGGACTTCCATGCACCAAGTCTGGTTATGACTCCGTATGGGTTATAATTGACAGGTTGACCAAGGTTGCCCATTTTATTCCTGTCAAAACCACATACAAGGGAGGTAAGCTAGCAGAGCTGTATATGTCCCGCATTGTGTGCCTACACGGTGTACCGAAGCGGATAGTCTCAGATCGAGGTTCCCAATTTACCTCGCATTTCTGGTCTAGCTTGCATGAAGCCCTCGGCACCCATCTGGATTTCAGCACCGCATACCACCCTCAAACAGATGGACAGACTGAAAGAGTAAATCAGATATTGGAAGACATGCTCAGGGCTTGCGCCCTGGATTTCTCTAAAGATTGGGATAAATGCCTGCCATATGCTGAGTTTGCCTACAACAACAGCTACCAAGCTAGTCTTCAGATGTCACCTTTTGAAGCATTATATGGAAGAAAATGCCGAACCCCTCTACACTGGTCGGAAGTAGGAGAAAATTTCATCTTTGGACCAGACACTTTAAAGCGGGCTGAAGAAAAGGTTCGCCTGATTAGGGATCGATTGTTGGCAGCCCAGTCCAGGCAGAAAAGTTATGCTGACAAGAGGAGAAGACCCCTGAGTTTTGAAGTGGGAGATCATGTTTATCTGAAGGTATCCCCCTTGCGAGGAGTTAGACGATTCAAGATCAAAGGCAAGCTTACCCCACGATATGTTGGACCATTCCCAATTGTGTCTAAAAAGGGAGAAGTTGCCTACCAACTAGAACTACCCCCAACCCTATCAGATGTACACGACG
Organism: Dendrocalamus sinicus; assembly: GCA_036346575.1. Taxonomy (NCBI): domain Eukaryota; kingdom Viridiplantae; phylum Streptophyta; class Magnoliopsida; order Poales; family Poaceae; genus Dendrocalamus; species Dendrocalamus sinicus. The sequence goes on along the minus strand of CM070657.1, from coordinate 28,897,415 downwards.
TCTTCCATGTATCTCAACTCAAGAAGTGTCTACGGGTACCTGAGGATCAAGCTCCATTGGAGGCAATCGAGGTTGAGGAAGACCTAACCTACAAAGAGCGCCCGATCAAGATCTTGGACAATGTAGAAAAGAAGACGCGAACTCAAACCATTCGCATGTGCAGAGTACAATGGAGCCATCATTCCAAGAAGGAAGCCACGTGGGAGCGTGAAGACCAATTAAGGAAAGATTACCCCAACCTGTTCGCTAGCTAGGCTGAATCTCGGGGTCGAGATTCTTTTTAAGGGGGGTAGATTTGTAACATCCCGAAGAATATGATTTAGTAAATTATGGAGTCTTGAGACACTTTGCAATATGACTTTATTTTTGGATTTGGATTTTATGGTGTTTTCTCAAAATTTTGGTTAAGGTTCCCAAAATTTGAAGTAAGAAGAAAATATATAATTGAAAGGAAAATTCAAATTGAAATTAAGAATCAAAAGATGATCTAGAAATTAGAGAGAGGAATGGAAATAAAATCTAGGATTTACATAAAATTTTGCCCAAAAATATAGCAAGAAAAATAAATAAATAAATAAATAATATATTGGATGGAGTTAGGCCACCGGCCAGCCCAACCCCATCCTCCTTCTACGTGCACGCCCAAATTCCCGACGCCCAGCTCCTGCGCAAGACGACCTTTCCACCGCGCGCCCAATTCCCGCAACGTGCCGCGCAAGCGCCATCGGGCGGGCGGACCCGCGCTCGTGTCCGCGCCTCCCTCCGTCGCGGGCCTCCCGCCGTCCGCTCTTCCCTCGGCACGCGGCGCCCGCCGTTCTCTTCGCCGCCGCCGCCCTCCTCACGCCAAAGATCTTCCTCCGCGCGCTCGCGCGCGCGCTATCATGCGTCTCGCGCAGCTCTGCGCCAGCGCCCCGTGGCGCGCATGCCTCCACCGAGCCATCTCGCTACCCGGGAGCACTGCAAAGCCGACACCGCCTCGCCGCCGCCCGCCGATTGAGCCACCGCCGCGCGCTTCCTTCCCGGCTCGCTCCTCCTCTGCAGCGCAGCGCTTCCCGCCTGCGGCACATGCCCGCTCACTGTCGCTCGCGCGCGCATGGCGCGAAGTTGCTCGAACGGTCGCACGCGTGAACCAGGCGCCAGGAATCCCGCAACGTCGCCTGCGCCCGCCGCCTGCCATCGCCGCGCACGGACATGACCGATCGGGCAGGCAACCGTTGCCGACCTCACCCCGTCGCCTATAAAACCCACATCCATCTCCAGATGCATCGCCACACATCACTCGCTGCCCCGCCGAAGGTAATTGAGCACTTGTGCACGATAGCCACCGGGAGCCCAATCTTCCCCAACTCCGGCAAGTACACCGCCCCGCCGTTTCATAGCTCTAGCGCCCGATTCCTTCGCCCAAACCACCTCCGGCTTCGCGGAGCTTCCCGACCTCATCCAAGCTCCCGTCGCGGTTATGCACATCACCGAGGATCTCCCGAGCCGCCACCGCCGACGCCGCCGCCACTGTGCCTCCTCGGCCGGCGACCACGCCATCGTTTTCACCGTAGCTCGAGGATCGCGCTCGCCTCCACCGACCTCCCGACCCTCCTCGCCGCCACCACCGCCACCCCGACTCCACTACGACCCCGCCGGGCGACCCACCTCAAGGGAATTGATTACCCTATACAGGTAGGCAACGCCTCCCCGCTCACTTGGCTATCACCGCTCTCTTCTCCCTCCCAACTCCCGGCCACAGCTGAGCCCCGCCCGCAGCGCACGGTTGAGTTTTCTTCATTTTCTTCGGGCTAACAGTGGGCCCCACCTGTCACCCATCGCATTGAAGTCACCGACACCGGGCCCCACCTGGCGGTGAGACATCTAGCAGGACTGCATCGACATGTGGACCCCATGAACAAGAATCCGACCCACATGTCGAGAGTACAGAGAACCGAAAAGTAAATAAAATGGAAATTAAAATGAATCGAGGGTGACAAAGGCCCCACATGTTAGAATTTAATTATTTTTGGATTTGACCGAAACAGAGGACTTTGACCAATCATAACTTCTTCATTTTAGCTCCAAATCGAATGAAACAAATTTCTGAATTTGTCTAAATTCAAGATCTATCTAATGGAACCAGAAACATAATTTTTGGAGTACATTTGAATTTATGGTGATATTTTGTTGATTGGTTGCCTTTCTTTTGTTTTGGGTATTTCGCACGATTAAATAGCATACGAGGCTCAGGAAGAGGAGGTTGAGGCAGCCAGCTTGGAAGCTTCCGAAGACCCAGACCAAGACCCCCGCGAACAAGGCGAGTTAACACCTTGATCATTTTGAACCTACGATTTTGCAAAGTAATTTCTTTTAAATATCAACATGCATGCTGTTATTTCATGTGGTAAAATATGTTCATTTCCAGAAATGATAGCTACACACCTACTGTAAGGCTTGCTTATAATGATCCGTTGAAATATTTGGACATGTGAACCTTGTCGCCTTAGCAAAACTTATACTATCATAGCTTTTTATCAGTAAGTCCAAATAAATATTGCGATGCTTAGTATTGCTAGATAAAACGGGGGTACTTAGCTGCCCCAAAAGCAACACTTGCAAAGTATGATATATTTTGGGGACAGTCATGGGTGGAATGACGGTAGTGGGTGGGCACAATATTTTTACTTCTGGAAAATCCTAAAATTGCTTAAACACCTGGATGGATGGTTTGGGGGCTGGTATGTGGTGCGGTGGATGCACAAAATGTGGAATGTGGTAGAACCATCCGGGTAAACTTAAGGACTGAATCTTGTCTTGTCAACCTGTGTAAAACCGTACAACCAAAAGTCTGTAAAATACAACTTGGCTAAGTAAGATTTATCGAAATCCTGGACTCATCTCATTAGTAGTGGATTGATGGGGCTACGCTATGGCAAGGGGGCCTGAAGGGACACCAGTGGAGGGTGAAGTTTCCCAGCTGTCCTAACGTTGCGGGAAGTAGGAGCCCGAGCTGCGTTAGTGGCTGTGGGAAACATCCCGCGCACAGATGGGACCCACCGCAAGTGGGCGGCTACCCATAAGGTGAGATGAGAGAAGGAACTAGATACTTTGAAAAGTCACTGTGATGGTCTGCTCAACCACATGTCTAAGGCATCATGTGGGGGCAACGAGTTGATTGTCTCTTGTGGTGAAAGTGTACAAACTCTGCAGAGTCAAAACTATTCGAATAGCCGAGCCCACGGTCAAGGGCGGACATGGGAACTTAACCAGATATAGTTCTATTTAAAAATGTTTTGTGGGTGGGAATGGAAAAGTGAAGGGCGAAGGATCGCCTCGTTTAGAATTGTCTGGGAGTTGTCCCATTAGTACGTTAAGCGGCTATAACGTGAAAGATACTATAAGGCGCAGATGCCATGTAATGGTGGATGGAATCGTGTCAATCATAAGATCAACTTACTTTATCGACAAAAGTTTTGAGTTTAAAATTGCTAGGTCTCGTGGTTTTCTATAATTGTATTCAAAAGCACTCTTCGCAAAATAAATTGAACCCAAGCCATCCTTTGATTAGCCTTACATGTTAAAGTATTGCATTCGTGTGTTGGCTTGCCGAGCACGGGTCGGAGTGCTCATTCTCGCTTTTGCGACAAAATTCAGAAACAGGAGTTCAAGGACACTACGCCTATGAGGAGGCCCCGCCAATGTCGACTAAGCAAAGGCGATAATTAAGGTGTAGGCCTCGGTGGTTAGGCATAGACAAGTAGACTCTAGGCGTTGTGTACATTTATGTTACCGGGACCCTGGTGGCATATATTGTACACATTACCCTACATGCCACTTGCCCGTGGATTTGGGTTTACTTTGCTATAATTTCATTTTATGTAATGAAGACATTTGGCCAAAGCACCCTTTTGTAAACATTCACCCGATGTGGTGTATTTCAGACTCTGTAATATTATGATGCGATGTATGTCATGATTCAGCAATCTACCTGTGTGCACTAACTACTGATCCAGGGATTAGTGCAGTGAGACACAGTAGATTCCGGATTGAACAATCGGGGTCTGACATCAATTATACAATCCACCAATCAATTGCTGTCTAAAACTCCAAACAGCTAGTGACATCATTTATCTAATTCACCGATCATACACTCATTGCTGCTTAAGACTTCAAACAACGAGTGTCATCATTTATTTACTTCACCGAAATCATTCGTATCAGGACTTTCTAACAAATCAATACTTTTGTTATTGATCCAAAACCATAATTTGGTCTTCCAATAATCAATCTTATTTTTCATTATCTAACTCTAACTAGTTCACTAGTATACCTCCACCAAGAATATCAGTGATCAAATCTACGATTCACTAGTATACATCCACCAAGAATTTCATTGATCAAGATTATACTCCAATAATTGTTATCATTCCTCCAAATTCCCAAGAATTCAATTGACTCATCTGGTAACCGATTCTATTAATCCCAATATCGCCAACATCTCCCAAGAATTTATATTAGTTATCCGTGTTGTAATCCAGCAATTACCTTTATACCCCCTAAATCTCCAAAAAATCATTTAGATAATCTATTTAGCCTATCTATTCATTTAGGCTACACCAATTTATTTCTCTTAGAATCCACCTTATCATTTCCTTCTTATGATCGACATGAATCCACCAACAATTTTATGTGTTTACCACAACCAGCCATCTTCTTTTCGTACGACTCTATTTATTCTTCCTGACATTTTATTTTTGTGAGAAGTATTATCATTATTTAAAAATATAATACATAGAAATTTTCTGAGACCTAGCAGTTTTGAACAAAAACATAATGTGTAAGAGAATGCAATAATAATAGCGATCCATATTCCACCCACCATTACATGGTCTCTGCACCATATGCTAGACCTTCAGCGTTATAGCTGCTTACATTATCACTGGGACGACACCCAGGGCAACACAAATCAGGGCTTTCCACTGCCCTCCACTTTTCCATTCCCACTCACAAAGTTTTTTTTTGAAATAGAACTATATCTGGTTAAGTTCCCATGTCCGCTCTTGACCGTGGGCACGACTATTCGAATAGTTTTGACTCTGCAGAGTTTGCACACTTTACCCACAAGAGAAAGTTCACTCATTGCCCCACACGATTCCTTAGCCGTGCGGTTGAGCAAACCATCACAGTAACCGTTCAAAGTACCTCGCCCCTTCCATCATCTCACCCTATGGGCCGTTCCCACTTGCGGTGGGTCCCATACGTTGTGCGGGATGTTCTCCTTCTGAACGCCTAGCAGCTGGCTACCCACACTGCTAGCACGCCACAGCAGAACCTCACCCTCTGCGGATGTCCCATTCAAGCCTGCCACACAGGCCGCTACTTGCACTACTTCACTCCTCCACCGAGGATGATGACTTTCAGGGTTCGGTAAATTTACTAGGTCAAGTCGTACTTTACAGACTTGTGGTTGTACTTGTTTTATACAGGAGGTCATGACAAGATTCAATCCTTAGGGTTATCTGGGCGGTTCTACCACAAACCACACTCTCATGCACCCCTGCACCATACCCCTGAACCATCCATCTAGATAAATAAGCAATTTGAGGTTTTTGGGAGCATAAAATAATCATATCCAACATATACCAGTCATTACCACCATGACTTCCCAACCAAATTTACTCATGATTAAAAGTGATGCTTGGACGTTCTTGCACACATGAGTATCTAAGCAATACTAAGCATGGCATATAATTACAGACTTATTTTCTAAAGGTTACTATTATAATTTTGCTAGGGCGAGAAGGTTCACATACTCAAATATTCCCAAGGAAGTGTAATATTAATTCAAGTTAAATAATGGGCTTATAACTAGAATCTTAAAATAAACATGTATTTGCATATAAAATAACAGCATGCAATTTGATAATTTAAACAAAAGTAATTTGCAGAAAATTGTAGGTTCAACATGATCAAAGTATTGACTCGCCTTGCGTGGTTTACCGCGGTCTTGAGCTCACTCAAATCTTTCTCATTTGATGGTCTTGAGCTTTTGGTCTTCTTCTTCACCTTAATCTTGATCTTGCTTAATCCTGGATTCTTTCGGACTCCAATTTCTAATTACATGCTAAGCAACTAAATTCAAATAAAGGCAAATAACTCAAAAGATCCAAATAACTCCAAGTAAACTTAATTTATCTTTATTATGAGTTAATGGGTGATTTGGGTGACTTGAGGCAAGATCGAGGGGTGTGGAGTATTGACGGAGTCAAATGGGGTTGGAGCGAAGTGATTGAATGACCAAGGAAGATTTATTAAGACGAATGCTAAGGAAAGTTCATGATACCAGAATATTCACTAGAATACTCTGCTTTGGATTTGTGAATGGCTAAGCATAGCTGACTTTAGAGTATCATGGATCGATCTTTTTATTCCATAACTCCTTTTATCATTTTTATATTTATTTAGGAAGTTCCATGCATTAGGTTAGTCCTATAGTTTGGTGTAGGAGTTTAGTGCATTAAATCATCTTTAGGGTATGTATTCCTCATAACTTAAGTTAGGGTATTTATGGGGTTTTATTTACCAATTATTCAAGGTGTACGCCTAATGGTTAATTTTATCGATTCAGTGCCGCACGTGCATATTTACTTATCTCATTGATGTTCGATAGAAGCCTTTAGTATATTCTTATTTACTACTTTTCTGTAACTATTAGTCATAATATTACATTTGCCCTTCGATTTATTCGTTGGTGAAATTAATCTCATGTCATATGTTCCAAAGCCCTTATATTTTAACACCTAATTATGATTTTTTTATTTGAAGGTATTCTGAGGGTCAACTGACATTTTTATTTTATTATTTAACTTAGCAACTGACATAAGTTAATCTTAATTAAATCCTTGTTTACATAAAGCCGAGCTTGTTATACACGATACTAGTTCAATAGGGTTATTTAATTAAATCTACCTTCTGAGACTCTATTAATGGCGGTATGTTAGGTTAGGGCATATATCTTAATTATAATTAGGGGGAATATTTAATTTAAAATTTTTGCTTTTATAGGTAAACGTATTATTCATTTTTCTTAATCTTGAATGTATTTTTAATTAGGATTTTTTATTAACTTTGGACTTTATGCTAAACCATATTTTATTAATGCCTTTAATTGATAATTAGACCTCAAACAGATATTTAAGCCACTTTAGTTGCTTATACAGTAAATAATTAAACCTTATTTTATATCCCAATTAAATTTACTAGCTTCTCTAAACTATCATCTAATTTTCTTTAATTTTTACTAATTAAGATGAGTTACAAAAAGTAGAATACAAATGTGGGGAGAATAGTGCAGTGGCTGGGTTCAAACAGGGAACCTGAGGTCTTGCAAATGCTTAGCGTATGCTCTGTTAGCCAAGTGGGCCTTGGGTCTTTCGCGACATACTGGGGCAGTATTACTTGAAGAACCGAGCAAGTGGGTGTGGGCTAAAACAGGGGAGCCGGCCGGCCGAAAACAGAGGAGGAGGAGGCACGAGGTAGGCGATGGTGTCGTCGGAGGGGATTGGCCGGGGAGGCGCCGGTGAGTGGGAAAACGGGTTGTAGGGAGGTGAGGGAGTCCAGGGGAGGTGGCGCGGTGGTCAGGGCGGTGACGAGGTGGGCCGGCGGCGAGGCTCGGCGGCCACGGGTGGGGTGGTATGGTGCGGCGGCGCCGGCGTGGAGGGGGGAGAAATTGGCATGCGCGGAAGCAGGAGGGAATCACAGGGGTGCTCACTGGTGAGTTGGCAGGGCCAGAGGAGGACCACGCGAGCCGGCGGCATGAGGCGGGATCGGCGACGGTGGCGCATGGTGCCGGCGGTGCACAGGCGGCGAGGGCTTTGGCCGGCGGTCAAGGAAGCTTCGAGGCATCGTGAAGTTACTCCCACCGTGAGGACATGGAGGGAGGTCCACCGGGGAGGTGTTGGCGACGATAATGGCGGCGGCGGTGTTGGGGAGGATGGGCGGCGCGTGAGCTCCAGTGAACAGATTTCCAATTGGGTGGAAGGGGAGAGAGAGGAGGAGTGGGGACGCGAGTTGGCGTGGTACAATTGGCCGGAGCTCGTCGGAGCGGCCGGGGCAACGGTAGCGCGCGGTGGCCGGCACACGATTTGAAGAGAACAGGGAGGCAGGGGAGGAAGGAAGATGGCGTGGGGAGCAAGGGGGTCGGGGCCTACTTGTAGCCGCGGAGGGTGCAATGTGGCAACACTGGTGCCAACGACCGAGCCACAGTGTGCGGCATGGACTCCGGCGTGGAGCGGCAGAGTAGGGCATGGGTGACGGGATGCTGTGAGTGCGGGTTAGCGCGGGCATGTGTGTGGCGTAAGGTCCTGACGGGAGAAGGTAGTGAGGCGACGGGGGCAGGTGCGGTGACGCGCGAGCAGTGGTGTGGGGGCCGGGATGACGCGAGCAGTGCAGAAGCGGCACACGCACGGCCAGAGAAAGGAGGAAGGCAGGAGGAAAAAGAAGAAGAGGGTGGGCGCAGGAGCCGTCCCAGTCGGCAGTGGGGGAATGGGGGAAAAGAGGGAGGGAGTGAGAGGCCGGGGCGCGCGTGGAAGAGGGGAAGAGGAGAAAAGGAAAAGGGAGAGGGGCCCCACTGGTAAGAGGAAGAAGAAAGAGGAAAAAGAGAGAGAGAGAGAGAAAGGGCTGGGCCCACATGGAAGTGAGAGAGAAATAAAAGAATGGGAAAATGTGAAGCTTTAGCAGTTTTTGAGATTTTGAATCTTGAGCGTGAAATTCTATTTCCTAATTAGAATTGTTGATTGATTTTTTTCTAATACTTGAAGTTTTTATTTCAAGCTTTTGGTTCAATTTTCTAAACACAAAATCTAATAGCCCTCTATTTTTGATTTCATTAATCTTGAATTTAAATTCGAGATCTTAGTGTTTGAATTCATTATCTGCAATGTCGTCTTTCGTTTTTATTATTTACATAATCTTATTTCTTTCCGAGGTTATTCTTGGTTATTAATCTACACAAAACAAAACCCAAAAAAATTCCAAATAAATATTCAAAAGAGGCTTTGAACATCATCAAAATGCAAGAAAGTTTTAAAAACTCCATATTTTTGCATATTTGAATTTTGGGACGTTACAACTTTTGTGGCTGCAAGAACTCTAATGATTCTTTATTTCTTTTTCTTTTGTTTTTGAAGTCCTCGCCATTGGAGATGGTAGGAGTAATGCCGTTGACAAGGATTAGACAATCCATTAAAGAGCTATTTTAATACGTAATTAAAGCCCTTAGACGAGTGTTATAATAGCTATGCTATAACATGTCCCGACTACCCCTAGTTGAAAAATCACTGTTCATTTACCCGATTAGCTATTACTCAAAAGCTTTATAACCTGACAAGTAGGTTTCCCCTATAGCGATGCCTTGTGCAGTTAAAGAGCAAAACACACGTGCTTCCACTCCCTCAACCGCTCAACGTTCGGTCTTGTGTCTCTGGCAACAATGGCCCTACGTTGTTTCCTGAGGCTCTCCCTCACTAATAATAAATGATCAATGGTTATTGATCATGCTTCTCTCACTGCTAACAATTGCTTACACATGTGGATGAAATGAATCAATAATGTACCTGTTCATGCAAACAACTGACACATCTTTGATGCTATTTAAGCCTTACCCTGGGGAGACAATGGGAGGATGAGATGACGAATGGAGAGAAAGGAGAACAACAACAGCAAGTTCATTCCACTTTAGTGCAAGTAGCTTTTTTCTGTAATCATTCATGAAGAGCAAGTTGTAATATCATTGTAGCGATAAAGTTCATCCCATTTCTCCTGTTCAACTTTCTATGAGGCTTGGATTTTCCTACTATTCATAAGATCGATGACTCAATTGTCGATAGCCGTGTTCTGTGAGCAGGGAGAAGAACAAATAGTACATGTTTCGGTGAGGGCGAAAAGGCTGAAAGGGAAAGTGTCTCACAACTTACAATCTTAGCCGATGATTGCATAGAAACATCAATGGAAACAGGAATAGGGGAATAGGGAAGCCGCACCCACGCCTGCACCCCATAGGTTTATATAGCCAACACGCACTAAGGCTATATAGTCAACACATGCACTAAGGTCTTAAGTGCTGACTCTTCCTAAGCTTGCGACAGCAGAAAGGATACAAACTGACTCACTTTGAGTTCGGCCAAAACAAGAGGTAGGCACATAGGCCAGCTCCATCCTAACCAAACAAAAATTGAAGGACTCTCTCTTCATATTTCTTTGGTGCGCCAATTCTTGTTTGTCTCGGTAGTCTTGGTGGTCTCCAACCAAGTGCGCATAGAGAGAGAGAGAGAGAGAGAGAGAGAGAGAGAGAGAGGTACGCCCCCCACGCACACAGCTCCCTTGTGATAATAATCTGCATAACTCTTGGCCCTTTCCTTTCTTTACGTGCAAGCTAGTTTCCCATCGAGATGTTTCCCTATATTTCAACTTAAAAATTTCATCTATCCAACTAGTAGGATCCGAATTAAATTCCTTCCTAATTCATACTCCACTTCCTAAATAGATCGGATCAATTTCCTTGTTGGAAACGTGTATTTTATTGTTTTCAGTTAGTAAGAGGGGTCTTAAGCTAAAAAATAGACTTAGCAGCTAAACGAAGGTATCCTTAACAATTTCAAGAATGGGATCCATTGATATTCCTGGTATAGTACATGCTATTCCACGTACAGTCATACTTAATTCAATATAATTGTTTGATCTTAAAGAGGATATTGTAATTTCATATATCTTTACTATTATAAAAATAGGAGTTGATGGTCGTCGTCCATTTTTCTAATAAAAAAATGCCCCTTAAAGTTAAAGATAATTATCCGCAATACCATCTAGAGGGAGTTGGTGAGTTAGCCATGCCATGCTCCTCCACTCTCGGTCCCTGGTGTGGAAGCGGATCGAATACAAATCAATTAATTTCCTGGTGGTTACAAATTAGCGCCTCCACCTCCACGCCCCAATGCCTCCCAAGTCCTCGGCTCCCTCCACTATGCACCCCCATCCTCTCCTCTCCCCGAGCACCCCTCCCTAGGTGTGGAAGCGGATCGAATACTATATATATATATATATATATATATATATATATATATATATATATATATATATATATATATATATATATATATATATATTGATTCATTGAATACAAATACAAATAGTCTAGATAAAATAGTATTTTGGATGGTAAAAATCCATACCATATTTGTATCCATATTTATATGCGAATTTGAATACGAATATGAATAGGAGAGAAATTGTTAATCGGATAGAAAAACCTATACCGTATTCATATCCTATCAAATATGGTAACCAAATAATACGGATAATATTCATATCTATTTCCCACCCCTACCCCTCCCTCTCCCTCTCCTAAGCCTAGCAGACGAGCTCGGGAGCATGGGAAGCCTATATCCATTTTGAATAGCTTGAGGAAAGCCACAACTGCGCTGACAAGCTCATGAAAGGTTAGATCTGGCAACAGCAAGCTCGGGGAAGGATCTAGAGCCAACAGGGATGTCACTTCGCTCGTGGGGAAGAAGGAAGGCCACCATTGACGGTGCAGTGGTTGGTTGGGTCAGACGACGTTAGCACGGCCACAGGTCAATTCGCATAGGGGCAGTGTTGATGGCCGAAGGGCGGTCTCACACGTGGTGATGATAGCTATCAAGGGGAGGGTCAGCGAGGCCGTGCCAGCCATCATTGGTGGAGGAAGTGGTGAGGCCTCAAGGGCTGAGAAAAAGTCCAGCAGTGGTGGGGGTCACCAGCACTGGTAGATCAAGCTGGCGGTGCAAGGGAAGGGGATAGGGGTGTGAGATAGAGAGGAGGAGGGGGTGGCTAGTAGCAAGGAGGTGCCAAATTTGGTGGCATTAGGTCAATGGTGTGTAACATCCTAAACTTTGGATGTCCAAAATTGTAAAGAATTTAAAACTTTTATTTGCATCTTGCTGGCATTTGAAAATTTTGTCGAAATCTTATTTGGGTTACCCCGAGTTTTTGTGCTGAGCAAATAATAACTGAAAATAATTCTCAAGCAGAATAACAATCATGACAATAAAGGATACAAACTAATTTAAATGTGAGTTTAACCTCTAAAAACCTAAATTCAAATTTAATTTATCAAATCAAAACATGGTTTATAAAATAGAGAGAGGTAATTAACTGAATAAATAAATACAGTTTGAAAGAAATAAATAAAAGCAAATGTAAAAGCATATAAAAAGTCGCACCTAAGAAAGGAATTCGAAGTTCTGGAATCCAGCTATCATTCAAAATTCAAAAATGAAATCAATTTCTAAGGAAAAATCTCAAATTCCAAATTTTGCTAGCCAATTCCTTCTTCTTTTTTCTTTCTCCTTCTTCCATGTGGGCCCCACTTCTTCTCCTCCTTTTCCCTCTCTCGCCTCCTCCCTTTGGCTCCTTCTGGCGCAACTCGGCCTCTCCCTTCTGTTCTTCCTCTGTCTCCTCCCTGCTTCTTTTCCCCTGGCGCCTGACCAACCGACCTTGCCTCCCTTGTGTGCGTGTCACCCCGCCTGGGCTCCTACACCGCACGTCGCCGTACCTGCCCCCACACCACCATCATGTCACCCGAACTGCTCCTTTTGCCTCCGTCGCATCCTGGCCTGGGCTCCCGCCGTCCTCCCCTTTTCTTCCCCCTGTTCGCCTGTCACCTCCGCACCCTTTGCGCTCTTGCGCCGCACGTCGACACGCCTCTGTGCACACGTCACCTCGCCTGCCCCCACGTCACCCTGTGCCGGTCGCCTCCACACCCATGCCCTGTCGCAGTCAGTCTGTTGCCGCCCATGCTTTGCGCTGTTGGCCATCCCTCTGCCTTTTTCACCACCGCATGACCGTCACACGAAGCTCCAAGACGCCCGCCTCACTCGGAGCCTATAAAAGCCATGGTAGGCCGCCATCGTCTTCCTCACACTCCACAGCTCCTCCCACCGTGATGAATTGCCCCCAAGTGCCCCGTGCTCGCCGGAATGGCATTTCTTCTTCACCGCCGCCCAATGGCACCTCCACCATAGCCATTGATTCTCTGACGCCTCTCAGTCCAAGGGAGCACCTCCTTGATACCCTGAGGCTTCTCCAAGCACAGCCAAGGCTCCTTCCTCACTCCAAGTCACTGGCGGCGTCGACCTCCCTACGCCGATGAAGGCTACCAGCGCTGGAACTCCTCGCTGCTTCCCAGCCTCCATGGCCCGTGTGGTAAGCATATTGGCACCTCTCTCATGCCCATGCGCTCACCAATTTTCCCTCTCCTCCACTCCGGCGCCACCGCCCTTGCAGCCTCCCTACGTTGGCCACCGCATGCCGCAGCCGCCCACGACCGACATTGCCCCAAGCCAAAGCTCCATCATTTATTGCTTCCACGTCCTCCCGATGACCCATTTTGGTAGTTTCCATTCCCTCCCCGGCCACCGCTTGCCACTGGCCTAGTTGCTCTATTTTGTTCCCAAGCCACCCCCTCATCTCTTCTGTTTATTTGCCTCCACTAAATCACCTCAGGGCAAATGCCCAGATGGTAAGCCGAGCGAGTGGTGAATGCCAGGTCCCAAGTTTGAATCCTCTCTTTACACATTTTGTTTTTATTTTTATTAGCCCATTTCAATTAGGAAATATTTAAAAATAAATCAAGGAAGCTAAGATAATTGATTTGGGTTCAAATAAAATTTACATATACATCAGAATTTAGAATTATATGCATATGAACAATTAAGAGATTAATTGGCTAATTAACAAAATAAGTAGGAAGGTGAAATGGGAGTTTATGTTTCGACTAACATCACATGAAATGATGATTGATAATTTGGAAAATTCCTATAGAATAAATCCTAAAATTTCTTACATGGCAAAAGAACTATAAAATTAAGTAATGCAAAAAATTTAACCCTATAAAATATGATCGTCCTTCCTATGAGAATCCTTTTCGAACAACGATTTGAAGTATTAAGCCACAAATGCATAAACTATGACGACGCTACTTAAAATTAAAGATTGCTCTGCACATAATTAAATAAGTCCCAACTATAAATAGTATGCCATTAAAAGATTTAAATTGGAGTGTCCACCTTGATTAAGGACTTTTCTGAAAATACTTAAAAATAGAGGAAACATCTATAAAGTCTAGCATTTTAGGAAATTCTTATGTTCTCCGTAGGCCCTATTAAAAATATAAACCATGTTGTTAATCTAATGTTGAAAATTAAATCTTAACGGTAAATTTAGTTAACAATGATAGTGAAATATAGTTGTGTATAGCAAGCACGGTCCTATGTAAATAAGATTTAATTAAGATTAAATTATGCCAGATGCTAAGTAAAGGGATAAAATATCAATGACAGTTGATTTTTAGAGTGCCTCCAATTAAAAGGTCATATTAGCATATAGGTACTAAAATGTAGTAGCCATAGGTTATCAGACATTGAAATGATCTCATGAATATATATTCTGAAATAAATATTTAACCAATTATACAATTAATTCATAATTAGGACTACATAAAATGCTACATATCAAATTACTAGCAATATTAATTAATTCGATAAACTAAAAGTCATAGACATCGTCTATGGAACCCCTGCCATAATTCATAAATGGCAACAGTCAACCAATACAATACTTAATACCCAACTAAACTCATGCACCTATCCATAGGTCTGACCTGACTCATGGGACTTCCTTGATAAATATAAAGTAATAAAAGAAGTTATTAAACTAGAAGCTAAGTCATGATATTCTGCTGTCAGCTATGCCTAGTCATCTCCGAGTTCTAAGCAGAATATTTTCATGAATATTCCTTTATTATGAACCCTCTTTGGCATTCATCTCAATGAATTTCCTCTAATCATCACTTCGTTCCAACCCCGTTTGACTCTGTCAATACTCGTGCCCAATCAATCCTACCTCAAATCACCCATTTAATCAAAATAAAAATTAATCATGTTCAATTGGATTTATTTGGATCTTTTGAGTTATTTACTTTTATTTGTATTCAATTATTTAGCGCGTAATTAGAAATTGGAGTCCTGAAGAAACAATGCATCAAGCGAGACCAAGATCGAGGTGATGATGAAGACTAGGAGCTCAAGACGCTCAAATGAGAAAGTTTTGAGTGAGCTCAAGACTGTGACAAACCGCGCAAGGCGAGTCAATACTTTGATCATATTGAACGTATATTTTTTTATAAATTATTTCTATTTTAAATTATCAAATTGCATACTGTTATTTCATGTGCAAATATATATTTGTTTTAAGATTCTAGTGATATACCCATTATTGAGTTTGTTAGTATTATACTCTTTTGGAACATTTGAGTATTTGAGCCTTGTCACCCTAGCAAAATTATAATGGTAAAACTTTCAAAAATAAGTCTATAACTATACATCATGCTTAGTACTACTTAGATACTCGGGGCACCAAAATGTCCCAAACATCACTTTTAATCATGAGAAACTGATTTGGGAAGTCATGGGTGGAAATGACGGGTATATTTTGATATGATTATTTTATTCTCCCAAAACCCCCAACTTGCTTAAATATCTAGGTGGATGGTATGGGGGGCTGCTGCAGTGGTGCACGAGAGTGTGGTTAGTATTAGAACTGCCCAGATAACTCTAAGGATTGAATCTTGTCATGACCTCATATGTAAGACAAGTACAACCACAAATCTGTAAATTACAACTTGGCTTAGTGGATTTACTGGACCCTAAAAGCCATCTCATCGGTGGGGGAGAGGGGGTAGTGCAAGTGGCTGTCTGTGCGACGGCTTAAATGGGATACTCGTTGAGGGTGAAGTTTGCCGCGGCGAGCTAGTCAGTGTGGGTAGTCCAGCTGGGCTAGTCGCTGGGGGTAGAACATCCCATCAGCTTATGAGACCCACCACAAGTGGGAGAAGCCCATATGGGTGAGATGATGGAAGGGACGAGGTATTTTGAAAAGTTACTGTGATGGTCTACTCAACCGCATGACTGAGAAATCGTGTGGAGTAACAAGTGGATCATCTCTTGTGGGAAAAGTGTACAAACTCTATAGAGTAAAAACTATTTGAATAGCCGTGCCCACGGTTAAGGGCGGACATGGAAATTTAGCCAGATATAGTTTTATTTCAAAAACATTGTGGGTGGAATTGGAAAAATGGTGGGCAGTGAAAAGCCCTTATTTGTGTTGCCCTAAGTGTCACCCTAGTGATAAGGTAAGCAGTTATAACGTTGAAAGGTTAGCATATGGTGCAGAAACTATGTAACGGTGGATGAAAACTGGATCGCTATTATTATTGTATTCTTTCATACATTGATAAAATCTATTTAGGCAAAACTACTAGGTCTCAGGCAATTTCTATATATCATATTTTAAAAGAAATTTATGGCAAATAAAATAACCCGAGCTTTTCCTTGATAAGCCATGCATGTTATCTATGCGCATGCTGTGTATTGGCTTGCAGAGCACAGTGGTTTGCGCTCACCCTTGCTCGCTCAATTAATCCAAAATCAGGAGTCAGATCGATACGCTTCAGTAATACACCTAGTCATGATGGTGAAGAAAATGAAGAGGTCAAGAACTAGATCGTGAATCTTAGTTGGCTACCTATGGGCACGTCCTAAAGGTCCCACCTGTGTGTTCCATTTCCGCTGCTGCATTTTATTGATTTCGGCCTGATCGGCCTTTGAGTAAGTCTACTATTATATTTATGCTTCCGTATGATATATATTTTGATATTCGGTACTATATCTGTGAGCACTATCTACTAATCTAGAGAATAGTGCGGTGGAATCACAGAGGATTCTGGATTGTAAAATCTGAGTCCTACATGGTGCCTGGGGAGAGAAAGGGAGAGATAGGGAGTAAGAGAGGGAGGGAGAAGGTGGCAGTGAGGTGAAGTAAGAAAACCACCGACGATGGCGGATTTGGAGGCAGCCTGACCAGAGAGAGAAAGAGAGGAAGGGGGACGGTGGCGACAGCAAAGGGAGGGAAGAAGGAGATTGAAGGGAAGGTGGGGGAGGCCGTCGGTAGTGGGGATGGCACCGGTGTTGGTGGATTGGAGGGTGGCGTAAGATGAGAGAAAGAGAGAGGAGGGAAAGGAGAGGAGAGTGGCAACTGGGTGGAGAGGAAATGGGGGAGAGAGAAGGAGTGAGGGAAAGATAAGATTAGGGTTAGGGGCTTGAGGCTGGGTGTGTTTGGGCTGGGCTGAATGGGCCAACTAGAAAAAAGGCTAAATAATCTCCTCTCTTTTCTCTTCTTTCTTTTTGCATGCTTTTATTTATTTATCCAACTATTAATTCTCTGATACATTACACTCCAAATTAATTTGACATAAAATAAATAAATGACTTACACTAAAAGGAAAAATTATATCGAAACAAATTAGGAAAAATTGAACACATACCTAATTAGGATTTTTGCATCATATTTATGAAATGCTTTATTCTTGAAATTCGGAAATTATCATTAGGAGTCGATTTTGAGGATAGAATAGAACACGTAGGGTTCATTTCTGATTTTGACAGATTGGTGGGAGTAGAAGCACACTCAGGCGAGTCGTCTCTTTGATCATATCTTCTAAATTGGTTTTTAACGATCGTGGCATGGGGAAGGACATCTGAAATGAAGAGGAGGAAGGTGTGGCTTCAAGAAGGAATCGGAGGGGGCGGTGGTGACAAGCATGGAGGAGTCTTGAATGGAGGATGAGGAGGAGGTGACGATGACATAGCTTTGGTGGGCCTTGCTGGCACCGGCGAGGCACCATGTGGGCTGTGGCCTGAGGAGGAATCTAGCGGTGGTGGGCTGGTGGCCATGGATGGATGGTTCAACATGGGGAGACAGGATAGGGCTGGAGATGGAGAGGAAGGTGGTTGTTAATCTAGACGGTTGGATCTGCATCGTACGTCCTAAATTTTGACTAGAATTTTTGAAGAAATTAGTTAAGTAATGTCTAGAAACTTTAATTTTGTAGGCTCATATGCAACTCTCTGATAGCAACTGGAAATTGATGGTGGAATGATTCGATAAGCTAACTGCAGGGATGGTTTTATTTTGTGATTTTAAAAATGGAACATGTTTTTTTTCAAAAAGATCTGAAGTAACGCAAGGACAATCAACTAGTAAGAGGTTATTTCTTGGTTTAGTCTGGTCATTTTGAAACTCGATTAGCGCAGGACTTCTTCACGATCTCCCCAGTCCTGGCTCCTCACTCTCATGGCTCCCTCCTGGCTTCACATGTGCACGAACCACCGGGCTCACATCCAGGCTCATGCAGCCCCTCTGGCACACGCGGCCTTCTTGGCTTGCCCCTGTGCAATCGGCCGCCGCACAGACTCCTGCCGTTGCACGTGCTTCTGGAGCCTCCTGCGCCGCGCTCGGCCTGTGCACAGCCGCATGCGTCGCCCCACGTAACTGAACGCCTCCATGCGCTTCTTTTCCTGCACAAAACTGAGGGACAATACCAGATCGTGCACTGATTAAATCAGGAACACAAATAGTGACAAGTCAGTGGTTCGCGCCGCATCAGATGCGCTCTTGCCAAGAGAGCACAGGATTCATCTGATAGGGCCTGCTGCTGTGAACTGGGATATATGGACAATCCGAAACGGCATGACTTTTGAGCGTACCAAAATGACTTCTCATATTGTCATATATCATATTTCCAAATCTACTGGTGGCCTAAGTGTTTTGAGTGTCTGACTTGAGCACAATGGTAGACTCATGATTTATATAATGGGTATTCAGAGTTGACAGATAAAATGTAAAAGTCCATAATAGCAAAAAAAGTATAAAATATTTCATGCTAGACACAACATCTGTAAATAATTTAGAAAATTAAAAATAATTTAGAGAAATTATGAAATAACTTAAGATAAAACTATGTTGATGCAGTTTGATGTGTATGGCATGCATGCACTAGTGCACAAAAACGTGTAGTCATTGTCTAGTGCTTATTGCCTCGTCAATCTGACCGTCGCCACCACACGCTCCCTCCCCGGCTCTCATGTGACAGCAGTAGCATGTCTACTCCTTGGAGACGATCGCCGCTTATCGTGGCTATACTCCTTGCCACTTAGGCCAAGCTAGAGGTTAGAGTTGCTATTAGCCCTTTACCAAGTCATTTGGTGGCCAATTGCCTCTCGATCTCATGCGCCAGTGCTATCGGGTTTGGCAATTTTAGTCTGAATTAGTGGAGTTTGAGAGAGACACAAAGAGAGAGAGAGGGGAGGGGATAGGTTAGGGTTTGAGAGGTCCACGGATGGGACAATATGTCAGTCTGATGAGGGGATGAATGAGTTATTAGGCCACGCTATTTTAGGTGAATTAGATAGGGGCGATGTGAGAGTGAGTTGAATCAACTGTGGGAGGGGAGACGGGTTGAAATCAATTGGGGATATATATATATATATATATATATATATATATATATATATATATATATATATATATATATATATATATATATATATATATTATTTTGTCTAATTATTAGTATATATGTATAATATACCTACTAAATATTGGGTATTACACAAAAAATTTCAGGTATTCCGCTAAATACCTTTGAATTACATTAGATCCACCCATAATCTCTGGTGGCGCTGGACTAAAGCACCATATGTCAAGCCTGTTGTCATTTCTGGAACAGTACCTGTTACCTGTTTTGTCGTCAGGGTATTTTGCCAGGAGCCTCTTCTCAGTGGAATTTTTTGTACGGATAATCCATTTTTTATTCAAAATACATAAATATACCCGCGGAAAATTTTTTTACAAAAATAGGCTTCAGTTGCCCCCCCCCCCAATTGGGCGACTGCCACCTTTCGCCCAACTGGGAGGCGACAAAATTTCTGTCGCTCTACGTTCGAGTAACTGCAATCAGTCGCTTTCCTATTGGGCGACTGTCATGCAGTCGCCCAATGGATGAGCGACTAAAAGTGCAGTCGCCCAATGGAGGGGCGACTTTACTCAGTCCCCGTGATTTTTTAGAGTTTTGTCAATTTTGTAGTTTTAAATTGGAAAAAAATTTGGTATAGTTGTAATAAAAGTTTATGTTTATTGTATGTTGTAGGTGCATTAAAAATTTTGGAAAATTTTTTTAAGAACAATTGACTGTAGAACGTTTGATATATACATTGGTAAGTGATATTTTCATGTTACTGAGAATTAGTTTACGAAGAGAACCGGTATGTTAATATTGTTAAATGACTTGCTATCTGAATCATTGAATGCGAACAGACGAGATAATAACCTTATGTGAATAGAAATAAACTTCATAATACAGATGTGAATAACATGCCGCGTACAATTTTATTACATGCATAACATATAGCATGATATGCGACTAACCCGTCCAACTGCTCGTACCACCTACTGTGTGGACCGGGGCCACTTTCCCTTCCTCACCCGCTCGGCGTTGAACTCCTCCGCGGCCTCTTTTGCCTTAGCCGCAATTTCCCTCTTTCTCTTGCGTTCCCTCTCGTGAGCCTCCCACTCCCTACGGGTGCACGCTTCGAGATGAGCTTGCGTCTCGCGTTGTATACGCAGGGTGCGCTTGTTCTTGCGACGCTCCTCCTCCAGCAACTCCTTCTCCTTTGTGACATTCCACTCCTCGAAGTCGAGGGTCCATTGGTCAGCAGGGTGGATCTCAAGATCTATCCATTTGCGGTAGCCACATAGGGGCTCCAGAGACTGTAAATAAAGGAGAGATATTGTTAGTGCGTGTTGTGAAGGAGAAAAGGTAGGGGGAAATGGTGCATGTGGTCATTACCGGCTGCCGATAGGTTGCGATGTCAAAACGACGGTTGGCGTAGCTAATCTTATACTTGAATTTATTCTCGATAGCTACCACAATATGCGTGGCCGCAATATCTTTCTTCTCCACTATCTCCCCATACATCACATTGGCTATAAATCCGGACGTCAAGTTACGATGCCTCGCCAAGACAGTGTTTAGAATGCAGGAGTGCGGCTCCACCTTGGACACAATCCAGTGAGTCTCATAGTTGGGTCTACGTGCGTGCACCCTCCAAGGACAACTAGCCTGCTCGCACTTCACAGTGTACTGCTCCTGGCTTGATTTGACGGCGCAAAATGTCCGCTGCATTGAAAGAGCTCAAAGCTTGATGGCATCCTGCAGCGCTTCCTTGTCAGCAAACATAGCATGCAACCGAACCTCTGTCTTATGATACTCCCATGGTGATTTATGCTCATCATGTGCGGAAACACCCTCCGCATTAAACCGGCTCCATTCCTGGGGATAGGAACTTCTTCATCATCGGAACTGTCCTCCTCCTCATCCTCTATAGCTTGCTCTTCATCCCATGCCCTCTGGTCATCAGATTCCATCTGCTGCACGATATACTCATTATGCTCTCCTTCATCAGCTTGCCCAGTTCCCTCTCTATAGCTTGACGGTTGTAACTCTCCTCCATGTACTGCATCGGCTTGCCCAGTTCTCTCTCTATAACTTGACGGTTGTAACTCTCCTCCATGTACCGCATTGCATTCATCACAAGCAACTTCATCAGCTCCACCAACGTGCGGCCCGCCCGAGCTGCTAGCACCTCCCGAAGCAGCATAGGCGGCCGCACGAGCTTGCGCAGCTGCTTGTAGTGAGCACGGTTGCACAAGCAGGACACACTCGTATCCACGGCGCCGGCACCCTTGCACAAAGCCCTTCCACGAAGCAGAGCGCACCAATGTCTTCAACTCCCATCTGATGTCCGTGGGAGACCGGCTCCAAAACCCTTGCACAACGACGCTGCACACCTCGGGGTCCAATGAAAAACTCTCGGTCAGCCAATGCTGCACATCTGTCATTCGAGCATTCTCGTCATCCGAAAGTACGAGAGTTACTTGCGGAAAATCGCTCAAATCCACACCATTCGGATCTTCACGAATAATTCCAGCACCATAATACACTCTCAATGTAGTGGCCATTGATGATGTAGGCCTGCATGTATGATTGAAATTTATGACATGTCAAATAACATCGTACAACACTAAACTACACTTTCCATACTAAAAAGGGTGATAATATTTCTATACTACAAAATGTATACTGCAACTTTTTGACACTAATATTTTCATACTACAATTGTACTACATTTTCTACATCTACAATTTTTACTAACACCAACATTTCATCTAAATAATAGTGCAAATACAACATAATCAAAAAAATATCTGGATCCAAATGGATGGAATAGCTTCTACTCTTCCTTCCTCCCTCACCTCCTCTTCCAACCCTGTCCTCCTCTCCTTCTCTTCTCCTCTCCTGTTCTTCCCCTCCTCCCTCTCTTCTTCCTCTCATTTTCTTCTCTCGTTTCTTCTCTGTGCGCAGAATGAGTGGGAGTGGGAGTGGGCAGCCGACTGCGGTGAATAAAGTATCCCCCTGTCGCCCTACCGTTAGGTGACTGGAATTCCAGTCGCCGAACCGTACAACGACTACAATGAGTCGCCCAACACTCAGGCGATACCATTGATTCGCTCAACGGTTCCCACATTCCCTAAATGTCGCCTCCTGGTTGGACGAAAGTTGGCAGTCGCCTAATGGGAGAGGCGACTGAAGCCTATTTTTGTAAAAAATTTCCACGGGTATATTTATGTATTTTCGAATAAAAAATGGATTATCCGTACAAAAAATTCCTTCTTCTCAGTGTGTGCGCATGTGTGCTTTGCTGCATTCATCGTACGAGCCTCTCTTCTGCTTATTATTTACACCCGAATCTAAGTCCTCTGTGTTTGAGTGTGGAATGCTCTAACTCTGTGCCTGCTTTCGACATTATTTGCCAAAACATGATATTTTCCTTTGTTCGAAGAAATTAATCCCTTTGATTTGCTTTTGTATAATTAACTGAACAACACCTTCACCCTTCCATCACCCCATGTCAGCCAGAGCAAGAGAAAATATGGAAAATCTTTGCCTTTTCATGTCAACTACGTACCTGACTTAATATAGTGGATGGTCAAAGCATTGTCCATTAGTACGTTTCGCGTTGGAGAATGGAAATGGCGCTAGGGCTGCATATTTGATATTGGATAGGAGATAATGCCATGTCTTTTATATACCAGTCTGATTCATGTCTTTATCAATCTATTCGGCCCATAGGAGAATACAGAACAAACTAGCTAAGATAATAATTTTGTGTTCCAATAATCACATGGTACACTTATCAAAAGTTGCGCGGGATTTTACGAATTTTTTGTACGGATAATCCATTTTTTATTCGAAATTACAGAAATATACCCGCGGGAAAATTTTTTACAAAAATAGGCTCGATCGCCTAATGGTTGGCGATCGAAGCCTTCGCCAACCATTGGGCGACTTTAATCCATCGCTCTACCCTCGGCGATGCATCGATCGCCCAACCATTGGCGACTTTCATCTGATACCAATGGTTGGGCGATCGCATTCAGACCGTGAATGTTTTAAATTTTGTCAATTTTATAGTTTTAAACTGGTAAAAAATTTGCTGAAGTTGTAATAAAAGTTTATGTTCATTGTATGTTGTAGGTGTGTAAAAAATTTTGGGAAACTTTTTTTAGGAACAAATGACCATAAAACAATTGGTACAAACGATGGTAAGTAATATTTTGATTTACTGAGAATTTGGAAAGTGCATCAAACCTTCGCCAAAAAAAGTGAAAATTGGTGGAGCTGTTCTTCATACATCCAACAGCCTCTAGAAAAAAATTTGAGCAATTTCGGCTACAGGATCAAAAGTTATAGCAGTTTCAGTCTGTTTCGACACACCTTCAAGATAAAACGGGCATAACTTTTGCATACGGTGTCCGTTTTGACGTTCTTGTACTCGTTGGAAAGCTAACGACGAGCCCGATCCAATAAAAACGACCGCTTGCGCCAGTCGCCCTCAAGACCCCAAAATCGGCCATCTTTGGACCTAAACCCGCGTCGTAAGTTTTGGTTTCGTTGTTACCCTTTTTCTTGGTTTTCCTTTCGAATTTGGATTTTGTGTCAACTGAAAAGTTGTAGATCTCATCGAAACCTTTTAAATGAGTATATATAAGCCATATACAACTTTGCTATTTTATCTTTTCAGACTAGTTGTTTATATTGCATCGATATATAAAACTTGTGATAGAGAGTATTACTGATGGTTTGTATGTAAAGCTGTGCGTGATAATCGACCGTTGGGCCTGTCGATCCTCCTCAACCCAATCCTAGCCCAGAGACACGAATTCTCAATAACATTAAAATATCACTTACCATCGTATGTACCGATCGTTCTACGGTCAATCGTTCCTAAAAAAATTTCCAAAATTTTTGCACACCTATAATATACAATGAACATAAACTTTTATTACAACTCCAGTAGATTTTTACCATTTAAAACTACAAAATTGAAAAAATTTAAAACATTCATGGAGACTTGAGTGCGATCGCCCAACCATTGGCGACTCCATTTAAGTCGCCCAATGGTTAAGCGATCGGATGCGATCGCCGAGGGTAGAGCGATCGATTAAAGTCGCCCAATGGTTAGGCGAAGGCTTGATCGCCCAACCATTAGGCGATCGAGCCTATTTTTGTAAAAAATTTTCCCGCGGGTATATTTCTGTAATTTTGAATAAAAAATAGATTATCCGTACAAAAAATTCGGGATTTTACTCCTTAGTGATTTCTTTCTTTCTCCAATGAATGGCCAGAGCTCCCGCCGCCCCCTCGAAGAAAAGCTTGGGAAATTCCAAAAAAAAGGGTAAGGAGATCGATCTACCAAGTACCAATCATTACATTAACATTTATCTCCTTGTCTTTTTCAGATTTATAGAAAAAAAAAGGTACACCTAAAATTGGATATTTCAATGACGAAAGCGCAAGATCGAACAATCCTAGAGCTTTAGGGCATGTTTAGTTGATGCCATAATTTGCTACATAAGAGTCAAACATGTTTGATTTTGTCATGCTAGTATTTGGTGCGTCTAACTTATGGTGTGCCATATTTTCTTAGCGTTATGTCCCACATATCATCGACATATCTTTTTCATCAAATCTTGACGTACTTGTAGCCAACAATTTGCCCACCACATAAGTTGTAGCCTAATACACTTTTGGTACAAAAAGGCCTTTTTTGGTTGATAGCCTAGCGATGCCTAAGTTTGCCAAACATTTTTGCCCAAAGTTGTGGCCAAGAAAATTGGGGCCACAATTTAGCAAGACTAAGGGAACCTTGCCACTTCTTATTATGCCTATGACGAGTGAGATCAAGTTGAAAAAAGTTCGGCACATCTAACTTATGGCTAGGAACCAAACATCAACCATGGCTAGGAACCAAACATCAACCTAACTTGGTTAAACTTGCCTAAAGCACTATGTGGCAAAAGTCTGGTAATCTTTGGCTTCCAACCAAATATGTCTAAAAAAATTGGCAAAGCATGGCAAGCAACAAACATACTCTTAGTCACTAAAGCAACTCGATAGGTGCCTTACCAATTGTTGGCTCTGAATTAACTCCTGGCACTTGATGTAGGGTTGATAGATTAAGTTGTAAAACATTTTTCTAAGAAAAACTTTGAATTTCTTATTTTCTTCTCCCATTTATTATCTCATGCGTTAATTTTCGATCAATCGACATGTGGTTTGGAAGAGAACCTACCCACGTAAAACAGGGTCCAACCAAAAATGCAAAGTACGTAGCTGTTATTTAAGGCTTTGTTTGTGCTTTGATATTCGTTCTGAGCCCCCCTCTCTCTTTCCCTCTCTTGCTTGCTCGACCCGACGCGGCTGTAGCTTCTGCATCGGAGGAGGAAGTGGCTAGCAGTCGAAGGAGCAGGCGCAGCGACGATGGTTTCGTGATGGCATGGACCTGGATCGGCAACAACATCGTGGCGTGGCTTGGAGACGGCGGCAGCGTAGATTCGGGAAGAGAAGAAGAGAGAGAGGTGGAGAAAGTGAGAGTAAAGGAGAGACGTGAATCTCGAAGCAGAGTGATAGTAGACATAGGTGCAACCGGTTGTAGAATGTCCACGCTCGGAGCCGACCGTTGGTCTCGACCAATCCGCCACTCTCTCTCTCTCTCTCTCTCTCTCTCTCTCTCTCTCTCTCTCGAGTCACACTCGACCGATCCGCCTGCGGCTGCGACCCTGCGAGTGGCGCGTGTGCCATGCGTGCGCGCGCGGAGGAGACCGAGAAGATGGAAACGAGCGAGCGAGCGAGAGAAACGGGGCGGATTCCATGGCGCCCCGCAGAGATCGAGGCGAGGGCCAACCATGGCCGCTCCACGTACTCCACCCCCGCTCGACCCCCACCGCCTTCTCTACACATCCCCTTCTCCCTCTCCACGCCCCCGCTTTTGCACCGCGCCATCACCTCCTCCTCCCCCACGAGACCACGACGACGAGCACGACGTGCGGTGCGGAGGGGTCGGACGAGGACGGGTACGAGCGCGGGGGAAGATACATGAGTTCATCTGTTCCGTCGCTCACAGCGTCCAACTGATCATCATTCTCCAGGCGCCGCCGAAATGGTGAGATCGCATTCTAGTTTGCCTCCGCTTGAGTAATGCAGCGCCGGTGTGGTGTTCGTGTCATGTTGGTTGGGGCTAACTTGGTAGGGAAGCGTGATCCTGATTGTTTGACCCAAGGATGTATTCAGTTGAATTAGACCTAGAGTTACATTGGATGTACCGATGGGTTGTGGACCTTGTGGTATTTGGCATATGCTTGCCTTGATAAGCTTCCCGATTGTGGCAGTTTGTTTAACACCATTTAGGATCCAAGTGATTTCGTGTTTCCCCCTTAATCCATGCGATAGAATTGCAATCCGCATCGGCGAAGCGCGAATCCAGTGTCATCATCGTTCCAAGAAGTTTTGTACCACTTGATAGCTGGGATCATTGAGATACTCAAATTTCTATTGCAGGGGAGGAAAGCTAATATAATTACCTGATATCTGGGATCATTGAGATAACGCAACTAATTTTCTATTGCAGGGGACGAAAGTTAATATAATCGTGGGCTCTCATGTATGGGCTGAAGACCCTGAAATTTGCTGGGTCGATGGAGAGGTCGTTAAGATCAATGGCGAAGAGGCTGAGATCCAAGCAGCCAATGGGAAAAAGGTAAGTTGCATTCTATGCATTTAGATACTTTTAGCCTGTTATAGAGCGATATGCTAGTCTTGTAACTTGATTTTGGTCCTTGAATTTCATATGCTGCTACTTATCATTGTAATTTCACATTGTTAGATCGTTGCAAATTTGTCGAAACTATATCCCAAAGATATGGAAGCAGCTGCTGGTGGAGTTGATGACATGACAAAGCTTTCCTATCTCCATGAACCAGGAGTTTTACAGAATTTGGCGATCAGATACGAACTTAACGAAATATATGTATGCTATTCTTTTATACTGTTTGCGGTCATTTACTGTAGACACATCATTATGCCAGTTGTACTATCTGAGTTTACAAGTTTAAGGCTCACATAATGTTCCGTATGACTGATATTTCATCATTTTGGCAGACATACACTGGAAATATTCTCATCGCTGTCAATCCTTTCCAAAGGTTGCCACATTTATATGACCCACATATGATGCAACAGTATAAGGGAGCACCATTTGGAGAGTTAAGTCCACATGTTTTTGCTGTGGCAGATGTTGCATACAGGTAAGGCTGATAGATGGCAACTGGTTCAGTATTTCCACAGAAAATGGGTTGATCTCTTTGTTGTCTTTTACTTGAAACAGAGCAATGGTTAATGAAGGGAAGAGCAACTCTATTCTTGTGAGTGGTGAGAGTGGTGCAGGTAAAACAGAAACAACAAAAATGCTTATGAGGTATCTTGCCTATTTGGGTGGCCGAGCTGCAACTGAAGGAAGAACAGTAGAGCAACAAGTTCTCGAAGTAAGAGAGCCAGTGCTTAGCCTTGCAAGACCATTGTACTATTAAGTTATTTATACTTCAATTGAACTTATTCTTATGTCTGCAGTCAAATCCAGTCCTCGAAGCTTTTGGCAATGCCAAAACTGTTAGAAATAACAATTCTAGGTAGGAGAGATCTAAAAAACCATCTCAATCATAAGATTACTTGCAATTTTCCAAATTATGGAAATTTTATATGTTCCAATCTCAATCTTTTTTCGTAATGCTTGGTGCAGTCGGTTTGGTAAGTTTGTTGAGATTCAGTTTGATAAACAAGGGAGGATCTCAGGTGCTGCTGTCAGAACTTACTTGCTGGAAAGGTCACGGGTATGCCAAATTTCTGATCCTGAACGCAATTACCACTGCTTTTATCTCCTATGTGCGGCACCACAGGAGGTAACGATCTATTTTCTCTTTTTATACTTCTTATCCTCAGCGAACTCATCTCTAGTGTTCTTTACGCTAATTATGGATTTGGTTACTAATGCAATCTCCTTTGACATTGAACTTTCAGGAGGTTGAAAAGTACAAACTAGGAAATCCTAAGAGTTTTCATTATCTTAATCAATCAAATTGCTATGAGTTGGTTGGGGTTAGTGATGCTCACGAATATTTGGCTACCAGAAGAGCAATGGATATTGTTGGCATCAGTACTCAGGAGCAGGTAGCTCAGTTATTTCCATATGTTCTTTGATATGATCAATGTCTTTTTTTCTCACATCTCTGCAACTTAATTTGTTTTCAGGATGCTATTTTCAGGGTCGTTGCAGCTATCCTTCATATTGGCAACATTGAATTTGCCAAGGGGAAAGAAGTCGATTCCTCAGTTTTGAAAGATGACAAATCTAAGTTCCATCTTGATACAGCTGCTGAGCTTCTTATGTAACTACCTGTATTTGGTTCTGTTCTATAATTGATGATATTACTATGTGCATGCTCCAACGGTTGTTGACATGTACTTTATGTCAGGTGTGATCCTGGAGCCTTGGAAGATGCTCTTTGTAAGCGTGTCATGGTAACACCAGAGGAGGTTATAAAAAGGAGCCTTGATCCTTACAATGCAACTATCAGCAGGGATGGTCTAGCAAAGACGATATATTCTCGCTTGTTTGACTGGTAATATAATAGTGCCTTTTTCATACTTTATTAAATATGTTCCATAGCATGCCCAATGCAATGCAGAAAGAAAGGTTGCATCCATCATTGCAACCTATCATTATTTTGCAGGCTTGTTGATAAAATTAATAGTTCCATTGGGCAAGACGCTAGCTCTAAGTGTCTTATTGGTGTCCTGGACATCTATGGTTTTGAGAGCTTCAAGTCAAACAGGTAACCTTTACTGTAGTTCAGTCTTGTACTTAGAATCCACTAAGTTGTTTTCATGAACTGACAAATCATAATTTCTGCAGTTTTGAACAATTCTGTATTAATTATACAAATGAAAAATTGCAGCAACATTTCAATCAGGTAACACTTGCTCAAAAGGAATGGTTCATGTACAATTGTACACAAAACTCCCCCCTAGCCATTTGCCACAAGAGCATATATTTAGTGAAAGGTGCATATGTGTTCTTTTTCAGCACGTTTTCAAGATGGAACAAGAGGAGTACACCAAAGAACAAATTGATTGGAGCTATATTGAGTTCGTCGATAATCAAGATGTCCTTGACCTTATTGAGAAGGTATGTATAACCACTCGACATAAAGGATCTACAAATTTAATCAGTCTAAGTTCATCGAAAGCATCTTGATATTGGACGTCTCAAATATTGTAGTGTACAAGCTTAAAACAAGACCAAACATTCAGCTTACATATAGTCTTATTTATAATAAGAAGCATAGCCAGATAAGCCATTGTTTTGGGGGCAAATATGCTGCATTGTTTTGTTGTACTTGTTTTAGAACTAAGTAATTTATTTACAAATCAGTTTTGTGATGGATTCTCGCTCACCTCTTTTCCATGTATTACTGAATTTATCTACAAATGGGATTAAGTTTTGTTTGTTTAAATTTTTCCCTTTGCAGAAACCTGGTGGAGTTATCGCACTTCTTGATGAGGCATGGTATGCTTACCATTTATCTGTTTTTTGTTCTTCCTATCTAGTCAATTTTATTTTCCTGTATGATTTTAGATGAATGTTTGAGTTAATGACCATCGATTAGCTGCAAAACGATGCTAACATATTCTGTATTAACTGTTTTGCATTCAGTATGTTTCCCAAGTCGACACATGAGACCTTTGCCCAGAAGCTCTACCAGACTTTTCAAAAGCACAAACGTTTTGTAAAACCGAAGCTATCTCGCACAGATTTTACAATCTGTCACTACGCTGGAGAGGTTAGCTTTCATTCATCAAATTCAATTGCTTCAGGATATTGTCAGTTCTGGTTTTAACTGATAGTTATAATTGCTGTATTCAGGTGTTGTATCAGTCTGACCAATTCCTCGACAAAAATAAAGACTATGTTGTGGCAGAGCACCAGGAGTTACTGAGTGCTTCTAAATGCTCATTTATCTCAGGATTATTTCCTCCTCTGCCAGAGGAGACATCCAAATCCTCAAAGTTCTCATCAATTGGAGCCCGCTTCAAGGTCCTCCCCACCCCCTGATATTGCTTGATTATGCTTCAGAATTTGCTGCCACTGCCACATCTATATTTGTCAAGTGTTCTATTATGCATGACTAACTTTACCAACCTCTGTTTTTTTTTTGTGGCAGCAACAACTCCAAGCTCTTATGGAAACATTAAACTCTACAGAACCTCATTATATCAGATGTGTGAAGCCAAATAATGTGCTAAAACCCGCAATTTTCGAGAATTTCAATGTCATGCAGCAGTTGCGTTGTGGTGTAAGTGCTTCTGAACTATAATTTACTGTGCAATCGTGTACTGCAGTCTAATGGTGGCTATGTTGGAGTTGGTCTATACAACAATGTTCCGCTAAACTGCATGCCATGTATCATCAGGGTGTACTTGAGGCAATCAGGATCAGTTGTGCCGGGTATCCTACACGTCGCACATTTTATGAATTTTTGCATCGTTTTGGAATACTTGCCCCAGAGGCCCTTGAAGGAAAGTAAGTACTTCTTTGCAGTTCTGTAGTTTAATATCTGAGACTCAATCAAGTTTGTTAGTGCTTCTAAAAGTGACATGTCTCTAAGTTTTTCTTTTTCATGTCTCAATAGTTGCGATGAAAAGGTTGCATGCAAGAGGATTATGGAGAAGAAGGGTCTTTTGGGCTTTCAGGTAATTAACATAAACTCTAGTCCATTTGCCTTGTCACACTGTTTTATTCAAAGCTTAGTGTTGTTTGAATGCCTAACATACATTGGAGAGCTATCGATGATCTGATAAAGGAAAAATTGTACTTAAAAGATGCACTTGCTTAATATTTAAGCTTTTAGGTTTGTGTTATTACATTAGGCATGCAAGGTGCCCTACAGCAGTAGCATAGGGAAGAGAGAGAGAGAGAGAGAGAGAGAGAGAGAGAGAGAGAGAGATGCAAGTTCAGGAGAACTGTGCTACATTCGGGCTTCGATACTTATTTCTGTTGCACTAACTTTCAATACTTATTTCTGTTACACTAACTGTGGTTCGTATTTCTCAGATAGGTAAAACAAAAGTTTTTCTGAGAGCCGGCCAGATGGCTGAATTAGATGCTAGGAGAACCGAAGTACTCAGTGCTGCAGCAAAAACAATTCAAGGGAAAATACGGACACATATCATGCGGAAGAAGTTTATTTCTTTGAGGAAGGCATCTGTATGTGTTCAGGCAATATGGAGAGGTCTGTTTTGCTTGTACTTAACTGTAGATCTGGTTATATTTCATTTTACGAATTTTTGTCAATATCGTGCTTTGTGTTTTAGGAAGATTGGCTTGTAAACTATATGATCGCATGCGAAGGGAAGCAGCTGCCATCAAAGTTCAGAAAAATCAACGTAGGCATCAGGCAAGGAGGTCCTACAAACTCCTAAATGCTTCGGTTCTCGTAGTGCAAACTGCATTGCGTGCGATGGCAGCAAGAAATGAGTTCAGATATAAGAAGCAATTTAAGGCATCAGTTATGATTCAGGTGGTTTTCAGTTCCTAGTAAATTATAGAATAACTCAACTATGCATAGTGCTTTTGAACACACCATTTGTTCCTGAATGTATTCTCTGCTACAGGCTCGTTATAGGTGCCATAGAGCTCAGGTTTACCATAAGAAGTTAAAGCGTGCAGCCATTGTTGCGCAATGCAGATGGAGGGGAAGGATTGGAAGGAAAGAACTCAGAAAACTTAAAATGGTATGCGTATTATCCCCGTCAATGCACTACTGTTACATATCATTTTCCTGTTGTGAATACAACATGAATGCCCTAGTCTTATTTCTCCTTTGATGGCTTTTAGATTATGTATCATTCTTATATAAAAGAAAAATTCGCCCCCAATATTACATGCTCATCAACTTTAACTGCACAACCGAGGAAAGTAAATGGTCTCATGAGAAATCTACTATCAAGTCATAAAGTAAGGAATAAGGTGTCACCATCAAGTAACACAAAATTGTCATATATAATGCATTGCTATTGTAACCTCTTCAGGAAGCAAGAGAGACGGGTGCACTCAAGGAAGCAAAGGATAAACTTGAGAAGAAAGTGGAGGAACTTACATGGCGTGTGCAGTTAGAGAAGCGAATGAGGGTACAATGCTGAACTTCTTTTGCTATTTTGCACTCTTCCACTCCAGAAACACTTGTAAGGAGTAATATGTTTTACATCATGGTTTATCTTCTATAATTGTAATATGCACATTTAGATATTTATCAAACTACCTATTGTCTCAATCATTTCACATAAATCTATTCGTGTGCATACAGACAGACTTGGAAGAAGCAAAAGCCCAGGAGTTATCAAAACTGCAGAGCTCTATGGAAGCTCTGCAAGCTAAATTGGATGACACAAATGCAATGCTTGTCAAGGAAAGAGAAGCTGCTAAGAAGGCTATTGAGGAAGCACCTCCTGTAGTGAAGGAAACTGAGGCTCTAGTCCAAGACACTGAAAAGGTTGATTCCTTGACAGCAGAGGTGGGAGAACTTAAGGTACGTAATATACTATTTTTGTTGTTGGACAAAATTTCCTAATGTTTTGCTCTTCCAGTAATTTTGCACAACGAGATACTATCAGATAAACTTAAGCATATCTACATGATTTAGCACTTGCACTCATTTTGTGATGTACTACATTTCCTTGTAGACCTCACTACAGTTAGAAAAACAAAGAGCGGATGATTTAGAAAAGAAACGCTCTGAAGAAAGACAAGAGAATGAAGAAAAGCAAAAGAAACTGGAAGAGACTGAAGTAAAAATGCGTCAATTTCAGGAATATCTGAGAAGGTTAAGCTTTTTACATGTTGCTTCTTGTTTTTTACACTGTTGCCACTGATCTTCCCATCTTTTTTCCTGTTGTGCATGAAACACATCCAGATTCTCCTTATTAGTTCAGTTTTCATACTACACCTGTTAAGAAGAACACATTCTAATCAGTATGCTTTAATTTGGTCATACTAGTCCAGCTACAGAGGGCTTAACTTATTGAAAGCCTTTTGGAGTTTGAAAAAAGACTGAATATTGTTAAGGAAAGCGAGGCATATAAGGAAAGGAATAATACAATAACACAAATACTTTCATTCCTTTTATTTTCTCTCAGCAGACTTCAGAAATATAGCAATATTGATATCTAAATGCATTGACACCGTGTTATCCAACATTAAATCTTCATCTTAAAGTGTTGGTGATTAAATCTTCATCTTAAAGCGCTGGTGATCTGCGTGTTCTCATATAGGCTAGAGGAGAAGCTCTCTAATGTAGAATCTGAAAATAAAGTCCTTCGTCAGCAAGCTGTCTCAATGGCTCCAAGTAAAATTTTGTCAGGCCGTTCCAAGTCCATTTTACAGGTGAGTCAATGAGTGTAGACATGTTGTTATCTTTTGTTCCTTTTTGAAGATTTTATCGATAATTTACACCACGTGTTTGCTTTACAGAGGAATACAGAAAGTGTTCATGTCTCAGGTGGCGATGCAAAAGCAACTCCAGTGAGTGGACATGCTCTACATATTTTGTTTAGCAGTTATATACATGAGTTACTGGACAGTATATCAAACAAAACCCATTTTTTATCTCTTGGTGCTTCAGGAGTCCAATAATGTGTCCTCTCCTAAAAAGGAATATGACATAGACGATAAGCCACAGAAATCTCTTAATGAAAAGCAGCAGGTGTAGTATGCTATCTTATGTTTTTAAAATCACTGTATTGACCCCTTATATTTACGTCGCTCTCTGCAATTGATATGTTAATATCTCTGCAGGAAAATCAAGATCTATTAATTAGGTGCATCGCGCAGCATTTGGGCTTTGCTGGGAATCGGCCAGTCGCTGCTTGTATTATATACAAGTGCCTTCTTCATTGGAGATCATTTGAAGTAGAGCGGACAAGTGTTTTTGATCGCATTATTCAGACCATTGGACATGCAATTGAGGTTATAAATTTATAATCATACCATGCAACTTTATTATCATTATCTAGGGTGATGCTAAATTTGATTTTCTGTGTTTTATAGACACAGGACAACAACGAAGTCTTGGCATATTGGCTCTCAAATGCTTCAACGCTGTTGCTGTTGCTTCAACGGACACTGAAGGCGAGTGGATCAACGGGAATGGCTCCACAGCGTCGACGTTCATCTTCTGCTACTCTTTTTGGAAGGATGACCCAGGTACACAGTTTTTTATCTTCTTTAACTGAAGCTTCATAATAGTTACTGAGTGATTCTGTTTTTCATTTTCCATTTTCAGAGCTTCAGAGGAACTCCGCAAGGTGTAAATCTTTCTCTAATAAATGGAAGCATGGTTAGTGGAGTAGAGACACTGAGACAAGTCGAAGCCAAGTATCCTGCTTTACTGTTTAAGCAGCAACTAACGGCATATGTGGAGAAGATTTATGGAATGATCCGGGATAATTTGAAGAAAGAGATCTCTCCTTTGCTCGGTTTGTGCATTCAGGTACCTATGGTTTCTGAGTCCAGAGAACGATAGTCAATTTTGTTAATTTGAGTTCGACATACATTACATACTGTCTACTTGGTGGCATATTTGCATTTCTCCCCACCAATACAAATACTATAGGCCCCAAGAACATCAAGAGCAAGCTTAATGAAAGGATCTGCACGTTCAAACACAAATACAGCTGCACAACAAGCTTTGATTGCTCACTGGCAAGGGATTGTGAAGAGCCTTGGAAATTTCTTGAACATACTCAAAGTGAACAATGTCGGTAAAATGTTGAATGTTAAAACCTACTTTTCTTTTATTTCATATCATTAGGATAAAATTTTCAGCAGTTGTGAGATCATTCACATAAATAGATGTGTGGTTATTCAATGTGATTAAAGCTGTATATCAACTAATCCTGCTTGTGTATGTCACTACTTCAGGTTCCTCCATTCTTGGTGCGAAAGGTATTCACTCAGATATTTTCATTCATCAACGTACAGCTATTTAACAGGTAAATGTATTTACATAAAGATTAAAGACAGCTATTTTTTGGACTGTTGGTTTGCAAAACACCAGAAATGCTTGACCGAACTTCATTTGACTATTTTCTGTCTTCAGTTTGCTACTTAGAAGGGAGTGCTGTTCATTCAGTAACGGCGAGTACGTAAAAGCAGGATTAGCTGAACTCGAACATTGGTGCTATCGAGCTACTGATGAGGTACATATAGCTATTATTGTGATACATCTCAAAATGCTGCTAGATAATATAAACATATTTGTGAAGCGACAGTATAGCTTTATTAGTATCCTAATTTTTTGGAGGAGCTTTAGTAGCATCCTAATTTGATGTTTAGCTGGAGAATGATAGTTAGTTCTAGACCATATGACTGTGCTTATATCCAGGTTTTTACAGTGATCAACAGCAAAAGGAAATAAAGCTAAGCTAGTTTGTGTCTTTTATGTTCATTACCCCAAGCACGTTCTGAATTGATTTAGTGATTGTAAGTTGTAACAAATCTTCAGAATTGTTATGAGCGTCAATATTGATTGATCTAGTGCTTTCCTGCTTGCAGTATGCAGGTTCAGCCTGGGATGAGCTTAAACATATTAGACAGGCTATTGGTTTCCTGGTAATTTTTTTTCATTTGCTCCTAGAACACTTGCACATAATTTGTTGTTAGCAGAACCAAAATTTAGGTTATCACTGCTAAGGGCAATTGTATGATCAAATATGGGACAATGATTGCGACATGACTCTGGAATATCTTTTTGTTTCCCTTTTGTATTTTTTCCTTTAGAGGTTAGTCCACTCAAATAAGCTGCCAGTCAGGATTTCAGCTTTGAACCTAGTGTTTGATCTCGACATTTGGGATACAAGAATTGATATGAAGTGTAGATTGCACATTGCTGAATCAATGAGCCTCTCGCGTGTGTCTTTTTTTTCCAGGTGATTCATCAAAAGCCAAAGAAAACGTTGGATGAAATAAGTCATGACCTTTGTCCAGTAAGTGATAAATAGCCAAGTCGTTCATGGTCCCTTTGTTCAAAAAGTTGGATTTCCTTTGGAATTTGTTAACAACCCCATAACTTCCTGTTCAGGTACTTAGCATACAACAGCTATACAGGATCAGTACTATGTACTGGGATGACAAGTACGGAACACATAGTGTGTCCCCAGAGGTAAGCTTCACATGGTATTGGTGCATTTCATTTCACCTGATAAGAAGTGATCACAGTTGATTTACCATATTAGGTTATATCAGACATGAGAGTATTAATGACAGAAGACTCCAACAATCCTGTAAGCAATTCATTTCTGCTGGATGATGACTCAAGGTTACTTTCTACATGCTCCTATCAATGGCTTATCCTATTCCACCATGCCAGCCGATCTAAAGTGTCTTCTACTTACTCATCTGCACATTGAAATGCAGCATACCGTTCTCCGTCGATGACATATCCAAATCAATGAAGCAGATTGACATCTCTGACATTGAGCCACCTCCACTCATTCGGGAGAACTCAGGCTTTATATTCTTGTTGCCGCCCCCTGAATAAATGCGTGGCATGAACACAAGACTTGGTCATGGAATGCATCGACACAGACGGATAATTGGGCGATCCATGCAGAGTGAGATTGTTCTAGTTACCAATGCCCGACGAAATGAGATTCGTGGCTTCCTTGTTTGAACTTTGGTGGCTTTCCTATAGAAGTCGATGCACTCTGACTCCGTGGCAATTGGGCATTTGCCTGGACGCATCTAGTGTTGATCCACCTCTTGTCGAGTAGTTGCACCTCAGTGTTATGCTTTGTTTTTTCCCTACACCTTTTTTTTTAATTTACTTTTTTTAAGTTCGGAGTTGTCAGACACTAGTTCAAATCAAACTAGTTTAGAAAGTTTTAGCAGAATCAGCTGAGATACATTCATTCCTTAGGTTATTGTTTAGTTATAGAGCACTTTTGAGGTGAGTTTGCAAGATGTGTAATAGGATGTTGTTTCCCTTCCTCTTCCGGTCATGCATTCGGTGGCTACCTACTTTGTACTAATCCTGTGTATACCAGTATACCACATTGATCTGCAGTTAATGATTCTTTGCTGTATAAATTTGAGAGCTCATCCGTTGATCCAGTGAGTCATTCCTGTTCAGATTGGTTTGTTTTTGCCACTTTGTTTCATCTTATCTTTTTTTGAGAATTTTGGACCATCTGTTTTACCATCACAAATGTTAAAGATAGAATATAATTGATTTATTTGTTTTCTGTTTTCTTATATGTGTTCGGCATATTCCTTTGTATATTTCTTTGTACTCCTCTATATATATATATATATATATATATATATATATATATATATATATATATATATATATATATATATATATATATATATATATATATAGGACGAGTGTTTTATGCACCATGGTGCCTAGGCACCAATATCAATACCGTTGATTTGCTTGAGATTCATAACGTTTGATGTGGGTATCTTCATATACCCATAAAAAGTATATTTGAGATGTCAAACTCAAAAAATTAAATTCAACTTCAGTTTAATTAGTTTGAACTATTTTTATGGTATATACTCACTTTGTAGTTGCATTGAACTCAAAAGTAGTTCAAACTAATTTGAACTAAGTTCAAAACTTACTTACCATAAATATATCAAGGGTATAAAACATTTTCATACCCAAACTCAAAAAAATTATCAATCATACACGTGTATCGGATGTTGGTGCCTAGGCACCATGGTGCATTACGTAATTTTCCTATATATATATATATATATATATATATATATATAGGAAACCTCTTTTCTACTCCCGGGTGTAATTACACCCTATGACGTATCTCACAATGTAGGGAGTATTTCGCGTAACGGAGGTTATGTACATGTAGTTTTCCAATATGTCGAACGTGATTGATCAACCCCGTGCACCGGATCCAAACTCATATTTAGCCATGCGGAGACCAACATTTCGTCCTCCTCGACGCTGAAATTTTTGGTCCTTTTCTGATTCCCTTTCACACTTGCTGGGGCATCATCACTTGCTGGTGTTTCATTAGGAGGTGGGACATTATCAGACAAAGCAGCACAATTACAACCCCTTGTAATCATGTCGGTAAAAGATCTTTCTGAATCCATGGCGCCTGTGAAAACATAACACAGGGACAATCAAGATCATACACTGAACACCAAAACTGAGATATTTACAGAACATATTGCAGTCCATGCTGATCAGATTATACATAAGTTTACATCGATATGTTCTGCATTGGACACATTAATGCAGTCCATGCTGATCAGATTGTCTCAATCAATGATATTGATTTATAATATAAGCATTGGTCTGTAATACTGACTGAGTCAGGATGGGAAGTGGTTGGAATGGGAGGCTATTTACTTGGTTGTTTTTTTCTGCAACATAGACTGTATTAAGTTTACAACTGCTTTTGTATACCCAGTTCCAACTATAGCACCACTGGGATATGCACAAGGGCCATAGTTTAGCTGTGATGTTGCCATGTACATAGTACAAATACCCTGCTCCAACTATAGCACCAGTGGGATATGCACAAGGGCTATACTTAGCTGTGATGTCGTCCAGTATAAAGTCCCAAAATCCAAACTTGCATATTCATGTTAAACTTCCTGTCATGATTCAGTTCCGCTTAATTAAGTATGAATTAGTGCTGCACATAAATGGTCCTGGTTTCTGCTGCTAATCTGGAACCCGTTCCAACATGAACTGCAACTTCAGTTTCTGGCGAAACCATCTTGCAAGGCAAGAAATTCTATTTGATTTCATAGTGTTCCAACCCCCTGGTGACAATATCTTGCAAGCAACATATCGTATGTTCATAAATTGCATCTCAGCTCACATGTACATTTGGAATTGGCCTGACTATTAAATATAAAAATT
This sequence comes from Dendrocalamus sinicus, assembly GCA_036346575.1. Classification (NCBI taxonomy): domain Eukaryota; kingdom Viridiplantae; phylum Streptophyta; class Magnoliopsida; order Poales; family Poaceae; genus Dendrocalamus; species Dendrocalamus sinicus. The sequence continues at coordinate 28,858,088 of CM070657.1, read as the reverse complement.
GCATCTGGGTATTTGGAACTCACCGAGTACATGCCGGACAAGGGGCGATCATGTGGCAGCATTGGGGAAGGACTCGACGCCGCAGCCCACCCCACATTTTCTAACCAAGAACGACGCTAATGCTGTTGCTCCCACCCGCGCCGCGGGAAGATGGGCAACGAGTAGAGCGCAGAAAATTGGGGTCCCGTGGCGTGGCTCGAGGACGCGGATCCCCTTCTGATGGCGCCTGCGACATGGTCCCTCTGTACGATTCCGAGGACCTCGAAGGGATCCGCGTGGTGGGGAGAGGAAGACCCAGGTGTCGACAGGGAACTGCCGGTGGCAGGGCGGCGCGAGCGCCGGAAGAGAGCGCCCAGGCTGGTGGCTGCCCCTTCCTCTTCCTGCTGGTTCGGCTCCGGTGGGTCGGTCTCCTCGGCGGTTGGGTCGAGGCGGCGGCGGTGGAGCGGAGGCGGCGAGGGGAGGCGCGGGTGGAGCGGAGGTGAAGGAGGCGGGCGGCCTGGTCGTGGCCGAGGCGGCGGCGGGTGGAGCGAGTGAAGGAGGGCGGGCGGGTGGCGGGTCGAGGACGGCGCAGTGGAGCGAGGCGGCGAGAGGGCGAGGCGGCGCGGTGGAGCGGAGGTGAAGAAGCGAGGCGGCTGGGTCGCCGAGGCGGCGCGCGGAGCGAGGCGGCGAGAGGCGGCGAGGCGGCGAGGGCGAGGAGGCCCGGCTTGCCTATCGAGCACTCCGCCACTGCGCGGAGAGTCAGCGCGCGGAGAAGAAAATCAAGCGCGGGAGAGGCAAAGCCCGCACGCGAGAGGATTAGCGCCATGGATAGCACGCAGCTTCTCACTCGGGAAAGATGGGCGTGAGAAGAACGGGATACTGAAAGCGAGGAAAAATAGAAAATGACATAGCGAGACCGTTGGACGCTTTTTTTGGGCATAATAGCTACAATGGGTTCCACGGATGTATTTAGCCAAGCTGTAGGAGTTGCTCTAAGAAGCTAAAGTTAAAAGTCGCACTTCTGGCTCATGCTACAACTCATAGTGTGTAGATGTTTGTTGCTTCGGTACCTTGTTTCTAGGGCTGGATAACGAGCTGGCTCGGCTCGGTCTGGCTCGGTAGGATAACGAGCTGGCTCGTTATAACTAACGAGCTAAAAAGCTAGCTCGGCTCGGCTCGTAAAAAGCTCGAGTTAGCTCGTTTGGCTCGTGAGCCAGGGCCAAAAAATGTCTCCATTATATATTCATCCATGGAAGCATGGCTCGTTTGGCTCGTTTGGCTCGTTTAGCTCGTTTGGCTCGTTTGGGTACAATAGAGTACAAATTAACACATGCATAGCTCGTTTGGGTACAATAGAGTACAAATTTACACATTAACACATGCAATAGAGTACAAATTAGGTCCATGGAAGCAGCATATGCATATCTAAATTCTTGGAAGTATGGCTCGTTTGGCTCGTGAGTGGCTCGCGAGCTGGCTCGAGTTGGCTCGTTATAGCTAACGAGCTAAAATCTTGGCTCGGCTCGGCTCGTTATCCTAACGAGCCGAGCCGAGCGAGCTAACGAGCTTCGAGTTTACAAATTTACACATTAACACATGCAATAGAGTACAAATTAGGTCCATGGAAGCAGCATATGCATATCTAAATTCTTGGAAGTATGGCTCGTGAGTGGCTCGTGAGCTGGCTCGAGTTGGCTCGTTATAACTAACGAGCTAAAATCTTGGCTCGGCTCGGCTCGTTATCCTAACGAGCCGAGCCGAGCGAGCTAACGAGCTTCGAGTTTTTCGTCCAGCCCTACTTGTTTCTGAAGGCGCAATGTAAGCGTGCGTTCCTCAACGTGATCGCACGAAATTTTCTTCCTTTCCAACTTGTAGTTCTTTTTTAAGGGGAACTTGTAGTTATTTTTTAAGTTCAATTTTTTTCAGTTTAAAGAAAAAATGTGTAGTTTTTTCTCCAGAAAAGAGTAAACTGGAAAAAAAAGAAATGCATTATGTAAATTCCGGCCTTTTTACACAGTAAGGCCCAGCCCATTAAGCATTGAGCATTGTCCCTTCCCCTCCCCAAAACCCTTACCTTGCCCTCCTCATTTCAGCCGAAATCACCTGGTCTCTCGGTACCATCTCCTGACTTCTCCCACGATTCCTCCATGCCAAATCACATCACCATCTGATATCGAATCCTGCATGAGGATTCCAATTTTTGCTTCCCATCTCTTCCCCACACGAGCAAGATTAGCATATGACGAGAAGCAAGACAAGTAAATCTGCAGCGCGCTCGATTCAGATCGGGGGCGCGGTAGCATGACGCCTCCGTCTAGGGGAATCTCGGATGCTAATCTAAGTTAGTTTTCCCTACTTTTCTTTCTGGCATCTTGTATCGTTTTTCCTTTCGTGTTCTTGGGGGTTGGTGTTAAATATACTTTGAGCAATCCGCCATGAAAAGCAATTAATCTGAGGCGCTACGTTTCTATCTGTACTTACTTGGTGATTGTGATTCCACGGATCGATTAGCTAGTTTAAATGCGTAGTTTCTTAAAAAAATTTGGGTTTTGGTTTCATTTGTCCTGATCTGCCGGCCTGATGATTAGCGTTGTCTGCATCAAGAACGGAGATCTGAATGCGCTTCTCCGTCGAAGGCCGCTTGGCCGCTATGGTGGATGATGCAGTAGTACTACTCCCTCCGTTCCGCAAGTATTCCCTCCATTTCTCAATGTATGTCCATTTTCACAGCTCCCTCTGAATCTCTTCCACCGATCAGGCTAAGTGGGCTCCGGGGAACGAATGTGTAGATGCAAAAGTTATGAAGGCTTAGGCGGATTGAAAGAATGCCCCCTGGAAAGTTCATGTCACTTGTTTAACGAGTTCTTGAAAGCTACAAACTGGTTTGGTTGGTGTTTGCTTGGTGTGGATGACATGCTCTGCTCGTTTGTTCACTACATGTTCTGAATTTGAAGGCAAATATGCTACCAGACTGCCAGAGTGCCAGTGCAGTTTTCCGGTAGTTTACGGGTGTGGTTGAGGTTTTGCTCTGCCTGAACATGATCTTGGATGGATGTTCGCTGGAATCTGACCGGTCTTTGTTGAATCTTCTTTCCCTGGAAGAAACATTACTGATATGTGTGTTGCAATAGTTCACCACACAAGCAAACTTGGCAGATGACGGGAAGCAAGACAAGGACATCTGCCGCCATCTGCAGTGCTCCCGATTCAAATCCGGGACACATTAGCATGATGACTCCGTCTAGGGGAATCTTCGATGCTAATCTCAGTGTTTTTATAGCTTATTTTCTTGTATTTAGTATCTTTTCTTTCACTATTGTTTGGGTTTAGGTGCCTGTGACGGTGTTAAATATACTTTGAGCATTTTGCAATGAAAAGTACCTAATCTGAGGCACTTCATTGTTGACCTGGGGGTGTTCTGAAATCTGAACTGCCAGCCTGATGATTACCATTGTTTGCATTAAAAGCGGAGATCTGAATTCACTTCTCCGTGGAAGCCCGCTAGGCCGCTGTGGTGGATGCCTAGATCATGTACTAGTCTCTCTGTTCTCAATTACTTGGGTGATTTTCTCAGGAGTTAATCGCAAAAACCCCAACGCGCACAAACACACACATGCATGCATCTGATCCTTTTTCCACCAAGCAGGCTAAATGGGCTCCGGGATTGGATGTGTAGACTCAAAAGTTATGAAGGCTTTGACAGATTGTATGGATGCCCCCACTGGCCACTAGATTCATAGTAGTTCTTGACCACTACAAACATGTTCGTCTGATGTTAATCTGGTACTGCCAACCTGCCATGCAGCTGGTCCTGTGGTTTACTTCAAGGGGTTTTGCTCTACCTGAAGTCATCTTGGATGGATGTTCGCTGGAATCCAGTCAGTCTTGATTGATTCTTTTAGCAGATGACGAGAAGCAAGACAAGTACATCTGTAGTGCCCCTGAATCACATAGGGGATGCACTAGCATGATGACTCTGTCTAGGGGAATCTCTGATGCGAAATCCTGCCTTCGTTTGTTTATTTTCTTGCATCATGTGTCTCAACTCTTTTGTATTTTTTTTGTTTTAATTTAAAGATGTACGTGATAGGCTATGTATGGAGTAGATGAGGTGTGATTAAACCATGGATGCAGCTAGCTAATAGTATAAATAACTTCTAGAAATAGAGAGTATCATAATTCAAGTTAACAACTTACATGGATGCTAATTTTATTCTGTCTGATTTTCCTTTGGACAAAAGTCAATGAGTAGTTTGTCTTTGTTCTGGGGGATTTTTGGTCTGCCATCCTGATGATAACCTTTGCATTAAGAATGGAGATCTGAATATGCTGCTGCGTTGAAACTCGCTTGGCTGCTTGGTGGATCATATACTACTACCTCAGTTTCTGAATAGATCAGTAATTTTCTCAGGAGTAAATTGCACCATCCATCCACGCATGCATGCATATATCACTCTGATTTTGTTCCACCAAGCTGGCTAGGTGGACTCTGGTGTGAGTATGTGAGGATGCAAATATTACAAAGGCTTTGGTGGATGCATAGAATGCCCTCCCTAGTACCGTTATATTATGTGCTAATTAGTAGTTGACGAATATGTTTGTGAACACATGGATCAACTAGTACAAATGTATAGTTTCTTGGGAAAAAAGTTCTAATGTTTTGGTTTGAATTGTGAGATTAGTGGTTGAACTGTTGAATATTTTTGTCTTTGTTTTGGGGCATTCTGATCTGTACCAGCCTGATGATTACCAGTGTTTGCATTAAGAACGGAGATCTGAGTGCACTTCTCTGTTGAAGCCTGCTTGGGCACTCTGGTTGATCAGCTGCTACTGCTAGTACTACTACTCCCTCTGGTCACAAAAAAATGCCGTTGCATGTCATGGTGCATGCTTGAACCACCTTTTCTTAACACCCCCCCCCCCACAACACACACACACACACAGAAAAAAACTCGCTCTGATTTTCCTTCCACCAAGCTGGTGGCTATGTGGGCTCTGGGAAACAAATATGTTGATGCAAGAACTGAAGGTTTGGCAGATTGAAAGAATGCCCCCGGACTTAACAGCCGCAAGGTTGTTTTTTCACTGGGTTTTGCAATCCTGATTGCTTAATTGTTATGGGTATTTCTGTTGTCCTAACTGCAATGCGATTTGCTCTCCATTCTTGTGATTAACTTTTCCAGTAAGGTGCTAGAGGAATTATTGGAGCTGTGAATGTTTTGTTATTTCAGGAAATACATATGTTCTGCTGTGTGCTGACGATGCTAGAAGTTTTCTGGATGCAACGAGCAACACTATTAATACATGTTAAAGTGGCTTTATATCTACATGGTTGCTGATTTCTGGTGCTAAATCAATCAAGCCTAGCCTCCTAGGTATTTTTAGATTCTGAGAGTATACTAAGCCTAACCCTTGTTCTGAGAGCATACTGAATACTCTTTATATTTCGATACAAGGTTGGTTTTTTTATTGCTGAGAAATATTTTGCATATGGATTATGCAGCCCTAGCCTCCTAGGTATGAATTGTCTTCCAATATGTATTGCTTTGGACTATCACTTCTGTTGCTTTGGAATCTGAAAGTGCAATGCCGAGGCTAAGGCTGTAGGTTTAGAGGGCTGAGCAAGTCTAATCCTAAAAAAATATTGACTGAAAATATCAGAAATTTGTGCTCATGATATTTTTCTTTAAATAAAACACTTATGATGGAGTGAGCAGCACCTCCAATAAATATTCTAGAAGTTCTCCGCGGCAGCGCAGAGCAAGTTCACTGTCTTTTGTTTATTTTGTTGCATTTGTTTTGTGTTCTTTTTTGGGGGTTTAGGTGCCTGTTAAATATATTTTGAACATTTCACTGTGAAAAATACCTAATTTTTTACACTTCATTTCCTTTGATTTTTCTTGAGTTTACAGATGTACGTGATAGGTTATATATGGAGTAGATGTTGTGGATTCTACCATGAAGGCAGCTAACAAGTATAATATAAACAACTTCTAGCAATTGAAAGTAGCATAATCTAAGTTTGCAACTTACATGGATGCTAATTTTATTGTCACATTTTGTTGCACAAAAGTCGATGAGTATACTTTGCCTTTGTCGTGGGGGCATTCTGGTCTGCCAGCCTGATGATTACCTTACTTTGCATTAAGAATGGAGATCTGAATACGCTTCTCCGTTGAAGTTCGCTTGGCCGCTGTGGTGGATCATACTACCTCTGTTTCTAGATGAGTAATTCTCTCAGGAGTAAATTGCATCATCCATGCATGCATATATATATATACACACACCATATACACTGATTTTCTTCCACCAAGCTGGCTAGGCGGACTCCGGTGAGAGTATGTGAAGATGCAAAAATTATGAAGGCTTTGGTTGATGCATAGAATATTAGAATGCCCCCTAAGTACCGTTGTGTTATGTGCTAATTACTAGTCGATGAAGATGTTTGTGAACACATGGATCGACTAGTACAAATGTGTAATTTCTTGGGAAAAAGTTCTAATGTTTTGATGTGAGTTGTGCGATTAGCAGTTGAACTGTTGTATATTTGGGGTTTCTTTTGGGTCATTTTGATCTATACCAGCCTGATGATTACCAGTGTTTGCCTAAGAGCGGAGATCTGAATGTGCTTCTCTGTTGAAGCCTGCTTGGCCACTCAGGTTAGATCAGCTGCTACTGCTACTACTACTGCCATGGTTGTTATGGCGTCGCTATGTTGTCGCTATATCGATATGGCGGCTGGGCACCGCTTGGCATGCGGACGACATGTTCACCGAGCGTATGGCGTTTGCCAAATTGGTATGCTGTCTGCCATTGCGACGCCACGGCACTATGGCGGTATACGGTGGACAGCATAGGTTTGGGAGGGGAGGGGGTGGTTTAAGAACTAAAAGCCTAGAAGGCTAGACCAGAGGGCAAGAGAGAGGGCAGTCGTCATACTGAGAGGAGAAAGGGCTCCTTCGCTGCCGGCTTCATCTCCTCCGCCGTCGGCTCCGTCTCCTCTACCGGCTAGATCGGGCTTCCTCTGGTGCTAATACGACGGATCTAGCCTGGAGCCTCCTGCTCTGCGGCTTTGCCTCCTTCGCCTCGAGCCTACGGCTTCGCCAAGCTCCTCCATCGAGCCGCCTCCTCCATCGGTCCCCCTGGCTCTGCCTCCTCTGTCTAGGGCCTGCAGCTTTGTCAAGCTCCTTCGCTGTCGGTCCTCCTCCGCCAAGCTGTCGCCTCCTCTAGTTCTCCATCGAGCCGCCTCTGGTCCTCTAGTCCACACACAAGATCCGAGTTGTCGGTATGTGCGTGCCTGTATGCATATATGTTGCTCTGTGGTTGAGTGCAATGTGCTTGGCAGTGAGTGATTACAGTGATGCTTATGAGTTATGATATATTGATATCAATGTTGTAGTCTTCTAGATTCTAGTACTAAACTACTGGTGTAGATACTGTATATTTTAATAGATATTGTATATTTTAATGTTAATATTTAATTTGTTACATACTTGTTATGATATCAATGCTGAGTTATGTTACTGCATACTTCAATGTTAATGTTTAATTTGTTGTATACTTGTTCCATACTCCAAAACATCAACTCAAGGAGCCCTCGTAAGTGTTTAAGTTTTAACTATTAAATTTTAGCATTTATTTTCAGTCCTAAATCCTCATGTTTGTATGTACTTTGTCATTTTAGTTGATTGGTGGTATTCATATGGAGATAGAGCCATTGAGCTACAAAGATTTGTAAGGTGTATCGTTAGCCCTTGTACTTCATCATCCGGTTGTGAGCGGGATTGGAGTACATTTGAATTTATGAGTTAAGTTGATCAATTTTGTTAGCAAAATTTTAGCAAACATATTATTAATTTTTGCTTGCTTAGATCATTTGTAAATCCATACTAAAAAAGAAACCAGTTAGAGTACAAGAAATTGAATGATTTAGTCTATGTTACATACAACCGAAAGATGATAGATAGGTTTCAAAAGCAGTGTGAGGAAGGGTACAAAAGATACGACCCTTTGGTCATAGAAGAGTTTTATTAGGGCAATGAATAGGTTGACTCAATGGCCGAATCACCTCAAGGTGCTTGTGCGTGTGAGTGTGACGTTACTGGAATCATGTTGATGAAGCCATTGGTACATCATATGAGCTTCAAGATCGTAATCTTCGTAGGAGGGCTCATGATGAGCCTTTGATCTACACTCGGTGTATGAGATGTATATCAAGGAAGGTTGAAGAAAATGAGCCACATTCGGGCAATGAAGAAGAGGAAGAAATCATACTTGACGATGATGATGTGGATGATTATGGTGAAGATTCAACCGATGCTATCCAAGATGGTGATGGGGAGAACATGGTAGCATCTAATGATTTAGATGAATTTGACTTGGATGACTTTTGAGAGATGAGAGAGTTGGGCTAGGATGATTTTTGTGAGATGATAGTTTGATTTATGTTATTGTTGTGAACTTTATGCTTGTGGAGTTGGTTATGTCATGTTTGTCATGTTGCTCATTGTTCACTTCATGTAATTGTATATTTTAACTCTTAGTTCATTTCATATTGACCTATTTTCATGTAGTTGGTTATGAGAAGATATGGTATATTATCATCAAGTATGAACAAGGTATGTCATTCCATCTATATTTACTCAATTAAATGTAATATCAAATATGCATTATTGTAATATATTGTAACAAACCACATGTTGTAACTTGTAAGTTACAAGGGGTTGGGTGCTAAATAGGAGAAGGATACATTGGTAGATGATGGTACTATATGGACTCAAGAATAGATAAAATTAATGTATGCATGTTCTATACTTCTACTACATTGTCGATTTAATTTGTTATTAAATTAAATTAAGATGTGTGTATGGTGCCGTCATGCCATGCGTATTATTGTGTGAAGATGGTGGGTCGTCACGTCTCGCCGACCGCCTTAATAACCATGACTACTACGTCCAGTACAATACATGAGCAATTTTCTCTCGGGAGTAAATTGCACCACTGGTCCGTGCATGTCGTGCTGCATGCTTGAACCACTTTTTCTTAACCCCCTGGACTCTTTTTCCTTGCACCAAGCTGGCTATGTGGGCTCCGGGAACGAATATGTAGATGCAAATATTATGAAGGCTTGGCAGATTGAAAGAATGCCCCCGAGTATTGTACTGGTTTTTGCAGCCCTGATTGCTGAATTCTCATTGGTCTTTCTGTTGCCCTAACTGCAATATGATTTGAGCTTTATTCTTCTGGTTTTCCTCTTAAGGTGCTGAAGCACATATTGTAGCTGTAAACGTTACCAACTTGATATCTTTCTCGAATGAGAATGTTTGATTGATCAATACAATGTCTTGTTGATTACAAAGTTGTCGCAATGGATAGTTATATGCGCTTCCGAGTGAAGAAAATCTTGATGGCAACAAAGAAATGGGATGACACTCCATTTGGAAGCCCCGAGGAACAAACTAGGGCGCTTGCACAAGGTTCTCACCTACGAGGCAATGCTGAAGGTTCTCAACCTACCGAACGCAGCAAGAAGAGGACTAAGAATTTCAGTGTCCAGGAAGATGAGAAGCTGATCAGTGCATGGCTAAATGTGAGTGTGGATCCGATTGAAAGCAATGACCAATCGATGTCTAGGTATTGGCAGAGAATTCATGCTGCCTTCCATGAGCACAAGGAATTTGAATCGGATCGTTCAGAGAATTCTCTTTTGAACCGCTGGTCAAATATCAATGCGAATGTTAGCCGATTCTGTGGAGTTTATGCTCAGGTAATGCGCAGGAAGCAAAGTGGTTTAACCGAGCAAGATAAGGTATGGTTTTATGATGCGATTTACGTTACAAACTACGTTACAATCGTAGTAATAAGAGTGTGTGCATTTTATGATGTGATTTTACTATATGGCATTGTCTAAAATACACATCAGAATATTAGATAGCAATATGGTATCCTTGCAATGTGCATCTGAAAACATGTCACAATCTGAAAACATGTCACAATCTGAAAATAATTTCTAATTTATATGGTACCACAAGGTAATCTATTGATATTTATATTTGATTGGCGTATTTTTGCAGATGCAGCATGCAAAGACACTATATAAGAACAGTCACCCAAAGAAACAATCTTTCGTGATGGAGCATTGCTGGATCCTCCTACGTCATGAGCAGAAATGGATTCATAGGAAGGACAAGTCCCAGAATGAAACCACAAGTGAACAGGCAACAAGTGGTGCAAGTCCCTTGAACTGTACTTCTGGAAGCAATGAAGTTCCGCAAGGTGATTTGGAAAACTCACCTACTGATAAAATGACAAGACCTCCGTGAAGAAGCAAGAGAAGGAGCGACAACATCGAGGGAAAAGACCTCATGCGGTGATGGAGAGAACCACTTGAAGGAGGTGATGAGCGATTTGGATCAACAAGAAGGAGACGAAGATTTGAGGGAGTTGAGGGAGAAGGAGCGCAATGATGAGAGGCTAAAGCTTGAACGGAAAGGCTTGAACTGCAGCAGAAGGATGTTGAGATGAAGCAAAGGATTGAAGACGAAAGAATAATAAACATTGATATTAGTACAATGAGTCCAGATCGCAGCAGCTTTTACAAGATGTTAAAGGATGAGATATTTACTCGCTCGGTTTGGCGTACCTCCCGCTCGAGCGATCTCGCATCAATCTAATTGTGTACTGCATTGTTTTGTGAATCTCACTAGTCAGCAAGCCTTGTTTGCTAGTATTAAACTTTGTGAATTGTGTACTGCATTGTTTGCGTGCATTGTCTCCTGCTTGAGCTGCTTACAGGCAAGGCCCCCAGTCAGGATGGTCTTAACGAGGAGGGTCTGGACTTGAGCTGCTCACAGGCAACTCCATCCCTTTGTGTGTCTAATTGTTTTATGGAGAGGAAAACTAGTCTATTACTCAGCTCTCTTTGTGTTGTCCGGCCACCGGGGAAGGTCCGTCTCCTGGGCTCTTTCCTCTGTTTGCTGTGTGGATATCCGATATCGTGTTGATATCAAATCTTTTTGTGTGGTTTTGCTTTAATATAAGGCACCCCGTATTTATGGTTGAGGTTGTGGGTCAATTCTTAACTTGGATTGCCAAGAACTGTCCTCACTGCATGTTCGCAAATTCTGCTCATATTTCGCTCAATTCGCTTGTAATGTCAGCACATTTAAGTTAAGTATTTTGCCTACATAGTTGACTGAAATGTGCACTGCACTTGTCTGAATTTACAATCTTTTGTACTAATACAAGGTTGTATATTACTTATGACAAAAGCTGTGCATTTTTAGAAAATAAAAGCTGTGCGTTTCAGCTCTCTTTGTGTGTCTATAATCCTAACAGTTGAGAAGTCAATTCTACATGTCCATGGGTAGACTATGCTTTATTTTGCTTGTTCAGTGAGAACTTGAGGCAGGGAACAATTGTGTTCTGCAATGGCCAGGGAAGCACCAGGAATGTGCCCAGAAAAGGAGAGAACGCCCAGACTGGAAACTGAGCACGTCCAAAAAGTACAGAACTGAGCATGCACTGTACATCTTACGGCAAGATACTGAATGTGGAAGGGACTACAATTGCATTACTGAATGTCTCGACTAGACAAAACTGAATATCATCAGAATACACTCTGGAAGGGACTACAACTGAATGCACCTAAATCTGTAGAACTCGTCCATCTATCAATTTTGAAGCCTGGCATTTGATTTCAACTTTCCTTTTCAGCTGAACCCAAGACTCCTGATGACATCCATCTGCTCTGATGTGTAGTGATGTCGCTACGAGTTTTCTGGATGCAAGGAGCAAAGCTATCAATACATGTAGAGAAATATTTGTACCTACCGTCCTGTTTATATTAGTTTCTGTTTCTAGCTTTATTGGAGAAACGAGAAGTCAATATAAATATTTATCTTCTTAAAGTGGCTTCTCCACTCACTCTTGTTTTGCTCCGAAAAATAAACCAGGGGTTATGGATGTATCACGTACTATATTCCTTTTGCTCCTATCTCGAGTACGTATTTTTTTACTTTTTGCACTACTCGTCTACTTCTAAAAGTCACTTCTTTCAATCGTTCTTATTTATATTTAGTCAAAAGTCATGAGCCATATCTAAAAGCCATCAGTAGAAATCAATACGAATGCCCGCTACATACTTGCTGGTTTCTTGTGAAATCAATTGGGACATTTGCAATTATACAATTTTGCAGGATTTGATGGTTCATGACGCAGGTTTACAGTTATAGAATCGAATAGGGTGGCAATGTAGTCAAGTACAATGCAGAGAAGTGGGGATAAAACGTGCGATGGCCATCTGATTAATGATACTATAAATAAAAGAGTCGTTATTGTGCTGGAAAGGTGTAATTCACGTAACATTTGGGTTCGATTGGGCTAATGAGCTTGATTGGGTCTAACAAAATCATGCTATAGCGGAAAGAAGGCTATGAGGCCGTTTGCAACCCTGAAGGCTCGAGAGCTCCGGCAACAATCTTCGCTGATGAAGAGCTCAGGCCATGTCTTTCTCCGAGGCGACCTTCAAGCATTGTCCAAGGGAGGCAAACCGTGCAGCTCATTTGTTAGCTAGAAAAAGCTTTTGGTTTTATCTTAAATGTCCTATATGGCTACAGGAGCCTCTAAATTTCATCTTTTGCTGCATCTGAAAGCGGTATAGGCATGTATATATGTGTTACATACAGACGGTGTATGTACGTATATATGAAATTTTGGTTAGAATAGGGCATTGATGGTGCGCTCTGCATGACAGAATTTATATGTGCATATGGCATAGCTGTTGTGATACGGATAGTCTAAACTAGCACAAATTTATTTTTTTTACCACGTAAACCAAGAAGTCATACATATAAGAGATCACAGATGTTACTATTAGATGCATCTCCTTCTCGTGATCATCTTGATCAGCGCCGCAGTAGCAGTAGTGTCTCTACCGAAGTCAATACGTCCGGGGATGGAACGCTGTGCACCAAAGTGCTAGCACCAGCGTACACAACAAAGGTTTCGAGAGGTAACGGCTTGGATTTCAATAGGTGTGTTTTGGGATCTCATCTCCTCTAATCTAATACACCATAAGCCCCACGCTCTCTCAATATATATAGTCTCCAATCGACTCCTTATCCGATATGATTAAAGATCATATCCAACTCAGAGAGCCTCCGACCGGATCCTTATTCAATACGAGTAAAGATTGTATCCCACTTGGTGTCTATCATTCGGACCCTTCTTGTTTCAACTCGTTAAGTGTGTGACCATACTCGTTAAGTGTGTGACCATATATGTTCATGTATATTTGGTTGTAACTTGGAAACACTTTTCTGATCGCTGGTCGGTAGCAGTTTCTAGCAATGGCATATCGACCCCCAAATATACACAAAATCAATCTGGATGAACCTTATGCAATATGATCTACAACTAGATCTTAGTCACTCACAATCAACTTATAACTCTTTATGGTCAGATCGTATATTGTCACAACCAGTTCGTTTTCTCATACAACCAGTTCGCAGACCAGTCTGTGATATGTCTGACCAGCTCACGACAAGTTAATATATTCATATTATCAGTTCGTATTTGGTCAATCCTATCGATCTATTTGTGTATTCTCCTTTTGCATCACTGTAGGATCAAAGATAACCAACTAGAGGGGGTGAATAGGAGGTTTTTGAAATGTTTTGGCTAAATCATAATTTTTAGCAAGTATGAGCTTAATCAGAAACCTTTTGCACAACTAAAGTATAAATCTTCTAGGTTTCACTAAGACACCACAAGCAATGTCAATACTACATAAACTTCTAGCTACACAATTCAATTCAATATAAGAGCTAGAAATGTAAACGCGGTAAGTAATGATAAGAGAGTAAACCACAATAGAGACATGCGATGTTTTCCCATGGTATTGAAGACTTGTCGGTCTTCACTAGTTCACGTTGAGGAAAGCCCAAACAGATTGAACTGGCTTTACAAATTGAGCCTAAAGACTTCAAATCGATTAGGGTTGATCTTCTTCCACTCCAGATATGGTGAGCATAACACCACTTACAAATGGTGCCAAGCTTCTTCACAATCTTCTTTTGAAGAGATCACCACACAACTTCTTCAAACCATCTAGGTGTTGGCAACCACCAAGAGTAATGAACCACAATGCTTGCTTGAAAATTATCAAGTCTACAAAGATCAACTTACGATGCAATGGAAAGGAAGGGAGAAGATAAGGAGTTGGCTACAACCATTCATGGGACCACCAGTCAGGAGCATTAGTACTGCACTTAAGGCGTAGTACTACTGGAAGGCGGTAGTACTGGTGATATAACCGCGGTAGTATTGTTTTTCCTAAAGAGTTAGGGGCTGAGTAGGGATTCAAATTATCCTTAATACATTCATTCAAATAAATATTTTTCAGGATCATTATGCATAAGATAGACAATAAAAACTCAAATAACATAGTTTTATCAAATTAAGGATTTTTGAGAAAGAATTTTAAAATGAGTTTTCACAAGGACGTCAAAAACTCCAAATGAGAGCAAACAACATGATGTATGAGTTCAAAAATATTAGAATAATATATGATATTTAACTCATTTCTCAACTCACATAACCGGCTCCCATCTAATAGTTTGGTGAAGATACAGGCTAATTGATCTCCTGTCCATATATGGCTAATGACTATATTACCTTTGCTCACATGATCTCTCAAGAAATGGTAGCAAATGCCTATACATTTGGTTCTTCAGTGTTGGACCAGATTGTTGGCTATCTTCACAGCACTATCATTGTCACACAAAAAGAGACATACTTTTCAATTCAATTCCATAATCCATCAAGTTTTGCCTTATCCATAGTAATTGAGCACAACAACTACCTGTGGAAACATATTCGGCTTCAGCAGTGGATAGGGCTACGAATTTTATTTCTTGGATGACCATGAAACTAAAGATCTTTCTAGAAATTGACAACTACCAGAGGTGCTTTTTCTATTCACTTTGCAATCCACATAATCAAAATCCGAATATCCAATTAAAATCAAATTTAGCACATTTAGGATACCACAAGCCGACGCTAGAGAAATACTTTAAATATCTAAGAATTTTTTTATGGCCGCTAAATAACACTCTTTTGGTGATGCTTAAAATCTTGCACATATGCAAACACTAAACATAATGTTTGGCCTAGATACGGTAAGATAAAGTAAATTACCAATAATACATCTATAAAGTTTTAAATCTACTGGTTTACCTCCCTCGTTAAGGTCGAGATGATCATTGGTAGCCATAGGAGTCTTGATGGGCATGACGTCCTCCATGCCAAATCTTTTGAGTAGATTCTTCATGTATTTTATTTTGCTCATGAACGTTCTATTCTTAAGTTGCTTGATTTGGAGTCTAAGGAAGTAGCTAAGCTATCCGATCATTGATATCTTAAATTCTCTAGATATCATATTACAAAATTTCTTGCAAAAATCTTGGTTAGTAGATCCAAACATAATATCATCGATATAAATTTGACGTATAAAGAAATCATCATCTATTACTTTAGTGAACAATCTTGTATCAACTTTTCCAATTTCGAATCCTTTTGAGAGTAAAAAATCTCGAATGTGCTTATACCATACTCTAGGGGCTTGTTTGACAACCATATAGCACCTTAGAGAGTTTATACACATAGTTGGATTTATTTAGATAATCAAAACTAGGCGGTTATTCAACAAATACTAGTTTAACTATTCTACCATCTAGAAATACACATTTAACATCCATTTAAAATAATTTAATATCAAAACAAGATGCAAAAGTAAGTAATATGTGAATTGATTCAAGTCTAACTATGAGAGTAAAGGTTTCGTAAAAGTGTAAACCTTTGATTTGAATGAATCCTTGAGCTATCAATCTAGTATTGTTTCTTACCACAATACCACTCTTATCTTGCTTGTTCTGAAAGACCTATTTTGTATCAATGACATTGTATTCCTTGGATCTCTCTACAAACGTACAAACATCATTTCGGATTAACTTGTAAAGTTCTTCGTGCATTGAATTCACCTAATCCAGATCATCGAGTGCTTTATCTACGTGTTTAGGCTCAAAGAAAGAGACAAATGAGCAATGTTTCCAATGAGAAACAACACGAAATCGAGTTAATGTTTGGAATAAGAAGAAACACAAAATCGAGTTTGAACACCATTATTAACATCACCCAATATTTGATCTATTGGATTATATTTTATAATGGCATTCTGAATTTTTGAAGGGACGTTCGACAGTTGGTTTTTCTTCCTTCCTCCACATCTTCAATTTCAACTTGACTTAGTGTAGTGGAGGAAGGAGCTTCAACTTGAGTGGGTGAAGGTGATTCGTTGGAGTCTTCTTTAGGCTTGATATCTCTAATTTGCATGTTCTTCATAGCTTGTCTCAATCCTTCATAACCTACATCATTCAAAATTCTCTTGTTCTTCTTGAAGGCCATTAATTTCATCAAATTGCACATCACACGTCTCCTCGACTAAACCAAAATTTTTGTTGAAGACACGCTAAGCTTTACTATTAGATGAATAACCGAGAAGAAATCCAACATCACAACAACTTTAGAATTTTGAAAGACGAACACATTTCCACAAAATATAACACTTGCAACAAAAAATACAGAAATAGAAAATGTTCGGTTTTCTTCCAATAAGAAGCTCGTAAGAAGTCTTTTTCAAAAGTCGATACAAATAAAGACGACTTGTGGCATGATAAGTAGTATTAATTACTTTTGCCCAAAAATTATCAGAAGTGTTATACTCATCAAGTATTGTCCTTGTGATTTCAATTAGAGTTCTATTTTTTCTCTCTACAACTCCATTTTGCTTCAGAGTGTAGCTTGTTAAAAGCTAATTCTTTATTCCAAGTTTATCACAAAAATCTTCAATTTTAATGCTCTTGAACTCGAAATCATTATCACTACGAATTTTCCTTATTTTCAAATTAAATTTATTTTGGACCTTTTTAACAAAACCTTTGAAAATACCATAGGCTTCGACTTTGTTATGCAAAAAGAAAACCCAACTGTACCTCGAGTAATCATCCATAATGACTAAGGGCCTGTTTGGGACTGCTCTGCTCCAGGTTTTTCAGCTTTGCTCCCAGTTTGTCTAGCCAAACAGATCCAGCTCTAAGAACTCTGCTCCAAGAAAAAGGTGGAGTTGAGGGCCAACTCCACGTTTTTTGTGGAGCTCCTCAAGTGGTACTCCAGAAACTAGAGATTCATACCTCCTCATGGAGTTGAGAGAAAATTACCCACCTATGCCATTGATTACACAAACATACCCCTTCGTTCTTTTTTTTCTTTCTTTCTTCCGCACGGCGCGTCTTCGCTTCGTCTCGACTCGACTTGGCCATTTCTCCTGCCCAATCCGCGCCCGCGTCAAACCCAAGGGCACTAACTCCGGGTCCTCAGATCCAATGGGCGCGGCGCCGCCGACGCCGAGGTCGGGCGCGAGGGCGCAGCGTCGCCGGGGCCGCGGAGCGATGTTCGCAGCGCTGGTCGGTGAGAAGGCCTACCCGATCTCCTCCGAGTTACGAGGCACCGCCGAGCTGCCCTCACCTGTAGTGGCCGCGCGAGCGTGTCCTGCAGGCCTGCCGCGCGTTCGGTGAGGACCACTCGAGATCCACGCGCTCCTGCGGTTGCTCTGATCGCTTTCGTTTTTTCCCCTTTTGCTGTTGCCTCGGATGATTGTTTTACCGTGTGACTAATTGGTTTGGAGCTCAACTATGGGGTGCAGCATCAAATGTGCGAGAATCAGGGGCTTGGGGCCTGCATTTGTGCTTTGTGTCGCCACTAGCTACGGACCTAGTTGATGCTCCAGTTGATTGGTCTCTGCATGGTGCAATTAGTGAAAATTTTCGAAATCTTTCTGGTTTGTAATGAAAATAAGATAGAATACTGGTAGGTAGTTAGAGAGTTTATTATAGCCTACATTCTTGCCCCACTTATTTGGTGAGGTTTAGAGGATTTTGGACTATGGATTGTGAAACCTGGTTGGTGATAAAGTGGGAGTATGGTTAAGCTTACCTTTTGCTTTAGTGATTATGATCTGTGGATGGTGGGGAATGATGAAATACCTGAATTTAGGTTGGTGTTTAGATGGTTCGACTAGGACTTCTTTTGTTTTTTGGTTTACATTAGTACTGTTTTGTTGTGGTCAGGAGTGTTAAAATGGAAAGGTAGGCATACAACATGCAAAGGATTAAAAGATGAGATATCAAACAGAAGTGTGATTATAGAAACAAAACAAACATATATAATTTTCAGAATAATGTGAATATGTGATTGCTAGGGAACCGCTAATGTCCTGGCCGTTCTTTCGATTTCTCCATTGATTTAATGACACGGCAAATATATATAATAAATTAATTGGCAACAATTGCGATTATAATATTAATTTCGGTTTTCTCAAATAAATTAATTGTGATTATAATATTTTACATCATATTTCAATTGGCAACAAAAAAATCAGTTACATATGCTCCGCAGACATCAAAACATACACCAAACATCATTCAGGGGCACATTGGACCTTTCTCAGGGAAACCTCATATTCCTGGAGCTGGAGCTAGCTGTGTGCCAAACAGGACCACCTGCTCCAGGAACTCCACAGTGGAGCTGCTCCATGGTGGAGTTGGTGGAGCAGAGCTGGAAAAACTGGAGCAGAGCAGTCCCAAACAGGCCCTAAATAATGGCTGGATTCTTTTGGGCTTCATGCTTATGGTTTTAGACTTTTGCTACAATAACTAGCTTTCAAATTGTATGTCTTTTTAAGATAGTGTCTATAAATCCATTGTAGTAGATAAGGTACCAACTTCAACTATACTGGTCAAAATCGTACGCGACTGTCTCTCTTCATACTCTCTCCCATGAATAGTAAGAATTCAAAAGTCATAAGCCATAGCCCAAAAGAACTCACCCAATAGTGATTGCCCCCGATGTTCTTATAGTTTGTTGGCACAAACAAATCTATATGTAAGAGCTCCAATGACCTAGAAGTCAACATGATACTTCTGAAAGGATGAGAATTAACCACTTGATTTCTGGCTTGACAAGCACTACAAAGCTTATTTTTCTCAAACTTCATGTCTTTCAAACTCACAACCAAGTTATATTTGAAAAGCTGTTTAAGTTGAATCATCCCCATATGAGCTAACCGCATATGCCAAACCCAACCTAAAGAGGTTTTTGTAATTAAACATATTTTCAAATACGAATCATTTGGAGGGAAATCTGTCAAATAGAGATTGCCAAAATGAAAGCTTTTGATAACCAAATCACGTTCCTTTTCTTTTGAAATCAAGACACCATCTTGAGAGAAAGTGCAAATGAGACCAAGATCACTCAAGTGAGTAACGGATAGCAAATTAAAATTTCATGTCTCAACAAGAGCTATATTATAAATGGAAAGGTCATTTGAGATGGCGGTTTTGCCCAATCCTAGTACCTTTCCTTTGCTGTTGTCCCCAAATGTGATTTTCTCATTACCTCCATTTTTAAAAGTAGTGAACATCTTCTGATCTCCAGTTATGTGTTGAGTACAACCGCTATTTAGCACCCAATGTCTTCCACTGATTTTGTAGTTCACATACAAATGAAGAATTAAGTTCTTTTAGGTACCCAAATTTGTTTGAGTTCTTGGGGGTTAGTAAGTCTTTGGGGATCCAAATAACATTCTTTTTAGTATTTAAATTTTAAGTGTCAATAAATTTAGCAATAACCTTACGATCCTTAGATTTCTTAAGTGTGTAACATGAATCATAAATATTAATGGATGGGGTATTACCAACAGGACACGAATTTTGCAAATGTCCCACACTTCAGCACTTATAGCAATATTAGTTACTTTATTTTACAAACCTCGTGGGCTTGTAAATTATCTTCTTACCTTTCTTGGCGATGAAACCAACCCCTTTCTTGTTGAATGAGCATATTTGCTCACTCAATAACTTGTCAAGGGTAGTTTTGCCTTTGAAGCATCTCTTCAAGTTTTTACTTAGCTTTGTGACTTGCTCTTTTAATTCATTGTTTTTTAACAATGAGCAATGAGCCACATGGGTTAGCCATACATGTGCTAGAATCAATTTTACAAGTGCATTGCATGGCTAATGAATTATCACAAGATGTAGAGACACTAGATTTAGCAATAATGTAATGAGCCATCTCTACACTAGGTAAGTAATCAATGATATTGCAATTAATTCCATACTAAATGAGACTTCATGAGGTATTTAAGGAGTGAGTCATGAGCTTTCTTTTAACTCCTCATAAGAATCCTTTAGATAGAGAAATTCTCCCTTTAAACCTTGAACTTAGACTTCTCCTTCCTGAGGTACTCATTTAAGTCCTCAAACATATCCATTAGATCATCATAAGAAGACTCATCATCATCAATGGATTTTACCTTATCACCTTTTGCCATGAGGTATGTAGGAGAGGAGAAAAGCAATAGAGCCTCCTTGAGAGTCATCCCAACAAGTCCCCTCTTCTTTGAGGACTCATTGTCTACATGCATAACAACCTGAATAGTCATTGCAAAGTTTAGACCAAATTCAGATTTTACAAGGAGTTCTCAAAATACATATAACAAAGTTTTGTTTCCAGGGCACAACACAACACATGTGCCTCTATACTTGCATACATAGAGGCCATGAAACTAGTCAGCATTCATACAAAAGTCAAAATGGGGCCATTTTTGGGAACAATTCCAACTTCTTTTATCACAATACCAGGCTATCCTTAGCACTCAATAGATTCAGCGACCCTTGTTGCGACCTGAAAAATGGAAGTAAATGACTATAGAAAATCAAGTTTAATCACACGGGAAGAATATACAGTCATTTATGTATAAAGTGGTTAGTGGCAGCAAGTTCTTATCTAATTACAAAAGTTATCTCCGTTCCCTTAGCTTTCACTATGTATGCAGTGAAGGATCTCTTTGTTCAATACAAACCCTTTACAAATTTCAGTCCATGGATACAAGCTAAAATGGAGACAATTAAACACAACGGAAATGTGACATTACACAAATGCATCACAAAATGGAGAGAAGTATACTTGTTACTTGAATTCAAATAATAGCAAAAAAATGCTAGTGTATCCTAAAAAAAGGAGGATCCAAGTTTTATATTCAGATGTTATATTAGAAACTAAGGATTAATCTATTTGGAGCTAGCTGTTGAGATTACCCAATCTATGAATTAGTGGAGTGTAAGTTTCACAGAATCATAGAAAAATTTCTGCATGTGCAAACTTTAAAGTCTTCCTGTTATATCTCTAGCTAACACTTGAGAACTATATATTATACAATTACACTCATTTACTTTGTGGTTGTGTGTGTCATTACAAGTTGCAGCCACTGAATACAAGAGATTTCAAAAGAAGAAATTGCTTTCACTGAAATAGGAATAGGTGTTGTTTTGCATGACAAACAATTATTGATTTTATTCCCTCCTTACTCTCTACACTGTAAAATCTTCTGATCACTAATATTGATTTGAATCACTCAGGTTCTGAATAGTCATTTTTGTTTCATAGTTCTTGAGCATGGAGAAAGTTTCAGCTGACCCTTGTGGTACTAAATATACATACATGACAAGAACAGGGGCAAACAAGTGAATACATGTTGGTAAATATGGCTAGTTTCATATCTACTTTTTAGACCCATCCATTGGAAGATAGCACTACCAGTGGTTTTCATTGCTTGTGTACTTTGGAGTTTATCTATTAAGGTAATTATTTTATAGTTGATGCAACTTTTAATCAAATAATAATTGCTAACATGAAAATCAACATCTCCTAAGGGTTAGGATCGATAATGATTATAGGTGTATTTTCACCGCTCACATTTGGATAGCTTATCTGTTGTAATTCACATAGAAGTGTAGAACATAGAACCTCAAATAAATTATTAAGTGGGTTGGATTAAGAAAAATTGTAAGTGTTTGGTCATCTCTTACTATGGCAAACTATTGTATCCTATTATCATGATTTGGGGTGTGCTTTTGTTCAAACTCGAATCTTGCTTGTGAGCAGTTCATAAGTCACTTGCTTTGCCATTCAATTCAATTAAAGCCAATCATCCGGACCAAATAAACACAATTAATTGTACAAATCACTATTGAGAAAAACATAGAAACACATCCTTTACAGTAATCATGTGCAAGTAGATTGTTACATCGAGCAAACATCATTACCTCGCAACGCGTTAATTACGATGGTTCGTAATGGCTTCGAGCATACTCATGAAACCATACCATTCTTCCTCGGGAACAATTCATCGCTCCTCCTATAAGGGATATACATGTGTACACATTCAGTAGGATTCCACTGAAATGCAAATCCACTTGTTTCTAAGCCATGCTACATCCACCTCAAAAGACAAAGTTTCAGATCCAAGAATATCGGGATGCATCACATCTATCCTAGCTGCACTTTTGGCATATGCACCACGCAGTCCACAAGAAGGGCCCTCCTCCATGCATGGGGAGAGAGAGAGAGAGCACCATCGACGAGCAAATGGTGGAGAGGAGGTTCCTTCCAGTTGTTCTTCCCTTTTCTACATTCACCTATCGAAAAATCCCCAATCAGGAACCATGCGCGAAATTGAACTACAAAACTTGATAATAATTCGTTTACTGTAGATCCGAGACAAGGAGGATGTTTGTTGGAGGGATTGACCTTAGCAACTCGCATCGGTACAAGATTTGAGAGTCATTGGTGCTAGTTGTTCTTGGAATAGCTAGGGATTAGGATAGTGGCACGGGAGGAGAGCTATGGGGTCAAGAATGGCTGCAGTGGGTGAAGAGCTATGGGAAGGAATGGCTGGAGCAGTGGGGCGAGATGGTGGAGCGGTGAGGCGGCGTTGCCGCGCGAGGAGGATGGCGGCGCAACCAGGGAGGGCACGGTTGCAAGCAAGGAGGCACATTGAGATAGCTAGGGCATGGGGTGTCTGGATGGAGATTTAGGGTGATTGGGCCACCGTTTTTCTTTTCGCGGTCCGATATCGCGCCAAAATTTTGTGTCGTTGGAGTCAGAGTCAGAATACTCTTCATCAGAGTTCCACTCTCCAATATGTGCCTTGCCCTTGCCATCCTTTTGAAGCTTCTTGAAAATCTTCTTCTTTCTATTGAAATCATTCTTCTTGGATAACTTGACCTTGCCATCCTTTTTGTTTGGGCGATGAGAGGCAACGTGCCCCTTCTTATGAAACTCATAACAACGGATGTTGTTATAGCACTTGTTGTTATTGGAGGAGTGTTCTTTCTTGTTCTTGTCAAAGTTAGCGCTTCGGTTTGAACGTCTCCTCATAAACTTCTTTATTCTCCTCACAAGGAGAGCCATCTCCTCTTTAGAGTCATCCTCATCGTCCTCCATCTTATCACTTCATTCCGCTTTCGCCTTGAAATTGGTAATCTTATTCTTGGTGTAGGATTGATCCAAAGGCTTCTTCTTGTCCTTCATTTACAACTCATTAGTTATGAGGTTGTCCAAGAGTTCAGTTGGACTCATCCTTGGCAACTCAGGTGAGTTGAGGAATAGAGTCACCAATGTCTTGTATTTCTCTAGTAGAACTCTAAACATCTTGCGAACAATGTCAACATCGATTAGAGAAGTGCCTAGACCCTTGAGCTCATTTACAATATTGTTGAGATGAGAATACATTTCATTTTCATTGATGTTTTTATGTGGCAACACTATAAATGTTTCATATTTGATCTGGAATCTATGCAATTCGGCCTCTTTGACCGCGGATGAGCCCTCACAAATTTTCAAGAGTAGTACATATCTCATGAGCAGTTTTCAAGTTGCTCACTTAATTGAATTCATCCGTGTTCAAAGCTCCAAAAAGAGCATTCATTGCTTGAGCATTGAGGTGAGCATTTCGCTCCTCAAGATCCGTGGGGTGTGTTAGATCAAGAGGTATAACAAAACCCTTACTCACAATTCTCCATATACTCAGACTCATTGCCTTTAAATATGTAGTCATGCGAATTTTCCAATAAGCAGAGCCATCAAAAAAAGGTGCCTTCTCTAGAGATATAGCCTCACTAGTCATCCTTACTCTCTAGGCGATAAACCTAATATGAAAGACCAAACTCTGATATCACTTGTAGGATCAAGGATAACCAACTGGAGGGGGTGAATAGGAGGTTTTTGAAATTTTTGGCTAAATCATAATTTTTAGCAAGTATGTGCTTAATCAAAAATCTTTTGCACAATTAAAGCCTAAATCTTCTAGGTTTCACTAAAACATCACAAGGAAAGTTAATACTAGATATACTTCTAGCTACACAATTCAATTCAATATAAGAGCTAAAATTGTAAATGCAAAAAGTAAAAATAAGAGAGTAAACCACAATGGAGATACACGATATTTTTCATGTGGTATCGAAGACTTACCGGTTTTACTAGTCCACGTTGAGGTAAGTCCAAACAAATTGGACCGACTCTACGAATTAAGTCTAAAGATCTCAAATTCACTAGGGTTGCTCTTCTTCTACTTCGAAGATGGTAAGCACCACACTACTCACAAATGGTGTCGGGCTTCTTCATAATCTTCTTTTGAAGAGATTACCACACAACTTCTCTAAGCTATCTAGGTGTTGGTAACCACCAAGAGTAATGAAGCACAATGCTTGCTTGAAGATTATCAAGTGCCACAAAAATCAATTTATGATGCAATACACTTGAATGCTCTCAACTACCTCAAAATGTGAAATATGAGCAAATGAGTACTAGAGAGTGCATAAAGAGCTCAAGGATATTCAATGAAGTCAAGAAGAGAGCCTTTGTTGCTGATGGAGAGGTATGTATAGCCTCCACCCACCAGGATGACCGTTTGGTTTGAAATCCCAAAAAAGGGTTTGCGGTACTACCGCCATGTAGTGGCTAGTACTATCGTATCTACTGTTCAACGATTATTTAATGTTCATTAAATGCACATAAACTAACCATTACTTCAAATATCAATAGTACCACCCTCACAGAGTCAAGTAGTACTGCTCTAAAATATACCTCTTTGGAAATTAGCTATCGCCATATAAATTTTAAACTACTGAATCGTGGTAGTACTGCCAATCATGTTGTCATACCGCTCTGCGGTACTACCACACAACACATGCGGTAGTACCGATTCAAGGAATGCTAAAAGAATACTTTTCTAGAAATTAGCTACCAATATGTATTAGCCTGTAGTACCAATCAGTGGTACTATCGTTCATGCTGTGCGGTCATCCAGTTTTTCAAGGGAGATTTAGAGAAGGTTCCAAATGAAATGCAAATGCACGTATGAATATTTAATTGATCGAAATGGCATAAGTTATGTTTGAAGCTACTAGCCATGACCCATCTTTATAGTATGACACTATTTTACAAATCCAGTATTTTCATCAAAACTCCGAGACCAGTAAAAGACTATAAAGAGGTCCTTAGAGTACAATTTACATTTGCCTTATGCTTTATCTTGATCCACATCAACCTTTGATCACTTTTGCATGCCTTTCCACGATGTCATCAAATTTCGAGCTAAATATTTTAATCATCTCAATAAACAAGTTAGTCCCTTTAATAATTATCATCATTAATTACCAAAATTATTTTTAGAGGCCTAAATACTTTTACTCACGATATCCGATCGAACTCTAGGTAAGAAATATATCATCTATGAACTGTTTAATCTTTTCTCGATCTAATGATGCATAACTTCATGCGGTCGATTCTTTGACCACTCATGGTATGACCATGCACGTTTTTTATCTGACCACATCGAGGGGTCCAGAGCTATCTCTCATATTATGTAGGAGGAGAAAATCTCATATCTGGCCAATCATATTCCTCCGCATGTTTTATAGTATACCCAAAGCTACTTTTATAACTACTCAGTTATGGAGCAGTGTTTGACAACTCCTAAATATTATTACACGTGTAAGAAACTATATTGATCTCAAGTACAGAGATTATACATCATCATTGGTTGAGACCAACTGATAACACTAAAGACATAACAATCTTAACAGTGTCTCAAGATGGGTCAATCTAGCATCATGTTTTCTAATATGTATCCACATTATTGATTTGATATCCCCATATCTATGATTGATGAAACATGGCCATCAATCAAGACATGTGTTGGTCTACAAGTCACTAGTGTCCCGACCAGTGACATTCGACCAAAGACCTTTTAGAATGACATCATAAAACAAATAAAGGGCTTCACATATATACTTTCTAACATTATAAATGATAATTCATTCAAGGAACATAATAACATTTATTCAAAAGATCATACACATGGAATTGATACAATCATCTCCATGAATACCTATATGACATATCACTAACAATAGTTGCTAGTAACTTGTCCATTACGGCTTTTTGTCCCCTTGCACTTCATTTTAGGACTTGCATGGGTCAAAATCCTAGTCCATTTACATCATGGATGAATTGGGATATTAGTTCAAATTCCTAGACCATCCATGTGGATCTCGGCCCATCTATACAAGGTCTTATAGGTAGAAAAATGTTCTACTCTTCATAATGGAGCAAACTATTAAGGGAACTATTCAATCATGCCTCGTGATTCATGAAATCATGTTGGACGAGGACAATCCATACATATCACTGCAATAATTTTTCCTTGGTAACCTATTGTAATGTAGGACCGAACAGGCAACAGAGGGGGGTAAATGGTGCCTAGAAATTTTTCCTCCAAATATTCACATATTCATTTTCTCCAATAGCTACAAATCTATAAAGATCAGAATATGTGGTCTACTTGAAAACAGAGGAACTCAGAGCTCCGTACAACCAGAACAAAGCTCAGCATGGTCAAATTACGACCACTCGGTGGAAACACAACCTGGTCGATAACGACTACTGGACGGAAGACACAAGTCAGCCAAACTGAACGCAACCAGTCAGTAGAGAAAAGCAACGTAGTCGAAATTCAAACAACGTGTTCAAAGGACAGACAACTTGGTCGAAACAAATAACGTAGTCAAAACAGATAACGTGGTCGAAACCAACATGGTCATAGCCAACGTGGTCAAAACCAACATGGTCATAACCACCGTGGTCAAAACCAATGTGGTCATAACCAACGTGGTCGTAACCACCGTGGTCATACCCAACGTGGTCGTAACCAACGTGGTCAAAACCACAGTGGTTGAAACCAACATGGTCGTAACCAACGTGCTCGAACTCCAACGTTGTTGAAGACCAACGTGGTCGATACCAACATTGTCGATGTCCAATGTACGATCGAAAGACCAACATAGTTTAGGACCAATGAGTGGTCGAAAACTAGTGCTACTGAATACCAACGTGATCATAAACTACATGGTCGTAGACTAATGTGTGGTCGACACCACAGTAGTCGATGACCAAAGCACAGATAGAAAATACGTGTAGTCGAAAACTAGTACATGGTCGTAACAAATCAGATTGTGATTGAAAGATCTATGACCATTGAGTGAACGAAAACAAACATGGTCGTAAACGACTATAAGTACTAGAGGATGCGCACGACCACCAGATCTGAAAACAAGAATGATGTGCAGATCTTTACTCGTGGGAAGAGAATAGCGAAAATGGCTTGAGCACGATCCCGCATGTCATAGCAAGCAGCAGCATCAGAGAAATCAAATCAAGAATGACAACGTGATCAAAATTTACAACGTGGTCGTAAGTCCGACAACATGGTCGATAGCTTGCACAGTGGTCATAATTCAACTACTCGACTGAAGTATAGCTTGGTCGGAAATCGACTACCGAACAGAAGTCACTATAGTCGATAACCACCAATACCAAAACTATCATGATCGAAAGATGGGTACAGTCAGAACCGACATGGTTGTAAGCCAATGGAATGGTCGAACAATCAACGTGGTCGAAACCAGACTGCAACCAAAAGATCAACGAAGTAGGAACCAACGTGGTCATAAACCAACAGGTGGTTAAACAACCGACATGGTCGAAAACACACGAAGTAGTCGAAAGACCGAATGCAGTCAAAGACAGAGCGATATGAGCTGGAACTCGATCGTGGACTAAGCCAACGTGATCGTAAAAGTGATTGAGATTTCAGACCGTAAACATCACGTCTGTTTTAGTTTAGAACAAAAAATCAACAATCACGCAGCGATCGAACTTGAGTGTGGCGTTACGCACAAAGAGGCGGTCGGAAACTAGAACGTGGTCGTAATGGATTCGGAAGAATAGAGGAAGCCAGTGAGGCGCACGACCGCAAGATCCAGAATCCAAATAACTTTTGACTAAGAGTTCAACTGGCCATGAAACTTTGCACACAACATGGTTAGGGTCTCAGGAGGTTGCTCGTTATTTAATTGAAAACTTAGCAACCAAAATGAGAGCTTCATGAGATTTCACCAAGAATGCCCAAAACTGAATCCGAGAGAATAAGAAGATAAATAGAAGCACTCGTGGGTCAAGGGTAGCCCAGATGGCTTGGAGTACAATCCCACATGTCACTTCGATTTAGAGCAACATCAAGATCTAGCCAAGAACACCTTCAGATCAAGAAGAGAGAGGAACGGAATGAAGAATGCAGAGGAAGAACCATCGAAGCCGAGCAAACTCAAATAGAGAAGAGACATACGAAACACGTAGTCGAAGTTTGATGTATTGCTCGGATGATTGGTTTCACAGCCACTCCCCTTGGGAGGACCAGGCTCTAACCCTAGAGCCAACACTCTCTCTCAAATAGCCACTCCCCTCGGGAGGATCAAGGTCTAACCCTAGAGCCAACTCATTCTCTAACCTAACTCCAATGGAAGGGAGAGGCGCCAGCCGCCAAGGCTTGGCCAACCTGCTTAACCCTAACTCTTGCCTCCCTCCCCTTTTTATAGTCTCACAAGCGAACCCTAGACTTAATAGATCCAACCATTAGTCCACACCGAGGATAACCAGTTAACCCCACCTAACACCGGGTTTTACTCATGCACGCTTCTCAAAGTAGCTTCCATGTGGCTCCAATGACTTGTCGTCAAGCCTCTCATGCATCCGATCCCACCGAACCATCCTCGCTTGCAAATGACCCAAGTCACTTGGTGCACCATATCCTTTTCCTCGTGTATGACAGCACTCGGCATCCTTGACCATTTGGACCTCGACTCCTCCCTGAGCCTAGTCTCGGTCCACCTCGCTGTTGCCCATCATGTTCATCTTCGGTAGCTCCTGCTCCGGTTCTTCGTCGTCCTGGCTTGCAACCACCTCACCAGCCTACACTACCATGGATCAACTCTATCACATGTCCACTCCCACCAACCTAACCCTAAGGACATGTGTATTGTTGTACCAAGAGGAGGAGCTAAGAACACTTTTTGCCTATTAGCACCGGTTCTACCCATTGCAGCAAGGGAGGCTAACGGAAAATGACTGGAATCGGAGAAAGTAATTGCTTTAGCTCTAGAAACATAAAAAAGTAATTTCTTTCCAACTGTTGGTCTTGGTCGTTGCAGACTAGTAGCCTTTGCGCTCATGAAAGCAACAGCAGCAGTGTAGACTAGCATACATCCAAATTATTTCCAAAAAACATACATCCAAAATCTTACAACACAAGGTGCTCTGAAGGCAACAAAAGTTTCTTGCCATCCAGACCCATAGAGCTGGCCATTGTAAATCAGTAGCTATCAAACATAGACAAAACAGTAGCACTTGTTGCACTATAGTTCATGCAACACAAGTTCATACATCCCAAACATGGACCCTTCCAGTGCAACAAATTTTAGCAACCTATTGAACTCCTCAAGCAGTAGCCAAAATGCAAAAAAAAAAGACACAAATAGTCAATACTATCAACCTTTCCCACCATCCCAATATCCCATGAACCATGCACACAATCAATATGCCTATAATTTCCATCGTCACCATTATCCACAAAACTTTCTTCCTTTCGATCTTAGTGGAAGCTTGCAACAATCTCAACATACCTCAGGATTTCCATTCCCAAGCACTGCTAGGCCACCAACACATGGGATGTATGAAGGAGCTGTAGGCGGCCTTTCATCTTCACCAGTTGAATCAGTGGATTTCTGTGGAGCTACCGGCACCACAAGTTCACGTGGTGATGAACTCACCTCCCCGATGTGTGCTGCACAGGGAAAACAATATGTACAAAACATTGAGTGATAGCAATCCAGCTGAAGAGAAGAAAAGAGGGCGCAATAATTGGACTAAAGAGGAGAACTTGTGGCTAGTTAGTGCTTGGTTGAACAATTCCAGTGACTCCGTTAATGGCAATGCAAAGAAGGGAGACTTCTATTGGAATCAGGTTGCAACAGAATACAACAAGAATAGCCCTGCCCAATGCAAGGCCACTGGAACAAAACTACTCTGTTTGTTACACTCTTCAATGCACAATGGATGAAAGCGAAGAACTTGTATGCAAGTGGCCAATCCAATGATGGACTTATGGAGAAAGCTCGTGAATTCTACATAAATGAAGCAAAAAAAGAAGATACCATTTGCACTGAGTATTGGTGCAAAGGGGTGAAGGATCAGCCCAAATGGTGTGCCATGTACATGAAATATGACATGAATAACAAGAGACAAAAGTTGAATGCTTCTAGAGCTTACACGTCATCCTCAAATTAGGATAGTGAAGACACAATGGAAGTTTGTGAACAACGACCTCAAGGATAAAAGGCAGCACACAAAGGCAGAGGTAAAGCCGCTAGACATACTTCTTGCATCCATCTCTCTGAGGAGACTACACTACTTTTGTGTGAAGGACATGATTGTAAAGCACTTGCACTTGAAAAATGGGTTAAGCCACTAAAGGGAAAGCTACAGCAGATAAAGAGATGGCTGCAGCCAAAAAAAGAATGGGCAAGGGTTGACAAATACAATATGTACATGGAACTAATGAGGGTTGACACTTCAGGATACAATAATGCACAACTAGAGCACCATAAAAAGATGCTGGACAGTTTATGTAGGGACTTGTCTAACTAGATTAGTGCAGATGCATTCATGTTTAGAGAACAAATATAATGTATTACCTAATGTGTTGGTCAATGTAGCTTCCTTACTATGTATAAAGCATGAAGGGCAATTTATTCAGAATCTACCTTGTACTGATGTTCATATGTCTGATGTAACTTGAACCATGTCAGAAAGGTTTTTAGGCATGTAGTTGTAATTTAGAGATTGACTAAGAATAATACAAAAAATAGCGTTTACTATCTAAATCAAGTGGGACTATGTGATCAAGTAGGTAAATAAATGGATATGAAGGCACTTCCAATGCAAAATTGACACATTGTCATCATCAGATGCAGTAGACAAACCCAACAGTCTACAGAAGTATAGAACATGGAGAAATTGAATTATATGCATCAAAGCAATCTAGCAATATAAGAAACTAATATTCCTACTTCCATTTCTTCTATTTGAACAATTCAAAGCAAAACAAAGGTACTTGAAGAGTGGAAGTTGCATAGACACTTGGCAGGCCTGTTATTTTCCCAATAAGAGTTTAGCTTACTTGATAACATCAATGCATCAAGTCCATAAACATTGAAAAAGAAGTAAGTTTCATCAATATTTTGAAAATTAAGAGAGGTCCAAATAGCATGAAATGAATACACAATTAGTTTTGTTCAGTTTCTATACTAGGGACTGCCCCATAATTTGTAGTAAAGAGTCCAAAATATGAGAAAATAGCTTCTAAAGCAAACAGAATGAAAAGAGACTAATAAACTAGCCATTATGAACTAACCATTGCGAATTAGCATGTATATTTACTAGATGCTCACTGCAGCAAGGATACGTGTTCACAAGCTCCTAGTGAGAATAAATCTATTACATATTTCTGCTACAAAATTATGTGTTCTAGTTGTAAAACCGCTGCTGATGTCTCATCTATGATCTAAACCTTCACAAACAAACTACATGCATGCTATATGAAGATAATAAAGCTTGTATTTTTGGCCAATTATTGGCGTGAAACACATATGCCCACAAGCAGTAGATGCACTTGAGGAAGAACACACGTACGATCGCTTAGCCGAATCGGGTTTGATCCAACCTAGCTGCGGTTCCCTGAAACTCACACGGCCTATAAATTTCGAACAAACAATGCCTAGCTTATCCATAGCGGACTCTACTACTACTGCCTTGCTCTTTAAGAATAATATAGACTACTCGAGTGTCCTTGCAAGATCTCAAATAAACCATGACATAAACTCTAAACTCGCGAAAACAAAATAATCTGAGTTTGTAATATTTACACGAGAGCCTTGTGGACAATTGAATTTGACTTCGATATAAACCATCTGGCTTATAATATCACGGTCTAGCCTGGGACTTAGCTAGTAGGAACCACTATTCCTGGGCCACACGTCAGGTTAGGGCCGAATATTCCTGTGATGAGTCCTCGATCCCTTTGATGGACTTTTGTCGTAGACCCAGGTTGAAGCCTCGGCAAACTTAAATTTTTTTTCTTTTTAGCCCAAAATTTGAAAGTTTTTTACATATGGATCTCTGGAGAAAAGAATTGCAAAAATAGACCTTAGCACGGTGCTAAAGGATATGGCGCCAGGTACATAGCACGACACCATATGCTTTGGCGCCGCATGTGGACACGTAGGAGCCACGGTGGCATAACACGGCATCAAAGCACATGGCGTCGTGCTATGCAACAATAGCACTAACGGCCGTGGCGCCGTGCTCTAGGACTTAGCCCGAACTTGCAGTTTTAATGCAAGTTCAGCTATCGCGGCGCCAAACACCCTGGCGCTGTATGTAAATAGCACGGCGCCAAAGAGTCTGGCACCGAGTTGTTTAACTACGGCGCCAGACTCTTTGGCGCCATATACGGTGCCAAAGGGCCTGGCGCTGTAGTTAAAAAAACTCGGCGCCAGACTCTTTGGCGCCGTGCGACCTAAACCTGCAGAAAAAACAGCAAACTTTGCTGTTTTTTCTGCAAAACATATGCACATACACACATATACATACATTCACATATAGAACAGCTGAAAACCTAAATAACAACAGCGCATAACTATCAGTAAGTCTCAAAATATCACATAACATCACATAACTATCAATGAGTCTCAAAACATCACATAACACGTCTCAGCGCACAAAATAGTCAGTCTCACTGCTTCTTGGTCCTTCCCTTCCCCTTGGCCAGAGCATCAGTCACTGGAGTATACGTGCTCGGGGGACGGGCCGAACGACGAGGCCGCTGCGAAGCCTGAGTAGATGGTGCGTTGGGCATCTGGGACATCCCAATCTCGTCGTGAGTAGATGCCTCCTTGTCCTCATGCTCCTCCTCCTCGTCATCCTACTCCGCCTCGTTGTCGTCGTCGTCGCCCTGACTGAAAGTCGGAGTGCGTGACGAGCTGCTCGTGGACTGGCGCATACACCAAAGGTATCCCGCAACCATCTAATGTGGACCCCCGAGACACGGCCTCGCCTGGCATTCTCTGGGACAGGAGGCAATGGCGTGCCCAGGAAGGCCTCCGCATGTGCCCTCCAACCCTCAGACACCGTCGGCCCAACCACCAGCTATCCCCTTATGGGAAGTTCAAGTATCATCGCCACGTCCTGCAGCGTGACGGTCATCTCCCCACAGGAAAGATGGAACGTGTGAGTCTCTGGTCTCCACCTGTTAATAGTACACGAAGAAAAGAATTAGTTACGTACGTAAGAATATAGAAATGAAAACAAATAGACCCGATAGAGAAAATGCACCTGTCGACAAGTGCGGTCAAAGCTGCGGGGTTGAAGACCGGCATGCCCCGCCGTAGTAGGTTAGCGACCGTGTGAAGGCCAGCACGGCGAAGCAGTGGGGTGTAGCGGTCGTCGTAGACCATCAAGTGGAACCCATCATGGGTTCGAGGATGAAGTATGGGAATCTCCTGAAAAATGCTATAAAAGTTAGCTGCGTGATGAAAACACATGTACATTTCGACAACACACGTACCTGGCGTCCTCCGTGAGCCTGCCGCGGTGCTCCGTGTCGTAGAACTCGTCCAGCAGCCGGTACCTCGCCATCCTGTGCATTCAAAAATACGTTAATGATAGGAATAACAAAATATCTAAAAATTATGCTCTCTAGACCTATCGCCGCTAACCTGACTGGAACGACGCTAGAACTATTAACGAAAACCGATATACCATATCGGATAAACTAAATTACTAATATCACTAATCGCTAATTTCTCTCCAACATTCATCACTTTTACCAATATTTCCTATTTCTAAACCTAAAAAAGAATCTACACCTATACCTATTTCTAAACAAGCAAACATACCTATTTCTAAACAAGCAAACAAACCCTAAAAACATACCTATTTCTAAATATTCATTAATCTCACTCAAATCAAACCCTAAAAACATACCTATTTCTAAACATTCATCAATCTCACTCAAATCAAACCCTAAAAATGAATCTATAACCATTACTACTCTTACATTATGCATATCTATTGCAAATCCAACCTAAAACTGAGGTAAATTGAACTAATTTCATCTAGGGTTTCAAATTTTGCCCCACGAAATGTACCTCAAATAATCAATATCTATTGGAAAAAATCAAGAGAGGGGAGAGAGTTCACCTTGCTTGCCGGTTTGGAAGCAAAATCGCAAGAAAAATCGATGGATTGGAGTAGATTTGGAAGGGGAAGAGAGGGGCGACAGCAACGGCCTGCTCTCTGTTTGAACGGATGAGTGAGGGGTGGGGCGGGGGCGCGCTCGGGCTTAAGTCCCAGAGCACGGCGCCACAGCCGTTAGCGCCGTTGTTGCATAACACGGCGCCATGGGTTTTGACGCCGTGCTTTGCCACCGTGGCTCCTACGTGTCCACGCTCGGCGCCAAAGCATATGGCGTCGTGCTATATACCCTAGGCGTCATATCCCGCCGTGCTAAAGGTCTATTTTTGTAAATCTTTTCTCCAGGGGTTCATATGTAAAAAAACTTTTAAATTTTAGGCTAAAAAGCAAAAATTTTACTCAGCAAACTAGGCTTGGATCCGCCCTTGTAACTATCGTTGATTTGCAAATCAACGATGGTTTATATGACCGTCCGGACTAAATCGGACCTTATTTCCACTAATGCAAAACACGAGTTTGTGATATTTACATGAGAGGCCTCATGGACAAAGATATTTGCTTCCTTTTCTTAAGAAAACTGGTTTGATAAACTCGTCCTGACACTTTAGAATATGTGTACTATATAGATGATGTGGAAGTCTTATAGTTAGTTGCTAGCTATAACCATTGGAGAATTGTTTAATGCTGACGGTACCATGGTTGGGTTGGCACTTTCCGCAATGCTGAAGAAGAAAGAGAATAGAAGCGAGATAGGATACGTCCTTTTTTAGTTTTTTATATTAATTAACTTTTAAACGGTATATTTTTTAAGATAAGATCTATAAACCGATTATAGTACACCCTATAGCAATTTTATTTATATCTACTAAAACTGCATACGAGTATATATTATTCCGTACTCTCTCATGAATAATCTAAAAGTTATAAGTTATAAGAACAAAAAAACAGATTCATAGAACTGTCTTGTGAAATTGAAATGTGAGATTAGAAAAAAAAAAGAGAAAATAGGACAAAAAAAGGTGATCGCAAAGAATCGTTTGCTAGTGAGGACTGAGGACAACACATAAATCATCAATAAGTTGGAAAAGCAGAAGTAATGCAACTACTCAACTCAAAACTGATAGTCATGCATCCTACCTAGGTGTATCCTTACATCAAGAGGCCTTATATGGTTCTTTGAGCTGGAAGGAGCACGAAATAATACACCAATTCAACTTGCTTGTGCACGAATCAGATATCCCTGCATCTTATGAATTGACTTAAAGCAGAGTACCCCCATCGCTTTTGGAGTTGGAATGAGCTAAGGAACGTTCAGTTGAAGCCTCCTGCAAAATAAGACGCATAGCAATGACACAAGCCAATCCCATGGCAGTGGAAGTCTAGTAGTCTACCGATGTAAAGAGGCCATAAACACTGCATGAAACCATGCAATTGGTCTCCATGGAACAAGTAGAGTAGGTGTCAACCAAAATGCACCTGGAGGTTCGTACCAAAATACATCTTGTACGGCCACCTGCTCTAACATCAAACTGACCTAATCCACATGCACTTCACGCAGCCCACCATGTATATATATGCAAGAAACATGGATTGTTTTCTTCAAACCAGCAAAGCAATCGAGTTTCATCAGCTCAAGTGCTGTAGAATCTCGCAATGGAAGGGTCAAGGGAGCATGGTGAGACCTCGAAGGCGCCCCTGAGCAGGGGGGTCAGTAGAGGAGTATCCATCCTTGACCTCATACTTCGCTTCGTTGCGATCATCGGCACCCTTGCAAGTGCCATTGCTATGGGCACCACCAACCAGACACTGCCTTTCTTCACCCAGTTCATCCGGTTCAAGGCGCAGTACAGTGACCTCCCGACTCTCACGTACGAAGCCTCCTCAACACTTGATAGCATTACTTTCAGATAAAATATGGGTATCTGATGCTCCAACTGCTGCTCTTTTTTTTTGTCAACAGGCTCTTCGTGGTGGCAAATTCTATTGTCTGCGCCTATCTCATCCTTTCACTCCCATTGTCAATTGTGCACATCATTAGGAGCAGGCCTAAATACAGCAGGCTGATCTTGATCTTCTTTGACGCGGTAAGGCTGCCTCTTTCTCTACTTTAGAGCGTACCAGTGTTGAAAACTTTAATTATCATGTCATGCTGCACGAAAGTATGCATGGTTACTTACCTAGTATATTAAAGAAAGAGAAGCATCAACAGGTATATCAGCTAGTTACTTGGTTTCCTTGTAATTCTTGTGAAGGCAATGCTAGCTCTGGTGACCGCAGGGGCATCTGCAGCAGCAGCCATTGTGTACTTAGCACACAAGGGTAATGTCAGGGCAAACTGGCTTGCTATTTGCCAACAGTTCGACTCTTTCTGCGAGCGTATCTCTGGCTCCTTGATTGGCTCGTTTGCAGCCATGGTTGTGCTGATACTGCTCATATTACTCTCTGCCGTTGCCCTGGCGAGGCGCTAGACCAAATCATGCACCGTTTGCTCCCTGCAGTGTGAAGTGTGATATCATTATCATAGTGTGGTTCTTGCACTTGCTTGCTTAATGTAATAATCTGTGTGTCTGTCTGCCGCTTGCTACCATCCTCTACTATGACATGTACCGTCTTGATTGTGTACTTCTTCGTCTTTTTTTATGGTTTGTGACTTTGTGTCCTTCATATACATCTGTTAAAGAAAATGAATATAGATGCACCGTCATGGGTTAAGCGATGCAGTTTCCTAAAGAGTTGTCGGTAAACTGTTGTCTTAGTAGACCAAAAAAATAAGATGAGATATATGTCATTAGCTGGTAACTCCATACCTGCTAGTTGCACTGATGCTGCTAATTCCAAGTGAAACCACCGTTCAGCAGTTTTGAATATGATTGACTGTCCAGGCCTGCAGGTATCTATCTACCTACTAGGGTGTTGCTTCCACCCTCTCTGGTAACCGAGCAGAATGAAAAGCTGAGCATGGTCATTGGCCACTTATTCATCTACAGTTCCATTGTAGGATATCACTGTTCATGGCGATGAACGACCAGCAGCTTTATGCTCAACCTGAGCATAACCAGCAACTTTTCTTATTCCCCTTTCATCCATTGATCCCCGCACTGTCTCCACCCCAAGCCATTCACCAGAGCATGCGTAAATGCCAGAAAGCAGTACATAGTCGCCACTCGCATCTTCATTCATGTTTAGAAGCTTCTCCCTGGCAAGCTTGCCCAAGGCCACATTCCCATGGGTCCTGCAGGCCCCAAGCAGAGTCCTCCATATGACTGCACTAGGTTCACACCTCATGCTGCTTACAATTGCAAATGCTTCATCCAATAAGCCTGCACGACCAAGCATGTCAACTATGCAACTGTAGTGCCTTGTGTTAGGCTCAATCCCATACCCATCCTTCATCAGAGAGAAATATTTCTGACCATCTTCAACCAGTCCAGCATGGCTGCATGCACCAAGTACACATAGGAAAGAAATATCATTTGGGAAAATTCTCTCTTCAAGCATTTTCTCAAAGAATTGGACAGATTGTTCCACTTGTCCATGGAAGGCTAACCCTCCAATGATTGAGTTCCATGTCCAGACATCCCTCTCCTGCATCCTGTTAAAGACTTCCATTGCAGCCTGCACATCCCCGCACTTTGCATACATTGATACCAATGCATTTCCAATAACAATGCTTATCCATGGCCGACTTTCCAAGTGCAAGGAATGTACCATCCTCCCCGTGTCAAGTGACCCTAAGTTCGCACAGCATGACAGCAAGCTAACAATAGTGGCCTCATCAGGCATCCACCCCACACTCCTCATCTCATCAAACACCTCCAACGCTTCCTTCAGCATCCCCTTCGCCGCATACCCTGTGATAATGGTGTTCCACGAAACCACATCCTTCTCCGGCACATGATCAAACAGCTCCCTCGCCTTCTCCATCTCCCCATGCTTCGCATACGCGCCCACCATCACATTCCAACACACCATGTCCTTGTGCCGGCACTCATCAAACATTTGCCGTGCCATGTGCAAGTCACCTCTCGCCGCATGCCCTGCTATGACAGCCGACCACGCCACAACATCCCACTCGCCAGCCTCATCAAGAAGCACGCTGGCGCGCCACAAATCCCCGCACTTGGCATGCATGTTGATGAGCGCGTTTCTCACGAACGCATCCTTCAAGAAGCCCAGCTTCACGATGACGCCATGGACCTGGTACCCGGCGCAAGTACCCCGCGACAAGCTAGCGCAGGCCCGAAGGAGGTAGCAGAACGTGAAGCCGTCGGGCCTTAGGCGCGCCGCCTCCATGCGACGGTACACCGGGAAGGCCGCGGCCGGCGCGGTGCTGTGCGCGTACCCGCGTATCATGGCGTTGTGCATGAAGAGGTCCGGGTCGGGGATTCCGTCGAACAGCTTGCGGGCGTAGTCCATGTTGCCGCGGAACGAGGCGACACACGAGAGCAGCAGGTCCCGTAGGGGCTGGAGGCGCGAGGCGATGCCCGTGACGACCAGGTTTCCATGGATTTGCTTCAGGGAGCGCGGGCTTAGACGCGCGGAGCCCTTCCGGATCATGCGGTGATAGGTAGTCTTAATTTTGTGTTTCATGGAAGGTCTGGCTGGTCATTGTGGTCAAGGAGATGAGGAGGCGGTGGAGGACGGTGGTGGAGAAGACCGCCGGGCGAGCGGTCCGGCGGTCGCCGGAGAGGCAGCACGGCGAGCGATGAAGTGGGAATACACGCTTGGAGAATACGCTTTGTCTCTCTTCGGTGAGATGGTTCAGGCCTTTTGGAAGGCGACAATTTTATCAAATTCCTAGGAGAATTGACTTGTCCATTTGAATTTTGAAGTTCGCATATTTCAAATAGGCCCTCGAC
This sequence comes from Dendrocalamus sinicus, assembly GCA_036346575.1. Classification (NCBI taxonomy): domain Eukaryota; kingdom Viridiplantae; phylum Streptophyta; class Magnoliopsida; order Poales; family Poaceae; genus Dendrocalamus; species Dendrocalamus sinicus. Next base: position 28,818,645 of record CM070657.1, on the reverse strand, counting down.
TTAGTAATAACTGACTAAAGATTTTCAATTAGGGGTTAACCGTCAATCCATGTTTCCAAGCTCAGGTATACTTGGCTAGAGACGAAACCCATTGGTTGCTCGAGATGATCATTTGATGGTATCGGCCGTATTGCAGGTAATAGTAGTCGAGTAGAGGTGGCCAATGGGCCGTGCCGGACCGACACGGCATGGATCCGATGGAGGTATAACTCATTTAGGTCTATCAAATAAATAGGTTGTGTCGTGCCGGTCCACGGACCGTGGTCCAAGCCTAGGCACGGTCCATAGCCGTGCCGTGTCGGCACGGATATGGTTAGGGCTTAATGGCCTGTGCCGACATGGTTAGCCTGTTAGGCTAGGAAAAAAAAAAAACTAAAAAATTATAGAAAATTATAGACATTGTTAATCATCAAGATAATTATTTTCAATGACATAATGAGCTTTATTAACTTGTTAAATTACATGAAAAAATAAAAAATAAAAAATTGTAGAAAATTAGCTAACGAGTGTTGTGCGTGCGGCTGATGTGCACGGCTCGGCCTAGGTATGGCACGTCCACTGCGCGTCTTGGCTAAACGAGCCGTGCCATGCCCCGGCCGAGCCAACAGTAGCCGGCCACGGGCCGGTACGGTTAAGCCCAACCTAGTGACCACATCTAGAGTCGAGTTAAATCTGAATGTACCCTTCTATTTCAGCACCAATCTATTCATCATGAATTAATGTTCTTTGTCATGAAAATTTAGATTAGATCCATAAAAGTCAAAAACTGCTATTCACTCATCTTTACAGTGCACTCATCATACACTCAAATTAAAAATTCATGAAAAAAATCTAAAAATAGTTTTGAATATACTTTATGGTTTGCTCTACCTATGTATAAAATTACAAGTTCAAATTTATTCTATGTTAAGAGTACCAAAAAGAGAAAATTCTGACAAATTTGAACTATTAATATTTGTCAGATTTTTCTCTTTTTTGTTACTCTTAATGTAGAATGAATTTGAACTTCAAATTTTACACATAGGTAGATCATATTTAGAAATACATGTAGAAATGTTTTGCAACTTTTAGTTTAAGTACACGATGAGTACACCGTAAGGATAAGTGCATAGCAGATTTTGCCTATATAAAAATTATACGTGTAGATTCATCTTGAAGAGTATTTTTATAACACTATAATTTTATTGGATTTTATAAATATATCATAATAGTAATTAGTGGTCAAAGTTGTATTTTAGAGACTATGTCGATTTTTTTAACCTGAGGAAGTATGTGTAGTTTACGCTATGGTTGCGGTTCCAAGCTCAAAACACAAATTCAAGTAGACATCAGAGCAAATACAAAATGGAAAATGCTGTGCACACGAAACTTTTTTTTACCAAGAGCTTACAGATCCAATCCAAATTAAAACACAAGATTTTTGGGTTGTCTCATCCATTTGTGAACCCACAGTTTCATCCTACATTCTCCACACCCAAGCTCGTCATTTACTAATGGGAATATTTTGTTCATCCACTGAAAATATGTACAATATCGGTTTTGCCACTTTTTTTGCTTATTTCGTTTTTGACACTCTTTCGTCATCTGCATTTCTTTTTGCCACTCCGTCAAATTTTTGTCAAGTCGACATGTTTGACCATTTAGAAACATGCAAAAAAATAGAAAAACTTCAGGGACCACTTAAAAAATTTGAAATTGCACAAAAGTTTTACATCAGAAACATTTTAGCAACGTCCCATAAAAGTTCAGGAATATTGAAACATTTTCCATATTGTAATTTTTAGAAAATTTTCCTAGTGTCATTTTCAAAAAAATAAAAATCATTTGAAAGTTATACTTAATTTTTTATATATTTTTTGGTATTTTTCTATTTTTATAATTTGTCTAGTATTTTCCAAATATTTTTGCATATTTCTTAACGGTCAAACACGTTGATGTGACAAAAAAAATTAAAGGGAGCGGCAAAAATGAAATGTGCACTGATGGAAGAGTGACGAAAATGAAATGAGCAAATATGCACAAACACTATCTCGCACATTCCATCCAAAACGAATGCACCAGATCTAGCCCAGCGCTCCCACCTCCCCCACTTACGCAACTCCCCATTTTGCCCCTACTAAATCCAACGGAAATTTGCAAAACAAAATCCCCTTGATCGTCCTCCTCCCACTCCATCGCTCCCACCCCCATCTTGTTGCGTTGCCACCCACCCCCCCTCCCAGCATCCTGCCACTCCTCCTCCCCCCATCCATCTCGTCGCTCCTCCGTTCCCTGGCCGTCCCGCCGCCTCCCCTGGCCATCCTGTGTGGCCATGCTTAGATGCGAGCTGGTGAACACGATTGGAGAAGAAGCCACATGCGGAGGCACACTCCAAGTCATCGGTGTGTGCTTCGAGGGGCTACATTTACTCCCTACCAATGATTTGGGTGATTTCTCTGGTGTTTTTTGCGATTGATTTGGGCGGTTTTTGCAAGCACGAAGATTGGCAACTTCCACTATAGTGAAGAAATAGGTTCATATCAATTTTGTCGAGGATGTATCACTACTGTGTTGTAAAAATTCTAGCTTTTGTGTTGTCATAGTGGAAGCATGTGTTTGAAACCTTTTGCCTTTTGTTTTAGGAATAAGTCTATTTTACCCTCTTAAATCTTACAATTGTCTAATTTTCAATCTGAAAGTGCAAAATCGGATGTTTTACAACTTTCCACTATCAATGTTGTTTATTTTACCTCCTTAAGATTGATTGAAAGTGGTTTTAGCTAATGTGATATCAATGTGGCAGTGGTTTTTGACACGTGAGCTGATTTTGGGATGATATGTCAACCAGTCAACAAAACATCAAACAAATCAAAAAAATATGGTAGGACCCATTGTCATACTCTAGGCTTTCTTTCACTAGCTCCTCTTTCTCTCCCTCTCTCTCTCCCCCTCGTGTCTGCCTCCCCCCATCCAGACCAAGTGGTGGTGGCGACCAATGAGGTGGCGCATACCACAAAAATGAAATTGGAGAGGTGGCGTCACGGATCGAGGTGCACCAAGGAAGGTGAAGAGATTATCTGGTAGGAAGGAACTTTGAGGATGACATGTGGGCCCATCAATTTTTTTATTTTTTATTCATTAGGATGTTTGTATAGCTGATAGGACGTAATTCGGTGCTTACGTGTCAATACACTTATCCACGTATATGCCAAGTAGGTGCCACCTCAACTAAAACAACTTTCAATCAACCTCAGGAGGGTACAATAAACAATATTGATAGTTGATTGGGGTAAAACATCTAGTTTTGCACTTCTAAGTTGAAAATTAGTCAAACATAAGAGTTTAGGGGTAAAGTAAACGTATTCCTTTGTTTTATGAATGGAAGAATGGAAGCATGTACATGAAGCACATATTTTTGTGAAATTTTGTTGGATTTCTGTTCATGAGAAGTTGGAATGTGGTTGTATGTCGTCCTCTTTAATTAGTAATGTCCAATCTAGCATGTAATTTCTGAAGTTTATGGAACCAACTCGAGCTCCAGATTTGTGCTGCAATTTCTGAATTTTTTTCATTGTCATGTATCACAAAGGGCAACTACAAGCAATAGTATCATGTTGCTGACCAACATGCATAAAAAAATGGACAAGAAAACTAGTGCAAACACTGATGAAACAGTATCAGATTCACTGCTACTATGAAGAAGAAAATTTTGCCAGCATAACTAGACAAGAAAACTAGGGCAAACATTAGGATAGCTGCACTACTATGCATTACTTTTGGTAGCTACGAGTAGTAGCCATCACTAAGAATTGCACAGGTATTGCAAAAGAAGAAAATTTTGGTAGCATGACCACAAGGACGGCACAAAAATATGCTTCCTTACGTAAGGATCTATGAAGCTAATATAATGTCTCATATTGGCATATACAAAAGCTAACAGGTCTCACATACAGAATAAGGCATAAACAAATAGTTCATTACATCAACCAGAATTGGTTGTTCTTGCAACACCACATCAATTCAGTACAAGCATGCCATCAACCAAAGAACTTCTCCATGCTGCACTAGAGTTGCCATGAACCTGATACTGTACATTGCGACCACATTGAAGCCCTTGCTTCCTTCACATTCATACACCAAAAAATTAGTTAATACAAATGCAAACTAGAAGCACGATGTAAAGGTCTATTTGTAGAAACAGGTGCCGGACAAAATCCATTCATCGTCAGCCAACAACAAGAACGTGTTACAAGCTACAACCAACAATTCACACAATCCATACACACATGTCAAAAGTCATACAATCAAAAATTATTCATGAATGCTTCAGCTTCCACTTTTCCATCTGCACCCATACAATCCACGCACCAAAATTTCTTCAAATCACAACTTAATCAGGAATATGCAACCAACAAGAACCCAAAAGGGCGCTAAAATTAGTCTTTGCAATTTGTTCAAATCACTACTTTCACAGCTATTGACTTACATTCTAAGGAGGAGGAGGTGCGCCGTTGGAGGGGAAGACAACTGAAGAATCTAGTCCCTCTATTATTTATTAATAGTGTGTTTTGTTGATTAATGATAATTGGATTTATGAGACTAATATTTTTCATGAGTTGGTGAAATAAGTCAAGTCCCATGATGATAAAGATTTTAGATGGTATAATATGTTGATGGTCATCAAGTCAAGATTCTTGATGAAGGATGTCATAATGTATTGATGAGTATCAAGATAAGATCTTGAAGTTTCATCATGAGTTGATGAACAAAACAAGGATCTAGTCTTTGAGAGAAGATGATCATCATCAAGCAAAAACTCCAAGTGAATACTCAAGGTAAATGTATAACTATCATAGACTAAGGATGTGCCTATATTCTTTTACCGGTCTCGGTGTTTGGATGAAAAATCGAATTGTTAGTATAAGTTACCGCACTATTAAGAGGGGTCTTGTCTAGTAACTTAAGTCTCATCATGTGTTGATATCTTAGTCCTACGTTATATAACTCTCCTATGCACGATGCTATTGTTTGCGAATGTGTATTTGCAAATAATTGAGGCTCATGCATATAATCATGATAGCATGTGACTATAGTTTGAAAATGTATTTTCCAAATGATTGATGTCTATGTATCTACCCCTTATGGTATGATAATAAGTTTGCAAATGTGTTTTGCAAATTATTGAAGTCCATGCATCCTTCCTTAGCATGGTCTAAGATTTGTTGTTGGTCTCATCCTTAGACTTAGACCGTGGTGGTGACTTTTTGGAGTTCGTATAATTTTTGCATTTATCTAATGTGTTTGAGATCATGAAAATAGGTGGGTTGTATAGCCCTCTAAATAAGTTTTCCATAAAGTTCAAGATTACTCAATTGCGACATCGGGGTCAAAATTTATGACCATCATTGTCAGGCCAGGCTGACCGGTGCTTGTGAGGGCGGTTTGATCGGTAATGTGTCTAACAGCTAGTTTTATAGCCATTGGAATATGAGGCCAGTTTGACCAACCATTAGTTGGCAATCTGCCCGGTCCTTTACTGAAGTATGTCCATTTCAGGCCCAATGGCTAGTTTTTGATATGTGAGCTATAAATACCCACCATGGTCAATTGGGAGACAGCTCTTAACATCCTCTTTACTCTCTTGAGCCAATGTGAGCTTCTCATCTCAAATGTGCATGTGTTGCAATTTGTAAGGAGATATATCTCTGGTTACATGTGTTTCTTTTGGAGGTGGATTGAGCATTCACTTGTGCTTGTGTAGCACTTAGTAAGAGTCAAGCAAGGGGCTTGGGTTATTACTCTTAGTGTTTGCTAACACCTAGACAGTGTGGAGGCATCGTGGTCCAATGATCTTCTCAAGAAAGTTGTGAGAAGGCCTATCGTGTTGTGAAGGTTGAACCTCACCTACCTAGAGAAGGGAAGGGCTAACACTAGTAGATTCAAGGCATTTGGCTTAATTCATGAATCTGGTCTAATTTGTATGGATTTACCTTAATGTGGACTAGGGAAGATCGAGAAATCTCTGAATATCACAGTAAAAAGAGACCGTGTCACCTTGTGTTGTTTTGCACTCTTATGCTTTACTTTGTTGTCGGACCCTGAAGCAACAACTCCTGATTCTCTGTGTAAATCACACTAGTCCAGGATTAGCTAGTGCACATAGTGAACAATAAAGATAAATATCAATCATAATAACATTTATGAACTAAATATGAGCCTGATGACCAAAGTTTACATCCATGGCCCATAGGCCAAATTAAAATAATAACAGTGGAAGAAAAGGCCAAAGTGAAAGAAGTCCAACAAGCCAGCTTGCCCACAGGCAAATGACAGTAAGACACAACCTACTCGTCCTGGTCCTCACCGAAGTCGAAGTAATCCTCCTCTAAGTAGAGATAGCAAGAGTGAGTATAAAGTTGTACTCTACAAGTTACACAGAAAATGCAATAATAATGCAAGCTTGACAAGTAAAGGTATATAGGGTTAATTGAGCGTAAAGTAGAATTTAAAGAAATATAATAAATAGATTGAAAATTGCTAAATTTAATATAGTAAGTAAAAATAGTAATTTAAGCAAAATAATATCGTTAGCGTAGGCACAGACCTGACACTAACCTAACCATGGGTGTCCTACTTAAACTATCTTTTTCAAAAGATCTCATATGGATTCCAACCATCCATAAGCCTTTGATAAACCATTTTTAAAAACAAAGTATAATCCGTGAAAAACTTTATTCAGCATGCCCATGACTACGAGCACAGCTATCCAGGATAGTTTATACACTCTGCAGAAGTGGTACAACTTTACCCACAAGACATGATCATCTCATATTGCCATGTGATTAGCACACTTTCTTGGGTGTACGGCAAAGAGATCATGACAAGGCCTTTACAATGCAAAGCCATCAACCTGGCCATGCCTCCACTAAGTTTTCACCCCAATAAGAAATCCACCAGATCAGGGCCCCCTCTTATGCCGTGTGAGACTTCTCATGGTTTACGCCACGCTTACATTCAACCTGTAGCAAGAATTAGATTGGGACCTATAAATTAGTAAGTTAGGACTATCCCATACCAACCTTGTGGTAGTATGAAAAAACTTTATAACAGTAGCTCACAGACTGATCCTTAATTGATTTATGCACTTACCACGTACCCCTCATGCCTGGCATCAACATCAGCAAGCACCCACCACCTAACCAATTACCTAAATCTAAACCAAATTTTATATTTTGTTTTGAAAAATTCCATAGTGTTTAATGGCTTACCGAAGTCACAAATACTTTTTAAAAGCTCATCATTTTATGTGAAAAATGTTATCCCAAACCTAAAGTTATAACTACACACGTCTAAGCATTTGCTACAAAATTTTTAGTTATACTAGTGTACTAACTATAGTTTTATTCTAGGAAGACAACGTATCAGAGAAACAATATCAACAAAGGAATTAACAAGTGGGCAATAGCTAAGTTAAAAGTTGCACTAAAATATGTTGAATAAAAATATGCATGCAGAATAATTTAAATTAACATAATTTTATTTATAAACTAGAATCAACATGATCAAGATGTATAACTTACCTTGCTCCAAGGATTGATGTGAATCATCGAAGTAGAATTCTTCTAAATCGTCGCAGTCTACACGTGAAAATAACCCACCGGACTTAAATAAAATCTAAATAAATTTAAATAAACTTCAAAAATTAAAAATAAGGACATAAATGGATATATTGAAATTTTTATGAATTTAGAAATTTTAATGGGCTCATTGGAGCTAGAATGAAGGAGAACGGGCTTGTGGAAGTTTGAGTTTTAAAGAAAATGAAAAGATAGAATTTCTAGAATTATTTTTCTATAGAAAAAGGGAGTTATGAAGTCAGCAAGAAATTTAGATTCTTCAACTGAGATATTGTTTCTAAAGAAAAATCATATTTATGGTGTCATACTGATTTTAGCCTTGATTTTGACTTTTTCACTTGAGGCTGACAAATAGGCACAAATCATGTGGACCGAAGGGAGGCTGAGGTGGCGAGGATGGGGTGGCGTGGCGACTTACTAGACTAGATTTGCTGACATGCCGCTAGGTGGCAGACACGTGTCGAGTCACATGGCTTGGGAGGGTGTAAGATCAAGGAGTCCGACTAGAAGGGGTGAATAGTCATTTATAAAAAAATCTCTTCTTAATTGATTATATTTAAGCTATTTGGCTAAAACCAAGAATCTAATGCGAAACTTAAATTAAATTGGTTTTAGCACAAACAAAGCCTAAATCAACTAGGTTCACCTAAGTGCACCAACAACCTGAGTCTATCTCAAAGCTTTGCAATCCTAGGATGACAAGTAATCAATTTAATTCTATAAATGTAAATTGTTTGAAAGTAAATTGAGCAAAAGAAAACAAACCACATTTGATACGGTTTCTTTGTACCATGATGTTCGGAGACTTGTCGATCTCTCCTAATCCACGTTGAGGTTAGCCCAAACAAATCAGACTAGCTCCACGAATTAAGTCGAAACACCTCAATCCACTAGTGATAACCCTTTTCGACTCCTCAAGTGAGCTCTAACCTTCACAACTTCACCGGGTCTTCTCGCAAACTTCTTTGAAAAGATTGTTGTGCATGACACCTCCAACGCTATCTAGGAGTTAGTAAACTAGTAATAAATCAAGCTCATGCACTCTAGATCACTCTCTTTGCACATGCTCAAATGAATACTAAGTCCAACTCTAGATGCAACACATGCACTCTAGATCACTCTCTTTGCTCACAAAGGTATAGCACATGCACAATTGAGAGGAGCGCCTCACACTAGCTCAAGAGAATAGAAATGGGTCAAGCAACAACATCTCCAATCGGTCACAAGGGGGTATTTATACCCCCCACACAAGAAAACTAGCTATTGGAGCCAAATCCATGAAAAATCAGGATTATCGAAAGTACTAGTGGCAAAATTGTGGTACTTTCGCTCCCCTCACAATGGTCAAAAAACTAGCCATTAGAAACAAAGGTCTAGTCGAATCTGGTAGTGGATGTACATTTTCTGGTAGTTCCGATTATCAAAAGTACCACACCCACATGCGGAACTACCACTCTCACGGGGAGGATAAGACCACAACACAGGTGCCTCTTTGAAAAAATGTACTGCTACACAAGCCGGACGTTCTGCTCGCTGATCGGACAGCTCACATAGAGCCAATCGAATTGCTCACACAGAACTGGTCGGATGTTCTGATTGTTGACTACGCTGGTCACCAACCACGTTGTTCGGATTGAGCACACAGGTCTCTGACTTCGCTGGTCTATGATCACGCTGGTCTCTGACTATGTTGTCCGAATCGACCACATAGGTCTCCGACCACACTGGTCTATGACTACATTGGTTTCAACCACTCAGGTTTTGACCGCGTCAACCATGTCAATATTCAATCTCATTGGTCTCCGATCACACACATAGATCTCCGACCACTACATCAATCTTTGACCACGTTGTCTTAATCACATCAGTTCGACCACGTCGATTTTGAGCACACTGGTCTTGACCACGTCGGTTTTGACCACACTGGTTTCAATCACACATCTCGACCGTGCTGGTTCAACCACATTGGTCTTCGATCACATAAATCTTGACCACACTAATTTTGATCACACAAATCTCGACCACGTTGGTTTTGACCATTACGTTCTTCGACCACGTTGACCTTCGACCACACAGGTCATCGATCACGTTGGTTCTCAACCACATAGGTCTTCCAATCACCAATAGACATGATAGTTCTGTGATTACAACACCGATAGTTTTAGTTAGCAGTAGTACCATAGACTACACTGCGGTAGTTCCGATTTCCTTAAGAAGTGCATATGTTTCAACAGATTTTACAAAACATATTTGCAAACTACAGTATCATGCACCCAAGGATTTTTCATGATTCCCAACAAGTTGTAAAATACATTTGCATATTTTTAGAATCATGACACAATAATTATATGTATGAGCTTCAACCATTTGCAAAACACATTTACAAGTGTAAGCCTTATACTACAAAGAATGAAAACATGAACTTCAAACACTTGTAAAATACATTCGCAATGTATAGTCCCATGTTATAAGGGTTCTATACATGAGCCACAATTATTTACAAAATACATTCGTAAATACAAGCTTCATGCCAAGGAGAGCTAGAGCAAGTGAGGTTAACATATCTACACATGATAAGACTCAAGTTACTAAATATAACCCCTCTTAATAGTATATCAACCTATACTAGCAACTCGGTTTTTCAACCAAACACCAAGACTGATAAAAGAGTAGGAACACATTATTAGCCCTAACTAGTCATACCTTTGCCTTGAGTCATAGTCTTGATATGCATCAACTCATGATGCATCTATTACTTCAACTTCATCAATACATAATGGGTCTTCACTTGAATTGATGATCAACACATGATCATCTCCTCTTGGACATGCATAAACTCATGATGCATCCACCACTTGACTTGATGATCTTCAACACATAAAGTCATCCCAAATCTTTCTCATTTGTAGAACCTAACCTATCTATATAACTCATGAAAAATATTAGTCCACAAACCAATTATCATCAATTACCAAATTTCACCATTAATATATAATAGAGAAACTAAATTCTACAATCTTTCCTTTTTAGTAATTCATGACAGTCTCAACAAATAATGAGATAAAGATTATATTTGCGTGTATACAACATGTACACAACACTTGTATACTCGAAGATAAGCTTTAAGCAAAGCTTACTTAACCGATTGTCATTAATCATCCAACCATTAACACATAATGGAGAAGTTAGATGACAACCTGATTACGAATGAGTATATATAAACTACATAAGCTATATATACTCAAATGATGTATTTCAAAGTAAATATCCTAAATATATGTATTAAAGGAAATATGGATCAATACTTATGAAAGCTCCATGTGGCTGCTAATTGTGCTTGATGCGTTAGTGTTGTGGACTTTTGCCGAGGTGGCATGCCTTGTAGCGCATCATGGTGGCCACATCGCCCCACGAGCTGAGGTGGCATGCCGACAATGGTGGTGCGCTAAAGTCGAGGCTTGCTGAAGGTGGATAGCGAGGGGAGAAAGAGGGAGAGGAAGGCACAGGGAATTTGCTTCACCTTGGCATGGAGGATGAGGATGACCGGAGACGGTTGTCAGTAGAGAGAGGTGGCGGCGGAGCTCGGGTCTCCGATGAATCAATAGCTTCGGTGGTGAAATTGCACAGTGAATAGGTGGACGAGGGTCGCCGACGGATGGGAAAGCTAGTAGAGGTGCTGGTTCTCGTCGGGGGTGACCGGAGCATCAATGATTGCTCACCGGAGGAGCTCTGGTGGCCGAGACGGCGAGAGTACGGTGTAAGGGAGGTGTAGCGCTTGGGGAAGGGGAATGTAGGTGGAGGGAGGTGGTGCAAGGCCTAACAATGCTAGGAGTGGCTTTATATAGGGCCGAGTGGAGGAGGCACAACAGGATATCACTGTAGATTGCGAGGAGACAATGGCGGTTGTGGCGAAAATGGAGTAAGAAGGCATGGGATTCAGCATGGAGATGGAGGAGTCAGCATGTGGAGTACAAAGGAAGAAGGGAGGAGGGAGGCGGCCATTTTGGGAGAGAAAGGAAGGGCGGGGGTGTCAGCCGGAGATGGCAGTGGTGGAAAAGGAAAGAGGGGAGAAGAGAAGGGGGGAGGCGGTGGGAAGAAGACTACCGGATAGGCGCCACGTGGAGGACGAAGGGAAATCCGATTGTCCGGTAGAGAGGGGGCGTGTGCACGTGATGGCTGCCACGCGGTGGCGGGGCAAGATCGGACCATCCATTTGGCAGCCCAGAAAAAGGAGGGAAAGATTTTTCAGTTTGATTTTCTTTTTAAACAAAAGGCAAAATAACTCCAGAAAATAACAAAAAGTTCAAAATTCTAGAAAATTTCACAAAAATTCATGCAACCATTTCGGATTTAGGAAAATTATTTCCAACTTAATGTGGCCTTTAATGTTTATTCTGAAAATACTTTTTATTCTTAAAATTAATTTTTAAGCTTCAAAAATTCACAGAAAATCCTGATCAAAGCCAAATAAGTTCAAATAATTATTTTGAATTAGGATTTTTATAGAAAATCAAAATATCCTTTATTTAATAGTATTTTATGTTTTTACTTAAATTATTTTTCAAAATAAAGTCTTTTTACAAGCAGAAATATAGGACAAATAAAACTTCAAAATTTAGGCAACCAATCAATTTTTATTTTAAATAATTTTTTGCATTATTAATTTGAAATAAACAATTGGGATGTTACATTTGTGCAATTTACATTCATAGAATTGAATTGATTATATGTCACCATAGGATTGCAAATCTTGACTTAGCTTGTTAATGCACATAGTCGGGACTAGTTGATTTAGGTCTCAATTGTGCAAAACAGATTTGATTTATAATTCCTTATGAAACTCGATTTTAGCCAATGATAATTTGAAAAGTGCATATTCACCACCCCTCTAGTCGGTATCCTTAACCTTATAACGGCACTGGTTGGTGATTTGAGGCACAATCTAGAAATGAACGGGGAAGAAACTCCCAGTAGAAATATTGAGACAATGTCTAAGTTGAAGGAAAAGACGAGGTCGTTGGTATGTTGTCAATGGTGTTGTCGCGGGCACAAGTGATGCAACGGGGGTCGGGCGATGAAGAGGCGACCACTAGCATTGGTTCAGCGGTCATGGGGGACTGGGTGGTAGAGTCGCAGGCGGCAGCTATGGGCAGCATCAGGTTCCCTTCCTAACCCTAGCGAGTTGGGGTGGGGGATTTGGGACGACTGGATCGATCTGAATCGGTTGGTGGGAAACGGAAGCACAAGGGTCGGTTTGCCCGAGATTTTCGTGTGTGTATGGTTTTTTTGTTGCAAAAACACCATAAGTTGGGAGGTGGGATCACTCACTTCAATCTTGTCAGCTGACTTAGTCATGAATGGCTCAGATCTCCTATGTCCATATATCCACCAAATAGAACATGTGCACGAGTTATGTTGCCTACTTTGTGATGCAATACTCTTCCCTTTTTGCTCCCTTTGCAGCAGCGATGGAGCTTAATGTAGGCCAAAAATCATGGTCCCTCCTTTTGCAACAAATTTTCGCCACTTCCACTACTAACAAAAATATTAATTTAGGTATGTTTCTCTTAGCCCCCCTCAATGTTTCCCATCAAGCTTCACCACTGCTGTGCAGTCTATCTTCGTTGCTTTGGAATTCCCATGTGTTCTTGAACTATCGTAAGAAGAAATTTTCCTCTAGAAAATCATAAGAATAAATTTGATTGGTTTTTGCTGTATGGAATTACACTAGTATGTGTTCCGCCAAATGTTGAAGAATTTGGGGAAACTATTGATATTGGTGGAGGAGGCGAGGAGCACCCGATTGATTTTTGGGCGACCCACCATTCTGGCATGGTCGGGCGTCCGCCACGGAGGCTAAGCGGCGTAGGAGAAGCCGCCGCCAGAATCAGCAAGACAGCAAACACGCTTTGGGATGATTTGAACCCCTGCTGCAATGGAAATGGCTCTCCAGCCGGCGTCGGAGAAGACGCTGCTCGCGAGAAAAGCGCGGTCGCGCGAATCAGCACAGATTTATTGTAGCAAACACGATCTTTGGGATCGATTTGAGATTCGTGATTCACTCTACTGCTGCATTCCTGCAATGGTGGGCGGAAGCTCAATTTTTTCGTGAGGCCCATGATGTGATGGTCCATCCAGTCCAGATGCAGCGACGAGCAAGCAGCAGAGCTTCATTTGCATCCCTAACAACCATAGCGACGTGCGTAGGCGGAGCGGGCGAGCAGCCAAGCGGGCGCGCGGCGGCGTGCTGCTCCAAGGAGGCTCGGAGGAGCGGCGATGGTTGGGGAGCTTGGGGGCTCGGAGGATAATGAACTTGCCTCGTAGTAGTAACTATTGCTTTAGTGATGTGTGTTTTGGCTTGTCAAATAGTTAAGAAATAGCTTGGTGGCAAATTGTTGTGTAGCCTTCGGTGAAAACATTTCCGGTGCTAACATATTTGCGGTTACCTGTGCTCCTGTTGTTCAAAAAATGGTTCAAAGAGCTTAAAACATCCTGAAACAAATTACATAGGTAGGGTATGATATGATTTACCATTTCACACAATTTCAAATCCAAATTGGATCTAAACATTGAGAAACAAAAAAAACAAATTTCAGTGAAACTGATATACATTCACCTTCGGTGCATTTACCGTTCATTCAAACTAAAAAAGTCACAAAAAATTCCAAAAAAATTTATAGATGTACTTCATTGATTACTTTCCATATATATATATATATATATATATATATATATATATATATATATATATATATATATATATATATATATATATATATATATATATATATATATATATATATATATATATATATATATATATATATATATATATATATATATATATATATATATATATATATATATATATATATATATATATAGGAAAATTACATAAGGCACCATGGTGCCTAGGCACCAACATCCGATACACGTGTATGATTGATAATTTTTTTGAGTTTGGGTATGAAAATGTTTTATACCCTTGATATATTTATGGTAAGTAAGTTTTGAACTCAGTTTAAATTAGTTTGAACTACTTTTGAGTTCAATGCAACTACAGTGAGTATATACCATAAAAATAGTTCAAACTAATTAAACTGAAGTTGAATTTAATTTTTTCGAGTTTGACATCTCAAATATACTTTTTATGGGTATATGAAGATACCCACATCAAACGTTATAATCTTGAAGCAAATCAACGGGTATTGATATTGGTGCCTAGGCACCATGGTGCATAAAGCACTCTAGTATATATATATATATATATATATATATATATATATATATATATATATATATATATATATATATATATATATATATATATATATATATATATATATATATATACGACGATTATCTTGTGTTGCGTACTTCTTTCATCTGTTCACTTTCCATAAAACAACGTCGAGTATAGGTGACTGTCAGTGAGAATGCCTTTAGCATAAAATATGTACTTGCTAGTTTTTGCTTCAGTTCTACCGACCAATAATCTTTACGCGAACACACTCCATCCTTAAAATGATGGAACCGGTTTCTGTCCCTTACTATGATCTCGCGTTCAAAGACGCGAGAGATGTGCTTGGTCGCCTCATGGCAATCCCTGCAAACTCGCAAGTTCTTCGTGATGCGCACTGTAACACCCCCGTTTTTAGGGACGGAAATGTCGATACCTTCCGTAACAGCCCAGAAGTTCAGTTACGGACAGAAAAAGTATCATACCTGCTTACGAACATTTAAAAGAGTTAATTTAATTAAAATAAAGACTTAACAGTCAATTTTAAATATTTTAAGGCATTCAAGCCCAAGACATAATTTACAATCAGAAGAACTCAAGAAAGCTCCACAGGAACGCTTGAGTGCGGTCGCAACCCTAACACGAACACTTGCAGCATTCTCTTTTCTTCGAGTATTTGTGGGGGGAAATTTTGCAAGTCTGAGTACTCCAACCCCGTACTCAGCAAATCACATGTGAAAAATAATATATAACTATATGCCAGGATTCTCAAGGAAAGGGAGTATAGTGTTTTATTAAGAGGTGGATGCAATTTTATTTGCAAACAAATAAAATTTAAAACACTTGCTCCTTAACATCAGGGGGTTCTGTTATCAGAGAAAGTTTCATCATTACTCAGATTATCAACATCAGAAACACTACTTATGCCTTATTATTGGAATCACCCAGTAAACACAGCTTCATTAACCGGAAGCACGGCGTATTCGAATACCATTTATTTCACTCTACAGAGTTGCCCTGCTTTACCCACAAGATTTCTTAACTCCACGTCTGGCTTTAAGAAAACAAGGTTGTTCACTGCTCAATTCTTTATATAGCCTCCACCCAGTAGGTCCTAGGCCTCCATAAGCTCGGATGACCCCACGGATCTCCTCCGACTCATAGCAGTCCTACTGTTGTATGGTTAACCCCCTCTCATACGAACTCACCCTCGGACTCCCCGCTTGCAGAGGTTCAATTGAACTTGAGCAGCTACTAAACCAGGTTTGACAAAATCAACGCTTGTGGTTGGGCAGATACTATGTTCTTTACTCAGCATAAGGGTCTAGTCCTTATATTTTTCACTGAGGTATCATCCATGCACAAACCCATATTCAGTGCCCGCGGCCCTGCCACCAATCCATAGCCAAGCCTCCACCCTAGAATAAAGCGGCGGATGAAGTCCGCCACATGGACCTCCACACCCTTTTTACCCTAAACTGTACACCAGCATCACCAGCCTAGGGCACGGTGTCCCATACCACCCTACCCTAACCCGGGTTTTTCCAAATCTACCGGTCCACGGCCAAAATCATTTGGTAGTACAAAATGCTGAATGAGATGATTTATGAATATTTATACCATACATTAATAATTACTAAGGATGTCAAGGTGAATGTGGTCATCAAAGTAAACATGGCTTTTATCGGTGGTAGGATTTATCTAATTAACATGTCATTCTAAATATTTATTTTAAGCAACTATCATTTCACAACTATCAATAATGAAAATACATTAAGTAAATAATGTAAATTTCATGGGATTCAATATGATCAAAAACATGTGACTTGCCTTGCGGGCCTACGATTTCGACAATTCCGGATTCTTCAATTTCTTGAACTTGAGCTTGACCTTCTCCTTCCTGCTCCGGGTGTACTTCTACGTCGGGAGCTAACGTAAAATAAAATAAATTAGTCCCATGCTCGAAGGGTTGAGCTAGAAACAAAGAAATAAAACAAAGAAATAAAATCCGATAAAATTCAAATAAACAAGGTTTTGAGCTTATAGGAGGGTCATATGGGGAAATGGGCCTTGGATTTGGGTTGGCGGGCTCGAAACGAATCCGAGGAGTATAAACATGCATTTTTGGTTTTTGGGTCGGGTACTGTTCATCAGGCTCGGTCGGTTACTATTCATCGGGTGCGGTTAAGCGGTCTGGCTCAGCCGTGTCGGTTCGGACTCGGTCGGTGCGGCTGGCTCGGGCGAATGGATTCGGTTCGACCGAGTGGACGTGGCTCGGCCGGTTAGAACGGGTGTGTTGGGCTCGGGAAGTGGCTTGACTTAGCCAACTAGGGGAGGCTCGGTCGGGCGCACAATGCCTTCCCCTACCTCACGCCCGTGCGCTCGCAGAGAAACAGGGGAAGAGGCGGTGGCTGCCGGCGACGATGGGGTGGGTTGCGATGCGATTGGAGGGTATGGCCGGGTTCATGGGGTTATGGAGATTCCATTTTGGGCGGTTGCGGGCCCGGCGGAAGCGGCGTTCGCCGATGGCGAGCCGTTCTTCTCGGCGGCCGGTTTGGCTATTGCGGGTGGATTGAGGCTTCTCCGAGCGATTGAAATGGTTTTTGGGCATCAGTGGGATATGAGGAAGCTCGTGGAAGAGTTGGCTTGGGCTAGGGAGGCCGGAGTTAAGCCGGCCATGGGGATGTGGTAGCGGCGGCGGGGTGCTCCCGGCGCCGGGGAAGAGGGGGCTTCGGGAGGCCATGGCGGCGGTTGGGGTGGTTTCTGGAAGCTCAATGGTGCTATAGGTGAAGGCAATCGAAGAACTATGGAGTGGAAGGCCGACATTAGGCTAGGGTTCAAGCTTTTGGGGATTTTGAAATTACCGACAATGGGGACGGCAATGGAGGTGTTGGGGCGTCGGGCGCGTTGTGGGGGTTGATGTCTGCGGCTAGGGGCGCTTGGCCGCTTAAATAGTAGCTTGGAGGCGGTTCGACGCCGTGCTTATCCATGGTGACCATGGCAGGTGGCGGCCGGTGGAGTTGCCATGGCTTGGGGGTAGGTCGGGGGTGCCAGGGCAGCGGTGTAAAGCTGCAAGGGAGCTTTGTCCACTCGGTAGCGGTGGCATGATCATGTGGCGCAGGGGTTGCGGTGGCGCGATCATGGGCGACGGGCGGCGGCAAAGGAGGGACACGGCGGCAGTGGGATGGGCTGGCGTGGCCTGCCACGGCTCTGGGGCGGGTACGGAGGCCGTCCACCCGAGCGGAGCTGGCGGGAGAAGGTGCGGGTGCGGGCGGTCACAAGAAATGCGTGAGCGGCGGCAGGATTTGGGGAGGCTGTGGCATTTTCGGACAAGTACAGAGCTAGCTCTTGCTCTCCCTCAATTCCAGTTGATGGCAAGGATTGAGTGCAAATTTGTGTTGAGATTGGTGACAAATAGGTTGAGGAGGCAAAAGAACAAAGCAAAAATGAGAATTGAGCTCAAATTTAGGTTTTGAAAATGTCTGAAATTCAGTTTTGCTATTGCTTTAGTGATGTGTGTTTTGGCTTGTCAAATAGTTAAGAAATAGCTCGGTGGCAAATTGTTGTGTAGCCTTCGGTGAAAACATTTCCGGTGCTAACATATTTGCGGTTGCCTGTGCTCCTGTTGTTCAAAAAATGGTTCAAAGAGCTTAAAACATCCTGAAACAAATTACATAGGTAGGGTATGATATGATTTACCATTTCACACAATTTCAAATCCAAATTGGATCTAAACATTGAGAAACAAAAAAAACAAATTTCAGTGAAACTGATATACATTCACCTTCGTGCATTTACCGTTCATTCAAACTAAAAAGTCACAAAAATTTACGAAAAATTTATAGATGTACTTCATTGATTACTTTCCATAAAAATAGTTCAAACTAATTAAACTGAAGTTGATATATATATATATATATATATATATATATATATATATATATATATATACGACGATTATCTTGTGTTGCATACTTCTTTCATCTGTTCACTTTCCATAAAACAACGTCGAGTATAGGTGACTGTCAGTGAGAATGCCTTTAGCATAAAATATGTACTTGCTAGTTTTTGCTTCAGTTCTACCTACCAATAATCTTTACACGAACACACTCCATCCTTAAAATGATGGAACCGGTTTCTGTCCCTTACTATGATCTCGCGTTCAAAGACGCGAGAGATGTGCTTGGTCGCCTCATGGCAATCCCTGCAAACTCGCAAGTTCTTCGTGATGCGCACCGTGTCACCGGGTGTCGTGCGCAGCAGCCCGAAGGCAATAGCCAGCCTCTCGCTGTGGTAGGAGAGTGGCGTCTCTTTCTCCTCCTCCGCAATGTCGTGCAGGACGTCTCTCGTATCAGGCACATAGCCCTCGAGCCTAATCCTATTCATCATGTCCTGAGCCATGGCGAATATCTCCTTTTTCTGAGGGTGGCACAGGCTCCCGCACTGGAACTCGCAGACCCCGCCGTCGATCTCGATCACGGATCGCCCCGCCTCCTTGCTCACGCTCCGTTCGTCCATCAGCCGCCGGACCTTGGCCACGTCCTCCCACCGGCCGGCGCTGGCGAGGAGGTTCGCCAGCAGCACGTACCGTCCGCCGTTGCGGGGATCCAGCTCTATGACGCGCCATCCGATCGCCTCGCCCAGATCGACGTCGCCGTGGATCTTGCATGCTCCGAAGAGTGCCCCGAGGACGCCAATGTCTGGCTCCACTGGCATGTCGTCGATCACCTTCTTGGCTTCGTCCAACAACCCTGCCCTCCCGAACAGGTCGACCATGCAGCCATAGTGTTCCATCTTGGGCTCGATGCCGTACCTCTCCACAATGTAGTCGAAATAATGGCGACCCTCGCTGACCATCCCGGCGTGCGCACAGGCGGTGAGCACGTTCAGCAGCGTGACATCGTCTGGAACCACACCCTCCCTCTCCATCCGGTTGAGCAGCTTGACGGCGTCCTCACACCTCCCGTGCATCGCGAACCCGCCTATCATGCAGTTCCATGACGTGAGCCCCATTGATGGCAGCGCCTCGAACACACGCCAAGCCTCCTCGACGCACCCGCATTTGCAGTACATATCGACCACCGCAGTCGCCAGCTTCTCGTCCATCTCTATCCCGATCTTCTCCACCCACCGGTGCACCTCCCTCCCGCGGGCCAATGCCCCTGCTCCCGTGCACGCCACCACCGCACTCGCCGCGACAAACCCGTTTCCCTCCACCCCCAGCGCCCGCATTTCGTCGAACACCTCCAGCGCGTCCAAAAACCGGGCGGCCTTGACGTACCCCGAGATCATCGCGTTCCAGGAAACCAGGTTCCTCTCGGGCATCTCGTCGAACACCTTCCGCGCGTCGTCCACGAGGCCCAGCCTGCACAGCCCACCCACCATGGTGGTCCACGACACGACGTCGAGGGCCCGCGCGGAGGGGCCGCTGGTGCGGAAGAGGCGGGAGGCGAGGTCGGGGCGGGCGTTGGCGAGGTAGGCGGCGAGAAGCGCGTTGAGTGAGTGGGAGTGGGAGTGGAAGTTGAGCTTGAGGAGGAGCGCGTGGAGCTGCTCGGCGAGCGGGAGCGGGGCGGACGGGAGGAGGCGCGGGAAGGTGAAGTGGTCGGGGGGCAGGGGCAGGGAGAGCATGAGGGCGAGGAGCGGCGCGGCGTGGCGCGGCGCGAGGGAGGCGAAGAGCGGGTTGATGAGCGCCGGGTGCGGGTCCGGGTGGTGCGCGAGGAGGCGCGCGGCGTAGGGGAGGCGGGCGGGGTCACGGGCGAGGAAGGCGAGGAGGCGGCGCGCGTGGACGGGGTGGGAGGCGAGGCCGAGGCGGACGAGCTGCGAGTGGTGCTGCCTCAGCTCGGAGATGGTGGTGATGGGGACGGGGGTCGGGACGGGGGCGGACATTGGTGGAGCTTGGTGGAAGGAGAGCAAACTGCCGGTGATAAGGCCGTGCGCGGCCGTGGCTATGGCCTATGATACGATGCTAGCAGTCGCTAGTTGCAAACTAACAGGGCTCCACCCAACCATCGGTTGTTGATCCGACGGCTCAAATTGCATAGGGGAAGTTGGTGCCTACTGGTTCTAGCGTCCCCCTCTTTTTTAAGAGTACAATGCAAAGGAACACGCTCAATATATACCACACGTCACCATTCATACACATTCGTGGCATCTCCTACATTCGAGCAATTTGCAGTTGCACTTAAAAAAACGGTCCCGGAATTTGCTATATTTTCAGAACACATCAGGTGGTGATGACAGTCACACTTGAATAAACTAAAATCAGGCAGAGAGAGAGAGACCCCTATTACAGCTTTTGTCATATATTGATTTTATTCATCTAACGAGTGTCAAATTGAGCTTACTCCCGTGATTAGCCATCTTCAAATGCATGCACAAATATGCACACTATGCGCACGAACAAGTAAGATGATTTTAAACATTCAAACCAGATAAGATACGTCTGTCAAATTATTTACCAAGACAAGATAAATCTCAGCTTCTAAACGGTAAAATTGCTACGTAAGTTACTTAGATTTTGATACTAGGTAATCTTCCAATAAAAAATTACGCAATATAACACTTGTACCTGCAGGCAAATAGGGCAAGACAGGTTTTCACCAATCGACTCCTGCTTCTGATCAGGTCACCACATGTTACGGTAACTTCTTTAGTGAATCTTCTGAGAGCCCTTCGGATGAAACTTCCTCAAAGATTCCATACAGATCATCGGTACCAAAGTCTGCAGTACCAATCTGTTGACAAATAACATCCAAACTTCAGATAAAATACAGTATGTGCCATTAGGGGTAGAAATTTCAATGACTGTACCAATTAACATTTTTTTAGTTTTTTTGCGGGAATGTTTTAAGTTTTAACAGTCATCGACATATCATCTGTATAACCCATTAGCTAATGGATTAGTATACAAGTACAACTGAACACTACCACTGACCTGCCAACGATATGTCATATATAATGATGGCTCATACTGCTCTTGCACAAACCGAGCATGAAGGAGATGATCTATGAAATCCCCCTGGAAACCAGCCAGAGAATTTTCTTATAAGCACATCTGCCATGGGTCAACAACTGCCATCCACTAGAAATTGGATATATACTCCCTCTAGTTGCAAATAAGAAACTTAGAATGTGAACAACGCCGACGCATCTTCTGGCCCCGACACAATTTTCGGGACAGGTCTCTACGCCAATGCAACCAATCTTCGGGCCACCGCCAGCTCGTGTTTCTCACCGTCGGCTCGTGCTCGTATCTATTGTCTCCGAATCCTTCCTAGGCGCCCTGGCCTCATCTGGCCTCCTCGACGCCGTCATCTCCAGATTCGGCGCTACCTGAGCTTCTCTGCTCTTCCCCGCCACCAGATCTGGTCTCCCCGATGGCCGCCACGGCGTCCAGCTCGTCGTCGAAGGGCTCCCCGTTGCCAAGCTGCCGGAGCACGGCCTCCAGCTCCTGCTATGAGTTCTCTGCGGGGAGCACAGACCTTGGGGTCGACCTAGACAGTGTGTTGTCCGACAAGGATGAGGACGACGCCGATGCGAACGACGGCGCGTCGCTGCGAGAGATGGCCCACTTGCTACTCTCGTTCCTAGCGAGGCCGTCCTTGTTGCCACTCCACATCCACTTTGGCAAGCTTCTTTGCCTTATCTCTTGGCTATCTCGGTGTTTACTGCTCCGCCTCTTGTCCTCATTGTAGGACCAAAAGGCAACAAGAGAGAGTGAATGATGTCTTAAAATTTTTCTCAAGTATTCACCAATCCATCACTCTAATAGCTACAAAGCTATCAGCTGCAACCATAAGCTATCAGCCATAACCAAAAAGAACCCACTCGATATAGAGAAAGCAACATCACCACCAAAATATCCGTGACAAGATTCAAAGATTCTGCAAGGGGGATCATGCCCGGCAAGTTCCAATAGTTGAAATAGAACAGCAAGATACTTTTAGGCTTGCTGCTTATGATTTTTGGCTTATACTATATTAACTAGTTTTCAAACGATGTATCCTTTTAAGGTAGAGTCTAAAAATTAATTGTATTAGACACTATATCAAATTCATTTATATCGACTAAAATCACATATAAGTCTCTTTCTTCGTACTCTCTTATAAATAGACAGAACTTAAAAATTTAAGCCGTGCATCACAACCCAAAAGAGTCCACCGAGACAACAGACCAGAACCAGTTTCAGACACGGCAGACATATCACATACCGCCGAATTTTTTCTATTTTAGCCCTTTTTTTTGAAAAATATTGACATTTAGACCTCTGGTAGTTTTAATTCCGTTTTTGGACCCAGGGGGTCGGCGCCGTGACCCACGGCGCCGAGGTAACACGTCTCGGAGCCGTGGTCCATGGCGCCGAGGTCCCAGGCCCGCACCAGCGTGGCGGCCCGCGTGGCGCCGACGTGGCAAGTACCTCGGCGCCGTGGATCACGGCGCTGAGCTCGGCGCCAGGATCCATGGCGCCGAGATTCAATGATTCAGGAAACTGAGAAGCTGTTTTACTTGTGTTATTTCAATTTTCAACAAAATACCATTCAGTAATTTAAAGGTGCGAAATGACAAAGCTTTGACTAAAAATTTGAATATTCCTATTCAGCAATTATCATGGTATATATATTAATTGCTAAATACTATTGAATGGCATTTATTAATAGCACAACAAATAGTAATCCCATGCCATGTCGTACGCGATCGCACGGTTTGGTTAAAGATAGATACCATCTGCTCGAGACCGATACACCTTCAAATCACATGGTCCCACCATGGGTGGTTGGTCATCATCCGGATTTTGGGGTTGGCTCGTGAATCCCCTCTCTATATAGTCATCCCCTCATCCGGTTTCCATACAAGTCTAGAGGAAAACGTGGGCTTGGGAGAGATCTAAGAACCTAAGGAGACTTGAGAGTGAGTCACTGAATCTCATTCGAGTAAATAAAGCCACCTCAAGATATTTCTTCCACTTCTCAAACCCATTTTCCTATTCATTGACATCAAGACACATGCATTTTAGTTCATTGCTGAGCAATTTGATTTCTCTTGCTGAAACAGTTGTGCATGCATTCATGTAGGCCGATCCTCATCACCATTCCCTATAAATTAGATTGGCTACTGTACATGTGTAAGATATAAAATAATTGATCCCCTCACCCCCCATGACCGTTCCCATCGATTACACTACTATGGGATTGGCTACTCCATCTTTACAAGATGTAGAAAAAAGGACGGCTGTACTTGTTCAACTTATCCCTTTCAACTTGGATACCATGAGGCGGACCTAGGAAAGTTTTTGTGACTGAAAATTACTACCCAGCCATAGGGGTATATGAGGAGTGCGAATTCCTTTATACCCACCCAATTAGAATTAAAGGAAATAAAACATAAATGGAGAAAATTCTCATCATAAGATCATATGATGAGCACGTGGCATGTGGCATGTGTAGAACTCTGTACTTCTAATGTTTAGAACTCCACCACTAGTCCTAACATGCCTTAGGGAATATAACTTGCTGGGTCTATTACATTTTGTCTACTAGGTGTAGCGTGGTTGTTTCCCCTTTTTATTGCGCCCTGAAGATGGCTCCGCTACATCATTCTTCCTGGGTCTTGAGAGCTGCCTCACGAGCTTGAAGCTCTTCCTCCTGACGCTTGATGGCTGCTTCACGCAGACTTAACTGCTCCCGCCTCCTTTGCAGCTCATCCTCCTTGCCCTTCAGACGGATTTGGTCCACCTCACGCGGCGCTCTTGCTCAAGCCGCATCGCTGCTCCACCTCGCGAGCCTAAGTCATCTTGACAAAGTATTGTCCTTTGTTTTCCACCTCCATTGGCCAGTTCCGTAGCTATGCCGGCGGCACCCGATCCACACATTCGATGAACTCGCAAGGCTATGTGTAGCGTGGTAGATGTCACAGATCAAGTTGAAAAACGATAACGAGAAACAAAGGATTTAGTTGTCGTCGTTACCATGAAGTCGTCATCCAGGTCTAGACACTTGAAGAACCTACGGCCGTAGTTGGCTCGTTGTACTCGATCCGTCCAAACGCACAACATCGTCCTAAAGCCACAATGGCACTTCGGGTGCTCATGCCACTCCGGCACTCCAAATGGGTCGGACCTCCAGGAAGACATTGTTGTGTAGTAGTATTGTGAAGGCTGGTAACGGAGATGTGGTATGGAAGACATAAGAGGCCTTTATGTAGGCAGGTTATCTAGTGCAGTGGGCATAGTCCATGGAGAGGACGACATATGAATCTTTTCGCTTTTTCAGGATTCCAGTATAGCAATAAATGTTCCTATGTAGGCTTTTTAGAGCCTGTAGTCTCGTAATAAATTCATAGTTCGTAGCCTTTTCAGTCGTTTGCGAGAAACAAATGCGTGCCACGAAATAAGTGCTACAACATTGCTTTCTCGAGGCCAGAATCATAATTTCAAACAACAAGCTACGGTACATTGCAGGAATTATAGAACCACAAAGTACAGACTACGGATTCGAACACAAGTATCACATGAATATAACATATACACATATATACAACAAGTAGCTCATTACAAACCCATCTCAGTCCATATACACATATGTATCACATGAAGCACGACTTTTAAGCCCAACCACAAGCCTACACATATGTATCACTGCCTCCTAGCCTTACCCTTACTCTTACCAAGTGCGTCGGTGCCTGGAGTGTAACGGCTAGGCTCGCGGCGGCGTCTGCGTGGTAGAGGCTATGAAGGCTGAGTCGAAGGAGCGTCTACGAGCTGAGACGGGCCTATCTCATCGTAAGTCTGCTGCACCTCGTCCTCGTCGTCGTCCTCACCGCCCTGGGTCGGGAAAGTGTCGCTTCTCGTGGGGGATGAGCTCTGTTCCGTGTACGACCCTCGCCGCGTCGGGTCTGCAAGTCTTGTCGAAGGCACGTGTACGTCCCTCGGGCGCCTGTGCTGCAACCACAACGACCAGCCGCACGACGTAGTCGACCTGCTAGCCTCTGTCGTCCAACATTTTGTTAACCAACAAGATACGAAGGTATTAGGTACTAATTTTGTGAGTGGCTTTGTTGAAGCTTACTTCTAGGAAGCTACGCGTCCTGACGTCGCGCGACTATCCTGGAGAAACGTTCTATGTCCTGTACAGACTACTTGAGGGTGTTGCCCTGCAAACAAGCAAAAGAATGGATAGTTTGCTATATGTTGTGGTATTTTTGTCTATTGGAAAATAAGTAATGAAATTGAACATTACCACACGGTCCAGGACTGGTGCTGTCTCCACCTGCGTCCCAAGGCGAGTAGACTGGTCGTACAGCGTGTCTTCGTCGTCCGAGGACTCAATGTCGGCATAGTCATCTTGTGTCCATTGTCCCTTCAGCTTGGACCGCGTCGCACTCTGGTACCAAACTTGGTACCGCCGGAAGGACTCGTTGGTGTGCGGTTCGTCGTTGTCGTCCATGTTGACTTGCAAGAGTCCCCACTCTTGAACGTACGCGTGGTGGTGCTGCTCGAAGTCTGTCACCTTCTTCTATCACTAACGATCAAATCTGCATGTCATGTAAACCAATAGTTAAAATTAGTAGAAACTCTGTGCAATTGGAACGGCTCTACTGACGATCAAACTTACTTGTGCAAGGTCACAGACGTCGAGAACGGCTCTACTAGGCACAGCTGCCTCTTACTAAACTGGCGTGCTACTCTGTGTGGCAGGTGATACTCAACAGCATAGAAACATATTAGGGGGCACCTCATCCTGTAGAGGGCCTCGTCTATGTAGCACAATGCGCTGAACTGAATAATTTCCACCTCTTGCTCGGCGTACGGCTCCCACTTAACCTGTATAGTAACAATTTACTTGTAAGGTACTATACTAACAAATGAAAATCACGATACCAAATGGAATGAACTTACATTGGAGGCCGTGAGCACATCTAGCTCGTTTGTGTACTCTAGGTAGGCCCGCTTCATCCTGGCGTAGGGAACTGAGACCTAGTCCCAAAGATAGGCAACTGTCGGACGTTGACGAAGAGGAACCCCTGCGAACCAGGGACGAGGAGCCAAAACCGTGGGACGACCAACTGGTAGACGACACCACATCCATAGCTGGAGGAGGTAGAGGCAACCACCTAGTGACGGGTTCGCCGAAGTCCGACGACAGGCCTCGCAGAGGTGGCGGTAAAGGAACGCCAACACCCCGGAAGCCCAGCTGTACTGACCCGCCGTGTCCCAGTCAGTGAGGCAGTGGATGTACATCCACGACGCGCTATCCCCCGTTCCGTCGGGGAAGAGAACGCAGCCAAACAAGTGAAGGATCCATGCCTGCAGAGTAGGCAATCGCTCGCTCATCCGCACCTTCGTGACACATCGCGAAAGATGCCGGAGCTAGGTGATTGGAACTCCGTAGTGCGAAGGCTTGCCTCGGAGGAAGCTCTCCCGAGGAAGGCCTCTACTCGGCTCTCCAACTCAGTAGGCACGCACGGTCCGATAATCGACGGCCGTGAATGGCGACATCAAGCATCTTCTGAGTGTCCTCGAGCGTAATTGTCATCTCCCCGAAAGGGAGGTGGAAGCTGTGAGTCTCCAGCCTCCACCTACATGATACAAAAAAAGAGGAATACATGTCAGAGAATTTGAGCCGCACATAGCCGATACACAATGAACATGCAAGTGGAGCAATGGTTTAGAGAATACCATCAACCAAAGCGTTGATGGCCGGGGTTGAGGGTGGGCAACCCACGGCGAACTCGGTAAGAGATGGCGTCTAGGCCAGCCTCTCTAGGAAGGGAGTGTACCTCTCATCGTCATCAGCATGTCCAGAACCCGTCATGGGTTCGAGGACGAAGGATGGGCAGCTCTGTATAGAATAGACCAATTTTTTAGTTAATGCATCAACATAAACTCAAATTGCACAGAAGTGATGAAGGCGGTACCCTCCCCTCCGCGGTGAGCCGTCCTCGGTGGTTCTCCTCGTAGCATGGGTCTAGCAGGTGGAATTACGCCATCCTACAAAAAAAATTGAATTTGTCAGTCCAACATAGAAGTAAACAAAAAATTGAACATACATAAAATATGGAAAGAATAAGAAATTAAACAAAAAACATAGCAAATTGCATATGGAAAAATAACTAGACGAACTATGAAACATAACGAACAATAAGCACTCGCACCTGACTAAGTGGCCAATGGCATGTGCGTGAATTGTGGTAAAGTCTACCACATCTGCTACATTGGTTCTCGCTCGGGTCGATGAAGAGGGGTTGCTCTCCCTCGCCTCGTTCTTCCTGGAAGCTGATCCATAACCATCTTGTGTCTCGTCCTCTTCCTGGTTCCACGTTTGTTCCAACGGCTACTCGGATCCGCAATATATTTGGGCCCGGTGTATGATGGCCACTCTCCCTCATCCCGGTAAGGCTCGAAACGGGGAGACCACGTAAGCACAAGGTTGTCAACACTGAACTCCCGAGGTATCTTGCTCTCGTAGTCAAAGTTGCGATGCCTTGCTGCTGCCATATAATGAGAACATGGAAAGTGGTACTGCCTCGGTTTACCACATGTGCATGAGAAAACAATAAGGACAACCTTATGCCTCCTCGTCGGCCGGAGCTCTCCATCGGTCGTTGTACCACCCCTTTCTACAACCTCGTAAGTGCCCGTGGCGTTGTCAAAACAATGTACCTCATGTGCCTCAGCCCTCGCCTTTGCCTTTTCAAGGCGGCGCTTCGGTTTTGGCGCCCATCTCTCTTGTTTACTCTGTAGCGCCATTGCATGTGCATGTCTATCGTTGAACCAGGCAACAAGCTTGTAAAAGGTGAAGGATACGATAGCATTGACGGGCATACCATGTATACCCCTAAGCAAATTATTGAAGGATTCGACCATGTTGCTTGTCTGAAACTCGTACCTCCAGCCACCATCGTTGTGAGCCCTTGTCCATTTGTCGACATCTCTCATCAATCCCGTCAACCACTGTCTACCTTCTACGTTTGTTGCAGTATTAAGCTGATCCAACTTCTCCTGGAAGAACTTGACCTCAAGCATTCGAGTGACCTCCTCGAACAGAGGAAAGTTATCCTTCGTACTATCCTTACGGAGTAGATTCTCGGCAAGATGCGGAGTGCACCAACGGTGGTGCAAAGCTGGATACCCCGGTATCTGCTCCTGTACGGCAGTAAGTATGCCCTGGTGTCTATCAGATATGACACCAACCGCCCTACCAAGGCCGACCACGTGCCTCCGAACGAGCCGCAAGAACCATCCCCAGTTGTCTTTGTTCTCCCTCTCAACCAAAGCAAACGCCAAAGGAACCAACGCGTTGTCTGCGCGCCACAGAAATGGCTATCGGTGTGCCTGGTACTTGCCAAGAAGAAACGTATCGTCAATGGAGAAGACGGGACGACAATGCCAAAAGGCCTCGATGGACTGAGCAAAGCACCACAAAGCACGGAAGAATATCTGTATCCCATCTTGTGTCTATTCATTTGGTTTCGGGACATACTCATAATGCATGCCTGGATTAACCGCTTTGATTGCATTGAAGAGTGCTGGCAACTGCAAGTACCCATCTTCCCAGTCCCCATATATCATCTTCCAGATACGTTGCTTTGCCCTCCATGCTTTTTCATACCTTATCCCGTATTCAAATTTCTCCTTAACAATCCCAGCAAGTCTCTTCACCTTCATATTGGGTTCTCCCTTTACTATGTGCCACAGTGACTTGGCAATAATGGTAGAGGTCAATTGCCGATGCTTCTGTTTGAGCTCTGCTTCGGTACAAGTGTGTGGGCCAACGATTCTTGTGATCTTGAACTTTCCCGTGTCCTTCTGTTTCCTAGCACAAACCCTCTATTCACATGTTTCCTTCGCACACAACCGTGTACCTCCGCTCCACATAAGAATGCCTCACCTTGAATGGCCTTTACGAATCACCAATACTCCTGCAGCCACCTTTTCAATGCGATAAGTCCTCAAACACTATGCCCTTCTCAATTGTCATGCTTGACCGGCCTCGGGAGCATCTAGCACTCGTCATCCCTTCCTTCGCATAAGCCTCATGAGAATGCCTAAGATCGCTGAATTCATGAACCGATGGATCCCGGCCAGGCAATAACGCTGATCACTCAATATCACTTTTGGTCAGCTCTCCAAAAGGGCGGTCATCATCAGAATCAACGGCCCTTGCGATCTCGTAAGGCTCCAGATCATCCACAATTTGAACATCCACACTGTTGGAGTCCCTGCAGACTTCTTCAACGTTGCCAGATGGAGCAACGGGAGGAACACCCACATTATCAGGAATGTCTCCTGCATCATAAGCACGAAAATGATGGGATGAGACAAAAGAATGGAATGACGGGAAAAGGCTAAAGTGTTGCTCGACACTTACTGGGATGATTCTGGGTCAAAGGGATCTCCTGAGGGGCCGCCACGACTTCATCAGTCCGACATTCAACTCCAACTGGTTGAGAAATCTGAACCTCGTTCGGGGCAGATAGAGCATCGGGCACCTCAGGCACTTCTTCCACATTCACCGCAAGGTCCGGTAACGGAGGGTCAAAGGGTGCCTGATCACCTAGTTCTAGTGAATAACCATGAGGGGTGGGATCAATGGACACCTTCCGCACAACAAGGTCCAAACATTGGAACTCATTCCTCATAACCAATTTGACATATTTGTCCTACTGATCCTCACAACCAATTAAGATCAACCGCCTTAGAATTGTGTCTTTCGAACCGAAGTGAAGTAACCCCTCAACTGTGATGCTCTCCTCGTTTGCATGACAATGTAGCTCCTCCCGGCCCTAGCAACCAACTCACTAAACGACGGCCGATCACTTTGATATCGAGGCACCCTTTGCATTTCAATAAATCAAACATTTCCATAATCATCACTTGTCACATCGCCTCCATGATATAGGGTGACTAGGTTGTCCATCTAGTTCATACTGAAAACCAAACTTAATACCTTGGAAATATGCGGATGGAAAGTTAAACATAAAGCTAAAGCGAAAAACGATTTAAGTCCCACAACCACATATCATCTAGCTAAAGCGAAAGCTAAACCATGCTCTATAGGTTCGGTGTAGCGTGCACTAACCGTCTATATGTCAAAAGAAAATAAGTCTTACAAATTTGGATGAAGGGAGTATAAGCTAGCTCGAGAAGGGCCAATACAATTTTTCAGTGAGCCTTTTTCTTCTTTCTTTCGCTTTACCAATTATCCTATAGTGAAATAAAATACTACTGATGGTAGTATGGTACTGAAAAAGAAGCAAGTTTATATATGTACTTGCTACAATTTTAAGGGAAAAAAGGGTACTATGTTTATGCATTGTTAAACTAGAGCACTATTGGTAAGAGGTTTGTTTAGCTTAAACAATGATTAGTTCCAAAGTTGAAATGCGAACCCTAACCACCCCAATTTTGGTTCCCGTCCGTACATTCCAGTTCAACAGGGGTGGCTTTCTTTAATTTGATGCTCTCTTTAGCTTGAGCGTAGCTTTATTCCTTGCTTCTCCTAAAACTGATGCAACTACAAATAAATATCATACTTGTACTATTTAGTTGGAACCAACTGAGAATAAGATTGGTTCAAAAATATCCGATTAGCTCAATTAGGGGTGTGGAACTCGGTCCATTTGCAAAACTTACAGACATTGATAGTGCAAAGTAGGCACCCAACAAAATAATCTTACATTATAATATGCAAACTAGATTCTTACAAATACACGATCGTATGGTTGTATCAATTTGATGCATTAACAGCAATTCTGCATTCTACATGATGTAATTAATGAAATGAAAGCTCTACTAACCACGAACTTACATATTAACTAAGACAACACTACTACATAGCTAACAAAGACATCATATTACAATTGAAGCAAATAGCACTAGTGCACTACACGGCACAAATCCACAATACATCCAAAGAATGCACCCTAATCGACACGCGCAATGATCTAACAAGAAAGCAAATAAGACAGCAAAGGGTAGAGATATACGGTTCTTGGAGGCTGGACTTACGGCTTGAGGTCTGCAAGATGTGCTTGGACTCTAGGTCCCGCATCCAATAGCGGTTGGGCGAGAAGCAAAGGGAATGGATGATGGCGCCGGCGTCAGCCGAGTGGGCGGGGAGAGGCGGCGGCGCGGCAGCGAGAGGCGGTGGCTCGGCCGCCGCCGCCGACGCGGCGCGGCGGGAGAGGAGGCGCGCGCGGCGCGGCGGGCGGCGGCGGCGGCGCGGCGGGGGAGGCGGGGCGGCGCGGGGGCGCGGTGGGGCTCGGCCGGCGGGCTCGCGTCGGGGACGCGGGGCGGGAGGAGAGGCGGCGGCACCACGGGGCGGCGGCGGGAGGCGGGCAAGAGAGAGGAGAGGAGAAAAGAACGAAAGAGACAGAGGAGAAAGGGAGAAAGGAGAAGGCCGCGTGGGGCCCGCTGGCCAGAGCTCGGCGCCAATATCCACGGCGCCGAGCTCGGCGCCGTTACTAGTGGCGCCGAGATACTTGCCACGTCGGCGCCACACGAGCCGCCACGCTGGTGCGGGCCTGGGACCTCGGCGCCATGGACCACAGCGTCGAGACGTGTTACCTCGCCGCCGACCCCCTGGGTCCAAAAACGGAATTAAAACTATAAGGGGTCTAAATATGAATATTTTAAAAAAAAAAAGGCTAAAATAGAAAAAAAAAATTCGGTCGCATACCGTGTACATTAAGATCGTCTCGAAGCCTCAAACGTACAGATATGATAAATAGTACTTCGAACATATAAAGCACGCACATAGCACAGCTCAGGGGCGAAGTGATACAACAAATTCATAGAAGCGAATAACGACCTAGTGTTCAGAAGGCCACCAAGGGCCCATTTTTATTCGTGCAGTAACTAGGTAAGAGACAATAGCAGCAGGCAAAGACCACACTGGATAAGCTTAGTCATCGTAGTCGTGCCGGCGATGGTGGTGGTGCTTCTGGTAACGTTTCTTCTTTTCATCATCCGAGTCATCATCATCCTGTAAAGCAGCAACAAGAAATATTTAGGGTTGACCAGAAGATATTTTATAACACTCGGAGATTGTCAGCATTGGAAATCGAATGTTTGGATGCTCAAGAAATGCAGTAAAACTACTCTTGCACAACAAAAAATATATATAGCGAACAAATGGTACAAGAAACTTTACTGACAGTACAAGAGAACAGTGGAAAAATACCACTGTTACTCTGGGTTTTTGCACTGAATTTTACTTTGTTCAATTTAAATTTACAGATCTTACATATGCTCAAACACACAGATTATCAAATGTACAATAAAAAAATCATAGATGACTTGAGTCCATGACTCACTCATAAGGTTGCATTCTTATAACTGGATGCTCAATCTAAATGAACGACCATTACTGCAATTATCCCAGTTTTGTTTAGCTACACTGCTCTGACAGATTATTTTGGATGAGTTGACAATGGCACAAACCTAACTGTTGTACAACCACTATTGGTTTCGAACCCTCACACCCCGCCAGGTTCAATCGGGTTTAATCTCGGTCCCTAGGTCTTAAATGAGCTACACACCCTGCACACCTAAGTCCATGGGCTGTCCATAAGCAAACCCCTTAAGCAACAACTTTATAAATGGTATTAGATCTTCTTCCTCCAAAAGACTAGTCCAATAGATAGAGACACCCTCATACTTATAAGTTGTGTTTTTTTTCCTTTCCGACAATCCATATGGGACTATTTCCCAATAATCTCCCCTTCACATATGGATTGTGCACATCGCACTCTTAGAAGATGTTAGGTGCATAGACTCTCTTTCCCACAATCCATGTGTGACTATTTCGTAACAATTTCCCCCTTATACATGAATTGTGCACACCGCACTTCTGAAAGACGTTAGGTACCTACGCTCTGATACCATTGTTGGTTTCGAACCCTGGCACCCCGCTAGTCTAGGTCTTAAATAGACTGTGCATCTAAGCCTATGGGCTACCAGCAAGCAAGCCCCTTAAACAATAATCTTATAAGTAGTATTAGACCATCTCCTCCAAAAAGTAATTTAATGGGTGAAGACTCCCTCACACTTACAAATTGTGCTTTTTTTTCTTTCTCATAATCTATGTGAGGCTATTTCCCAACAACCACATCAGTACTTAAGTAAATGATGAATTTGCACAACACTCGTTCATGTGGAACAGCTTAATAAAACTTGTTCATGTTAGCACAATATACTATCTAGCTGACGTTTTCAACATCTAAAACCTACAGTACACCAGCAACTCTTTTTTCTTTACTACCACATAAAACATGAGTTTTGAATTATGCATTGGCATGCCAACTCTATGCCCTACCAAATTTTATAAGCTTTAATCAGCTAATGATCATGAATGTCGAATGGCAAACAATGGCTGTACCCATCACCTCCCTCCTATTGTAAGACCTAATACGACCACATCCATAAGTAATATGTCACCGTTACAACATACTGAAACGAATACGGACGGGAACTTACATGCTTCTTGCGGCCGTAGCTCCCCTGGTATTCCTCTCCCCCGCCATAGCTCGGCTTCTCGTACCCACCACGCTGATATTTGGGCTTCTCCTCTCCATACCCATAACCATGTGAACCCTGCGTCTCCTCCCCATATGGCTTTGGCTTCTGGTACCCACCAGCGCCATAGGCGCCTTCGTCCTCCTGCGCCTTCTTCCCATATCCATACCCAGAACCACCATAGCTCTCCTCCTCGGTCTTCCTGCCATAGCCATACCCCGAGGAACCGTAGCTCTCCTCCTGAGTCTTCCTCCCATACCCACCACTACCATACTCGTCTCCCCCCTGCGGCCTGCTCCCATACCCCGATCCATGGCTCTCCTCCACCTGCGGCTTCCTTCCGTACCCAGACCCATACTCCGATCCGTAGCTCTGCTCCACCTGCGGCTTCCTCCCGTAGCCGGAACCGTACCCAGAGCCGTAGCTCTCCTCCTGCTGCGGCTTGCTGCCGTATCCAGATCCATAGCTCTCCTCTGCCTGCGGCTTGCTGCCGTACCCAGAATCGTAGCTCTCCTCCGCCTGCGGCTTACTGCCATACCCAGACCCGTAGCTCTCCTCCTGCTGCTGCTTCCTCCCGTACCCGGACCCATACCCAGACCCATGTCCGGATCCATAGCCGGAGCCGTAGCTCTCCTCCTGCTGCGGCTTCCTGCCGTACCCGGATCCGTGGGTGTCCTCCATGGGCTGGGGCGTGGATCCGTAACCGGAGCCATAGGACTGCTGCTGCTGCTCCTGCTGAGGGCGGAAGCCGTAGGCGGGCTGGGGCTTGGATCCGTAGCCGGAGTCGCCCCCGTAGGACTGCTGCTGCCGCTGCTCCTGCTGGGGGCGGAAGCCGTAGGCGGGCTGGGGCTTGGGGTGGTGGGCGTAGGGGGAGGGCTCCTCGGCGGAGTAGTGGGGCGCGTCGTAGGAGGTGGAGGGGGCCGAGCAGGGGTAGCAGGTCTCGTCGGAGGGCGGGAGCGGGCGGCCGAAGGTGACGAAGAGGTCGTAGCCGCCGCCATAGGGCGTGGGGTCGAACTCGTCGAAGTCGTCCGGCTCGTCGCGGGGCCTGTAGCTCCCCCCGTGCGCGGTCGCCATGGCTCTCGCGAGGCGGATCGGTGCGGCGGGCGGTGGGAGAGTGGAGATCAGGACGGAGAGGGGAAAAGGGTGGTGTGACTTGGGAGTCGGCGTGTGCGTGTATGTTGTTGGTGATTAGCGCGTCGGGGGCGTGGGGATGGATGCGATCTGGGGAGGCGCGTGGGCACGGGGTGCGTGCGTGCGTCGCTGGACGGTGCGGGGGAGGCGGTGGCTTCGGGAAGACAGGCACGCTGGATGCGCGGCGACGGCACGAGCGCGGCCCGGATAAACGGCTGATCTTTCTCCCAATCTGGCCGCGCGCGACGGAGAAGTGGCACGGGCCGCGGTCGTTCGGCGGCTGCGCCGACTGACCGGTGCGAGCGTTGTTTTGTCCTCTCTGGATTGGCGGCGCTGTATGCACAAAGTTTTTGCGTACTAGCTAGCCTGGCTAGGATGTAGGATGAAAAGTGCATGTGAACATATAAATATAATATAGATTTTTTCAATTAATAATTTCTATCGTATTCAAATTTGTATAAAAAATATGGATACGAATATGGTATGAATTATCCGGTTATCGTATTCGATAGTATATAAATATGATATAGATTTTTTTCAATTAATAATTTCTATCGTATTCGAATTCGTATAAAAAATATGGATGCGAATATGGTATGGATTTTTGTCACCCGAAATATTATTTTATCCAGACTATCTGTATTCGTATTCATATTCGATGAAACAATATGTATATTTTATTATAATACGACTAATTAGTTAGACAAGTTTTTTAATTGAACGTGAATTTGTGTTTCTTTAGTGAAGTAAATGAATTAGAATAATTAAACGTGATTGTACAAGGATAAAATACCATTAATGTCTTCATACTACATAAATTATGAGGATATCCAGATCCGGTCGAATTGAGTAGATATTCGATTTGAAATCGTATTTGTTACAATATTCATTTCGTATTCGTATTCGAGAATTTTTGAATTCATATTCATATCCGTTTATAAATACGAATATGGTTTGGACACTGTCCGATCTGTTTCTACCCCTCCTAGGATGTACTGAATTTACTTGGATGGCATTGATCAATTAAGTTCATGTAGATCATAGGTAAGATTGACTGTAGTGGTGACCAAATGGGCGGCATGGACCCAGTACGGCACGGTCTATTTAGGCACAATCCACTTAGCTCATGAACCTAGACGAGCCTTGTCGTGCTGGCTTGTGGGCTCAACTACGGACCTAGGCACGATCCACTGAACTCACGGGCCGTGCCATGTCGGCTCGGACGCATTTAGCCCGAGGGGCTAAGAAGACCAAATTTTGAAAAATTGTAATAATCCCAAAAAATGTGTTGAATTAGAAGAATACAAAATAAATTGTAGAAATAAATTATATACGACTATATGTATGAAAGAGACAAATATTCCAAATGTAATAATGAACTTTATTAATGTTTAAATGGTTGTTGCATTAAAAACTTTGTCAAGTAAAAAAAACTTAAAGAAAAAAGAGTACAGCTTATAACTCTGCAGTATATATAAAAAATGAGAAAAGGTGCAATGTACATCAATGCTCTAAGTGTCATCGTCTAGATAAGTATTATTGAACATGTCTGCCAACTATTTATTCTCTACAAAGTGTTGGGCTTGTGAATCAGCTTCTTTCCGATTTTTCACTGTTAGAAGTATTTCCACAAGCTCACTCGTAAGACTTGTTTTTCTCTCTTCCAATATTCTTTCAGAAAGAGCAAAAGCATACTTGGAAGGAACCATCAAGACAAGAATAGTTAACACATCCTGTGCTAATATGGATTGCCCCGGATATGTTATGTTATGCTCGTTCCATCATTCTAAAATATTGAGGTCATCTTTCTGATGATCCACGGGATCACTATCCAAAAAGGCAGATAGTTCCCCATTTAAGATTTTTTTTTTGTATTTATAAACTCCCCAATGACTAGAATATTCAAAAAAATTCAATAGTTACTATATCTAACGGGATGAAACAGTGCTAAATGGGGCGTGCCTACCATGCCTAACAGGTCAAACGTGCCTAATGGATCGCTATCTTGCGGTAAAACGTGACTATTTGTGTTATGTCTAACGGGCCGCTATCCTGTCAAACCGTGTCTAACAGGCTAAACATGCCTAATGAGCTAAATGGGCCACCATCGTACCTGTTCATACTTTGCCTAATGAGCCATGCTTGGCCTGGAACTAATCGTATCGTGCTAGCTGGGGTGGCGACCCAAGCACGGCCTAGTGCATCCACCCGTGCCTGTCTAGCCCATTTAGCTTATGAGTTGTGCCGTGCTTAGTAGAGCCAATAGTATGGTGCTTCGGACTAGCCTGATTGGCCTGGCCCAAACACGCAAATTCAGGCAGGAACAACTCACCAGGCTTTTGTTTTTTTGA
Organism: Dendrocalamus sinicus; assembly: GCA_036346575.1. NCBI lineage: Eukaryota > Viridiplantae > Streptophyta > Magnoliopsida > Poales > Poaceae > Dendrocalamus > Dendrocalamus sinicus. The sequence goes on along the minus strand of CM070657.1, from coordinate 28,780,794 downwards.
AAAAAAAAAGTTTACTGTTTTGAGTTTGAGCATGTCTGCACGTGTGCTATTCTTATTGAATAGCAGCCTGTTGCTATCCCCCGCTGTTACGATCGGATTGTGCAGAGTTGCATCCGTTACAAGAATGATCGTTTGAGCGTGAGCTGGAGGATGGCTGAGAGAATCGTGGGAAAGATGGGAAGAACCTATAACGATGGGTTCCGTAATTCCTTCCCCCAACATGATTTGGTGCTTTCCAATGGACACCGTGCCTCGTGGGCAGCAGGACGGAATATCAAATCCTCTAGTCAGACGAGCTAGCTTATATACAAGTATGCTGTGTGACAAGTTTTAATTAATTGTGAAACGTGGATCAACATCAAACATGCCAGATCAAGCAGCGAGGCCATTATAGAATACAGATCAGCACAAGTTCTATAGGATAGAGAAATATAGATGTAACAGATGTAAAATCTGCTAGGATAAGAGTTTCTGACAATTGGCACTATGGTGTAGCCGTACACTTTCTTTCTCACAGTTTCCACCAATACCATGAATCATGATATAGACACGACAAGGAGCAACTCAACTGCCTGAGCACGACTTTCATAAATAATGATGAGAGTAGATGATACAGAAAAGACGAAAATGTGGGGATTGTTCAGTTACTCTTTGCCATGTATTTTCAGAAAAATGCATATGATTCATGTGCAGCAAACAGCAGAAGGCTGTAGTTTCATTTACTGCTCTACTCTGTATGGGATATTTGTTGTACACCAAGAAATAAGTTAAGAAAATGAGAAACTCGATATGGTTCCAGTAAAAGAATGGTGATTAAGTACAAACAACAGATTTTCTTTTGCAATCTAACTGTCAATTCTGATGAATCGGTCAAGATGTGGTATACACAAGCTGTCAAGATCTGCCACAGGCCTTCTTTAAGCTTGATGCAGGTGAAACGACCTTTCTGTCGAGTAACAGTGCAATTGATGGTGCTTTAAACATGAATACTCCACCTTTGAGTGGAGAACTGAAAAAAAAACACTAAACAAAGGAGGAGGATCCTTTTCTACCTGGCATGTCAATTCCTGACTCCGATATGCCATTGTCCAACATCATTATTTTGCAGTAATTCCACGAATTTTCTTTTTTCCCTTTCCTTTTCTTTTGCTTGATGTATGAGTTCATTCCGGTTGCTTTCACCAGGTGGACTAATGCAGTAATGCTCCGCAGACCTCTGCCTGCTTCAATGGAAAATTTACAGCTGTATTTGGAGGGCAAAAAGACCAAAATCTCACCTTTTTCATCATAGAGATGTATTTGGTGTTGCTATACAAAATAATGGCACAGTTACAGATGGGCAGCTGCTGGAAGGCTTGAAAGACCAATGCACCTTTTTTTGTTTATGTTGCCAGCTAATATTGATCTCCATTTTCTTAGTCATCTGTTTTTTGTCCTCGCTGTCCTGTTGGTTGGTTGGTTGGCAGGCAGGTTTTTCAATAACGGTTTTAAGGCGGCCATGATCTCTGAAAATGATGGACGCATCTTTGGGTCCCTACAACCAAACAAAATACACGGTAGAATTGAGACGCTAAGCTTACATGTAAATAAAATTGAGCATATAAAAGATTCATAAAGGAAGACAAGAAAATCATCATACTTTAATATATCAAAAAGGCAATTAAGTTTTTATAAAATATATTTGTTTCTTCAGTACAATGCAAAAGAATTTCTTTTATCCCTTCACACAAAATGACACAATAGGGACTTCTCTAAAATACTCCAATTAGGTTAAACTGAATATGAAATTCAGAGAAGTTGCCTTCACTCTCACCATTATATGTGTTATGAATATTGTGTGTATTGATATGAGACCCAAAGGGCCATATATATAGGAGAGTACAAGAGGATATGCCATATAGAGATAAGGCATATATGGCATAGAACACAAACTCTATATCCTAATACAACTTTATCTCCTTAACACCCCCCTCAAATGCAAGGCGTATGCAATAGCATTGCATCTGAAAAAGGAGTTAACACTAAAAAAACCGAAGTCCGAGTCTTAATGATGTCGGCGTTGCGTGCAGCTTTTGAATAAACTGTCAAATCAAACCGAAGAGGAATATATAAAAGCATGACGGCGCAGATCGAAACCCGAGATGGCAGCGGCACAATGCACAAGAAGCGCAACGGAGGCGCAGTGCAAAAGAAGCGCGGCGGCTTTAGAAACTCGGGGCGGCGGCTTAAAAAGAAGCGGCGGCATCATAACGACTTCTACGATCTGCACGCGGCTCAGAGAATAGAGCGGCGGCTGCTGCCATACAAAAGAAAATTCCTACACTTCTATGACTGACAATAAATTTGTGGACTCGCACGGCTTAAACAAACTAAAAATTAGAGACTACGATGATAGATAAGTCTTTGTGTTGTCTGCACATGGTGTACATGGTGCTTTTTGTTTTTGCTTTAGCATCTAGGACTTGCTTTTGCTTTAGCATAGCATCTAGGACTTGCTTTTGCTTTAGCATCTAGAACTTGCTTTTGCTTTAGCATCTAGAACTTGTTTTTTGCTTTAACAGCTTTTTACTTTAGCATCTTAGACTAGCTTTAGGACAGCATCTTGGACTAGTCTAGGATAGCATCTTGGCATATGCTTGGTGACTAGCGACCTATAAATATGTATCTCCAACCCTCGAGTTGGCATGGCATTGTGTGAGCAATAAACAAGAAAACTTGCCCCATCTCCTAGTGTCATCCTCTCCATGAGAGTAAGGATCTTGCTATCACCAAGAGCAAGAGTCCAATGACTAACAAGTGGTATCGAGCCTTAGTATCCTGTAGCCTTAGCATCTCCCGCTCATCTCCTTCTCCGGCCTCACAGCAGCCCACCCGGCAGTGCAGCAGCAGCCTCGCCGTCCCCGCTCACTCTCTCGAGACGGCGGCTTCGTCGGGCGGCCCTCTCTCCACGCAACAGCCCGAGCGCGCCATGTCCGCAGGCGATCTCGGCGCTTCGATCGCCTCGAGCACGAGGCGTCGTGACGGCCGAGCTCGCCATGCGCAGCAGCAGCCATGGCGGCGGCGGCAAAGACCGCGGCGCGCGGAAAGGCGTCAAGGGCGGGCACAAGCGAGCGGGGCAAAGCGGCGGCGAGCGGAGAGCGGAAGCGGCGGCGGCGGCAGATGCGGCGTCGCGGCAGCAGCGAGGTCAAAGCTCTGGCAGCGAATAGCGACTCGGCTCTGTGATGATAGCGCGCGACGCGGACCTCAGTGGAGGAGAGGAGGCGGCGCAAGCGGCGAACGGCGCAATGGCGCCCGCGACGCCACGAGCAGCGGCGGCGGCCGAGACGGCGCGGGGCGCGGCGGCGCTCGAAGGCGCACGGCGGTGGCGCTCTGGAGGAGGCACGCGGCGGCGGCGACGGGTCGGCGGAGAGCGCGGCCTCACAGTAACGCGACTCTCTCCCGTTCGATCGTGGTCACCACGAGTACCAGTCGTCGTCGAGGACGCCGGCCCGGCGGCGGGTGGCCTACCCTCACCAAGACCAACTACGCCGAGTGGTCTGCGGTGATGAGGTAAAGCTCAGTGCGGCATATGTGGGATGCGGTCCGATGCGGCGACGTCGACTAGGACCAGGATCGACGGCGCTGGATGCCCTCATCGCCGCAGCCCCACCCGAGATGCGATTCGCTACCAACAAGCGGATCGCCAAAGAGGCTTGGGACGCCATCGCCGCAAAGACGACGACGGCGGCGCGCGCGCAAGTCTACATTGCGAGCACAACGCGCGGAGTGGGAGAACACGGCCTTCAAGCGGTGAAGACGTTGATGACTTTGCTCTCGTCTCAACACTCTGCGAAGTTGGTGCGCTTCGGTGGCGACACCTACGGCGAGAGAGGCGTGGAGAAGCTCTTCCGCCGCGTCCCGAGAAGTACAAGCGGATGGCTCGCTCGATCGGGTCTCTGCTGGATCTTTCCACGATGACCATCGAGGAGGCGTTGGGTCGCCTCAAGGTCGCCGACATCGATGAGTCACGAGCCTCTCGGGACCGTTACCATTGGCGGAAGCTCATCCTCACTCGGGAGCAGCTGGGCGCCGGCTAAGGTGACGAGGAAGAAGGGGGAGCCTTCTTCCACGACAGAGCGGCCGCAAGCATGGCAAGCACGGCAAGCCGCGCAAAGACGCCTGAGCGGCGCAAGCGAGGCGCCAGGCGGCGTCTTTGGCAAGCAAAAGCGGACGAGACGACTCTTGCCACAATCGCGGCAAGCTTGGTCATTGGGCCAAGGATTGTCGGCGACCACGACGCGGCGAGCCCACGTCGCGCAAGCGGAGGAGGAGGAGCGGCCGGTCTGTTCATTGCTCATGCGAGCATCGAACTACCCCAGCCGCACGGCGCGGTGGCTCTCCTCCACCTTGACGAGCCAAAAGCATACACCTCCTCGGCGGCGATTCCGCAATGACAAGACCGACGGGTGGTGCCTCGACACCGCGCCACCCACCACATGACCGGCGGCGGAGTTCTTCTCCGAGCTCGACTCAGCGTTCGAGGCACCGTCAAGTTCGGCGATGCCTCCACCGTGGAGATCAAGGCGTCGGCTCTGTCCTTCGCCGCCAAGATCGGCGAGCACCATTGCTCACCGGCGTCTACTACATCCCCGATCTGCGGAACTCCATCATCGCCTTGGGATACCGGATGAGAACGGCTCGCGTGTCGAGATCGAGCACGGTGCCGCGGATTTGGGATCTTCGACGCCGCCTTCTTGCCAAGGTAACGAGGCGCAAATCGACTCTACACTCTTCACGCGCAGTGGCACAACCTCTCTCTCGCCGCCGTCGGACGACGAGGCGTGGCGATAACACGAGCGCTTTGGGCACCTTCACCCGAGGCCACGGCGGCTCGGTGCCACGGAAATGGTGCGAGGTCCGCCGTGTTTTGACCATGTGGAGCGATTCTGCGGCGTCTGCGTGTTGACGGCGCAGGCGACTCCCTTTCCCTAGCAGCGAGTTTCCGAGCCAAGGAGAGGCTCGAGCTCGTGCACGGGACTTGTGTGGCGGTGACACCGCCACACCGGGAGACGACGCTACTTCCTGCCGCTTGTCGGCGACCTCTCCCGCTACATGTGGGTGATGGTCCTCGGCGGCAAGGAGAGAGGTGCGGAGGCGAGTGCGGCCGCAAGTCGCGCGTCTTTGCGCACGGACAACGGCGGCGAATTCGGCGGTGAATTGCGCGTCGTCGCTACGATGAGGGCATTGGCGCCACTACTCCGCACCGCATGTGCCGCAGCAGAACGTCGTCGGCGGCGCAACGAGCGGTTGTGGGGATGGCTCGCCCTCCTCAGCGAGGGGATGCCGGTGTCTTCGGGGAGAGCGGTGGTAACGCCGTCTACATCCTCAACCGCCGCCTACCAAGGCGCTCGGCGGCAGGACGCCGTGACGAGGCTTGGCATGGCGCAAGCCGGCGGTCTCCCACTTGCGGGTCTTCGGCTCCTCGCGTTCGCCAAGTAGCTTGGCCACATCGGCAAGCTCAACGGCAGAGCACTCGGGAGTGTTCATCGGCTACGCGGAGGGCTCGAAGCCTACCGCATCCGACGACTGTCACACGCAGCGTCCGCATCTCGCGTGGCGTGTTCAACGGCGACGAGGCCGACGTGGGACAAGGCGGTGGGCGGCGGTTCGCCTCGACTCGTGGACTTTGTTGTCGACTCGTCCACTTCGAAAGAGCGGGAGCTAGCGGCTCGTCTTCACCGAGCTCGCCCACTCGACACCTTGCTCGCCACCGGCTCGGCGAGTGCTCCACCACCTTCCACCGCCACGCCCCACCCTTCACCACCGGCTCCACTTCCTCTCACCGCGCCACACCACCGGAATCGGCCCCAATAGCCGGTCCACGATGAGCGGCGCGGGTGGAGTTCGCTACTCCATTGTCTCACGACGAGGATCGCGTCGACGCCTACCACGACGGCGAGCCTCTGCGCTATCATACCATGGACAACATCTTGGCGAGCCGCCGTCCACGATCGGCGCAAAGACGATCGGCGAGGCGAGCCGCACTTAGCGTCGCGACGACAACAGCCCTCTCCTTCGCCGGCGGAGGGAGACGCGGCGTGGCGTGTCGCGATGAAGCGAGAGATGGACGCCGTCGAGCGGAACCGCACGTGGAGCCGGCGGATCTTCCCGCCGGCCACCGCGCGATCACCCTTAAGTGGGTGTTCGCCGGCGCGGGGATGGCCGGCGCCATCGTCAAGCACAAGGCTCGCTTGGTGGCACGAGGCTTCGTGCGGCGGAGAGGTCGACCGATGACGCCGCACCCGTCGCGCGGATGGAATCCGTGCGACTCCTCCTGCGCTAGCTGCCGGGAAGGTCGGCGTGTTCATCACATGGATGTCAAGTCGGCATTTCTTAACGGCGACTTGAAGGAGGAGGTCTACGTGCATCACCACGGGATTTGTGATCCCCGGCAAGGAGGCAAGGTGCTCGCTGCGCAAGGCCCTCATGGCTTGCGACAGCACCGAGGGCGTGGAACGCCAAGTTGGACTCCACGCCGAAAGGAATGGGCTTGAGCAAAGTCCGCACGAGGCGGCCATCTACCGGCGGGCGATGGAGAAAATGCCTGGCGGTGGGTGTTTACGTCGACAACTTGGTGATCACGGCACCAAGGATGCGGAGGTGGCGGCATTCAAGGAAGAGATGAAGGCCACCTTCCGGATGAGTGACACGGGTCTCTCCTTCTACTTAGGGATCGAGGTGCACCAGATGATTCCGGGATCACGCCGACTGCATCGCCACGCCAAGCGCGTCGTTGAGCTAGTGGGCTCACCGATCGCAACCCGCTCTCACTCCAATGGAGGAGGTGAAGCCGAGCCACGACAAAGACGACGGAGGAGGTGGGCGCTACGCAGATCGGCGTCTTGTGGGAGCCTTCGCTACCTCGCCCACACACGGCCGGACTTGGCATTCTCCGTCGGCTCGTTAGTCGGTTCATGCAACGACCGACGACGAGCATCGCAGTCGTGAAGAGGATCATCCGCTACGTTGCGGGGACCCTTGACCACGGCCTCCATTACCCGAGGTGTCTGGCGCGCACACCGTCGGTGCGGCATACGACGGTGACCACGCGGCGACATCGACACCAAAGAAGAGCACAAGCGGATTCTCTTCTTCCTCGGCAAGTGCCTCGTTCACCGCGATCGATCAAGCGGCGGTGGTGGCCTGTCGGTGTGAGGCCGAGTACATAGCGGCTTCCACCGCTCGACTCGAGCACTCGCTCGCTCAATCGCTGGTGATCTCTCGGCGGGGACATCAAGCGGTGGAGCTCGGGGTGGACAGCAAGTCCGCTCTAGCCTCGGCAAAGAACTCCGTTTTCCATGAACGAGCAAGCACATCCGGGTGAAGTACCTTTCATCCGAGGTCGCTGGATGAAGGAAGCATCAAGGCAAGCTACATCAACACCACGGATCGCCTTGCGGATCGCTCACCAAGCCTCTTGGAAGGATCAAGTTCCTTGAGCTCTGCTCCAAGATCAGGATGGTTCAACTCTCCCACAAGACAACGCACAAGACTTAGGGGGAGAATGATAGATAAGTCTTTGTGTTGTCTGCACATGGTGTACATGGTGCTTTTTGTTTTTGCTTTAGCATCTAGGACTTGCTTTTGCTTTAGCATAGCATCTAGGACTTGCTTTTGCTTTAGCATCTAGGACTTGCTTTTGCTTTAGCATCTAGGACTTGCTTTTTGCTTTAGCAGCTTTTTGCTTTAGCATCTTAGACTAGCTTTAGGACAGCATCTTGGACTAGTCTAGGATAGCATCTTGGCATATGCTTGGCTGACTAGCAGCCTATAAATATGTATCTCCAACCCATCAGTTGGCATGGCATTGTGTGAGCAATAAACAAGAAAACTTGCCCCATCTCCTAGTGTCATCCTCTCCATGAGAGTAAGGATCTTGCTATCACCAAGAGCAAGAGTCCAGCGACTAACATACGAAATTTTGGATGGACGCAACGGAAGACTCACGAAAAATAATTTAAAGACTGACTAAAAGCAATCAGCAGCAGAAAATCCCACTCCCTCAAAAATCCCCTTCTCTCTCTCAAAACCCCTCTTCGTAGCACCATTAAAGCGGCAGCAAGCCATCGTCTATCCCTCTCCCCATCAGTGCTCTTCACGGCAGCGCCAACGTATGCGAAAGCGGCAAATGGCGGAAGAGTCGGCAAGAGCGGCGGCGAGCAAGAGCGGGCGGATCGTCGAAGAAGAAGAGGCCAGTGGCCCACCCGGCCCAGATGGCCAGATCGATGGAGATCCGAGCGCGGCGGCCCTGGCGGCGAGCGAAAAGGAGTCGGCGGCCGGCGGTCAAGACGGAGAGGTTGGCGGCAAAGCTCACCCTGGCAGCGACGGATCCCGAAGGGCGGCGGCGATGGCGGCACGCGACCCCAGGCGGATAATACGAGGCGGGCGAGGCGGATCCAGCGACCGGCGGGCGAGATCCAAGCGCGGCCGCGGCCGAAGGCGGCCGTGGCATAAACACACGAGACGGCGGGCGGCGATCCGGCGGCGGAGAGGCTGATCCGGCTTGCCGCGCGAAGACGAGCCGGATCCGAGCGAGCCGCCGCCGCGATCGCCCAAGAGGCGCAGCGGTCGGGTTCCGGCCAGAGGCAACCGGATCCGGGCCGAGCGACGCAGTGGCGGCCGGATCCAGACTTGGCGGCGGCGGCGACCACGGGAGCGACCGCGGCGGTGAGATCCAACGGGCGATGGCGAGCGGTGCCGCCTTGACTTCGTCGGATCTAGCGACTTGGAGATGGCCGCCCCCAGGAGCAGAGATCGATTCTCCCGGGGGCAGCGGCAACGGAAGACGAACGGAGGCTAGGTATGAAACCTAGACTCTGATACCATGTTATGAATATTTTGTGTATTGATATGAGACTCAAAGGGCCATATATATAGGAGAGTACAAGAGGATATGCCATATAGAGATAAGGCATATATGGAATAGAATACAAACTCTATATCCTAATACAACTCTATCTCCTTAGCAATATGCAAGTTGAAATATGATAGATACTTCAACATTTTATTATCTAAGCAAAATAACTATGCACATGATGTCTGAACAAGTTTACAACTTTTTGACTTCTAAATAGGACACTAGCAACTTTGAAAGTACAAATACTGCAGCAAATGTGTAATCCAAAACTTACTCTATATATGAAATAACAGAGGTAGAAACAGAATTTAGTTGGCACAGCATGGGCAATATCTTTTTCTTAAAAAAAGAGTTCCATTACCAATGACAGTGTCCTGTTTAGAAATTAAAAAAGTAAAATGTCATGTTTAGAAATTAAAAAAGTAAGTAAAGTTGTTCATATTCCAAACTTGTGGCTTCTCCTTGCCTTATGTAAAAATGGAAAACTTCATGACTTGGATGTGACTAGCAAAAAGCACAAGGTCTTGAAACAGAACAGTATCCTGTAGCAAATTACTCACAAAAAAGGTTTAATATAGAGAAAATTTTATTTTTTATTTTAGATAATGCTGTATTGCTGTATATATTATTATATTTACAAAACAACCGTGGCAACCAAACAAGTTAAAGCTTACTTACGTCTGCCAGCATCTCTCTATTATCTCTGCTACAGCGGGATCCACATCAGCTGGAATATCAAGGCGACGTTGCTGAAAACCAACAGCTCCAACAACTTGCATGGGATTCATACCTTCCCATGGCTGTAGTAACGTACAAAGTTCCCATAATATAACTCCATAGCTGAAAACATCGCATCTGAGAAAAAATGGATAATGTATTCAACAATCAAAAAATCATGTGAAAAAAGGGATAAAAGCATAAAAGTAGAGAGCAACATGCAAAACTTACTTCTCATCCGATGGTTCATTTCGAAGTACTTCTGGTGCCATCCATTCCGCCTGCAATTGATGCAGGTAGTCAGCAACCTCTAGAAGTCTTTCACCTAGAACCAGCTTTTGACTAACATATGTAATGCCAATGATTGCGAAGGAAATCAATTATACATCCATAGCTTACAAAAGAATCCAGATAAAAGACCAGCAAAGTTTTACATTCACAGATGCTAACTTGCCCATAGTAAAGTAAACACACAGCACAAACAAGTCAGGAACCAGCTAAATCAGTTGTGCCTACGAACTTTCCTCGAACATGGCCGCAACAAGTCTATAGTGTCCTTATTGATATACTGATATTTCATTATCTAAGCATCCTTCCAATCAGTCTCATTCTCATACCCAAAGGAATGCAAATAAAGTTTCCAGATTAACCATGCATAATCAAAAGATGATTAGATGAATCAAACATGCAATTTTACAGCAGAATCATATCAAAATAAATCGAAGTATGAACCCTAAATATGCTTCTAGGCCTGACCAACAACATTCTCCGAACCCCTCTAGATACTTGCATCAATCATCCTCCCAAATTAAAATCGAGTGTCGGAAAGGATACCAATGCTTTTCCAACTCAATGAAGGTATGTATGGTATTATACTACACATATCCATATCATAGTGATAAAAATAAGTTGATGCTTCTGAAAACAAAAAAAGTTTCTTATTCTCATACAAATGGAAAACATTTGATTAGAAATAATCGTAAGCAAGCTTACTGTTCCAGCTGTGGATCTTGAGGAAAGGAAGGTACTATGCTTCATACGTGATAAACCAAAATCACAAACCTAAATAATAACAAGAAAAGTGAAAATGGTTACATAGAAAGAAATGCCAAAAATCCTAAGCATGTCACTGTTAATGGGACCTGTCTATTACCTTCACAACCCAATTCTTGTCAACAAGTAGGTTAGGAGATTTCAAATCTCGATGAACTATAACAGGGGTGCAATTGTGCAAATAATTCATACCACGTGCCTGTGGCAAACAAGAATTGAGTATTATAAACAAATTTATCACGAAGTTCTCCTTATGAGTGAACCAGAATAACAAATTAATTTAGGCATACCACATCAAGTGCCATCCTTAAACGCTTTCTTTCATCCAACTGGTTGTTGGTTCGATGGATCAACCGAAACAAACTACCTCTGTATTGTCAACATTACAGTTAGCAACTATGCTAGTCAATGTGTCTAGAATCTATGAGATAAAATATTCAAAATATGGTAATCTACACCTAAAGATACACACACACACACACACACACACACACACACACATACGGCTGCACAATTCTGCACCTGCGCGCACTGTGCGTGCCGGAAATTTACTGTCGTGTGTGAGTAAAGTTACTTTCAAATACATATAGAGTTATTGCCAGTTGTGTAGTGTTATAATTGATAGTAACTCTACATATGTGTGACAGTAACTTCACTCGTAGGGTTTAGGGTTAGGCATATATCTTATTGTGTGCATATATTTTGAAAACTGATATGCATTGCAATGAAGCTCCATCCCTGCGAACCAGGGAACAAATACGAGAACGGCACAACATTATCTACAATTCAGAGTTGGAGACATCTTTTTTATTACCATGTGTTTCAAAGAAACCGAGAGGGGTTGCATCTATGCACCAAGATAGGTATTGACCCCTCATGCGTCAGATCCATGCGCCCCACCTTGAGCCACATTGAAATCAAATTAAATCCAATGATTTAGTTGTTTTAGCTGGTTTCTGTCCAAAACTAGTCTGTTCTTTTTCCTTGAGAAAACCAGTTTGTATCCTAGTATGCATTTGTGCCCGAGTCCAGGGAGGAGTAGTTATTTCGTGAGTTTTGTGTTCGGCTACATAAGCCAGGCCTAGTGCCAACTGTTGTATGTAGAGTTTTAGTTATTTGAATATATTCTATAAAAGGTGTTCTGCCGCACTTGTGTGAGTTTTGTCAACATGAGAGTTGAGTATTCTACCTCCGCAGGTTCTTGTTGATTGCTTCCAGTTTTCAGCAGTTTCTGAATATATATTATTCACCTTCTTCGATTTTTTCACCGTGTCGTCGACGATCGGTTTGGGACTCACACAGTTGTGGCTAGGCAATTATTTGGTAGTTTGCTACCTTGATCACGTATTCCCAATTAGTTATCTAGTTCATTTCAAGATTCTTTGATCGTGAAGAACTGAAGGTCGAGCCACCCTGAACATTAACTTCTCATGAGGTTGATCCATATCAAGAAATTACATGGTGTTCCTATGGGCACGACCCCTCCATTTGAGAAAATTTTGGAACAGTGCATAGGAAGTAGAAACACCAGGTAATTTTCGTTACCTATATTTATTCCTTTCTGCCATCCAACACTAGCCCCCATCAAGCCTACTACAGCATTGATTTATGGGTAATTAGTTCACAGACCATTATTTCATTCAGAAAGGAAACAAAAAAAAATATGATCACCCATCCATTTTAGCAAAACAATGTGAAACAAAAGGTCAGAGGAAAGATACTGTGTTAAGAAACATATGAAATTCTGGTAAAAATTGGTGTGGTAATAATGCTTGGTTTTATTTAATTTATAAGTTGTTGTAGATTCAAAAGAGAAAAAATCACATCAAGGGAACATAAGGTACCTTGGAAGAAATTCAGTCACAATAGAAAGATTAGGTACATGAGTGACAGCACCCATAAAAAGAACAACATTTGGATGCCGCAATCTCTTCATTATTCGCACCTATACAGCAAGAAAGAGTGTCACAAACATGTTAAGTGTAATATGTACAGGTTGACAAGGCCCAAGTGGCCCATCTAGTCAAGGGTTGGCCCATGATGTCTTTTATATATATACCTAATGTTGAAATGAATAGTGTGCAGTTGTGAGTAATACTAAATCTAACAGAACAAACATGGACAAAAATTGGGAAAGAAAATCTAATGACCATTATAAAGTAGACATGTCAATAGGTTATTTCATGGCATACCATGCCGAAGGCATCAGACAAGCATTAACTCATTTTATGACCCAACTGTGCTTAAAGCTAATACCACATTTGTTAGGGATGTGAGCCAGGGGGAGCCATGCCCCATGAGAGCTGCAGCCACGGCCCATTAGGAGGGGCTCACGCAAGGAAACAGCAGCTGCACCTCCCTAAGGCCGGCTGATTATATTAGAAATAGTACCAACATGATTAGCAAGTTGATATATTTAGAAGATAGAGTATTATCTCTATTAGTTGAAATGCTATCTCTAATAGTTGGAAGGTTTAGATTGTGTTTGTTAGGGATAAGCACGACATTGTCATCTATTTTCATTAAGCAAGAAGAAATAATCTAGTCTTCCCCCAAAGTTCATCATCCCAATCCATGATCCCTACTTTCTCCTAAGACCCCTCCTCCTTCAGCCGAGCTGTGCCCCTCCTTTGTATGGTATTTATCTCTATGAACTAAGGTTCATAACAAAAATAATAAAAGATTAAGTTGTGTTCATACAACTAATTGTAACTTTGTTAAAATTTTGATAGTCCAACTGTTAAAAACTGTGCAGAACTGCAGATGAACACAGCATTGTTAAATGGTTTATTACTTTGCAATGTCGTGTCGAATGGCTCAGACATGCGGATCCAAAACTGAACCATCTATTAAATGAGTATCATGTTGATTGTTAAAATGGTCCAACCCAATTTATAAGTTTGCCAATATGAACCCTGCTTTGTTATTTTAGAGCTCAATTCTTAAAGGACAATTCTTAAATGGATGTGACTAATGTGAACTTGATCTCCTGGCCAAAACACACTCTTGCTAGTTGCCACAGACTACCTATGTCTGCATTAGAACATATCAACTCAGACATGTATTTGTCAGATGTACAATACAAGAATAATAAGGGTAAATTAAACCTCAAGCCAAATGGAAGACGTGTAAAGTATTGCATCCCTATGACTGTCTCATGGGTAAAAAATTATTGGTTCATTTGCATTAAAAAATCAAACAAATCAGTACTAAAGCTAACAATTTTCCATTTCGTAGTCTTCAAACATTTGAAATGCAGAAAGTTGTATACCTCAGTTCTAAATTCTTCCAGAGCATCGCTTGAAATATCTTGTTGCAAGAATTTCTTGACTACAACTTCCTACACGAGGAGCAAATTGGTATGATGCAAGAACATAACAAACAAGGTAATGAAAGACATTATTAGGATTCACAGAAACAGGGTGAAAAGAAAGTAAGGGTGTTCAAGTTAATAAAATAAACAATTTATTGGCATGTTGCTTTTATGTTTTAACATTTTTAGCTTTCAACAAATAACTCCAAAGCATCTTAAAATTCAGGTGGGCACATGCAGTAACTGATAAAGGAAATGATATAGCTTCAACAAATATTACACTGTCTGATTTTTTTTAAAAAAAAACTAGGTATCCCAAATATTTTCATCAAAATAGGCCTACAATTTTGTCGAATACAGTCGGAACTAATAAAATGAATGGTGTGTCTATGAAAATCATTTGAATACGTCCTAATGACCAGTAGATTGACTTAAAGATGCATCTAAAGACAATCTTTAAAAGCACAACCAAAAGAAACTCATAAGGTAGTGAAGGTAAGCACCAAAACTCGCATGTGGGTCCATATAGTGCTCCAATGCTTAATTGGTCCATGATTAAATTATCAGTGAATACGATTTAGGGCTTGGGATTAAAGTCAGGTGTCTAGGTGTGATTTGTAACAAGAGTTAATAGAGTTAAAGTGATGAAGATGATCCATCTATGCTAAATTTTGACAAGGTCAAAAGGCAGAGGTCATTTTGATCCTTCGCAATATATTGACTATGATATAAGAAACTAATATTTCTCAATTGCACTTGATCTCATTAGACCAAAAGTTTGTGCCCATTACCCCAACCTGGTGATAATTTAGAAATACGATGAGCAATTTTAAATGAAAAACTTACTGTTCCATGCCATTCCCCTCTGAACACTTCTCCAAAAGATCCTGAGGCACAAAAGAAGATAAAGTTGGAAGTTGGAACAAAATTCAAAATACAATACAACATTATTTTTGGGTATATTTTATGTAATTTCAAGGGAATGCCATGCCTTGTGAATGGAAAATTAGCTCAGTAATATTGCAAAGACATTGATAGTTGAGATATATAGCAGAGCCATGAATAAAATGAATCTACAGAAATGACGAGAATTGTACCTAGCCCAACACGTTCACCCAGAGTAATTTCTTCCCATTGGATTTCGAGCTCCGCGACATCATCCAGAGCTATATCAGATCTTGTACTCTCCGTCCCAGTTGACTTGTCAGAGATCCTTTCAACTATCTGAGGGGCTTCAGTCAAACCCTTTTCTTGCTCGAGGGCATTATCTTGTGCATGATCAATTCCCAGCTGATATTTATCCCAGAAGTCATATCTAACTCTCCGGATCAATTCATTTGCCTCTGAAGAACTTGGCAAGCCAAGCAATTGACAACCAGGATCCAAGTATTCATATTGCTTGTTGACAGCAGCAGTCGTAGCAACAACTGCAGCTGCAGTGGCAGCAGCTGCAACAGGCACATCGAGTTTAATATCACTGTTAGATTTAGCTGCAGCGACGACCACTGAAGATGCAACCACTGCAGCAGTTGCAACAGCAGCAGCTGTAACAGGCATTTGCTTTATAAGTTGTAACGGATCTTCCTGGGGAAGTGCAGATTGTTCACTCAGAGGGAAAGAGGGACTGGTTCCCTGGACAGGTTTAAGATCCAGAGGCATCCGGTAAGGAACAACTTTTGTTTGGATTTCATGTCTAGGATGATGTGGTAATGAAGGACCATGACCACGATAAGCATGTGCTGTGGATTCAAGCTCATTCATCCTCTTTATCATTTCATCTTTCGTTTGAAACAGAGAAGTGTCATACACAATAAGGTCTTTTGGTTGTTCCCTAGACTCTTCTGAAAACAAGTCAGGCGGTGGCAAAACTCCACTTTCAAGCAATACAGCATGGATCTTCTCAGCTAACTGGGGGCTCTCTTTTGCAGCACTAATCATATACTCTGAGACATCTTTCACTTTCATCCTCCGTACAGCTGGAGCACTGCCCACCTTAGAAGATGAAGGTGAGCTTGATGACGAATTATTTGCTGCAATCGACTTTTCTTTGTTCTTCACAGTCATGGTATGGTCTGTATTTCTAGATTCATGAATAATAGGCAAATTTTCACTTGCACATGTGCTAACTGATAGTTCCCCGAATGAACTTGATTGCACAGATCCTTGGTTGCCAATCTGTCCAGTTGTTGCGTCATAAGGATCAGAGTGCCCAGTGTTGCTAGGTGTGGATCCTTTTTCAAGTGACTTGTTCTCGAAAGAACCATACACAGAACTTGAAGCTTCACTAAAAGAAGACCCCAACTGAGTGTTACTGTCATTTTTGTTAACATGGTGATTATCTGTTAAGAAACTTTCTTCACATTCTCTAACCAAGCCTGCACTGTCTGAAGGAATAAGAGTACCAGGATCTGACATGAGATCAACAATGTACTCCCTGCAAAAATGTGATACCGTACAGACGGTACCATGATAATGTATTAATGTTATGCAACTTTCATTGTCCTATTGCTAACACGGGTGTAAGGGGGAAAATAGATATCCAGACACAACTGTGCTAATTCTTAATTTTTATCCAAGTCCTGAAAGACCCAATTTCTGCCATCAAGGAATTAATAAGTACCTTCCATCATTAAATTTCACAATGCTTAAGGCTCCATCATCTGATCCAGTGTACTGCCTTCCTTTAACTAGTCGACAAGGTACAGCAAGGTTGTCGGCCAAAGCCTAGATGCGAGTTTGCAGAGTAGATATTATCATACTACAGACAACCAAAGAGTAAATCTTGCAAGCATTGATTCTTAATTTCTTATGCATTAAACCTATTATGTCAAGAATTCAGCGTAAGGAATAGGGAGTATACATGGGACAAGAATAAAGTCAGGTCTTATGCTACTAGTAGAACAAAGAGAATAAGAATGTGCTCAAGTCAAATTATGTACTTAAGTTAAATTTGAGAACAATAGAACAGGTACTGCATTTGAGCATAGATGGACACCTCAATGTTTGCACGTCTAGCACTTAACGTTTACAGACGAACTTCATAATTAGAAAAAAAAAATTATGGCTCAGATGGCTGACCACAGTGCAATATGTTACTGACCTTAAAAAGCAACGCGCGGTGACGCACCAGGCCAATTGTTAGCCGGCCAAGAGGCATAACTGCACTTCTCATACTAGCTCTCAGCGAGCTGCTCATATTCTGGTACTTCAACAGCATGCTTTCTGGATCAAACACTGGTCCACCCATGTAGTTCGCAACTAAAATAGCTAGCCTCTGAACCAAAATGCAGCCAACAAACTCCGAATTTTTCGAGCGAATTTCCACAGCCATGATGAATGCCTTCTGCTCAAGTTCTACAAGCTCCGAGTCTTGTGCTCTGTTGACCAATACAGCTTCTGTTTTTGCTCCATGTGAAAAAGGTTGCTCTTGCAGTTCCATCAGGGAGGGTATGGTTGCCAATGTGGGCTCATCCCCAATGACACAAATGTCATAGAAACCATCCAAGATTTTGTCGTCATAGCTAAGGGCGTTGAAACTCTGTGAAGCACGAACAAATCTACCATATGAGGCAAGTAAGAAAATCGGTAAGAGTCACAAGTAAGTAGGGCAATATTCACTTCCTAAGTTCTAAAAGTCTCGACTTAAGGAGAACATCTATGGTTGCTATTTCAGGAGTATAGAGTGTTCAGGTGTTAACCAATACCTTCTACAAAGCAGAAGGGAAGTTCACTATACTGAAAAAACAACTACTCAACAAGGCCCACTACAAAAATCATGGAGTAACTATTTTGCTTCGAAAAAAAGCTCAGATTCTCAATGGTAAACAACTGCCCAATCCAGGGTGTGCTATTCCGCACTAACATCATTGCAGAGAAACCAGAAAAAGGAAACAAGCATATACCATATAGAGTCAAGTTGCATAACTAGACAATACCTCGTTTTCGGTCATTCATTCCATGATTGAGTTGAACGGTTATCAAAAGAACAACACCATGATCAACGCATCGTACGACATATATTTCACCGAACAACTACACGATACCTCTCAGTTCCACTGAGCTAATGGATGCATTTGAACAATCTAACGTCCAAGTTGCGTGAACAAGGCACGAGCGAGATCCCATCGCGGTGACAATGCGAACTACGCAAGACGGTAAGAGGAATAAGAGATAAGAGGATCGGGAGAGGAGGGATGAGAAGGCAAACCACCCATACCCAGTAGCGGAAGGCGACGACCTCGGCGGGGGAGCTCTGGAGCGGGCAGGAGCCGAGGCTGATCTGCTTGGCCACCTCGATCTGCATCGCCTCGGGATCCTCCCGCGCGCTCATCTCCAGCGCCAGCTGCATGTGGTATTCCTCCAGCTCCACCTCCTGCTTCTCCTCCTCCTCCATCTCCCTCTTCCTCTGCTCCTCCTGCCGAGACTCCCTCCTCGCCATCTCCTCCTCCAACCTCGTCTCCTCAACCGACGACGCCAACGCCAACATCCCCGCTTCCGCCTCCGCCGCAGCGGCAGCTGCAGCTGCAGGCGCCGGCAAGGGCGGCGGCGGCGGCTGGTGCGGGTGCGGCCGTCCGGTCACAGAGCTGAGCCAGCTCGAGATGCCGGAGGCATGCTTATGCTCGTGGTGGGCCCCAGCGCCGCCGCCGCCGCCGCCGCCCTTTTTGGAGGAAGGCTGGGGAGGTGCCGGCGACGAGGCACCGTCGCCGCCGGAGTCGCCGATGTGGAGCTTCCTGAGGAAGCTCTTCATCCCGCCGCTGTCGTCGCCGCCGCAGCCGCTACCGGTGGTGGAGCGGTGGATCCAACATGGCTACGGTCTACGGATGCGGAGGCGAATAGGTAGGAGGCAGGAGGCGGGTGAGTCGCAGTGTTGACCTCCTTACGAGCAGCCCAAGCCGCATTAATTTAACGCCGTTTATTATCGCATGGCTGCTACTGGCTGGTTTCTTTGCGGCTGCGCTATATACTCTTATTCTATTCTCTCTCTCTCTCTCTCTCTCTCTCTCTCTCTCTCTCTTCCCCAGGCCACGCAATGAGCTGCCGAGAGGGAGGGGGGGTGCTCGTCTTAGCCTAACAGCATGTGAAATGATGTGAGGTAAGTTGTCCGTAAGATTTACAACATAGGATAAGAAATAATATAGAAATGATAAAGAGAGCATAAAAAATTATGCTATCTCATATATAACAGTTAACTATAATACAAAAAATAAAATATACTATGTTATAAGAAACTATCTATAAAGATATATAAAAAGATAACATATTACAGAAGCTATCTATAGATAATATAGAGAGTATTATAGATATCAGTCATCTATACCATTATATATGCTCTAAGTTCATGTACATTAGACTTATATCAGCTGTCTATAAGTATTATTATGTATGATATAAGATGATGTAGAAGAGAGAGAAGTATACAGAATTAGACCTTCTATCATACAACAGTTGTCTGTAACACGAAAAACATAATATATTATATTATAGAAAAACTGTACATAGAGACATGTAAAAAGACAAATATTATAACAGCTATTTTTAGTATTGTCTATAAATAATACGGGTGATACTATAGCCAATAGTTATTATCTATATTATTATATCTGTCCTAATTTAATTTCGATTGGTGGACAAAGGATATACAAAGAAAGGTATCGTGGGGGATGGGGGAGCGCGGACGAGGGGAACACGGCTAGTCAGGACTGCACTTAGCGTGCCATGACATGTGGGGTCATACAAGGTTAGGCCCACATGGCAGTGAGAACAACTTTGAGGGCGGACGTGACGTAGCGTGACTGCTCGGGGGGTGAGCAGAAGGGATCAGGAGGAAGTGACTTGTAGGAGGGGACATGCAGGAAAGGAGCCCGGAAAGCGAAGGCGAGCGGGCTGGCAGCTCGGACCCGCTGGCCTGCGTGGACGCGGCTCACGGTGGGCAGCACACTTGCTGCCACTCGGGACCCACGCGGGCATGTACCGCTGACAGGTGAGACCTAGCGCGGTCGGCCCACTTGCCGTCGGGTGGGGCGCGGCGCTCCAAGCGGGGAGGCAAGTTGTAGGTGGGGCCCGCTTCTGCTGGGCTCCTCGTAAACCCCGCGCCCACCACGGCCGCCACCACCACGTGGGGCCTGGGAGCCCGCCGCTGCCCCTCGGGCCCACGTGCCATTGAGCGGACCGAGGACGTGAGGACCCGCCGGGATCGTGTGCTGCCGGCCCCATTCGGGTTCGGGCTCGGGGGGTGGTGGTGACCTGTACTCCGCCCAGGCGCCTGGGTGGGTCTGGGTAGTGGAGCGTGTGGTGGGCCCCACGGCGCAGCCAGCACTGGGCGGGGTCTGTGGCCTGGTTGGGTCGCTTGTTTCCTAGTGGCGCTTTTACGGAGTTTCCAAACTTCTAATTTTGCGTTGCGATTTGGGTTTTCGTACAAGGGAGGGAGCAGGGTTTGGTTATGTGGGTCCGTGCACGTGGCTCTCTGGCTGCCATATTGCCATTAAAGATTCTGCGCTAATCTCGTCTTCGTCGTATGCAATTGCCCGGTTAGGCTAGGGGGCAAATCATCAGAGGAATCATGTGGGAAATATTACCAGTACTATAACCCGTATTGGCCATGTTCTTTTTAATTTTGATTTATAGTTTATAGCTACGATTTATGATTTTTAGCTATTCGTAAGTGCAAAGTACGGAGTAAGAAAAATCCACGTGTTATTTTGGCCGATATAAATGAAGTCGATACAGTATATACTACGATCAACTTGCAAAGTCCGTCTAGAAAAAGCACTCTGTTTAAAAGCTAGTTACTATAAAAAATCGAAAAACAGTTTTTAGAAGTTGAAAAGAAGATGTCCATTACTTGTTTGATCAATTGCATCCTTCAACGAAGAAAGAGCACCTCGACCCTCCGCGCGCACTCTCCAGGCGAAAATAATACATCCCCGTTCTTCTCCCTTTTCGACCCCTCTCCCTTCTCATCTCCAACGCTCCGTCGGCCAGCACCAAGAAGGAGTGTGGCCGTTCTTCTCCCTCTCCGACCCCCCTCTTCTTCTCTGCCTTTGGCGCTTCGACGAGCTGACGCCATGAGGGAGAGGGGTCTAGCCTCTTCATAGTTTGTAGATTATTTGTTAGTACTCTCTTCGATCACAATGCGTATCATTTTGGCATGCGTATAGCGTCTAACTTTTCAAAATTTTGACTATTGATACCTTTTAAATATTTAGATACAATATTACTATCTCGTTAAAAGCCTTACGTCCTAGAGTGAGATTCACCAAGTAAGAAAAAAGAGCACAGTAACAACATACGTACATACTAACTATAACAACATACGTACATAGTATCTACTCATCAATGTCTAGGTCATTTATGCGTTCGGGGTCAGTGTATGCCTACACAATTTTAGGATCCTCCAATTGATGCTGTTGCCATTCTTTAGCTAATTCTCAGTCTTTGGCGCATGTGATTGCTCCACTAAATGATCTTGAGGGATCCGGCGCCTACTGAGGTTTATCATGTTCAAGGATTTAAGTGATATGAGGTCGCATCATTTTGAATTAAAAACTAGCTAAAATTGAATTACATTATGTCATCATATATTCATTCACTATCCTGCTCTACCAGTTCGATCAATATTAGATAAAACACACCTACAAGTCACTCTTTTTCTATCCTCTCAAACTATCATATAAAAATATCTTTTCTAACCATCACTGCCGACTTGCCACGCTGTCCTTTTCCTCTCCAAACTGAACACCTACCCCTACCCGGACATTAATGAACATCTTCCCCCAAGTCCTAACTGCCTTATCTTCCCAACTCCCAAGCCAAGAAGCAAGAAGCCAAGAACACACTCCTCGCATGAAAAACTCCTAGCATGAAAAAACTCAGACCTTCTCTCCTTCCAATTACCACCAAAAATCATAAATCGCTTGGATGCATGTCGTACCATCACGTTCCTCATCGCTCAAGCATTCCATTCCTATAAACTAGTTCATGCATGCATGAAAGTTTGAGTGAGTGGCGGAGGGGGTAGCCGAGTGGTAGGCTGGCTGCTGGCAACACCGCAGTAGCAGGAGGAGGCGCAAGACATGGCCGGAGCATGGCGAGGCTAGCCGGTGGGAGCAGCAGCTGAAGGTCGAGCCATGCAGCGTAGTGGCGGTGACGGACATGGCAAGAGCGGCCGGCGAGCCCACGTCGAGTAGCGTGGATGGAGGCCCATGGCGCGGTAACCGGTGACCGAACTCGGCGTAGTCGGTCGGGAGAAGGAGAGTGGTCGTCGATAGTGGAAGAAAGAAATGGAGAGAGGAGGCAGTCTAGAGGGAAGAAAAAGAAATGGAGGCTCGCGAGGAGGTCACCGACTCGCTGCCATGCTGCGCTCAGTCGTCGAGACCGCTACCATGCCGATCATGCCCTCCGTGCCTCCGTGCGTGCCGCCTTGAGCACGCACGCCACGCCAGCGATGCCGCATCGCCGACAGTGATTTTCCGAGCCCACTTGATCCGTTGTTCAGTTGTGCGCCACCGACCCACCATACGGCATGCCCATACTGTGCTTGTGTCGTGCCAAGCCGACCGGACCTTGGGCTGGCATGAAATGATCCGGCCCAACTCTCACCTCTACTAGTGTCCTCGACCAGGGTCTTGGAGACCCACACATAGAAGACATGCGGGTAGACTACCTCTAACGTGTCTTTTATGGCACGCTTGTAACTTTCTCTTTGGTTAAGGGCAAATATATAACTGTGGAGTTTCTAATAAAATCAGGGGTTTATTAAAAAAACCCGCGCTACTGGTACCGGTCCTCTAGGCTAGTCCCCAATTAGCATCGTCATCATCTAAATGGTCGCTCATTGTTGGAAATTCTAGTTTTTGGCTTGTATTTTTCTATAAATCGTGGGTTTTTTTTGTTTTGCTTCATCTCTTTTCAAAACGATAGACGTCAGGTTTCTGAGTTCTGACTGATCAAATACTTGACTCATTCACACCAGCTGAAAAAGTCCCCACTAAAAGTTCTATTTAATTAGATTATACATTTCCTCTCCTTTTTGTAAATTTAAATTTTTGATGAAAAACAGTAGGAAAGCTTTGAATTACAAAGGAGAAAAGTGGAAAGGGGAGGGAAACAGAGAAAAGACAAATTTAAACTTTGAAGATGTTGTTTCTAACAAATTCTGTAATGGTTTTTGTGAACAAACAATCAAGCAAAAATTATTCTAATTCTATGTTGGAACTAGCTAGATGCCGTATATGCATCGGTGGAGACAAAACTCGGAGCTTCCTGCGGAGATTGGAAGGGGGGCCTCGTGAAACGCTGAGCAGCCCAGGAGAGATCGAAAAAACAAGTTGAATAATAAAATTAAATTAAAATCTACGTTGTGATGATTGGTGTCGCTTCAGTAGAATGGTTGTGGTCACTAGCACCTTGTTGGAATGAGCAATGAGTAATCTAGCGGGACAATTGACTTCATATTAACATAATATTGTGATATCGTCAGCAACGTGGAAAATACTATAGCTAATATAAATTTGGCAATTTCTAGTTCCTTGAAAATGTCGAGTTGTGCATAGTTCTCTTCTTGGAGAACGAGGCATATGTGAAAGGGTAAGAAAGAAATCGGAAAAGTACAGTCATGACATAAACAAAAACAACGGAAATTACATGAACAATTCGTGACATAAAATTACTTCCTCTAATAAAAAAATAAGTATTAGAGCGTTTAACTATTTAATTTTAACTTTCACCAATAACATCTTCAATCTTTAGATCGGTGATATGCTTATTGTACGATTATATTATATTTTCTCAGAAAAATGCATTCATAGCATTATACAGTAATTTTATTAAGCTTTACAACAACAGTACTGCAATAGCAATACGTTGGTAAACCAACTGCATTTGAGAGACTGTTAATTAAAAAACACACTTATTTGCGACCGGAAGTAATAAGAATATATAGATGCGATAAAGATCATGCTGTTTTTGGGCTTTTCTACAGTAATTAGCTTTTAAACGGATTATTTTTGCAAGATAGAGTCTACTGGTTAATTGTAATTCATACTGTACCGACTTCATTTATATTGACAAAAACTGCATATGAGTTTCTGTTACTCTGTAATCCTTCGCACGAACAACCTAAAAATCACAAACCGCAGCTAAAAAGCCACAAACCACATCAAAAAAGAACAGCCCAAATGCTAAAAAAAAAATCCCATTGAAGCGTGAGCTCTGGAACTTATCCTCTTCGCCATAACCTAACGTTTACGTTTTCTTTATATATTTTGATCATCGGTTCCGACCTAACTATCATATGCCATCAGCTTCCCGTCATTTTCAAACTACGTAGGAGGAAAAATAAGGAACAAACAGGTCATGTGGTGCGTATGTTCCACCGATACAGAAGGGGAAAAAAACCCTCCAGATTAAGCCCAGATGGATTCGTCTACAAACCAGAAGATTCAGCAAACAAAAAACTATAAATTTAACTCGTTTCCCTTTCATGGAGTATATGGTTCGACGACGTGGGAAACGTTCAGCGATCAGCTGCTTTTGTGGGATACGTCTGCGGCGGTATTCACTGCAAATGCAACGGGTGTCAATTCGACGAGTAAATTGTTACTCTAAAGCTACAGTGCATCGTGATCCATGGGGAAATTATGTTAACCTCACTTGAGTACAGTACATTCATTGTGACAGGTATGCATACACTGAGTACAGGGTATAACGTGCCCACGTATGTACTGAAGCTACCGAACACAAGTTGTTAATCCAATTCGAAATGTAACGCTCTTGTGATTGATCTTGTGCAACCAATACAAGTGTTCAGTGTTGAGTCATGAATCGACTAGTACACATCGTTAATTTGCTTCCTTGTTCCAGGCTCAAATACCACCACGCATAGCGGTCTCAAGCCTACTACGCCTGAATCCTGATCCATACGAGGATGGAGTACATCTATCAGACAAAGCACCACGCCCAGGTAGTCTAGTCTGAACATTGCCTTCTCTGACCAAAATGGCTCGGTGCATCGATCAAACAAAGTGAAAGAACCTGACATAAGTTATGTGACAGTAGTAGTACCATGCGTAATGTCTCACTTCTTCTCAGGGAGACAAGGCCTCAAGTTGTGATACGAAGGAGCAAAAGCATCAGCCCAGAAGTTGACATGTCTGTTGGTGAGCCTATCTATCTGGGCCAGTGAAGTGGTCGACCAAAGTTGCATGCTGGGCGTACTCATCCCGTCACCCGTGACCTGGATGGAAAAGCAGGCCGGACCTATCGAGTGTGTGGTGAATGGTGATCCACTAGCTAGTGTGAGTATGTCAACTTCCAACTTCCGCGGCCAACAACACATGAGCACAACCGAACATGGCAACTCTCTTGTCTGTTGTCTCTACCTTTAATTTCCTTTGTGTCCCAAGTTGCCACTAACTTGCTGAGAATGTTTTTGTCTCAGCTTGCTTTTTTTTAAGAAAAACCCCTCTAATTTCTATTGATAACTTAGGTAAAATATTTAAGTGTCTAATTTTTACATTGAAGATTCTAGATGAATGACATGTTACCATTGAGTCCTTGAGCCGATGAATATGCCGAACTTCTTCGTCGTAGACTCCGTATCTTGCATTGTGTCATGATTGCTAACAATCACGGCAGCGGGGAAGTAGAAAGTTAATAATCTTCATTGATGTGTAGGACCTACGCCTTAGCAGTAATGTTGTTTATTGAAAGAAAATAATAGGGGATTTATTTATACCCAACTTGGCCCGATGTTGATCTCTAGCATAGACACTGGCATCGTCGTTCAGGAGAGACGGTCCGATAAAAGCCATCATGGGTAAAGAAAATCCAGCTAAGAACTCAACAGAGAAGAACAAAACTAGAACAAATTGATCTAGGAAACAAAACAGAAGAAACTAAAGAAATCTAAAATTACTTCTGAAATTCAACGGGTCCCTACACACTCAGCTCCAGCAAGAATGCCAGAGAAGGGAGGAGAGGGACCGACAGAGTTGTGGCCGACGGCTAGGACTCCTAGCGGCAGCTGCTCCCTCTGTGCACAAAAGTTGCAGAATGTGCTTGTCCCAACTTGCTAGGAATGTTTTGTCCAATGAAAACTGCGATGGACATGTCCCAGCTCCCAGACCCGATACGATGATATGAAATATTTCCTAAGATATATTTATGTATATACTCCATCAGAAAAAACAATAATATTTTATTTGAAAAGCAAATAAGTTACTATTATTTTTAGCATTTTTGGGCTTTGGACCAAGCCTCATTGGGCTAGGCCTGGTGCCCAATCCAACATTTGAACAGGTCCACATAGGAGTAGCCTAGATGAATTTCACAGTTCATGTTGCCACACTTAGTTCATGTAATTATACTTCGCCAGTGTTCTATCACGGTAACAATGTGATATATGTGCTCTGAAAAGGGCTTTGGAAAGTTCCGAGCAAGATCTGTCCAAGCTTGTATTCCTATTTTGAGAAGGCAATTTTCAACTTATATGTAATTTCCACAGTTACAAAGTATTGTGTTGTCCCTGTAGATGAAATTGTGTAGCTCATGGATTGGAAGTATGGGCAACAAGGTGGTTTGGGTGTCGAAATGTCATGGCATGTATGAAATGCCCCAAACATTTCAAATTATTTGTAAATTTCCCTGGATTTTTGGGTGAATTTTGAATCCTTTCCCAATTCGGAAAATTTCCAGTGAAATCCGCTTTCCATTCTCAGCAATGCGCCTTCTCTTTTCATTGGCGCCTTTCTTCCTTTCCGCCTTCTCCTCTCGATCGTGCCCGCTCGCGCGTGTAGTCCTCCGCCGCACCGTGCCCCGCCCCAGCTCACCGTTGCCGGCCGCCTGCGGTCGCGCCACGTCACCTTTGACTGCGTCGCCCGGTCCTCCCGCGGTCCCACTCGTCAGACCCACCCCTTCTCCCTCCTCCGCGCGACGCACCACCGCCCATGCCGTTCGCTCACCTGCTCCCGCACTCCTTCCTGCGCTATTACTCGCCTCAACGCCCTATCACCGCTCTGTCGCTCATATGCGACTCCCCCGTGACCCTCAATCACCCCCGTGAGCCGCCTATTGAAGCTCCGCCGCCTCTCAGCTCTACCGCCCCCTTTCCCTGAGACGGCGACCCTGTAAGCCAATTCTCTTCCTCCCTCTTCTAAATTTCAATTCCTTCCGTCCAGAGCATCCCTTCTGTCCACTGATTCCTTTGGTGAACTTCCCCGGTCAGGTGCACGTCCGTGGAGCCCCGGCGTCGAAGCTTGTCGCCAGCCGAGGTGCTTTCCTGTGGACAGCCTTCCTGGAAGCCTCCTAGCCAAATCCGTCTCCGCCCTTGTGAGCCCTAAGCTCTGTAGACCGTCAAACCGCCTCCCACCTAGCCTTTGGGCCACCGGTGAGCCTTTGAGTAGCCGTGAAGCCCAGGTTTCCCCTTCTACCGCCAGCCGCTACTGTTGATTATCTTGCTCCCCTAAGCCCCAAAATGGAACCACCTCGCCGAGAGCTACCCACCGGTACCCTTCATCACCGTCGGGGACCCTCGCTGTCACCGTGGGGCGGAGCCACACACGCCTCTGTTTTCCCGCTGTGCGAGCGGCGGGAGGTTGAAGACGACCTCCCCCCCACCCTGTGACGTGGAGCCATCTCGACCGCATCTCTCGTATCGGGCGGCCGTCGCTAGAGCTGCTAGGCCCGACGTGGACGCATCTCAGCCATCCACATTTACGTTGCCGTCTAACCTCAGTCGTCAGATGGTCTCTCCTCTCTGCCGTCTGATCTCACTTAACTCTGTTGATCCAAACCATTCGTATCCTCAGCATCATAGCCGCTCGTTTAGGCCACGCGTCGGCCATCCATCTCGGGTGGGCGCGCGCTGGGCCGGCGCGTGGTCCGCTTTCCGCGCGGCCGCTCGCACGTGGGCATGCATCAGAGCGGTGGGCTGGCCTAGTACTGTTCATAAGGATTTTTCAGGGTTTTCCAATTTCCAATAACCCAGAAAATCAAATAAAATCCCAGAAAATCCTAGAAAATCCCAAAAATTCCCAAATTACACTATTTTGTTCATTTTGATGCCATGAACCCATTTTTGACCTCCAATCCACCAAATTCTTCCCAGAAAAATTCAAAAATCCCTCATTTGAGTTTCAATGCATTTATTCCTTTTTAATAGATATATTTTTTCCTCGCTTGATTAGACTTAAGCCGGACTTATGTTATTTTTGTGTGTTTGCGCTAGTTTTGGAGTTCTCGGGAGGCGACGGTGCAAGGGCAAGATCAAGGAAGCGCGGTTTACGAGGTCGCTGAGCTAGTTGAGTATCAAGGCAAGTTGCAAATCCTTGATCATATTGAATCCCATGCCATTGAAATTATGTATTTATGGTATTTGTATTATTGTTATTGTGAAACGTTAATTGCTTAAAATAAAATGTTTAGAATGACTTGTTAATTAGATATTTCCTACCACCGATAAATGCCATGTTAAAATTGCAGCCATGCCTTTGATAGCCCTAGAATCATTTAAATATTGTATAAACACCTGTAGTATATTTCATGCAAATTTTACACTACTAAGGTTGTGGCCGCGGGCCAGTAGGTTTAAAAAGTTGGGATTTAGGGTAGAAGAGCTGTGGGGCATCGCGAGACGGTCTTCTCCCACCACTTTACCCTAAGGTGAAGGTTGGTTGCCTCATAAAAATGTAAGGACTAGACCCTTGCGCCGAGCAAATGATATAATGGCCGCTCAACCACAGGTGTTGACTTGTCAACCCTGGTTTAGTAACTGCTCAATTCGAGTGAAACCCTACATTGAGAGTTGGTGTGGATCGGTAGATTCAGACTAGATAACGATAGGTCTCCACAACTCGGGCTCGGCGTTCCGTGCTAGCTTGTGGATACCCAAAGTTGTGCGAGCCCCTAACCTATCAGGTAGAGTGTATACCAAGGATTGAGCAGTGAGACGACTCGGTTCCTTAACTCAGTCATGAGGGTTAAGAATTCTTGTGGGTAAAGTTGGGCAACTCTGCAGAGTCAACAAAAAGGTATTTGAATACGCCGTGCTCCCGGTTAATGGAGCTGTGTCTATTAGGTGATTCCAGTAGCGAGACATAAGTAGTTTTCACAAGTGTTTTAGATTGAGGAGGTGGTTAATCAACTTCGAAAGAAACCCCCTTAATCTTAAGGAGTAGTCTTTGGTTTTGTATTTTCAAAAATTTTTGCAAATAAAAGTGCATCCACTCAAGTTAATAAAACAAGTATACTCCCATCCTTTGGTGATCCATGCAATTAGCTAAAGTAGGGCTTTCCTTGTGACTTGCTGAGCTGTTCGGCTCACGGCTTGCTAAACCCTTCAAAGTATCAAGAAGCCGGTGAAGGTCTGCCAGTCGAGGAAGCTCCAGAAGAGCCGTTCTTCGACAAGGATTCGTGGTTCTAGGTCTCAGTCACGCTCGAGCTTCCTGGTGTTTTATGCGTTGTATTATATTTCGGGCTTGCATGCCCGCTGCAGTAAAACCTGGTTGTTAAACCATATATTGTAATCTAAGTTTGCTCTTTTGCTGTAAGCATGTTCTCTGATGATATTCTCTTGCTGGACGCTCCGTAACTGGCCAAGCTTGGGTAGTTGCAGAATGCCGAGTCCAGGTGCCCCTGGAAACGGGGGCATTACAATGTATTGGAACTGAAACACAAAGCTTAACTTTGAAGCTTGTTTTAAAAAATTGTACTATCCTTGGAAGTTCGATTATCAATTACCAAATTCATTTTTCAAACTCATTTCAAAGGAACTTGATCTTTTGAGGAAATTTTCAGAATATAGACTCCTTAAAAAATTCACCCCAAAGAATTCATTTTGGTCCCTCAAGTGGTTAAAACAAACCAACTCCCCCCCAAAAGTCTTTCCAAAAAAGGTTTCTTTCACAAGTTTCACTTCTTCCTAGGTTTACTTCATAATTTGTTTTTATTTTCTCAAACAGTCAAAGCAAAATTATTTCTCAAAAAGTTTCCCCCCAAAAGGGCTTCTTTCAAAAGTTAACCTTTGGGTTTTATTTTGAAATTATTATGTTGGTAAAAACATATTCCCCATGCTTGGTCTCGCTACCCATGGTTAAAAATTATTTTACTACTTACTCTCAATTTAAAATTTTGAAGCATAATTTCAAATATTATTTTCAAACTTATCCCCAAAGGTTTCGCACCTCCAATCTTCAAAAATCTATTGATGAAGTTTTCTTCAAAATCCCTTCCCTAAATCTTGCCCCCTAAAAGACTTGCTTTCATAAGCATGCCTTCAGAATTTTAAAAGGAAACTTATAATTCCACTTTTCGCTTTCAAAACTTATTGCCAGTAAAACTCAGTCTCAAAAAGGCCTTGCAAAAAACTTGATTTCAAAATTAGCTATGAAACCTAGATCCCAAAAATCATTTGTCCAAGCTCATCTCGAAGAACTAATTTTCCAACCGAGATTTTGAAATCCATTCTCTTTACAAACTATCAAAGGAAATCTCTTTTCAAAAAACATGTTTCAAATTCAGTATTTCAAACCACTATTGGAAAATCATTCTTGCCATAAAGCTCTATTTTCAAAACAAAAATATAAAAATATATCCTTTACAAAGAAACTTGATTTCAAAGTTACCTTTGAAACCTAGACCCAAGTATTTAAATGTCCAAACCCATTCCTAATAACTACTTTCCAAACCAAAGTTTGGATATTCACTCTCTTTGCAAACCATTGTTAAGATGCTCTCCAAAACCCTTATCCAAAAATCATTTTTTTCTAAGAAGCTCTATTTTTAAAAATAGTAATAGAAGCAGGAATATCGATTAAAGCCCTCCTGATACTTTTCTCTCTCTTATTTTGACTTGAAAGGGTAATTGATTCTCTCTTCCTTTACTCCTACTTCAAAAACTTAAGTTTAGGAACATAAAAAATGCTCGTCAAGATAAGATATTCTCGTTTTTAGAAATAATCCTTATGTGTTGGACCATGCACCCTCTTATGTGTGTCCCCATGAATAGATGTATTGTTATAAAATTTTATCAATGCACTACATATTTGCCATCAGACGTCATATTTCGCAGCCATGAGAAAAGCTTGTTTTCAAAAATTTGTGTGCCACCCTAGTTTCTCGAGTGTGCTATTTTTGAATTTAAAATGGGTTTAGAAACCTTATCCCCACTATTTTTCCTCATCTCATGCTATTCCTCCTCCCTCTTTTGCTAAAACCCCCACTAGGTCTAAAGAATGGAGCAGCAAATAGCCAAGAATAAGTGAAGGCCACTTATCCTCCTGATATTCAGACAATACAACATCATCAAGAAGACAACGACTTGAAAACTTCAACCCACACAAGGACCAAGACTCAAGTCCCCGTCTTACCTTTATTTTCTCCTCACAGTCACGATAGACTCGACAACCAAATCCCCGTCAAGCAGACATGATGGCAGAGAAGAAGACGACTATCAATGGTAGAAGTAAGAAAAAGGGACCAATAATTTCTACTCACCATAGCTTTAACCATCCGTACAAATTGTCGCCTAACCCCACCCCGCAAGGATTGCTGAGAAAAGGCCATCACAATGGAAACAACAATATCACTGCATCAGGTAACCCCCTAAAGGATGTCACTTACCTCCGTTGCAAAAATACTGGACACTACGCCCACTGGTGCCCTCACCCTCAAGAGGAGCAAAATAATGAGACCACTTGTTTCTGTTGCAGCAATGAAGGACACTATGTGAATAGATGCCCTCAACAAAAACTAAAAAAACAAGAAAAGGGCGCCATCGCCACCAATTTCAGAATTGCAATGAAGAACACAAGTGCCCCAGGAAAGAGCAAGCTATGCTTGCCAAAGTTCTGCTACTAGACTTGGAAACTCGACGAAATACTACATGCTTTGAGAGTGGCAAGACAAGACACATTGCTCAATTATATCCTCCACTAGGACAAGTTACAAGAGGAGCATGCTTTACTTGCGGGCAAACCGAACACTACTGCTATACGTGCCTAGCCCTCTACTGTTCCCACAGAAAGAAACACCACCAATTAGGAGACTATCCTATGAACCTAGTAGCATGTAGGCATTCTGGAGAGAAAGGGCATTAGGCAGACCAATGCTCCATAAATCACCCAACTACGATGAAGACCATCAACCTAGAGAATTCCCAATGAGTAAAGTCATGTGCTTTCTCTACGAAGGACAAGACTACTGTCCTAAGGATTGCTCCATGAGCCTGTTGCAAATCAAGGCAACTAAGATACAATAGACAAGTCTCCAAGACGCCATGGGACTCATCATGCCCAAAGCTGGAAAAGACAACTAATGATAATTATCATTTAATTTAAGGGGGTAGCAAGAATACCAAAAAAATGTCAATGTACTACCATGATGGACAATTACTAATTAGTGGTACAACAACTTAGTAAGAATAACCAGGCAAATAAAAGGGATGGCTCAAGTTACAAATCTTTTGGATGGTGACATTGACCATAATTGATGCCTAGGACAACCAAATTCTAGTAAGGACAAAGACACTCGATAATAGAGATGCTAACTATCATCGGCATCTCCAAGGCCATCGATCCCTTCTGATATAGGCCATTATCATCAATCCATCAATAGAGAAATTTTTGACCGTCCTAAAGTAATAGATGACATGACCATTCAACCTTCCTATGCTTTGAAGATAACAATGCTGAACAGCAAGCACTTAGAAGAAATAAGCACTTGGAAGAACAAGTGCTCTACGATGAAGTAGAGACAACTATGACCTACCCAGAAGAATAAGGTTCCCCCCTTCTCTTTTATCTTCTCCAAGTCTTAACCCACATTGTGCATATTTTCTCTCTCCCGCTACTCCAAGGAAAGGACAACCTGTCAAGCAAAATCCTGGAACCTAATGCAGGTCAGTTTTAGCCCCACCTCCTTTCTCTCTATTCTACCGGAATCTCGCGGTTGAGATTCATTTTAAGGCGGGTAGGTTTGTAACATCGCAAAATCATGGAATGTTAAAAATATGAAAATTTTTAAACTTTTTATTGCGCATTGGTGTTATTCGAATTTTCCTTGATCTTCGATTTGGATTTTCCCAAACAAATTCAAATAGTAGAGATGAAAATAAAAATCAAGGATCAAGAACCAAAGTAATTGGAAATCAAATCAAACAAAATTTGAAATTGAAATTCAAATCAGAAAACAAAATCTGAAATGCAATTAAATAAAACCAAAAGCAAAGGAATATTAAAATTCATGTCAAAATAATTGAACCAATAATTGAATTGGAAATTCAAATTTGAATTAAAAATTCAAATTGAACACCAAAATTCAAAACCCAAAATAAAAAAGCTTCCAAAACTTAATCTGGGCTCGGCCCACCTCTTTTCTTCTCCCGGGCCCATCCATTTCCTCTCTTCTCTTTCTCTCATCTCCTCTATCTCCTCTCCTCCCTCCCCTTGTTATGCTCACGTATGAACCGCTCCGGTGCCTGTGCCGCGCCATGTGTGCACGCGCATCGCCCGTGTGCCCGCCTGCATGTTACATCGCTTGCGCCACACCATGCCACCTGCGCAAACGATGCTCATTCCACCCGCGCCCACACACGACCCCCACCCGACGCGCGCACCGCGCCGCCCGCTACTCCCATGTGCATGCCACCGCCCGACACTACTCCTCGACAATGTCTTGCATAGACTCCTGCCATGGTTAATACAATTGAAACCAACTCAACTCACTCAAATTCCCGAGAGTGGTCTAATCGCTAACCAACGGCTGGTCAGACCACCACAAATTGACTTAAAACTTCCTGGTAACAAGGGATTGGTTCGACTGTGACACCTATGTCGGTCAGACCGCTCGACGACCTCCGGTCGAACTGCCATTACATGGCTGATTGCACCGCTCTCAGAACCTTTGCGCAATGCAATAAACACCTCTCTGGAATAAACATACTATCAACTAAAAATCGATCACACCGCATTTTCGATTGGACTGGTCTCACTCCCAGTTACACCGGCCACTGGTCAGACCACCACCCACGATAGGACAGATCGCTGCCTACCTGATAGTAAAAAACAGAGAGCAAAAGGCATAAAATCAAACTCAAACTATGATAACAAAGTATAAACAAAGTTAAATATTTATCACACATATGGGATGACCTCCGCATAGTCTCACCGAGAGTGAGGGAGAGGAAGATAGGACTAGGCGTGTGGTAGAGAAGTTGCAGCGAACAAAGAAGTTGATGGATGAGAGACATGATGTCATGCTGGATGGGAAGACGAAGATATTAAGGCAGGCGTGTTCCAAGCAGGAGAAGGCTCATGGCACTTCGATGGATGATGGGGATGTATCGAGGTGACTCTGCTTGTCGGTGAAGGCACATTTCTGAATGTTGTTCAGGTTTGATCATAGGAATTTTGTCTGATCAAATGTGTCGTCCAGGGGCGAATCCACTGTAGGTGCTAGTGGGTGCTCGAGCACCCCCTCCTCCCACCGTGGAAGAAGACCCAGCCGGCCCCGGCCCGGTCGGCGGTCACCTGGAGCCAGAGGTTGAACTGTTGAAGAACCTGACTGTCGAGCGTCGCCGCGTCGGAGGATGAAGAAGAGCCCGGCGCCCGGAGGTTGAAGAACTCGGTTGAAGCCCAGGAGGCCGGAGGCAGTCAGCGGCTCGGCACGGAGGGCTGCTCGACGCGGCGGAGCAGAGGGGTCAGGGGAGGTGGTTAGCCACTCGGTGGCCGCCGGCCGGCTGGCCGGGCGCGGGGAGGCCGAGAGGTGGAGCGCCTGGCGGGCGGCTTCGGCATATCAGACTTCAGACGCATCGCTGGGCGCTGACATTGCCGCATCGGAGATTTGGACTTTCGGAGATCACAGATCGGAGTCATCGGAGAGACGGAGAGGATGAGGTGAGCAGTAGATGAGTAGAGACTAAGGCCTGAGGGCGTGAGGCGTTGGCGAAGATGTGAAGTGGCGGGTAAAATACAGATTTATTGATTTGTCATTTTCTACTTTGCGCAGTGAGCCAGTGACTCGTCGTCTCCGTGAGGCAGGTGAGCCCAGAGCCCGTGACGTGGTGACGGCGTGAGTGCGTGATGACTGATGATGACCGACCGGTGACCCACGACCGTGATTCCGTGAATCCGTGATTCACTGTTCTGTGAATCAGTGAATGTAAGTGATTCAGAGTGAATGCGATTATGTGAATCCCATTTTATTATTGTTCCATGAATTAGCCAAGTTATTTAATCAATTATTAACTAGTTGTTATTTAATTATTCTTAAATTTATAAAAATGGAACTAGTAGTAACCCTTCAACCATATAAAGCAGAACTGAAGAAAAAAGGTTCGGCATGAATTTAATCCAGATGATATTATTGCCGATCCAGCACGTCGCAAACCAATTGAAAATTATCCTAATAAGATTAGAGATCAAGTTAGGAGAGCATATTTGTTGAAGGGTCTAATTCAACCAATTGGTCATGATTTTCCAAAGAAAATGCAAGGTTCAATTACAAGATCCATTAGCAAGGTACTAAATGTATTGTATTGTACATTTTCAATTTGTTCTCTTCCTATTTATATATGAATTTGATATTCCAATGGTAAAAAATTAGTAAATGTAGCTTTGAAATATTTATGTTGTGCTATAGCCTTAATAGTAGAGCTCCCCCTCTATTTTCATCCTACATTCACCACTGGTGTCGTCCGTAGTGTCACCTAGAATGTTTTTCAGTTTGGTTTCAGGGCCAAATTTGCACATGAAGGCTAAACCAAAATAATGGCGTTACCAAAATTAGGGCGGCCAAATTGTTTGCCTGGATTATAGCATGTACTCGCGCAATTGTGCGGTAATTTGGCTATTAAAAAAAACAATGTGATACATGTGCGGAAATGCCAAGAAAATCTTATGCGTCGTGTTTTAAACTTTGACGACCACAAACAAAAACATCTGTGTGTTTTACTTCGTAAAGACGACCAATTCAACATAAATCTTAAGGTAGGATGGCTTAGGCCTTGATTGGAACGATAACACTCGATAGGAATTTTGAGGTATTTTTGGTCCGTTTGAACCGCAAAAATTTCACATAAAGCTCCGTAGAAATCTAGGAAAATCATGTATTCCAAACACGGACTTATTTCTTTTTGCAAAACGCTTCCTATTCATGTTGATTTTTAGCTTTACCCTTTGAAGACTTATAAATAGTAACATACTATAGCGAAGTTTGTAAAGAGAGACACTTACATATAATTTTAATCAATATAAATAAAATTATTATAATATATACTATAATCAACTAATAAATATTGTTTTAAAAAATACCATAAATACTATAAAAAATATCATTACTATTATAAAAGAACGAGTTGGTGGTCGTATATCCCTTCTTCTCTAACAATCCTACTCTTAACTTTTCATCACTCTTAACTTTTCAACTGATTAGAATAGCTCTTTTCTATAGTATGATTATTTATATATCTAATAAATTTTGTTATAACGTATAAGTAGGTTACTAGTTTATTTATAAAAAACAGTTTTTAGAAACGGAGGCCGACACCCGACAGGTCACTCGCTCCACTCGCCAACGCAGCAGCAGGAGGCAGAGCACAGGCCGCACAGCCGCTCGCTTCGCTTCCCTCGCCTCCTCGGCCGCCTTCCTCCGCGGCTTCGCCCCGTCGCGACCGTATAGTCCGCTTCCCCGCCTCGGCCGGCTCCGCCAGTACCCATATCCGCATCCGCATGGCTCTCCACGCCTCGCCGCCGCCCTGCGCCGCGGGCCGCCTCCCCTCCTCCTCGCTGCCTCGCGTCGGCGGCAGCGGCTTCTTCCGCTCCATAGGCGCCGCCGCGCGGCCGGCCGCCTCCCGCGCGGCGCTCGCGCCGCAGCTCCGGACATCCGCAGGTATAGGTACTGGATACATCATACATGCGCTTCTACAGTTCTACGCTTTCTGTTAAGGGTGTACGATGCTCATACCGTTACAGGTAGTTGCTACTTGCCAATAATTGTGGTTAGGGTTTAGGCGGATTTGACGCCGTTGTTTAGGTAGCTCTGGGAACTAAGAGATTGGGGGGCGTTGGGAATGGGGCACTGCTGTGTGGTTGAAATGTGAGCTAGGTGTGACCGAGCACATGGTTTTGTCCTTGTGAATTCTCCAGTCACAAATGTTGTATGATTTAAACAATTCGTTTGGTCTTAGGGGAGTTTGCAGCAGCGTCTCAACCGCCAGAGGCACAAAAAGGGGCAGGTTTAGATACGCCTAGCTTGTGAGACATGAATGGCTGAACCTTTGATTTCCGTCCTATATTTGGAAGTCGGGTGCAAATTGCGCTAAAGAATGATGGCCGCTGGCATGGTTGGGAGGCATGTGGTGTGCTATCGACAAGTTGGTTAAGGTAGGGGCATCATGAATGTGAAAAATCTGAAGTTATGTGTGGATGGCAAATTGTGTCCGGTGTGGAAGGTTGAAGTCAGTTTTGTGTGTATAACAAAATTGCAGGGGTTTGTATCGGGTGAAAATGAACTAAATGTTGGAAATGCGTGAAATTCATGTGTGTTGAGTTCCCAAAAATTCTCCAAAAATACCACATATAGGGAAGGCCGGAAGGATTTTGGAATGTATATTATGTTAAGTTGTTAACCGTGGAAACTTCTCTTTTGGTGGTTGATGCAATGAGCTCACTTGTGATGCTTGGGCATCTGGTGTGTTGAGTAACCCCTTTTGTTATGGCGATGTTTCCTGAAACATATAGCAGTATAGCACTAATAGGCAATAGCATGGTCCTGTTGGCCTCTAGTGATCATTCAGGAGTTCTTTTTGTGGACAGTAGTGGTTCACTCTATGTGCAATGTTGTGATTGGTTGCTCATGGGAAACTAATAACTTTTTGGATGAACTGAAAGGTGTTTAGTTTGCAAGCTAACATTTTGCCATTTTAGATATGATGCTGTCAAAGCCAGAGAATTTGATATCATTCCTGTTTGATTCTATTTTCGACCATAGTTTGTACCAAAGCGATCTTAAACAATGATGGCAGCCCTGGAACGAGCAATTCTCCAGATGTGGTGTGTTTTGGGGAATTGCTGATTGACTTCGTCCCAACTGTGAATGGCATGTCATTGGCAGAAGCACCAGCCTTCAAGAAGGCTCCAGGAGGTGCACCTGCCAATGTTGCAGTTGGAATAGCTCGTCTTGGTGGGTCGTCAGCTTTCATTGGAAAGGTAATTTGCAATTTTTCTTCCTGTTTCTGCATGTTATAATACCAGAATAAAGGAAGTATCAAGCATGAGTAAATGCGCTTTATGTCTAGAAATTGGAAAAGAAAATCACATGCATGTTAGGTTGCACAAATTTATCTTTTTAATATATAGCTTTTTTTACATTGGCATATACTCTCAAATATCATCGAGTAAATTGCACTATAGGTTCCTAAACTTGTAGCTCTGTCTCACTTAGGCCCCAAAGCTTCAATCTTCTAGGCAAGTCCCTAACTTGCAAAGGTGCCACAAAAATCCATCTACTAGTTCAAGAACTGATATGAAGCATTTGAATGGCTCACAATAAGTTCTCCAACATTTTAGGCATTATATTAGGAGAAACCCATGCGTATTCCTCCTGCTCATTTGTTATGGGCTAGCACCATTGGCGGTACGCCCATGCGCCCAAGGGATGGACAGAGGAGGAAGAAAAGGGTAATTGATTCTTTTCTTGATTCTGAATAGCGCGGCTCCTCTCTTTATATAGATAAGGTTAGTCTCTTAACAATATAGAAACTAATTTGATAACGTAAGTATTAAATGATAGAGATAACTTAACAAACTAAGCAAATCCTAATTGATTGCTGCTGATAGTCTTCCATGCATGCAGCCCCCCTAATGGGCCATGGCTATCCATGGCCCCATGCCCATGACACTTCACCCCTCTTAAACGAGCAGCTCGACCTTGAGCTGCAGGGTGGCGACCATGTCTGCGACCCGAGGTGTCCCCATGTTGACGAGAGGCCATGTCGCTGGAGGCACGATACATGGAAGAGGATCAACAAAGCGCTGATGGACTGCAGTGACGACAACAACTCTCCATGATGGCTTGATGTCGCATGAGTTGTCGCCGGCATGGACAACTCATGTGGGGTAGCAAATGACTCAAAGGTTGACTCAAAAAATAGCAGAACTATCATCCTCAGCATCAATACGACCTCCCCCTTCTCTCGCTATCTCCTATCCCCTTATCTTCCCTCGAGCAAACGCGAGCGAGCAGAGCCGCCTCGGGATGGCGAGGGCGGAGGCGAGTGAAGACGGCACGGGTGCGGGCTAGTTTGGCGGCGAAGGAGGGCCTTGAGGAGACGCGCATTGGTAGCCGCAGGCTCTGGCAGCCCGAGCAGCAGCAGCAGGAGCGGCGGGTCGAGCTCAGAGAGCTGGAGGCGCTGATGGCGGAGGAGAGGTGACGACACCGGTAGGCGGGAAGCTCGGATCCGAGCAAGCGGCCATAGGGGAGCCCCGATCTAGCGGATCTGGCGGCAGGATCCGGTACGGGGGCTTGCGAGAGCGCGGCGGCAGCGGATGGCAGAGGAGCTTCCCAACGCTAGAGCGGTGGCGCGGTAGGAGGTGGCCAGATCCAAGCTGGGGCATAGCGGAGAGGGCCGGATCCGGCTCGGAGAGGGCGGGCCGGTTCGGCGGACTTCTTGGCGGAGGGCGGAGGTAGAGCCCAGAGGCTGAGCCGCTGAGGGGCGGATGGCGGACGTGCGTTCGCGTGCGCTGGTAGTGGCGAGTTGGGTGTGGCGTGCGCGCAGAGTGTAATCGCAATCCAGCGCCGCCGCTCAGAGAGGCGCCAGTGGCGGCGAGGTTGGTCTTGGACCTCTTGTATCCGAGGATGGTTCCCCGAAGGTAGGGCCTGATGCATTGCCCCGTGCGTCCCTTCACCATGGCCGCTGCCGTCTCGCCGCTTTGCTTCCTTCCGTCGTCGGAGACGAGAGCTCAAACGTTCGTTGGACCTGTTCCAGAGGTGGCGGTGGCGTTGACAGTGCAACTTGGCATTTCTTCTTCTTCACCATAAGTTTTGCCTTGACCTCCATCGCGAGCCTCATGCAGTCTTAGATTCGTGAGCAGATCTCAGCGTAGAGGCCCCTCATGGCCTTGATTTTTTCAGCATTGGAAGCCATGATGAGTGGCTCTGATACCAAGTTGTTATGGGTGTGCTCGTACGCCCAGGGGATGGGCAGAGGAGGAAGAAAAGAGTAACTGATTCTTTTCTTGATTCTGAATAGCACGACTCTTTTCTTTATATAGATAAGTTAGCCCCTAATAATATGGAAGCTAATTTAATAAGGTAAGTATTAAATGAGAGAGATAACTTAACAAACTAAGCAAATCCTAATTAATTGTGGTTGATAGTCTTCCTTGCGTGCAGCCCCCCTAATGGGCAATGGCTATCCATGGGCCCGTGCCCATGTCATTGTTGTAGACGATTCGGATGATTCTACCATACTTGCACATCTTGCTAGCATGCACCTTGAAATCTTGCCTAACGACTAGAGCATCACCTCTAAATCTACCAAGCTTAACAGATTGAGGAAAGCAACAAAAGAGCCAAGAAATGGTTCCATGTTTGCACATTTTGGTACTTGAACTAGCTAATGGATTTACGCGAGACATTCTGCAAACTTGGTGATCTTCCAGGAAGATTTTGCAAGCTTAGGAACCTGTCAAGATGTTTTCATTATGGTATGACAGAACGACAATTACTTAGATATGTACATATCATTGGAAAAGCAAAAAGGTCAACAGGTCAGGTTTTACTATAATTACTTGAAATGCGTTTAATTTTGAAGATCTAAAGTGCAACGTGCTCGATATCATTGCTTTCATTTCACAATGCATTATATCATTGCTTTCATTTCACAATGCATTCCTTTGTATTCGTGGTGTTTATTTCAGCTCATTTATTTTAAGTTCAAAATTAACATGTACTGTTGTTCAATGTTGATTGTTGAACACATGCAGGTTGGTGATGATGAATTTGGTTACATGCTGGCTGATATACTGAAGGAGAATAATGTAAACAATCAAGGATTGCTGTTTGATCCTCATGCTAGAACAGCTTTGGCCTTTGTGACGCTTCGAAGTGATGGTGAACGTGAATTTATGTTTTATCGTAATCCAAGTGCAGATATGCTGCTTGAAGAAAAAGAACTTGACCTTGACCTTATAAGGAAGGTACGAAAACAGCGTGGCGTATGATATTATGGCAATGGCTATGATTCTCTGCTACTATTGGCTTCTTTAATGATGTAGTATATTTGTGGAAAGCTGAACCTAACTTAATCATGGTAACCATGCTAGGCTAAAATCTTCCACCATGGTTCAATAAGTCTTATAACCGAGCCATGTAAAACTGCACATATTGCAGCTGCCAAAGCTGCTAAAGATGCTGGGGTACTAGTTTCGTACGACCCGAATTTGCGGCTCCCACTGTGGTCATCAGCTGAGGATGCTAGAGATGGTATCCTGAGCATATGGGAAACTGCTGATGTTATCAAGGTAACAACTAACAACTTAAGCTATTCGGGTTCACAAAAAGTGTATTTGTCTTGATCGTGCAACTGCTTTGAAATAGATAAGTGAAGAGGAGGTATCCTTTTTGACGAATGGGGAGGATCCGTATGATGATTCTGTTGTGAAGAAACTTATCCATCCGAACCTGAAGTTGCTTCTTGTCACTGAAGGTCCAGATGGTTGTAGATATTATTCGAAGGTATTTTTTTTCTGTCTATGACCAGTAGATTACTTTCTCTTTTATCATTTCTTGCCATAACTTATGTTTGTAAGGAAAATATTGCTGAGATATGGCCTCTTATTCTGGTATCTCCTTGAGCATACTTGGTTGTCTGACAAAAATCATACAGCATTTAATATAATCCTTTCCTGAAGTAATAGAACTATTTATTTATGGTGAACATGTTCAGACCTGTGGGGTGGAGATTACTATCTCCGTTATTATTTCTTGCTGTCACTTGGTAACCTTGTCTTGTGTAACTAAGTCTGTACAATATGAACACTGTTCTTGTAAAACAACAGGAATTTAGTGGGAGAGTTCGTGGATTAAAGGTAACTGCTGTTGACACCACTGGTGCTGGGGATGCATTTGTTGCTGGAATACTATCACATTTAGTTGTGGATTTTTCTCTCCTCCAGGTATGACTAGTACTGCCAGAAACTTGCATTCCTTTTGTTTTCTTGTTTCACTGAATGCTGTCCTGAAATTTTGTTGCTGCAACTTCCTCCATGTTTTTATTGTAGATGGATGCATGAAATGATTTCCAAATGAATAGGTGATTCATATTTTTGTTATCTTTACATAGAGTCCAAGATCTTTAGTTTTGGGTAACAATAGAGAGGTAGGGGTGTAAGTGCCAGTGGTCAGCCTGCAAGCCTGCCCGCAAAAACATGACATTGCGGCAAACCGCAATACTTACATGGCTTAAGTGGCCCGAAGTGCAAAGCCCACGAAGACCCGCTCTTCCGCATAGCATGATTACACGAGTGTGTTGCTAGCATGTTGGTAGAGGTGGCCAAATGGGCCAGACTAACCATGTTGGCCCAAAGCACGGTACTGTTGGCCCAGGCAAGGCATGGCCCACACCTAAACAGGCCATGCCGACCTGACATGACCAGCCGTGCCGTGCTTGGGCCAACACCTCAGCACGGTATATTGTGCCATGCTAGGCATAGCCCAATCCGGCATGGCTTATCGAGGTGGTGGGAGGTGGTGGCTAGAGGGCGGAGGCAAGGCAAGAGGTGGCGCCGGAGGTGGCGGTGGTGTGAGGGAGCGACGTCGCGTGGAGAGGGCAGCAGCTGGTGCTAGAGTCGAGGTGGGAGGCGGTGCCGGAGGGTGGAGGCTCCAAAGGGCGAGGCGAGGAGCTGATTGTGCGAGGGGCAGTGGATGGGCGGAGGACGTGGGTGGTGGATCCAGCCACGCCGTCGCCGGAGTGGATTTGGAGCGCGTAGGCCCGTCCCTCTGGATCTCCCCCTCGGCTTGGGGGGAGGGAAGGGTGGGTGGGCGAGCCTGATCTTCGCCCCTGCGACCTCGCGCTCTCTACTGCTGACAAGGCGGAGACGAAGCCAGCAAGGAGGTTGGGGTGATCGTCGTCGTTGGGGAGGGGAGGGTTGGGCGGCGGTGACTACGAGGTCAGGGGTGATAGGGTGGAGGGAGGTGGAGCGAGCTAGGACTGGGTGGCGCTTGAGGGAGAAGGCCGAGAAGGTGGAGATGAAACTGGTGCAGAGGTAGGAGTTGTCATCGTTGTCGAGGGAGGGGAGTATGGGAGGGTTGGGCGGTGGTCAGGTTGGGGGTGACGAGGCCACACTGTCACGAGGGGGAGGTGGAGGAGGGAGGGGAGACATGCTAGATGGGCCAATCGGGCTTAATGTGCCCGAGGTGGCACGGCATGGCCCGTGACCTCGGGCTATGCCTGGGTCTGAGGCTCAACCTGTGGGCCAACATGTCATGGCTAGTTTAGTTGGGCCAATCGGG
This sequence comes from Dendrocalamus sinicus, assembly GCA_036346575.1. Taxonomy (NCBI): domain Eukaryota; kingdom Viridiplantae; phylum Streptophyta; class Magnoliopsida; order Poales; family Poaceae; genus Dendrocalamus; species Dendrocalamus sinicus. The sequence continues at coordinate 28,737,310 of CM070657.1, read as the reverse complement.
CCATGCCTATACGAGCCCATGCCGGGCCGTGCCTGGTAGCCTATTTGGTCAGGTCTACTCACTGGGCCTCCACTCCCACTGCCTCTGCTCCTCTAGTCCGCTGCACTACCTCCCAGGACGAGGACATTGTGGCCGGAACATGCGCTAGGCCGGTGAGGCGGCATGTTGGGGATGCGAGCAGCTCCAAGCATTTGTGACGGTAGGCGCGAGGAGGCTGAAGGAGACAAGGAAGCAGCTCTTGCGCTGGCCGCCACACTGCACGATGTCACCCCCGCAGCCGCTCCATGGCAGTGGACGGGGTGAGTGCCGACCGCGGCGTTACCGGCTCGCAAAACTGGAGCAAGCCATTGAAGAAGGCAAGGGAGCGAAGGCACCGCCTCTTGTCAGCCTTCTCACTGCCCGGCTCCCATTCTCCTTCTCATATTCCTTGTTCTTCTCATTCCCCTCCTCAAGCAGCACGGTGGACTTCTTGGCATTCCTGGAGTGGATGAAAGCAGAGGTGGTGGTGGGGGAGGGAGTCAGGCACGGTGGGGAGGCCGTTGAGGAAGGCAATGGAGGGAGTGGCGTTGTAGTCGGCGCGGGAGGGGAGGGAGCTTCAGGAGGGCTGATGGCTCTATGGAGAAGAAGTGGAGGAGCATCATGGCGTTGCTGGCTCGCTGCTGCGCTGCGCCTGTGCGGCCACCATGGTCACTATGGTGGTGACCATGGCGGTGATGGTCCAGATTTGGAGCATAGAAGTTTTCCATTTTCTATTTGCATTTTTCCCCTATTATTTGAGAACAGTCTTTCTTGGTGGGCGACCTGCAGAACTCACCAAGCCCGCTTAACATCGTGAGCCTGCTTGCTGTTGGCCTGCAAAAATTCTTGCAGCTGATGTGGTCCTCTGCGGGCCGACCGCGGACAAGCCCGCTTACATCCCTAGAGAAAGGCATGCATAATTTGCTGAAAGCCGAGCAGCCGAACAGACTATCCACAAATTTGACATTCCTAATTAATCTCAATTTTCTGTATCTGATTTTATAAATGACTTTCAATCTAGAAACCATGAATATGAGTGCTCCAACAAACTAACTGAGAGTGAATGTTTGTCGAATTGAATGTTTACCTTGGGCATCTAGGCATATCAAATGTTCTGTTCAACCTTTAGCTGTCTGAGTTGTACTTTAGTAAGGTTAGAAACTAATAGATTGAGATCCAAAACTTCTGAGTGACAAGTTACTCATTAGTCATTAGTGGCATACATGCAAATTGGAAATAGAAATAATTAATCATATAAATATTGCAAATATGACAAACATTCATCAGAAAAGCAATTGCTGTGTTGAAATATATGGAATCACAGTTTCACTGTGACCTTGGAATAGCTACTCCTAAACAATCTAGCCGCTGCATTTGCTTTTCTTAGCAGGACAATGAAAACTGTACTATTTATTATATAAACACGGTAACCTGCAAGTTTGTGCCATTTGTGTTTGTGACATGGACACTATTCATTGTGGACATAGTAGTTTGATACGTGGAGATACAAAACTCCAAACCATGTTCAGCAAGGCTAGGAAAGAATAAGCCTATTTGCAAGATTCCAAACAGCTATCCATACATATGTTGCTAATGGCAGTTAAATTTTTACCATGACGCCATGTTCTCTAGCCACTGGTGCCAAGTTTCTTTACTGATCTACTGAGATATGTAATAACCTAAGTTTGGGGAAATCTTCAGTTGGCACCACACATGTATTACAACCAAAATGTACTACAGACAAATAAATTATGCTCTTGTTATGACAATATGGCATCATTGCTTTTCAAGCTAACCTGTTATTATTTGTTTGCAACACTAAAGTCTGAAAAGTCAGCTGCAGGGGGCCTTGTTGTTAGTCTTATTTTGCTTGTGTGACTTAAACAGGATGAAGGTCGATTGAGAGAAGCGCTGAAGTTTGCAAATGTCTGTGGAGCTCTCACTGTGACAGAGAGAGGCGCAATCCCTGCGTTGCCCACCCGACAGCAAGTGGTTGATGCCCTGACCAATGTTGTTGCTTAAGCAAAGTCATGCATGTGTACTCGCCTTATTTGCTGTGTAGTTTAATGTGAACTGGCCTTAGCCCTCAGAGCATTATGTTGTTAGCATAGGTTTAGTTTGGCCCTGCAATTTAGTTTACATACTGCTTGGCGTCTTGGCGGTGTAACCCAGGCTCCCAGCCAAACTAAATAATCTGGGGCAAGATACGGTTTGGCGTTTGCAGTGCGCAGTTTCTCATGTAAAATTGGATTTTGAGCGACGGAGCTACCACTTGCTGCGCACTCCATGTTTTTTTTACCGCAGACATCTGTTGGTGTTGTAATGAAGGTGAAATGTTCTGCTTCCACGTGTATTTTCGCAATAATATTGAGCAGTTAAATTAGCCATTGGAAGCATGTTTCCTTGTCTGCTCACTGGATGACTATACTTGCTACTCCATTTGGGTTCAATTTTCCTTTCTCCTCTGTCCCACATGGACTCTCTCTCCCTCTACTTAGTACAACACAGCTGGGGCATTGGGCAACGGTGCAAGCTTGCAACAAGTATCTGCCGCAAAACAAAAGGGAGTTCTCAACAAGGATAAGCTATCGGATTCTTCTTTGTTTATACCTTGCCTGTACGCGCGGATGCATTTTAAAGAGGGACTAAATCTGAACACCGCACTTTGTAGACACCATTCCTGAACTTGAGGACGACCTTCCTCAGGCTTGAGTAAACGTTAATCTACACCGAAGAATGTTGGCCCAGATCATGCGATCCTGCCTACCTGGCCGATAGGTCGCTACGCCCAGGTCAACCTTCCATTCCCTAAATTTTCTTCACTGTTTATGTTCTATGTATCGCTCTGGTTTGGTTTGACCAACACCTGAAATAATGCAGGAAACTCTGCACTAGCTCCACTTGGCTTCAGGAGTTCAGGCTCTCAACAGTCAACAGCCACTGTAACTAACACGATCCAGCGATGAGCAAACTACCATGCCGGGAATCATGGGAAAGGTCACGAGGGCATGTTTGTTTTGGCTGCAGCGTATGGCTTTTGGTTGAAATTTTTGAATTTTGGTTGTTTACGGTACAGATTACGGAGAGATCGATACTCACTTACAATTTTGGCTGGTACAGATGTTGGACTTTTAACATGTACAACATTTAACTTGTAGACCCCGTTTTGAAAAAATACTCCGTTTAAAAGTTAAGTACTGTAGCAAAAACCAAAAGCCGACCGGCTTATTGCTTGCCAAACAGGCCCTCAGATTTAGGGCCTTTTTGAAAGGTAGGAATTTCACGGTAAAAAGAATCTGTGCGTTCCAAATAGGCCCTTTTAAGTACGTGCATATATACTGAAAGGATGAGCAGCCAACGCAGCCCAACTTTCCAGGGATCGCGCATGATTTCCGACATGAAAATCGGTATCTGCAAACCCAAGTCCGAGGCGAGAACAGCAGTTGCTTGGCCACATTCCGACAACCCAATCTCATCCCAAATCTTGCAAATATATCTGTGGGGCTTGCTGATCCAACATGCAAGCCTTAGCCAGTCTGCTCCGGTTACACGCCATCCCACAACAGCAACCACACAACCAGTTCATATCATCATATACTATACCTGCACCCTGGTCCCAAGAGCTTGACACTCCATTAATCTGTGTTATCATGTACTAGATACCACTGTTATAGGCTGGCGAGTGGTGGCCGAGGTTTGACCGGTCAAACCCATCGATGAAATCGGGTCAAACCGGTCAAAGCTGTAGAGTCTATGGTGTGCTGGGGAGGGGGATGAGGATAACAGGAGCACATGCCAGCGTCCATGGGGAGCCACGGACAGTTTTTGATTATGCAGATCGAGTTAAGAGGATAATAACGCAACAAAGGGAGGGTTAGACCCACGAGTGCACATGCACCCAAGTGGAAGTGGGTGAATGAACAAAAATGCTATGTGCACAAACATGGAATTCTTGCTAACTAGAGTAGAATAGTGGCGATGTGACTTTCGTTGCAGTAACGGAACTAAATACTGGGTGGGTTTCTTTGAGTTTGGTTTTAACTTATCATTTTTTAGTACAGTAGCTAGTTTTAAATCATGCGTTTTTTAAGATGAGGTCTATAGATAAATTATAGTGAGTACAATATCGAATTTAATTATATCGGCTAAAATCGTATGTAACTATTTTTCTCCGTCCACTGCCTCTCGTGAACAGTCAAAATTCAAAAACCATAATAAAAAAGTCAAAAACTTAACACAAAAGAACCCATCCACCCATTGACGACGATGAGAAACATTGTGACTATATGGCAGTTAACAGTTGTAAAGACGTTAGTGACCCAGCTATCACGTCCGCCAAGCCACCTCGGTCGTAATTACCACTCCCTCTGATTTCAAATATAAGTTGTTTTGATGCTAACATGGTCTCTATGATGGCACTTTGATAAAAAAATATTTTTTCAGCTAAAAATAAATATGTATATAAATATATTTTATGATGTATCTAGTAATCCAAAAAAAAAATTTTCAGCTAAAAATAAATATGTATATAAATATATTTTATGATGTATCTAGTAATACCTATTTCATATTTCATGTTATCAATATTAGTAGTTCTTTATATATTGATGGCCAGTTTGACCGTCACAAATTATAAAGGTCTTACATTTGAAAGAATGGCTGGGTTCTTTGGATTTGAAGTTGGTTTATGGTTGTACTGTCTATAGTAACTAGCTTTTAAACAGTGCATTTTTAAGATAGGATCAATAGAAAAATTGTAGTAAGAAGTATACTAAGTTTAGCTGTATCGGCCAAAATCGCATGCAACTATTTCTCTCTGCGTACTGGCTCTCGCGAACAGTTAGAATTCAAATATTTAAACCATAAGTCATAAACCATCAGCTCAAAAGAACCCACCTAATATATCACTGCTCAACTATGGCTGACAGGATTTTTTTTAGAAAGGTAAATACGCCTAACTAGAACCGTCACTCTGAATTTTTACTATTTATTGAAATAACAAGATTTAAATATAATTTCCACCGAAACATAGAAAAAAATATATGAGAAAGCGATTCGAAAAACCGGATCTATAGCTTCTCCGTGCCAGCGCGATCAGCCCTTGGCGTCGAATTCCATAACTTCGTCGCCAGCATAATACGCGCCCGCACACACGGACCCAGCCCGATGGCCACCTCTTTTCGGTGCACCCAACGCGCCGATGAGCTCGTCGCAGCTGTGCCGGGCGTGCATCTGGGCCAAGGTTTTTCGCCGAGCTGGGCCTCGTTGCTTTGTATTGTAAAGATTGAGACAATTGTTTGCAACGGAACTTCTGATTCTCATTCAACTGATTGGTACACCATTATTACAAATATATAGAGATGATAAGGTGCTTAGAAAAGGTGCCTAATGGAAAAGGCATCTGTACATTTGGGGTAACTGCACATTGGGCAGTTATTAGTGTAAATGGTTTGTAACACTCCCCCTTGACCAATGTGTCTTCATATGATCACCTTGATTCATCACCTTGGGAAAACTCCTCCAAAACCCTGTAGGAAAAAATATGAGGAGAACCGATAAAGTAGATATGCCATGAAAAACTCCTTAAAACCCAGTGGGAAAAATTTTAAGGAGAAAAATGATATGGCATATATTTGATTATATCTCCTAAAAACCCCTGTGGGGGAAAAGAGAGATATATTTATGATTACGTTGTCATATTGCCTCATTAAAAACCTTGATGAGAAACCTTTAGAGGAAAAACTCATAAAGAGAAAAAGAGTACAATATCTGTATTTGAACAGGTTAAGTCTTTAGGAGATTTCTCCCCTTGACATTTGCAAATCACGTAGTCTTCGCATACCAATTCCATGAACACATTTTTGAAATGTGGAAGTTGGTAATGACTTGGTGAATAAGTCTGCGAGATTATCACAAGACTTAGTTTGCAGAATATTTATTTCCCCACTCTCTTGCAATTCATGTGGGTAAAATAATTTAGGTGCAATATGTTTTGTGATATTGATCTTTATGTAACCCGTTTGCATTTGAACAACGCAAGCAGCATTATCTTCGTAGATAATGGTAGGTGATGCAATAGCACCTATACCACATGATTGTTGTATGTGGTTAATTATTCTGCGAAGCCATACACATTCACGTGATGCTTCGTATAATGCAATTATTTCAGAATGATTAGTGGATGTAGCCACTAGAGTCTGTTTCGAAGACTTCCAAGAGATGGCTGTTCCACCATGTAAAAATATAAAGCCTGTTTGAGATCTGGCATTATGGGGATCTGATAAATAGCCAGCATCTGTATATCCTATTAAATCCACATTGTTATTCTTTTGAAAGAATAGACCGAGATCTTTAGTGCCTTGAAGATATCTAAAGATATGCTTCACTCCTACCCAATGTCTTTTGGTTGGAGTAGCGCTATATCTAGCAAGTAGATTTACCGCAAATGCAATATCCGGCCGGGTGCAATTTGCAAGGTACATAAGCGCTCCGATGGCACTGAGATATGGAACCTCGGGTCCCAATAACTCTTCATTGTCATCTCGGGGTCTAAATGGGTCTTTGTCCCTGTCGAGAGATCGAACAACCATGGGGGGTTTCGATGGATATGCTTTGTCCATATTGAATTTCTCCAATATTTTGTGGACATAGGCTGATTGATGCACTAGGATGCCTGAATGAAGGTGCTCAAGTTGTATACCTAAGCAAAATTTGGTTTTACCCAAATCCTTCATTTCAAATTCCGTAATAAGATGATTACGTGCTTCATCTATATCCTGTGTATTACCAATCAACATACACAGATATAATGCAAAATCCTGTTGAGGATCTTTTGATGAACACGCATGGACAATCATCATTGTTGGAGTATCCCTTTTTGGTTAGGAACTCACTTAGTCGGTTGTACCAAATTCTTCCCGACTGTTTCAAGCCGTATAAAGACTTGTTTAATTTTACACAATACATATTGCGATTTACGTTTGGATTCGGAATTGAAATTCCATCGGGAACTTTCATGTATATGTCCGAATCAAGTGACCCATAGAGATATGCGGTCACTACATCCATCAACTGAAAAGATAGATGATTTTTAACTGCTAATGAGATTAAGTGCCTGTTTGGTTCGTAGCCATAGTTTGCCATAATTAAGGTTAGGCACATGCCAGAGTAGTGGCGTGCCAACTTTGCGGCAAGAATAAAGTGTTTGGTTAGCTGCTATGCCTAACTTTAGATTTGGCAAATATGAATGTGGCAACTGTTTGGTTTGCTGCCACACAAGTTGCCACAAGTTCGTTAAATATATGTGGCAGTTGTTTGGTTCATAGCCAAACTTCAGTATAGTCACCACGTTTTAAGAAGTGGTGAGGTTACCACCTGGAGTCATTATGTCAAAGCATTTGGACAATTTTCACTCCAAAACAAAGGATTTAAATTAATCAGCATGGGCAACAATTCAAATTCCAAAACAGTCAATATACCATTGGCATCAATATTTTAGCAAATATCTCATCTCAAGAGCCATCCCAACATATACTCCAGTAGGAGGAGATCGATGTAATTCAACTCATAACCACACAGCTTGGTCAATGGACAATTTACTAGTCAATACTTCACCTTCTTTGGTTCAACCAAAGCTTCATTTACTATTCATGATTGCACAATCAAAACTGATAAACTGTGTACCAAAACATAGGGAATAATACATATATGTCACTCGAATTGTCTAGTCGTGAATTTGGGATGGAAAATACAATCTCCATCAATTCATTTAGACAGAGTATCATTCAGCATTGATGGAAGAGTTTTAACTAAGTATTGGCCACAAGAATTCAAGACGTGTCTGAAGCAACACAGGGGCTAGGCTCCAAGTTTACAAGTAACACTGGAAAATTAATGCTTTATTATTTACAGAATCATACTTAAAACAGTGATGTTCTCAAGAGTCCCTTAATAGTTGACAGTCATACTAGGTAGCAACTTACCAAAAGATGCAACGATGCAATCAAATGCACTTGATGAAAGGCTGAATTAATACCAAAGATCACCTTTGCAACAGGAGCCATCTCTGCTGCTATGTGGACAATGTGCAAACCAGAACTGCATTAATCAATGAATGTATTGTAAACCTAAAGAATTCAGACCAACTACTTTGTAAAGCACAAGTTATTTCTATAAACAAGTTTTTTCTAATACTAGCAAAGAAGAAAGTGTACCTGCTTCCTGGTAATGTCATCTTTAGAAAACTGTCCATAATTTCCCTATCTTCCATACCTCTGCAGATATGCTCCAGTGATCTTTTCTGACTTTCCTCTATTAGTTTGCTAAGAGTGTCATGAAATTCCACTATTGAGTCCTCATACAGTTATAAACCTAGACTCCAGCTCCCTAAGGGAAGCATCTAAAAGAGTATGCTCTTTCTCTAATTGTATGTCAGCACGTTCCAATGCTGAAACAAACCAGAAGTAGTATATCTAACCAAATCACATATGAACAGGAGCATGACAAAGTACTGAACACTAATGAATATACAGGATGATAACTTCATATTACATATGACAAGTCACTGCATAAATTAGAGTGCATGGCTATATTAGTATATACAAAAGATCAACTACTACTGGACCACTTCAGTCTATCCATGTGAAATAGCAAAAGAAGCAAAAGAAGGTCACTACTTAGCTGCTGAGCACTTCCATGTGAAATAGCAAAAGAAGCAAAAGAAGGTCACTACTTAGCTGCTGAGCACTTCCATGTGAAATAGCAAAAGAAGGTCACTGAGACACCCTTCAACAGAAGTCTAACTATCTTTGTCATGCTCCTGTTCACATAAGAATCGGTAAATCCAAGTCTCCAGAGTTGTGTCACTAGAACCATCAAGCCAACCACGCATTCCTTCATTTTCAGGCCGTGCCAAGTAAACACCAATAGTGATTTTATCATCTGTACGAATGGGCAAAGCCTCTAACCTCTTCCACAATTCAGCATGCGGATTGTCATGCTTTGGGACTGGGGGCGGAGGAGGTGGATCATTAAGAGACTTTGCAATTGCCTTCATAGTTGTGCTGATTTCTTCAGTGGCATCTGAAAAACGACTCTTAGACTTTGGTGCTTTCTTGCTAGGGGACTTAATTCCTCTTGGTCGCTTCTTTCCAGATCGAGGTGTGCTTGAAGAATCTCCACTTGCTGCATAATTAGGGCTAGTTTTGTTACCTTCAGGTGATGGTAATGTGTCAGAGTCATCACCTTCAAGGTCAATAGGACGTGCATAACCAGATATGTCATTACGCCCTCTGCTATCATCACTGTCATAATCCTTAGCATCATCTAAGCATGTTTCTTGATCCATGGCCAGAGAACCATCTGCATGAGTACCCTGGAAGAGCTCTTCCATCTCATGAAAGAATTTGATGGGCTTAGAAAGCAAGCGCCTCGCCCTATCCTGCATGTGAATACAAGACAAGTTAGAGTGTAACTGTGTATACTTGATATTTGTAATGTGAAGACAAAAATTATGAGACATACATTGAGATTTTCTTTTTCAGATTCAGAAATAGTTATCTTGCACCTAGTGGCATCAAATCCATTTCCACTCTTATTTAAAGCTGTCTCAATTATCTTCCACTTCCACAATAAGAGTAGCTGGCTAGACACAAAGCAATAACAGCCAGTAACCTTCTCCTCCAAATGTAGTACTGGTAGTAGTAACTAAAGTAATTAACTAAAGTAATAATCTATGAATCGATTCATCCTTCTGTCCATCTACGAACTATCAAGAAATATCCACACCTCACAACATTATAAATGACAGTTACAGACAAAACTTGGCAAACCTATAATGAGGCACAAAGAAAAATTTCATAATCCTGTACTTTAGCAATCAATAGGAGTGTTTACAAGATGTTAGCTGCTATCATGAAAATAAAAAGAACCCAAAAGTCCAAATATTTGGTGATGCAGCATAGCTGTTCCAAAAGAAACAACAAATGTGTTGACTAAAAATATACAGGCATAGTAAGGATTATATTTTCTGATAGCAACTGCATGTGTTAAGTCCCAGCTGGACATACCCATTTATGAACATTTTTGTTGGACAGGAACATGTTGATATGTACTAAGGATAAGAAATATGAACTTCAACATATATGTAAATTTCTGTAAGTAGCAAATTGATGGCTATTAATTGACAAGAAATCGTAAGTAGGAAAAGATAACAACTTAGTCATATCCTGTTACTTTCCTAGTCCACAAACCATCTCTCTCTCAAAAAAAAAGAAGTCCATCTCTCTAAAAAAAATAAGTCCAACAAATGATCATTCTCTAGCAAACAAGGTAGTTTACCTCAGATACACAATGATTTCAAAACCTTAGGGATTGGTGGGCCTGCTGACCTGATGAACGAATTATTGCCGCAGCTCACATGATAGCTGAGTTGGTGTGCACGGATTCATGGAGGGGAAAAAGAGAAAGTAGAAATCGATTAGCACAAGCACAGCTCGATCCAACCTAAAAGACATCAACGAAATGCAAAGAATAAACAAAAATGATGGCTCTAACCTTTGTCCCTTCAAGAAGCCAATGGATCTGTGGAACGAGCAAGGGGATTAGATTGGAAAGTAGAGAAGAATAAGCAGAAGAAGGGGATCCTGGATGCGTACAAACCTAATCTGGATTTAGAGGTAAGTGAGATGAGGATTAGAGCCTTGGAGGGGATGGAGGATTCAGACCGGCAAGGTGTGCAAATCGACGTCCGCTGCAGATCGACTAGGAAGAAGATGCTTAAATCGACGTGCTATTCTTAATTCCTAGTCGATTTCATCACAAGATCTTGAATCATCCGCTCCTGTTAATTCGACGAGAATTGAAAAAAGGGAACGGAGGAAAAAAGGCAAACGATCTTGTGATGAAATGAGCTTTCCGCAAAAGAAAAGGAGGACGCCGTCCGTGTACGACGGCTGCTCATACCGCGCGCTGTTCTGGTCGCTGCCAGGGGAGGAAGGCGTCATGCCGGTGGCGTGGCCGGGGCAGGAGATGTTGGAGAGGATGTCGTCTGCGGTGCCTGAGTCCTTTGCGCTCTCCCCCGACGTGGAGAAAAGAGAAAAGGGGAAGATGAACGGGACAAAAGAGGTGGCCACTGCACAGATGAACGGGAGAAAAGGGGAAAGGTGCGCGCCATCCCCAACGACTGCGCGCCATAAAAGCGCGCCCTTTTTTCTCTCGGCGGTCACGAGCGTGCTGTACGCGCGTAACATGCCCTTTCCCTTGCTTGCGGTGACAGCAGCGCTCGTCTCGCCAATTGTTTGGCGAACAAAACGACCGCCGCACGTTTGGCGATTTTTCTTCGGCAAGCAGTATAACAGGTGCCTAACATTCTTTGGCAAGCCATATTTCTGGACAAGAACCAAACGGTGGCTAAACAGGTGTGGCACGCCTAATATTCAGCTAGGCAACCCGGGGCTACGCACCAAACAGGCCCTAAGTATCGGAATGTTATTCCACTCATTACTGGAGAATAAGTTTCATTGAAATCAATGCCGGGTCTCTGCGTGAACCCTTGTGCTACAAGCCTTGCTTTGTATCTCACCACCTCATTGTTTTCATTCCGTTTGTGGACGAAAACCCATTTGAAACCGACAGGGAATACTTTGGAAGGTGTATGTATCACATTGGTGAATACATTTCTTTTCTTGAGCGAGGCTAACTCCTCTTGAATTGCATCCTTCCATTGAGTCCAGTCCGAGCGCTGTTTGTACTCTGCCATGGTCTTGGGATCTGGATCATTTTGAAGGTTGTTTGCAATTGTTGTGGAGAAATAAATGTCGACAATTGTAGTCTTACGATCGTATGATTCTCCAGAATTAGTATAGTTAGTGGAAATTTCTTGGACCCCTGATGACTCAATGTGATTTCCCAAAAACATTTGAGTCGGGGTATTCCGATGTCCTAGGATCAGTAATTGAGTGCACTATTGATCTGGGTTTAAGGATCCTTTGGTGTCTATCAACATGAGGTTGATCTGCATTTACATTCTTTTGTTTCCTTTGTCGCTTGTTGGAAGCTGTATCCGCCATTTGTATCGTACTTCTCCCCCTCTTATTTTGAACTGGGAGTTGAGTGGTATTTTGCGGTACCTCCACTCTTTCAGGTACATTTCTGGCAGGATTATAGGATTTTGTGACACCCTTATAATCAGTAAATGCATCTGGCAGATTATTTGCAATGTTTTGCAAATGAATGATTTTCTGAACTTGAAGTTCAGTTTCTCTGGTACGTGGGTCTGAGGTAGGAATGCCTTGTACATTCCAATTAATTTTCTGGCATTCAGTTTGGTACTTTTTGTCTCCCCCTAATGCCAGGAAATGTTCCTCATTGAATATGCAATCAGCGTACCGGGCCGTAAACAGGTCCCCAGTTAGGGGCTCGAGGTATTTTATAATTGACGGAGATGTATACCCAACATAGATCCCAAGTTTCCTGTGCAGTCCCATTGAGGTACGCTGCGGTGGTGAGATCGGTACGTATGTAGCGCAACCGAACTTTCGCAGATGGGAAATATCTAGTGGATCTCCACGTACTAATTGTAGCGGGGAAGTGCTATGATATGCAGTTGAACGCAATTGGATTAAGTCAGCAGCGTGTAAAACTGCATGACCCCAACATGATGTTGGTAAGTTGCAATTCTGTAGTAATGGTCTTGCAATGAGCTTGATTCTCTTGATAAGAGATTCTGCTAAACCATTTTGTGTATGGACATATGGAACAGAGTGTTGAACTTGTATCCCAAGAGCCATACAATCGTCATTGAAGGCATGGTATAAAAATTCAGCAGCATTATCCATTCGAATTGATTGAATTCGATATTCAGGGTAATGTGCTCGTAATTGGATAATTTGACCAATTAACTTAGCAAATGCATGGTTTCGTGTGGATAAAAGACACACGTGTGACCATCTAGTAGATGCGTCAATTAGAATCATGAAATACCTGAATGGTCCACACAATAGTTGTATATGACCACAGATATCTCCTTGATCGCGTTCAAGAAATTTAAGTGGGTCAGCTCTGATTTTAAGATAAGAGGGTCTTAAAATCAATTTTCCGGTGGCACAGGAAGTGCACACAAAATCTGAGGATTCCAAAAATTTTGTTTTGAGGTATGTATGACCAATTGAATTGCTAATAATTTTCCTCATCATTCCAATGCCTAGATGGCCAAGGCGATCATGCCATATTTGGAATGTGTTTGTGTTTTGGAAAATTACTTTGTACGCAATATGTTGAACGGGTTTGATGTATGTATAGTACAATCCGGAGTTTAAAGATGGAATTTTTTCTAGTAATTGTTTGCCATATCCGTTGTTTTTGGTTAAGAGGAGATATTCCTCTTTGTTGTCATTTTGGGTTTCAACATGGAAACCATTCTGACGGATATCTCTATAGCTAAGTAGGGTACGTGTTGAATCGGGATACAAGAGTGCATCCTCAATTTCCAATTGTGTACCCATAAGGAGAGTGATAGAGGCGCGACCAGAGCCTACTATCGTTGCATCGCGTCCAGCGATTGTTAAAACATTTCCTTTCCTCTTAGTAAGAGTAAAGAAATATTTTGTGTCCCTAAATATAGAGTTTGTGGTACCACTATCCACAAGGCATAATTCCTCCTCTATTGGATTGACTCCAAAAATCTATATACACAAAAGAAGAATTTAATGAAATTCTTATAGTGATATATATAGAATACATACAAGCTTTATTGACAATATCGAATGTGTTCGATATATAATTGTAGCATACAAGCTTACAATATAAATGACAACATTATTTATATTACAACACTATAGTACTTATTAGCTATGGGACTAGGAGTCTAACTGAGATCTCCAAACATGTCTTGAGAATGAAATTCTTCAAGTGTGTCCTCGGTGCACATGAGATCATCCTTCTTTGGAGAAGCACATGTGTCTTTGAGTTCTTAAAGGAACTTTTGAGAACATCCGGCTGCATCATTGTTGGATGTGAGATTGAAGTGTGCTTCAAATCTCTTCTCTTGAGCATTCTTGCCGTGAGCCAAAGACTGGAGGTAGAGGTTCACAAGATGCTTCGGGGTGCGGCATTTTTTTGGTAGGATGGTTGTAGCAACCACATTTTTGACAAATTTCAGTTTTGTCAACTCTCTTACTAGAATTGCCTTTACCTTTCTTGAATCCACTCGGTTTGTGCTTCATATTGCGTTTGTTGTTACCTTTAAAGTTCTTTGAGTGGTATTTTGAACCATCGAACTTTTGTTATTTTGATTAGCATGAACTTGTAGTGGAGCACCCCAATGGGACGTTGCTGATTGTTCTTTAAAAGAAGTTCAGCATGCTTTTCTGCCTGAAGCATGATATGCATAAGATCAAAATAAGTTTGGTAATTTGCAGCACGCCATTGCTGCTGTAGGACCCTGTCAGATGGGAGCATAGTTGAGAGAGTCTTCTCTATTTTGTCCGCATCCGTTGGTTCCTTGTCACAAAAACGCAATTTGGAGCAAATTGTATGAAGGGCATGGTTATATTCTCCAACAGATTTGAAATCTTGGAGTCTAAGATGTGCCCATTCATGATTAGCCTCAGGTAATATAACAGTTTTCTGCTGTTCATATCCATTTTTGAGGGCTAACCATAATGTGAGTGGATTCTCCTCATACAAATATTCAGCCTTCAAATCCAGATGTATATGATTCCGTATTATATTCAAAACGGAATATTTCATAATATCCGGAGGAATTTGATCAGTTGGAGGATCAAATATCACCCGTTGCAACCCACGTGTGGTTAGGTTGATTTTGAGGTCCATAGCCCATGTAGGGTAATTGGTACCATCGAGCGCGAGAGGCTCAAAATCTTTGGTAGCCATTTAAAACCTACATGAAAAGTACACCATAAATAATTAATTTACATGAGGTACATTTATGTGTATGGTAATGTTGTAATAAAATGCAAAATATGTGGAAAACAATATGAGTATTGTAATCCGAATGAATATATATACCCAAATTAAACATAACATGTGGTTATATTTATAATACCGTGTAATCACATATTAGTGGTGAACACCAATTTGTATGGCATAGCGTACAAGCAAAGTGCCATAAATTGTGATTTTATGGTATTTATGGTAAGTATAATATTTTGCAAAAAATTCCAATTTATTAAGTACAATGGTACTCACTAAATGGGAATTTTAAATTTTAAATTTGCGAAAGATAGCAAATTTAAATATGGGCGCATTCCATATTGTAAATAAAATTGCAATAAAATAATCCTACATATGTAAAAGTTATAGAAATGTGCATGCACATTTATTTGAACAATTACATAATTTTCAGATCCTCTAGGGATTGAAATGCTAATTTATAACAGTAGAAATTGACTGGTACAATTATAAATAAGCACGAGGACTATACTGCAAATATTTACAATAGGAATTTATTTTAACATGAAATTCTGCATTTCCAAGGGGGAAAGTGCAAAATTTTTGAAAATCTGGGCTAAAGCCCGTTTGGCCTTTTGGCCCATGTGGGATGGTGGGAAAAGTTGGGCCAAAAGCCCATTCATGGGTATCCATATAAAAGGAGCCATTTGGGGGGTTAGGGTTTCCCTAACCCAAACCCTAGCTGCCGCATGGAGGAGCCGCCGGCCGGCTGGGCATGCCGCCGCGGGCCGCCGCCATCTCACCGGCCTCGGGCGCCGTCTCCTCCGCTTCGGGAGGCGCCACATTCGGCTCGGGTTGGGCGCCGCCATCGCGCGTGGTGCCTTCGACCGCGGAGCCACACCGTCGCCTCGCGCGCGCGCCGCCGCCACGGCGCGGGCCGCCGGCCGCGGCGCCTCCTCCTCGCGGGCCGCGGCGTGCGCGCGCCGCGCGCGGCGCCGCGCGCGCCTCCACGCCCGCCTCGGGCGCGCGCCTCTAGCGCCGTCGCCGCGAAGCGCGGTTGCCACCGCCGGCCGGCGCCGGCGTCGTCGCCTCTGGCCGGTCGCGCGCGCGCGCGTGCAAGGCGCGTCGGCCGTCCCGCGGCGTCTCCCGCCGGCGCCATGCGCCGCCACGCTGCGCCGGCCGCGACCGACCGCATCGGCCGCGCCGACCGTGCCTCGCGCGGGCTGGGTCCCGCCGCGCCATGGGGTCGCCGGCCGAGGAACCGCCACCGCCACGTCTTGGCGCCGCCGTGCGTGAGCGCCTCGGCGCTGCGCGCCACCGTCGGTGGCTACACCGCCGCACCGCGCGGCTGCGTTGCTCGCGCCATGAGGACGCCGTGCGCCACCGCCGGCGCCAGCGTCGCGTGCGCCGCCCGGTCGACGCCGCCGGGCGCCGCGCTGAACCACGCCATGAGGACGCGCCGCCGGGCGCGTCGGACCGCGCCATGAGGACGCACCGAAGCACCGACCGCGGGTGCTGCGCCAGCCGCGCCGGGCTCGCCGGTCGCGCCGTGAGGACGCGCCGGCAAAACAAGAACATTCAGGAAAAGGCTTTACTTTCTGGTTCTTCTCTGTTTATGTCGCTCGATGAGGAGAGAAACGTGACTGATAACGTATTGTAAAGATCGAGACAATTGTTTGCAACGGAACTTCTGATTCTCGTTCAACTGATTGGTACACCATTATTACAAATATATAGAGATGATAAGGTGCTTAGAAAAGGTGCCTAATGGAAAAGGCATCTGTACATTTGAGGTAACTGCACATTGGGTAGTTGTTAGTGTAAATGGTTTGTAACACTTTGGTCGGTCCAACGCTGCTGCATTGTGCTTTGGGGAGGGGACGGTCCATGTGGTCCTTGTGTGTTTTTTTTTTAACTTGTTGTAAACACCTACGCGGTACGTGTCAAGAATGCGTAGTGCGTTCTCGCTAAAATAACACTAAGGTTTGTTTAGCGTAAAATATGTAGTACTCCTACTAGGATTAATTAAGCAAGATCTTATCAAAAAGATTCGTGCAAGAGAAGTGTGGAACTGAGACAAGTGGCAGCGAGGCCTTCCGGAGCACTCGTCCGTTTTTTTCCTTCTTTGCTTCTTCGAAACCTAAAATAAATGGGGTAATTTTTTTTTGAAGCGGATTCTTTCTCCGAGTTCAAAATTATATGTGATATCCGTATCATATGACTATCGTCCGCTGCCGTTTTGAAAAATACAGATAAAAATTATAAATCATAACTAAAAATTATAAGTTTTAGCTCACCGAAATCCGATAGGTAATGGGCGTGAAAATAACTGGCTACCCACTTGTCGGGTTACATGATGATGCTAGTACGTACAGAGCTAATTTTTATCCCGTAATATATGCAACGTATAATCTTCGAAACGTATGAAGAAAACAGAGTCGCTTCATTCTGAAATAAAAGTATTTGGATCGATTTTGAGTGATAACGTGGGAAGATACAATTGCTTTTGATTAAACCAATCGACTGCCCTGATTGGACAGCTCTCGAGACTTTCCTACGCTCCTCCCGGAGAAGGAAGTTCTTCCGGTGTAGTAGTCTCATGTGCGCGAGAGGCTGTACATAAAACCCTAGTAGACAAAAAAAAAAAACTACTCCGCTAAAATACACCTTGCATGCATGCAATCTTTTTTTATTGACACATGAGTTGAATCCATCAAAGCAAGCAAATCCCCAGGACCGAAAACCCATGCCCGGGATCTCTCTCCCGGGCCATAATTGGCACGGGATGGATGGAGCAATTGACTTGGAGGATGGACTCAGGGTCTGTTCTTTTTAGCTGCGATTTATGATTTTTGACTGAAATTTTTAAATTTTGATTGTTTACAGTACAGATTACGGAGAGATCGATACTCACTTACGATTTTGGCTAGTACAGATGTTGAGCTTTTAACGTGTACTACGTTTAACTTATATCCGTCTTGAGAAAATATTTTGTTTAAAAGTTAGGTACTGTAGCGACTGCGAAAAGCCGACTGGCTTCCTCACTGCCGAACGGCCCTCATGCTTGCTCCAATTCGTGCCCCATGCAATGCCACCCAACACAAACATTCACATCCTCTGAATCTTCATTCTTCGGCCATAACCGCGTTATGCACACAAAGAATATACTATCATGTGGGCCGTTTGATGCTCTTATATCTATATACTAGTTGTGAAAGACCCCCATTCAATTCCCTATATATATACATTAGCCCCCACCAATTCTTGTTTCCAAAGGGTTGAAACGATTTAATTCCGGGAAACAGGCTTGGGTGGGGGCTTATATTAGAAGCCAAATCCCTCATTTCATGGATCAATTGGCAATGCGCGAAAAAAAAATCTAGTACGCAATTAGGCATTGTTTTGCACAAAGGCTTATTATACCCATCTGCTTAAGGAAAGAATATGGCTTAGGGCTTGTACAATACTTTGTGTCTTATGGTGTGTTTGGTATGCATAATTTCACATCCCCTGTAATCTAATATTCCCATCAATCTGATTACCAGTAACACATTACCAGTAATCTAAGATTTTAATATTTGGTTGGTTTAAAAGAAGCTACAAAATGGTCTTTATAATAGTTCAAATATTTCATAACTCAAACCAACAAATCCACAAATTTAAATTACATGAATTGAAATTTCAAATCTTGAAGGTTAACATTTGAAAATTTTATATTAAAAACTAAAATTTAAATTCTCTCAATTTAATATTGCAACATTCAAAAATTCAATTCTTATGATTCAAAAGCTCAAATTTTGGATGTTTGAAAATTTTAATTTTAAAATTTGAGTTTATAACTATAAATTGTTCGAATTTATAAAATTTAAAATTTTAGAACTTGAATTTTGGAAATCCAGAATTTGAAATTTCAGATTTTAAGATTTAGTTTTTAAAAATGAAATTCAATATCCAAACTTGAAAGTTTGAAATTCAAATATCCTAAACTTAAGATTCTAAAATTCAGTATTCAAATTTTGATATTTTGGTTTTGAAATTCATGTTTTGAAAAAATATTTTTAAATTTGGATTTTGAATTCAAAAGGTTCAAAATTTCACTATGAGAAATTAAAGCAAATGATAAAAGTGCAATAGCAAATATTCTTTTCCCTTGGTAATCTAAGATAGACACCCTTTTCTATGGGAAAGTGATTCCTAGAAATCATGGTAATCCAGTTCCTAAGGTAATCTTAGATTTCTTGTTTAGATTAGTGGTTGTTTTACCAAATAAGGTAATCTCATAGGATTACTAAAGCATTCTCAGGAATCCTTGGAAGATTCCACCAACTAAACGCACCCTTAAGGTTGTCTATAAGACTTCTATCTCACCTAAAAATAATACTAGAGACAACTTTTATCTCACCTAAAAATAACACTAGAGACAACTCCTCCAACAGTAAATCATTCCTCTAACTATTTTACTATTTTCACCATAACGTTTTACCTCACACACTTTCACTATTTATGTTGGTTCGTGAGTTCAAATCATCTCTTGCACAAGAGACAATACATTATCTCTCCTCACCTCCTTTCTCCTCCACATAAGATTTTACTCATTTAATATATGTAAGAGACAACTGAGATGACACTATTAGAGATGCCCTTAATGATCTGTTGCCATCATAAAGCTAGGTGAGGAGAATATTTCACTACCATAGAAAGGGTCATCACAAACGATTCAAAACCGTCATCACAGATGGTTTCTGACTCGTCTGAATTTATGTGTCTGTGATAACAAGTGGCTATCACAGACGGCTCTCGAACTGTCCATGATAACATATAACATAGACAGTTTTAGTTATGAACCATTTGTGATAGCCTAATATTATAGACGGTTTTAGTTAAGGACTATCTGTGATTGCGTTCCAGCGTCCTCATAAATAAGCCTTCTTCATTTCATCAATATTCTCTAATTGCGTTGCAAAACAACGCAATCAGAGAATGCAGATGAATCAAAGCAGACCTATTTATGAGAACAAGATTATCGTGTAATAAACTTTGTCGCCATGTCTTCATCCTGCAATAAAACATGGATTTCAGCAAGGGCCGAAACCTAGCCGTCCATCAATCATAGCAAGAATTAAGGCATCAATAATTAATTTTCACACACACGAGCATCAAGATTTACATGGTCAAAACCCTAGCCATCCAAAAATTTTGGATGGGGGATATATCACTGGCAATGAAGGAGAGGTGGCAACAACGTCACCGTTGTGTCATGATGGTGACACTGCACAAGACACTCTTATAACATTGAGGACAAGAGTGTCTTGTACAGTGACTGTGGTGTCACAACCAAAGGTGTAGGAGCTCACGGCGGTAGTCGGTGTTGTCGAGGGGATGGGACGTTTCGGTTTGGGGGGGGGAAGCGGGAATAAGGAGTGGATTAACTAGGAGCAATAGGAAATGTCCTCATCAGTGTTGTTCTTAGATTGAAATGGGAGAAAGGGAGAAGTGGAGTAATAATGGGCAAGAGGTGGGAGGAGACCGGTGCCTGCCGTTCGATGTGGAGAGAATGGATAGGTGAGATCGAAATCCTAGGAGAGATACCACGGATCGGTGATGTGGCATTATCATAGACGATTCAGATTAAAAATCATCTATGATGTATGCTGATATCATAGATGGTTTTTAATCCTAACCATCTGTGATAATATCATAGATGCTTCGAAATAAAAATTGTCTGTGAAAAGTACAAACATCACAGACAATTTTTGTTTTGAACCGTCTGTAATATTATCATAGACGGTTCATAATAAAAATCATCTATGATAAGTAGGTCATCACAGATGATTCTTTTCATTGCAGTGAACTTAGACGGTCCATCTTGTAAAACTATATGTGGTAAATTTATCACTGACGGTTTGTGTTGAACCGTCTGTGATGAGATGTCCAAGATGACCCTTTTTGTAGTAGTGTTTGTGTTAGAGAAGGGTTACATGTCTATGCACGGCAACGAACTGTGTTGGACGGTGACAAGCATTCATGCCCGTGCCAGGTCAAGGATAGAAAGGAAAGGTTGATCGGGTTGGTTGATCGATTCTTTATTTGTTTTGGATTTCCTATTGTAGCTGTTGTACATGTAAATCTATAAATATCAATGTAATACAATCAACGGAGGTGTGCAACTTGCATCCTCACCTTCATGGTATCAGAGCCATGCATTTTCTAAAATACATCTAATCGATCGTCAAACCAGCATGACTTTTTTCCAACTTCGATGCTACTTGCTTCTAGCTACCACAGTGTGCGACTTGTTCTCGCTCAATCATCATTCTTAGCTTGACTTCCTAGCACGCTCGTCTACAACCTGGACCACCTCTCATGTTCTGACGCATGTCCAAAGTGCCCGCAATGACATCCCATCGTTCAATATTTGTTTCTTTGCCTGACCTCGACTCGGTTTTCCCACCATGAGCGACACCTCCAACGTCAGCGTGACAACCACCACAGCCACCGCTAGCCCCTAAAACTCTGTTGCCATTGTCGCCACAGTGGAAGCAGCCGCAACCACTGCTGCCCCTGTCAATCTGCATGAAGTCGCCTCGACCACTTCATCTACCTCACTCTCCACTCAAGTGGCACTAGTCGACAACATCAAGACACACATACCGATCGTCCTCGACCTCCAAGCCTCAAACTATGCCAAGTGGTGGGAATTGTTTCTCGTCACCCTTGTCAAGTACTCACTCAAGTGACACGTGGATGGCTCTGGCACTTCTTCTAACAATGACACGTGGGAACATGATGACTTTATTGTCTTCTCCTGGATATACGTGTCAATTTCCACGGAGAACTTCAATATTGTGATGTAGCCCGACTCTTCTGCTCAATGGGTGTGGGAAGCCATTGAGAACTTGTTTTGTGACAACAAGAAAGCCCGTGCCATCCAAATTGAAGCCGAATTATGTAATCTGCTCCAAGGCAACATGACCATCACGGAATATCGCGCGAAGATGAAGACCTTGGCCGATGCCCTCTCTAACGTCAGCCAGCCCGTCTCCAGTGAGACAATCATCCTCAACTGCCTCCGCGGTCTTCACGAAGACTATTCCGAGATCGTCACCATTGTTCCACCGCAGACTCCTTTTCCTACCCTCATCCAAATGCGCTCCATGCTACTCTTAAAGGCGAATCAAAAGAAGGTCAACACCAAGTATGCCACCGCTCTTCATAGTACACTGATATATTCACCTAAGTACTGCCGTCATAGTTGTTTGCAGAGTTTCATTTCAGCCTGAACGTACTCACTCCATGTCGCAATAGCTCCCATGGTTCAGTTTACGGGGAAGTGTAAGAGAAGGATTTCATGTCTGCGCACGACAACGAGCCATGTCGGACAGTGCCCAACATGTGTGCCAATGCCGGATCAAGAATAGGACGCGGAGGCTGATCGGTTTGGTTGATTGATTCCTTATCTATTTTTGA
The DNA here is from genome assembly GCA_036346575.1 of Dendrocalamus sinicus. NCBI lineage: Eukaryota > Viridiplantae > Streptophyta > Magnoliopsida > Poales > Poaceae > Dendrocalamus > Dendrocalamus sinicus. Next base: position 28,714,915 of record CM070657.1, on the reverse strand, counting down.
TTTCCTGTTGTAATTCTTGTATATGTAAATCTACAAATATCAATTGAATACAATCAGCTGAGGCGTTCGATTTGCGTCCTCGTCTGCAAAGTAATTTTCTGGTCGTTCTCCTAAAAAGGCCTAGCTAGCCAGGTAGAAAAAGGCAGCCTTTCTCTTAGCCTTTCCTCACCGTTTTTTTTCTTCATACCCTACTTTAATTAATATCTCCTAGGGGCCCTCAAGAGAGTTCATTTGTAAGTGCTCCATGCACATCTGCAAACCTTACAAGGAATGCACTTGTTGTGAGGTAGGAATGCACATCTGCAAATCTGATGAAAAGCCACCCTTGTGAAAGGATGCACATTCTGTTGTTTCGCTACATATTTAAATGATGTGATACTATATTACATGACTCTAGAACAAGTTGATAATATTAGAGATGATCCACAGACATAACTAAACAGATAAGGATTCTCTAATATACTAATATAACAATAATGAGGATTAAATAATCCATTAACTTGGTTTTAATACTCAATTAAGACCTTATATCAATGTGATTGTAACCTACCAAAGACTATATTACCTGAGTACTCCAAGTCGGAGGGCCACTATTCATTCATCCGATCAGTCACCACTCGAAAGTCTTATGAACTGATACGTAGACCCGCCTCTAGGCAACTTCTCCCGTGCGGAATGATAAAGTATGTGTTTTATCCTCCTCCTAACCACACGATGATTAGGCCTAACGTTTCTGATGACAACCGCCTTGCCGTTGTCTCCATGATTATCTTCCACTGACAATAACCGAAGATTAGTAATTGTCAGGTTTTCCTCGCTGGCAGCAACCGTTTAGTCAATTGAGCGGGATGAATTGATAAGGCGTTTGCTCGTGTGGATAACCAACACCTCTTCAACGCTATTTAAGGTCTGAGGAGAAGAAGAGACAAATGTATAACAACACACCCAAACACAGACAAGTTCTGAAGAATCAGAGAAGATCTCTCGATTGGATAATATATTATAGATGCAAGAAGTAGCGATCCTAGGGCTGATAATATCATCTTTATAATCTCTCATCAAGAACATCTTATAATCAGTTCATAACAATAAATACAGTCTCTATTCTCTTTCTAAATTATTTGGATAGGGACTTACCTTTTTCCCCATGATTCGTAAGATCGTCGGCAAACAATTACGAACAAAGTTGGCACATAGCTTCTCAGGATTGTTTTTATTGGATAACCACATGCTATACAATCATGTGGTAAACACAAAAAATGTAACTACGTGATAGTGATCTTTGGAATTGACAGGATTAACGCTCGCTATGAGTACGTCGGGACCGTAACTTTATTCCACGTTATTTTCATATGCCAAGAAGTTTAGCTGTGATTTACACGACAAAACATCTACAAAAAGCCTACCACGCAATACTTATTTTTGTGGTATATTCGAGCACCCCCTCTGCATTGTTTATCTTATTCCCCTCGCTTTTGCCCAGCTACCCAGTAGCACGAATCACAGAGCAATAAAATAGAACAGAAAACGAAACTCAAACCCACAACCACCACCCAAGCAACTAATTAACAAAGCCCGATCACAGCAGGACCACCCGCTCAGTGACTCGCCAATCAATCCGGTAAAGCCACAAGTGGCAATAGTATAGTTAGGGATGTAAACGGATGGAATACAGATAGATAATATTTCTACCATATTTGTTTTTATATTTTTTCGGATATAGATATAAATACGAATACCTTAGATACGAATATAAATACGAATAATATCGAATACAGATACGAAATAAATATAAATCAAAACGAATACGGTCACGAATATTTATTGGAACATGAAAATCCCTTAAACTGTATCCAAAATTAATGAAAACACATAAATAATTTATTTTGTCAAAATAATTATAAAATTTAAACAAGAATAAGTATTTTCATCTACAATAAAAATTCCTCTTCTTTCATCTCTCTCTCTCTCTTCATCTTTTCCTGTTCAGCCGGTGCCTAGTCCCTGGCCACTCACTCCAGCTCTATTTTCTTTCTTCCCTTCTTCCTATCTCCCCACTCTCCAAATTTCCCCACTAGATCCAGTTGGCCCCTACGCTTGCTCCCTATGCTGCATTATAGCTGTGCGCGGATGACCATGCAGCGCGTCGCCGCCGAGGTCGCCTCCCTCACCCTCCGCCACCTTGCCATGGCGGCCTCCCGCCCGATGCTCCTCGCCATGGTGGCCCCTCTTCAGCCGGTGGCGTCGACTGTGGCAGCGGCATGCTTCCTCCTCGAACCCACAACCGTGCCCGAGGGTGGGAGTCACTGAGAGAGCTTGGCTTGGTTGATGTGTGGTTTGGTTGCTTTCTTGATATTGAAGGAAAAAAGAATAAGTTCAAACTTCAGAGGCCAAGGGATCAATTTGCCTTATGTTTAAAGCATTTGTTCTAGTTTTCACTCCCTCATTTGGGCTAAAAGAATTTGAAGCTTTATGTGATTGGAAACTTGTAATGCATCAAAATTTTACATAGTTCTGGCACAGATCCAGAGCTCCTCTCTTGTGTGTTCTCTTATGTGTTATTGTTGGCTTCCTGCTATCCTAATTTTCCAATCTGCGCCGGCCTTCGAGATCCCTACTGGCTCCCCTCTCCTTAGGCTCCCTGCGCCAACCGATGGCTCGGCACCTAGGCGGCCGCCTCTCTAGCCCAGCTCCAACTCCAGCTCAGCCGACCACCGCTTGGCCTTCCTACCGCCGGTCTCTGTTCCGACCACCCTGCCTACAGCTCAGTGTCGTCCTCTTGGCTCCAGTAAGCTAGCCTGGCCTCTCCAGCCAGCACTGGGGGGTGGGGGGGGGTGACGAGTAGTGCATCAGGGAGGTGACCAACGACCGAGTGCTGCAGAGCACATCCACCGGATATTCGGACTCTATCATCTTTGGATAGTCCAAATCTGTACTCGTATTCAATGGATAGTATGCTACCATATTCGTATTCGTTTCTGAAAAAATCCGTATTTGTTTCCGATCCAATACTATCCGAGAAAAATCCGAGTCGAATCATTCCGTATTCAAAATTGTCTAGATCAGTCGGAATCTATCCGATCCGTTTTCACCCCTAAGTATAGTATATAGGATACAAACCCATCAGACATGGATGCGTGCACAGGAAGAGAGCCAGCTTTAGGAGTCTAGGTGCGGGGTGTCCAAAGGCCGAATACATACTCATAGTACTATGGACGATGATGGTGGGGAGGTGCACGCGGGGAAGGGAATAACGAGCAGGGCGAGCCATCGGAGCTAGGCTGGCCGTGGACATAGGCACAGGCGCAGCACAGTGAGCTTAGCGAGCGGCAATGTAAAAGACCTTCATCTTTCTCTTTTCCTCAGGCCGCTTGCCTTTGCCACATTTCCTAGGCCCGTTCATTCTAGGCTTTTTGTTGGCTTCGGTCTATCGATTGTTGTCTTTTAATTGAAATTGCACTGTAACGGCTCTTAGTCTTTTTTTAGTAATTTAATTAAAGAAAAATAAGGAAGAATAGAAACACTATTATATTTTCACAGATAATACAAAGAAAATGAAAAAAAAAGAAAGCTAAAAAATCAAAATTAAAAAACTAATATATTTATTCTGGCTTTTATGAGATAAAAACTAGGAACTAGAGCGGAAATAAAATGATCTCTAGTCACCGCTCCCAACCCTCCTGTTCCCCGGCGCCTTTTACCGTCCGGCGCGTTAAAAAAAACGGTGCTCTCGCGCGAGGCGACGGTCGTCACTGTGGAGAGCGGGTGGCGCAGCCCCCGACGCGGGCTTCGGCAGGCAGGCAGAGGGCAATTTGGCGCTTTGATTATTTTGGAGGTTCCTTGGAATTGTTCCGCAGCTTTTTGGTTGCCCTGTCGGCCTTGTGGCGCCGTGCGTGTGCGTGCGCGTGCATGGCGTGGCATGGGAGCCGTACGAGAGTTGTGCTCCTTGCAATTCCCTGCGCAGATTTTTACGAAATTTGCCGTCTGGTTTAATGCAAGATTAACTAAATAGTGCATGCAGGCAGTGAGGTAAAAAAGAAACAGCAGTTAAGTTTGATTAATCGACGGCAGTGGAAGTACAACTCTCGTATGCAGTATGCTCCTACTCATGTGTTGTATTGTCTTTTACATATATTTTGGTTATAATTTGTAACTTTTAGTTAAAAATAAATAAGTAGTATCTGAAACAAATTATTTTTAGAAGAAGAGACGAGCGATGTATAAAATGAGAGAGATGCATGCGTATAACGGGAGCGAGAGGTGGGGTGGGTGATGCACCTATGATCCCTGCGTTATTCTCGAAGTAAAACGATAGTGAGAGGAGTAAAGAAAATATTTTAAAAAACCAGATATTTATATTAATTTTGACTTTTCTAAGTAGAATATAAAAACATAAGCCACTACGACCCGGCTTTAAATTTTCTTCAGTTCTACATTAACGAAGTTTGGGACTTCAGAAGCATAAGTTTGGGGCATCGAGCAGAACAGATACTCTGCATTAACCATCACGAAAAAAAGAGGAGTACCTCGCCGGCTTATCCTATGTAAGGCTAGCCTCAAACAGATAAAACTAATACTAATACTATAGAAAACCATGCCACAATTTCTTTTTTGCAAATTCTTCTTTTAAAAACATATTTGGATATGTATAGTTATATATATAAAAAAATCTATATGTCGATCCCTAAATACTACTATAGAGTAGGAGTAAAAGTCTTTTGATAGAAGCAAATACTTTTTCTAAGGTCATTTACTCCAAAATAATGTCTACATTTGTGACAGAAAATTCTACAAGTGTTTTCAAAGTATTGCATTTCTTATAGTTTCAGCGATATATTACTATAAAAATAGGTAGACAAAGCTATATACCTTCTAAAACATTAAAAAACACCCTTGTTCGTAAATATATGTTTTATAAATTAGGATGCATGTAATCAAACTTTTAAACACTATTACAGAAAAGGTCATCGCAGACGGCTCGTAACCGTCATCAGAGACTGTTTCTGAACCATTTGATTTATTGCGTCAGTGATAATAGGTGGTTATCACAGGCGGCTCTAAAATCGTCTGTGATAAGTCATAGGACAGATGGTTTTATTTTAAAAATCGTCTGTGATATCCAACATATCACAGATAGCTAATATAAAAAAACCGTTTGTGATGGTCTACATAAAATAAACGATTATGTTAGAAACTGTTAGACCATATGGTGGTCGTGATTAAAAGTGATGATGAATAATTGACATTTCGATTGCTTCAAGTGATTTTTGTTGCTCCGAGTGGTTTTGATCTACTCTGAGTGGTTTTAGTCGGCTCCTAGTGGTTTCAGTTAGTTTTGAGTGGTTTTGATTTGCTCCAAGCGGTTTTGGTCTGTTTCGAGTGGTTTCAATCGCGTTCAAGTGGTTTTAGTTTGCTTCAAGGATGTTCGGACCAGTCCAATCGGCTAAGTGACATCGAACGGCTATCGAGCAACGAAGGAGTATCGGATGACGCTCTGCTTCAAGGAGGTTTAGACTAGTCCGATCAGGTAAGTGGCATCGGACAGCTGTCAAGTAGCAACTGGGTATCAGACGGCGTCTGAGTGGTATTGGAGGATCGGACGACATTCGAGTGCCATCAGAAGATCGAACGACAGACTTTGATCTTGTCCGGCTTTGACCACGACAGAACGAGCGATCAAAGCGTTCGAGCAGCTGAAGTCTTTGAGCAGAGGGACATTATGACTACGTGCGTCGGCGGTCGTAGCGAACAATTGAAGGGAGCGGTCGGACGATCGAAGCATTCATCGAGCACGTGCGAGAAAACTAGCGTCTTGCGATTGTAATCTACATCAAGTAATTTAGATTATTTTTCTTCTACTTTTAGTTTTTGTTTCGGGTGTCAAAAAGCGTAGGCAATCATTCACCCCCTCTTATTGTGCCATACGATCCTACAAGTGGTATCAGATTAAGATTGCGATGGCATCAGAGAGGTATGTGAAGAAGACCACCAACGACTTCACGGGCATATGCTTCACGGCAAACAGCAACAACAATGACGATGACTATAGTAATCCTGATGAGGTAAGATCATCATACGATGAACTTGAAGAAGGTCTAGTTAGACTCGCTATTGAATTAAAAAAGATAAAAAAGAAATTTAAAAGAAAATAATTGTCTTGTTGAAAACTTGAATTCTGAGATTGATAGACTTAGAGCTTATATTCCTGACAATGAATCACGTGAGTTTTGTTAAGTTTTACATTCTAAGTTGATAGCTGCTAGATCAACTAATGCATTAAATCTGGTTTAACTTAGGGAAGTGACTGATAAACTTGATGAATTAAAATTGGCACATGATTCTTGTGATGAAAAGATAAAACTGGCTAATGATGAGATTGAAAAGCTTAAGTTTAATTCTTCTAAAGCTTGTTCTAATTGTGATTTGCTACAAGCTAGGCTTAATTGATCTCAGGAGACTATTCAACAAATGTTTTTATCATGAAACCCAATCTTGCTCAAATTTTTCTAAGTTAAATATTAAAGTTTGTGCTTTAACTCGGTAATTGAATGAGTTTGCTGAAAAAGAAAGATTGGCTCAGTCTAATGCTTCTAAGAGTTCTAGCAATGAATCTATTAATTACACATCTTGTCCCACATTGGATAAAGAAAATGAGTATTTTAAGGACACCTTAGAGAGATTTTTCTTTGATAAGAAGGATCTGAATATGATCCTAGACAAATCAACAACAAGTGTGAAAAATCATGGTCTAGGTTTTAATTTTGTTGAGCAAGCCAAGAATAATCCTCCAAAAGTTGTTAAACTTCTTGAACCAGGAAAGATTGAAGTAACATCTGAGTCAAAACAAATCATGTTTAAATCTGCTGGTATTGTCAAGGACCTCTCTACCAAAGTAGGTGTTATGAAGTCAATAGATATGAGTTCTCATCAAGTCAAGTATCAATACATTCATTGTGGTAGAGATGGTCGTGTTGTTCAATTTTGCTTTCGAAAGGCTAAGAAAGAAAAGAGAGACAGGTTAAGAAAACATTCTCGAGCAGAGACTGTGCAAGCTCCCAACTGTTGCTTTGCTTTCTAGGACCAATCGTCTGTAGATTATCATTCTAATCAGTCTTCTGCAGCTTTGAGAGCCTATCGTCACTCTGCTCCCAGTAACCAACCCTCTGTAGGCTTGGGAGCTTTTGCAACAGGACCTAGTCGTAATGCTCGATCGATGGTTAGACCAGCCTCGCCAAAGCATTCACACTGCCCAGTTGTCAGACGTCCCATGGTCGAACATTCCCTGATCAAACCATCGCTTCGACCAGCGCGTTCTACTCGAAATCTTGAACACCAAAAACCAGTGCCTTCAAGTACGTGTGGTCAGATGAGGAAGGGTTTTTGACCAGCTTTTTTTCCGTAGTTGGAATAGCGTGGTCAGACCAGGGCTTTGACCAGTCTTTCAGAAGCACCAAACCTCCTGGTGGACAGATCGACGTTTCAATGGTGGTCTGGTCGAAAATTTACAGTGGCAAATACTTCACTTAAATCTTCATCGTTGCATGTTGTTGCTCCTGTTCATCTAGTGATATAGTAGTGGATTCCTAAATCTTATCTCACTAACCCCAGTACTGTGAGACTAATAATTTATGTGATGTAAGACCAGATAACGTGGGATGAAGAACATGCGCTTGAGTGAGTTCTAGTCTTTTCATCATTGCTTGGTTGGAATAATTGTTGGTTCTTCATTGCCTTTGGTGGCATCCAAGAGTTTCATCTTCTGGTTAGATCATGTAGAAAAGGTAATGTTATTTTACAAGTAGTCTTTTTCAAGTGGTCTTTGAGTTCCTTCTCAGATTGTTTGCTTTCACTCTTAACTGCTTGATACTTCTCTTTGTGCTTAGTTGAGAAGTGAGTTGGGTGTGTTGCTCCTTTGGGGATTATTCTGAGGGGGGAGCTTTTTGTTTGAAGTGGTGTCAGAAGTTTTATTTGTTATAACTGTCATATAATTCATCAAGTCCAAGCCTTGAAATTAAATGAGTAGAAGAGTTTTCTTTAACATATTTACTCATATGTTATATAGTTTTGCTCATGACTGGTATTAATGAATTTGCTATACTTGAATTAAAATATGACATGGCAGAATGGTTTGACTAGGTTGATTATAGTTAGCACTTTGTTATGTTCATCTGAAAGTATTAGCTTGATTGTGAGTCTTCTTTTAAATCTTGGCTATGAGATTTGTATGTTTTATATTGTAATCTTGTTTGTTCACTCAAGTTGGCATGGTATAAATGTAAAATTGAGTTCATGTATGTGGTATCAGATGAAAATTAAAAAGATGTATGCTTCAAACATGCCGTGGTTAAACAAAAAGAAAGAGGCACAAAAATTATGCAAGTGAAAAGAAGTATGCTTTAAGCATTTTATCATGAAAAGAAGTATGCTTCAAATATGCCACATGCCTAAGAATTAAGTATGGAGCAAAAGGTTGCTATATGAGATTGCTAACTCATCTAGACTTAAAGTTTGCTTCTTTTTTAGGGTTTGACTTGTGATGTGATTTCTCATTGTGTTCTTTTTTATCGGTTTGGTCATTATTGAAAAACCTGTCATAGATATAAATCACTTAATCATGCTAAAAGGCCTGTTTTGACCTTGCTATATTATATATGACTTTATGTGATCTAGAAAGCTTTACTAAAAAACATAGCTTAATTAAATTCTTAAATTAATACAAAGTTTTTGGATATTTACTCTCATTACTTTTTCTTAGAGTAATTCTCTCTCCCAATTTTTTGATGATTACATCGCCAAAGGGGGAGAAATTAGAAAAAAGGGGGAGAATTTTCAATTGCTTAAGAAAGGGGAAGTTTTTCAATTGGTTTGTTGTTGCTGTGGTTTGCTTTGAAACTTTGTTTTTGCAAATTCTCTTAGACACGTTTACGGTGTTGTCGATGTCATCAAGGGGGAGATTGTTAAACCATATAGTGGTCATGATTAAAAGTAACAATGAATAATTAACATTTGGATTACTTTGGAATTTGCGTTTGCAAAAGTTTCGGTCGATTGTAGTCAAAGGTTTTGAACTCGAGTGATCTCGTTCAGTTCTGAGTTACTCTGAGTGGTTTTCATTGGCTCCTAGTGGCTGTGATTGCTCCGAGTGGTTTTGGCCTATTTTGGGCGGTTTTGGATGGCTTCGAGTGGTTTTTGTTGCTCTGAGTGATTTTGGTCTAAGTGGTTTAGTCGGCTCTGAGCGGTTTCAGTCGGTTTTGAGTGGTTTTGATTTGCTATGAGTGGTTTTGGTCTGCTTCGAGTGGTTTCAATCGTGTTCGAGAGGTTTTAGCCCACTTCAAGGATGTTCGAACCAGTCGAATCGGCTAAGTGACATCGGACGGCTATCGAGCAGTGAAGGAGTATTAGACGACGCTACTTCAAATAGGTTTGGGTCAGTTCGATCGGGTAAGTGGCATCAGATGGCTATCGAGTAGAAACTAAGTATCAGACGATGTTCAAATGGTATTGGAGGATCAGACGACATTTGAGTGCCATCGGATGATCGAACGAAAGACTTCGACCACGTTCGACTTCGACCACGTGCGGCTTCGACCATGACAGAACGACCACTGAAGGTAATTGTAGCTGCAGTACTTTGAACAGTTGTAGTTACAGTACTTTTTCATGGTCATAGCTACAATTCTTTTTTATGGTTGTATACTTTACTGGTCGTACTAGATAGTCATAGACTTTGTACTCGATAGTCGTGGATTTTGCGATTGATAGTCATAAACTTTGTGATCGATGGTCGTAGACTTTGTGATCGATGGTCATCGACTTTGTAGCCTTGTTATCATAGTCATAGACTTTGTGGTCTGTTGTCTTCGGGTTTAGTCGAAGGCTTTGCGATCGGTTGCCGTAGGCTTTGCAGTTGGTAAAGGCGATCAAGATTTCAGACAGTGAATAGCATGACTGTTTCAGTTTAGACTTGAGCAAAGACAGAAAAACATGAGGCACTTAGAATGATGAACATGAACAAAATCAACATGATGTAATCTAGAACTCGACCATGGTCGTAAACAACTTGATCGTAAAACCAGTCAACGTTCTAGACAAAGATTGCGCCGACTGTTTTAGTTCAGATACAAAACAAAAACAGAAGAACACTCAGCGATTAGAAGATTGAACGTGGTTGAAAAGTAATGCGATGTGGTTGGAATCTTGGTTGTGGTTGAAATTAGAAGCGGTCATAAAAAATTTCGAAGAACAAAGGAAGAACAGTGTAGTGCACGACCGCAAGATCTAAACTGCACATAACTTTTGATGAAAAGATCAACTGGCCATGAAACTTTGCACACAACAAGGTTAAGGTATCAAAAGGTTGTTCTAATCTTTGATTGAAAACTTAGCAAACAAATTGAGAGCATTTTATGAATTAATTGAGTGTGCACAAGACCTAGACTTCTGAATCAAGGAGATGATCAGACCGTACTTGTGGGAGATGAATAGTCAAGATGGCTTTGAGTATGATTCCACACAATTTAGCACATCAGATTATCACAAAACCAGCAAGAACTTTCACTCAGATCAAGAAGGGAAAAGAAACAACCGAAGAATAGAGGAAGAAATAGAGAAAGAACTGAAACAACCCGAGCCAACTCAACCAGACAAAAGATACACAAGCTGGAGAATAAAAATTGATGTATTGCTCAGATGATTGATTTCACGGTCACTCCCCTTGGGAGGACCAAGCTCTAAGCCTAGAGCCCACATCCACTCTCTAACCTAACACACATGGGAGGGAGGAGGGGCTAGCCACCACAAGACCTAGCCAACCGTCTCTCTCAAACTCTAGCTCTTACCTCCCCTCCCATTTTTATAGGCTCACTAATGAACCCTAGACCTAATAGATCCTGCCATTAGTCCAAAACTGGGGATAACACGTTAACCCCACCTAACACCGGGTTTTACTCACTCACGCTTCTCAAAGTGGCTTACATCCATTAACCCATTAGTGAACCAACACTTGAGTCACTTCACAATTTTAGTACATACAAGACCTAAACTACTTAGGTCAATGCCGTGTTTTCACACACCGCCACTTTTCCCGGTATTAGGCAATTTACCAAAATGCTTCTCTACCGCCTTCCTCGAAGCTTCCTGCTTCCTTTGCCACGAAGCTTCACCCATGCTTCGCCATCTTTCAAGTGGCCTCAATGACTTGTCGTTAAGTCTCTTAAGCGTCCGGATCCCACCGAACCGTCTTCGTTTGCAAGTGATCCATGTCACTTGGCGCACCATGTGCTTCTCCTCGCGCATGATTGCACCTGGCATCCTCGACCGTCTGGACCTCGACTCCTCCCCGAGCTTAGTCCCAGTCCACCTCGAGGTTGCCCATCATGTCTACCACTGGTATCTTCCACTCCGATTCCTCATCGTCCCAGCATGCAACCACCTCACCAGCCTCAGTAATCTTTAGCGCCTTCCTGACCGTTCTAGACCTCAACACTTCTTTGTGCCTAGTCTTGGCCCTTCCACGCCTCACCATGATCTAGCTCCGAAGTCCTACAATCAACACCAACAAGCAAACTGTCACGTAGTACCGCACAATATACAAAGATTATTAATTTGCACAATCAAAATGTATGCACCCAAATTACCAATTCTAATCCTAGAATCAAGCAATAAACTCATGTACACATTAGCAACAAACACCCTGGTCAACTCTGATCAGAATATCAATAATCCAGTGAACAACCTCAGCTCACCGACTGGTCTGATATGACTTAAGAGTACTCGGATGTACAAAAAAATGAGGTTCTCGTGGCCCACGAGGTCCTACCAGCAGCCTATGACCACACAACAGACTGCTACGACCACCACATATATCGCTACGACCATCGAGGACACAAGCTACGACTACCACATAGATCGCTATGACTACCGCAACGATCGCTATGACTATCGAATGCTATGGCTTACGACTAGGCAGTAAGCCATAACTTATGACTGTCGATCAAGACCAGGCAGTAAGCTATGACCGTCGATCACAGCTACGACTATCGATCACAACTAGTAGAAGCTACGACCACCGACCATAGACTACGACTATCGATCACACATGGTCGTTCAGGCATTGAAGCTTTCGACCACCCCATGGTCGTTCTGACGATCGGACCATCTGACCACCTAGTCGTAAATAGCAAATGCTTCAGTACTCACACAGATGAACTCACATACCACAAAGTCGTCGGCCAGACTACCACGAGACAGACAACAAAGTCGACAGACCAAGAAGTAATCTTTTGCAAACTCTACAAAAATCAAACTCAACCTCCACACATACTCTAATCCAGAAGTCAATTACACATCACAACCATGGGGTGACCTCCACATGGTCTCACAGATACCACGTGAAGTGCGTGCAATCTTTAGTCATGTACTTCATGACAAGCATTCTCTTGAAGGTCTTCCATGCTTTTCTCGTCGCGAGGAGCACAAGCCATTGCATGTGTTCCTAAACTTCTGCTGGGATCTCAAACGAGTTTGAAAATTTTCATCCACAACACATTTCTCTCGTCTTCTATCAAACCTTTCTAGTTTGCTACGGTGATGGGGACCCGTTCTTTTCTAATTATCTTACAAATAGTCTGAAATGCAATAACTGCTTTCTTTGATTGCAGAGGGACCCTATCTGGAGAGACCCTCATGATGGTCATTCAGCCCGCTAACTTTTTAGATACTCCTCTGCCATGCTTAGTTACCCTAGTTTTCATAGCGTCAGACCCAATCAGCGACATCGATGATGACGATGACATGTCTCTTTGAAAGAATCATCTATGATATTAGTATCAGTTTATATTGATTTTATCTTGCCTTAAACCTTACATCTTTGCATTGATTTCATAAGAATTTCAATAGTGCAAACCCTTTTTTACTTCACTAATTTGCACGATTAAAATCAAGCCTCACAATTTCAATAGTGCTAACCCTTTTTTTAACTTGACTAACAAGATAATTTCCAGGGTTTTTAGGTTATCTGTGGGAATTTCTACCTCTCACAGAAAATGAAACGCCTTAATTTTGTCTCAATGGCTATTTATATTGGTTTGATTTGAATTTGCAAAGCTACAGGTAGTTTGTGAAAACTATTACAAACCGTGTATCAAATTTCGAAGTGCAATAATACAAATGAATGTTAAGGATATTTTCTTATGTATTTACTGGTTAGACCATATTGTTAGTTTAGGGCTTAGTTTTCTTTTAACTATACTATTGAAAGGGGTTCCTTCCATTGGTCCAAATCCTAGATCCAAATCGTAGAACATAGACAAACTACTCATGGCTAACTCACAAGCATATAGATAAACTACTAACTCACATAGTGATGGGGAGTAATATCAGCAGAGGAGTCAATGAAGATGTCATTGTGGTTGGAGAAGAAGAGGCTGATTGAGGACACCGGTGGCGAAGACATCATTGTGGTTGGGGAAGAAGAAGCTGAGGTCACCAAGATTTGAGAAGACAGAGACACGGGGAGGCTGGCTATGGCAAATTTGCGCAAGGAGGCAGCCAGATGGGAAGGCAATGCCAGATCTATGTGAGAGGTGGAGATTAAGGAGGAGACGACACTTAAGGAGGCAGCGGCAGACATGCGACAGGTGCACACAAGTGAGGAGTAAGGGTGCAAATCTTAGTGGGGCCCTACTTATAGAAGGAAGTATCATAAACGGTTCCATTAAAGAACGTCTATGATGTTAATATCATAGACGGTTCCATAATAGAATCATCTGTGATATAAACCGCATCATAGATAGTCCCATAATAAAATCATCTGTGATGTTCGTATCATAGACGGTTATATTATTGGACTGTCTGTAATAGTATAATAAGTCCTATTTTTCGGCTAGTCTCAGGAAGTGCTAGCCATGCCCTATGAAAAAAGGCAAGCATATACAATTATAGATGTAATTATTTCTTAAGTACTAAATCAATTACAATGGAATAATTCCTTAATTACATGTCGAGTTTCTTATAATTACATTGGAATAATTTCTAAATAGGTGTTCATCATGCGGCTTGATGCTGTCTCCAAATAGAGGTAACTCATCAAATTGATTGTACTCTTCCTCATCCACGACATTCTCAACCAACAATCTTTCTTTTTCTATGAAGAACTACATGGCGCTTCTTATTTGTCAGGTCGATTACATAAAAAACTTGAACAACTTGTCTTATGAGTACGAATGGTTCATCTTTGTATCCTATGCATTCGAGGTCCATAGTAGTGACGCTGTACTTGTCGACCTTTACACCCTGTGGGAGTTGGACCCAACGGTACTGAAATAGAGAGATCTTGAAAATTACGTATTTGAGCTCCCAAACCTCCTGTACAAGCCCGTAGTAGGAGCTTGGGCCAACGGTACTGAATCGTTCATCACGAAATGCATCTATATGAACACCTGAATTCTGGACTGTGCTTTTTTTTGTCCTGATCTATTGTATAAAATGTGTACCAATTAATGTCGTATCCTTGCCATGTCACAATTGTAAATTTTGATCCTTTTGTTAACCAATGCAGTATTTCACTTAATGACCTACCAGTGAATCGCACCCTCAACTATTCATTGAACTGATGGTTGTGCTGTCTCATGATCTAAACCTCCGATCGGCCATGATTCTCTTAGCGTAGCATGTCCTTGCGCTCTTCAATATACGGGGATACTTCAGTCATGTATTACAAGACCATAAAATGGGATTAAGTGTAAGTGTCCAGATCAAGAGTTGTTGCTTTCCTTTTGATGGTCCTGATACCCTCTAGCCTCATATCGTGACAAGATACAAGCACACCTATCAATTCGACATGAGCTATGTAATCGACATAGAACTCAATGATCTCCTTGGTTGCATAACCTTCGATAATGCTGCCCTCCGGTCGAGATCGATTGTATACATAGGACTTCAGAATTCCCATGTACCTCTTAAACAGGTACATATGATGCAGAAACACAGGCTGTATATCTTTATCTCTTTTACAAGGTGGACAATGAGATGGACCATGATATCATAAAATGACGGAGAGAAATACATCTCAAGATGACATAGAGTCATCACCACCTCGGTCTGTAGAGCATCTAGTCCATCGGGATCAATGACCTTATGAGGAATTGCATTAAAGGAATAACATAGCCTCGTGATTATCACTTGAATCTTCTTCGACAAAATACTTCTAATTGCAACAAGAAGCAATTGTGTCATTAGCACATGATAGTCATGAAACTTCATGCCAATTAATTTCAAATCTTGCATGAAAGCAAGTTTCTTCATTCTGGCGGAGTAACCAGATGGAACGTTCACACCATGCAAGCACTGACACAGTTTAGTTCTCTTAGATTTTGACGGAGTGTAACAAGCTGGGGGATGGTACGTTCGGCTTTTATCGGTCTCTATTAGTGCTAAGTCGGTTCTAATGTTCATAGCGACCAAGTCACGCCGTGCGTTGACACCATCCTTTGTTTTATCATGAATGTTCAGTAAGAGACCAATTAAGCTATCACATACATTCTTCTTTATGTGCATGACATTGATGCAATGGCAAATTCTAAGTGCTCCCACTATGATAAGTCCCAAAATACTGACCTCTTCTTCTACATGTTTTTCTAACAGGTCTTCAACTTACGTCTCTTTTCTAGTACAACATCGATATCCTTGATCATATTGTAGACCTCTTTTCCGCTAAAAGGCCTTGGTGCCGAGTCATCCTTTTTTTCCATCAAATTATTCCTTCATCTTGCGGTATGAGGTGATACCATGGAAGGAACCTACGATGACATATGTACACATTCTCGGTATAATCTAAGCAGTGTGGACAGACTTTGGCTCCTTTCATACTCAATCCTGACAGGTTACCAAGGGCAAAAAAATTATTGATGGTGCAGAACAACATGGCGAGCAGAGTGAAGTTCTCTAGTTTGTCCTTATCCCATACCTATACCATTTCATTCCACAGTGTCACAACATCTTCCACCAATGGTGCTATATACATATCAATATCGTTCTCAGGTTGATTTGGCCCTTGGATAAGTAGTGATATCAAAATGTATTTCCACTTCATATATAACCAAGGAGGAAGGTTGTACATGCATACATTAATGGCCGAGGTGCTATGTCGGCTGCTCATGTTACCGAAAGTATTCATTCCATCTGTAGTCAACCCAAACATTATATTCCTCAGTTCTGCAACAAAGTCTACAAACATTCTATCGATATTCCTCTACTGGGCAGAATCGGCAACGTGTCTTATCATTCCATCTTTCTTACGCTCCTCCGAGTGCCAACACAACAATTTTGCATCCTTTCAGTTCATAAAAGCTTAAATGGGGAATTATAGGTAGATACCACAATATCTTAGCAGGAGATTCTTCCTTCACCTCGATGCCTTCACCGTTATCAGAGTCATTGTTACGCCTGTATCGAGATGCTCTGCACACTAGATAAACATGTAATTTTGCATACTCTTTACAGTAGAGGATACAATCATTCGGAGATGCATGTATTCTTTCTACTTTCATTCCCAATGGACAAAGAACCTTCTTGGTTTGATAGGTGGTTCTCAGCAACACATTTCGCTCTGGAAGGATGTTTGCTAGGAGACCTAACAACGCCGTGAAACTCTTGTCGGACCCACAATTACTTACCTTCAATCTTAGCAGTTCAAAAATAGATAATAACTTTATATATTGTGGCTTGCAGCCCGAGAACAAAGGTTTCTCCAGGTCCTCCATTAAGCCCTCGAGTTTACCAAACTCTCTCTCACTATAGTTTCGTTCTGCATCGTATAGCATCTAATCAAGGTTGTCATCATACAATCTATCATTATCGAAAGCATAGTCCACAACCGGCATATCATTGTCTTCCTTGACACCTTCCTGTATAATCTTCTCTTCATCATGACTGGTCCAACATGTATACCCTTTTTTGAAACCCCTTCAAATCAGGTGGGTTTCGATCTGCACTGAGTTGGTAAACATCTTTAGATTATCACAATCAATGCATGGACAGTACATATATTCCATCCCCTTCTTCAACATATCTTGCTCGGCCGCACTTCTAAAAGTAGACACGCCATTAATGTACTTTTCACTCACACGTTTCTCAACGTACATCTAGTTTCGATCCCTCTACACTACGCATGTAACAAATTAGTGCTAAATTAGATTATTAATGCTACTATATATAGCTAGACAACTACGTACTATTCATGAAACAATATATATCAAGCAAGAATTAATATGTTGAAGAAAATTAGGAGTACTAACCCATTCTTAAATTGCAACAAGCTACCAATTAAGCTTGAATTAAATCTAACTATCGTCTCTCTTTATTACAAGGTATATAAATTAGAAACAAACACTTCTTGTAGTTGTGAGTGCTTTAATGTTCTTCTTGTAGTTGTTGAGAAAACACCAATATAAGCAGCCTTACTACTTACTAGGAGAATTTATGGACAATTGATTCTCTTTTTCTCATCTTGCTATATATTTTTGCTACAAGATCTTATTAGAAGGGTGTTTTAAAACAACTACTACTCCGACTAATATAGTTTTAGCTATCAAGTGTGATATAGGATCTAACTTTATCTCTAGCTCATTTTAATTATAGGTGTGCAATACTATGTTAGTGTTACCATGAAATATGTGGGCATCATTTATTTAAATCAAGAACAAGTAAGTTTTAAGTTGTGACTTTATGTTATCTAGTTCACTACCTCAGTGTCAAATGATAAGTAGTTGTAAGATGCCCACATATTTTATAATAATACTAATATAATCTTGCACACCCCACAATTTACTTTGAGTTGTAATTCACTTATGTGTCATTTATCTGCATTCTGCTTGCTTGTTTTTAAAGGGCTTAGATAGTATTTCATGAGGCTAGCCAAAAGAAAAAGAAAAATTTAGCTATAGAAAGAACTATACAAACCTCTCCTTAGTTACTCATTTTGTCTGGTCATTGGACACATTAGGTGAAACTGAGTCTAATGACTGAGCAGATGCCCTCTCGCTTAGTTGCATCTATGAAGAGACAGGAGGAGGAGTACCTTTCGTGCTAACAACGAGCTCCTTCGGTGAGGAGGTGTGCACTAGCGGATCTGTGTCTGCTGTGCCCAAATCTGGGGCAGTCATGCCCTGGAGTACAATGCAAGAGGACAAGGCGTCGCCGACGGGGAGGTGGTTGTCGTCGGATCCAATCTCCGGTGAGGAAGCAGCAGTTGAATGAGAGGAAGAAGCGCCGCCACATACAAGTCATTGCACTACCATCGCCCACTGTCCCCGATCGCCGCCACCCGTGGTCGCCCCTTTGTGTACCCCGTACCGCCAACTTCTCCTCCTTGTGCAACGTGGCTGCCCCTTCCCAGGGCTCTCGCTGTCGCCTCCCCCAATGCTCTCCTCTCTCTGTGCCCATTTCCCTTATCGCATCAAATCTGAGGCCACAAGATTTGAGGCATGTGGTCGTGGCGGTAAAGGAACCTGAGGAGGTCACTAGTGGTGATGGAGGCCATCGGATAGGGCAGATCGAGTTAGCGGGCTGGGGTTGGTGGCAGTGTGGTTTTAGGTTGCAACAGTGCTATTCGTCACCAGTAGAAAGAAGGGGGAGCCAAGGGGATGTGAAGGCGACCACCGGAGACAACGGAAGCCGCTGAAGGTAGCCGATAGAAGCGGCGACGTAGTTCAGGCCAGCGGAGGAGAGAGATGCAGGACAAGGGATAGAATGGGGAGTGAGGAAGAGAGAGAGAGAGAGAGAGAGAGAGAGAGAGAGAGAGGGTTAGGGTTAGAAAGGGGAGCAAGCTAGGCCAAGGGAAGAAGAAAAACAGGTTGACCCACGAAGTAATTAGAGCGAACGTACTATATGGTGGTGGGACAGTAGATGAACCACCAAGGGAGAGTTGGTAGGGGATAAACCATCCCTATCATCTGTTTTTAAGTAGTAGAGATAATAATATTTTTTAAATATGTATAGTGTTAAAATGGTACTCCCCCTTTCAAATTTATAAGGCATATTTTTTTGGCACATAGACCAAGGAGATAGTAAAAATAACTAGATTACCCTTAATTATTATCTCTAACCACTATATTCAATGTATGCATATAGAGAATAGTAAATAAAGCTGCATATTTATTAGGGGTATAAATAGAACATCATACTAATTTTGCATTGAAACATGAAATACGTCTTATATTTATGGACAAAACTATTCAAAAAATACACCTTATAAACTTGAACGGAAGAAGTATTGTTAAATATTTCGTAAGAAATACTTTCATAACATGATACTTCCACAATATTTTATAAATTATTAATGTAAAATTAAGAACCAAAGGTTAACCTTGGAGACAGTAAAAAGTGGAAGATGCCAAGTATTTTAAAACAGAGGGAGTAGGATATTTGAGTATCTTTTCTTAGATTGCCCATTTATCCTACCTTGGAGCCATTACAGCATATCTTTAGCTTTATCAAGTAACAATCCCATATTTCTCTAAACCTTAAGGGCATCTCCAATGATCTGAGTCAGCTAGCTATATGCATGTACATATCAGCATATATCCTATGTGGAGGAAAGAGAGTATGCAAAAAAAAACCGAGTCAGCTCTTCCTTAAGCACTAGTTTATAACGCCAAACGAGGCAGCCTCTATAAATTCTGTGTGTGCATGTAAGCATCAAATAGCTATCCTTATAGATAGTTCTTTAGAATGCTAGTTTTAGTATATACTATATAAATGATGTGGAAGTCTTAGAGCAAGTACAATAATATAGCCAACTAGTGGCTATAACACTTGTCCATTTCATCTATAGCCTTCAAAAAAATAGTTCATACAATAAGGTAGCTATTACAATAACTATTTGGCCCCACGTGTAAGAGAGTGAAATGCATATTTTTACGTGCTATAGCTAGCTGTAATTTAGTAGCCAGCTTCCTTCTCTCTCTTCCTTTCTCTCTCTACCACGTAAGATTTGGTTGATATTATATTTGCTATAGCCTGCTGACTAAGCCTTATTGTACATGCTCTTATAGTTAGTTGCTAGCTATAACCATTGGAGATCCCTAAGGGCGTCTCCAACAGCTGTCTATTTAGTTAGCTAGATCTGATGTGGCAAGGAAAAAGTAGGAGAGAGAGTAGTCACTAGTGACGAGCAAATAGCTGATCTATTTCACGTAGTCCAAAAACATGAGAGAGGAGTATGTGGGTCCAACAGTATAAAATAGTCTTTGCTTTTATCTCTTACCTCCACGTCACCTAGCTATTACCATATAAGGGCATCTCCAATGGTTATAGCTAGTAACTAACTATAAGACTTCCACTAGCTATTACATTGTAAAGAACTATCTATAAGGATAGCTATTTGATGCTTATGCCCACAAAATTTATGGAGGACCAAAACTACTCCTATATTTCCTTAAACCTATGCCCTCTCTTATATGTCGGGGTGTGTGCAGTGCCCACATGATGTGTATAAATAATCAAATCACCCGCACCGCACATATGCCCACTCCCACCTCCCCTCATTGGCTCCCCCGCCTGCCTCCCTCTCCTTTCACCTACTGACCTACTCACCACACGCTCCCACCCCACCTCGCCGCGCGGCGCCACCGCGGCAGCCATAAAGCAAACCACGTCCCACGCCCGACCCCCGATCGAGCGACCACCTCACCTCTCCTGCCGCGCCGCGCCGGCCACACTGCCCACTGCCTACGTACGTAGCTAGATCAAGCGTTTCTTGGCGCGGCGGGCGGCACGTACGGCAAGATGATCACGGGCGCGGACTTCTACCACGTGATGACGGCGATGGTGCCGCTGTACGTGGCGATGATCCTGGCGTACGGCTCCGTCAAGTGGTGGCGCATCTTCACGCCCGACCAGTGCTCCGGGATCAACCGCTTCGTCGCGCTCTTCGCCGTGCCGCTGCTCTCCTTCCACTTCATCTCCACCAACAACCCCTACACCATGAACCTCCGCTTCATCGCCGCCGACACGCTGCAGAAGCTCATCGTCCTCGCGCTGCTCACCCTCTGGAGCCGCCTCTCCCGCCGGGGCTCCCTCGAGTGGACCATCACGCTCTTCTCCCTCTCCACGCTCCCAAACACGCTCGTCATGGGGATCCCGCTGCTCAAGGGCATGTACGGGGAGTTCTCGGGGAGCCTCATGGTGCAGATCGTCGTGCTGCAGTGCATCATCTGGTACACGCTCATGCTCTTCATGTTCGAGTACCGCGGCGCCAGGATACTCATCACCGAGCAGTTCCCGGACACCGCCGGCTCCATCGCCTCCATCGTCGTCGACTCCGACGTCGTCTCGCTCGACGGCAGGAGGGACATGCTGGAGACGGAGGCCGAGGTCAAGGAGGACGGCAAGATACACGTCACCGTGCGCCGCTCCAACGCGTCGCGCTCCGACATCTACTCGCGCCGCTCCATGGGGTTCTCGAGCACCACGCCGCGTCCCAGCAACCTCACCAACGCCGAGATCTACTCCCTGCAGTCGTCGCGGAACCCGACGCCGCGGGGCTCCAGCTTCAACCACACCGACTTCTACTCCATGGTGGGACGCAGCTCCAACTTCGCCGCCGGGGACGCGTTCGGGGTGCGCACCGGCGCCACGCCGCGGCCGTCCAACTACGAGGAGGACGCCCCGAACAAGGCCAACAAGTACGGCCAGTACCCTGCGCCCAACCCGGCGATGGCGGCGCCGCCCAAGGCTAAGAAGGCGGCGAACGGCCAGGCCAAGGGTGAGGACGGCAAGGACCTGCACATGTTCGTCTGGAGCTCCAGCGCGTCGCCCGTGTCCGACGTCTTCGGCAACGCCGCCGAGTACAACGACGCCGCGGCCGTCAAGGAGGTCCGCATGGCCGTCGCCTCCCCGCGCAAAGGTACCCACTTTCCATTCGATTGTTCTAGTTGAGCTCGTGCTTAGTGCTGCGCTAATGTGTTCTGCTCTTGGTTAATCAATCGGCAGTGGACGGGAGGAAGGACAGGGGGGAGGAGTACGTGGAGCGGGACGACTTCAGCTTCGGGAGCAGGGGCGTGGCGGAGAGAGGCGCGGAGGCCGGCGACGAGAAGGCCGCGGTGGCGGCGGCCGAGCAGGGGAAGGCGGGCGTGGCGGCGCCCGCGACGATGCCGCCGACGAGCGTGATGACGCGGCTCATTCTGATCATGGTGTGGCGCAAGCTCATCCGCAACCCCAACACATACTCCAGCCTCATTGGCCTCATCTGGTCCCTCGTCTGCTTCCGGTAAACACTCCCCACCACATTCACATAGCCGGCGAAGTTAATCAGCAAGTGTTCAATCACGAGCTAATCTGTTCCCGTTTCTTGGCGCCTTGATGCGCATGCAGGTGGAACTTTGAGATGCCGGCGATCATTCTGAAGTCCATCTCGATCCTGTCCGACGCCGGCCTCGGCATGGCCATGTTCAGCCTCGGTGCGTCGCTCTGCTCCCGCTCTGCACGCCATACCGTCCCAACTCCTATCGAACAGTTCTGGCAGTACTGACATAAGCGTGCTACGCAGGGCTGTTCATGGCGCTGCAGCCGCGGATCATCGCGTGCGGGAACAAGGTGGCGACTTTCGCCATGGCCGTGCGGTTCCTGACCGGCCCTGCCGTCATGGCCGCCGCCTCCATGGCCGTCGGCCTCCGCGGCACCCTCCTCCACGTCGCCATCGTGCAGGTAAAACGAAACGAAACCAAGCCTGACCAGCCAACCAACCACACAAACCCGCACACCACCGCACAGGCAGTCCGGCAGGCATGCGACTGACAAGAACCGCCTTTTGAAAAGAAAGCACATTCCCTCTGTGCCGGTAAAGTACAGCAACGCTCGCTTTTGCTTTTGGACTTTGCACGCACAAACCGCTCGCCTTTAGGTTTTGCCGCCTCCTCGGCTCCTACACCTAAGCCTTTTTCGCAGTTTGTTTTTGCTCCGTTCGCGACCGACCGACTGACTCTCCCTCTTTGTTTAACGACGCGGTGAGCAGGCATCTCTGCCCCAGGGCATTGTCCCCTTCGTCTTCGCCAAGGAGTACAGCGTGCACCCTGACATTCTCAGCACGGCGTAAGTCACTCCATGTCCCCGAGCTCCAGCTCGTGCTAAAAACCGACAGCTTCGCAACGTCCGGCGCGCGCGAGATTCTCTGCGCCTTAGGCCACGCTTCAGGGCATTTGTCTGACCAGCCGTTCGCTTGTGTTCTTGCAGAGTCATCTTCGGCATGCTCATCGCCCTGCCCATCACGCTGGTGTACTACATCTTGCTGGGACTGTAAAGAAGAAAGTTGCATGCATGTTACGACTTACAGCTATGCCGGATTAGGTGGCAGAGGAGACAAGGGAGCTGCAGCAGCTGCATACGCTTGCAGGGGACATGGAGAAGGTTAATTAGAATTCTTAGGTGTAGAGATGGGAGGGCAAAAAAAAAAATGTTTAGGACAAGAGTTGGGTTTGTTAAAGGAAGGCTCCAAATGCATGTGCAAAGCTTGGTGAGACAAAGGATCCGGTTCAGGTTACAGGGTTTGGGTTTTGAGGAGGCTGTGTGCATGGGGGAGGGGTTTTTCAACGGAGGATCGATGGATGGGTTGGCCTTGTAAAATGGATCTCACTTTGATGGAATGCTAGAGCTCTTGCTCATCTTAGGGTATACTACTTGGCGTGATGATGTTTCAGCTTCTCTGTGACAATAAATATGTGACATGGAGTTAGTCGTAGCTTCAAACAATGCATTCTTAGCAATGCATATACATGAATTAGGTTTGGTAATGATTCATGGACACTTCTATCAGAAAAGAAGATGATAATGCTTTATAAATAAACACTCCTTTTCAATTCCAGGTCATGTGTTAGGTCTAGCTATCGATGATTTTTCTAAAAGTTCAGCAGGTGCATATAACAATATATGACAAATAGTGTGTAACGATATGTTTATCATGTGATAGGTCATATTTCCTCCCCGTTACTACTTTGAACAATGAAACTGTGTTGGATCGAAATGGCGACAGAGGGGGGTGAATGTCACTCTTTAAAATGTCTCCCCAAAAACTCAAATAAAAAATCTCCACCTATAGCAATAAGTGCTATGAAGAAATAGATTCGGCTTACTGAAGACTCACATTCACAGAGAGAGAGAGGACAAGGCAAATAAACTAAATCAAGTCACCAAGAAATGTCAAAAAGAAAGGAAAATCCAGCATCCAAAATCCATAGGCCGGTCTGACCGCAACTGGGAGGCCGGTCTGACCGCTATGTAGCCGGCGGTCAGACCGCCACTGTCTGGCCGGTCAGACTGGTTAACGCCCGCCGGTCAGACCGCCTTAAGAGGTCCGGTCAGACCGCTCCCCTGACCCCAGCAGCCCGAGAGCAAAACTGAAAACCTGAACTTCGACAAAAACTTCAAAACTTCAAAGACTGAGAAATTGAAGGTTTCTTCCCAATCTTTTTAGCCCAAAGTACTATCACAATAGACTAAATAGCATGGGGGCTCTAGGAGACAAATAAATCAAACAAAAGATCAAGAATTCCAGATTAGGGCTTAAAGCTGAAATCTTGCACGAGCTGAGCCAAAAGTCAAATTACTCTCCAATCTTTGATACTTTGGCTATGAAACTTTGAGGATAGCTACTCAATAGCCTAAGAACTCAACATACCAAGTTTCGTGCCATCTCATGAAGTGAATCACGAAGAGCACCAAAACCCTAGAAATAAAATGAAGAACAGAGAAACCCAAAAAGCTAAATCTGAGATTAAATGCAATTTGCTCTTGGGAAACTCTATCAAATGATCTTGAGGCAACATCCCAACATAGAGCAACCCATTTTGGGCCTTCCCAGCAAGAAACAATCAAATCTCAAAAAGTCACAAATCATGCACAGAGAGGAGAACGAAGGAAAACAGGGCACGAACAGAAAATGAACTTCAGAGATTTCATTCCTGGGAACAAAAGGATTACAAAGGAGTCCCCGTATGCATAGACATTAGAATAAGAGGAATGATTACAAGACATTCAATCCATCCTCTCCCTCACTCTCTACATGCTTGAAGGAGAGAACCACTCAAGAACACATCGAAGGGGGGCAGACCACAGACACCCTATGCCTCTCCTCACCTACTCCATACCAACTCTCCAACCACTAAAGCCTAAAGCCAAAGCAGCTCTCTAAAGCCTATTTTGACTAAACCCTAACTCTCTCCCAAAGCCATGGGATACATGCAGCCACTCACTCCTATTTATAGCCCATGGCTAACGGGTCTCCAGCCCGTTACGCCCGCTAAATCCAACGGAACCCGCTCCCGCTTGTGCAGCCTTGCGAAATTACCAATTCGCCCCTCCTGCACCATCCGGGAAGCTTCCGTGTCTCTTGTCGTCCAAGCCTTGCAACCACCTCGAGTCTCCGCCGTCTTCGACACATCTTAACCGTTCTGACCTCGACACCGCCCGTGTCTAGTCCGGTCACCTCGTGTCTCACCACGACTTCGCCTCGACGTCCTGCAGCCAACACAGACAAGAAACACATCAAATAGCACCACTCGACACATATAAGTACAAATGCATTAATGAAACCACATTAAGCATGAAAATAGCCCAAACCTGACAAGTCGACATAATATACATCATAACCACTTTGACCAAGTCCGATCGAGCCCGGTTGCACCATGCAACGACATGGTCCGAACCACACAAGCCAAACTCGACTCTCCTAAACCGATGTCAATTACTCATCACACACATGGGGTCTCAACCACATGGTCTCTCAATCTCCCCCTTGATAAGTATATTGACAAACCTAGAAAAAGCGCAAAGTTAAGTTTGTTTTGAAGAGTCCAACATGGTCCAAAGGAAGAAAATGATGCTAATAACTATGTCGACACAAGGAGCAAAAGAAAGAACAAGTTTTCCTCAAAGCTCCCAAAATGGCTTTTTCTCCGCTATTCTCCCCCTTTTGGCAATAAATACATCAAGGATGCAAAAGAGGGAATAAAGTCACAAGAATGGATGAAATGGCTGAAGTTTGTTTATTTTAAGCATTTAGAGCCATGAAGATTATCCAAAATGACCATAATGTATTACACCAAGCCATAACTCAATAAAAGGATATCTAGATCATGACAAGATATGTATAACGCAGCTAGAACACATAGATGACGATCTGAAATGTAGTGCATTTTGTGAGCATGTCAAGTCATTAATAAGCAAAGTCTAGTTAGAGATATCCAAGGATAATGCAGGCCATATCAATAAGCTAAGCGGAACCAACAAGCTAATATTGAGTCAAAATACAGTGCTATAAGCTCAAGAATGAGACATTAGTGCAAGTACTTGGTTCTTTTTGTAGTTAAGCAAATTGAGCATAAGTGACATATTTTTCTTTGAAACTCATGGTTGTTTCCAACCAAAATTTTTAGTCATGTGCTAGATCTCAAACCTTATGCGACTACTCCAAGCAAGAAGCTTAAGAAGATAGTCTAGGTCATCCAAAACTCCCCCTGAGTTCATGCCTAGTGCAATGGCAAGCCGTCTCATGAGAAAGAATTGGTGAGATCAGTTTTTTCGCACAAAAGATATCTTTTTGCTTTTTAACATGTTGTACTAACTCATGCTGTATCAAGAGACTAAAATAGCTCAATCTAAGGCTCAATAGAGATTCAACGCTCAACTCAGCCTATTTGACATGGTATGAATCATAAAAGGATAACTCAAGAAAGACTTGTCTTGAGTGCCAACACAGACAATAAACACATCAAATAGCACCGCTCGACACATATAAGTACAAATGCATTAATGAAACCACATTAAGCATGAAAATAGCCCAAACCTGACAAGTCGACATTATATGCATCCTAGCAATTTTGACCAGGTTTGACCAAGTCCGATCGAGCCCGATTGCACCACGCAACGACATGGTCCGAACCACACAAGCCAAACTCGACTCTCCTAAACCGATGTCAATTATTCATCACACACATGGGGTCTCAACCACATGGTCTCTCAAAATGCTTATCTATTATATAATTAAAGCAAAACCAAAAGGAGCCACCGTGTTCATTCTAAAGGGGTAAATTTTCTCACGTTAATCGAAGGAAAAAGAAAAGGATTCATACCTTGACCATGGTAGTTCCATATTATAATGGTCTAGATTAAAAGAAAGAGTCTATATTAAGTACAATCCAAACAATAATTCAAATTCAGAATAAAAACAAATAAAATTAACAATTTAATTTTGAATTCCCAAGTAAAATCATTAAATAATTTGGAATAAAAATTAAACAAAAAGAGAAATTGGATTTAAATATGGATTCCAAGGAAAATAACTAAATTTCATAATATAAAATAAAACAGAATTATCAATTTGATTTTGATATGAATTCCAAAGTAATACCTCTAAATAAATGTAAATTAGAATAAAAATTAAACAAAAAGTAGCAATTGGACTTGTATATGAATTCCAACCAAAACATAAATTTTGAAATAGAAAATATAAAATTTTCAATTTAAGTACCATACAATTTCAAGTAAAATCCTTAAATAACTTAAATTTAGAATAAATTAAATAAAATTAGCAATATGGTTTCCATACAAATTTCTAAGTAAAATTCCTAAATAAATATAATTTGAAATAAAATTTTATAAAATATTACAAAAAATTGGAACACAAATATAATAAAATTAGCAATTTGAATTCAATACGAATTCCAAAGTAAAATCCCTAAGTGACTATAACTCTAAATAAAAATAAATAAAAATTAGCAATTGGATTTGTATACAAATTTTAACGAAAAAGTAATTTAAATTAGGAGTAAAAAGAAAATTACAATTTGATTTCCCTACAGTTGCAAAGTAAAATCCCTAAATAACTAAAATTCAAAATAAATTAAATAGAATTAGCAATTTGATTTGTATATGACCTCCAATAAAAAAGTAAAATGTTCAATAAAAATAGATATTGACCCCACCAGGAGGTTAAGAGCCGAGATGACGGCATGGAAGATAAGGACAATGTCATGCTACCCACCTTAGCTATTCGACAAGAACAATGTCGTGCTCCTCGCCAAAGCCGTTGAATAGAAATGCCAAAGTCAAAGAAACCAAGGGCCACGATGATGGGTGGTCACTGTCAGCATTGTTGAAGAAGTCAGTGTCCAAATAAGCTCGATAATAGGGAAGCTTTAGCAGAGAGAAGATGAAGCTTTGCATTGAAGATGAGCTGTAACGATATGGGGCCATCAGGTAGCTAGAAGTGTGCCATCACTGATGAGGGGGACGACGTCACCGACGTGATGAAAAGATTACCCATATCGTTAGCCAGCGACTAAGGCAGAGATGGTGCAATTAGTGAAGATGTGAAGTCACCGTGGTTAGTGAGGAAGCCATAACATTGAGGTGGCCAATGTCGAAGAAGACGAGTTGTTGACATGGGAGAAGAGAGACATTGAGCACGTATAACATCATGCATGTGTTATACATGTATGCATATGTTCAAATAGAAGCATGGGCGTACAGAAGCAGAGATGGGTGTAGCCATAAAGAATAGGCTTAGAACTACTCTGAGAGAGAGCATGACAAGTGTCCCCGACATGGATCAGTGATGGTTGCACATATATGGATGTTTGATGTTACAACCATGGGTAGATCCAAAGAGACGCATAGGTGTGCAACTGTGCATAGGACATCGGGTACAATTTCATTTTTCTTTTGTATAGTCTATGCAAATTTAGGTGTGAACCCTCTAATCCAAATTGAAGGACACCTAGCCAATCAAAATATTGAAGCTCTCGACCTTCCAGCTCCACTGCTCTACTCGGCACTCTCGCAGCTGGGCCCAAGACAACACTAATCAATGCCTAGGACACACAACCTAGCATATGCAATTGCAACCCAGCTGACACAAACATGGCTCAAGGCGCTTGGCCTGCCAAGCCACTCTATGAAGGGAAGATAGTAGGCAAAGGCCGTAGGACATACACATCGCATTGCCTTAGTCACTCGCATCTCATTCCATCCCTCCCTCTATCCTGTCTTACGCGAAAGCAAAATTCACCCTCTTGCTTGGTCGTAGGCTTGTAGCCGTTGGTTGCCAAAGCCCAGAGGCCTAGGCTGCATCCCACCAGCGTCGCATCTCTTAGTCGTCATCACCTGCCGATTGTTTCACTAAGCACTTGGTAGCATGGATTAAGTCCTGAAATGACATAGAGCATTGCTAAATTTCTCTCAATTCTTTTGATTTCTTTAAGCAAATAGACTGAATTTATGAGTTATGGTTTGAATGTTATGATTGTTGGTTAGTTTTTTTTGTCAAATTGTAGGGTTCGAAATTAGGGCTTTAATTTAGGTTTTTGGAAATTGGAATACCCACTTACTTTGTTGCAAATTAGAGGCAAAAATTATACATGTAATTATGGCAGTGTTCTTTTGGGCTGCAGCTGATGGCTTTTGTCTGCACTTTTCAATACGACATCGGAAGACAGAGACACCGATATGGATGACACACAAGGTTATGTGCTCAGGAAACTATTTAGAGAATTTGCTTCAAGAGTCCGCCCTGCTTTGATGTTTGGCCTTTTGACTTCTAGAGAAGCCAAAAGTCAAAAATAGAAACCAAAAGCCAAAAAGAATAGCCCCTATATGTATGGCGAAATGGTGAATCCTGATCATTTTTATTCTAGCTCTGCCATTGGTCATAATGGTCAACATTAAGCAGTACTTAGTGAAAAGTAAAAGATAATTATGCGGTGGAGTTTTATGTTGGAATGGGCAACAATAAAGAGATTGTATTAGAATAGGTAACAAGTAAGAGGGATCAATTAAGAATTAGACGTGTTGTTGGAGATTGAAGTAGAAAAATTGTAGTGGCGAGAAGTGATAGAAAACACACAAGCCAATAGGGTAGCTAGTGTGTGAGGGATTATAAATTCAAGATAAGTCGCGCCATAGTGCATTGGTGTATTTGTGAGCAATATACTCTAATACCATGTAAACTAGTAAGATAATTTACCACACATATAATTAGCATATTGCTTTTAGATTAAATAGAGTTACATGTGCATACATACATTTTTGAAAAAGAGTAACTAATAGAGGAAGAATAGTGACATACAACTACATGATTCATGCATGATGGAGAGTGCTTATATTGTTAAGAACCTTAACAACTTAGTATGCCAAGGGATTTTCTTCGTTCAAGCTCATACTTTAATTACATTTCTCAAGTTATATTTTTTTTCTCAAGTTTCTATGGTTATTTTCAATATTTATGATGCTTTAAAATCCTAAATAACCTACAAGATACATAAACATATTCTCAAACATCTAAGTTACATCATTTGTACTAAAAACTTTATAATAAATCTAGTTGTGTAAATGCATAGGCCACCCTACTAGTTAACTTTAACTTCATTACTTAAACCATTTTCACATTATTTTGCAAGTAAATTTATAGTAGCCCTCATAAGCGCTTATGCTTCAAACAATGTGGACAGCAAAAGAAAGTACACCATAGTATGATGAGTTTCATGTTGATGTTTAACTATTGAATACAACTACAAATTGGGTTCCACCGCATTAGGATTGTAACATTAGAAGTTAACATCTTCAAAAGAGGACAAAATAAATATATTCTTCTTTGTACATGAGGTTGAAATTATAGGTCTAAATTGCAACTAGCCACAACATTGATCAAGGTGAGGCTCCTAATAGGGGGTTGGACCCTCCCATTCTGCCTACTAGTAGTTGCTCATTTGATAAGACATGTTGGGTATAGTAGAGTGATGCAAATTAGTATCTTAATGACTTAATGTTAGTGCGTGTGGCGGTGCTGAGAAATCATTACGAACCAAAGGATCATGGACCAACATCTTGTCAACCGAAATATTAATCACTCAATTAGTTCCTCATTGTTATTATGAATGAGTCCATTTTTCACCCCTAAACTATAAAAAAGGTCCAAATAACTCCTAAAACTTTAAAACCAGTTATTTAACCCCCTCTATCTTCTAAAGCCAGGTTAAATCACAGCCTACAATGGTTTTGCTGAGTTGGACCTTTCCTTTGATTGTTTTGCCATGTCAACATGTAGATGTGGTAAAAGGGGGCCACCAGGTAGGCAAGTGAAATGTGGTTGTGAGACCATGTGGAAGTCATCTCATGTTTGTGATGAGTATGCTTTGTTGTCGTTGTTTGAGTTTAATTTTATGTCATTTGATCTTTGGATTTTGTAGTCTATAGCCAGCAGTCTGATCGGCCTTGGTGTGGCAGTCTGACTGGCTTGCAGTTTGACTGGCCAAGGTGGCAAGCTGATTGATGTGTGGTAGTACTGGCATTAGAGTTGCGATACAACCGAAGGAGAGCAGTATGACTGGCCAGTGCATGGTGGTCTGACTGGTGGGTGTTGGGCAGTCTAACTGGCATAGGTGTCGGAGTCAGGTCAGCCCTTGGTATTGCGTTGAGTTGGTTTCGGTGGTGTTAATCATGGTAAAGTCTGTACATGTATTAGTCATGGTGGGTGTCCATGCAAGTGTGAGTCATAGGTATGTTCATGCATGTGATTTGGTAATGAGAGTCAAGTGCATGTTATTTGTACTCAGATCAATTGCTTGTTCTTTGATATGCAAATGCTTAATGGTTGTTACAGCCAGTGGCAAGACCGAGGCTAGGAAAGGGGTCCTAAGGTCATGGCATGTTGTGTAAGAGCAACTCCAGCAGTAGCCCTCAAAACAGGGCCCCTACTTTTTATTTGAGGGCTCCCCCTACTTTTGAGGGCCCTGTTTTCTGGGCTGCACTCCAGCAGGAGCTCTCAAAACAGAGCCCCTACTTCTCAATTCCCTCTATTTCCTCACACACTATATGCATATGTATGGGACAAAAGCACAATACACAATAAAATATTTATGATTTCACAATGAGGGACAATATTTAAATATATGAATTCAAATACGAATATTCAAATTTAAATTCAAATTTATTCCGAATTTAAATTGAAAGCACAAAGTTCATCACATAACATTAAAATTTGTTCCGAATTCAAATATGAATTCAAATACGAATTCAAATACGAATATTCAAATTTATTCTGAATTTAAATTGAAAGCACAAATATGAATTCAAATACGAATATTCAAATTTAAATTCAAATTTGTTTCGAATTTAAATTGAAAGCACAAAGTTCATCACATAACATTCAAATTTAAATTCAAATTTGTTCCGAATTCAAATACGAATATTCAAATTTAAATTCAAATTTGTTCTGAATTTAAATTGAAAGCACAAAGTTCATCACATAACATTCAAATTTAAATTCAAATTTGTTCCGAATTCAAATACGAATTCAAATACGAAATATTCAAATTCAAATTCGAATTTGTTCCGAATTTAAATTGAAAGCACAAAGTTCATCACATAACATTCAAATTTAAATTCAAATTTGTTCCGAATTCAAATATGAATTCAAATTTAAATTCAAATTTATTCCGAATTTAAATATGAATTCAAATTCAAATTCAAATACGAATATTCAAATTTAAATTCAAATTTGTTCCGAATTTAAATTGAAAGCACAAATGTTCCACAAAAAACGAGGAAAGCTGAAAAATGAGAGCCGGAGTAGGGGGCCCCTAGGAATGAGGGGTGGGAGGGTGATTTGAGGGCCTCCTCAAATTTGAGGGCTCTAGTAGGGGCTCTGCTGGAGCTCGTTTTTTGGGTCAAGCCCTCAAATTTGAGTTTTGAGGGCTCAAGTAGGGGCCCTGCTGGAGTTGCTCTAAGTTTGGGTGTAGTATCATCTCAAGCAGAGAAGCACAAGAAAATTTTTGAACAAGGGTGATATTTGAGCATAATTCAAAATTTTGTCAAAGCAAAATTCAAATTCCAATCCAAATTCAAACCAAAAAGAAAATGAAATCAAAATTTAGAAATTTGGTTTGGGCCAGCCTAATCCTTTTCATCCCTCCCTCTCCTTTCTTTATTTGGGGATTTTCCATGATTTAAATTATGGACGGCCCATTCTTACTCATTTTGTATCCAAATCGAGTGAAACTTATTTCTAAATTCATCTAACTTCAATATCTTTATAACAAAGGCAAAATCATAAATTTATGAGTTTATTTGTATTTTGTGTGGATTTACTTACGTTCACATGTATTTATTTGAAATTTGATTCGATCACTCGAATAGATTATGAAGACTTGGAAGAGCAGCAGTTCGAGCCCAATCAAGACCACCAAATCATCAAGACTGTGAGCAAGGTGAGTTAATACTTTGATCATTTTGCTCCTACTTTTTGAATGCGAATTATATTGTTTTATATTACTAAATTGCATGCTTACTTTATATCGCAAATTATTTTCTTGCTAGCTTATAATTAATTCCCTACTAATAAATTGTGATACTACATCCCATTCCTTGATTTTGGACATTTCCCTTGTTGCCCTAGATTTAATGGTATATATAATAGTTAACAAGTCCATATCTAAGTGCCGTGCTGAGCCTTACTTGGATATATTTTAGCATTAATTTGCCATGACATCATTGTTAATATGAAAACTTGGATTTGGACAACTATTAGATGGAAATGGTTGGTATGTTGAATTAGAAAATGATATTTTGAAATCCCAAGAAAAATTTAAACTTGCTTATTACCTAGGCAGATGGTAAGTGGGACTGGTGCGAATAGAGCACGAGAGTGTGGTATGTGATAGAACTGCCTATGTAGTCTTAAGGGCTGATCTCGTGATGACGTCCTAATATAAAATAGCACAACCACAAGCTATAATGGGTGTTGTCTGGCCAATTTATTTGTATTGACTCAGCATTGGATGTGCCATCTAATTGAACACGGGCAAGAGTGCTAGATAGAAGCCTTTTGATATGCGGCACAAAAGGGGACCTCTAGAGTGGGTTAATAGAACCCCACAATGGTGAAATTTTAGCGAGTGTAGTCACATTGGGAAGGTGCATTATAAAGGCATTGTGATGGTATTCTTAATCTGCATGCCTAAGGAAGCATGTGGAATATAACAAGATGAACATCTCTTATGGGTAAAGTATGCGACATCTGCAGAGTGAAAACTGTTTGGATAGTCGTGCCCACAGTCATAGAGGGGCATGAGAACTTACTCGAGTTAGTGTCTATTTTATGGAAAGATCTTTATGGGTGGGATGAAAAAACGATGTGTGGATAGAACCCTGAGTTGATTTTTCTTGGATGGATAGAACCTAGTAAGTATAATAGGTGGATAGAACCTTAATAACAAAAATAGCATATGGTGGATGGAACCTGTACCTCAATTATTATTGCATAATATTACAATCTTTAAAATATGATTTAGTTAAAAATGCTAAGTCTCAAAATTTCTACTTACTGTAATTCAACTATGACATTTTGCAAATAAAAAACCGAACGTTTCTTTATTAAGCCTTACATCTATAATATTGTATTATGTGTGTTGGATCATGGATCACGGTTGTTTGTGTTCACTTTCGCTCACTAAAATAACTTAGAGCGTTTGGATCAAGACCCCTACGCCTACTGCGCTGCGTCTGGATCAGACAGAGAAGAAGATGGTGGAGTCTAGGCCATTTTCTAGTAGTCTCTACTCACTACCTCTGCTAGACAGACTTTGATGGTGAGTGTGTGCATATCTATTATCCAAGCCTTGGGTAGTAGCCCGTCGTACACATCTTAACCTCCAGTCACTTGTCTGTTGTTAGGTGTGTCCTCACCTTTTGCTTTCTGTTTTCGCTTCTGCTTTTGGTTACATGTAGGGTGTGTTTGGTTGCCTGAATCTCCTTCGTCCTGGCTGAATGGATCCGTATAATCTGAGAAAGAGCCTGTTTGGTTGCCTGTATGAGTGGATGCAGCCTGTATGAGCGGATGCAAAAATACGCCCTCATCCTGGATGGGTGGATACGCTCAAAATGAGCTTCACCGCCATCTGGATGGGTTGATGCAATGTATCTTATGCGGTCCCACGTGTCGACCTCTCGGGTTTGGTAGATCGCATCCGCTCATACAGCAACCAAACATCATCTCAGTTTTTTTTGCATCCGCTCATGCAACCTCACCAAACATCTTCTTTTTCTGAAATACGATTCCACTAAGCCTGCATCCACTCAGTCAGGATATACGATGCAACCTCCATCCACGAACCAAACACACCCGTAATGTACCATTTGGTTCGATCAGCTCGTTATGTAAAACTCTATCTGATATGAGTTATTTGAACTTTGATATGTAATATTAATGTCTAGTATGGTTCATGCAATGTATATGTATGATTCAGCAATATATATGTGTGCAGTAGCTACTAATCAAGGAATAGTGCGGTAAAAACATAGAGAGTTCCAGATTGTAAATCCAAGGTTCTAAAACAAACTTTGTGGCAAGTAATTAGGCATCATGGACTATGATATGATGTGGTATATTATAGGACTTAGGCGTTTCAAGTGGTGACAGTCTCGGGGCAGGCGTACGATCTTGGTAACAAGGCATTGGGCATTGTATCTTCGTGAAGACTAGTGGGTAGCAATTGAGAAAATTGTTTAATACTGGGTGAAGTGATGGTTTGTAAAACTGCAATATTGATCTAAGTGGTTTAGGTCACGTATTTTATGATGGAGTGTCTTATTGGGCTATTGAAGTCATAAAAGTCATGCTTTGAAAAGCGTGCAACTATGTGAAGTGCAAAACTTGTTTTTTTTGTGTGTAGGTTACCAGGTTTTTGCATTTGTAAGTGGTGCGATCCACTGAGGGTATGCAGGTTTCGAGGGTTAAATGGAAGGTGATACCCTCCACTATATAACCACTTGTATATGTTGAGAGATGTATCATTAAGAACATTCTAAGAGAGACTATGCTTTTCTTTATGTGGAGTCTTGTATGTATGCTCTAGGTTTAGAGTCTACCATCCATAAAGGAGTGGTCATAATACAATGCTTTCCAAGTGAAATGAACATCCAAAGTTTGTCTAAGTGAGTTGTGTCATAAATCCTTCATTGTACTTTTGATTTACTTGGCTTTCTTATTTAGATTTCTCTCTTCTTAATATATTCTAGTGCCAAGAATGTATAAGAGGTACAGAAATTTCTTAGAGATTAGATCTCATCCATCTAGACGTCTTTTATGGAGAATTCTTGAGTTTGCCCAGTTTTCCTCAGGAGAGAGATGTTTTCGGGTTTTGCTCTTGCTGTGATCTAGCTTACTATGATATGTGAGAGCCCATTCAAGGTCATCTATATCATCGAGAACTCACGGATAAGAGTAGATCAAGATTTCTCTCTTTTACTAGGTTTTAGTGCAATATTCCTTGTTTTGGATAAAGATTGAAGCTTTGACATCAATCTTTATGATCCATGATTGAAATATGTTCATGATATCCTAGAAAGAACTTGTGCCAAGTTTTACTACATTTGGATCAGTGAGTCGAGAATTGTCTCTTTTCTTGGATCGTGTGCAATGTAGTCTGCACTATTTCTCGACGAGTGGTCAGACCCCAATGAACCGAGCGTTCAGGCTGGCACGGTCAGACTGGCCAACGACCACACCGCTTCCAGGCCAACAGTCGGCCTGGTTGAGACAGAAGTTTTGGGTAATCTTTATGGTCCTTGGTTCTTAGCTTTGATGAGCTTGTGTGTCCGTTATGCAGAGTTGTTAATACCCGAGGAAAGATTTTGAAGAGTCATTCATCTTACCTCTGATTCGTTATGCCGATCTTACAACGATGGTAGCCCTGATGTCACGCAAAGAGGAGGTGCACACTGGGGTGCAGAGGAGAGCGCCGCCCACGCCGTGGGCTGCGCCGTGCACTAGCCCTAACATGTGAGCGCGGAGAAATACCACGCATGGACGCAGCCCGAATCTCGTCGGGGCGGATGCAGACTGTCAGGAGAGGCATCATGGTTTTGCGTTGCCCGGTTTTTGTCGCTCCTCCCCGTGTGTCGTATGCTTCCGCGGTGTGTTTGCTCGTGGACTTGTGGTGAGTTGCTTTGCTCTGCCGCCGGCGAGGTCATCTGGTCCGGTGGCGACGGGGCATTCCTGGTTGCGGATTGGTTCGTATGCTTTCGTTCGTTTTTTTTTGTGTGTGATTGATTATTAATTAATCATAATTGGTTTGCTAGCTGCCTCTCCCGATCGTGTTGCATCCACGCTCTGGTGGTGCCCATTGCCGCCTTGCATTAGTGCTCGATTGGGACGCTCAGGTCAGCGTTCTGCTAGCATCGCTGTTATCCAATGCGAGGGTTTTTGATCGTTGCGTCATCAGTGCAAAGGGTGATCCAATCCTGCTCATCGAATTAGATACTCAGGAACAAGACCACCAGAAACACGCGGCGCGCATGTCAGGTTTGGCGCGCGGCCTCCTCTTGCGTCCCAGCGTGCTCCGCCTCTCCGCCCACACCTCAGTCTACCTTTGGCTTTGCCTACCTGGTGGTCCCTTTGCCACATGTATGCGCCGCCGTGGCAAGAATCCAAAGAAACGTCCAAGTCAACAAAATTGCCAAGCAAAGCCGCCGTGGGATATGATTTAATACGGTTTTAAAAGATAGGATATTAACCGGTTTTAAAGTTTAGGGTTTATTTGGACCTTTTCGATAATTCCAAGGTGAACAGGGGATTTATTCCTTCTTATTATTATAAGTTTCATCTCGATAATTGAATCTAACCCTTTATTTAGAGAACTTAACATTAAGCTGTTTCTTTTTGAGAGACCGTCACCTAATTGTTGAATCATCAAAAGGTTCGGAAAGGGAATATTATAATCAATTTCCACTCATTTCTCTGGCAAAAAAAAGTCCACACATTTCAATAAGAGGGGCGTGGATCCAGTTTCTTGCATGGTTGTCTAATGTGATAGTTATAAAATGTCTTCAATTAGATTCTTGTTGGATTAGCTATTATTCAAAACTTAATGGAAGTTAGATTGATAAACATACCATTGTATGAGCCACAACATTACATAAGCTAATATTTTTGTTTAATTCCCCACCAAATGATTGATATAAATGCATTCACACGTGCTAAATACGCACAACATTTGAATCTATTAAGAAAGTACCAGTATATACACTAACACTAAATGTTGAATGGAAAGAATGCCACATGATTAATTATGAGTCTAAAGTCTTAGCAATCACCCTTATACATCAGCACAAGAAGATTTTCTTCACTAACCTTGCTAAATTGTTGTAATTTTGATCTAGATAACTAAAAGTATCTCTTCATTCGGAGAGTATAACCACTTAATATTTTTGGTGGGAGATACCACCACCTAATAGTTGAATCATCAAACGGTTCAAAAGGGGATTACTATATTCAAAATTTCGCATATTTCAATAGAACGGAAGTATATACCAGTATATGCAATTTCTTTAATGATTGTGTAACATGATAATTCTGATGTCTTCAATTAGATTCTCGCTAGATTAACTCCACACCAGTTGGTTGAACACATTGCATACACCTATAACAATTGAATCCATTAAGAATGGACTGGTTTATGTACCAATATAATATGAGCAACAAATTTTAATACAAAGAATATAAACCTTACTGAAAGACAAAAAAGTCATAGCAATCACCCTCGTGTTACATCACTTCATGGATCTAAATTGTGTGATCCAGCACCTCAGTTTTTCTCCACATCATGCACGCGCGATCAAAATCTATTCATCGGGTGTGCGTAGCAATTTGGTACAAGGAGCTGCGTTTGGTTCCAGGCCACTGCGCGGTACTCTTCTCGTTGGGCTCCGTGTGCTCCCCTCCGAATCCTTCCCTTTAACAAACCTTTATTTCTTCCTAATCTCCTTGTGCTGGTTTACCACCAGAAATCCAAATTTGATTTTAAATTTGTTTTTCAAATTTAAATTCAAATTTGTTCGAATATTCAAATTTAAATTCAAATTTGTTCGAATATTCAAATTTAAATTCAAATTTGTTCGAATATTCAAATTTAAATTCAAATTTGTTTGAATATTCAAATTTGTTCGAAAGCACCAAATTTGTTTGAATATTCAAATTTAAATTCAAATTTGTTCGAATATTCAAATTTGTTCAATTTTTAAAAGCTGAAAAATGAGGGCGGAGTAGGGGCCCTAGGAATGAGGGTGAATGGGGATTTAAGGGGCCTCAAAAGGGCTCTAGTAGAGGCCTCTTTGACTCTATTTTTACCTCAAGTAAAGCTATACTTTTTTTAAAAAAGCTACCACCTAATTTGACTCCTGTTGTGCAAAATACTAGGCTTTAACATTCTTTGCACATTATACCATATAATTCGACAATGCGTTGCAATTCACACTAGGTCTCAGTGGCGAAGCTAGCAAATCTTAGGAGCCCGGACAGATGGGCTGGTCGGCTGGGTGATACAAGGTAGTTTGTCCGGAAATCGCTAATCAAATGACGGTAAGGATATACGAAGGTTCAATAGCTGCTCGCTGACGACGCGTGAGAAATATATGGGGACGCGGCCTGCCGGTTTCTGGTGACGCCCGCGCCTAGTTGCTGGTTCGTGCGCACCTGAGGACGAACTGACGAAGAGGGCGGTGCAGAATAGCGCGAATGGAAGAAAACGCACGGGAAACGAGAAAAGAAGATGGCGCCGTGCGAGCGTTTTTTTCTTCTATCGATATCCCTTTTCTAACGTGGAAGCCAACTCATCTCCGCATGTGGCACCAGTCGGAGTGTCCAGGCTATCAGGTTCCGGGGTCGGAAATCTGGTGCCAGTGGTATAACTAGGATTTAGTTACGTCTCAAACTAAACTTTAATAATGTAGAACTAACACTAATTTATATCTATACTATGCTATAACAAAAATAGGTTCTAAATGCTTAGGTTTTGACCAAAGATATATTTTTTACTATTCATAAATTAATACAAGAAGGATAACAAAGCCAAGCTATAAAGGCTACATATAAATCATCTGAGATGGAAAATATGGAAGATCAAACAAATTTTTTTTGAAAGCCGTAGAGATAGTATAGTTTATGCATGAGGTATTTTTGGGACTCTCTAAAAAAGGAACATGCAACTATTGATGTTATAAAAGCTTGTTTAGCACTCTAGGGTCTTAACTTAATCATCCTATCGAAAATGACATGTACCAAACTATGGGCTACATTTCTAGCGAAGTTTTAGCAAACTGGCGACAACATCATATTGATATATAAGTAAAGATATCGAAAAGTCTGACATTGACAAAAGACAAAAGCAATTACCTCATTTTTCTGCATTTCCATTATCTTTGCCTGCACAATGAAGACAATGAAAAAAGATCAGGACTCTGAATAGAATAGCTCAATAGCTCATATTGGTATTCGAAGTATGGTATTGTAGTGCTATTCACTGGGATGTTTGTGTAATAGCCCAGCTGTTTATTTCAAAATTTTTGAAAAAAACTTAAATTAAATTAATTTGGTTTGAAATAAAAACATGTGTTTTGGTGCCTAAATTTCTGTTTTTTTAAAAAGGTTGGATTTAAAAAGTATTTTAAGTAAAACCTAAAATATTATTAAATAAAATGATATTTTGATTTTCTATAAAAATCTTAATTCAAATTAATTATTAGGATTTATTTGGCTTTTATTTGGGTTTTCTGAGTTTTCTGGAGTTTAAAAATCTATTTTGAAAATAAAAGGTAATTTAAATATAAAAATATAATATCAACATTAGTTGAAAATATTTTTATTAAATCCAAAGCATTTCTAGAAACTTTTGTGAATTTTTCTAGAATTTTTGGAAGTTATTTCATATTTGCCTGAGCTTTAATGAATTTTCTAGGCTTTTCTGAAAATTAAAATCAGAAAATAAAATCAAAATCTCCTCCCCTCCCTCCGGCCAACGCATGGACGGCCCAGATTGAGCCATGTCCCACACGCCCGGCCCATCCCCGCCGTCCGCCCACCCCGCCTACCCTCCTTCCCCTCCCGACACGTGTGCAGCCCGATTTCCCCGCGCCCTGGCCCATCTGCCGTCCACCCCTCCCTTTCCCCCTCGCCCTCCGATCCCCATCCGGCCACCCACGCCCCCTCCCCTCCTTCTCTCACTGGCTGCCCCGGCCCACAAGTCAGACTCGCCTTCCCCGGCCTCCTTCTCCTGCGCGCCCGTCTCCGCCCTAACCGTCGGCCATCTCGCACCGCCCGTTCCCTTCCCGCACGCGCACCCATCTCCCCACTCCCAACCTCCCCCGCACGCACCGCGCCCACTTCCCCTCTCTCCGCGCCCATTCTCCCCACCTCTACCCGCAACCGCCGCCGCCCCCGCCAACCTCCGGCGAGCAATTCGCTTCGCCCCACTCCCCCTCCACCCTATAAAAGGACCCCCCGGCTCTGCCTCTCTCCGCACCACCTCCCCCTCCACTCCACTCCCCTTCCCCTCCAGACCCCGCCACCGCCATCGCGCCGGAGCCCTCGAGCCGCCTCCGCCACCTCCTTGCCGCCGGCTGCCTCCGAACCTCGCCGAGCCCGCGCGAAGGTAAAATCGGGATCCCTGCGTGCCCCTCTCCCTCTTGCGCCATTCGCCGCCGGCCGCCAACCGCCGGCGAGCTCCCAAACCCGAGCACCTCTCTTGCCGGCCACGTCCGCCGCTGTGCCCACGCGGCGGCCCAAGTGGCAGCCCGATGGCCGCCACCTCGGCGCCGTCCCACCCCCGTCAGCGCCACACATGCACCCGTGCCACCTCAGCTCCCCATTTGGTCCATGGACCCGGTCTATGGACCAGGGCCCACTGTCAGTCGGTCCACCCAAGGGCTGACGTCAGCTGGTGCAATAAGTTCGAATTTCCGTAGAAAAATAATTCGGCCGAAAAGAAAATCCCTGCTGATGTCATAAACCGTTTTTCTTTGGAAAAATAATTCCAGAAAATCAATCTTTTTCTCTGATTTTAAACTTCCGAGGACCCGTTCTTCTTCGTCCTAACTCCGATTGAGCCCATTCAAATTTCTAAATTCATCAAAAATTCCCCTCTATCCATTTCTGGCCTCAATTCAAATATTTGAAATCAATTTGAATTTATTTGAATTTGGTGCGTTATTTTCACGTATAGACTTCGACGATTCGAGAAAATTCTTCGACGAAGATTTACACCCAACTCAAGAGCAAGGCAAGTCATACTCCTTGATCATGTTGAT
This sequence comes from Dendrocalamus sinicus, assembly GCA_036346575.1. Taxonomy (NCBI): domain Eukaryota; kingdom Viridiplantae; phylum Streptophyta; class Magnoliopsida; order Poales; family Poaceae; genus Dendrocalamus; species Dendrocalamus sinicus. Next base: position 28,672,789 of record CM070657.1, on the reverse strand, counting down.
CCCAGATTTCAAAATAAAATTATGTTGTTATAAATTGTTCTGCATGCATACTTCTATTCAACGTATTTCAATTTAGTTTTAAATTTAGTTATTGCCTACTTGTTAATTCCTCCATTGGTTTTGAATTCCTCGATACCTTGTCACCCTAGAATCAAACTCTAGTTAGTACACTAGTGTTGGCTAGAGAGTTTAAATCAAATGCTTAGCCCTGCTTAGACTTATTAATTGGTTTGGGATACCTTTTCACATAAAATGATAAGTTTTTCAAATGTACTCTTGACTTTGGTGAGTCAAGGAGATTTATAAAATATTTTGAAAACAAAATATAAAAATTGACTTAGACTTAGTCAATTGGTTAGATGGTGGGTGCAGACATGCCCTGTTGTTCTAGACTCAGGGTTGACTGTCGTGCACAGTGTATGTGGTCGAACCTAAGTCAGATTATGGACCGGTCTGTGAGCTATTGTTGCAAAGCCCTATCGTACTACCACATGGCTAGTATGGGACAGCCCTAGCTGAATAATTTGTGAAGTCCCAACCTAAGTCAAGTTGTAGGTTGAAAGTGAGCGTGGTTGGTGCCATGAGAAGTCTCACTCAGGCTCAAGAGGGGGTCCCGGTCTGGTGGATTCCTTACTGGGGTGAAACCATAGAGTTGGCTTGGCTAGGTTGAAGGCTTTGCATTGTAAAGTCCTTGTCACGACTTCTCGCCGCACACCTAAGGAAGTGTGTAATCTAGTGGCAAAAAGGGATGATCGTGTCTTGTGGGTAATGCTGTACAACCTATGCATAGTGTATAATCTATCCTAGATAGTCGTGCCCACGGTCATGGGCATGCTGAGTAAAGATGTTTCATGGATTAAACTTTGTTTTTCAAAAATATTTTTGAAAACCTTGTGGATGAAAGCAATCCACGAGAGACTGAAAACCTTGTGGATGGATGGAATCCGTGAGAGATTGAGACCTGGTGGATGGATAGAATCCATCAGAGTTGCGCAGTGAAAGCGTGTGGATGAATGGAATCCATACGTGATCTTTTAGAAAAGATGGTCTGGGTGGGATGCCCGAGAATATGTTGGTGTTTGGTCGGAGCCTGCACTGACGGTATTATTTTCAAATACAATATTGTTTTACTTACTGTATTAAATTCAGCAATTTCAATCTATCTATTGTATTTCATTAAATGCTATTTTATGCAAACTAACCCTATAAGTTTTCCATTGATGCCTTTATCATTATATTGCATTTCTCTGTGTGATTTACGGAGTGCAAGTTTGTACTCACCTTGCAATCTCCATACAGAGGAAGATGCTTTCGACAACGTGAAGATCAGAACGAGTAGGCCGTGTCTTACTGTCGTTTACCTGTGGGCAGGCTTGGGCTTCGCTTCTTATCAATTTGCTTCCGCAGTTATTTGCCTTATTTATCTTTGCCAACAGGTGTTGATGTAAGACTTGGCCATAAGGTCGTACTCTTTTATTTAATATAGTTGGTCATTTGTACTTGATATGTATCTTTGTTGTATTGTGTGCACTAGCTGATCCTGGACTAGTGCGATTTACACAGAGGATCCAGGAGTCGTTACTCCGGGTTCTGACAGTTTGCTAGTCACTAACAATGGTAGGAGCATAGGATCACTACAAGTCTGCAGCTATAGGAAGTGTGAGCTGGATATTCAGCCTGTTATATGCTGATAGATATGCAAAATGTTTACAAAAAAGTAATGGTCCATGATGTGCTGACAGATGCTCACATTCTTGATATACTCAAAAATATATGGGGTGAAATTAGATGCAACAATTATGAATATTATACTCTAGGCATCACCCTAAAAATAGATAGGGAATGAACTAATGCTGCAGCGAACGGTTGTGGAGATGAAACACCAAAAGGTTGATGCAAAAGAGAAACACTGAATATTTCACACTCTGGTTTAAAGACTGGATAATGAATGCACTATACTTTGCTAGAAATTTTCTTATATATCCATATGATGTTGTCAATGTCAAGACTTTTTCTTATCTTTTGTGTCCGTACATCATACTGTCATTCTTGGTCATGACTCATGAGGTCTTGTGCTTTGATATTTGAGTAAAAATTAAAAGTTAAACTAGAGTATTTCAAAACATAACAGTTAGGTCAAGCAATAACGTGATCAGGAGTTAGAACCAAACCATACCTCAAATAGCTATGCCTGCTTGAGTTTAGACAGCATGTTCCAAACCAATGACCAATCATTCAGTCTAGTGTACAGATATAAACTAGTGCAAAATTATATAAGAGCATTCACGCAATCAATCATCAAACATACAGAAGAACTAGCCTTATCAAAAATCATAGAAGAAAGATTCTAACACTAGTAGTTCCATTTAAATTTAGGAGCATAGTATTTACTTGCTACTGCCAGAAAGAGGAGAAGACAATCCCTTTGAAGGGAGTGCGTGGGAGGGACGGCCGGCGGACATAGCCGCGCAGGCGTAGGGAGGAGGCATTGCGGGGAGGGGGGCGCAGGGAGGGGAGCACGTGGGAGGGGTGGCTGACGGGCACAGGTGCACAGGCACAAGGAGGAGGGCCGGGAGGGGATGGTGCAGGGAGGGGAAGCGTAGGCTGCACCGCCATAGGGAGCTAGCCAGCAAGGAGGGGAGCGTAGGGAGGGGGCAACGTAGTTACGTAGGGAAGGGAGCACAAGGAGGGGCGCAAGCGTAGCGACTGGAGAAAGCTAGGAGCCTAGCAGTAGCCAATAAGGTTTGCAAATTAATGGGCCAAGTGGACCGGCTAGGTGGCTATGACGAGGAGTAGGCAGCATGGCCTAAGAGCAAGTACAATAGTATAGCCAACTAGTGGCTATAACACTTGTCCATTTCATCTATAGCCTTCAAAAAAATAGTTCATACAATAAGGTAGCTATTACAATAACTATTTGGCCCCACGTGTAAGAGAATGAAATGCATATTTTTACGTGCTATAGCTAGTTGTAATTTAGTAGCCAGCTTCCTTCTCTCTCTTCCTTTCTCTCTCTGCCACGTAAGATTTGATTGATATTATATTTGCTATAGCCTGCTGACTAAGTCTTATTGTACCTGCTCTAATGGCCGCATGGGCAACCTTGCAAATACTACCCCAGGTTGGGCTAAAAGTACCTAAGCTATACATTAGGTATTTTTTCATGCCTCGGGCTAAAGCCTACCCTACCAGATGAAAAGTGCAATGGAATGTTAGATTACTCAGCATTATGTGCAAAGAAATCATAAATATGGTGTTCTGCACAACAAGTGTCAAATTAGGTGGTGCAAGCTGTAGTTTACTCTTTTTTCGATTACAAAATGACACACATGCGCGTCCACCACCACGTAAGCACACTACGCGCACACACTGCACGCATACATACGCAATTGCTCCCCTTAGCACATGTCTAGTTTTGACTCTATTTTTACACGTATTTGCAAAAGTATTGTATTGCATAAAACATAACTTTTTAGGTACTTTTTATGCCGAATCCACTCATTTTAGTAGGAAAACTTATTCTCTTGTGTTTGGATGGTTCCACACAATTCTTAAAGAAGGGAAAGGCGCAAGATAAGGAAACTGGGAAATTCTATTTTTGTTACACCAATACATGGGACAGAATCTATCCATCATCTTGCAACACAATTTTGGCATTTGAAAATGCTTCAAATGGAAAAACCCATAACTATAAAGTTGTGGATCTCTTCGAGTAGTCCAATTTAGAGTTCTTATTGACCTAATTTGAAGTGCTAATGCGAGAGATACTGGCCCCTAAAGGTAGGTTGCATAGAGAATCAGAGCACACAACAAAGTCAGCTTCCAAGTTATATTTGGCAACAAAGACGGTGTTTTCAGAACTTCTCTACAACTAGAAAGTTGAATACATCTTCATTAGATAAACGTATGAAAAGAGTCATATAATTTGGAGTTTGTATGACTGAGATATGGCCTTCGAAAGGTTCACTGCGCAGAAGGAAAGTGCAAACTGACTTGAAAACGAAGGAGATTCAAATTCAAACTTTCCAAACTAGTTGTTTTCAACTATACCACGTTCGAGCCATGACCCTCCAGCCCCTTAGCCTTTAAATATGACTCAGATATGCCTTCCAAAGTATCCAATCTTTGAGTTCTACCTCCATTTTTCCGACAAGGCCGGAGCCATGCTTTTCGATAGTTAGGTCTAGATTAGAGAGGTAATTAGCCCCATAATTAAAGAGGGATTTAATTAGTTGCTCTTATTAGAAAGGGTTCTAATTAGAGCCAGGATCCAGAGTATCTACATTGGACGGCTGCCAAGATTCGTGGTCTTTGTAACTTTCTAGTTATATGCATTTCTCTGCACTTCCTCTATTAAGTTTTTGCTATGGTGTTTCTGGCCGACTCCACTCTTTTGGAGAAGTCTGCTGCTGAACTGGCAAATCGAAGGATTCTAAAGATCCTTTCCACGAGCGTTGAATGATCAAGACATTTTCCAATCCCAAATTTTGAGGCTCTCAAGATGATTCCCTCATGAGACGACTAAAACACGTATATCATTTGCCGAATTGGGAGTTTGGAAGAAAAGGTTATGATGAAAATACAGAGTCTTTGATGGGTTGGTGATATGACGACGTGGAGGATTGCTATATGCATGTCAATTTTTAAGGAGAAATCAATGGTGGGATCTGCAATTGAGTAGGGAAACTTATTATCTTGTTTTCGAATACTTTCACAGCTATATTTGTAGAAATACAAAGTCAAATAAATTGATTTTGAAGTAAAAATGACTTATCTTGTATTCATATTATTTGTTTGTGCATATCTCATATTTTGGAGTAATGATTTAAAATGGAAAATGGTAAGAGTATGGAATAAAGGAATCATATGAAAACTTTAAATATATTTGTACTAAATCTCTGCTACATACCATGCACTATAGCAACCATAGCGGGCTGTTGCAGTGCCGCAACTATACAAAATGCTATAGACAACTATTGCATAGCAGCCACTATCCCCTAACCGTTATATCTGGGCTACAGTGGGGGGCTATATCGGGCTATTTAAAACAATGCCAACAAGATAAGAAAATTGAGATATTCTATATTTGACATGCTAATAATAGGTACAAAATCTGTCCATTTTGCAAAGCAATTTTGGCGTACGAAAAGGCTTCAAATGGGAAACTCATAACTACGAAGTTGTGGGTCTCTTCGATTCATCCAATTTAGAGTCTCACTGATCTAATTGTACTTATGACATGGGAGATATTGGCCCCGCAAGGTAGCGAATCAGTGTCCGCAACAAAGTCAACTTCCAAGAAATATTTGGCAATAAAGAAGGCCTTTTAAGAATTTCTCTACAACTAGAAGTTGTAGATATATTTGAGATATATTTGTTAGATAAACATATGAAAAAGAATCACCTAATTAGAATTTGTGTGACTGAGATATGGCCTCCAGAAGGTTTTCTGTGCAGAAGAAAAGTGCAAACCGAGTTGAATACAAAGGAGGTTTCGAATTCAAACATTCCAAACTGGTTGTTTCTAGCTCTACCACATCCAAGACATGACCCTCCAGTCTCTTAGCCTTTAAATAGAACCCCAGGGGTACCCTCCAAAGCATCCAATCGTTGAATTCTTCCTCCGTCGCTCTAGCGAGGCCTTGCTGAAGCCATGCTTTCCAATAGTTTAGCCTATATTAGAGAGGTAATAGGAGAGGGCACTAATTACCCCCTCTAATTAGAGAGCTTTAATTATCTGCTCTAATTAGGGAGAGTTCTAATTAGAGCTGGGATCCAGAGCATCTACACTAAAAGGCTATTGAGATTCACGATATTTGTAACTTCCTGCTTATAAGCATTCCTCTACACTTCCTCTATTAAGGCTTTGCTATGGTTTTTTATTTATATATGCACTTCCTGCTTGGATGGTTCATTCATTGCACAATGTTTTAATTATCATGCTTTTAGTACTGTTGCATGCTAGCTGTCTATTTAGTCATGGTGATTAGATATATTAGTTGATCCTTGTTATTTGAATTTATGAGTAAGATTAGAGAGGGTGCAGATTCTATGAACACAATCTACGTCTAAGATGATGTAAGTGGCTCTACCTCATTCATAATTATTTTGGATATTATGTCTGTTTAACTAGAGAGGATGCTGACCAGATGGACGGTGACATCATGAAGGTGATATCGACTCTAGTCTAGGTTACCACGTGTTTTCTAACTTCTATCTTTCCAGAATCAATATGGTATTATGATTTCTTGCTCCTGTATTAGCATTGCCATATAGGATCCTAAGAGATCATTATTGATCGACCTTTGCCTACTAGTCGATTAACTAGCTCATGCTTGGATCTGAACTATCAATTCCCTTATTCTGTTAACATTGGGTAGTTAGATGATTATTGATTAGAAAACACTAAGGTGATCGTTAGCCTATTCTTTGTGGATTTGATACTCTGAAATACTTAGTTGAAAAGCTACTATTGACCCATGCATGCGTTGTAGTTATATTTGATTACACGTAGTTTGCATCAACAACTTTTTTGGCGCCATTGCCAGGGAACAACAACATGAACCTGAGGTGATCTTTTTTTGATTTTTCATCTAACCCCCTTATTAGTTATACCATGTAGTGCTTTGCCACTCTTATTCTTAAATAGTAAGAACAAAATTTTATGTTGCCTGCTACTAGTCTCCACCTCGACAACTAAAATCTTGCACGCAAGTCAGTATGCACTGAACATCAAAGCTCTGAGACGTTGGATGATGCACGCCAAGCGATTGAAGCTAACAAAAAAGATGCATGATGACAGATGAGATGATCAGCACCATCGACAACTCAAGTTTTGTACGTAAAAGTCAGCATGCATGCCGAATGCCAAGCACCAAGACGTCGGATGAAGTGAATAAGACAATTGAAGCTGACACACATGATGCATGTTGACGGAGGGGATGATCAGCACCATTGTAGGATCTTAATGGTACCTCGACCCAATATAGACCTGATGCTAGGTAACTTTTCTAGTAGAGGTGTCTAGCTTTTGACTTTACATTCAAATCTTCAGGGAGGCAGCCCAATTTTTGTTTTTCTTCTCTAAAAGTCCTTTTTCATCTATATTGAATGTAGTTTGATTGCATTAACACCAAGACAGACAGAGGCCAGAAATAAATCTGTAACATCATAAAATTCTTGCTAAAGCTCACTCGCATACGCATAATAAGGTAAGCACTAGGATTTAAACCCCAGTGGGTGAAGCTATACACCTACAACTGCAGCACCCTACTAAGAGGTTGTTCTCTCTTAGCGAAAGCACTCTAGTGGCATGCCCAATATGCATGGTAGCCATAATTTTTTAAAGTATTTTTTATGGAATTATTGCGTTCCAAACAATGAAGGGTTGTTCTATATATAGACGTCCCTTGCATAGGATACTGCAAGTTCGGCTAGAACACGCTCAGAACATGAGTCTCCCTTGATTTAGTTTGGAGTCCTATTTAAAGATTTTTTTTTGTTGTATTGTGCGGGCTATATGGAGCATTTTTTGATGTGAGTGCGCGGGACCTACGCTCAGTTGTACATGTAGCATGGTATCACGACAGCACCAATAATTCTGCTTTTAATTTGGTGTTCACTGTTCAGTCCAAATTAATTTTGCAATTGGAGGACGGTTGGTATAACGAATTGCTGTACTAACAAATACGTTTTTGTTGGATTGATGCGTTTTTGTATGAGCCGTCGTACTCCGTATTTATTTATTTATTTGGTTAGGTTGATATATACTTGATACTCCAATTTGCAAAATGGGAATCGCAGCAAGTCATGGAAGATTGCCGGCCGGTACGATAAGGAGACATGTATATGGCATACCTTATCAACTGACCGGGGATAATGATTCTCATGACTTCTCCAAACGAAAAAAAAGGAAAAAGAAAAGTGTGTAATGATCCTCACGAGACCGGAAAAAAAGGTTCAGCACTAGCACGTTGTAGCAAAAGTGCCCGCAGATACGTCAGGTTTTGCACAGCGATATCAAACCAGGTTCGTGCGTTAATCGATTGCTACAAAATTCTGATTTCACAAGCTAGGATGACGACGTGTGATGCTTTCTTCTTTGGCTAGCCGAAATGTTTGATATTTGTTCCGCCATGTGTTTTCTTCTCAAAAAAGGTGAGTCAAGCGTGCGTTATATGATTTAACGCAGCTGCAACTTGCAACACTTCAGATCAATCCACCCATGCATTCTGGCTAGCCGATCCTCAGAGCCTGTTTGAATTAGGATGACTGAGCTGAAATTTAATCCAGTCTGTTTGGACCAATGGGATTAAACAGGGATTGAGGCCTATTAATTATGTAAGCTCAATTGCTGCGAGTACTTGCTAGCTCCAGCCTCCAAACAAGGTAGCATACTCACCAAGACCACAATTTGATCGATGGAACCCGTGTCTGATTACTCGTATTGTCACAGAAGCGAACTTCGAATATTGATTACTTGTATAGGTGTGGACGTACGTGTGGTCAGTACGTATGCAACCTTAGCCACACTAGCAACTTACACGCACATACCATACAATCTCTAGCTTCGAAAGAAAGTATAGGAACCAGTACCATTTTGGTATCGTCATGGTGCGTGTACAACACTTATCAAAAGGTGAACAGTAGCAAAGTTGGTGACCGTCCTGGACTCAAAAAGAGTTCTCGGTTGTCACCACTCTCTGGGCTCGGGCGCAGCATTGATCGCAGTAACTGAGCGCGGTGCAGTGCAGTCAGGTGCAGCAGAGTAGTTAGTGCGCGCGGTGCTTGGGGACGGGGGCGTGCGGTCGCGGGCCCGGGCGGTTGGCCCTGGCGCCTGCACGCGGGGGCGGCCGCTGAGTCGGCGCGCGTGTGGTGCTGTCGCGCAGGCCGGTGCCACGCGCACGACACGACGCAGATGCTGGGCGTGTCGCGGGACGGGCTCGCCATTCGCTGAGGCTTGCTAGGGATGTGCTCATGCTTGGACGGACCGCATATTTTTGCTCTTCCCTTCTAGCTTTTCTTTTTCCATGGATCGATCGATGGCATCTCAGAATTACGGCTTGCTCCACTACCGCTCGCTCGCTCGCTCCTCGTGTCTCGATCGACAGCATGAGAACATATTTGATCAAGATGGAATAGAAGGGGACACTTTCGTTGTTCGTGGCTGTCATCAGTTTGACACATCGAAAACTGTACTGGAATAGCTACTACTATAAAGAAGTTCGTATTGAACATTTCATCACAGACGGTTCTACAGCATCCATCACTGTTAAGTTGCAACGTATTATCTCAGACGATTTTACTAGCGTGACCGTCTATATTGCAACCGATGGTAAGAACCGTCTACAATGACCCATTTATTACAGACGGTTCGTAATAAAAATCATCTGTGATATCCAAAATATCACAGACGATATTTTTCAAAAGCCATCTGTGATGCTCTACTTGTCACAGACGGTTTTTGAATAGAAGTGTCTATGATATTCACTGCATTATTAAATATTCTTATCCCAACAGATATTTTGTCTGTTAGGCGGCAGCATTTTGAGTCGATTTGGTGAAAAGATATCAGTGATTTGGAAGGGTGCTTGTGTACCCATTTGTTCTTTGTGATCTAAGATACTGTTGAGGCTACTGACCAAACAGTATTTGAGGAGAGTAGTGGAGTGGAGATGATGGACAATGCTTGTCCCTTCCCCATGTCCAAGGTATGTATATATATTTCTATGAAGCGTATTTTATAATCTTATCTTTACATTCATGTGCCCTCTACAGGGTATCTATATCATTACACACATCCCATTTTGGATTTTACATCTTTAGCAGGATGGTCTTATATGGGGCCATATATATATATATATATATATATATATATATATATATATATATATATATATATATATATATATATATATATATATATATATATATATATATATATATATATATATATATATATATATATATATATATATATATATATATATATATATATATATATATATATATATATAATGCATTATATTCTAGCTAGATCTACATACTTTTATTTGCAAGGAAAGCGAGATCTAGCTTGATAGTTTTTGCTCCAATTTAAGAGTAGATCTCATTCCTATCTACTGTAATTCTTGTTGGATTGGTTTATAAATTATAGCTAGCTGCTTTAGAAGAAGAAATTATGGTGAATAACAATTATATATAAGAGCTAGTGTATATGTATATATCTATCGTAATAAATTAGACGATTCAGAAATCATCTTTGATGAGAGCTAGGAATCATTTATAATTATTTTCTCTGAAGTAGTGAACACTGATTGATTTATTTCTAGACAACTCAAATCAAACTTGAAAGAACATATACAACAGTGGAGTGTATCATGCATGCGCGGATGCGTCGCGATCTTCTTCGCATAGTAGATTAGTAGGGCAGGCCGATAGCCAAGTGAGAACGATGGCAACGTACCACACCAGATTACAAGGAAAGGTCATGCTGGAGTTGCCCTAGTGGATGTACAACTGGAAAGCTCAGGTATTGGCCCATTGTGCAAGCCTCATCCCGAGGTGTACGTTCCAACTATGCATAAGTAGTAAGATGCAATTATCTAACGAGAGATTCTTGGATATTCCCTGAATCCTACTACCGTCGGACCACCGTTGTCATTTTACGATCTCTTCATGCATACAACAAAAAAATGGTAAAGGTCTGATGGGCGCGCGGCAAGTTGGAATGTGGATATATATACGCTGATCATAAACTACTCACAAGTTCCGTACAAACTATCTATTATATTATTAAAATAGAGACAAAAGAAGCCACCACATTCACTCTCAAAAATTAGAAATCCCCATATTAAACGGAGAAAAAAGAGAAAATATATTGAATTGTAGTGGTTAGCCACAGTTATAAGATTTATGTGCCATAACATGGGTAGTATCACTAGTCTTGGTTAAAAAAATGGTTTTCACTTAGACGAGTGGTTGTGCAGTAAAGGGAGTATGGTTAGAACATTGGGATGGAGATGCCTCATCTGGATATTGATCAAGGACTTAACTTTATACGTCATTGATCTGAGTCTTATTGTATAACCATATGTCTGTATGGGATGCACTTGACTAATCAATTTGTGATGTTTCAATTTTAGTTTCGCCATTGAGATGAATGTAGGTGATTAGTTCATTTTTGAGTAACTTTCCATATGGCGTAATAGGGGACTTTTTGACTAGATGATCAGCCTACTTAACAGTGAAACCTTAGCGAGCGAAATCATGTTGAGATTGGGCTTTGTAAAGGTTTTGTTGTGATCTTCTTGATCAACACGCCTAAGAAAGTGTGTTATACCGGTAACACAACAAGTTGGTTATATTATATGGGTAAAGTTGTGCAACTTCTGTAGAGTATAAAATTATTCAAATAGTTGTATCTCCGACTATAAATAGTGTTTGATAATTTCACATGAAGGGTATAATTTCATAAAACTTTGGGTTTAGTTAGAAGGTGAATGATCAGTTCACTTGTGGTTTATTTAATTCTTTTGAATTATTTACTTAATAATCATTTTCAAAGTGCATTTTCAATCTATTTATTATATTTACCTTAAATTATTACTTCTGTAAAATAATCACTCAGTCATCATTTGATAAGTCTTGCATAATTATATATTGCATCTTGTTACAAACGACTTACTGAGTACCCTTTGTACTCATGGCTATATACTCTGTTGCTCAGTTGCTAAGGAAAAACCGTATCAGTGAAAGGTATTTAAAAGAGGATTTTTTTTATCACTTCTTAAATTAGGACTTCGCTTCCTAGTTGATTGCACATGGGTATGTCAAATGACTACTATGTTTATCGTTGTTTTTCGCTGTTAGTTTTGTTAGACCCTTAAGCTAGTATTTGTAAGCTTGACTATAAAGTCGCTATTATGATATTAATAATATTTGTTACTTTCTTAGTTAATCATGATTATGGTAGATATTTTATCTATGTTTTTACTATATGCACAAGCGTGATTCTATACTGATGCAGAATATATAGAGAGTTCGGATTTACATATTCGGGTGTCAACATAGTCCAAGAGGAAGGTGGTGAGATTGATGACATATGCTTTGGTGCAGCTGTGGTCGGCTAAAACTGCTGCTCATCATATTAGAGGGCAGGAATGTAGGAAAAATTGCTCCCCTGCCCTAAAGTTTAATGACGTTTGCTCATTTGCCCCATGATGTCTCATGACATGCGGGTCAGGACCCATATGTCAGTGAGACATTATAGGGCAAATGAGCAAACGCCATTAAACTTTAGGGCATATGAGCAAAACCCCCTGGAATGTATGCTGCTATTGCAGTATTGCTAGTTTTCCATATACCATGATACAAAAAGAACCTTTGCCAGCTCCTAGTGTGATCTGGACCGTCCGTCTGGCCGATCCGTTTTCAAATAGAGATCCGGGTCCCATGGAAGGTTTTATACGCAAGTTTGTACAAGATCGCTCTTTAATTTTTCGAAGTACGAAGAAGTTGGATGCAACGAGCAGCTAACCAAACAATGGGAAGGACGACACATGCAGCACGACGCTTTCTGCTCACTTGGTAAAGGGAGACCACTTTACTGCATCTTTCGCGAACTTGTGCAGACCACCAGCAATCGAGCACCTGCCTGAATCTTTTCTCCAGCCGCCCAGACTATATATGTGAATCGAATCAGAACCAATGCCACCTGCTGCATCACGCCTTGCTTTATTCTCTCCTTGTACCCTGTGGCCGGCTAAGCACGTACGAGAAAAAGCTACCCGGCATGGCCGCCACTGAAGCGTTCCTTTCGGATTCTGAAACCCTGTCAGCTTGCGTTGCCGTTTAGAGATTTGACGCTACCCTGACCGAGTCCGAGCACTTTGGTAGATGCTGTTTCGTTGGAGTCAGGATCTTGCAAGTCACGATGACCGTTGGTTAGTCCACTCGGGCTTTTCGGTATGTGCGGAGTTCACATGCTGAGTAGGTTTTCTGTTGATGTTCATGTATCTACGTGTGTCTCTAAAAACGTTCCATAAATTGACCGGTATTAAGATTGAGAGTTGCAGGAATAAGATACAACCGAGGAGGATGAATAGTTCCGTCCATAATTTTTCGTAAGTATTCTAAATCTTCTTATCAAATAATTATAGAGTTACTGAGAATTGAATCTAAAGCTAAAATCTCAAATCAAATCGATCAAAAATCAAACTCTGAAAAAATCTAAACCCTAGAAGCCTGACCTCCACACAGGGTCGGTCTAACCTTTCTTCTGACTGTCTGACCTCTGTTCTAGCGGTCTAACCGCTATAAACAAAATTAACAATGTTGCGAATCCAAACATTCACGTAACTTTTGATCTGATAATCCAAAAAGATGTGAAACTTTAGATTCACCTTGCTCAAAATCTCATAAACCTATTTCATCTATGGATCATAAAAATCAATATCAAAGTTTAAACTCTTTTGAGATTAAAGTAAGGTTGCCCATGAACAGGCAAAATACGAAAACTGTTAATATGACTTGCTCGTAGACAGAGGATAGCAAGATGGTTTTAGATGTATTTTCATATGTCACAGCAAGCAAGAGCATCAAAGAAATCAAGCAAAAAATCATTGGGTCACGAAATCACACGTTGAGGACAAAATCAAGCAAAACCGGGTTTCTTCATGAACTTACTAACAACGTGATTAGATGTGTGAAGATTAATTTTTGAAGACTATCTTTATCTCTTATACGTCCTTAGCATAGCAAAATAAAGAAAAATGAAGAGAAGAGAAAAAACTAACCATGACAAATGCAAATAATCAACACAAGAGATAGTGATGGTGATGAACAAATATGGATGTATTGTTACTTAAGGAGGAATGTTTTATAGCTACTACACCTTGAAAGACAGAGATCACATCATAAACACTCTTCTCTCAAACCCTAACCTTAACATTTAAACACTTGGTCTCAAGAGAGTAAGGTTGGATGGTTAATTACAAGTCTCCATCTCAATCTATTAAATAGATAGACTAGCCAGTCACATCTAATCTTTAGTGGATATTATCCACTTAGCACAATGGAGAAACCCAATAACCCCCACATGGGTTTTAACTCACACATTACACTTATGCACGTTTTTCAAAGCGCATAAGTCTGAATCTGCTAAATCTTAAGTTTTGATCCAACTTAATAATACCAGCTTCTCCATAACCTAAACTGTCTTCCCAATCGCTACTCACGCACCGCGGTTTTCTTCCAAAGTTGTTTCTTATATTTTGGTGAAACTACCAAAATACCTTTCTTTGACTTGGTCAACTCTTTTTATTGCAAGCAATCGTCATACTTGCCACGTGTAGATATACCACTAGTTTGCCACATGTCGACAAGTCTCCCATTCTGATTCCTCTGGACCACGCCTCACTTAGTCCAACCAAGCCATATAGTGCTATCCCACTATTCAAACTTATGCAACAAGTTTCTCGTGCTATGCTTGTGCTCAACCGTCTCACTCAACATTCTCGATCATTCTAGGTCTCGGCTCTTTCATGAGCGTAACCCTGATTCTTGTCGTTGATCACAGTTGACTCTAAGCGAACATGCACATCTAAAGATAAAGAAATCATTTTCAGATATAAATTCTTCACAACTTGATCTATATTAATAGTAACATGTCTCGTGCAAGATATCCACACTGATCCAGATCATATAAATCAATTCGCAACTCAAAATACACCAATTACCAAACCCTGGCCAAAACAAGACAGCCAGGCTGGTCTGAAGTGTCCACACCGGTCAGACCGGTGCCCAAAACCGGTTAGACCGGTAGTCCAGAACGGTTGAACCGCCGGGAGACGAGCTCCAGAACAATTCGGCTACAATGCTTGCATGGCATGCAGATCAATTAAACAACAGCCACACAAGAGATGACCTCAACTGTGCACTCAACAGTTGACAGTGATATGCATGCATCAATTGATTCCTTCACTGTTACATGCTTTTCCTGCTGATTAAATAACTAATACTACCACCATCACTGCTATATGCAGCATGCATCAATTTTCCGACAAAATGCAAATCTAAATTTCTGATCTTCCTAGATTGGTATGGTTCATCATAATATAATTTAGAATCCTCTTATATAGTCCTTCAAGAGTCAATTTCGTTCTAGTCTTCGCTTTACCAAGGCATAGAGTATATAACACAACGTCGAAATTTACAATAGGGAATTCGTCCCCTCTTCCCCCTATCTCGGACGTTGCTTTGTGGCTGCACCTGCACGTACTAGATCTGCAGATAGAATTAAAATATGACATCCCCTGATGCATGATCCATGATCGATCTCTGATAATGTCCTGGGCATGCATGCATGCATGCATCCATCCATCCATGGCGAGCTGCTACCCGTTTTCTCTTGTCAGCGTCAGCGTCCGCTCTGCCAGCACAGCCAAACTGTAGCCAATCAGTGGGAAAACAAAGCAACTCTGCGTATGGCTGCTTCTCGGGCATGCATGAGCTGCCAAGCATGGAGAGGCGCCTGACGTGGAGCTGGCATCTCACGCCGGCGAGAGAAGGCAAGCAGGCGAGCACCCATCCCAGAAATGTGCTCTGCACAAAGGAACGAAGCGCAAGTCCGGCCAATCGTGATATGCCCCTCTATATATACGCAGGCGGCTGTGCCCATGCCCCCCCATGCATGATGCATTTTGGCATCTAACAAAAGCTTCTTGGTTTCACGTACCCGGCCGGCCGTCGGTCCGTTGGCAGCACGGATTACCATGTTGCGTTGTTGCGCGGCAGTGCCCTAACGCGATGCGCCGTCCCGACGCGCTCGGCCTCACGCGCCGGTGCACCACATCCGGAATTCTTTGACGTCGACGGGAGACGTTTCCTGATGTGATTCACCCGGCTGAGATCGCGCGTGCACGTGCAGCGTACACGGTTCAGCTCTCCCGCTCGCGGCGTCCATGCGGCCGGCCGGAGGTATCCCGTGGCGGTTTCTCCCCGGACGATAGGGTGCCATGGGCCGCCGGTGTCCGACAAGCGCGCGGCGACAACGTCCCGGTGGGAGAAACGATACGGCCGGCAAGGCGGGCAGGACGCGCAAGCGGACGAGCGGGAAGCGTCCATTCGGAAGGCCAGTGCCGATGCCGATGGATGCCGATGTGCCGTGACGAGGCCAGTGGCAGCGCATGCCCGGCGCCCCTAGCTAGCTCGTGGCCGTTTGGACGCGCGCGAGCGGCGATCGACAGAGGCAGCCGGGGAGACGGGGCCGCCAGGCTGGGAGCAGTTGTGCGAGGGGGACGCGTGGGCCTGGGCCCGGCGTTGCCCGGCCCTCGGCCGACCGGGCAGCTGTTGATGGAGGGCGGACCGGCCTAGGAACATAGTGGCACTGGGACTTCAGGATTCAGCTGTCCTCTCTTTAGCTTTTCTATTGGTCCGGGACCTTTGTTTATTCTCCCTGCATTGCCTAGTGGCCAGAGAACTTATTTAGAGTAGAAATATCCTTCAAATTGAGTTGCATCTATCACTAATTCATCCAAAATCTTAATCTGATAGTAAAAGATAAACAAACACGCCAAACAACCGCTTGGGACGCATGGCACAGAGTGCATTATTCTCGTTATTTGACTTTGAGGAACGCTTCATTCATCGGCACGGATTTACGAGGCGGATCGGACAGAAAGCACGGTGCAACGGCTCGTATCTTTTCTTCTCTCCATGATCAGGTGATACAACGTGGTTGTGTAGGACCAGATAGGCAATAGAAGAGATGAATGGTGCATTCAAATTTATCCTCAAGTATTCACTAATCCTTTACTCTAATAGCTACAAAACTATGAATATTATGATAGTAATCTCACCAGGAAACCAGAGATTCTTAGAGCTAAGCAAAAACAGTTCGACTACGTGATCAGAAATCCCACAAATCTAAGCGCAACATGATCGAAAAACACCGTGATCGGAATTTGACTATCAGTCGGAAATCAACGTAGTTGGAATTCGACTCTAGTGGTCGATGACTAAAAAGCGGTTGAAAACTGACGTAGTCAAAAGCCAACGTAGTCAAAATCCAACGTGGTCGAAATTCGACTCGAGTGGTCAACGATCAAGTAGTGGTCAAAAACCAACATGGTCGAAGCCAATGTAGTCGAAGGCCAACGTAGTTGAAACTCAACTCGAGTGGTCGAAAACCAATATGATAGAAAATTAGTGTGGTCGAAACCAGCATGATCAAAGGCCAAATCAACGTGTCGAAACCAACGTGGTCGAAGACCAACGAGTGGTCTAAAACCGACGTGATCGAATCAGGTCGGAATACGACCAGTGAGTGATCGAAAATCTAACGTGGTCGAAAGCCTGATCGTGATCGAAAACTTGAACGTGGTTGAAAAATCAGAGAAAACAGATGATGAATAGATGCTTTCAGCAGAGTTTCAAAAACCAAATTTGATGTAACTTTTGATCTGTAGATTCAAATGATACAAAACTTTGCAGGGATCTTCTCTAAGGTATTCTGAACCTATTCCAATAAACAATCATGAGAATCATGGTCAAAGTTGAGACCTTTTCAGTTTGTTCGAAGGTTTCCCTAAAACCGAGTCAAAATCGAAATTGGTGAATACAACTCGATCGTGGGCGGATGATGACCAAGATGAGTCTAGATGTATTCCCACATATTAAAGCAAGTTATATCACCAAAAATAAAACAACTCAAATACCCTCAGATTAAGAAATCACACTTTTAGCCCAATTCAAGCAAAAAATCGAGTTTACTTAAGAACTTCCTATAGATCGTGCCTAGGTAGATGAGATCTTGTCTCCAAGAGACATTTCCTCCTCTTGCACGTCCTTGGTGCCAGGAAAACTAAGAGAAGAGAAATCCAACTAAGAAAGCCAAGAAAATCAAAAACACATGAGGTGATTCATGGCACAACTCACTTGGGCAAAGTTTGGATGTCTATTTTACTTGGAGAGTAATGTTTTTATAGCCAATCCCTTATGATAGTAGAGCTCTAAGTCTAAATTATACACACACAAGGCTTCAACCCAAGAAAGCCTAATCTCACATGGAAGGGAGAAAGAGCTAGCCACCACAAAGACTTAGCCAAAATCCTCAAACCTTAAGTCTTGCCTCTCCTCCCCTTATATAGGCTCACAATCTGAATCCAAAACCTAATAGATCCCCCTATTAGGCCAAACCAGAGATAACCCATTAACCCCACCTACCACTGGGTTTTATTCACGCACGTTTCTCAAAGCGGTTTATAATCATTAACCCATTAGTGAACCAACACTTGATCCACTTCACATTTTCAGCACATACAAGACCTAAACCACTTAGGCAAAATTTGGATGCCTATTTCACATGGAGAGTAATGTTTTTATAGCCAATTTTTTAGGATAGCAAAGCTCTAAGCCTAAGGTATATACGCACAAGGCTCCGACCCAAGAAAGCCTAATCTCACATGGGAGGGAGGAAGAGCTAGCCATCACAAAGACTTAGCAAAAATTCTCAAACCCTAACTCTTGCCTCTCCTTCCCTTATATAGGCTTACAATCTGAACCCAAAACCTAATAGATCCCCCCATTAGGCCAAACCAGGGATATCCTGTTAACCCCACCGAACATTAGGTTTTATTCACGCATACTCCTCAAAGCGGTTTACAACCATTAACTCACTAGTGAATTAACATTTGATCTACATCACATTTTTAGCACATATAAGACCTAAACCATTTAGGCCAATGCCACGGTTTCACATACCGCCACTCTTCTGGTATTAGGTAGTTTACCAAAATGCCCATCTATCGCCTTCCTCAAAACTTCCCACTTCCTTTTCTACGAAGTATCGTTCATGCTTCACCATCTTCCATGTAGCTTCAATGACTTGCCGCCAAGCCTCTCGCGTGTCCGGATCCCACTGAACCGTCCTCACTTGTAAATGACCCAAGTCACTTGGCGCACCACATGTCTCTTCTCGCACATGACGGCACCTGGCTTCCTTGACTATTTGGATCTCGACTCCTCCTTGAGCATATTCCTGGTCCATCTTGCCATTGTCTGACATGTCCACCACTGGTAGCTTTCACTCTGATTCCTCGTCGTCCCGGATTGCAACCATCCTGCAAGGCTCAATCATTTTCGGCGTCTCCCTGACCATTTTGGATTTCAACACCATGCTGTGCCTAGTCCCGGTCCTCCTACGCCTCACCATAATCTAACTCTGAAGTCCTGTAACCAACAACAACAAGCAAACCATCACGTAGCACCGCACAACACACAATGTCATCAATTACGCAATTCATCCAAACAATGCTTAATGCAAAATGTATGCACCCAAATTTTGATTCTAAACCTATGACCAAACAATAAACCCATGTGCACACAAGCAGCAATATCCAGGTCAAATCATGACCAAATCCCTAAAAGCCCTGCTTTTCTGGGAAGATTGGTAGTACCGCTCTTAACACGTAGGTACTACCGCTCCCTAAAGTGGTACTTCCGCATCTTGCAAACCTACACTGGATCTCTCTTAAAAAATATACCGCAACTTAAAGCGAAACTACCGCGTTTACAACTACGATACCTCTGATTTTTCTGACACCTCCAGAAAACAGTTTAGATCAAATGCAATCCTTGCAAAACCCTCAAAAACCAAACTTAAACTCCATAAATACTCTAATCCAAAATAATTACTTATCATAATCATAGAATGATCTCCACATAAACTCACACGTTGTCAGCCCGGTAGTGAGGTCGGCCGGACGTGCCTCACGTAACTTTCGGCCGCTTAAAATCTGCGTGCCGCCCACTCGGATTCGACCGGGCCTATACACGTCGACGCCCCGTGCTACGCCATTACTGTCATGCTCTCACCAACCAGTGGGGCACACTGCATGCGCGGCGTCAAGAGACTTCGGCATCAGCGGCCGCGTTTTGATCTCCCCGCGCGTTCATGCGGCATGGCGACCGGCGGCTGCATGCCCCGTGCGACGGTGCAAGCTTGCCGCAATTCGCACTGTTTGTTCCGGTTGAAGCAACAGTGGTAGAGAATTCGGCCGAGAGAACACCACAATTTCTCCTACACATGCTGCACGGTCTCACACACTCGCTACCGTTGAAGAAAATTTTCTATACGTGCCTACCTAAGAGACTATGTGGAGGTCATCCCGTGTTTATGATGAGTAATTGACATCGCTTTAGGTAAGTCGAGTTTGGTTTGGACCTTGACGTTGCATGGTGCAACGGGCTCGGTCGGACTTGGTCAGACTTTGTCGTATGGGATTAGGATACTTATTCCGATGATTCGACAGGTTTTGACTTCAGTGTGTGTAAGTATGGTGTGTTTATACCATTTACGCTTTCATGTATCGAGCGGTGCTATTTGATGTGTTTCTTGTCTGTGTGGCTGCAGGACATCGGGCGGAGTCGTGGCGAGACACGGTGGACCGGACTAGGCGCAGATGGTGCTGAGGTCAGAACGGTCGGGATGTGTCGAAGACGACGTGGACTCGAGGTGGTTGCGAGGCGTGCGAGACAAGGAGCGCGGAAGCTTCCCGGAAGGTGCAGGAGGGGCGAAACGGGAATTTCGCAAGGCTGCACAAGCGGGAGCGGGCTCCGTTGGATTTAGCGGGCGTAACGGGGTGGAGACCCGTTAGCCGTGGGCTATAAATAGGTTGGAAGGGCTGCATGCCCACTTGAAAACTTCAAGGGATTTTAGGGTTTCCTTTAGTCAAAATAGGCTTTAGAGTTTGCTTTGGCTTTAGGCTTTAGTTGTTGAGAATTGTTGGAGGAGACAGAGTAGTGTTCCCTCTGTGTCCCCTTCGATGGTTTCTTGAGAGTCTGAGTGTGTTCCTTCTTCTCCAATCATGTAGTGTGGAGTTCTTGAGATGGAGAGGGAGATGAGTGATTAAGAGTCTTGTAATCAATATTCTTGCTCTAATGTCCAGGCGTATGGGGACTCCTCTGTAATCCACTCTTGATTTGAAATGGAAATATGAAGTTCTTGTTCTCCTGTGCATTTTTCCTTCGATACTCTATGTGTTGAATTTGTGAGTTTCTTGATTTCTTGTTGCCTGGTGTTTGGGAGTGGCAAAATGGGTTGCTCTATGGTGGGATAGTGCCCCAAGGTCATTTGATTGATTTCCCCTAGAGCAAACATCATTTAATCTCAGATTTCTCATTTTGAACCCCTCTGTTCAAGTTCTTGCAGTTCTAGGGTTTTGGGGTTGATCTTGATTCTCTTCACTAGAAGGCCTGAAATTTGGTATGGAAAGCTCTGAAGCTATCTAGTATCTAGTTCCAAAATTTTTTAGCCAAAGGATCAGTGAAGAGATGGCAATTTGGATTCTTCAGATGCTCCTGTTCAGTTTCTGCTCATTCTAGGGTTTGGTTGCATTTCTTGATTTCCTTTGTGTGTTGGCTTGAATTTGAGTCATGAGAGACCCTTTGCTATTGCTAATATAACCTCAAAATCCCATGTGCAAAGGACTTGTGTAGTGTGAACAGTTTGGGTTCATTTGCTCCTCTCTGAAGTTTATTGAGTTTTTCGAGGGTTTTGGTCCAGATTTTATTTCTCTCTTTGAGATGACTTGAGACCTAGAGTACAGAGGCTATACATTAGCTACCCTCAAAGTTTCAAAGTCAAAGGATCATTGGGTAGAGAGTAATTTGGATTTTGGTTCAGCTTGTGCAAAATTTCAGATGGTTGTCAAAATATGAAATCCTTGGTATTTTGCTTGACTTTCCTTGTCTCCTAAAGTCCTACTCTATTTTGGAGGTTATAGTGTTGCTTTGGCCCAAAAGGATTAAGAGAAAAACTTCAATTTCTCAGGATCTCAAAGTCTGAAAGCTAGTGTGCTTTTTCAGTTTTTTTTCTCTTGCATGGTCTGTGACTTCAGTAAGTTTCTCTTCATCGCTTTACATAGCTTTTGGAGAAGAGCTCATAAGTAGTACTTGTCGGGGATGTCTTTTAATTGATCGACATTCACCCCCCCTCTGTCGCCATTTCGGTCCTACACTACCCATGTGTGCATATCGATCTCATGGGAAAGGGACGGCCTACAGTACCTGCTCACCTACTCGACACTAGGCGGTGTGGCAGCTGTTGGTTGATCTCTATGCTTGATCCAGACGTAGCCCGGCTAATCTGATAGAAACATGTAGGCCTAACACGGCTTCAGGGGAGATGCCCATGCAGCACTCCGGCAACGTTTTATGTTTAACACGCGAGGCGACCGTGAAATCACTCTAGCAGGAACTGGGCTTTCAGCTGAGCTCTCAGGAAATGGACGCATCAGACGCACATCGTCGTGGCGCATCAGCGTCTAGCAGACATCCATGCAATTAACTGCCCCTCGAAAACGAATCCCGAACTCGTGCGCATCGTCACCAAATGTAACACCTCTTTTTGGGAGCTAGAAACTTGCTTGAGTGAAATTCAAATTTTGAGTTCAAAATTCAAAAGTGCAATTCAAACTTCAACCAAACTTTCAAGTTTTAAAAAATTTGAAACCCTCTTGGGCTTGGCCCAGCCCATTCATGGCCCTCTCCTAGCCCACTTGGCTTTGGCCCGGCCCAAATTGGCCTACGCTGGCCCATGCCGCCTCGACCGCGTCGTCCGTGCCCAGAATATGCTTGCCCCGTGCTAGCCTCATGCTACCTTGCCCCTCACCTAGCTCTCCTCCCTCTCCCTCTCCACGTGCCCATCGCGTCTGTGTCCGTCGCTACTACGCTCTATGTGCTTGTAAACCCCACCCAATTGTTGCCTTAGTGTGTCATCTCCGCCATAACTCCTAAGCAGCACGATGAGCTTCACACCTTGCTCATGTGTCATGTCGTCCATTGAGCATCGCCGCCCTCGGTACTCCACGCTCGCCATCATAGCACCCAATGGCCATCTCCTTCCCTGTGGCTATAAAAGCCCCGAATCACCATCATCTTGCCCCTAATCACCCCCCATCACCTCCGTTGCCACCGTGGGCCACCCGAACCACCTCCTTCTTTGGCTTTGGCCATTCTGCTGCCCCGAACCAATCTCGAGCCTCGCCTCGCCTCCGTCTAATCGCTTGCGCTTGGAGCACTGCCCAAATGTCCTGAAGCAATCCCGAGCCTCGCCACCAGTCTTCATACTCTCGGTGTGCTGCCCGTGATGACCCTTGCCACCACTTTGGTCCTCCGTTGCCAGCTCGCTCTGTGCATCTCCGAGTACCATTGTTACTTAGTGTGAGTTCCTTTCCACCCATAGATACTCCCATAGCTAGGAATTTGCATCTAGAGCCATGAGTCAGTGTGGTGCCATGCTCCCTATTCCTACCACCATTTGACCTCGTCGTTGACCGCTTGTGCTCCAAATCTACCTGCGCCACCTCGCCTGGAGGTTCATGCCGAGCCATGGAGTCTGTCTTTAGCCTTCTCGCCGTCCGCCCTCTTGCCAGCGACGAGCACCGCCACTCTTCGGTGGCAGAAGACGGCTGTAGCAAGGTAGTTAATGTTTAAACGTGTGTCATTAATTGTCTAATGACCGATGGTTAGTTTCTGTTAACCCCCCACTAACATATAGGCCTGGCTTTCAAATTAAGCCTCGGTTTATATGACATGTGGGCCCAGCCTTGTTAAACCCTTTTTAAACCAGTTAAATAAGGGTAAACCACTCACAAGTGGGTTTGTCTTACTGTTTGCACAGTAAATGGGTCCCACCTATCAGCATTAGAGCCCTTTTCTTTTAAGAAATAAATCAATTTTAATTGAAAACCTTGTGGGCCCCTTCTATCAGTCTTAGTGAGATTTTTCAATTGAAAAATAATTCAAAATTTTTAAAAACAGTGGACCCCACCTGCCAATGAGAAAGGTTGTCTCTCCTCTATTAATTTTTGGATTTAATCAAAATTCAAAATTTGGAGAGTCTATTCTCACCCATTTTAACTCCAAACTTAATCCAATTTATTTCTAAATTTTTCTAAATTCAACATCTATCTAATGGCAGTGGATTTGTTCAGTTTGGAGTTCATTTGAATTTTCTTTAGTATTTATTTGTTTTGCTCACGTGTTTATCGCTTTCCAATACGATCGTCCGAATAGAGTACGAGGACACAGAAAAGCTGTAGTTCGAGACAACTTAAGAATTACAAGACCAACCTGCTTATGAGCTAGGTGAGTCAATACTTTGATCATATTGAATCTATACTTTATGCAAATTTATGCTCGTTTAAATTACCAAATTGTAGTTTTTATTTGTTATGCAAATGTATGTTAAACTTGAGCTTAGATACATGCCTACTTGACATTGTAATATTGTTATACTATTATTGACACTTGAATCACATAAGTCTTATCACTCTAGATATTAAAGGTAATTGTACTAGCTATAGGTCGTATTTAAGCATCATGCTAGTCTTGCTTAAATACTAGGGCATTAAATTTGCTTTATCATCATCTTTTAATCATGAAACTTGTTTTAGTCAGTCATTGAAGAGAAATGACTGGTATATTTGAGATAACTTAGTTTTATGCTTCTCAAAACCCTAAAACTTATTGTTACTATATCTGGACGGATGGTATGATGGTTGGTGCAAATATAGTACAAGAAATGGTGGTTTGTGGTATGCACTGCTCAGATAACTTAAGTGCTGAATCATGTAATGACCTTTTAATGTAAAATAGTGTAACCACAAGTCTATAATAGGTATAAACTGGCTAACTAATTTGCATCCACTAGTGCAGATTGCACCATTGGAGTGACCCACGAGTCGTGTTGCTAGTTTTAAGTCATCATGGACATAGGTCGTGTCGTTGATGTAAGCCACCGTGTGGCGCAAGAGGGGAGTCTGGATGTGGTGGACGTAACCTTACTCAAGTGAAATCATAGTGGGTATAACTTACACTCGATGATGCATTGTAAAGTATTATGGTGATCTTTTTGATTCATATGTCCAAGAAAATGTGTAAAACATAACAAGTCGATTATCTCTTACGAGTAAAGTGTACAGCTTCTGTAGAGTATAAATTATTCGAACAACCATGCCAACGATCAAGGGCGGGCATAGGAATTTACTCGAGTTAGCTTCTATTTCAAAAACTGTATGAGTGGGATAAAAACTCATCAGGTATATGTAACTCTAACTTTGTCTTTCCTTAGGTTGATGTAATCTAGTGTTGATGATTGGGTGGATGTAACCCTAGTAATTGAAAACTAGCATATGGTGGATGGAACAATGTAACAGGTGGATGGAATCTGTACTGTTATAAAAATTGCACACTTTTACTCTATTTAATAAAATATGGTTTGGTTAAAATGTTAAGTCATAGAATTTTTAAAAAATTATTGTAGTTTCAAAATATTGCCTTTAGCAAATAAAATAATACGATGCCTTTAGCAAATAAAATAATATGAATCTACGTTTGTTGAACCTTGCATATATAAATATTGTATTATGTATGTTGGCTCGCAGAGCACTGTTGCTTGTTCTCACCCTCGCTCAGATAAATCCCTCAGAACTTGTGGATCGACAACACTACGTGTGCTACGATGCCCCAAGAGCTAATGGTGAAGAAGATTAAAGTAGTCTAATAGTTTAGATCTTACTCTAGTTACGCTAACTAAGTTGGTATTTGTGTGCACCAATATTATCCAAACCTTTGGTTAATATCGGTCACACACAATTTACTCTAGTCGCTTGTCTTTGGCAAGATGTGCCCTTCTCTTTTGCTTTCGCTTTCACTTTATGTAATGCATTCTTTTGGTCTGATTGATCCTATTGTAAACTTGATCCAATGTGATCTATTTAAACTTTGATAATGTATTATTAATATATGATATGGTTTACGTAATGTATGAAATGATTTGATAATGTATTCTGTAAACACTATCTATTAATTTAGAAAATAGTATATTATTTTTATAAATTAATCTGAATTGACTATATCCAGGTCTAACACCAGAGAGGCGAGGGGCCATGAATGAGATGAACGATACGGCACTACGGGCACCAGCGACGGAGCAGGTTTAGCCGGCCTGGGCTCTCTGCCGATGTCCGAGCCCATTTCTTCCTTTCTGCTGGTGGCTCGCACCGACTGCGGCATGGGCCAGCAACCACGAGTTCGGAGGAAGACGGGCACGAAAAGAACATGTGTGCTACACGTTGGGCAATCAAACCGTCCTTGAGATGTGTTTATGAATGTTATCGTTCGTTGGATGTGAGAGCATACTAACTTCAAATCGAAAGAAGGCATGGCCATAACTTCGAAATGATATCAGCTGCGGAAGGTGATCTCGTGAATACATCGAGTGTGATAGGACAACCAAACTTCAGTGGTCAACCAGCCGATGTAACAAAAAGGGTTCCATTTTCCCATTTTCACTCGGTCACTGGCAGAAAACCGAGATCTAAGATGCTTGATCAAAACGATTCAAACCCAGCTAAAAAGATCGATACACTTGTTTGGTTGCTGGCAAGTGACAAGCCACGAATTTTGTGGCGGACACATCCATTACCACAATAGTGCCAAATGTCGGGTAAAAACGAACCTATGACATGCGAGGCAAAGGACAAAAAAGTGCGATGTACTACAACCATGATCTCTATCAAAGTCTCAAACGCTATACCAAAAAATCGAAGTCCCAAACGCTATACCAAAAAATCAAAATTACCTTAGTGTAGCAGGGTTTGGCAAAAAAACCAAACACACCCTAACTCTTGGTCATGGCCTCATGGGTCGGTATTCGTCACAGGCAACCGACGTCGGCGATTACAAAAACAGCTACCACAAGTTTCACAGATACAATGTATTGGCAACTGTTCAAGCATGTAGCAATGCAATGCTAAGTTGCTGAGGCATCTGTGCGTCACAAAGCAGTATCGTAGTAGCAAAGCTGCAGTCGACAGAAGACAAGGTAGGAACCTATCTTTTAGACAGAGTAGGGTGTTTTGGTGGGTGCCAGTGTTCTCCACAATGGGGGCACATCCACCAAGTTTCATAACATGCTTGAATAGAATACATGCGGCTAATCATATGAAATAAAACCGGCAAAGACCAAAGTGATGCGTTGTGTGTATTGAACAAGGGCATATGATACTAAATTATTGTATCCAACGAAAACAGCACCTTAGTGAGGTTGAATTGACGTAAATTATGCTTCTTGTCTCTCAGAAGTGCGAAGTTGCTAGTGGACACCATCCCCTTGATGGCCGCTACTAGTTACCACAGTACAAAATAATTGTGAGAACTGACGACTAATTCAGGTCCGCAAATGTTAGACCATGTGGATAGTCGTGAGTTTAGTGAAGATAAATAATTAACATTTGATTTGCTTTCAAATTTGCGTTTGTGAAAGTTTCGATCGATCGGAGTTGAAGCTTTCGATTCCGAGTGGTTTTGGTCTGTTTCGAGTAGTTTCAGACCAATCCGATTAGGTCCAAGTGGCATCGGATAATGCTCGAGTGGAATTAGAGTATCAGATGGTGTCTGAATAGCATCAGAGGATCGAACAGCTTTGTGCTGGTTGGTTCGAACGACTTTGTGCTGGATGGTCCGAACGGCTTTGTCTGACCAGCAGACTTCGACCACGTTCAGCTTCCAACATGCTGACTTCAACCATGTCCGACTACAATCACGTTTGGCTCTAACTATGGCCTTTTCGATCACACCAGGTAATCGGTAAGCTTCGATCTTGACCAATGAACTGGTTGTAGCTACAATACTTTTTTATGATCCTAGCTATAGTTCCTTGTTTATAGTCGTAGCTATAGTAACCAGTCGGTAGTCGTCGGCTTTGCCGGTCGTACTTGATAGTCATAGATTTTACTAGTCGGTAGTCGTAGACTTTATTGGTCAGTGGTCTTAGACTTTGTGATCGGTAGTCATAGACTTTTCAGTCGAAAGTCAAAGACTTTGTGCTCGATTGTCATAGACTTCACGGTCTATACTCGTAGACTTCATTGTCAGTACGAGTACTTTAATTCTTGCTATCTTTGGGTACCTCGAGTATTCATGTTTGGCCAGTGATATGACTGGTTGGGGCAGTTGATCATAGTACTTGGTAGTCAAAAGGACTCGGTACTTGATAGACGTTGTTTTCGCGATCAGGTGTCGAAGATTTGTGGTTGGTGCGTTGGTACTGTAGTATGTGCGGTACTCGGTGATTGATGGTGCAGCGAATGGTTGGAGATTGGTAGTCGTAGACTTAGCGATCTGGTGGTTTAGCGATAGCAATCGGTACTCGATAGTCGGTACTTGGTGGCTCTGTGGTTGGTAGCGATGCGGATGTTTTCCCGAGTGTTTTGAGCAAAGCGATGGTAATTCTCGAGTACTTGTTGATTTCAAGTACTCGTTTAGCTAGCGGTCGTAATGTGTGGTCTAAGGTTGATTACTGGATAGCGATAGAATGTATAATCGTAGATGATCTAGTTGATGGTTGTGAAAGGTTTGGTTTTTGTCTATGGATAGACGAGGGTGTGCTTCGAGTGTGTATATGTACTGATGTTAGCCAAGTTTGTAGAATTTGTGCCGGGAAAACGTTCTTTGGTCTTTGCATGTACAGGTGGGCATGGAGATGATCATGACCGGTGATGAGGAGAATCGGGACTAGGATGGGAAAGTCTGAGGTCCAAACAATCATGGATGTCATACGAGGTGGTCGGGCTTACGCTGAAACACGTGGAGATCAAATGTTGTGGTTCATGATGAAGCTATAGGCGGTGCGGTCCAGGAGGCTTCGACACGAGCGATGATGGTGCGTGATGAAGATATAAGAGGTGCTGTCCTAGAGGATTCGTCACGTGTTGGGTTAAGAGTTGTGGGTAGAATCTATAACTGAGAAGATTGAGTGAGTTACGCATAGAGTCCGTAACATGGAAGAAACAGAGATTTGAATAAACTCCCTGTTAGGAAGGGTTTCGGCTCCCTTGATTGAGAAAGAGATAGAGTTTTGTATTTGTATTTGAGACGGACACAGTTTGGACATTAGCCTATAAATGCAAGGGAGACTAGGGGCTAATGTGTAACTTTTGAGAGAGTTCAAGTGTGATTCTGAGAGAGCTTACGTTGAGAAGGTTTTAAGAGTGCTTGTGAGGGTACTTTGTAAATCCACAAAATTCCAGCAATAAAGTAACAACAATTATTCACCACCCTTCTGATTGCAATTCTACAGCAAAAAAGAACAAAGTGACCCTATCTTTTTTGGATTGTATCTTATCTACGAGTACTCTTTTGGTCGGGCGATGTGAAGGTCGGAGTTGAAAGAAAACAAAACTGCATACATGTAACGCATAAAGAGTTTCTTTGATGCCAGCTCAGTGTGATTGCCAGCTAGTATATGAAAAGTAAGACCAGTTCGTTTCAAATATGAAAAATAAAATCTGATCACAAAGATTTGACAATCCGCATTGCAAAAATCTTGCACTGATGTACTTTCAGAAGCTGTATTAAAAGACACATCACCTAAAAAAGGCATAAAAGTGATTTAATTGGAATTTTTGCGTCAACCATTAACGCCGAGCGCAACTTCCTTATCAATCATCACGGGTTTAGTGCCAAAGTGTTACAGAAAACCTGGAGAAAAAGAAACAACGAATAATGTGGCAATTCAGCTTCATGAACAGGGATGCTTTATCAAACCCAAAGCTTCGATTAATATGTTTGGAAGTTAGTAACTTGGAACTCAGCGGAAAGGTATCTCACATTTTGTGGGACCTAGGATTAGGATGATGCAAATGATTACATCCTTGGCTCAAACATTCAGTGTTCCTGCAACGGAATCCTTAAATAACAAGGGAGCAACCTTACTATTGCAACGAGATGGATAGATGTATTTATTCATCTCTCATCAACTCGCCAAAAGGCTGGTCTGTAGCATAGATTATCGACTGCAGCAAGTAATGTGTTTAAGAAACATTGCATCAACGCAGAAAACAGCTGCGACAATTCCTTATTCCTCTTATTTTATTGACAAAGAAAACGAGGCTCCATGACAATTCCAAATTTCACAAGATATTCTCATAATTTCTATTCACATTTTCCAATTGATACTGAAAGCATATAAGATCTGATAGGAGTGCCTTCAAAGCTATGCACAGATTCTCTGATAGCCATGTCTCTCCTGGTAAGGAAGAAGATAGCATCACATGATAAGTCACTTGGTATAAACAATTAAGAACAGCACGTCTCTATTAAAATCAGTTGCACATTACATGAAACTGATTTTAAGAAAAGAATGACGGCACACATCTCTATTGCAAAAAGTCAAAATGGTAGATTCTCACTTCCCTAAAAACATTCACTACCAGCCCAGACGGAGTGTCAACTGGTCGGGTCTGTTGAGAACGATAGAGAAGATGGTAATGTGACAGGTCGACAGCAGGTTCAGCAAATTAGTAACACTTCCGCTCAGTTCCTCAAGAGAAATCAATCAGTGCTGGAGCATATACTATCATAATATGCATCCATGTTTAAGCACAACCGAACCACTTTAACAGCAAGTAAACAATGCTTATTTAAATCAAAATAGCTAAAAGAATAAAAATCATACGGAGTCTGGCTGCCGGGGGCAGAGTGAGGGGTGCTTGTGTGATTGTGTAGCGGAAGGAAAGAGAGAATGAGGAAACGCCTCACACACAGGAGCGCATATCCATTGATCATATATAAGCATACATCAGCTATACATGGTTAGGCAATCATCTATACAAGGAAAGCCTATACATGGTAGGTGCGGATTATTTCCAACACCCCCCCCCCCACAGTCACATGGGGCGGCACGCCAACATGAAGACTGGAACGGAAATCCACAAACAGAGGAGTCGGCAGTCCCTTAGTCATGATATCGGCAAATTGATGTGAAGAAGGAACATGAAGGACACGGACTTGGCCAAGAGAGACCCTCTCTCGAACAAAGTGAATATCAATCTCGATATGCTTAGTCCGCTTGTGCTGAACCGGGTTGGAGGACATATAGACCGCGGAGATGTTGTCACAATAGACAACAGTAGCACTCGAGAGTGGAGAGTGGAGCTCCTGTAGCAATTGTCGCAACCAGCAGCATTCGGCGACAGCATGTGCAACAGCCCGATATTCCGCCTCGGCACTGGAGCGGGAGACGGTCGCCTGACGCTTGGAGGACCAGGAAATCAGGTTGTTGCTGAGAAAAATGCAGAAGCCCGATGTAGAGCGACGGCTGTCTGGGCAGCCCGCCCAATTCGTATCAGAGTAAGCGGTGAGAGACGTCGGCAAAGATGAGGCATGCAAAGAGATGCCATAGTCCTGAGTGCCCTGAACATAGCGAAGAACACGCTTGAGGAACTGAAGGTGAGATTCCCGCGGGGCATGCATGTATAGACAAATCTGCTGAACTGCGTAGGCAATATCAGGGCGAGTCAGAGTAAGATACTGGAGAGCACAGCAAGACTCCTGAACTCAGAAGGATCAGCAACTGGAGCACCGTCATGAGCAGACAGCTTGGCCCGGGTATCAACTGGTGTCGTGCAGGGTTTGCAGTTGGAGAGACCCGCACGATCAATCAACTCACGAGCATACTTTCGCTGAGAAAGGAAGAGGCCATCAGCGGTGCGAGTGACAGAAATCCCGAGGAAAAAGTGAAGATCACCCAAATCTATCATGGAGAACTCACGACAGAGAGAGGCTGTAATGTCCTGTAGCAGATGCTCAGAGGAGGCCGTGAGTATGATGTTATCCACATATAAAAGCAAGTAAGCTGTACTGGCACCACGGCGAAGAACAAATAGAGAGGGATCAGCCAGGGAAGTGGTAAACCCAATGGTGGTGACATACTGAGCAAATCTCTGAAACCAAGATCGAGGCGCCTGCTTGAGCCCATATAGAGAACGATGCGGTAAGCGGACATGCGGCGATGCGGAGGGATCAACAAACCCGGAGGGCTGCTCACAAAAGACCGTGTCAGCAAGAGAGCCATCAAGAAAGGCATTCTTCACATCCAGTTGATGAATTGGCGAAGACCGAGAGACGGCAAGACTGAGAACAGTCCGAATAGTAGCAGGCTTCACAACTGGACTGAAGGTCTCATCAAAATCAACACCAGGTTGTTGAAAGAAACCACGAACCACCCAACGCGCCTTATAGCGAGCAAGACGACCATCGGAATGGAACTTGTGCTTATAAACCCATTTTCCACTGACAACATTAGCACCTGCTGGCGCGGGGAACCAAGGACCAGGTCTGGTTTGCCATGAGAGCATCATATTCCTCCTGCATGGCTCGAAGCCAGTGGGAGTCCTGGAGTGCTTCTCGGTAATTCTTGGGTACAGGAGAAATATCAGCAGTAGTAACAGACAAATTGAGGCGGTCAATAGGCTTGACAATACCAGCTTTAGCTCGAGTCACCATGGGATGTGGGCCTGGAGCTGGACGTGCTGTGGGCGCATCTGTGAAGTCCGGCAGTAAAGAGCGGCCCAACGGAAGAGAGGTCACCGCGGGCTCAGGAGAGCCACGCGAGGCACTCCGGCCACTCGAAGCGGGCAGCCCAGGCAGTGGTGAACTGTTGCCGGAAGACGGGCCGGGCATCGACAGCCCAGGAGCATCAGCGGTTGATGGAGATCGCCTAGCCCACAGAGGAGCAGCCCCGACCGTGCTAGCGGGAGATTGCCCGGCCCACGGAGAAACAGGTCCGGCCAGTCCAGCCAGACTAGACAGGTCCGCTTGGAGATCAGACGGCGCGCGCGAGGGAGAGCCCAGCAGCGACTTCGGTGAGACGACCACTGTCGTGGCGCCGCCGGGCGTGCCTGATACCATGCATGCACGACGCGTCATCAAAGGCCGGGGCATGCAACGTGCTGGGTTCTTCCCTCGCCGAGATGGGCTCCTGTAAAAAATCAAGTGCGGCAGAAGATCTGTGTGGCAAGGTGCAAGCAAACGGAAAGACATCTTCATAAAAGACGACATGCCGAGAGAGGATGACACGACGGGTGACTGGATCATAACACCGGAACCCCTTATGGTTGCTAGGATAGCCGAGGAAAATGCAAGCCACAGATCGAGGAGATAATTTGTGTGGTGAAGTGGAGGAAGTGTTTGGGTAGCAAAGACAACCGAAAACACGAAGATGGCTATAAGCGGGAGGTGTTTTGTGGAGAAATTCAAAAGGAGTAGAGGAGGGAAGAGTAGTGGTAGGACGACGATTAAGAAGATATGTGGCAGTGGCAAGAGCTTCGGCCCAAAAAGAAGGAGGCATGCTAGCTTGGAAGAGGAGAGTGAGGATGACATTGTTGATGGTGTGTATAGCACGCTCGGCCTTGCCGTTTTGTGGTGATGTGTGAGGACACGAAAGGCGTAGAAGAGTGCCATGGGAACCAAGGAGCTCGGCCATGCATTTGTTGACAAACTCACATCCGTAATCAGCTTGGATAACAAGAACAGAATGGTTGAATTGTGTTCGGACGTAGGGAAAGAAATGCCGAAAAATATCAAAAGTATCACTTTTGTGCCAAAGGGGATATGTCCAAAAATAATGTGTGTAATCATCAATAAGATTAAGATAATATTGATAACCGGAGCAACTAAGCACGGGTGATGTCCAAAGATCACAATGTAACAACTCAAAAGGTTTAGAAGAAAAAGAAGTAGAACGCTCAAACGGCAAACAAACATGTTTCCCTAACTGACAAGCATGACAAGGAGTGTGGCTCTTATTACATTTGGAAATTTGAGGAATAAAAGACAAAATCCCATGGCGAGGGTGACCAAGACGACGATGCCACAGATCCATGGAAGCAAGAAAGGTGGATGCCGGGTGGCGAGGGAACTGTCGAAGGGTGTAGAGATCGCCTTCACTATTGCAGCGAAGAGTCTCGGTCTTGGTGTGGAGGTCCTTAACAGAAAAACCAAAATGATCAAACTCGATAGAACAAGAATTATCACGAGTGAATTGTCTAACAGAAAGAAGGTTTTTGATTATGTGAGGAACAATAAGAACATTGTTAAGAGTAAAGGTGTGCTTGGGAGTTCCCAGAACGGCATGACCAGTGCTAGCAATAGGAAGAGTAGAACCATTTCCAACAGTGACAAAAGAGGAGCTATGATCAGAAGGAAGGGAGGAGGGGACCAAGATACCAGCGTTAGATGACATGTGAGAAGAGCCTCCAGAGTCCATCACCCAGTCACCTGACGAAGCTACATTCGGCTGCATGGTCATGGCGTTGAGAGCAGCAACAAGTCCTGCCGAGTCCCACGAGATTGGTGCAGCATCGGTGTGGTGGGCAGCAGGAGGAGCAGGCAGCGCTGCATAGGCCTGCTGCTAACCCATGGGCCGTGACCCAAGAATCCCTGGTGAGCCATTCCGCCATGGCGCCCCCCAGAACGGCGCGTACGATGGAGGTGGGCTGGCCCACAGGTTGAAGCAGAACCACGGGCCGTTCCCAGGAGCAGGAGATCGCCAGTTGCTGCCGTTGCCGCCGTTGCAGCCCGGAGCAAGGGCGCGCCACGTACCACCGTGGCCGCCACCGGAGTTTCCGCCGCCTTTCTTGTTGTTCTTCCACTTCTTTCCTCCATTGGAGAATTTTCCTTGTTGTGACCCGCCACCACTGCCCCCACCGAGGGCCTGTGATGACTCGGTGACCAAGGCGGTTGCGGCTGCAACCGAGGACTCGTTGGCTGCTTTTGTCTCTGCCATCATCAGGATGGATCTGCACTGAAGAAAGCTGGGAAACGGCTCTAGGAGTGGGATCAGCTGAGCCGTGGCAGAGAAACGGGGGCTCAAGCCGCGGAGAGTGTTGAGAACCGCATAGTCCTGCCAGCGATGCAGATCGTCAAGGTTGGGATCGGCTGTTCCGTCAATGAAGCCCATCAAGCCATACTTGCTGACGAAGACGGTGAAGAGAGTGCTCCAATGCGAGTGGTTGGAGCCGTTGGCGTCGAGGGTGATGGGCACATGCGTCTTTACGCTGGCCACATTCACCACCGAGGCCATCACGTCCGACCCGGCAGCCGTCGCGATGGCCGGGGAGAGTTGAAGCGTAGAAGGAGGCTGAAGCGCTGACGCTACTGCGCCGGGTGTCTCATCGATCGGGGAAGCAATGCCGTCGCTCATGGTGAGGATCGCGAGCAGCGGAGGAAAAAGCAAGGAACAGGCAGGATTATGCCTGCTCTGATACCATGTGATTGTGTAGCGGAAGGAAAGAGAGAATGAGGAAACGCCTCACACACAGGAGCGCATATCCATTGATCATATATAAGCATACATCAGCTATACATGGTTAGGCAATCATCTATACAAGGAAAGCCTATACATGGTAGGTGCGGATTATTTCCAACAGCTTGCACTCTGAATTTTTTAAAAATAATTTTTTATTTTAAATTACAGTATTATATCTATGTTTTATTTACTTTTACCATTTTGACCATCTATCGCTCCATGGTTGGGTGACTTGGGCTAGTTACCCAACTGTTGGACGACACGTGGCCAAGTCCCTATCACCCAACGGTTGGACGACAAGTCCATAGTCGCTCAACCAGAGTGACTAGTCAAAATCATCCAACAGTTGGATGATTTAAAATAATAATATAATTATTTTATTAATCTAATGGAAATAATTGTGGGAGAGTAAA
Organism: Dendrocalamus sinicus; assembly: GCA_036346575.1. NCBI lineage: Eukaryota > Viridiplantae > Streptophyta > Magnoliopsida > Poales > Poaceae > Dendrocalamus > Dendrocalamus sinicus. The sequence continues at coordinate 28,637,221 of CM070657.1, read as the reverse complement.
TGACATTTTTTTATAGGTAATACATTTAACAAATCTTGTTTGTATGTTGTTTTTTTAATAAGAGGGCAGACAATGTCAGTTGGTCCATTTATGATTTTCGTAGATTCTGAAAGGTACGAAATTTGTTAGACTCGCAATAACATTTTATAATCGTCGTATGTTGTCGTAGTGTATAAATTTTTGAATAATTTTGTGAGGACGATTGCAATAACAACGATTCGTAAGTAGAAAGACAAGTGATATTACGATGCAATAGGGAATTCATACACAAAGAACTTTAGATAAATAGCGTAACGATAACAACATAAAGGAATTCGTACATAACCATGTTATAGTGCCTACGAAGTAAAATACGTACACAACCAAAAAAATTACATAAAGTAGAAGGAAGACCCACTAATCGCCACCAGCTACGCCACCCGCGGCACCTCCTCCATCGTCGCCACGTCCCACCCCCAATTGATGCCAGCTTGTATGGCCCCGCATGGCCTTCCTCAACGCGAGGTGTCGACACTTCGAAAGAGTGAGGCGATCGGGAGCCGTGCTAACCCAAGCTCCCAACGCCTCGGGGTGTCGACTCCACCTGTGGCTGTATGGGTACTAGGACACTGCTGAGCTGCAACCCGAAAAGAACCTCGACGGGGTGCAAAATTCACGTGCTGCCGTGACCTCCACCGGGTCATCCGCAAGGAAGTCGCTCACATCCTCCAGGAGATCCTCCTGCGGGGATAGCTAAACTCCTGGCTGAGGCGCCATACCCATAGGACAGGTATTATTTATTCCTGTAATATATCGACGCGAAGAAACCCCAAGAGACAAAATGTACATTCTACGTAGGCCATGAGCTGCAGCCAACTGACATACCCACCCTGGCCAAACAACATGTACTTCCCTGACGCTACCAGATAGGGATCTACGAATGACGACACTGTAAAAGCATGTAAACAGTACCAACGCATGGTACTATTGTAGCAAGCGTGAGCAATACCCACGCTGGGTACTGTGGCGTCGCTATAGATTTGGATAGTTCCATTGCATTGGTAGCATATTGCGTATTAGAAATATAATAATTATTCTTCTTATTATTTAGATTTATTTTCTTTTATATTTATTCCATATATTAGGGATAAGTTTTCTATCATTAGGATTGGTTTCCTTAATATATAGATAGATTTGTTAGGGAACAAGTCTAGCTATCCCTAACAAAGAATAAATAAAGTTCTCTAGTCTCTCTCTTCTTCAACAAGTCTCAAAAGCCTTGGCTGCGGTATGACTGGCCATTCAAGGGCGAATACATTACCCTCGGTCCTCGGACCTGTACCCAAACAACCTGTACCACAACAAAATACTACTTACATTGAAGCCTTTTATGGTGGAGTTGCGAACGATGGCTCATGGTACTTTTCTTCTATTGCTTGAGTTATAACATCAGAATCGACAACCCATTTCTCCTCAAGCTTCACAGTAGGCACCTTACCTTCTGGGCTAATTTTCAGAAACCTGGTGAAGCGAGACAAAAGCATGATGGCCATGGAACTATCAAGAAAGAAACAGCCACTACTACAGAAAGGCTAATAGTAGACGGCAAATCACAGACGGTTTTGTGAAACCGTCTGTAATGTAAACTATTACAGACGGTTTAATTTGAAGGCCGTCTATGGTATTTGTGGCGGGAAAAAGGAGTATCACGAGCGGTTCTTACCGCTGAACCGTCGTGATCTCGAATATCACTGACGGTTTTATTAAAACCGCGTGATATCTGATTATCACGCACGGTTTTTATTAAAACCGTTTGTGTTGTGTCGACTATCACGCATTTGTTGTTGTTAAGAACCGTGCAGGAATGTTCATGACGATTTTCACAAGAACCGCTGTGATGTCCCTTTGTCTGTCATATTCTAGATCGAGGTTAATATATAAGTACACATTGCTTCTAATAACTTAACTACGAACTACGAGACAAGAGATCACAAATTAAAGGCAAATTTATTAATTTCAATTAGAGGTAAATTTATTACAAAAGTCGCACAGTAAAGAGTTTCCCAGTTGTATTCTTTTGGGCTTCGTAAGCTTCTTCTTCAACTTGGGGACTTGGAGGATCACCGCTAAATTCTCGAACGCCGTTAAGATTGCCCTTGTCCTCGGCACTTCCTCCTGCACTGGGCAAATGATCGGCACATCCATAATGTCGTGAGGATAGCATAAAAGATTCCTCGAATCGCCGTTTACCTTGATCGGCAAGGCTATCCATCGATCTCGCAATGCGTGTAGAGCTTCTTCCGCATTGCGCACATTGTGGAGAAGAACCGGGTGAGGCGGTTTTCCTTTCTTGAGCGGCGGCGAGACGCCTCCGTCGGCGGCGGAGGATCGAGTCAAGCCGACGGATGCAAGAAAGTCGGGAAGGAGAGCGGGCGGTGCGGAGAAGTTGCTCGGATGCAAATTGTTGGCCGCTGTGTAAGGTTCGGCTGAACAATTCGTGATGAACAGATGAGAGGAAGGAGATGATCACAAGAACGATAGTAGAAGCCATGTTGTATTGTATATTGTATTGTACGTGCGTAGAAGAGACACGGATTAGGAGCGCATATTTAACCTTTAGCACAAGCGGTTCGTATACCCAAACATTAATGATATAGGCGCTTCGTATAACGATCGAGAGACGTTAATTAGACGATCAAACACGGCGTTACTCGCATCGAAACACGCGTTACGGTATGAAGCTTATGACGACGGTTTTTATAAAAACCGTCGTGATAAGCTGGTTATCACAGACGGTTTTTAGTTAAAAACCATCTGTGATAATGACTAAGGCATTTATTGCGCTGCTCAGACCGCATCTGTCTTCATTTCGATCCAGATCTAGCCATCTGCTGCGCACTTTTTCACCGGGAGGAAGCTAGGCGATTTGAGCCGATTAATTTGGTAGGAAGAGGCGAGATTGAGCTTTGAATTAAGATTCAGACTTTCACAGTTCTTTGTAGATATGGTTAGTAATGAAATTTATTTTTTTAATTGCATTACAATTTAGGTGTAAGTAATCCATGAGTGGTTATTGAAGATGGTTAATTTGCAAAATTGTTGGTTATATAATAGCTATTGTGTTTGTAATATGAATTGAGCTAGAAATTAAGTCTCAATATAATAAATGTGGTCAGTATATATGTAGTTATAATTAGTTATTCTAGATTTTAATACTAAGTTGTTATATATATACGTAACGTAGGACCGAAGCTGGATGTATGCCGCGAGCCGTGTGAGTGAAGAGTACATTAATGGCGTTTACGCTTTTATAAGAGCCGCGAGGAGGATATGTTGAATAAGGGTGGAATATATGTCTGTGTCCATGCATTGATCGTGAGAATTTGAAGATGTTTAAGAACCGAGGCAAATTGAAGCGCACTTGATTCGGAGGGTTTCAAAAGGATTATATGTGTTGGACCATCATGGCGAAGTGAATGATCATATGCGCGGATGACATCGCGGTGAAGTGAATGATATGCCCCGGATGACATCGGCGGTGAAGTGAATGACATGCCGCCGGTGATGTCGATTGTGGTTTGGATTCGGATAGGTTGCACGATGATAACTGGATCGGATGCTTCACGATGTAGAAGAGAACTATGATGAGAGAGAGTATGTTAAATTCCGTGGCTTGATGGAGGACTCGAGAAACCTTTGTACACGGGCTGCAAGTACACGAGGTTGTCGGCCGTGCTTGAACTGTTGAAATTGAAGGCAAGCAACGGTTGGTCCGACAAGAGTTTCACGTAAGCTGCTAGGTCTTTTAGCGGACATGCTTCGGAGAAATGAGTTGCCTAAAACCACGTATAAAGCCAAGAAGGTTCTTTGTCCGTTGGGAATGGAAGTAGAAAGAATACATGCATGCCGAACATCGTATCCTCTACAGTAAAGAGTATGCAAACATGCATGTATGTCCATGTGCAACACATCCCGATACAAACGTAACAATCAATCGATGATGGCGAGGAGCAGAGGCGAAGAAAGGACCTCTGCTAAGGTGGCATGGTATTTTCCTATAATTCCCCATTTGAAAAGGTTTTATGCAAATCCAAAGGAGGCAAAACTGCTGCGTTGGCACTCGGAGGAGCGCAAGAAGGATGGAATGCTAAGACACTTTGCTGATTCCGCGCGGTGGAGAAACATCGATAGGAGTTTTGCAGAGTTCGGTGTAGAACCAAGGAATATAAGGTTTGGGAGTACGATGGAATGAATCCTTTCGATAGCATGAGCGGCCGACATAGCACATGGCCCGTGACTCTCTGCATCTATAACTTTCCTCCTTGGTTGTGTATGAAGCGAAAGTACATTTTGTCGTCGATACTTATCCAAGGGCCAAAACAACACAGGAATGATATCGATGTGTTCCTAGCACCGTTGGTGGAAGATCTAAAAATCTTGTGGAGCGAAGGGTGCAGGTATGGGATGCATACAAATGAGAGAACTTCACTCTGCGCTCCTTATTGTTCGCACCATAAATGATTATCCCGCCCTTGGTAACCTATCGGGCCATAGTATAAAAGGTGCCAAAGCTTGTACTCACTTTGTTTAGATGGTACCGAGAGTGTGTGGTGAGACAATCACGCAAAACCGTCTACATGCGTCACCGCCGGTTCCTTCGGAGGGCTCACCCATACCGCAAGATGAAGAAACAATTTGTGGAGAGAAGGAAGACGGTTCAGCTCCAAGGCATTTAAGGGGACACGAGGTTTATGATATGGTTAAGGATTTAGATGTTGTCCTCGGAAAGGGGCGTAAATTGAGGGCTCATGAGAAGAACACCGGAAGAAGAGATCAATATTTTGGGACTTACCTTATTGGGAGTACCTAGATGTTCGGCCTTTGCATCGACGTCATGCACGTAGAAAAGAATGTGTGCGGCGGCTTGATTGGTCTCTTCTTGAACATCCGTGATAAAACAAAGGACGGCGTCAACGCACGGCTTGACTTGGCTGATATGGACATCAGGCTTGAGTTAGCACCGACATGCACTGATAATGCACGAACGTACCTTCCCCTGCGTGTTACACTCTGTCCAAGGCTGAGAAAACAGAACTGTGCTAGTACTTGCATGGTGTCAAAGTTCCGTCTGGTTACTCCGGCAACGTGAAGAAACTTGTTTCGATGCAAGATTTGAAGTTAAATGGCATGAAGTCACATGATTGTCATGTGCTGATGACACAGATGCTCCCTATTGCAATTATAAATATTTTGCCGATCAAAATCCGAGAGACAATCATGAGGCTATGTTATTTCTTTAACACAATTGCTCAGAAGGTCATCGATCCCGAAGGACTAGATGCTCTGCAGGACGAGGTGGTGATGACTCTTTGTCACCTTGAAATGTATTTCCCTCCTTCGTTTTTTGATATTATGGTCCATCTCATTGTTCACGTTGTGTGGGAGATAAAAATGTGCGGGCCCGTATTCCTCGTAGCATGTACCCATTTGAGAGGTTCATGGAATTCTCAAGTCCTACGTGCGGAATCGTTCTCGTAGGAGGCGCATCGTCGAAGGTTATGCAAGCGAAGAGGTCATTGAGTTTTGTGTCGATTATATGGCTCGATTCAGCGATAGGTGTCCTCAATCTCGTCATGAGGGGAGGCTGAAAGGTCTCGGAACTATCGGAAGGAAAGCAATCACTCGGATATGGACATGTATACTCAAGCTCATTTCACGGTGTTGCAACACATGGTGAAGTGGCGCCTTATGTGGACCAGCACAAGGGTGTGCTTGCAATGAAACCGGAGCGGCCGGATGTTTGGATCATGAGGCAACACAACCGTCGGTTCAACCAATGGTTGAAGGAGCAAATCGCTAGGAGCTCGCGAGTGAGACGCGACATGGTTGGCAAAAGGGCCGACATTTACTGTTGTGACATGGCAAGGATATGACATAAATGGGTACACATTCTATCTGCGATCTCGGGATGTCAAGAGCACTAACGAGCAGCGGTGTCCGCATAGATGCATTCGATGCCGATGGGTCGAGAAACTCGTACTATGGCTTCATAGAAGAGATTTGGGAGCTCGACTATGTGGTTTTCAAGATCCATTTATTTATTTGCCGTTGGGTGCATCTCCCACGGTGAAGGTTGACAAATGCGGTGTCACGACCGTGGACCTCCAACGTGTCGAGTACAAAGACGAATCATTCGTACTCGCCAATCAAGTTGTTCAAGTTTTCTATGTAACCGACCCGCAAATAAGAAATGCCATGTAGTTCTTCATGGAAAAAGGAGAATTGTCGGAGTGGAGAATGTAGTGGGCGAGGAGGAATACAATCAATTTGACGAGTTACCTCCTTTTGGAAATGGCATAAGGTCGACGATGAACAACGTGTGAAACTAGTTACGTCGCATTGATCATGATGAAGGGCTAATTTTTAAAGAAAATAAGCAAGTACAATAAGAATGTATATGTGAAAATGTGTGACAATTTTGAGATGTATATGTGAAAATGTGTGATGTAGTCAATTTTGAGATGTATATGTGAAAATGTATATGTGTGATGTATTTGAGAATGACAAAATGTATTGGCATTTATGTATATGTGATGTATATGTGTGATGTATTTGAGAATGACAAAATGTATCAAGAAATACACTGTGTGAATGCATTTGGTTGGTGTTGTATATGAATGCACTTTGTTTGGTGGTTGATATGAATGCAGCTGTGTAGTTATTGGTGTTGTCTTAATTGCAACAGCCGGCAAAGGCTTATCACAGACGGTTCTAAACTTAGAACCGTCTGTGATAACATATCACAGACGGTTCTAAGTTTAGAACCGTCTGTGATAATCTCCCTACATATACCCTCTCGCTAGGGTTTTCCGTGTGCGCTGCAGTTATTCGATTAGATCTAAATCCCGAGCCCGTCGTCGCCGCCGCCTCCCCGAGCCCTCGCCGGCTGCCTCCCCCAGCCCTCGCCGGCCGCCTCCCCGGACGAAGACGTCGCCGCAGCCTCCTCCTCCTCCGTCGCCGCCTCCCCGAGCCCGTCGCCTCCTCCTCCTCCGTCGCCGCCGCCTCCCCGGACGAAGACGTTGCCGCAGCCTCCTCCTCCTCCGTCGTCGCCTCCCCGAGCCCGTCGCCTCCTCCTCCTCCGTCCTGCGTCCCTAAGGTCACCAAAACCCTAAGGTCATCAAATCCCTCCCCAAGCTTCATGCTTACTGTTAGTGTTTAGGGTTGATGCTTGATGCTTTATACTGTTATGGTTAGTTGCTTAGTACATATTTAGGGTTGATGCTTCATGCTTACTGTTAGTGTTTAGGGTTGATGCTTGATGCTTCATCTTTATTATGGTTAGTTGCTTAGTACATATTTAGGGTTGATGCTTCATGCTTCTTGTTAGTGTTTAGGGTTGATGCTTGATGCTTGGTACATATTACATTGGTACATTGTTTACTGCAGTAGCTTAATTAGTTTGCTATTTGGTACATATTACATTGGTACATTGTTTACTGCAGTAGCTTAATTAGTTTGTTATTTGGTACATACTACATTGGTACATTGTTTACTGCAGTTGCTTAGTTTACATTGGTACATATTACATTGCTTGTTGTGTTAGTATATAGTATATAGTATATAGTATATAGTATATAGTATATAGTATATAGTATATAGTATATAGTATATAGTATATAGTATATAGTATATAGTATATAGTATAGGCACATAACCCCTCTCTGTCCACATCACCCCCTCCCTTCTCCCCCTTCCCTCTACTCCTCTCCTCCTAACATTGAGCATCATGTATCACTTTTTTTGCTTCCTCATCTTATCATGTGCAACCCTACAATTTGAGAGCACAAATTAACCAATCAAGGAAGAGTATATGATCAAAGGGCATGAAGAAATCTTGCGATTATTGCAAAAAAATACATTGACCATTTGGGTGGAAAGAAATACATTGTGTCGTCAGGCTCATGACTGCCAATTTGAAGCATAGCATAGCATCAGAGGCACATCAGGCTCTGCGGTGTGTCTTGAAGAATGCCAAGAGCTGGTCTTGGATGTGGCATTCCTCAAACTATAAATTATGAATCTTATTCTCATAACCCATCGAATACCAGCTCTTGGCATTCCTCAAGACACAGCAGCGGACCTCGGATGTGCCTCGGATGCTATGCTATGCTTGAATTGGCGATCATGCTTTGAAACAGTTGATCTTTCCACCCAAATGCTCCATGTATCTAGACAAAAAATAGCAAATGAAGCAAGTGACATACTGAGAGACCAGGTGGTCGTGACTCCATGTGAATGATGAGTAATTGACCGTGGTTTAGATAAGTCGAGTTTGATTTGAGTGGTTTGGACCATGTCGTTGCGTTGTGCGACGGACTCGGTCGTTTTGGTCAAACTTGGTCGTATTCGGGTTAGGTTGCATATTCTGATGATTCGGCGAGTTTGGACTTCATCGTGGTAAGTATGAGGTTATTTACGCTTTCACGTATCGGCGGTGCTATTTGATGTGTTTCTTATGCGTGTGGTGCGGGACATCGAGGTGGAGTCGTGGCGAGACATGGTGGACCGGACTAGGCGCGGTGGCGCCGAGGTCGAGCGGTCGAGATGTGTCGAAGACGGCGTGGACTCGAGGTGGTTGCGGCGTGCGAGGCAAGGAGCGCGAAGCTTCGGAAGGTGCACGAGGCGAATCGGGAAATTCGCAAGGTGCACAAGCGGGAGCGGGCTCCGTTGGATTTAGCGGGCGTAACGACGAAACCCGTTAGCGGAGGCTATAAATAGAGGTTGGTGGCTGCATGTCCACTTGAGCACTTGTGATAGAATTAGGGTTTTAGAGTCAAAGAGGCTTTAGGAAGGTTGTTTCCTTTAGCTCTTTAGTTGGTGTGAGTTGGTGGTAGAGGCGAGTGTGCTCCTCTGTGTCTCTCGATGGTTTCTATGTGAGTCTCCTCTCTCTGTGTGTTCTTCCTCCCAAGAAGTGGTGAGATTCTTGGTGTTCTTGAGGATTGAGAGGGAGATGAGCGATTGAGAGATTGTAATCACTCTTTTAGTCCTAATGTCCATGCGTATCAGTACTCCTCTGTATTCCATTTGATCCAATGAATGAAAATCTGAAGTTTCTCTGTTCGTGCTCCTGTTCTGTTCTTCGTTGCCTTCTTGAGTGATTTTTGGATTTTCGTCTTTTCGAGTTCTTGCTTGTTGGGAAGGCCCAAAATGGGTTGCTCTATGATGGGTTAGTGCCACAAGATCATTTGATCGATTTCCCGAAGAGCAAACTTGGTTTAATTCTCAGATTTCAGTTTTGGCCTTCCTCTGTTCATAAACTCAGTTTATAGGATTTGGAGCTGCTCTTGATTCCCTTGTTGAGATGGCTTGAAATTTGGTATGGAGAGTCCAGAGGCTATTAATTAGCTACCCTCAAAATTTCATAGCCAAAGGATCAACGGTTGGGGAGTAATTTGATTTTTTGGCTCGAGTTGTGCAAAAATTCAGATTTTTACCCATAATCTGAAATTCTTGCTTCTTGGTTTGATTCTCTTGTTTCCCAAGGTCCCCTTACTATTTAGTTTGTTGTAGTAAGGCCTTGGATCAAAAAGATTGAGAGCAAACCTTCTTTTTAGCCAAAAATCCAAAGTCTCAAAGTTCCAGCCTGAAAATCCTGTTTGCTGATTTTCTCAGAGGTACTACCGCTCCTCGAGAGGTACTACCGCTCAGAGGTACTACCGCTCGTCCTAGCGGTACTACGGTTTTGTTCGGACGATCGATCGGCGAAGAAGCGTTCGGACAAGTCCGATCGTCGTGCGGTACTACCGCTCCTCGAGAGGTACTACCGCCTCAGAGGTACTACCGCTCCTCAAGAGGTACTACCGCTCAGAGGTACTACCGCTCGTCTCAGCGGTACTACCGCTTGCAGTCAGACTTGCTATAAATTTATTTTTCTTGGCTGTTTCTTTCTGGATCTGGTTTTTCCTTGTTGCCTTGACTTCTAGTAGTACATATCTTCTATCTTCATAGCTTTCATAGCTATAGGAGAAGAAGCATAAGTGTGGGTACTTGAGGGGCGAATTTAATTTTTGAGAGCGCCATTCACCCCCCCCCCCCTCTGTCGCCATTTCGGTCCAACACATACTATAGTGTTCCCGTTCAATGAACTGGATACACAAGTTTGTGTCATTTGCTTCATAGACCTTTGTTTAGGGACTTTGCTATTTGGTTTATAGTATTAGAAACTAAAGTAGGTGCTAGGATAGGCACTTTGTTTAAAGACCTTGTAGTAATAGTATTACAAAATTCAAGGAAATTTTAGTCTGAAGTTCAAAAAAATTCCCAGATTCTTGGTGGCGGCCGTCTGGTAAACTTCTTCGGTGGCGACTATCCATCTACTTCTTCCCACTCCTTCTCTTCATCTCGATCTACGGATCACGTCGCGATGCGATGATTGATTAGATGAATCATCGCTCTTGGCGTCACGTGATCCGGAGACCGAGATGAAGAAAAGGAGTGGGAAGAAGCGAATGGATAGTCGCTCACCAAGAAGTCGCTATGTCGCTGCTCACCAAAAATCTGGAATGTCTTTTTTTTTGCACTTTTGTAATAAAATTGACTTGAATTTTGTGGAAAAAGAAGGACTTGATACATTGGTAAGATAGGCACATCACCCCCTCTCTATGTCCATATCACCCCCTCCCTTCTCCCCCTCCCCTCTACTCCTCTCTTGTCTTGCAATTCAATATGATTACTTTCTCATCTTATCTTAATAGACCCACAAAATAAGCAACATGTCACCGCGCATTCTTCAACATCATCGCGGGCGTCGCTCCAACATCAAGGCGCCAAGGAAGAGGGCTATCAAAGAAGCTCGAGGGCGGCGATCATCACAGCGGTGAATGCATCCGGGGTCCCTATCCTTCCTCAAAAGCGATGCGCATTCGAACCATGGTGGAGTAGTTGCCACGAGAACGAATTGAGATCACATACAATTCGTGGAAGAACGCGTGCGACACTCGGAAGCGTGAGTGTGGACCGAAATTTTGGCATCATTCGAGTTCCCGAAAGAACACACGACGCTGCGTGCAACAACAAACATACAAAGCGGCGTGCAAAGCATGGAAGAACTTCAAGAGCACGCTTGTCGGAAATACGTGGAGGCGGACGAAACGCTTTGTTCATAAATACCCATTCTGGAACCACAATGGGAAGAGTTCAAGGCGATGAAAATGACCAAGATTTCAAAAGTACAAGTGTGGCGCACAAGGCCCTCCGAGCAAAAATACATACCCTCACGGACTTGCACGTGGGTATGCGAGTAAAATCTCGCGATGGAGGAAGGAGGATGAGGCGGCACGCACAGACATCGCCCGCCGTTTTCAATATCTCGGATGACCGCGCTCGAAATTGGATTAGAGCAAGGTCATCTGCTGTTATCGAGGGCGTCACCTTTGAAACTCTGCGGACCGACAAGTGACCGGCGCTTGGTAAGATATCAATTGAACTCGTAGCTTGTAATTACTCCACAACCGTATGAATTGAAATGACATGTCGTGCTCTTGCGGGAAGAGCTGAGTTTTCAATCTACAGGATCATTCTAGGGAACAAGGGAGAATGATATGCTCTCAGTGGCCTAGGAAACAAGGAGCACCGGGCGTCGAGAGGCCTTGGGCTTTACGTTCCTTGGAAACATGGTTTCCAAGATGACTCGACATGTATCGGCGCAGAAGAGAAACAAAGCCGGCGTGGCCTTGCAGCTACGAGAAGAGATCAAGGAATCTCTTAGAGAGGAGCTATTAGCTCGGATGGTGATGTAATCGAGATGAGGTGCGAAGCAGACGAGAAAGTCGCGAGCCGCCACCGCCGCTCCTATGCTAGCTAGCCCACACAACCGTCCGAGTAGTGTGCGTCAATCCGACGCAAACCAGTCCAAATTTCCTGTGGGCGACATCACGGTAATAATTATTACCTCTCGAATGCTTGCTCCATTGGTAGGCCTATTCGAGTAGCTAATTTTGTATCGTTATGTAGGAGCCTCGGCGTGCGGGCTCCAAGTGAGATATGGCTCCATTCCTTGTCTGTTGCTTGGGGTCGGGCATATTAAATGCAGTATCGGGGCCATAGTGCACGGTCAAGCTTTAGCGCCGAGCCGCAAAAGTTAATGTGGATGGTGTGTATGCCAATTTTGAGGTGGTCCCGCTCAAGCCCCCAACGACGAGATCGTGAATCTAGGACAGGCCATTGGAACATTCATCCGATGGCCCAAAACCGACATATCCTGGAGGCTTCTTCACCGGTGGCGGGACGAGAAGTGCGGTGCGAACCACGGCAACTTGCACGGTGCCATCTCCACACGGCGATCACGAACCACGCTACCTGCACGGTGCTATCTCCACAGTGCTATTCTCGCGAGCAACTTGCACGTCTATACCATTATAGTCGACTAGCATAAAGTCGGCCGACAATCGAGCGATGGCGAGCAAATCAAAGACGAAGGATGATGGCGATATCCGTCCATGCCATTGGCCCGCAAATTCGTGCTAGCTGAGCGATGGTAGTCGAGAAGAGCTCCAAAAACTAGGACTTGGTTGCCAAAGATTCCACCTTTGGTATATGGAGCGATCCAATAAGCGAGGCGAACGGCGTTCGTATCATTTGTCAAATTCAAGCTGGAACATTTCTTGCACGGCTCGGGATCGTGTCTTGCGGTGACCTTTGACGATATATTTGAACTTTTCACGCTCAACGCTCTCGGCGCCTCACTCGTTCGATCTTTGGGCGCTTGTAAGTCTGTACAATCACGATCTCTGCTCACGTAATACCGATATATGTCACGATTTGTTGCTTTTACGTGTTATATATAGATTCATGCTTGACCGAAGCTAGATCATCGAAATCACAAATTGGTTTCTGGACCCACGCTTGGTCGCCATTGATACCATCATCGAGAATGCATCCTTAAATCGAGGACTATATTACAAAATCACTTCTTTGCTCACCAAGATAAGGAATTTGTTCTTATGCCATACAATGAGGATTTCCATTGGATTTTAATTGTAATTATACCAAAATGGAACAAGGCTATATACCTTGATTCTCTAAGTAAGAACAAATCCAAGTACACACTATCGCCCAAATACTCGATGAGTGCGTACATTGTACATTGTACTCTTTCTTTCCTTCGAATGACTAATCTAACTTTTGAATAACGAAGGTCGTTCGCCACATACGTTCAACAAGTGCGTGACTCGACGGCGAGGCCAAGGCCTTGAAACATGATCGCAAGTTTGGGTATTCGCTAGCTACACATTAATTAATCATATACAACACATAGTAGTAATGACACTTGATTTAACACATTATATTTTTGCGGTGCCACCAAGAAGAAAGGGCAACACGTGTGGATACTACGTGTGCCACCATATGAGACTACTCCTCGATTCCATCAAGATCACCAATTCTAAGGTTTGTCAATCTTCCCACATTTATTTCATACATGTCAAGTTTTATATATTCGCGCGTTGATATTCCTATCGACAGGTTGCGTCCATCTCTACATCTGCATTGAAACAGCCGGATTTTGCAAAAATTCGAGGAGAGCTCATTTGGTTTTGTGGACAAAAGTCGAAAGATCAGATGGAGAGTTCCACTGCCCAGAATGATTTTTTATTGTAATTCTAAGTGTAAATGCAGTGTACATCTTTTACAATTGTGTATTTGTTAATGGATATTTTATTTCAATTCAATGAATTGATTTGCGAAATGGATGCTTTATGTTTGTGAAATGAAGTGTGTTGTCAATTGGATGTTTTATGTCTGTGAAATGAATTGAGATGTGAAATGTATACGAAATGAAATGAGATGTGTCAATTGTATATGTTTTATATCTGTCATTATCTGCTTGTTTGAGAGGGCATGGCTAGCATTTCACGAGGCTAAGCCAAAAGCAGAAATATATTTAGGGGTTGAAGGAATATCACGAGCGGTTTTAGTTAAAATCAAATGCGATATCTTGATAATCACGAGCGGTTTTGCGTTAAAAAAATGCTCGTGATGATCGATATCACGACGATTTTAACTAGAAACCGTCTGTGATGATCGCGATATTCTGAGCGGTTTTAGTTAAAAAACCACGCTTTTAGTTAAAACCGCTCGCAGCGATTATCGATATCACGAGCGGTTTTAACGCCAAACCGTGCGTGATTATCGCTATCACGAGCGGTTTTAACGCAAAAACCGTCTGTAATAGCTGATAATCACAGACGGTTCAAAAACCGTCTGTGATGACATTTGATTATCACTGACCCATAAATACAGACGGTTTACAAAACCATCTGTGATGACGATTTCGAACCGTCTGTGATGACCTTTTCTGTAGTAGTGAGCCACTACCAATTTGAATTCTGATAAGTTAGTTTTGTCATCCAGATACGTGCCAATCTGGTTTATTAGCGAGGTCAACTAGCTTTATATCATATGGTAGGTCCGTAGGTGTTTCTCCTCTATTGTCAGCAAAACTCTCTGTGTGAAAGAACCTGTGACCAACATGTGAAATTTAACTCAGAATGGTGGAGTTGTCTCGACAGTAGGACATAAAAAATCGCAATGCAACTAAATCTATAAGTTGTAGCGTTACACTCCTAATATCATGGGAGACAGTACTTCATGCTCTTGGATTCTCGGAATACAAACGCTGCCCACATGATATTGTTTTGTCTTTTGGGGTATCAATCAAATGTCGATATTAGTGTGCCCTTGCAGAATGCATATTTATATTAATAAATTCACCATTAACAAGACAGTGTGCCACTGTGTTGTTTATATTACTCTAGTAGCAGTTGCTCTAATCTAGTGAAATGTGCAGCAGCATGTCTGCATGTGAAATAATGTTTTGCTAGTTGCTGCCTTGCTGGCAAACATAAATTAGAAAAATATAAAGCCATCCAGTTCGTTTATAGCAAGATATAAATTGCAGAGGCTAAAAAACCATCACAAACTGGTAATTCTATGGGCAGTTATTACTCCCACTACAAAGCATTTGCCTACACAAAATTTGTCTTTCGTTCTTTATGAAACCGTTAGTCATCTTTTTACATTATTAATCAGGCCTGTTTGGGATAGCTCCACCACTGAAAACGTGGATCTGGAGCAGCTCTACCATGGATCTGGGATCCCACCATGGAGTGTTTGGCTTGTACAGCAGCTTCAGATCCACAAAATTGAGGTTTTGGTGGGAATGACCACTTTTGGTGGGATGGGGTGTGTATCCAGTGGCATTGGTGGGTAGTTACCACCCAACTCCACGGTGGAGCACCCCTTGAGGAGCTCCATGAAATCCATGGATCTGGCCCTCAGATCCAGGATTTTGGTGGATCTAGATTTCGCGGAGCTGGAGCGTTTGGGTAAAATTTCGTGGAGTGGAGCTGTTTTTCGTGGATCTAGAGCTGGTGGAGCTCTCCCAAACAAGCCCTTATTGTCCTGAAAACGCCTAATATAAGAAGGCCGCACTTCCACTACACAAAAAATTGAAATGGTGCACTCCAAGGATCTTGTGAACCCGCACGTCTCCCCATATACTACCAATATCAACACCAACCTTCTCCAAACACTGATGAAAAACTCCCGCAGATGAACATTGGCCAATAAAAAAATGCACCAATCTATGCACCCGAGAACTTACAATGTTTGTGCTATCATATAGGCAGAGGCGGAGCCACACTTCGGACAGAGCAGATTTCAGCTCGGAGTGTGGAAAAATATTTAGTGTATAGTCCGGATAAATTCAGTCCAGTCTAAGTAATATTTTTATAGTACAGTCCAGATAGCCTAAATCATTCTACCACTAAATTTGGAACGTAGTCAAATCCTGACTCCGCCACTGCATGTGAGTGCTGTGGTCAAGCATTTTAACCACCAAATATGCAGAGATGATAACTCAAAGAAGCACGCAGGCCCAAGCGTCGTTTGTCAAAGCTGGTACAGGCCCAACTATGCTGTAATAACAACCACATCGCTGACACTGCTATATATAACCTACCATCACACATTTGGTTTCGTTACACGTATGCCCAGAAACCATTCATCACATGAATATGGAAACCAAACACGCAACACCACTATCCCACAAACCATCAAATAATCGATACATGCGATTGCAGTTTATTTCACCTAATCTTGCACAAACTGAGTAGACTACTATCCAAATCAAAATAAAGCTCAACACCCACCTACATTACCAATCCACCCAATCCCTTGTATTTCTAATGCTCAACAGGAACATAGAGCGCACGCGAGGACACACAGAGAGATAAAGAGCTCACAGTCGCCGAGGCGGCGGGGGACGGTGACGGAGGCCTTGGCGCAGACCTCCAGTGGCTCGGCCGAGGCGCGGGCGGCGAAGGCGCGGTGCGGGAGGAGGAGGCCGCGGTCACGGCGGAAGGTGGTGGCGATGAGGGTCGAGGAGGAACCGATGGTCGTGGCTGTGCGGAGGTGGTCGTGGCTGTGCGGAGGAGGATGGCCATGCCTAGCTCGTTGGGGCCGCTCGCCGGAGGAGGTGGGACCGGGGCGAGGCGGCGGTGAGCGGACCCATGCGAGCAGCGGAGGCGGCGGAAGCTTATCTCCATGGGCGTGGTGTGTGCGCTTCCTATGGCCTCCGCTACGCCGTATCGCGAGGCTTGTCGTCGCGGCCTCCGACCATATGCGGCTGTTTGATGTGGCTTATGGTTTATAATTTTTAGTTAAAATTTTTGAATTTTAACAGCTTGTGGTAGAGATCACATAGAGAAATATTTGTTTATAATTTTAATTAATACATATATTAGATTTTTAATGTGTATTATAATTAATTTATATAATTTATTTTAAAAAATACTTTATTTAAAAAGTTAGATAGACTCGCGGTCTTGGCCGGCCAGGTGGTGTCCTCCCGTATATCTGCTTGCGTGAAGGCGTGGGCCTTGCAGCCCTTACGAGTGGGCTTTTTTCCGATAGCGCTACTGCGGCCTACAGAGTACTGGGTCTATGAGGCTTTCTTGGTGTTTGAACACACATTGGGCTTAGTTGTTTGATTTGTATGATACGATTGGTTTATTGCAGCTTATTAATTTAATAAATAATAATTATTTAAGTAAGTCAAAACTAAAAATTGATTGAAAAACTAAAAAGAAGAAAGCTGATTTCTCTTTCTCTGAATTCTTCTTCTATGAAACACTTATCTATCCACATCATGCATAACCAAAGGGGGTATATTGCCACAAGACATGGTGCACGTGCATGGTGCAGCACGTACGCCTAATACAATCCTTGTAATTCCAAAGACATGACATTTTATACAGCAACGAGAGGTATTAATCGACAAGGTTCTATATTTCATAAAACAACTTCCAAGGCTCCACTTAGATGCCGCTCAATTGAGCTGAAATAAACTGGCTTATAGTTAAAATTGCACTATAGCTAGTTGAAATTACATTGTAGTTGATCGTGGTTTATTTGGCGTAACTAATTTAAAAATAGAAAAAACAGGTTAGGCCATCACGGACAATACAAACGAATACGGGAAAAAAAGAACCGGTAAAAAAGCTCAAAAAATTAAAAAGTAAAAAAAGAAACTTAGGAATAGTAAAAAAAATAAATCAGAAGTTCAAATTGAAATGAGTAGGGAGTAGTTTCATTCATTGCGACTTTTGCGGCGCTGAACTTCTTTTTTTTTAACTAGATGGTGAGTTTTTGGGTCCTCCTGAAAAGAAAATTCAGGACAATGTTTGCATCCGCTGAGAACGCGGCGCCAATTTAGATGAGTGATCACATTTGAATGGGAGCGGCTCACATAGATATGTGCAAGGCGCGTCACGGCGCGACGCTTGTCCAAAAATAAAAAAATACATTAAAACCCAAAAATTAAAAAAAAGTTGTAAAAGGTATTTTTTAAGTACTTTAAAAATACTTTTTACGTATCCAAAAATACTTACAATTTTTTAAATATTTTTTGGATTTTTAAGTACTTTTTTACACGTGTCGCGCTGTGACGAGACAACCGAGGCCCATTTGAATAGATTGGCGCCGCTAGTTTGGCCATTTGCAGCCTCGGGCTCGCTGCGAAAAGCGAAGCGTTCGTACCACTGGCAGAGACAGGACAACCGAGGCACCGGTCGACGTGACGGCACGACAGATTTTGGCAGCTTGGCACAGCACTGGCAGTCGCGGTCGCGACAGATCTTGGACGTTCGTATCCTGATTCGAAATGGTCTTGCGTCACGTCAACACGTAAATAGTGTGTTAAACCCGTTTGGACACAGGCCGCGGGTGTACAGCCAACATGCAATCAACATTCGGATGTTTTCTTTGGTCAAAACAGTCGAATGTTTCTGATCTTGCGAATTTTTTTGAAATTCTCACTACATCTTAAATGAAGCCTTAGTCAAGGATTTCCTCAAAGTTTAAGGCAATGATCGGTTGGGCTAAAGCTTTTGACTTCCAGCTTATTTTTCACTATTCATGAATTTCATCTTTTTCTGAACTTTTGGCTTTTTGTTGAGCTTTTTTGCCGGTTCTTTTTTCCCGTATTTGTTTGTACTATACGTAATGGGCTAACATATTTTTTATATTTTTAATTTTTTTTAAATTTAATTACGCTAAATAAGTCTCTGTCAGCTACAGTGTTTTTTTAGTCAGCTACAGTATTTTCAGCCATAAGTCATGAGCTTTTAAGCCCAACTGATCACCACCTAAGACCCCACTTCCGGAAAACAAAAAGTTTACGCCCTGCCAAGATTTAGGGTATTTTTACACTTATACGTGCATTTTCTTAAGTATAGACATGGACTTTGGTACCAAGATGTAAACCGTACTAGTTTAGCGTCCCGTTTATTTCGGCTTGATCTTCTGACTTCTAATTTATTTTTCACTATTCATATATTTCGTCTTTTTCTGAACTTTTGGTTTTTTAACATTTTTGCTATTTCTTTTTTCCCATATTCGTTTGCGTTGTTCGTGATGAACTAACATATTTTTCTATTTTTAATTTTTTTAATTTAATTACGCCAAATAAGCCACCTTCAACTACAGTGTAATTTCAACCAGCTACAGTGTAATTTCAGCCATAAGCCACTATTTTTCAGCCCAACCGAGTAGGACTGTGCAATCGGTTTTTTCGGTTTAATCGGTTCGGTATATACGGTAAATACGGTGTTTGTATTTCGGTAATATACGGTATTTTTAGAAGTACGGTTCGGTATCGGTAAATCCTGATTTATTTCGGTGTGGTATCGGTAAATACCATATTTACCAAAGTTGACGTAAATTGCAAACAATATAACGACTAGTGAGACGAGTAGACGATAATACATACACTATTGGCAATAGAATTAGAATTTTAGAAACATTCTAATGTAGTATGGACATATGCATAAAGTAATAAAGCATAATAATTAATGGTGTTCTCTACCCATTAAAAATATTTATCTCTTAGTCTTATTTTATTTGAATAACTTGAAGCAGAGAAACACTCATCGCTCTAAGCAGTCAAGCTCACATCTTCTCAGAATCTCAGTTCTCATGCAAACCCGCCAGGTCGCCACGCTATCTTCTTGGCTTCTTGCGGATTGCAGCCGGGCCGTATGACACCATCGAGGCATCGACACGGCATGAATGCGCTATGGATTTCCGGAGAAGGGCGGGCCCATCATCTGTGGGAACAGGGGACCAAAGCATCCGGCCGTGACCGCCTCGGCACCTCCGGAGTCGCCGGTTTTGAGCTATTCGGTATTTCGGTTTTTTCAGTTTTTAATCGGTTTTTCCCGAAAAAACTGAATACCAAAAAAATCCAAAATTTGAAAACCGAACCGAATACCAAAAACCGGTCAAACCGAGTTGACCAATTCGGTTCGGTTTTTTCGGATCAGTTTTTTCGGTTTGGTTGAAAAATGCACAGCCCTACAACCAAGCGGGGCCTAGGAGTAGTGCTCCCTCTGTGCACAAAAGAATGATGGTGTAGGATATGTGTAAACAAATATTAGAAACTTTAACTCTTGATATCTTTTTAAATATTTAGGTTGGACACATATAAATGGTAATATATATATATATATATATATATATATATATATATATATATATATATATATATATATATATATATATATATATATATATATGTTTGTTTTGAAAGGAATTTTATAAAAATATTATTTTATTAGATTTTATAAAATTTATTATAATAGATATTGATAATTAAAATTGTGTTTAGAGGATCGTGTTGATATCCAAAACGAAATTTCTTATGATTGGAGGGAGTTTTGTATTGGAGGGGAATGTTCCATGGAATCGACAAATGGCTGTGCATAAAATACTGCATCGATCGATCCAACACCAGCTTTCGAGGATTGCTTGGAAGCAATCTCTGATGACGACCTGTGTCCAAGCAATCTCTGATGACGACCTGTGTCCATGCGTGGGAAGTTAAGCTACTTGGGCAAGTGTTCAGACCATTTCTCGACGAACTACAAGTTTCCGCTGTTTAGAGTAAGGCTAATAATACAGCATTCAGCTGACTATATGAATATTTACAGCTCACTTATCAGTCTATTTATATAGTAATTTACAGCCAGCTGAAGGCTATATGATCCACCCCTTTCTCTCACAAAGTTTCTTGGTTCTTGTGCTTCAGCTGGCTGTAAACTTACAGCCCACCTCTCTTCTCTCTCCTCCTCTATCTCCTTCACCTCAGCATACAGTCTACTAACAGCCTCTTATTATACTTGCTCTTAACCCATGCATTGAGGCTGAGCTACATGGATTTGTTGGGCTTGTTTAATTTCGATTTATTGCAGCCTGGCAGCCCAGGCTACACGAACAACTGAACGCACGCGCCCCGTGATACAACTGAACGCATGCAACTACGCAAGTGCCTGCCATCGGAGATGAACAATGAAGAATTACGGTCCTAGATGTTGGGCTTAATTCCATCCATATAGAGAAAAACTGTTAGCTGAAGAGAGAGAGAAACAGTTTGATAAGTGTGAATCGTTTGCTATCTCCAAACGGCTTCAGCATCTGTTTTTTTAACTTCCAATTTATTTAAGTCAGAAGCCACTTTAAACGCACTGACTTCTAATTTCTTTGTTTTGCTCTTTGTTTTTCTATTTTCTTTCCATTATCCATGGCGATTTAACAGTGTTTTCGTT
Organism: Dendrocalamus sinicus; assembly: GCA_036346575.1. Taxonomy (NCBI): domain Eukaryota; kingdom Viridiplantae; phylum Streptophyta; class Magnoliopsida; order Poales; family Poaceae; genus Dendrocalamus; species Dendrocalamus sinicus. The sequence continues at coordinate 28,616,081 of CM070657.1, read as the reverse complement.
TTTTTCTCTTTTTTTTCATTTTCTTTAATTAAATGACAACCACTACAGTGAATTTCAGTCTTAAACTGAAAGCCACAATCCTAAGCCATTTTTTTAAGCTGGTCCGAGCGCCCCTTAGATAAAGGATGGACATGCCTCTTAGGTAGCAATAGGAGGTGGTACAATGGTACAAAACCCTTATCCTAGCGATACACCCTATTGACGGGTGCATTGTGCCAAAGCAAGGGAGACACAAGGAGTGGAGCAACAAGTGAGATTAGCATAAAGCACAAAAAAGAGACAAGAGAAGAGAGGAAGAAGGTGAAGCACTTATTCCTACTCAAGTGCCAGGAGTATCTATGGGGCTGCTTCACAAGCTGCTAGCTTCTGGCTAAAATTATATTGTAGCGGCTATTAACTTTTTCTAAGTCATTCAATTTTTTTTAAAAAAAAGGAAAAAAAACATGGTTATATCGTCATGGATAATACAAAGGAATAAAAGAAAAAGAAAAAACCCAAAAAATCGAAATTAAGAAGTCAATGTGTTCCAAATAGTTTTTGAAAACTGGAAGGCAGAAACCAAATGCTTTTAATTAAATAACTCAGAAAAAAGCTAATAGCTACTACAGTGCCTTTTAGCCAACAGCCACAGTCAGAACCTGTAGCTTAAAAACCGTTTGGAGTAGCACTTGAAAGCTGTATATTTAGGTTCTTCCACTTATGTGAGCAGGGAGGTCCAAGAACAGTCGACTTAAGGGGTTAGTGTACTTGGTGTCTCTTGTTAATTATTAACATATATGATGGATAGTTATCTGTTCGTGTGTTACAACAAAATTCATAAGATGTATATATAATCATGCTATGAAAGAGGATTATTCAGATCAATTGAAAAGTGGAGAGTAACAAGAAGTTGAAGAAATAAGACGATCGGAGAAGAAGAGATGTTCTTTTATAATAGTAATGATACTCTCATATAACCCATGTGGAACACCATGCTCCTTAGTTAATCTCCTACTTTCTTCCTTAATCTTAATTCTTAAACCATGTTTGACCTCGTCTCTGCGCTTGACTAGCTGACTTGTTTGGCCAATCCTCTTGTATTATATGGTTAATAATGGAACGTAAACATATTTAAGTCTAGAAAACGAAGGTCCAAAAAGGCAGAAAGAACGTAAGCACTGTGCCAGCAATCTATCATATGCACATGTTCCAAACTTCCAATCAAATCACAGGGAGGGATAGCAGTGTTTTGCTTGTACGTATGCTCGTCTTGTTCCTTTTTTTTTTTGGTGTGCGCGCTCTCCTTCTACGATATATCCTTGGATTATTTTTTCATCATTCCATGGAAAGGTGATGCACGTTAGCATTCTATTTTCCACACGATCGTGGGGGTTGGGTGCGTGTGGACTCGCGCGTGCGATGCATGCCATCTTTCTCCTCGATATGACGGCCTTGACGGCGGTATGGGCGTATGGCCACCAACATTATACCCAACGATATACTGCACACACCACAATAGTTTTTTTTAGATCCACACCTCAATAGTTATAGCATCATCTTTTTAAGTTGTCATGGTTTTTAGCTTTTTGACTTTTAGTTTTTAGTCAAAATAGTATGGTAGTGCCCATCATTTTTCTAAGATATTTAATTAAATAAAAATAGAGTACAAATAGAAAAAAAAACATTATTATATCTCTATAAATAATACAAAAGAAAAAATTTACATTAAAAAATCAATATGTTCCAAACCATTTAGTACGGGCCCTAATGCATCGCCTAAACAAAAATATTTGCAGTCTTCCGACTCCATCCAGGATAAGCTCTCCTTTTGTTCCCCTTGAAAAACAAAGGTATTTAGCCCACATACTTGTGACAAACATGAAGATGGCAAAGAATGTGACGTTGGTACTTCAGCACGTGGGCCTCAAGATATTTTAATTTGTAGATGACGCGGGCCAAATAATAGATGGTACGGTCTAAATAACTTCATTTTTTAGTTTTTTTTTATTTTTAGCTTATTCAAATAAGAAGTTATTTGAAATATATTGATTTCTAATCTTGATTTTTTGATTTTTTTTGTTTTTTTCCTTATTACTTTGTATTGTCTATGGCAATATAACGATTTTTTTATTTTTTTTAGTAAAAGCAACATGTGCTACAGTGTAATTTTAGCCAAAAATAAAAAATCACAGTCAAAAGCTAGTTGAAGTACCATCATAATCCTGTAACAGCAATCTGTTCGATATCTCATTGTCGATCAATAATATAGCAATTCCTTAAGGGAATTGAGCAAGGGCGAAACCACACTACGGGCAGGGTAGGCTTCAGCCCGGGTGTGGAAAAATATCTAGTGTATAGCTCGGGTAAATTTAGTTCAGTCTAGGTAACATTTTCATGGTCAAACACAGATAGCCTAGATTATTCCACCACTGAGTTTGAGGCGTAATCAAATGCTGGTTTCGTCACTGGAATTGAGCAAATCATTCGGTATATGTTAAAAATCATGTACCCATTTCGTGGTCATCCGTGGTCATAGGCTCTTCTACGATCACGTAGTCGTAAGTCCTTCTACGACCACATAGTCGTAAGTCCTTCTACGACCACATAGTCGTAAGTCCTTCTACGACTACTTAGTCACAAGATTATTCTACGATCACTACATAGTCATAAGTTGTCCTGCGACCACCTCGTAGTCGTGGACTCTACTGCGACTAGTTTATCTCCAACTAGTTTGTCTACGATGACCTACCACGTCGTATGTCCATTTGACAAGGTGCTTAGAATGTTTGTTTATTGTTAATAACCGCGCATGATCTTTCTATGACAACATCTGCTGCACGACGAATGGCCCATTATGTCTCTTTGACAATAACTCCCATCGGACAGTTATCACCTGAATCGTTAAGGCGTCTCTTGGTGCGGAACAATGGCCGCCGCTTTACAAGCTATTTAAGGGTTGATGTTAGGATGAAGAGTGGAGACCCGATAGAATCCGCTTAGAGCAAGACACAATGCAAGGCTTTTCGCATTGCTCTCTCAGTTGTAATTAATTCTTTGAGCAATAGTTGACAGAACGTAGGGCTATTATTCTCGTTGTAGAATGGCTGAATCTGTATAAAAATTTCTGTATCTCTTTTCTGTGTATTAGTCACCAGGTACTCAAGAGTTTCTCTTGAATCCAAGAAATCATACGTAAGATCATTATTAAAACGTTGACAATGGAAATTCAGAGCCAGCACTTAATCCTATCTTAAGTTGAAAATTTCAAAAGTTGACAGAATTTTTAAGCTTGTGCATATGCAAACCACATGAGCATGCCAAATGTGAAACGTGCAAGATTCTTCGGATACCAATCTTACCTCAAAGTCCTCAAGAGCACAAAACCTGGAGCGGGAATGGCGCCATGGGGCCAGCCAACCAATCAAACCGAGTCCCCGTAACGGCCACCTCCACTCCCTCCTCATCTGCACTCCCACTGTCTTCTGGGCCCACGCCCGCCACGTCTTGACACAATCCCAGCCCACTGACAACCATGCCCCGCACAACTCACATCCACTTGTCTGTCGCACAGCAATCGCATTAAAAAGAAACAGCCGCTCATGGGCGTGGCACGCCGCTGCGCTACTTGCATTGTTCACCACAAGACACGCCCGCTTGTCCCGGCTGACAGATTGTAACAGCCTAATTTTGACTTCCAATTAGACATGTATGATTTTTTTATGAATTTTAAAAACTTAGTTGCATTTTTTAAAAAATTCCCATAAATTTTAAAAACTTTGGTGCGTTAAAATTTTTTCAAAGCCTTGCTGGAGTTTAAGATTTTTAAAATGAATCCCTTAGACCAAAATGTGAAGCCAAAAATTCTAAACGTTAATGGGATGCAGAGGAATTTTTCCTAGATTTTTCGTGTGCAAATTCCTTTGAAAATTCAAATTAGAAATTTAAACCAAAACTAAAAGTTTAAACTCTCCATTTTTCCCTCCAGGCCATCGGGCTGAAACCTGCCTACCGGCCTAGCCCGCTCTCTCTTTCCCTCTACCACCGCAGTCTAGCCAAGTCGGCCCGCGATGCTGTCCGCTAGGTCCCACAGTCCCACCCGTGAGCCCTTTACTATTCTTCCTCCCCCCTCTCTCTCTCTCTCTCACGTGCCGAGCTCTCACTCGTCGTTCTCTCTCCCGAGTCACTTGGATAAGCTTGCACACCGGCATTGAAGGCATGTCCCCTTGAGCCTTGCACCGCCGTGAGGTAGTCGCCTCCATGCACCAGCGTCATCACAAGCCCGCTGCTTAGACACCACACCATGACCGAGCTCCACACTTCGCTTGTTCTCCTTTCTTCCCTCTATAAAAGGTGTGCCCAATCGCGCCACCAGGTGTGCCTCCCCTCGCTCTTCCCTCTTTTCACTTCTGGTTGAAGCCAATTGAGCTTTTTCCCTCAACTTCGACCGCCAACTTCCATGACCAAAATTCCTCGCTTCAGTGAGTCCTCGTCGACGCCATCATGGTTCCCGTGTTCACCTCGTCTTCGTCTACCCTGTGCTCACCCCTCGTGCTTATTTGCCCATAGGAGAACTGAAGTTGTGAGACGCTGCCATCAATCTCCCCTTCGCTCCATCTTCCAGTAAGCCCTTCTGTTCCTATGTCATTCATAGCAAGACAAATGCGATAGGCTAGTCTAGGAGCTGTATAGCTCACCGTAGCTCCCTTGCGTTGTCACCCTCGTCGTGCTATCCTCGGCTGCCATAGAGCACCTATCTCACTGTCCCCTGTTGTGCCAAGGCCAACCCTAGCTTCGCAATACCTTATAGAAGCATACGCCCACCTCACCTTGGAGTTTCAAGGTAGCAACTATCGTTGTTGTGTGCACTGTCGCGCTATTGCCCTCACCTTTGCACCGCCGCCTCATGCCATCTCTAGCCTTCTCGTCGCCTCCAGTGGGAGCGTAGTGACCCCTGTATCCCATTTTGTCCCTCGTGCAAGGACGTCGTGCCTTCACCGCCATGGCCGCCCCTTGACTCGGCTAAGGAAGAAGACAGCCTTGGGTCACTGCCAAGTGGCCCCCAACATGACTTGGCACAGACCCAATAGACACAGCCCGGTTGGTTCAGTTAACCAAATAGGTCTTATCGTATCGGCCCCACGGGCTCAACCTTGGAAGCAAGCACAACCCCATGAGGTGATGGACTGATGGGTTGTGCCGTGTCGACGAAGCCTTAACGTGCTGACCGTCGGACCATTAGCCACGACCCCCGCCCACCTGGCCAGTGGCCACCTCCTCTGCCTCGCCCCCACCCTAGCACCCCCACCTAGTTGTTGAAAATCTAGTCAATTTTCGGCATATTTTAATCCAGAAATTCAGCATATAAAACATGACATACAAAAACATGAGTGATTCAACAATGATGTATTCATATTCGCTAATGAACAAGCTAACAGCAGCACCTATTAACATATTCATAGTGCACAAAAACAAATACATCAGAGAAGTTTTCAGGTTATACCCTCGGGCGGGGCCAGTGTCGGAGACACCGGATGCGCCGTTACCATCAGTCGACATGATTGCCTATTCGATGTAGTCGATCGAGGCGTGATGCAGGACGAGGCATGATGCAGGAAGATGTTCGCAGTGCAATCTCGCAAACAGTTTACCACCGTGAAGTAGGCGGCGTCGCCCGCAGTTGAGTAGTCGCGCGGCGCTCCCAAAAACTTGATCGCCTGCCTACCCGCGCAGGTACACAAGAAGACGGAGTTCCAAAGGCTTGCTCGCCCAGAACCTTGTGCACGCAAGGCTCTGGACCGGAGATTACAGAGAGTAGCGCAGCAGCAGAGATTTTTGTCTCGCTCTAGAGAAGGAGGGAAAGGGCCGGTTATATAGCTGCACCAGAGGGCTGGGAAAACGAACCTGGACACCATAATGGATCCGTTACCAGTAACGGACGCCATCACCACGGTGCAATTAACACGTCCGTTTCAGCTGCCATAAACACGGTGCAATTAACACGTCCGTTACAGCAGCCATAAACATAGTGCAATTAACACATCTGTTACAGCCGCCATAAACACGGTGCAATTAACACGTCCATTACAGCAGCCATAAACATAGTGCAATTAACACGTCTGTTACAGCCGCCATAAACACGGTGCAATTAACACGTCCGTTACAGCTGCCATAAACACGGAGCAATTAACACGTCCGTTACAGCCGCCACGCCACGACTCGGCTCGGCTCGGCACGGCACGGCGGCGCACTTGTGTGGCATCCCAATTGCCCTCCTCAACTTGTCTATAGGAGCACACAATTGCAACCAGTCATTAATTGTGGGCCTAGGAATTTCATTTGATTAATTGCTAAATTAAAATGGGCCAGACCCAATTAATTCAACAATCCCCACCAAAATTTCAAGGCACACGAGAAATGATCTCAGTTCTGCTGTTGTTTGATATACCAGTGTTTCGATGGAGACTGTTAAGTTGAACATCCACCTAGGAAAGGGGTTACACTCATCCACAACTGAACAATGGATTATGCCTTGAATTGACAGTTTTGTGCGAACAAGCTTTACCCAATTCCTTTACTAGTACTAGGCTGTCTAAAGCATCCCCTCTGGTTGGAGCGTATAAGTCATACTCCATGCCTATTCATGAGTATCTAGAGATCACCCAAATCTCATAGACTGTGACTAGCAGTCGAACTCATATAGGTGTGTTCCTTCTAAGATGTCCTGTAGACCGTCATCTCTGCTTTAAATAAGCCACTTGGATCACATTGAGGTAAAAACTAACCTGCCATACAGAATAGGAGAGAAGCGCATCACTGAAGAAATGAGCCCTATAAAGGTCTCTCCTCCCAGTCAACCAACAGCTTGTTTCACCATCCTACTTCATGGGATCTCCGATCACGTAGAACAGGTTACCACTGTGGTATGACTCATGTGGGTCTCAGGCCTATCTCACTCGATGCACTATCTATCACATTACGTGATAAACCCTTTGTAAATTGGTCGGCCAGATTATTAGCTGTCTGAACATAGTCCAGTGCTATCACTCCGGAGTTTTTCAGCTTTCTGATAGACTTCAACCGCCTCTTGACATGCCTAGATGACTTCATGTTGTCCTTAGAACTGTTCACCTTGATAATTACAGTCTGGTTATCACAGTTCATCAGGATAGCTGGTATCGGTTTTTCAACCACCGGCAAATCCATAAGGAGTTCGCGAAGCCACTCAGCCTCAACAGTTGCGGTATCTAACGCTGTGAGTTCTGCTTCCATGGTTGACCTCGTTAAGATGATCTGCTTGCAAGACTTCCAGGAAACATCACCACCTCCAAGTGTGAACACATATCCACTTGTGGCTTTTATCTCATCAGCATCAGAGATCCAGTTTGAATCACTGTAGCCCTCCAGTACCTTTGGGTACCCAGCATAGTGAATGCCATAGCTCATAGTTGCCTTTAAATAGCGCATCACTCTCTCAAGAGCACGCCAATGATCATCTCCCGGATTTGAAACAAATCGACTTAGCTTGCTCACAGCAAACGAGATGTCAGGTCTCGTAGCACTAGCTAAATACATCAATTAGCTAATGATCTGGGAGTATCTCAATTGATCCCTTATTATTCTTCGGTTTTTCCCCAATAACACACTAGGATCATAAGGAGTAGAAGCAGGCTTACAGTCACTATAACCAAAGCGACTCAAGACATTCTCCACATAGTGGGATTGCACAAGTGTAACCCCACCATCACCTCCTCTCAGTAGCTTAATGTTAAGAATCACATCAGCCACTCCCAAATCTTTCATCTCAAAACTCTTGGACAAAAAGTCCTTGACCTCCTCAATCACATTGAGGTTGGTCCCAAAAATCAGTATGTCGTCAACATACAAGCACAAGATCACTCCTTCTCCCCCACCATAAGGATAGTACACACATCTGTCGGCTTCATTCACAACAAAGCCAGCAGATGTCAAAGTTCTGTCGAACTTCTCATGCCATTGCTTAGGTGCTTGCTTTAGGTCATACAAAGACTTTAACAACTTGCACACCTTTCCTTCTTGACCTTCTACCACAAACCCGTCTGGCTGATCCATATAAATCTCCTCCTCCAACTCTCCATTTAGGAAAGCTGTCTTAACGTCCATTTGATGAACGAGAAGACCATAAAATGCAGCCAGTGCAAGTAGTACTCGAATTGTGGTCAAACGGGCAACAGGTGAATAAGTATCAAAGAAGTGCTCGCCTTCTTTCTGAGTATAACCCTTGGCCACAAGTCTTGCCTTGTACTTTTCAATTGTACCATCAGGTCTAAGCTTTTTCTTGAAAAACCATTTACATCCTACAGGTTTACACCCATAAGGACGGTCAACGACCTCCCAAGTTCCATTAGACATAATAGAGTCCATCTCACTCCGTACTGCTTCCTTCCAATAGTCAGCGTCAGGAGAGAAATATGCCTCTTCAATGGTTCTTGGAGTGTTATCCATAAGGTATACAATGAAATCATCACCAAAAGATTTTGCAATCCTCTGTCTCTTACTCTTTCGAGTAACTTCATTGTTATCCTCCTCAGGATTTTCCATAGGCGTTTTCTCAACATGTTCTATCGCCACAAAAGAATCAAGGGAAATTATAGGTTCTTGACTAGATTAGCTAGGTACATCACATTTCATAGGAAATTTATTCTCAAAAAATGTAGCATCTCTGGACTCTATGATTGTACCAACACGCATGTCAGGTACTTCAGTTTTTATGATTAAGAACCTATAACCACTACAACAAAACATCCGTGGGGAGACATCATATTTGTAGGTTAGAGACGTTCTGTTTCGTCTCCCACAGACAACTGAGGCGCTTTTATAAAGCGTCATAGGAACGTCTCTACATGAACCGTCTTAAAAATATAAAGACGCTCTCTAAGGCGTGCCTATATTATTTGAGACGTTCATTAGAGACATCTGCACTGTATCCCTATAAAGTTAGAGACGCTTTTATAAAAACGGTTGCACCACGTCTCAATTAATATAGGCACGTGCGTTGAGATGTTATGTGCTGTCTCAAGATGTCCTATGTACGTATTTTTATTTTGATTGGTATATATTTTCTTCTATACACACAAATACGTATCCGTATGAGAATATAGTATTCCATATATTTATTATATATACATGTATATATAATAATTTTATAGGCAGCACCATAATATTGAGTACATATTTTATAAAATATAAGGAATGGGCGTAGCACAATGAGATATCTTGTTATAAAAAAGTTTACATAAGAGATGTTTACAAATAATTATAGCATCCATTTAAATCAACAGAGTTCACAACTAAATAAAAATCTAATATGCGATAAACACATGTCGGTAAAACATCTTCCAATTTGATACACATCTTTTTAAACTGCTATAATAAATCATCAGTCTATTTCTTCAATCGAAAATTGTGCATCAGTCTTCCACTCTGCATTTCTTTTCATAGTCCTCCATATTCTGCAAACATAGCAATATTAACAACAAAATATCAGATATGAGCAATCATAAAAATCTTACGGTACAAGTTCGGTTAATTAAATTAGAAGTGGCATACCTAGCGAGTAGAACGTTTAGGCTTTTTACGAAGCAATAGATATTATATGAGTAACAAGACACAAATATTTACGGTAGGAAAATTATTCTTGTAGTTCAAAGAATTGATCTTACGTAGAACCGTGGCCAAGCAACAACACAACCAATTGCATCCTTTACTATTAAGAGCGGTATGCAATCATATGGCATTAATCTGAATAGTTGGGACTGTTGTTGGAAGCAGTATAAAAGCATTAATCTGAATAATTTTTAATTTAAGTTTATAAATTCTGACTATTTATAAAAGAGTATAAAAGTGACAGTTTGAAAGCATCTAGACCCCTAAAAAGGATTTTGGTAATTAATGAAATTAAGAGAATATGGAATATGGGACTAACGTGTTTTTATGAGTATGCGAAGGGTTAGTCCACACACATGAGCGACAAGATGCAAGCCAAAGGATACGCGTGAAAATCAAAATTGGCGCAAGACAAAGGTATACTTAGAATAGGACCCCTTTTGAATTTTACCGGTCTTAGGTGAATGGTGGAAGACCGGATTATAGGATAAATGATCGTACCATCAAGGGGATCTTGGCTAAGTAGCTTGAATACTTATCTCATGTGCCAAATGGTTTTGTCCTAAAACTTGCATCCATTAAAGAAATCTAGCTTTCAAAGAAATCTTGCTCATGCGGAAAAGCGGTAGTCTGCAGATTTTGAGCGTCGGAACTACCGGAAGCGGTAGTTCCGCAGCCAAAATGCGGTAGTACCGGCCAGCGGAAGATCCGGTTTTGAGCGGACCGATATTTCCAGAGAGCACCCTTGGCTCATTCCAAAATCTTGCGGAACGGCGAAGTACCGGCGTTGAGCGCGGTACTACAGCCGCGAGCGGTAATACCGCATCCTAAAGCGGTACCGGACCGGAAGATCCGGAGGGAGAGCGGATCAATTCTTCGAGCGTCCTCGGATGAAGCACGGATTCCTCCGGAGCGGAAGTACCGGCTATTTCAACGCCGGAACTACCGCTGCATCGATAGTTCCGCCACTCAGAGCGGTACTTCCGAGTCGGAAGATCCGACTTCAAAGCGGATGTATTTTCGAGCGCCAAGTCGGGACCCTTTGAGTTTGGTTGACGGTAGTACCGCGCCGACTTTGCGGAACTACGGGTAGCGGTAGTACCGCAAATATCAACGGCGGTAGTACCGCGCGCGAATCAACGGCCACTGCAGACGTCGACATAGCCGTTACAGCGCGAAGGTTTGGTAGCGGTAGTACCGGTCTTTGGGGCGGTAGTTCCGCTCGACGAAAAATTTTCGGAAGCTGAGTCAAGCGGCTAGTTTTGGTTGGTGGAGGCTATAAATACCCCACCACTGCTCAAGGGCTAAGGTTAGAGACTCATTGCATATTTCTCAAGCCCAAGTGCATTCATTTCACCTCAATTCTTTCTTTGCACATCAAAGTGAGGTGGTTGAGCATTTAGTGCTAGATTTCCCTTGCAAATCCATTTGGCACTAGAGTTGCATTCAAGTGAACACCGGGATTTATTACTCTTAGTGCTTGCCGGCACTTGGACGATCCGGTGGAAGTTGCCTCCGTGATCTTCTCAAGAAGATTGTGAGAAGACCCGGCAAATTGTGAAGGTTGGAGCTCACCTACCCGGAGTGGGGAAGAGCTACACTAGTGATCGAGGTGCTTGGCTCAATTCGTGGAGCCGGTCCGATACGTCCGGGCTTACCTCAACGTGGACTAGGGGAAACCGGCAAGTTTCCGAATACCACAGTAAAAACATCGGTTGTGTTCTTTGTCTCTTTAGCTCTTGTTCGTTTGCTTCATTGAGATCACTTATTTGTTTAGAGCTAAATTGTTGACTAGAATTGCATAGGATTAAATTGCTTTACATCATTGTCATTTAAATTGTGGAGAATTAATCAAGTAAACAAGAAAAGTTTAAAAACCTCCTATTCACCCCCCCTCTAGTCGGTATCCTTGATCCTACACAGTTATAAAAGGTACAGAATGCAGGAAGCATTTCACCATATCAAATTTCTACGGAGACAATAAGGAGAATAGATGGCAATAAGGAGAATAGATGGCAAAGCTTACAATTACAATGCAAAGGGGCTTCTTTATTTGGATGTTACATGCAACATGGGTACCACCAGCATCAATTAGAATAGTGTCATCAGGCCTTCAACAAAGCAAAGCAAAGTCATCCATAGTGTCCTCCATCTCACAGTGAAAAATCCGAGACAGAAAGCAAAGCAAAGCAGAACAACAACCTCAAGATTTGGATAAACTCCAAGCTCTATTACATCTCTGATTCGCCTCTCAACACGCTACCATAGTCAAGGATGACATGCAAGGAAGCGCCATCTATGGCAAACGAGGCGATATATACCCATCTGCGAGTTCAAAAATGAAATGCTAAAAATGCTCATCTTAAAGTACATCGGATGTGACACAAGATAGACGAAAATGATAGCAATGACACAATCAAGCACGCCAAAGAGTGTATTTGAGGTTTGATTATCTCTAGAAATGGAATATCACCAAAATTCTACTAATTTCATTGTGAGGGCAATATACAATCAAATTCTTTGTTTTCAAAGAACCACCAATTAACCAATGGAGATGTGGCAACAATACCTAACATGCGCTTTCAATGGAATAAGACTTGTCGACCGAGTTTTGAATCCATGCCAATCTAATGAAGACCAATCAATGTCTACAGTCTGCACCGCATAACAAGGCCATAAACTAGTTGCTCGGTTTAACCAATGGAGATGTGAAAACAATACCGAAATGCGGTCATGATACAATCAAGCACATCGAAATCCAACCGATCTGCTTGACACAATTAGCCTAACAAAAGTTCCTTGATATCCGCATATTTGCACAAAGACAGCATTGTCGAGTCAACAAGTAGACAAACAAACTATGTGAACATCAATCCAAGGTGCAATTACTGTACAAAGACACTACCAAATTTCAACCACCCTTCTCCCCACCTCCTCCCACCTCACCTCCCTCTCGTTGCAGCCTAGTGCTCCCTCAACCTCACCATGCTACTCCCCATGCCGATCTATTTCACCCAATCCCCTCGCCGCCGCTACATCATGCCCTTCCCGCTTTGGCCAAAGCTGGTTCCAAAGACCCCGTCGGAGGTACTCGCCCCCAGATCCGTTCGCCGAGTGGTCGCATTGCTCCGCGCCCGCGGATCAAACCACAGGGACCAGACGACAGACGCCATGCCCAAATCGAATAGACAGAGATAGGGATAAGGGAGAGGGGAAGGGAACAGGGAGACGAGAGGGGCTTACCGGCTGCGACGGCGAGGGGACTGTAGCGCCGGCGGCGTCGAGATCGAGAGGCGGGGAGGGATTTGGGGGCGGGAGCGAGCTAGGGATGACGCGGGTCGGCGGCGACGGCGGGTGGGGAGGGGTCGGGAGGAGATGACGATTGACGAGGCGAGAGCGAGCGAGAGAAAATCGCGTGAGGAGGTGGGCCGTGCCCGTGTGGCTGTCTGCTAAATCTGCTGATGGGCCGAGTGCGGAGGTCGGATACCATTCGGTTTTTATCCGGATACCATCGAGAAACCGAATACCGAATCTATTCGGTCGGATATCAGCTATACCGAATCCGATCTGAAACTGAATCTGACCGGATACCAAACCAGTTTACCAAATTTGCTACCAGCCGGATTCGGTACGGATCGGTCGGAAAACTCCGACCGTTTTCACCCCTAGCGACGAGCAATCGGAGCTGTCGGGACGAGGCTTTTGCAGAGTGGAGCTAGGGTTCGCCGAGTCACCGGTCGCGCGAAATGGGCCGCATCGAAGCGTAGCGGGCAGCGGCTGTATTAAAGACTGAAGTCGTGGGCCAAGCTTGAGTCGCGAGAGATGGTGGCGGCAGAAACTACGCATGCACTGGCCGAATCTTGCCAATATTACTCGAGCTGAACTTTAGGTTGAGAGTTCGAACCACAGGATTGATATTTTTATGTTTTCAACCATCGGACAAAAGCGAAAAAAAAGTCTCAGGTTGTGAGTTCGAACTTTGAGATTGATATTTTTTATGTTTTATATATATACCGTTACTTACACCATTTTGTTTTTTAATATTCTTATATGGAGATAATAGATAAGACGTCTCAAATGATAAATAAGACATCTAAAATTTTGTCTCTATACATGAGACGTACTCCAAAACGTTTCAGCAGCCGTTTTAATAGAATTTAATAGAGTGTCTCAAACTGCGTCTCTATTTCAATTGTGGTTCTAAAAAGATACATAATTCAAAGCGTTTTAAACAAAACGTCTTAATATGTTCATTTTGTTGTAGTGAACCCACGCTGTGCATAGTATAACCAAGAAATACACAATCTACGGTTTTTGGTCCAAGTTTGCACTTCTTGACAATTGGCACGTTAACTTTGGCCAAACATCCCCAGGTGCGTAAGTATAAGAGAGTCAACTTCTTCTTTTCCCATTCCTCGAATGGTGTTGCTTCTTTGTTCTTGGTAGGAACTCTATTCAGGACATGACACGCAGTCAATATAGCCTCACCCCACCATTCCTTAGAAAGCCCCGCAGTGTCTAACATGGCGTTAACCAAATCAGTTAGAGTGCGGTTCTTTCTTTTGGCAACCCCGTTTGATTCGGGAGAATAGGGAGGCGTCCTCTCATGAATAATTCTATGTCCTCGCAGAATAAAGTAAACTCATTTGAAAAATACTCTCCCCCACGATCAGACCTTACCCGCTTGATTTTCCTCTCAAGTTGGTTTCTACCTCAGCTTTATAGATTTTAAAGTAATTCAACGCTTCATCTTTTGTTTTCAATAAGTACACGTAGCAAAATCTAGTGCAATCATCTATAAGCGTCATGAAATATTTCTTTCCACCTTTAGTCAACACACCATTCATCTCGCACAAATCAGAATGAATGAGGTCTAACGGTGCCAAATTCCTCGTCTCTTTTGCTGCCTTGTGAGGCTTGCGAGGTTGTTTCGATTGAACACACGCATGACACTTAGAACCTTTGACCAAAGTGAATTTCGGGATTAAACTCATATTAGCTAAGCGCGTCATACACCCAAAATTAACATGACAAAGTCGTGAATACCAAACATTAGATTCATCATCATAGTTACACACATGGTTCACAACTTCATTATAGGAATCCATCAAAGAAAAACGGAACAAGCCTCAGCTTTCATAGCCTTTACCAACAAATGTTCCATACTTACACATGACACATTTATTGGACTCAAATGCAACCCTAAAACCATCTCTACACAGTAGAGATCCGCTGACGAGATTCTTATTTATGGAGGGGACATGCTGCACGTTATTCAGCTACACGGTCTTTCCCGAAGTAAACTTCAGATTGACCGTACCAACACCATGAACAGCTGCATGCGATCCGTTCCCCATCAACAAGGAGCAACCTCGACAGACCTGATAAGATGAAAACAAGGAAACATTAGCACACACATGAATATTAGCACCAGTGTCAACCCACCACTCAGGTGATTGACAAACAGAAAGAACTGTAGGTAAATAATTACCGTACCCCAATGTTCCTCCAGCATCACTAATAACCATGTTAGCAGACTTCTTCTACTTATCCATGTGGTCTGGACAATCCTTAGCCCAATGGCCAGAATCTCCGCACACAAAGCAGCTGCCCTTTCCTTTGCCTTTCTTCTTAAACTCAGTAGTAGCCTTGGGCTTGACAATAGGCTTATTTTTCTTCTTATTGTGGGAAGCCTGAGGGTTGTTCTTCTGCACCAAATTGGCACTAGAACCTCCTCAAGAAGAACTTTCTTGCCACGAGTATCTTTTGCCTCGCTTCTCTTCAACACCAAGAGTGCCAATGAGATCGTGAACATCGAACTCCCCTCTTGTGTTTTAGAGAGGTAGCAAAATCCGACCAAGAAGGTGGTAACTTGGCGATAATACCGCCACCACAAACTTGTCCGTAACTCACACTTATTGTTCTCAAGCTCCTTTGCGGCCTTTGAATCTCATGAGCTTGTTCTACTACAGAACGGTCATCGACCATCTTGTAGTCATAGAACTGCTCCATGACATACAGCTCACTACCAGCATCGGAAACTCCGAACTTGGCCTCAAGTGCATTCCACATCTCTTTGCCCGTAGGCAAATGCATGTACACATCCACAATGTTATCCGCCAGTATGTTGACAAGTGCACCTCGAAACAAGTTATCCGCTACATTGAACTTGCGTTCATCCTTAGCAGAAAGAGGCTCAGCGGGCTTGCCTTGTACAACATGAAAATATTCCATGGCAGTAAACCACAGGATCGCGCGTGCACACCATCTTTTAAAATTGGAACCATCAAACGGAGGGTGCAGCTTAAGCGACGCAGCAAAGCCAACTACCGAAAAAGACCTATCAAGTTTTTGGATTGTTGAATTAATTGGGTCTGGCCCATTTTAATTTAGCAATTAATCAAATGAAATTCCTAGGCCCACAATTAATGACTGGTTGCAATTGTGTGCTCCTATAGACAAGTTGAGGAGGGCAGTTGGGATGCCACACGAGCGCGTCGCCGTGCCGTGCCGAGTCGTGGCGGCTGTAACGGACGTGTTAATTGCACCGTGTTTATGGCGGCTGTAACGGACGTGTTAATTGCACCATGTTTATGGCGGCTGTTACAGACGTGTTAATTGCACTATGTTTATGGCTGCTGTAACGGACGTGTTAATTGCACCGTGTTTATGGCGGTATATGCAGCGTGTTAATTGCACTATGTTTATGGTCTTTGTAACGGACGTGTTAATTGCACCGTGTTTATGGCGGCTGAAACGGACGTGTTAATTGCACGTGGTGATGGCGTCCGCATCGTAACGGATCCATTATGGTGTCGAGTTCGCTTCCCGACCCTCGCGCAGCTATATAACCGCCCTTTCCTCCTTCTCTAGAGCGAGACAAAAATCTCTGCTGCGCTTACTCGCAATCTCCGGTCCGAGCCTTGCGCGCACAAGGTTCGGGCGGCGAGCAGCCTTCGAACTCCGTCGCTTGTGTACCGCACGGTAGGCAGCGATCAAGTTTTGGGGAGCGCCGCCCGACTACTCAATCTGTGGCGTCGTCGTCTACTTCACGGTGGTAAATCGTTCGCGAGCGCATCGCGAACATCTTCCCGCATCACGCCGCGTCGCATCACACCTCGATCGACTACATCGAATAGGCCATCATGTCGATCGATGGTAACGGCGCATCCGGTGTCTCCGACATCGCCCCGCCGAGGTATAACCTGAAAACTTCTCTGATGTATTTGTTTCTGTGCGCTATGAATATGTTAATAGGTGCTGCTGTTAGCTTGTTCATTAGCGAATATAAATACATCATTGTTGAATCACTCATGTTTTTGTATGTCATATTTTATATGCTGAATTTCTGGATTAAAATATGCCGAAAATTGACTAGATTTTCAACACTAATCACCTCTAACACCGCTCTACTCGCCCCCAGCCCTCATCTCCTCCCCCGCTCTGCTCACCCCTCACCAGCCCACCTTCTTTGCCACTTCCTCCATCCCTCCTTCGTTGGCACGCCGCCTCTCGTCTACCTCCTGTGCTGCTTTGCTCACACCTCACCTGCTCCAGTCACTCCGCCCACCCCCTAGCATCTCACATCCTCTAACTAGGGCTGGATAACGAGCTGGCTCGGCTCGGCTCGGTCTGGCTCGGTAGGATAACGAGCTGGCTCGAGCTGGCTCGTTATAACTAACGAGCTAAAAAGCTAGCTCGGCTCGGCTTGTAAAAAGCTCGAGTTAGCTCGTTTGGCTCGTGAGGCAGGGCCAAAAAATGTCTCCATCATATATTTATCTATGGAAGCATGGCTCGTTTGGCTCGTTTAGCTCGTTTGGCTCGTTTGGGTACAATAGAGTACAAATTAACACATGCATGGCTCGTTTGGGTACAATAGAGTACAAATTTACACATTAACACATGCAATAGAGTACAAATTAGGTCCATGGAAGCAAGATATGCATATCTAAATTTCTGAAGTATGGCTCGTTTGGCTCGTGAGCGGCTCGCGAGCTGGCTCGAGTTGGCTCGTTATAGCTAACGAGCTAAAATCTTGGCTTGGCTCGGCTCGTTATCCTAACGAGCCGAGCCGAGCCATCCACAAGCCGAGCGAGCTAACGAACTTCGAGTTTTTCGTCCAGCCCTACCTCTAACACTCCGCCTGTCCCCACTCCTCCCCCCGCTCCATCCCCTTTCTCACTCACTTCCTCTTTCGCGGTGCGTGGCTTCCCACTCGCCCCCCCCCCCCCCCCCTTGCTGCCCACCTTCTCGACTCCTCCACCTCCACTATCGGCTTGACGAACTATCAGATCTAACAAGATATGCCTAACATGATATGATACTATGCATACTGTACCGGATTGGCCCACTGAACCGAAGTTACCATCCAAACACGCTGAACCGATTTACCACCCAAACACGCTATAGAAGGAAACAAAGCCGCCCACTGAAAGGACGCCCCGCGGAGGTGGGCCCCGGTGGTGATGAGGACGCGATCAGGAGGCAAAAGTGGGCGCGCCCCCTCACAGGCAAGTGGGCCACCGAAACCGCCTCCCCAATAAAACCCACGCGCCTCTCGTCCCGCCTCGCCTCCCTTCCCTTGGCGCGGCGCACCACACCTCGCCCTCCGCGAGGAAACACGGAACTAACTACCCAAATTGGAGTAGTCCCCATGGACGCCGGCGCCGGCGCCGGCGCCGCGGCGGGGCTCGACGACGTGGACACCGACTTTTTCTCCCGCCGCGGGCACCGCTGCTGCTGCTTCTGGGCGCCGTGGCAGTCCTCTTCCTCGTACGCCCGCCGCGCGGGGGCGGGGGCGGGGGCCGACGAGGAGTGGTGGCACCGCGTCGGGGAAGGAGGAGCGGAGAGGCGGAGGTGGTGGCGGCGCGGGGTGGAGGCTCTGATGAAGGTGCGGGAGTGGTCGGAGCTGGTGGCCGGCCCGCGGTGGAAGACCTTCATCCGGCGGTTCCGGCGCGGCCCCCGGCATGGCGGCGCCGGCGGGCGGAAGCTCAACTACGACCCGCTCAGCTACTCGCTCAACTTCGACGAGGGCCACGGCACCAGCCCCGAGGGCGGCTACACGGGCTACCGCGACTTCTCCACGCGCTTCGCCGCGCCGCCGGGCTCCGCCAAGTCCTCCATGGACCTCGGCGGCCGCGACGCGCCGCCGCTCTTCCACCACCCTCCGCCGCAGCAGCAGCACCCTCCCCCGGCCGCCGCGCGTGGCTGACGTCGACGGCGCACCGACGGGTTGTTTTGTTATAGTGGGGCGGCGGAGGCGATAAGGCCGCACGTCTCTTTCTTCCTCCCGGGTGGTGCTGGTGACGGTGGATGGTGTCCATAGGAATGTGCTTGTTTTAATTCTTTTTTCTTCTCGGCCTTGTTTTGCTTGTCATTGTATAAAAAAAAAGAACGCTATGTCCGTGGACCAATTTGTCACAACTCACAGTAGTCACAGAATTTGTTCATTCCCATAGCAAATGGTGATTGATGCTTAATTATCATCATCAACCTCGCTATGATGCGATGAAGTAATGATATTACAGCGACGCTAAAAGATTCAAGCGCTGCAAGTGCATTGGATGCCCGCGAGATGCCGATTTCAGAGGCAGCAGCCGCGGTGTTCGTCGGTGTCGAAGTGCTGGCTAGTCGTTTGGCTGTCCGTGATACCCGTTAGACTTGGATTGTTGACGTTGCCGACACGGTACGTGCGATGCGATCACATCTGATTGCGTCTTTTTCGCATCCTAAGAATCCTAGATGCAGCTGCGGCTTAGTGAATAGGAGCATTTTTCTGATGCGAGATTGATTGGGGTTTGGGCAGCGACGCCTCCGCCAACTTCCCCGCCCGTTTGCCATTTGGGTTGTCTTCGGGGGTTCTTTTTTACTACGATAAAGCTTTTGGTTTTAGCATAAGTGTTTATGCGAATATGATAAATACTGATAAGCCATTTTGATAAAACAGTGGAGAAAATATGGTCGTTTATTTGTTCAAGAAGCTACAAGCTGACAAGAAGGAGGCTTGTCTGGTCCAAAACGAGCTGTTAAGTTTTTGCTTACTGGATCTGTGCTCGTCGTTAGCCTTTGGGCCGATTTGATTCATTCTGTCGTAGCTCGTGCCTTTGCGTTTTGCGAGGACTTCCTCAGTTCCCTGAATTGAAAAGGTCATATTGTCGGGCTAATTTGCATGATTACCTCTGGAGATGGCTAACGACCTGTTTGGATAGAGAGGATTTAGATTCAAATCCTTAGGGCTAAATCCCCAAAAATCTTAAAAGGAATCCCCTCGTCCTACACCCCCACAAGATTTTTCGATGATTCAGCTTACTCCATTTAGAACTTCTTAACGTCAGGTAAAGGTTTTTAGCCTCTTGAGATGAACTACGAACATCGTTACTGTACTGTTACAAACGTAGATGGAACAGTACAAAAAGCGGAGTATGTACTGTCTAAGATCACGAGGATTACAAACGTAGCTCAATGATAGACGTACGATTCATGGAACTACGGAACTGAAGGATAAAAAATTTATAGCTCAATGATAGACGCACGATTCAGGGAACTACGTAACTGAAGGATAAAAAATTTAGATACTGATAATATTCCCACTATTGATGATGACATCCGGCCAATCTAGCCCCTTTGCTTCATTTCCCAATGAAAGCTGGAGCATCTAAAATTGGATGATGCTAGTACGATACTCTAGCTACTGGATATATTGTCATTTTCTCTAAAAAATAGCTATTTTAAGTTGAACAGGTTAAGATTAGTGACAGTAATCACAATTTTACTAGAAGTCCCTTCTGGGACAGTAAAGAACTTCGGTATGAATTTTACAGCAAAGATATGCACGTCCAATAGATGCTTCTTTTCCTACAAAATTCTTGTGTTGCAAACTAAATTTTCTCTACAACTAATGACGAACTTTGGGAGTGCCAATGAATAGGCACCAGATCAGTCGTGTTTGAATAACTTGCTGAATCGCTGAACGAACCAATCAGCCAAAAGTTGGCTAACTAATAAATAAAATGCGTGATTGAATGTTGCAACAAAAATTTCAGCTTCCAAAAGCAGATTATTTTGTGTCAATGCCAGCAAAAAGCCTACACTATCCCATGTAATTACTACCTATATCATCACAATACTGTCATCTAACGGAGATGTTGACTTTCTGACAGCACTGAGATAAAGCCAGTGAGGCAGAATAGAAACCAAAACACCTATGATGATCTTGACACTAAAATTCAATAGCAAGCCTCCAACATTTCTTGTCCGTTTCAACCATGCCTGGAACTGGCTTTTACACATGCACGTCTGCATATGAGAAAAACAGTGGACGTGCTGAAAGCCTGAAACTAGTCTCCATTTTTTTTCACACAGAGAACAGTAGCTCGTACTGACCTACCTTGTCTGATCTACACTGGTAGGACCTGAAGCTTGTGGGTCCTAACTCCTAAGACTTGGACAGTTGGACACTTCTTGCAATGAAAAGAATCTTTAGGGCCTGTCCTGAATCCGGAAATGGACATCTGAAGAACCAATCTCAAAGCAGCTGTTTCAGATGTCAGAACAAACAACTATTATTTCGGATCTGGTTGTTAACTATAGTGTACTAGTTAATCACTGAAATAGCTGTATACTTGGTAGCATCTATGAATTCATATCTCAGATCTCAATGCAAAACGCTGGATATTTTGCTTAGGCTACCTGTTAACTTGCGATGTCAACAATTGGTGTATCTTACATTATTCTTACATTTGATAGATAAGGATATCAGATGAATCCAATCTCAAGAAACTCTGAACGAGAGGAACAAAGAAATTAAAATGTGTGAGAAGCACTGACATTACAATTAACTGGGACGAACACTTACAGGTGGTATCTGTAAATATATTGCGAAATGAGATAGAAGGGCTCAAAAGCAAGAAAAGGTTCCGAAGTTCAGCCCTTTGTTGAAAGTAACGAAATAAAATGTTACCTCTCACAAACCTATGAACGAGAGGAACGAAGAAATTAAAGTGTCTGAAACATTACATTTGTCCAGTAAGAACACATACAGGTGGTATCTGTAAATATAATGAAATTAAGGAAAATTAAATGTCATTTATTAAGCTGACACATCTATACTTTGAAGCCCAGGCTTATTACTTTTTTTTGCACCATACGGCTGAAAATGCACTGTAGTTGATGTTAATCTTTCAGCGTAATTAAATATAAAAAATAAAAAAGATAAAAAATTATATTATCATGGACAATGCAAAAGAATAAGAGGAAAAAAGAAAAGACAAAAAAGCCCCAAAAACTAAAAAAAACAAAATTAAGAAGCGAGAAGTAGAAACTTGTTAGAGAAGAAGGTAAGCACTAATGCACTATGACTTGCTTCCTCCTTGTTCCAACCTTTTAGCTTTCTATCATGATAAAGAAAATCTGCTTCCTCCTTGTTCCAACGTTTTAGCTTTCTATCATGATAAAGAAAACCGTCTGTCCTTTTGTTAGGATAAAGAGATTATTGAAAGAGGGAATGTAAAATCCAAAAAGCACTTATCAAAGCAAAAGACATTGAGAATGGTAGCAGATGACTGACAAACTAAAGGCAAAATAAATATGTTTTGTTTGAATTTAAATAGTTCAAGTCATTGGTAAAAGAATGCAGGCTCAATCATGAGTTGTTCCTGTGGTTGTCAATCAATGTGCGCATCGGATGAACAAATGGGGGAAATACCAGGAACCTATCAAAGTATCACCCATTGCCATGAATTCAGATTTTTGGCAGTATCTACCATGAACCTCAATTTACAAAGCTAAAACAAGAGTAACCATTGACTGTTGTTCTGCTTGTGAGTTATAAAATGCACTCTTCAATAATCAATACTAATCAATACTCATAAATATTTAGGAATCAGGACCATCAAGTGTACATTAGTGATTTCACTAAAGTGCCCATGGCCTGAAAAAGTAGAAAAGGCAGAAGAAAAAACATGAACATGTGTAATATCTGAAACTTGGTTGGCTACAACTGTCATAAAAGGAACAAGGCAAATAAGAAATACTTCATTAGGAAAAAAATAGTTAGATACAAGAATTTAGACCTATGTGCCTGTATGTATTTGCAAATTACAACGAAGTATGATTCAATGGAATCAGATTTGCAAGGGAAGGAAATTTAAAGGAGCCAATTCCTTCTACAGCTGCATTAACAGTTTATTCTTGCCAAGTACCAGTTGCTCATAATATTATTATGGGTTTCGCTTCAGTACTCTACCATATGAAAAGAATTAAGAATGTTATAGGTATTAGCGAATGGAACATTTGTACTTGCATCAAAAAAAGATTATGACCTGTATCAAAAAAATAGATATTAAGAGTTTAGATCACGCCCCCATCAAGGCCATTCCAAAACCCAGGCAGTAATCCCGTCCTTCTTAACTTTTCCATGGCCGCTTACTCAAACCTCAATTGTTGCTGCTGCAGCCTCCACAGTCCACACGCTTCCATCCCTTTCATCGTACATGCATCTAAAATATTGCCTCATTCCATTGCAACAAAGCAAGCTCTCAATGCATTCGCACCAGCCGCCAAACTGAAACAAATACCTAGATCAAATACCCATTTAATGCTAACCACCAATAAATTAACATGAACTTTGGGTTGTTGGTTTGATTTGGGTTCTCTAAACTAAAAGATTGTCCGTGCTGCCCTTCTATAAGATAATGGATAGTTTTAATCTCCACCCTTACAATACTCTAAAATTCATAAATGTTTCCATAACGTGCAGTACCGAAGCAACAACGTAGTAACATTTATCTTTTCATCTATTGATCTAAAAGTGTTATGATCTATGATCTCGGTGAGGTGAGGCAGCAGGCACGCAGACAGCGCCCGGTACCGTAGCACCCATGAACAGTACACAAGTATTGTAGCATGCGTGAACGGTATCTGTACGGTACTGTAGCGATGATGTCTATTTGTCTAGTTTGACAGCATTGGCAGCATCTCACGGATTAGAAATATAATAATTAATTTTCTTATTATTTAGGTTGATTTTCTTTAGTTTTATTCTATGCATTAGGAATAAGTTTCCTATTATTGAGGATTAGTTTCCTTAATATAGCAATAGGTCTATTAGAGGTTAAGTCTAATCATCCCTATAAGAGGGACAACACTGTATCTATTATCATTAAGTAATAAACAATCAAATAAATCTTTAGTCCCCTCTTCTTCTAAAGACAAGCCTCAGAGCCTCTCTAACACGTCAGGAAAGAGAACCACCAGTGGTTAGATGAGGGCGAGTACCCTACCCTCTGTGCTCGGACCCATACCCAACCTCCGACCATAACATTTGGTATCAGAGCCAACTACTGCACCGCTATCCATAGCAAGCAACAAGGGGTTCGATCCCATAAAGGTCCAAGCTTCACGATTCCACTACTTAGCGATTCCGACCTTCGATGGCAAGGAAGACCCGCAATCTTGATTGAATCGCTTTGATCAATTCTTCAAGGAGCAGCAAATGATGGAGGAAGAGGAGTGGTTAACATCGCATCACCTGACAGAGAATGTTGTCCTATGGTACCGGCAGCCCAACTTTTGTTAAACATATCAACCTTCATTTCGCCACCATCATCGCGCCATCTGTAAGATCCGTATTTTACAATCCAGAATCCTCTGTGATTCCACTGCACTATTTTCTGGATCAGTAGATAGTACTCACAGATACAGTACTGAACATTAAAATATCTATCATGCAAAATCGTAAATATAATAGTAAACTTACTCATGGGCCGATCAGGCCGAAATCAATAAAATGCAGCAGCGAAAATGGAATGGACCTTTTGGACGTGCCCACAGGCAGCCAACTGGGGTTTGTGACCTAGTTCTTAATCTCTTCATCTTCTTCACCATCATGACTAGGTGCAGTGTTGAAGCGTAGTGATCTGACTCCTAATTCTGGGTTAATTGAGTGAGCGAGGGTGAGCAAAAACCACCGTGCTCTGCGAGCTAATACACAGGATGCAAATAGATAATATGTATGGCTTATCAAGATAAGGTTCGGGTTATTTTATTTGTCATAAATTGCTTTTAAAATACGATACATAGAAATTTCCCGAGACCTAACAGTTTGTACTAAAACATAATATTTAGGTAAAAAGAATGCGGTAATAATAGTAGCACAGATTCCATCCACCGTTACATGGCTCCTGCACCATATGCTAACCTTTCAGCGTTATATCCACTTACCTTATCACTGGGACGACACTCAGGGTAATACCATTCAACGCTTTTCATTGCTTGCCACTTTTTCAATTTCACCCACAAAGTTTTTGAAATAGAACTATATCTGGTTAGGTTTCCATGTCCGTCCTTGACCGTGAGCACGGTTATTCGAATAGTTTTTGACTCTACAGAGTTTGTACACTTTACGCATAAGAGACAATTCGCTCGTTGCTCCACACGATTTCTTAGTCATGCGGATGAGTAGACCATCACAGTAACTTCTCAAAATACCTCGCCCTTCCATCATCTCACCCATATGGGCTTCTTCCATTTGCGGCTGGTCCCATAAGTTGTGCGGGATGTTCTACCCCCATTGACTAGCCCAGCTGGACTATCCACACTGACTAGCTCGCCCGCGGAAAACTTCACCCTCAATGAGTATCCCATTCAAGCCGTCACACAGACAGCTACTTGCACTACCCCTCTCCTCCATCAATGAGATGACTTTCAGGGTCTAGTAAATCTACTAAGCAAAGTTGTAATTTACAGACTTACGGTTGTACTTGTCTTATATAGGAGGTCATGACAAAATTCAGTTATTAGGGCTATCTGGGCGGTTCTAACACTAACCACACTTTCGTGCACTACTGCACCAACCTCCCCATATCATTCGCCCAGATATTTAAGCATGTTGGGGGTTGGAAACATAAAATAATCATGTCAAAATATACCAGTCATTTCCACCCATTATTTCCCAAATCAGTTTCTCATGAGTAAAAGTGATGCTGTGGGAATTTTGGAGCCCCCGAGTATCTAAGTAGTACTAAGTATGGTGTATAATTATATACTTATCTTCAAAAGTTTTAACATTATAATTTTGCTAGGGTGACAATGCTCAAATACTCAAATATTCCAAAAGAATGTAATACTAACAAGTTAAATAATAGGTATGTATCTAGAATTCTTAAAACAAACATATATTTGCATATGAAATAACAACATGCACTTTGATAATTTAAAACAGAAATAATTTGCAGAAAATATAGGTTCAACATGATCAAAGTATTGACTCACCTTGCATGGTTTACCGCGGTCTTGAGCTCACTCTTACTGCGGTCTTGAGCTCACCCAAAACTTTCTCATTCGATGGTCTTGAGCTCCTAGTGTTCATCTTCATTTGGATCTTGGTCTCGCTTGATCCATTGAATCTTTAGGCTCCAATTTCTAATTACGCGACAAACAACTGAATCCAAATGAATATAAATAAGCCAAAAGGTTCAAATACATCTGAATAAACTCAATTTAGCTTTATTATGATTTAATAGTGATTTGAGGGAAGGTTGATTGGGCGCGGAGTACTGACGGAGTTAAATAGGGTCGAGCTTGCTATACACAACTATCATTATTAACTAAATTTACTGTTAAGATTTAATTATCAATGTTACATTAACAACATGGTTTATATTTTTAATAGGGCCTACAGAGAACATAAGAATTTCCTAAAACGTTAGGATTTATAGATATTTCCTCTATTTTTAACTATTTTTAAAAAAGTCCTTAATTAAGGTGGACACTCCAATTTAAATCTTTTAATGGCATACTATTTATAGTTGGGACTTATTTAATTATGTGTAGAGCAATCTTTAATTTTAAGTAGCGTCCTCATAGTTTATGTATTTGTGGCTTAATACTTCAAATCGTTGTTCGAAATGATTCTCATAGGAAGGATGATCATATTTTATAGGGTTAAATTTTGTATTACTTAATTTTATAGTTCTTTTGCCATGCAAGCAATTTTAGGATTTATTCTTTAGGAATTTTTCAAATTATCAATCATCATTTCATGTGGGATGTTAGTTGAAACATAAGCTCCCATTTCACTTTCCTACTTATTTTGTTAATTAGCCAATTAATCTCTTAATTGTTCATATGCATATAATTCTATATTCTGATGTATATGTAAATTTTATTTGAACCCAAATCAGTTATCTTAGCTTCCTTGATTTATTTCCTAAATATTTCCTAATTGAAATGGGCTAATAAAAATAAAAACAAAATGTGGCAAAAAGGGGGACTCGAACCCAGCATCTATGGTGTGAAGCATACATCGACTAACCAACTAGGCAGCTGCCCTTTTGTGAATCGGAGGGGGGAACACACTAGAAGAAGCAGGCCATGAGCTGGGCTCAAAACAGAGCACCCAGGCGACGCTCGGTGCTAGCTTTTGCCATCGGCGGCTGGTGGTCGGAGAGGGAATGGAAACCTCCACAATGGGTCATCGGGAGGACATGGAAGCAAAAAGTGGTGGGGCTTTGGCTTGGGGCTGCGCCGGGCGTGGGCGGCAGCAGCATGCGATGGCCAACGCAGGGATGCTGCAAGGGCGGCGGCGGCGGAGTGGAGGAGAGGGAAAAGTGGTGAGCGCATAAGCATGAGAGAGGCCAATGGAACTTACCCAAGCAGTTGGCATTGCCGGAGGGGTGCCGAGGTGTGCTGGTGTCGTGCGTGGGCGGCGGCGTAGAGGGGCTGCCGTGGGCAGTGAATTGGGGTGGTGGAGGAGGCCGAGTGGTGGTTGGGGAGTGTAGGAGACACCTCCGAGATGCTTCCATAGGAAGGAATCGAGCTGGGGTGCCTTGTGGAGGAAATGGCCTAGGTGGGAGCGCCGGCGCTGGAATTGGGGAAAATGGAGACTCTGGCAATTCCACGCATGAACCTTCAATTAAGTTGGAGGGATGATAGAAGGGGCTTAGGGACACACCGTGACGTAGCTAATTTTTGGAGAGGACGACTGGAGCAACGGGAATGGCACAACAACGACCAGCGCACAGCTTGGTGGATGAAAGGAAAGGAATAGGGGGATGAAGGTGCGAGACAAGGCATGCTCAGGGGGCCATTTATAGCCACGACAGGGAGGCTGTTGCAGTGTTGTTGTTGACAACCCAGGAGCAAGACCCGGCATGGGTGACGACGTGGCCGACAAGGGGCGCGGTGTGGTGAGGCGACATGTTGTAGGGCGTGGTGATGTGCTAGGGCATGGCAGAGGGGACGACAATGTGAAGGCCAATTAACGGAGTAGGTGGAGTGGCAACGTGCGACGCAGGAGCGCAGAGGGCGCAGAGGCGTGGGGTGTAGTGCATCGTCCAAGAACACAGAGGAGGAAGGAAGAAGAGAGAAGGGAGGAGGCCGGGCCATGGTGACGCGATGGGGCGAGAAAGAGCCGGAGCTCATGCGCGCGATTCACGGCGACGATTGCGCGGAATGGGTGACGGCGACGGGGGCAGGCGGGGTGATGCGCGCACAGGGGAGGTGGGACTGGCCAGTCGGGAGCGAAGAATAGAGAGGAGGGACAGGACAAGAAGAAAGAACGGGGAGGAGGCCATGCTGCGCCAGGAGAAAAAGCCAAAGGGAGGAGGAGAGAGAGGGAAAAAGGTGGATGGGCCCACATGTAAGAGAAAGGGAAAAAGGGGAAGAGAAGAAAGAGAGAAAATGAAAGGCTTAAGAAAAATTTTGGAAATTGGATTTAAATTTTAGAGTTTTGTAATTCAATTTGGATTTTTTATTTTTAGTATTAGCATTTTCGTTTGGGAGTGATTCCTAGTATTAATTTGTACATCAGCAAATTCGAAAAACTCAAATAAAATTATAGAAGAAATTTGAATGCCAACGAGATTCAATGAAAAAATTTAAAAATTCCATAATTTTGAACATATGAAATTTAGGGTGTTACACCATCTCTATCCACATGTCAAGCCTCCACCGAGCCAAGTACCATGGCTTTCGATGTCATCATTCGTCGAGATCTGCGCCAACTTGATAGCCTTGATGAAAGAGTTCATGATCAAGATGGAGGGCAAGGCGTAACATGTTACTGCAATTTCTGAGTCGCTATCGCCGTCGATTGCGACCATGTCCAAGTTGGAGGAGCAACAAGAGGCGACGCCTACCACTGCAATGGCGGTGTTGCCATCACTGTCCCCATTGCCATCATCAGCGTTGGTCCTAGTACCGCCTTCACCAACAACGACTCCTCTCCAGGCTTTGCTGTCCTTGGCTGCGCCATTGATACCACCGTTAAGGAAGAAGACTATCACCATTTCATCGTCACTCTTGTCGAGTTGTCCACCGACACTGTGCCGTAAGTGATGCAGAGCAAAATGGCTGACAGGTGGGGGGCTAGCGACGTTGTCACATCCGTCCCACAACCGCTACATCCCAAGACAAGAAGGATGCTACTGCTGCCTCGTGCCGGTTGCCCTTGCCATCGACGGCTACTGCGACTTCAATCGGCACTGGTAGGTTGCTATCCTCGTTGTTATTCACTGGGATTTTATAGATCTTCCATGTGACATAGCGTCATCATCACACTCTCTTGTTGACATGAGATTATGAAGGCCTTTAATCATGACCGTCACCTGACAAATCAAGGACGAGCTGCCTTATCATGAGGGGTGTAATGTTATGGTATATGATCCTGGTGAGGTATGGTAGTAGGCACGCGAACAACGCGCTGTACCGTAGCGCCCCGTGAGCAATACACAGGTTTTGTAGCACACATGAACGGTGTCAGTACGGTACTATAGTGATGCTATCTATTTAGATAGTTTAACAGGATTGGTAATATATAACTAATAAGAAATATAATAATTGTTTTCCTTATTATTTAGATTTATTCCATGTATGAGGGATAAGTTCCCTATTATCATATATTAGATTCCTTAATATAACCATAGGTTTCGTAGAGATCAAGTCTAGCCATCCTTATAAAAAGGATAACTCTGTATCTATTATTATCAAGCAATGAATAATAAAAAATCTTTAGTCTCTCTCTTGTTTTAAAAATAAGCCTAACAATCTCTTTACCACATCAGGAACGAGGACAAGTGCCCTACCTTTATTCTTCGGACGTACCTAACCTCCGACCACAACAAAAAAAAAAGTCAAGACACAAGAAACTAGAGGTTAATGCCAAATCCACTAACGAAAGTTGAAGGAATATGAACAACAGCATCAAACCAGTACAAGAATAGATGCAAAGCAGCAAGCACCAGACATCACATGAATGAACTACGCTGGCATGAGCACCAAAAGTTATCCCTCCATGAGATTAATACATTCCAATCAAAATCAACACAAGAAAAATTAGACTAAAAACGACTATAGGCAAGCAATTAAGCGAGCAACTCTAGCAAGAGAAAGATTAGCTACTATCACAGTACAGAGTCACATGTTTGGTGTATCCCCGGTGCCACCCCTCTTCATCCATGGAAGGCTCCCCGCTTCTGAACAATCATCCGAGCTAGCAGGTAGCTTGCCCTTCAAATTAGACCACTGCCAAATTTTCGACACGGAGAAGCTCTCCCCTTTGTTTCGTGCGCAAATATTCTTCCCTTCCATAAGCTCAGCGTTGACAGAACTTATACCGGCAGGTCTTGTTCTCATCGCACCACCACCAACGCCATTTCTAGTTCGGCCGGGTTGGAGAGCTACTCGGAGCTCAGAAGTCCCAAGAACATACTGATAGGTGCCCATGGAGAAGCATCTCCTTGCATCCAAGCTGCTGCTGCTACTCTCCCCTTCCTCTCTCCTCAGCACGGCACCATTGGCATTGCCGCCTTCAACAGCGCCCTGGGTCCCGACATTCTTGAACTTGCCAAGCCTCACTGGGAACACCGTCTTCTCGGCCACCGGTGTCTGCACCCCCTCTGAAGCCTTCTGCCCAGACAGTCCGAACCCGTCCTCGCAGTCCTCCGATAGCCGTCCTTCCTCAAACCCCTCCTCGAAATCGAACATCGGGCTGTTCTCCGCCGTGAGACCCGGGGCAAAGAGCACCCCGCGGCATAGCGGGCACGTCGAGTTGGACAGCAGCCATGTGTCGATGCAATGCAGGTGGAACGCGTGCCCGCACAGCGGGAGCAGCCGGAGCCGGTCTTCGGCGTCGAACTCGCACAGGCACACCGCGCAGTCGAATGGCTCCTTGTCGCCGTCGCCGCCACAGCCCACGACGATCTCCCGGTACGCGAACACGGGCAGCGCGTCGATGAACGCCTGGTCCAGCCCGGCGTCGTGAAGGTGGAACAGCTGCTGGAGCTGCCGCTGCAGCGCCGCGTCCGCGCCCGCCGCCTCCCCCGAACCCCGACCCGCCGCCGCCGAACCCCCTCGGCGGCGGTGTTGCTTCTTCATGAGCAGCCGCACCAGGAGGTGGAGCAGGCCGGAGACAAAGAACACCACCGCAAGAATCACGATGATGAACAGCACCGCTGGGCTAATCTTGCCGCCGCCCCCGCTGGGAGCCTGCACCTGCGGTGGCGGTGGCGGCGGCGGCACAGCGCTGACGTACGGGAGGGAGTCCCTCACGACGAGGCCGCCATGGAGCCGGCGCGTGGACGGAGAGGTGGCGGCCGCCGCGAAGGATCCGAGCGAAGAGGAGGCCACTCCAGCCATGTCTCCTACAAGCTCGGACCGGAAGGCCACCACCCCCACATCTCGTCTGATCCGACAGTCCACCACTCGCCAAAGATGCGATCTTCGCAAGAAGCCAACAGCAATCCCGGCCTAAAAGATGCAGAAGTCGCACCTAAAAGCAGCGGCCTTCGCTGCGCCCTGGAACTCTGGAAGCGTCCGAGGAGCTAGGGACCAAGAAATCCTCGGGAACCTTCGGTTGGGGCGAGCAGGCAGGCAGAGGCAGCCACGGAGGGGAGGGGAGGGGAGGGGAGCGGAGCGGAAGGGAGGGAAAGCGGATGAGCCTAAAGAATTCTTTGGATCGGTTGCTGTTGCGAGCCGTGTGGGGGAGGGGGGAGAGTGGAGGAGAGTGGTGGGCGCGCATAGAGCTGGGACTTGGGCCGTGCTTTTTTGGGCCAGCCCGAAGCACGGCCGGCCCGGCGACGCCCAGCACGGCCCGCCCGACACGTGGCGGCTGCGTGCCGCCCGGCACGAACGGCGGGCGCGTCTTGGGCTCGAGAACCGGCCGGCATGGCGACGCACGCAAGACGGCGATTCGTCGCCGTGCTTTCGCCGCGACGCTGCAAGACGGCGGGCACGACGGCAGCACGCGCGGCCACGGCGGCACGCACGGCGCGACGGCAAGACGGCGCGCGGCGGCCTCCCGGCCCGATCCTATCGACATCCAAATCCCACAATCACAATCATCACAGAGCGCAGAGAAGAGAACGAGGGATCGGGGAAGGAGGCACACCGAGCTTGGAGCCTTGGACGAGTAGACGACGGCCGCACCGCCGCGAAGATCCGCATCCCGCGATGACAAACTCGCCGTCGTCGCCCGCCATCCGCCGGGTGGCTTGCTCTCGAGTAGTCGAGGTCGCCGCGCGCCGCCGCCGCCGAGCCGAGGAGGCGGCGGGAAGAAGAGAGTGTCGAGCGCCAAGCCGAGCCGGAGGGAGGAGGCGGGGGCAGGGGAGGGGAGGGCGGCGGCGGGAGAGGCGGCGGGAGGCGGCGTGGGGAGGAGGCGGGAGGGGAGGCGGAGGAGGCGGCGGGAGGCGATGGAGGGAGAGGCGGATGGGGCGGCGGGGGGAGAGGCGCGGGAGGGCGGCGAGAGGCCGGGGGGAGGAGGCGGGGAGGAGGCGGGGGAGGCCGGCGGGGCGCGGGAGGGAGCGGCGGGGAGCAAGGGAGAGCACGCGGAGGGAGGCGGGGGAGGAGCCGGGGGGAGGAGCGCGGGAGGGGAGCCGGCGGAGGGAGCGGCAGGGAGGGAGCCGGCCGGGAGGAGGAGCGGGGGCCGGCCGGGAGCGGCGGGGGAGGAGCCGGCCGGGAGGAGCGGCGGGAGGGCGGGGGGAGGGCGGCGGGGAGCGGAGCAAGAGAGCGGCGGGGGAGGCGGATGGGGCGGCGGGAGGCGGCCGGGAGAGGCAGCGGGAGGAGGCGGCGGAGGAGGAGCTGCGGGAGGAGGAGAGGGGGGGGAGCGAGAGGCGGGCCGAGGAGGGGGCGGGGCGGCGAGAGGGCCGAGGGGGGCGGGTGGGGCGGAGAGCCGGGAGGCGGCGTGGGATGCGGAGCGGGAGAGACCGAGTCACCGAGAGGAGCCGGAGGAGGAGTACCGAGGAGGCTTTTGGCCGACGGGCGACGGACGGAGTCACGGGAAAAAGTAAAGGATGGCCTCGAGCTCCACCGATGGGAAAAAGATGGACAGAGACAACGTCAGATAACTTTAATGATAACGTTCGCAGACAAGAGGCAACGTTCATCTAACTTTAGCAGATAACGTTCAAGAAACAACGTTCGATTTTATAGTTATAAATGCACTCCTTCGGCCTCCGCCAAAGATCACGCATTCTTTCCAAAGATTCAACTTCATTCAACTTCATTCTTCACTCTCTTCGATCTTCACTCTGCAATTTCTTTCCAGAGACAACATAGAGGCTCCATTTATTCACTCGCATCATATTTATTTATTCTCATTTTACAAGTTTATTTCTTATATTTTCTGCATTTATACTCTTTATTTATTTATTACTTCTAATTTCGCAAGCACATTTATTGTATTTATATTTCTTATTTATTAATTAATCACCATGTTACCAAGAAGCGCGAGCCGAGGAGCAATCGAGCGACGCAGAGAAATCGGCTCGAAAAGGACAATGGACGACTTAGTGTAAGCTCTGCCGTCGCTCCCTAGTCCTCCTCCGACCCCCATTGATGCTCGTCGGCTCTCGCCAAGCATGGGAGACTACGGCATGGATGACCGTCATATGGGCGATGCAGGGGCTATGAGGATTACCGTATAGCAACGCACACGAATTCTCTCAACCGTCCCACGGGCGCCAACATTGGCGGAGTCCGCACGAAGGCGGAATGTTTGAAGCATATGACCGGAGCCAGAAATCCGAGACGGTGAAACGGTAGATATCGCAACTTGTAATTATTGTAATGCTAAATTAAGTGCTCGACAAACAGTGTAGGGACGGGACACTTAAACCGCCACTACAAAGCATGCTTACGCAAGATGGCGCACAGGCCGAGGAGGAGGAGGAGTACAAACACGCTAAACTTCGAGGCGATGGCTCTGTAAGTACTTGGGTGTACAATCCGCTTAATGCACGGAGGAAATTGCTAGATATATAGTTTCGAAGATCGGCCGATTAGGATAGGTGAAAGCGCGCTTGAAAGAATGATCCAACACGGCTTTTGCCCACGGTACCAACACGTTAGTAGGAGGACTACTACATCCGATATTTTACGGATGTATCAAAAGAACTGGTAGAGTTAAAACAACAATTCCAACAAGTTCAATATTCTTTTGCCATAACCTCCGATATTTGGACATCATCCCACCAAAGAAGTGCATACCTTAGTGTTGTAGCTCATTATTTAGATGATAATTATAAACTAAACAAAAGGGTCATAGGATTTAAACTAATAAATGAATCGCACACTGGGAGAGGCAATTGCAGAGCGTATATTATATGTACTTGATGATTTTAAGATAGATGATAAAATTGCTTCTATAACTCTAGATAACGATCGGCAAACACAACGGCTATGAACATCCTCACACCAAGATTACAAACATATATTGGTGGTTATGTCCTCCACTGAGAGATGTGTATGCCATATCTTGAATCTTGTTGTTCAAGATGGCATGCAAGTAATTGGTCCATATCTAAACAAGATCCGTGATGCTATTCGTTACCTCGCAAGTTCTCCACAAGTGGTAGCTAGGTTCATGAGTCTCAGTCAGACTAATGGGAAAGAGCCAAGAAAATTTGGCCTTGACATGAAGGTGAGTGGAACTCAACATATATCATGCTAAAAAGATACAAGGTTACGAAAATATTATATCCGTTTTTGTCAATGCTAATTGTCAAAATAATGATTTGCTAGTTACTAATTCAGATTGGCGGGTTGCTAGTCATTTTCGAGAGTTTTTAAAACCTTTTATAAAGCAACAAAGGTTTTATCTGGTATTTATTATCCTACCTCTTGCTTAGTTATAGAGTTTATTTGGTTAATTGCGGATAAAATTGCTAACTCTAGGACGATGCTATTTTAGGCCATGCCAGTCGTAGCAATGGAAGAAAAATTTGTTAAATATTTTGGTTCCTTTCACACTGTATTGTTTTGCTATTATTTTGATCCTACAAAAAGTTGGTAGGTTTCTGAGGAAGCTATGGAGGATAGGTGAATGTCTTGGCTTAGATTTTTCAAGCTTTTGAACATGTCAAGCAGGAGCTTTTTCGTGTTTTCGTTTGTATCATGATAAGTTTGCCAAGAAATGAAGATCGGAGGCCTCACAACAGACGCAATGAGGAAGACAAGCTTCAAACACTTGTGGAAGAAACTAAAGGACAAGTCTACTTCTTCGTCCTCTCGGTCTCGAGCATCCTCCAAGTGGAATTCTACCTCGGAGTTGAACCACTATTTGGAGCATGATTTCGCAAACATTGATCCCGATCTTCTCGATGGACGCAAGATAGACTTGCTCGAGTGGTGGAAGAACAACAAGCGGATCTTTCTGTGCTATCACATTTCGCGGGATGTTCTCCACGTACCGATGTCCACTTGTCTCTTGAGCGGCGTTCGATGCGGTAGGGAGAATAATAGAAGAGAAGATCATCCCTTACGCCCGGGATGGTGGAGGCAATCACATGTGCCAAAGACGGGAATTAGCCAAAGAGCGGGAACAACATCAACCGGAGGATCCCAAATCCTACAAGCATATCTTGACCTAGACATTGCCGAGTAGATATTATCTACGCATGTTATAATATTTTGTATATACATATATTGTTATTGTACTCTTTTCCTACTTGGAAACCCCACTGGGCGTAAGGTTTTAACGAGGCAATAACATTGTATTTCTAAAATATTAAAGAAATTTCACTTTTTCCCGAAATATTTATGTTGTTGCGTGTCTATGTTTTTATGCAATTAATTTAATTTCAACTAGTTTCAAAGGAGGCGTGCGAGAGAAAGAAAGATGATGATCACGCGCATCGCGTTCGCGTATAGTAATTTTAAATTGGGCTTGGTGCACGCACGACAACGCAGCACGGTGGGCTTTGGGCGGGCTTGGGCTGGCGGAGGCGACGTGGCGGCACGCACGCGACGCACGGCGAGATGATCGGCCGAGCCGACGCACGTACGAAATGGCACGGCACGATGGGCGGACGTGCCGTGCACGCGCACGGCCCAAGTCCCGAGGTGGCAAAGCGAAAGCGACGGCGGTGGCGAGGTGCCGGCTTGGGCTCGGTGGCTTTTGGGGGTTTTTGGTGCGTGTGCGCGTCGCTTTCGGCCGCAACGCGCGTTGGAATTGGATTCGCTCACGGCAGGTCGCGGTCACGGAGGGTTGAGGTGGCCAATGGGCGAGTCTTATCGTGCCGGCCCACATTCTGATACTGTTGGTCCGGTCTAAGGGCCTGTTTGGATCCACCCAGATTTTAAGAATCGCTTTTAGGAAACCGGTGGGATCCAAGCAGACCGATTTTAGCGCGATTTTAAAATCTACCTACCTAGATTCTTAAAAACCAAGAAGTCGTTGATACCCGGCTTTTGCCAATTTTTTTGCACAAATACCCATTTACCCTCATTAAAGACCACGCGCAGACGCTTCCAATCATAAATGTAAGGGTATAATAGTCTATTAGCACCAATCATAAATGAAATCAGCTTTTAAAAACTAGGGGATCCAAACACCCCATCAGTTTTTGCTTAGAAACCAGCTTTTAAAAACTAGAAGTAATAGCTGGTTTTTAAGAATCTGAAACTGATCCAAACAAGACCTAAATATAGCACGGTCTATTTAGCTTGTGGATCATATCGGCATGGCCTGGTGAACCGTGTCATACCTGGGCTAAGAGGGCGGTATGGTACGGCCCGGCTCGTCGAATATAACCCTTTTTTGACTATCGGGTGTAAAAAATTCAAAAAAAACAGCAAAAAATAAAAAAATGTAATTTTTTCTACAAATAGGGGGGCATCCGGTCTCCATTCTCCACACCTCAAACCTGACTCTCATCTCGTTTAGCTGTGAAAAATCCAGTAGTGTTTGCGCAAATTTGGTAAAATTAATGAGAAATTCGTGCGAAATTCAAAAAATTCAAAAATCTTGAAAGAATTTTCTAAGAGCTACAGAAAAGGTAATAGTGCTGCCTTATTTTTTTTTGCTATTATGTGTTGATCAAGATTAAGTTAATTGTACTTTACTATTTCAATTTACAGTTGATTCAATGGAGAATTACGATTTTCAACTCTTCGAATTCGGTCTTATGGCGGATGATATGTAATCCTTTCAAGAAGCATATCTATCTGCGGAAAGATCCACATTCACAACAAACTGGAGGGACAAGCGACGGCCCTGTCGGCGCAGGATCCAATCGATCCATCTTCTGCTGACTCAATGAGTGCATCTACAACTCATAGCACGGGTGCAAAAGAAGGCAAGCGATACAAATGCGCTAAACGCAGTTGTAATATAACCCCGACGGCTCGGTACGTACTTGGGAGTACAACCCAGAGGTCATCCAGAAATCCCTTTGTAGATTAATTGTTTCTCAAAATTTACCTTTAAAATTTGGTGAGTCTGATGCTTTTCAAAAATATATTAGGACTACTCATAACCTTCGATTTAGTGTTGTATCTAGGCAAACCACAACTAGAAATTTAATTAAATATTATAACAACTGTTGTGAAAAATCGAAAGAAATGTTTCATACATGTATATTCTCTATTACTTTGACATCAGACATATGGAGTGGTAGTGCTAGGGAGGATTATATTAGTATTGTTGCTCATTATGTTAATGATGATTGGGTAATGGAAAAAAGAATAATAGGATTTAAATTAATTAATATTTCGCATACTGTGGAAAATATTGTAGAATGCATTATTAAAGTCGTAGTCAGATTATTAAAGTCATATTATTAATCTTATTGTTAAATCTAGTTTAAAAATATTAAATGCTTGTATTGATTCTTTTAAAGATGCAATTTCATATATTAATTGTTCTAACCAACGAATAGCCGCATATAAGAGCTATTGCGTAGTAATGAACGTCCATCCTAAAAAATTTGGCTTAGACATGTTTGTTAGATGGAACTCTACTTGCCTTATGCTTAAACATATATTACCATATAAGAGTACCTTATCTATTTTCCTTCACACCCAAGGTCATTAACCTCGTAGCTCCTCCAGTAGAACCCAAGTTAGAGACCCTGAACTTACTGAGGACAATTGAGTTGTTGGTAAAAAAATAATTTCTTTTTTAGAATTTTTTATAAAGCTACACTTTGTCTTTCTAGAGTATACTACCCAATCTCTCCTCTAATTGTTCATAACATTCTTGAAATTGCCACTCACCTAAAGGCTTTTGAAAATGATCCTATACTATGGGATGATGTAGTTGCCATGAAAACTAAGTTTTTAAAATATTAGAGGGAAATTCCTATTTTATATGCATTCGTCTTTATTTTGGATCCTAGGGACAAACTTCAAGGATTTATAAATGTATTATAACTTTTAAATGATGCCATCGGTTTAGATTATTGTACATACTATAGAGTAGTTAATGATAAATTATATGAGGTATACGAGAAATACGAAAATAAGTTTGGGTCTGTGCATTTAGAAATACCCCCTGGTAGCCCCTCGCACCTCTATGGGGACTATGTAATGAGGCAAAATTTTTCGTTCTTCCTCTAGAGATTCTTGTGCAGGTACACATCAGTCAGGAGGAGGAAGATGACAAAGCACCAGAGATCTATCAAGCTATCT
Source organism: Dendrocalamus sinicus (assembly GCA_036346575.1). Classification (NCBI taxonomy): domain Eukaryota; kingdom Viridiplantae; phylum Streptophyta; class Magnoliopsida; order Poales; family Poaceae; genus Dendrocalamus; species Dendrocalamus sinicus. The sequence continues at coordinate 28,577,558 of CM070657.1, read as the reverse complement.
CAACAGTGATAATGTTAGCTTCGAGCAAGAGTTGAACATCCTCTCGTGGTGGCAAACCCAGAAAGTAACATATTCAGTGCTATTCATATTAGCACGGGATGTGTTGACTGTTCCTATCTCTACGGTCTCCTCGGAGTCAGTCTTCAGTCTATTTGAAAGAATAATCAAGGAACAACGAACAAGTCTCTTGAACGATATGGTCAAAATCATTTTGACTGTCAAAGTCTAGGAACAAGCTGAATCAAGATTCCAACATACTGCAGAGAATAGAGACTTAAAAGAATTTTTAAGAATTTGTATCTAGATAGCAATTAATAGGATTTTCAATATGTAGTCACTAGTAAGCTTTATAGGCTGTACTCTTTTTTTTTCTTTACCAAGGTTTTCTCAAATCAAGTTTCTACTTGGTAAAGTTTTTAACGAGTCAGTCATCCCATATAATTTAACAAGTTAATAAAGCTCATTATGTCATTGAAAATAATTATCTTGATGATTAACATTGCCTACAATTTTCTATAATTTTTTTTGCAATTTTCTACAATTTTTCCTTAATTGTCTAAATGTTTTCCTCTTTTTCTCAGCTTAACGGGCCAACCGTGTCAGCACGGCTAGTTAAGCCCTTGCCGTGCCTGCGTCAGCATGACATGGTCGTGGGCCATGTCTGGGCTCACACCATGGCCCATGGGCCAGCATGGCATGATCCGTTTATTTGTCGGGCCTAAACAGGCCATGCCTGAACCAGGCTCGTGTCATGCTAGCCCGGCATGGCCAAGTGGACACTTCTGGCAGAGGGTGTCTGGTGCAAGGGGAGAGCGTTGTGTTGGGCCCGTGGCTGGCTAATCGCGGAGGGTGAGCAGAGGGTGGGCGAGGCATTTCGGCCTGTCTAGTGTTTGAGATGGCTAGTGGCTACCCAAGCTAGTCTCCGGTCCTCGGCTCTTGCCTTGACTAGATCTAGCCACCTAGGCTCAGGCTAGTGCGTACAGTTAGCACAGATTAAATAGAATTATTATTAGGGCTGTTCACAACTATACCGAACCAAACAAATTGAATCGTACCGGTTAACTTGGTTTGACCGATAGTTGGTATTTAGTACGGTATGCGAAAAATCTGTTTTTTTTCGTAATTCGGTGTTTTCGGGAAAACCGGCTGAAAACTGAACAGATCAAACAGACCGAATTACAAAATCTTTTAGCATTCATTCTCTTCTAGCTCACTGTTATTTCCTTGTTTGCTATATATGCATGTTTGTTTTTGTCTTTTATTCCCTTCTTGTTGTTATCTAGTGATTCTATAGTTTATAATTTCTATAAATTTATTTGTTTGTTGCTGTCTATCATTGTTAGTTTGTTATCATGCTAAAATATTATCATATTATTTCACAATTCGCGTCAGCTTTGATAAATATGGTATTTATCGATACCGAACCATATTTTTAAAAATACCATATTTACCGAAAATATCGTATTCACTGAACCGAATTTACCAAAAATACCGAATGAACAACCCTAGTTATTATACTACCCCTCTATTCTTTCTTATGTCATGTTTTTGACTTTTTTATGATATTCGAGATACAATTTTAATCGCTACTTTTTATAATTTTTATATAGCCAATCTAGATAGTTTTAAATCTATTAGCAGTATTTGATGGCAAGAATTCTAGGAAGTCAAGTAAAAAAGAACGGATGAAGTACTTGGAAAATGCTAATTAGCATACATCTACATTGAAAGTGTAGCTGAGCGTCCGACGATTCCGGCGGCAGAGCGATGGCGATCTCTTTCGGTTTATTACCCCCTTTTCAACCTTCGATTTTGGATAGTCGGTGGCTTAGCGGCGAATGACATGCAGCGGGGGTGCTACCGTGCCACCAGCCAAGAGTATACCAACATGCGGTGGACTAACTTGGAGGCGGTTTTAGGGTGACAACTGTAGGAGGAGAAGTGAGGAGGAGCAACAAGAGAACAACGAGCGATGGTAAGATGGCAGGACAAGGGAAGAAGGTGGGATTGGCAAGGTTGATTGTAGGTTAGAATACGGTTTTGTGTTGAACGTATGAATTTCCTAGGATTTTTATAAGAACTTCGTAGAAAACATTCAATTCCCGTAAAAATTGAAAAAAAGTTCCCACATTTCAAATGGGACCTAAATCAACTTGGGTCTAAACCTATATTTGGGTTGGTAGCAGGGGCGGAGGTACCATCCGGCTAGCTTGGGCGACTGCCTGGGCTCTCCGGCGACGAGCAATGTTGGATGCAGAGCATCCCACCTGCGGCAGCATACCACCACGGGTAGTGGCGAAGCCACCTCCTGATGACCTTGGGTGGCAGCCCGGGCACGCTTGCGAACTGGGGTAGACCCAGCAACCATCTTCTTGCCTCCCTCCCGCCATGGCCTAGGCAACGAAAGCTCATGTCTTGGTCTAGAAGGTGAAGAAGGAAAGAGGGAGTGGCTGCTGGGCATGGCGAGTGTCTTAGGCTAAGGACTGCGTGGAGGAGGCCTAGCCCACTAGTTGACAAACTAGCTCATACCCTACAAGATTCGATACAAGCCAATACATTACAGAGTGACTCGTCTCTTCTCTCTAGCCATAACAAGCAGCGGCAATTGAGGCAGTGCATGGGCACCAGTGAGCTAGGGTTAGGAGGTGAGAAGTGGAGAGCTAGGCGTCGCATTTTGTCTTGTAGGTGGGTGGCAAGGAGCCGCACGCCGTGCACGGGTGTTGGGCTGCAGGGGTGCGATGCGTGTGGTTTGCTCAGGCTCCAAAAAAAATTTGTTGCTCCACCACTACTAGTTGGCAGTGCTTGAGTATACTCCATAATCTGTCATTCAAAGGGGCAAAAACAAGTGTGCCCCAATGTGTCTTTCTAAACAAAATTACAATGTGGACATGCACATCACACGTACGCACAGGAGAGGGCCTCTGGCATAAGGTAGAATTGTGGAGGCCAGGGAAAGTCTAATTGAACACTGCTCTGCCACAAGCTCATGCATACATTGGGCAGCTCAGCTAGGGCATGCATGCGGCAACAACTCAGTGCTGAAGATCTGCAGCAGAAAAAGCACCGTGCGAGTGTGAGCCGTGAGAAAGGAACACGCTGCCTCAGGCCTAAGCATGTTGCAACAAGAACAATGACGTGGTCCCCAGCTGCGAGGGCTCAGATCCTTCCCAAAAGCCTGTTTTTTTTAGAAATCTATGGAGAATGGCTTGTACTTCTTGCTACAGAGCATGTTCAAATATCTCTTCAAAGTCCTGAAAGTTGTATCCTGCGTAGAAAGGCTCAAGCTTCTGCCCAAAGTCACAGAACCCATGTGTGTCAGCTCTCAGCAGTGATGTTCGGGAGGTGCATGGGTTACAGACCGGAACTGTATGACCAATATCCGCAGGCCCGGTCCTGTGAATTTAGTGACCTAGAGCGAAGCTAGAAAGATGGGCCCTTTAATATAACTCTAATAATATAATGATGTTTCTAATAAGTGTAATGCATAAAAAACATTCTTATCAAACAAGTTATACATCTTACCTTAAAAATTTCTTCTAACATTTACATCCCAAATCTAAAGAATAAATATTGAGGACAAAAGCAAACTAAATATTGATTAAACATATATACTTGACATACCGCATACACAAACCTCCGTACGTACCGATGAGTGCACGCGACGGTCGACGCGCAGTCTCGCAGAGTCGCAGGTCGTAGCGGGGAAGGAGGCAGTCGCGGCCGCGCGGCGGTTGGCGGAAGGGCGGAACGTGGAGTCGCGGACGCGGAGTCGCGAAGCCGAATCGACGCGACGGAACTCGGAAGGCAAATTGTGCAGGCGCAGCACGTACATGCCTTTCAGCCTTTCCTGCTTCCTGGCCTCCTATACCTACTTACGTATATCTGGGATCAGGGCCGGCCCTGGGCCTGGGCAGCAGGGGCAACCGCCTAGGGCCCATGAAAACTAGGGGCCCCTAGTTTAAGCCCATGTATATGTACATAATACATCATGTATTGGGAGTCTGCCGTTTAGCCGTTCAGTGCGAATTTGTGATTGGGCCAGCCGGCCGGCCCAATCGCCAATCCATCCGGGCCGCTCACTGCTGAGAAACCGGAGACCAGACGCATTGCTCCATCTAACAGCAAGTCGGCCAGAATCTCAGCACTGAGAGAAGAGACCAGAGAGGCAGGCGATTCACATCTCAGCGGCGATTGCGGCCAGAATCCCCATTCCCCAATCCGCTCGCCGCCTCCGATACAAGCAGGCGATTCACCAGATCTGAAGATCCCCAGTCCCCAATCGCACTGCGTCACCGCCTCCGCCTGCTCGTAAGTCGTATCTCCATTCCCCAATCCGATCTCGCCATTAATGGAGGAGAAGAGGAAGACTCAGAGCCCGATCTTTGCAACGGCTCTACTCGAAATCCAGGTATATAGCCATTTGCATCAACGATTCACACTCTGTGGTCATTCGCATCCGGCATCCCCTGACCCCTGATCCCCTATTCGGCATTTCGGCTTGCAGGTTGCTATTCCCCTGACCCCTATTCGGCATTTCGACCATTGCTGGCTGCTGCATTGCATACGCTAGTCGGCGGTCGCCGGTGTCAGTGTGGCAAGAGCAGAGGGCCAGAGGGGTTTCTCCGCGGCGGCGCAGCGTCAATCGTCATCGTCTCTTCGAGACTTCGACCCGACCGGCGACCGGAGTACCGGACGACCGGTTCATCAACGAGCTCAAGGTGAGTAGTGACACACTAGGGCCGTGCGTGTTTCGATTCCATTTTGTGTTAAAAGATTGCTCCTTTCGGTGTATCCCTAGCTTCTTGTAAGAATCGTGTGTGATTGGGTGGGCTCTGGATTGATAAATAAGTAGAGTAGGCAGACTGGCTCAAACAGGGAGCGGTTTTTAGTGTTCAATAGCACTGCAAGATTGCGGCTTCGTGTTGTTTCGATGTACTCATGTACAGATTAGCCATCAGCTGTGTTCAATGGATGCACATTTACTAACTCAAGGCACTTGCTCTAGTAGGCTGTGGATCCTGAACTGCGCGCTGAAATTTTACCTTTTGATATGCTTCAGGGTAGCAACAACCTTAGCTTCAGCAAGAAATCATGGATTGGCACGTCTAGGGCAATCTGCAATCTTGGTCTCTTAGAGTTGGAGAAGCCGAGAAGGGCACTAGGGCAGAAGGGAGTCTTGTTTGTTCTGCGAATAATAGATATGATCCTATGTAGTATTGCAATGGAATATTTGCTATATAGTATTGAACATTAACTTAATAGTTGATATAAAAACATAGGGCCTCGACTTCTATCTCGCCCCAGGGCCCCCTAAATGTCAGGACCGGCTCTGTCTGGGATTGGGCCCCTTGGCGTCGAGGGCCCAGTGCGGCGGCACAGCTCGACCCCCAGGGCCGGCCCTGAATATCCGGTCAGTTGATTTGCAGCCCCACGATGTCTCTCCCCGTCACAGGCACTTCGCAATTTTTACCGGACGCAGAAGTAATTGTTACAACCAGAAAATAAAGTAACCAATGTACAGACACCTTTACTGTACAGACATCTATTCATGTAAAGGCACCTTCTTTGCCACTCCCTCTTATCTATATATTCTCATGTACATGTACAGAATAAAGGTTAATCATCAGTTCATTTCAATCACTTGTTCCCTCTTGCAATACGTTATCAGCACATTTTCATTCACAAGTGAAATAGCGAAAAAACAACAGAAGGTATGAGATTTCCTGGATGTTCTTTCTTTGGTGGTGTGCGGCACGGCGCGGCGCGTCCTCACGGCGAGCCTTGGCCAGCGCAGCGCCCGAGGCGACATTAAGTCACCCATGGCGGCGCAGCGCCCGAGCGGCGGCCAGCGAGAGCAGCGCGGCGCCCGCCCGCCGTCCTCACGACGTGGTCCGCGCGTCCTCATGGTGCGGCGCGCGCGCGCGCACGCCGCGCACGGCGGCGGCGCAGCGCGGCGGCGACGGCGGGCGGCTCGGCGTCGCGCGCGCAGGCGCGGCCGCAAGCGCTGCGATGCCGATCCGTGCGGCGGGTGGTGCAGCCGACGAGGTCTCGGCGGCGCACGCGTGGCAGCGGCGCCGGAGGCGGCTCCCCGAGGCGCGCCGGCCGGCCGGCGGCGGCAGCGCGCCTTGCGCGCGCAGCCGAGGAGGCCCCGCGGCGCGCTCACGGCGGCGGCGCCGACAGCAGCAAGGCGCGGCGAGCCTAAAGCCGCGGCGGCGGCGCGCGCGCAGCGCCAGCGTGCGGCCCGGCGAGGCATGGCGGCGCTGGCGGCAGCCGACGAGCGCGGAGCACGCATGCGGCGGCACGCCAGCCCGCCAGGTGCAACCCGCCGGCGGCGGCGTGGCGACAGCGGCGGCGCGGTGGCGGCTAGGGTTTGGGTTAGGTAAACCCTAACCTCCCCCATCCCCTCATATATATGGCTGCCCATTTAAATGGGCTTTTAGCCCAATAGCCCCCACCATCTCACATGGGCCCAAAGGCCGAACGGGCTTTAGCCCAGGTTTTCGGGATTTTGCATTTCCCCTTGTATTTCATAGACAATGCAGCATTTTTCTTTTAAATCAATTACTATTGAAATTTTTGCAGTATAGTCCTTATACTTGTTTATAATTGTACCCGTTAATCGGTACTTTTATAAATTAGCATTTCAGTCCCTACAGGCTCTGAAAATTATGTAATTGTTCAAATAAATGTGCATGCACATTTCTATAACTTTTACATATTTAGGATTATTATATTGCAATTTATTTACAATATGAATTGCGACCATATTTAAATTTGCTATCTTTCGCAAATTTGAAATTTAAAATTCCCATTTAGTGAGTACCATTGTACTTAATAATTTGGAATTTTTGCAAAATATTATACCTAACATAAATACCATAATTACAATTTATGACACTTTGCTACATTCATTGTACGCTATGCCATACAATAAATTGGTGTTCACCACCAATATTATGATTATACGGTATGATAAATATAACCACATGTTATATTTAATTTAGGTATATATTCTTTTGGATTACAATACTCATATTGTTTTCCACATATTTTGCATTTTATTACAACATTACCATACAAATTAATTTACCTCATGTAAATTAATCATATATGGTGTACTTTTCATGTAGGTTTTAAATGGCTACCAAAGATTTTGAGCCCCTCGCTCTTGATGGTACCAATTACCCTACATGGGCTATGGACATCAAAATCAACCTTACCACACGTGAGTTGCAAAGGGTGATATTTGATCCTCCAGATGATCAAATTCCGCCGGATATTTTGAAATATTCCGTTTTGAACATAATACGGAATCACATACATCCGGATTTGAAGGCTGAATATCTGTATGAGGACAATCCACTTACATTATGGTTAGCCCTCAAAAATAGATATGAACAGCAGTGAGCTGTCATCTTACCTGAGGCTAATCATGAATGGGCACATCTTAGACTCCAAGATTTCAAATCTGTTGGAGAATATAACCATGCCCTTCATACAATTTGCTCAAAATTGCGGTTTTGTGACAAGGAACCAACGGATGCGGACAAAATAGAGAAGACTCTCTCCACTATGCTCCCATCTGACAGGGTCCTACAGCAACAATGGCGTGCTGCAAATTACCAAACTTATTTTGATCTTTACATACTATACTTTAGGCAGAAAAGCATGCTGAACTTTTTTTAAAGAACAATCAGCAACGTCCCATTGGGGCTGCTCCACTTCCTGAAGTTCATGCTAATCAAAATAACAACAAGTTCAGTGGTTCACACAATCACTCAAAGAACTTTAAAGGTAAACACAAACGCAACAAGAAACAAAAACCAAGTGGATTCCAGAAAGGTAAAGGAAATTCTGGTAAGCGAGTTGACAAAACTGAAATTTGTCAAAAAAAAATGTGGTTGCTACAACCATCCTACCAAGAAATGCTGCACCCCAAAGCATCTTGTGAACCTCTACCTCCAATCTTTGGCTCACGGCAAGAATGCTAAAGAGGAGATTTGAAGCACACTTCAATCTCACATCCAACAATGATTAAGTGGATGTTCTCAACAGTTCCTTCAAGAACTTAAAAACACATGTGCTTCTACAAAGAAGGATGATCCCATGTGCACCGAGGACACACTTGAAAATTTTTATTCTCAAGACATGTTTGGAGATCTCAATTAGACTCCTAGTCCCATAGCTACTAAACACTACATTGTTGTAATATAAATAATGTTGTCATCTTGTATGCTACAATTATATATCGAACACATTCGATATTGTCAATAAAGCTTTTATGTATTCTATATATACCACTATAAGAATTTCATTAAATTCTTCTTTTGTGTATATAGATTTTTGGAGTCAATCCAATAGAGGAGGAATTATGCCTTGTGGATAGTGGTACCACAAACTCTATACTTAGGGACACAAAATATTTCCTAAGTCTTACTAGGAGGAAAGGAAATGTTTTAACCATCGCTAGACGCGATGCAACAATAGTAGGCTCTGGTCGTGCCTCTATTACTCTCCCTATGGGTACACAATTGGAAATTGAGGATGCACTCTTGTATCCCGATTCAACACGTACTCTACTCAGTTATAGAGATATCCGTCACAATGGTTTCCATGTTGAAACCCAAAATGACAACAAAGAGGAATATCTCCTCTTAACCAAAAATAACGGATATGGCAAACAATTACAAGAAAAAACTCCATCTTTAAACTCCGGATTGTACTATACATACATCAAATCCGTTCAACATATTGCGTACAAAGTAATTTTCTAAAACACAAACACATTCCAAATATGGCATGATCGCCTTGGCCATCCAGGCATTAGAATGATGAGGAAAATTATTAGCAATTCAATTGGTCATACGTACCATAAAATAAAATTTCCGGAATCCTCAGATTTTGTGTGTACTTCATGTGCCACCGGAAAATTGATTTTAAGACCCTCTTATCTTAAAATCAGAGCTGAACCACTTAAATTCCTTGAACGCATTCAAGGAGATATATGTGACCCTATACAACCATTGTGTGGACCGTTCAGGTACTTCATGATTCTAATTGACGCATCTACTAGATGGTCACATATGTGTCTTTTATCCACACGAAATCATGCATTTGCTAAGTTAATTGGTCAAATTATCCAATTACGAGCACATTATCCTGAATTCGAATGAATAATGCTGCTGAATTTTCATCCCATGCATTCAATGACGATTGTATGGCTCTTGGGATACAAGTTCAACACTCTGTTCCATATGTCCATACACAAAATGGTTTAGCAGAATCTCTTATCAAGAGAATCAAGCTCATTGCAAAACCATTACTACAGAATTGCAACTTACTAACATCATGTTGGGGTCATGCAGTTTTACACGCTGCTGACTTAACCAATTGCGTCCAACTGCATATCATAGCACTTCCCCGCTACAATTAGTACGTGGAAATCCACCAGATATTTTCCATCTGCGAAAGTTCGGTTGCGCTACATACGTACCGATCTCACCACCGCAGCGTACCTCAATGGGACCGCACAGGAAACTAGGGATCTATGTTGGGTATAAATCTCCGTCGATTATAAAATACCTCGAGCCCCTAACAGGGGACCTGTTTACGGCCCGGTACGCTGATTGCATATTCAATGAGGAACATTTCCCAGCATTAGGGGAGAACAAGTACCAAACAGAATGCCAGGAAATTAATTGGAATGTACAAGGCATTCCTACCTCAGACCCACGTACCAGAGAGACTGAACTTCAAGTTCAGAAACTCATTCATTTGCAAAACATTGCAAATAACCTGCCAGATACATTTACTGATTATAAGGGTGTCACAAAATCCTATAATCCTGCCATAAATGTACCTGAAAGAGTGGAGGTACCGCAAAATACCACTCAACTCCCAGTTCAAAATAAGAGGGGGAAAAGTACGGCACAAATGGCGGATACAGCTTCTAACAAGCGATAAAGGAAACAAAAGAATGTAAATGCATATCAACCTCAAGTTGATAGACACCAAAGGATCCTTAAACTCAGATCAACAGTGCACTCAATTACTGATCCTGGGACATCGGAATACCCCGACTCAAATGTTTTGGGAAATAACATTGAGTCACCAGGGTCCAAGAAATTTCCACTAACTATACCGATTACGGAGAATCATACGATCGTAAGACTACAATTGTCGACATTTATTTCTCCACAACAATTGCAAACAACCTTCAAAATGATCCAAATCCCAAGACCATGGCAGAGTGCAAATAGCGCTCGGACTGGACTCAATGGAAGGATGCAATTCAAAAGGAGTTAGCCTCGCTCAAGAAAAGAAATGTATTCACCAATGTGATACATACACCTCCCAAAGTATTCCCTGTCGGTTTCAAATAGGTTTTCGTCCGCAAACGGAATGAAAACAATGAGGTGGTGAGATACAAAGCAAGGCTTGTAGCACAAGGGTTCACGCAGAGACCCGGCATTGATTTCAATGAAACTTATTCTCCAGTAATGAGTGGAATAACATTCCGATACTTAATCTCATTGACAGTACAAAATCATCTATCTTTTCAGTTGATGGATGTAGTTACCGCATATCTTTATGGGTCACTTGATTCGGACATATACGTGAAAGTTCCCGATGGAATTTCAATTCCGAATCCGAACGCAAATCGCAATATGTATTGTGTAAAATTAAACAAGTCTTTATACGGCTTGAAACAGTCGGGTAGAATTTGGTACAACCGACTAAGTGAGTTCCTAACCAAAAAGGGATACTCCAACAATGATGATTGCCCATGCGTGTTCGTCAAAAGATCCTCAACAGGATTTTGCATTATATCTGTGTATGTTGATGATCTTAATATCATTGGTAACACACAAGATATAAATGAAGCACGTAATCATCTTATGACGGAATTTGAAATGAAGGATTTGGGTAAAACCAAATTTTGCTTAGGTATACAACTTGAGCACCTTCATACATGCATCATAGTGCATCAATCAGCCTATGTCCAAAAAATATTGGAGAAATTCAATATGGACAAAGCATATCCATCGAAAACCCCATGGTTGTTCGATCTCTCGACAGGGACAAAGATCCATTTAGACCCCGAGATGACAATGAAGAGTTATTGGGACCCGAGGTTCCATATCTCAGTGCCATCGGAGCGCTTATGTACCTTGCAAACTGCACCCGACCGGACATTGCATTTGCGGTAAATCTACTTGCTAGACATAGCGCTGCTCCAACCAAAAGACATTGGGTAGGAGTGAAGCATATCCTTAGATATCTTCAAGGCACTAAAGATCTCGGTCTATTCTTCCAGAAGAATAAAAATATGGATTTAATAGGATATACAGATGCTGGCTATCAGATCCCCATAATGCCAGATCTCAAACATGCTTCGTATTTTTACATGGTGGAACAGCCATCTCTTGGAAGTCTTCGAAACAGACCCTAATGGCTACATCCACTAATCATTCTGAAATAATTGCATTATATGAAGCATTACGTGAATGTGCATGGCTTCGTAGAATGATTAACCACATACAACAATCATGTGGTATAGGTGCTATCGCATCACCTACCATTATCTACGAAGATAATGCTGCTTGCGTTGTTCAAATGCAAACGGGTTACATAAAGAGCAATATCACAAAATATATTGCACCTAAATTATTTTACCCACATGAATTGCAAGAGAGTGGGAAATAAATATTCTGCAAACTAAGTCTTGTGATAATCTCATGGACTTATTCACCAAGTCATTACCAACTTCCACATTCCAGAAATGTATTTATGGAATTGGTATGCGAAGACTACGTGATTTGCAGATATCAGGGGAGAAATCTCTTAAGATTTAACCCGTTCAATAGAAATATTGTACTCTTTTCCCTTTATGAGTTTTCCCTCTATGGTTTCTCATCAAGATTTTTAATGAGGCAATATGACAACGTAATCATAAATATGTTATATCTCTATTTTCCCCACAGGGGTTTTTAAGGAGATATAATCAAATATATGTCATATCAAATTTTCTCCTTAAATTTTCCCATTGGGTTTTAAAGGAGTTTTTCATGGCATATCTACTTTATAGGTTCTCATATTTTTTCCCTACAGGGTTTTTAGAGGAGTTTTCCAAGATGATGAATAAGGTGATCATATGAAGACACATTGGTTAAGGGGGAGTGTTACAACCAGAAAATAAAGTAACCAATGTACAGACACCTTTACTGTACAGACATCTATTCATGTAAAGGCACCTTCTTTGCCACTCCCTCTTATCTATATATTCTCATGTACATGTACAGAATAAAGGTTAGTCATCAGTTCATTTCAATCACTTGTTCCCTCTTGCAATAGTAATATCTGCGGACTGGATGCAATTCACCCAATGCAATACCGTACAATCAACTTTGACCTTCCATTCTCCCCAAAGCCGAGTTGGCGCGGGAGGATGAGCGGTAGTAAGCGGGCCCAGGCAGTTGCCCAGCCACAGCAGCTCGGCAACCAACGAGGCAGCAAGCTGGCAGTGGCGCATGGGCAGAGGTCCTGTGTGCTTCGATTTAAGATTGGTAAAAAAACGTGTACTTTTTTGTACTAACAAATTCCATTTTGACTGCTACAACGAGTACAAAATATTAACGAGCACAAAATATTAACGAGTATATAATTAAGTTTGATCTGCTAGGACCAAAGAGTTGGCATCGAACACAGCAGGGGGTCAAGGGTTACCCATTGTCCACTTCCTTTAGCGGCGAAGCTGGTCCTGAAGGAAGGTCAGCCTGTCAAGAGAGCGTTGTATGTCTCGCAAGTCGTATTACGATGGTTGCAGAGTGGAAGCGGTTGCACTGTATAATTGACTAGGTACAATTTCTTGCGTGCTGAACATTTGTTGCACCCAAAGCTCCATGTAATTGTTGGCGTCCTATGGAAGGAAACATATTTTGTTAGGCCGACATAAGGTAGAATTGAGTGGAACCTGTAATTTTAAGTACCGGTGTCATGTGTTGCACGGATGATGAACCTTTCGGGTACTCTGGTCCACAGTAGTCGGCTGCAACGAAGTCTGATGCCTCGTAGTCCGTGCTATACTTGTGGACCGTATAGCTATCGTATGTCTGATCATACCACTCGTCATGCTACCGGAGATGTGGGTGGTCCGTAGGTACGTACGTGCCATACTACACCTCGCAGTCTTGAACAGGTGAGTCGATGTCGGTGTCTATGGTGTCCTGTGTGTCGGACTGTCTCCATGACGAGGATGGAAGTAGAGTGCTTCCTCATCCCTTGTCCCCTCGACAAGGATGGTCTGGCCTCGGGCTGCCTCCACGATGAAGACGGAAATAGAGTAGTGTGATGCGGATACGCACATGATTAGTACTTGTCAATCAAATACATTATTTCACTGGAAAGAAGTATTGAGCCGTATTAAATATTATTAGGTGAATTTGTTTCTTAATGAATTTCCTTCTATTCGTGGGAACGATATACTACCTTATGCCAAATTCTTGTTTATTATTATGTTTGAATATTATGATGATTCCAGGGCCAAAGCAATGGAAAAGCACAAGGAGGTTAATCATATTTGCTACCAAGAACAGAAAGCTCAAAGCCCATGGGAATGGAAAGGAGAAAGCCAAGTAGCCCATGCAGCTGATCAAAGAGGAAAGAAGCCCATGCAATGGGAGAGCAAAAGGGGAGAAGCCCAAGGACTTAAACTACAAGTTTTGGATAAGATTTTCAAGCCAAATTCGGACTTCCCAAATGCTCAACCCAATTCAAACTCGGATTCAACTCCGAATTCAATTCGGATTCGGTTCGGGACAGCCTGACATGTAGTTACTAAAAATGCCATAACTTTCACAAACGGAGTCCAATTCAGGTGTTCTTGTACTCGTTGGAAAGATAATTTTAAGGGCTACGCAATGGATCTGGTCCCAACTTCAAATTCATCACGGATAAAATTTATGACCGAAAAAATATGACGGGTGAAAAATATAATTTCCTTTTTGTGAGAGTTCGTATCCAAAACCATATAGGGTTGAGTTGTACTTGGTTTAGGAACCATATGCACGTCTCAAGGGGCTATATAACCCTTGTATTGGCAGCCTTTAGAGAGACCAATTTTATGCATAAGATTGAAACATAGCTATTGTTTGTTCTTTCAACACCAGAGTTAATGCGAGGACTTTGAGAGAGAACTAGGCGATCCATTGTTCGTTCTGCAATTCAAGGTCAAGCCATCGTTCCATTGGGAATTGGGGACTTGGCGCTCGTCGTTTGTGGTCTCGCGACGAACAATTATCCGGTGTGTTTTGGGCGTATTCCGAAGAGTTGAGGGTTCGTGCATTGGCGCGAGTGTTCAACTAGCGACATCATCTACTTCGCATCAACTATCCACGGTTCCTCACTAAGAAGATCGGGACCCCTCCCCGTATCATGTGGTATCAGATTCTAGGTTTACTCGGTGAGAATTTCTTTGCCCGTAGTTAGATTCGTTTTCTGTCCTATCGTCTATTAAACCGAAAATTGCATTACCAAAACCGTAGTTTAATCTGTTATTTCTTGTGCGTTTTGTTAAGTTTTCGTCCATTAGAGTTTTTGTTTTAGTGCTGATCTTTGTGCTCCTTTGCGTAGCTTGATCTTTGTGTCCACATAAACCCTAGAAAATTGCTGATTGAATCCCTCAATTAGCAACCAAAAAGAGTAAATTGCATTTACTTTTGAATCCGAATTCTCTTTTTGGGAGAGTTTGTGATAGTATCCACTTCCTTCAGAACCGGGAGTTAGCTGCGGTTTGGCTTCAAAAAATAACAAAAATCATTGCTTGTGACAAACCCTAGCTAGCCAAAAAGAAAGAATTACTATAGTTGAGCTTCACTTATATCTTTTCATCAATTGAGACTAGCTTTTGATATTGCTGTTAGGGCTGTTCTTGAGCACTATTTACACTTGCTGAATTCTTGAATTTGTGCAAAGGGGACACAACACTAGTTCGGCCAAACTTAAAAAAAAGGAGTAAGTCATGGCATAGTTAAAAAAACCTGAAAGTTTCATGCGATTTGATCAAGGAAAAGTGAAAAATAGAAAGTGTTGGCCGAAACTCTGTGGAACACCCTAGTTCATATTTTCAGCTTGTATACTTATTCTCATAGAGCAATCTGGTGCCCTTACATTCATAGCTATTGCAATTGGCTAGTGTTTCTCCTAGTACTTAGTGCAAAACGAGCTAGTTATTCATCTCAATTCCAGATTGCCTCTTTCTAGCTCATTCCTTTGTTTGCATTAAGTCACATTTATCGTTGAGTGTGCGTTTATATTCTACACTTAAACCTATTGGATCAGCACATAGGCAAAATACTCTAGCTTGGATCATTACTTAGCTTTACAATACCTTGAATATCAGATTGCATAGGATATCCACATAACTGTCCAAACTCCACCTACACCCGTTTGTGTACTCCCTTGCTCTTGGTTACGCTCATACATTACCGGGTTGAGGTCGTTCGCTGTCACAATTGGCGATTTGCCGTCCTTGATTCACTTTGAAACGGTAAGCTTGTCTTATTTTCAGGACAGTGAGTTGCAAGCATATAGAGAGCTTTTGTTTTACTAACCCGGATATAACCTCGTTTCTTGTTTGTGAGTCGTTCCCATGTCAGGTCACGAGGAGGATCCACCTAATCCGAAGGCGCCGGTTATGTGGACCGAATACACTCGGTTGCGCGAGATGCTACAAAAACAACTTCATGATGGTGACAATGGCGTGCGCGATGAGCTCGGGAAGTTCGATGGGTGAACACCCTCGGGAGGAGGTCGGACAATTGCGTCGACCATCAACAATAACTTTTGGAGCTGCGTGCCATGTTCGCACACCACAATCTCGTGGGGTGCACGGTGATGATACAAGTGTGCACGACCCTCCGGTCGTTCGCACAATGAGACCGAGGAGGAGCGTCTGCTGTTAAATGCGGATGAGGAGCGACGTCGGCGACGAGCACGTCGCATGGCCGTGCCGCCAAGCGTCGGGATGGCAGCCGCGCACGCCTCGAGCATATGCGCTGGCAAGGCAACGGTGGCGGTGGAGGTGCACCACAGGTGCCCACGGAGGAGGTGTGCATCATGCACCTCGTAACTGGGCTGACGCGGTCGAGCGCCGGGATGACGATTTCCCTGTCGACGACTACGATGACCGACAGCGCCACCACCGCAACAACGTGCAGCGTCCTCGCCACGACGACGCCGAGGATCTTGTCGCTAAACCCAAATTTAATCTTCCTATATTTTCAGGTGGTACAGATGTGGAACAATACCTCACTTGGGAGCTGAAAGTTGATAAGTTATTTCGGATGAACAACTATTCCAATGAGAAGAAGTTGTTGCTTGCGTCCAATCGCTTACATGATTATGTCACACATTGGTGGGAGCAGTTCATCCGTAAGCGCATGGAGCGCCATGAGTTGCCGATTAACACCTAGGAGCAGATGAAGCAGCATTTGCGGGCACATTTTGTACCTCGCCACTACAAGTGCTCACTATTTGAGAAGTTGACAGGGCTGAGTGAGAGCCACATAGCCAAAGGGAAAGAGAGTATTAAAAAGAGTGAGTTGTGTGATTCCACCATATGTGAATTTGAGAGCATCCCAATTGAGAGTGTGAGAGAAACACCAAAAGAGAAGAAAGAGGTAGATGATGGTCAAAGTGAGGATGATTTTGAAACTAACACATTAATGTCTACTTCTAGTGTTGTTTCTCACATTGTGCAGGTTGAAATTGACGATGAGGAGTTAAACATTCAACAACCGGCATCATTCGAAGTCAAAATGAGATAACCATGGTTGAAGATGAAGTACTTGCTGTCCCATTGTTACATCATGATGATTTAATACCTACAACACCTATATCAACTAAGAAGAATAATAAAGGTAACAATATTGGCGCTGAAATTAATTGTGAAACGGTGAGTACTTGTGAGAACTCATATGTGCGATTGAAAATTCCATGTTTTGAAATTTCTTTGCTCAACTTACATAATGTGGAATTGATTACTCATAAGGAAGTTCTTACCCGAATATCTCCTAGTGATTCTTTGTGATATATCATGTTTGATGATCCTAGAGAGCTATGTAGTGTGATTGAGAATGTTACTGAAATTTCATGTTTAAAATCACTAGTTAGTACATATGCATATACATATAAGTTCAATTTGATTGGAAATTATGATATAGATGATAATTTTTATGTTTACTGAATATGCATTACATGTGATAAGCTTGCTAAATTGAAATTGCATATTTTGGATAAACAAACTTTTGTGCCATATCATGATCACAATGAGATGAGTTTCAACAATAGTGCTTCATGTTTTAAAAGATTTCTTAAGCCTACTTATTCATCCTTTAATGTACAATGATGTACAAATAATCAGAGTAGCGCAATTGAAGCATGGAAGGAACTAAAAATTTTCTCCCCCATATTTGAACAACTTAATTTGGTTTGGCCCATTAATGACTTGTCCATGTGCTTAGCAAAGTCAAGGACGACTTTCTCATGGGAGGGAGAATGATATGAAAGACAATATTGCAATGTATACATCTTATGATTTTTGTTATATTAACTGGTTTGTGTGGAACAACGAGAATGACACAATAATTGATTCATACATATACCATGCATATGTGTTTTTCTTTTTATCTACTACGCCTTCAGATGTTCTTCATACGCTATGTAAAAGAAATGTTGATGATAAATATATATACCATGCATATACGTTGTATTCTTTGCTTAGTATAATTTCAGGCTACCAAAAGCCGAGGACGACTTTTCTTGAAGAAGGGGAGGATGATGCGGATACGCACATGATTAGTACTTTTCAATCAAATACATTATTTCACTGGAAAGAAGTATTGAGCCGCATTAAATATTGTCAGGTGAACTTGTTTTGTTTTAATGAATTTCCTTCTATCCGTGGGAACGTATACTATCTTATGCCAAATTCTTGTTTATTATTAAGTTTGAATATTATGATGATTCCAGGGCCAAAGAAATGGAGAAGCACAAGGAGTTTAATCATATTTGCTACCAAGAACAAAAAGCTCAAAGCCCATAGGAATGAAAAGGAGAAAGCCAAGCAGCCCATGCAGCTGATCAAGGAGGAAAGAAGCTCATGCAGTGGGAGAGCAAAAGGGGAGAAACCCAAGAACTTAAACTACAAGTTTTGGATAAGATTTTCAAGCCAAATTCGGACTTCCCACGTGCTCAACTCAATTCAAACTCGGATTCAACTTAGAATTCAATTCGGATTCGGTTCGGGACAGCCTGACAGGCAGTTACTAAAAAGGCTATAACTTTCACAAACGGAGTCCGATTCAGGTGTTCTTGTACTTGTTGGAAAGATAATTTCAAGAGCTACGCTATGGATCTGGTCCCAGCTTCAAATTCATCACGGATAAAAAGTTATGACTGAAAAAATATGACGAGTGAAAAATATAGTTTCCTTTTTGTGAGAGTTCGTATCCAAAACCATATAGGGTTGAGTTGTACTTGGTTTGGTGACCATATGGACGTCCCAAGGGGCTATATAAGCCTTGTATTAGCAGCCTTTAGAGAGAGACCAATTTTATGCATAAGATTAAAATATAGCTATTGCTTGTTCTTTCAACTCCAGAGTTTATGCGAGGACTTTGTGAGAGAAATAGGCGATGCATTGTTCGTTCTGCAATTCAAGGTCATGCCGTCGTTCCATTGGGAATTGGGGACTTGGTGTTCGTCGTTTGTGGTCTCGCGACGAACAATTATCCGGTGTGTTTTGGGCGTATTCCGAAGAGCTGAGGGTTCGTGCATTGGCGCGAGTGTTCAACTAGCGACACCGTCTACTTCGCATCAACTATCCACGGTTTCTCACTGAGAAGATCGGGACCCCTCCCCGTATCATAGTGTCAGCGTCAACGTCCTATATGAAGAAAATATGTATGAAAAGCAACGAAAATAAGATATCTTGCTAATTGCAGTAGATTATGAAATCGTCAAACCTGACCAATGTGCTGCGCAGACTGGGAGCGACTGAGGCTAGGGGGTGTGCCGACGAGTTAGGACATGTCGATGAAGCTACCAACGGACAATACAGCGGCTCGTCACTCCCAGGATAAAACACGTCACTAGCACGACTGTAGCTGATGGGCCCCAGTGTGTGTTTGACATCCTCATACATGTTGTGGATGGACCCTAGCAGTCGTTCGATCATGCTTGACTGTCCTCGGCATAGTGCGACTCCACTCTTGGACATGATATGAGATAGCCAATCGACCTGCAATGACGAACAAAATATGTTAGGTGTGTATACTTGAATAGTAGGACATAAATACGAACTTTAAGTCTTTTACCACTTCAACCTACCGTGTCGCATGATGTCGGTCTGGGTCGAGTGCCAGCCTGTCGACGTACGTAGCCTGTGAGGAGGGCTACACAGGGAGACATGTAAGTCTGCAATGGGTTCACAGCATGTACCACTCTAAGTATAAGCGGTACGTGTCTGGGTAGAATAGCTGTCGCTCCTGCTCGACCCCCGTCCTCACCGATTGCACCCATGCATTCATCCACGAGGCCTGTGTCGCCCTCCACTCGCCGCTCTTTTGTCCCTTCTTCGATTGCCTGCGCAAAAAAAAGGGGTACACAATTGTTAGTTTAGTGAAGAAATAAAATAGACATGAATGATACACAATGAATTATGTGCAAGGTAACAAATAAATTTACTCACAAGTGAACGTGACCGGGTAGTGGTCGACATGGTGCTGGTGGCACCTGCTGGTGAAGCCCAAATTGTCTCATGACTCGTTGCGACACATACGGATCCACCATATGGGAGAAGACGAGGTGGCAGATCGTGAGCCAGTATTTCCTGTCCTGCTCACACTACTCTGACAGTCCGAAAGAAGCTATCTTGGAGATGAACTGTATGGTCCACACCATTCACATAACGCTATCCTCGTCCAAGGTCTCGAACGCATTGTGGAAATCCGGATACGCTTGTCATTGTGTTTCCCTGGACCATCTAACGCTTCCTCGCTGTCTTGCCAGGCTATTTCTGTTGATATTTTTAGCAAGTATGAGTACAACCACTGTACTCAACAAGTCATACGGAAAATACTATTTAAATACATGCAAGGGTTACCATGAGATGGGTAGGATGGTTTATTATTTTATGTGGATACACTTTTAGTTGTAAATAAGCTTTAAACATAAAAGAACGGTAACTTCTTTAGATATTGGGGTTTCAAAATTTGATTACCAACCGTCAACATTTCCAAATCATTCCCAAATCTACTTATGCTTCACGGTTGGATTCACCCATTAAACACAGCTTCATTTACCGGAAGCATGGCGTATTTGAATACCATTAATCATGACTCTACAGAACTGCCTTGCTTTACCCACAAAATTTCTTAACTCCCACAACAGAATTAAGAAAATAAGGTTGTTCACTGCTTAATTCTTTATATAGCCTCCACCTAGTAGGTTTTTGATCTCAACAAGCTTGGGTGACCCCACGGGCCTGCCTGACTTGTCGTAGTCCTACCGTTGTATGGTTAACCATCTCCCATACTCATCCTTGGCCTCCCTCCGCCAGTTGTAGAGGTTCAATCGAATTAGAGCAGTTACTTTACCAGATTTGATGAATCAAGGCTTGTGATTGGGCGATTACTATATTCTTTACTCAGCATAAGGATCTAGTCCTTATATTTTTCACTGAGGCAACCTCCTCCCACGAACCCATATTCAGTGCCCGTGGCACTGCCACCAATCCACAACCATGCCTCCACCCTAGAATAAAGTCATGGGATCCTGCCGACTTGTGGCCTCCAGCAATCCTTTCTTATCCTAGAACCACATTTCAAAATTCTATCAGCAAATGCCAAATCTTTTTATAGCAGAAAAGTTTGTTGAGTTTCTAAATTACCATGATTATATAATTAATACATTTAATATTACTATGTCTTGTTAAGGTGAATATGGCCATCAAATTAAACAGGGCTTTTTCAAATAGTAGGACATTAGCTAATATCATGTCATTCTAAACAGTTATTGTACATGAAATAACAATGCGTAAATAACATAATGAAAATATTCATAAATATTAATTAAAGGAATGTAGGCTCAATATGATCAAAGACATGTGACTTACCTTGTGGATCTACGACTTCGACAATTTCGAATCCTTTGGTTTCTTGAGCTTGGACTTGATCTTCTCCTTCCTGATCCGATTGAACTTCAATGTTGGGAGTTAACGCAAAGCTAAATAAAATAACTCAATTCCACGCTCGAAGGATTGAGTTAGGAATAAAGAAAGAAAATCCAAATAAATAGGGTTTTGAGCTTATAGGGGGTCGCGAAACGGAGCTGAGAATAGGTTGGTGGACTCGAAACGGTCAAAATGGGTATACATTTGTGTTTTCGGGTTTAGGTGAACAGTAACGGGTCAGGCACTATTCACTACAAGTTTACTGTTCATTGTGGGGCTAGTCACTCGAATCTGTTACTTTGCACTATGGGTTAGGGTTTACTGGGTCGGGTGAACAGTAACCGGCCATTACTGTTCTTTTCACCCCATCACGTGCGCGACGCCGAAACAGAGGAAACTGCAATGGCGACTAGTGAAGCTAGGGTGCGTTGCGACGGAAAAGGAGGCTATGGCTAGATTCCTAGCACTATGGGGTTTCCGTTTTTGGGGTCGGTGGGGACAGGGAAGTTGGCGATCGCCAGCAGTGAGGCTTTCTCTTCCGCGGGAAGTTTGAATGGTACTGGGTGATAGGAGGATTAATTGGGCAATTGCACTGGTGTTTGAGCATCTGTGGGGCTAGAGTAGGCTCAGAGGGTAGTGGTTTGGGCGGTGGTGGCCGGAGTTGGGCTGGCCACGTGAGGTGTTTTGGTCGTGCAGTGGTTTTCAGTGACAAGGAAGAGGGAAGCTCGGGGAGCTAGGGCAATGGTTCGGGGGCATTTCTGGAGGCATGAGGAAGCTATGGGTGAAGTTAATTAGAGAATATTGGATCGAAGAGGCGGAATTGAGCTAGAGCTTGCCTTTGGGGTTTCCGGCGATTACTAGCAATGGGGAGGACGGCTGGAGCTTCGAGGGTGTTTGGCTGACACTAGATGTCGATGCCTTCGAATGGAGGGGCTCGGGCGCTTAAATAGGACAGGAGAGGTGGTTTAGCATAGTATTTGGGCTGCGGCAGCGGTGGTGCATGGTAGTGTCGGGAAAACTCGGGGAGGCGTGGTGTGGCGGTCAGAAGGGTGTGCTGGTTGCCTCGGGCGATGCAATGCGACAGTCAAAAGGCAACGGCGGTGTCAAGTCAGCAGCACGCGCTGAGAGAGCCGAGAGGACAAAACGGTGGGCGCGACGGTGGTGGTCGTGGTGTAAGATCGAGACCGACTAGAGGGGGTGAATAGACGGTGTAAAAATTTTATTCAAATTAATATTAGCAATTCAAGATCTTTTCTATTTGCCTAAACCAAGTAAACAATGCGGAAGCTTAAATTAATTTGGTTTAGCTCAAATAGCGGCTAAGACAAGCAAATTCGCCTAAGTGCACCAACAATGCTAACCTAGGTAAGGTTTGCAATTCTAGATTTACAAGCAATCAAAATAATGCTAAGTAATTGCTTGAATGTAAAAAGAGCACAAAAAAGCAAACCACAAATGACACAATCTCTTTTTACCGTGGTGTTCGGAGACTTGCCGGTCTCCCCTAGTCCACATTGAGGTAAACTCGAACAAATTAGACCAGCTCCATGAATTAAGCCTTCCACCTCAAATCACTAGTGATAGCTCTTTCCTGCTCCAAGTAGGTGAGCTTTAACCTTCACAACTTCGCCGGGTCTTCTCACAACCTTCTTTGAGAAGATCATCGCGCACGACGCCTCCCACGCTGTCTAAGAATCAGCAAACTCCAAGAGTAACAAGCTAAGTCCCTCACTTGACTCTCACCACGTGCAACGAATACACAGGCTCATCTTGGACACAAAGTCCACCTCTAGAGGCAACACATGCACTCTAGAACACCACTCCTCTCTCACAAAGTGCAACACATGCACAATTGAATGAAGAGCATCACTCTAGCTTAAGGAATACAAGCCTAGCACCAGCAACCTTCCCTCAACAGCCCTTGAGGGGGTATTTATACACCTCCATCAAAAACTAGCCGTTAGAGAAGAGAGAGACCGCTATGACCGGTCAGACCGCCCACACATGACCATTCAAACCGCTCTTAGAAAATCATCGGAGTCCCTGTCTGGAAAAAACGTATCGCGCGAAAGAGCAGTAGCTCCGTTAGGCCGGTCAGACCGCCCTTACCATGCCGGTCTGACCGCTGGGCACAGGCCGGTCTGACCGCCGACATGGGGCCGGTCTGATCGCCCTTATGGGGCCGGTCTGACCGCCCATTTCAGCCCGGTCTAACTACCGCCTTGCAGATAGTTTCTGAAAATTTGTTTACAATGCATATTCCTCAGTCACCTTGCACAAAAACATTGCAAGATATAGAAATATACATTTAAAACACAAGTGATTTCTAATAGATCATAGAATGTTTCCTCAAGTATATTTTCGAATCACATCACCGGAAGGACTTAACCAAATTCGAATTTGCCATTTCAAACTAAAGTCACATGTAGCAAAAATATTTACAATAGCTACAATCATTTGAGAGACATCTCAAATATTAGCATCATGCCTCAAATTGATGACAATACTCAATAATTGATGAAGAATTACTTAAATTTTCGAGTATACACTTTGTACACAACAATTGTATACTCTTGGAATAACTTTCAAAGCATTAAATTCACTCTATTTCGCATAAAGTGAATTTTGAAATTAATTTTTGGCAAAGCCACAATATATAAAGAAAGCTCCCCTAAATATGTGCATAAAGATTTGAATGAGATTCATGCACATTTTGTGGATGTTGTAAATTTTGGTGGAGTTTCCTCTATATCTTGGGTCTAAGGAAACATGTTCACAATAACAATATAATCAGTAGTCACAATTATGTAAACATGCATACATCTATATGAGAAGGACATAAAGAAATATCCTCTTTTTCGGTGTGTGAACCTGGATGAGCTTGTGACATTAAGATGTGATTATCACGCAAGGCAATCAAGCAATTCTATTCCACTGTGTATGTCTCCCCAGATTTTGATTTCCTTTCTTGGATGACGGGGACAACACGAACGCAAGCCACCAAAGCAGAGTTTGAGATTTCTTTAGGCTTGCAACTATCTCGTGGAATCAAAGTTCATGATAAAAATCCACTGCCACTTACTCTCATTGATGAATTTTATGATCCAAATCAGAGGTTTTTGCGTGGCAGAGTATCAGGACTCCTTTCTCTTCCAAGCATTATCAATAGAATCATGAGAGCTACTTTCTTTCCTAGAAGTGGCAATAATGATGAGATACATGGCAGAGCTTGGAATATTATCAAATATATTTTGGAAGACACATGTTTTGATATTATGGATCTTATGATTCGTGAGATTGCCTCGTCGAAAGGAGATAAAGGCAAGAGTATTTATTATGCTCCTTATATTAAGAAGCTCATCATTAATATGACTGAGTTTGATGCTAACTGTTATATAGAGCATAAAAAAATACCGTCCTCGAGATGCTCATCCACCTCCAGTGCCGCCTCAACCTCATGGTGGACAGTTTGAGCATGCATGACAGCCTTTTGAGCATGGAGGACAGTGTTTTGGGCAAAGGGGCAGCATCACATGGGACAGCCCGAACACCAATTCTTTGACGATGCTTTTATGAATGAGATGCGTCAAAGTCTTGGACATCTCTCTAATGTGCTAAACAGAGTTGATTCTCACCTCGTTACTATGGAAAGGAATCAACAAGAGACTCTTGTATGATTTATGCTCTAATGTAAACCTTTGTGGTTTCTCTATTATTGAGTGTTGTCCAATTTATTTCTTTATGTCATTCTCATATAAATGTATGCATGTTTACATAATTGTGACTATTGATTATATTGTTATTGTGAACATGTTTCCTTAGACCCAAGATATAGAGGAAACTCCGCCAAAATTTACAACATCCACAAAATGTGCATGAATCTCATTCAAATATTTATGCACATATTTGGGGGAGCTTTCTTTATATATTGTGGTTTTGCCAAGCATTAATTTCAAAATTCACTTTATATCAAATAGAATGAATTTAATGTTTTCAAAGTTAGTCCAAAAGTATACAATTGTTGTGTACAAAGTGTATACTCAAAATTTTAACTAATTCTTCATCAATTATTAAGTATTGTCATCAATTACCTAAAATAGGGAGATTGAAGAATCTAAACCCGTCATTATACATTAATGACATGTTTTGGTAATTAATGATCCGTCATTATATTTTCAGATCACATTCAAAGATATTAGCATCATGCAACGAAGAGTGAGCTAGAGCAATAAAGCAAGCCATCAACACTTGTTACGTTCAAGCTACTAGTCGCGACCTCTTAATAGTACACGGCATCCTATACTAGCAACCCGATTTTCCAACAAAACACCAAGATCGGTAAAAGATTAGAAACACATCTTTAGCTCTAACTAGTCATACCTTTTCCTTGCGCATCCACTCGAAGCTTGACAACATATGATTCAACTCCAAGTTAGGGTCATGACTATTCAACACATTTAAAATCTTTATAATGCTTGAGAATAATCAACCACATGAACTCATCTTAAATCATCCATCACCATGAGGCATATCCTGTTCATTCATCTCAATGAAAATATTAGTCCCACAATTCGATTGTCATTAATTACCAGAATATGTCATTAACGCATAATGACAGGTCTAAATTCTTCATGTGGCCGGTGAATCTAACACGGGCAAGACAATTAAGAGCGGGAGTACTACCTCTGACATATGACGCAGGGGTGGTAGCGGCGAGAGAGCGCGAGAAGGCGCGGGAGAGGTCAGCAGCGGCAAAACAGGGGCGGCGGTGGACGGCTTTTCGGACCGTGAACAGTATCGGTGCTATTCTCCTCTGTTCAAGCAGTGCTGACATGGATTAGTGGCGAGATTGGTTGAGATTCATGCGAGATTGGGCTAAGGATCGAAGGAGAACAAAATCAAAACGAAAATCCAAATCTTTTTCAAAATTTGGTTTTGTTTCAGCCAAGCGCCGTCTTCATCATAGTTGGATAACTGTGGATCAATTGTCTGCAATAACACAACAGTGAAGTTAGGCAAGTTCATAATAACAAGAAGCTTCTACAAGAAAATCATAGAACCTTCTAGTTTAAACAGAGATATACTGACTAGGTAAGTTAAAACCTGAAAGATGCAAAAATTATTGACAAATCATTGAAGGTAACAGATCACAACACTAGCTAGCAACTACTACCTAGGCACATCAGCTAACCTGTCTCATTCGTCTAAATGAAGTTTGCCTGTCAAATTAATGGTTAGCATAAATTAAACACCTAAAACAAACTAGAGTTGCATTCATGCTTGGTATGTGAGTAGGCAAGTCTACTGGCCATATCTGGTCATTCATATGTAGGAAGAAAATGGAGGTGGGATGTACAGAGGTACCTTGACAAATTCCAACAGCTGAGACCATGTGTCTCTAGAGATCGCTTTATTATGCCTGACCTAAAATTTGAAGAAATTAAAAATTAGCAAAAAAAAAATAGCTCCATCTGGCACCATTAATATAATGAAACTGCACAATGATTTGGAAATGGAATTAGATAGAACTGCCTTTCGAGGAATACCTGTAAAAACTGACACCAGTGATCAATAAGGGGCCAGTGCCTTTCAGCACATAGCAACCGCCACATTCCAACGGCTGTCTCCAATGCGAGAGATTTTTGACCCTGTAAAATCAAGGGAATGTTTTAGCATAATATTGATAGAGAACATCACGATGCTATTTTATGAACGAAAATAAGGTGCCAATGAGGACAAATGAATCTTGTGAATACTGGAATAAATATTCTGCAATTAAAGACTATCCTTTTCCCTAGCCCAAGCAAATGCAAAGTAGTATATATCTCACGGAACTTATCTGGGTGAACAAATAGTAAACGCACAAGTTAGAAAAAAATTTCTCAATATATATTTCTCATATATATATATATATATATATATATATATATATATATATATATATATATATATCATAATAATTCCTTTGTTGTGCATGTAGTTTCTTCGAATTGGGTTCCAACGTGCTAAACTAAGAAGTAACAAAGTCCAAAGTAGAACAAACATCCAGTTTCGTGAAAAGGAAGCTTACAGTCGTCTTTTATCACAGCTCGCAATGATGGTAATTTTTCACGGAGCTTCTCAATTGAATCTACCCTGCAAATAACACCAGGAATATATAGATATAATAAAAAAATGTTTGCAAAATTAATTCAGGTTTTTGATTAATCACATATAGAGCTTTCATGACCGCAAATGGCACTCACCCAATTGACTGCAGGCCACCAATGAATTCCTGGCGAGCAAATTCACACATTGTGGCAGCTTTCATGTGCCATAATATGACAAGCTGTTAACAGCACAAATATATGGCTAAGAACAATGATGGTCTAAGTATGGCAGTGTTAAATTAAAAAAATTGAATAAGCAGATCGCTGCAAATTGGAAAATTCATGTGTATATATCAAACATCAAATAGGAGTTAACTTCAAAGGATTGCAGTTGCAGGAGCAGGTGCCATAAAACTAGTTTACAATCAATCAGTAAGTGAAAATAACAGGTTAGTCCAGAAGAACTGAAGAAGTTCAGCACATACCATAACAACATCCTGAGGATCCACCTGGAAAACCAACATACAATATGTGTGTTAGTAATTGGTTTGGTAAAAGTTAATGTGATGGGTATAAGGTACTGAACAAAAAGCATACACTAGAAGCACCTATCCTGAGACAAAACAAAATATACAATGAATCATAAAGATAACAGCACTATATAATGTTAGACCCCTCAGAAGATTAAGATTCTCCCATATATATACCATGGTAAATGGCAGTTGCAAACTCTTGAGCCTGGTTATTTGCCAGAGACAAGCACAGTATGATAACCCAATAGACCAATACGTACAGAATTACAGAACCAAGCTAAATTTACTAATATGTGATATAAAGCCATCCTAATGTCAAAAGTAAACAACATAATGCCAGTAAAATCCATCTCTTCCTCACCAGTAAGACAAAAACCACAACACATGGAACAAAACATAATAGCTGTAGGTAATGACATAAATGAGAGTCATTATCCAATATACAAGGAAATATATGGTAAATTGCTAACCAAGTATTCACTAGACATGCCTGCAGATGGAAACAAATGAGTAAATACCAAATGGGGATTGGAAGATAAAATTAACTGTTCCTTAAAATCAAATCATTGCAAAGTTGAGATATGCCCTCCACCATGATCATATCAGCATCAGGTTCTGGCAACAAAACAAGATACATCATGAAATCAGAAGTTATAAAATTGCAACAGGAGAAGGGAAAACATCGTTTCCAGAAAGTAAAAGAGGCAAACAAAAAACAAATGGAATAAATCAAAACCACCTAATGTGCAAAACCTAAAGGAATTAGAACTCGTTCTCTAAAAGACGAATAAGAACTCAAGGGTTAGTTAAGGCAATGAAATTGATACCTTTGTATCTGTTGTAAAGATCTTCAAGATGTCGAGAATTGGTCACAGAATTCTGCGGTTGGCTATAGAAAAAATCAAAAGCTCCTTCCAAGTGCCAATCACTAGCTTTTAGTGCCTGAAGGGCTACCTTCTCACTGTGTCAGGATACAGAAATACTTATTTACTTTTCTAAAAAAGGATACTTGCTAAAATTGTGACGAATGAACTCCTTAGTCCTTAATAAAGCAAGCAAAAAAGAAGAATTCGAAAAGTTAATATGTTGGCATCCACTAAAGTATTCGCGAATGGCTGCTAGATAACTGCAGGCACAATTTATTTTCAAATGTCTGGTCGTATGTGTTATGCATTTGCAGACTTCCAGTGCTAAGTTGTTTGATTCACAGCCTAAACCATGGTTGGATTCATCTAGGGCCCTAACTCTGAGCAGATAATCCTAGACCATCCGTAAATTTACTTCTTCATGATTCGGTCTATCTCACATTTTGTTTCTACCATGTAAAATTGTGGTTTACCTAGTTACAAAAATGATAACCTATTAGCATCTAGCACCATTCGACAAGTTACAACTGTAAAACAACCATTGTAATTGATGTTCTAATATAAAAAGAAAGATCATCTGTACATACAAGACGCCAAGGGCATTTAAAAGTTGCATTCTAGAGTTAGTAAGATTTGTATGCAAGTATATAAGGCAAGAGACAACAACACAACTTGCCATCACCACAGAATATAGCATCACATTATGACACCACTAAATTCAACCTGAGACCAAAACAAGCACACCATAACACGGCTTCACAGTAACTTTATTGCAATTAACATATTATATGGCACAGTTTTTAGTAAGTTATCATTTATCAACTAACTTGAAACGTATGTAACATTTATCAACTAACTTTTGGCTTTCTGCTTTTTGAAATGGTGAAAATAGAGAGCTGTTTCACAGTTGTTTCAAGGAAAATAGAGATACTTGTTTGACCCAAACAGCTTACAGCTTTTCCACAGCCCACAACCTACAGCAGCTTTTCCACAACCCACAGCTCACAGCAGCTTTTTCAAAAGCCACAGCTCAACCAAACACACCCTAAAGCATTTTGTGAAAACCGGACTTCCTGCAGCTGTTTTAGTTCCGTGGCCTTTTTTCAGGAATGGTCTTCCATGGGCTTTTTTATGTGTAATTGGCCACCTTCCGACTACGGAACTGCCCCGTGGGTGACGCGTATCAGTTTCTGCGGTCGGGGGGCACGGATCAATGGTCGGATGGCGCAGCTTTTGGGCTCTCTATCCAAAATGCGTGAGATGGTGGGGCCGTGTAGATCCGCGGTCGAGAAGCACGGGATTTTAAGGTTCCCATGGTGGGGTGGCACAGAAAATGGCCAGTCTACGGCTACAGTCCTCAGGCGTGGAAAAAGCCCCATGAATCTTCACCATACGGCTTACTCACAATGTTGCGTGCACAATATCTGCTGCATTTGCTATCACGTGTCAGCTTGTCGTCCTCGCATGTACCTGGCCCTATTTGTGCACTGCCCTTTGTTGGCAATAAAATGGCTCATGCACATATGAAGCTGCCATTGCAAAACATTTGCTTGGTTCAAGCAAAGGAACTCCAGCAAACCGAATGAGGAACAGAGATCTGCACTGCTTCGTTTAGAGTTTGAAGGTGGTGTAGTTACGAAAGTTGTAGATCAGTTTACGAGCATTAAGAATAGGTAATTTTTGTACACTTGCAGTACATTTGTAGCAATACAATTAGCATGTAATTAGCTTCCCATAGGTTGATAGTACGGAATAGTATCAGTAAAAGAAGAGTCTAGTATTAGTAGATTCATTCATGATGTTCTGTAAGATTGTGTTATTCGGGTTGTTCAAAGATTATTAGTGATATAGTATGCCATTTGATTGGGGGCGCATGACCTTGTTGTGATATGGTCAGCAGCATGCGTATGTAAATGTAAATTTGTTTAGGTAGTTAAGAAGGTTGTTTCTTTAGAAGCAGCTAACGTAATTGGCGCTAGAGTATGGATAGTTTCGACAAATGTAATTTGTGAAAGTACTATTGCACCTTAATAAGGGAGAGTAAATAAATATCAAATATGTGTGGCATTTAATGCTTAGTGCATGTGTAAGCAAAGTAATCTACGAGTTGCATCATATCCGTTGAACCATAGCATTAAATATTACGGTATTTTAGTAAACAATCGGTAAACTAAAGTAATTCAGTAAAAAATAATTATATGCATGATATGTGTCCTATATTAATTGTGTTTCATACGCACCGATTTCAAATACGCCATATCAAACATTCAAGATCTATTTGTGTTCTATGGGGATCGTACGTGACGGACCGTATAGGGCGAACCTATGCAGTTGTGATTGGACTTTGATCCAAACGCCATGTCTAAAGGACATGGGCCTGTCAAAGCTACAGAGGTGTGTGCGCTGTGTGTTTGATCGCGTTGTTGCAAGGAAGAAACTATGCATTGAGGCGGTGTATGCCTCGACGTTGGGTGCTGTAGGGGGCACCTTTTGGCAACTTGTGAAGATGACAAGTGGTGCATCGTGGGCCAATTACATGGAGGTTGTGTACAATCCAGCCATTGCAATATATGCCAGGTCGATGGTGTATGCTTAATTTGTGAAGAGGATGGAATCATCCGACACGGGTGGTTCTGGTGGAGCTCCTGTTGATGAAGTGTCTGGATTGGGCTCCAGCACTGATGTAGATGTTGGGGTTAGAGCAGAACCTAGCGAGTAAGCCAGTGATGGAGACCTGTGGAGGATGTCATGGGTTTTGAGCTGAACGAAGGTGTGGGGAGATGGTGGGCAGCCTATATTGATTGCCATGAGTACATTGCCAACCAAGTGGGAGAAGAGGAAAGTGAGGAGGAGGATGTGCCGATGGATAACTTTGAAGGCGAGGAAGATGGTGATGGTCCTATGGGGGGTGTGGTTGGTGCTATTGTCACCACCAACGGTGGTTATGTGTCGTCTAGACTGGATAACATCGCAGTGGCATCTCTAGTTCTGCCACAGCCGGAGGAGGCACAGTTGGGGTTCAACGAAGACACCCTTCTGTTAGGGTAGCGTTTCCCTAATAAGAGTGTTGCCTAGCAGGCCATTGCCAGATACACCGTCAATATCAGTCGGACGTATCATGTGTAGAGGTCGAACTCAGATATGTACATTGTGAAGTGTGTGGATGAATCTTGCCCTAGGAAGGTCCATGCATAGCAATCAAGGGGCGAGGCCACACACTTGTGGATAACGGTGACGACGGATCACACATGAGTGCTTGTTGAGCCACTTCACTGGCACCGTAATGTGATGTTGTCGTATGTTGCAAGCCTGATAAGTGACCTCATCATTGCAAATATTTTTGTTTCGTCAAAGGTCCTATTGGCAGATGTTGCCAATATGGTCGGTTTCCAGGTCAGCTACCACAAGTCATGGCAGGCGAAAAGGAAGGTCTTGGAGCATATGTACGACACATACGAGGAGGCCTATGATCTAGTGCCAAGAATGCTCCATCAATTTGCAGAAACCACTCCTGGCACATACATTAACAAGCAGGAGCAGGTAGGGCCCTAATTACTTTATTCTTGATAGAGTTTTCTGGGCCTTCCGCTAGACTATCGTAGGATTCAAGCTTTGTCATCCCGTGCTAACGATGGATGGCACCTTCCTTTGTGGTAAGTACAAGGGTACGATCCTCACCATGGCCGCAGCTGATGTGAATGACCAGTTACTCCCTATGGCCTACGCACTTGTGCAGAATTAGAATATGGATAGCTGGTTGTGGTTCCTGGCCAATGTGAAGTAAGCAGTTGTTCAGGACCAGCCAGATGTTTGTGTCATCTCAGACCGCCATGCTGGGTTGTTGTCTGTGTTGAGCACGATGCAGAAAGGGATGGAGCCACCATTGCAGTGGAATGATGTTAGGAGTCGTTGGTGCATGAGACATCTCATGGCTAATTTTTCACACAAGGTTTCGAAGCAAGGAACTAACAAAGCTATTCAAGTTGTGCATGTAGAACCAAAGGCCAAAGTTTGAGGCCGTGTAAAGATAGCTCGATGAGGAGACTATGAAGCATGTAAACCATCCTGACGTAAGCCCAGGAGAACCGGTGGGAGGGTCTATGAGAGTTGGAGAGTTCACGTAGTGGGTTCACTCCCATGTCACTGACTTGGATAAATAGTCTCTCCTCCATGACTCCGGTGGTGCAAGATATGGAATAATGATGAACAACATGTTAGAAGTGTACAACGGGGTCCTAAAAGGTGTCCGATCCTTACTGATCACCACCATTATCGAGGAGACTTGGAACCGTACTATCGGGTACTTCGTTAACAGAGCTAGGATGGCGAACAAGCATCTCGAGGAAGGCAAGCAATTCTATGAAGTGATGCAAGCATTCATGGACAAGAAGATCGAGAAGGCTAGTTCCCATAATGCTCGGTCCTTGTACGGGATCACGAAGAAATTCAAGATCCATATGAGGATGAAGTATGTCATGGGTCAAGCTTGAGGAGATCAAAAGCAAGTTTGCACGCTTGACAATGAAGTGTTCTACACGTGCAATAAGCCACAACTTCTTCACAAGCCATGCTGCCATGTGTACATGGCGTGCGCGGTGTGGTGGCAGGCCTCAATGCCTTACATCTCCGAGTACTATGACATCCATCACCTGTACGGCACATGGAGTGATGAGTTCAATTCATACGGGCTAGACATGCACTACAGGGACCTCTGGCCAGGAAAAGTGAAGTGGCTGTTGAATGACGCACTAAAGTAGGCAAGTCATGGAAGATGATAGTCCAGTCATATCCGTAATGACATGGATGAAAGTCAGCGTGGTCAACGTGTTAGGCGCCCTCGATGCAGGCTATGCAAGATGCTCAGCCACTCAGTAGGCAACTGTCCAAATAGAGCTAGTTTGAGCCATGCCCCGTAGCGACATCATTTTCATGCATTTGGCGTCATGTTCTCCGCATGTTGTAATGCATTGAGATGTACTCGTATTGTTTGCTGTCATGTTAAAATGCATCAAACATGTCTGTGATTTATTTTCACTTTATTTTAGAAATGTTGAAATGTTTTACTTTATTTTTGCATATCTAGCAAACTAATTACAAGCGGGTACACATGAAGCATTGTGCAATATATTACATTGTGGCCATGAACAAATGTAGACACGTGCCTACTGGTAGAAGGTTCCTTGCGCTACCCACATGGAGTGTTGCACAGGGGGCGCATCGGACGTGGTTGGTCGTCATTGTAGTGGCGCGCGCATATGTAGCTACGATTTGTGTAGCATCATGTAGGATCATACAAGCTTCTTATGTTGATGACCTCCTCATTGCCCCTCTCACGCTACATCTGTTGGCAGAGATCATTATTCTCTTCATTGAGACTGTCAATCTGCGCCTCCATCTCTATGATTCGCTCCCACAGTATATCCACGTACCTCACAACATAGCGTTCATGGGGAGGATCGATCCAGCAGATGAAGTCACATTTTGTCATCTGCTAGAAAAGAGGGTTAACATGGAAGCTCTATTAGTAGTAAGAGAAAATAAACTATTGGCTATTTATACCCAGAGTGTGCACATCGAAAAAACATCGTTTGCCATCGAAGAGGACTTCCACGATCTGCATGACCATGTCCTCCCTGTCTGCTTTCGGCCATACCAGTTGAGCACGCTTGTTTGGCATTAAGCGGTAGGTAGGGCCGAAGTCCTCCCTCCTTTTTAGGGGAAGATCTTCCTTAGGCGAGCCTGCTCCGATTGGCCCCTGTGCGTCTGTCATGCTATGTTACTATAAGACAGAGAAAGTTCTTCCTACGGTTGGAAGAGTCGAGTGCTTCTACTTTTAGGGGGTGGGCATTCATTTTATAGCCCACAAGGCAGTTTTGCATAGTGACAAGACTAAACAAGGCAACTTTCCATAGTGACAAGACCAAACGAGACAGCTTTTCATATTGACAAGACCAAACGTGCCAGCTTTTTGTAGTGACAAGACCAAACGTGCCAGCTTTCCATAGAGATAAGACCAAACAAGCTAGTTTTCCGCAGTGACAAGACCAAACGAGACAGCTTTCCACAGTGACAAGTCTAAACGAGTCAGCTTTCTGCAGTGACAAGGCCAAACATGCCAGCTTTCCTATCAGTATTCAAAGCTTCCCCGTTATCTACAGTCACTAGTATTGATCATTATCTATCTTCCACAAGGGATACAAAAAGACCATTTTGCACTCACACTTCAGGCTATAAACGGGAGCCTTTCCTCAGCCACTCCCCCTGCATTGTTTTGCTTCACCTCCTGAAGTATTTCTTCCCATTCTCTCTAGCTTGCTTTGCTTCTCCCTCCCCCAGACGTTGAGATGAGTCAACTGAGTGCCTCTTCATCGGCACCCGTGGTGATTTACCCAAAGTGCAATACGCTTGTGAGATATAAGACCTCACAGACGGCCGTAAATCCTGGACGACACTACCACAAGTGCCTCTTTCACTCGGTGAGTATGCTTGTTACGGGTTGGTTCCAATTGTTTAGCAGATGTTACAAAACCTTTTTCTTATCACGTTGTTACCTGCGCTGCTTTGTATGATTTATGTATGTATAATGCATATCCATTCCTATACCATAGTAGACGGTTGCATGTTATTATCGCTTCAATGTATTCACATCGGAGTAACTTGTTTTTTTGTGTGAATGGATGACTGCATTGTATAAGAACTATAACATCGAATGAATACTTCTATGATTTTTACCTTTATACGCAAATGAGACTAGACAATATAATAGTTCAATAAACAAGTTAGTCTCATATATAGATTTGTCATTTAATCTTATATGTGGATGTGATGAGTGCAACAAGATATAAAAATAAGATGTTGAATGTATACCTCTATGATTTTCACCTTTTCATCTAAATGAAACTAAGCAATATCATGATCAATAAACAAATTAATCTCACAATTGCATTTATCACTAATCACATCCAAATGAGACTAAGAAATATCATAGTTAACAAAAAAGTTAGTCTCATAATCATATTTCTCATTATTATCAAAACCAATTTAATAGAGTTTGAACTTACAGACGACCCTAGGTCCCCGTCTATGCCTAAACCACTCTAGGCAGCCCACTGAACCTTTCTTGCACCTAGCTTTGACCGTAGCTAGCCGCTGTGTCATTGCCATCGTCACACCGACTAGCGCCACTGCTCACGGCCAGTTAGCCACTGATGTGATGCACCTCATCATGTGCCTGCTCTACTAATAGCTTGGTCTTGAACCATGCGTCTATTTTAGACCTTAGCTGAGCACGCTGATCTCCCCTTTGCCGCCATCGAGCTCGCCAAGGAGCTCCACCGTGAACTCCCCTGTGACTCTGGACTTACTAACCAGTGAGCCCTGCTTGTTAGTATGTGATTAGTATCAGTATGACATGTGGGCCCTGCTTGGTTGAGAATCCTAATTAACTTCGGTTTAAAACCCAGAAGTCACTGACATGTGGACTCGTACCCTTTAAACCATCGCATGAACCCAGTCGGTGGACCACTGTCTCGGATATGTGGATCCTGTTCTCTATAGAGAGCCACATAGATCGAGTCCATACGAACAGTGGCCCCACCTATCAGCCTCTCCCATTTTCCTAAAATAAACATAATTAGAAAAGAAATTAAAACCCATTAGAAGAGAAAGTAGTTCTTGAACTCAAGCTCCTGTTAGTTGTATTAATTGGTCGAATACTCAGCATTTGATCCCTTATGTTAGAATGCCATTGGCACTTTCTACTACCCAGTTATTCTATGGATGGGCCACTGAGGCGTAGCATACGTTAATACCTAGATTTTCATAAAATTCCTGAAAATGTTCACTTGAAAACTAGGTAACATTGTTTGTTGTGATTAGACGACTAGGAACACCAAATCATGTAATCACATATTTTGTTATGAACTTCTTGGCGGCTTCAGTTGTTATTTTAACAACTGACTCAGTTTCTATCCATTTTGTGAATGTATCAATCATTACAAAAAGAAATTCAAATCCTTTGGGTGCACATGGGAAAGGTTCCAGAATGTTTATACCCCAGGTTGCAAAAGGTCAAGAATGTGCTATTGTTTGCAAAGCTTGTGCAGGTTGATATACTTATCGGCTATGAAACTAACATTGTACACACTTGGACACAAATTTTTTTGCATCATGGAAGGCAATTGGCCAGTAGTACCCTTGTTGGAAAGCTTTACCGACCAAAGTTCTATCGGAATGATGTGCTCCACAGATTCTTCCATGTATGTTGGATTGTAATTTCAAACCATCCTTCATCTCATCAACATTCCATGAGTTCCTCATTTGTAGAGGGTACATTCAATCAGAGTGTTTGATTTGGCTTTTCGAGCTGTACGATTAACCTATACGTCATCTTCAGGAACGGTGCCATGCTTTAGATATTTATAGATTGATGTCAGCTAATTATTTTTGGGGTTGATCTGACCAACCTCCATTGGAGCGTCTTCAGAATGCTTAACTACCGAGGGTTTGTTGAGTTGCTTGAGAAATACTCCAGGTCGGCCGGTTGATCTTGAGGAAATTATTTGTGCCAACTGATCTACCAGAAAGTTTTCCTTTCTAGTAATATGTTGGACCTCGAAACTGAAAAAAAAATGCCTTTCGAGGTACTTGAGCATTGATACTCTTTTTTGACTTGATTCGCTACTAGTTGAGAATTGTCTTTCACTAGTAGTTTGCAGAACCCTAGTGCTTTGGCTACTCGGAGCCCTGCCAATAAACGTTCGTAGGAATGTAAAATAAAAGGAAATTAGCAATGTGATTTTCATACAAACTCCAAATTAAGACCCCTACATGGCTGAAATCTGGAATAAAAATTAGATGAAAGGTAGCAAAAATTGGATTTGTATATGAATTCTAACCTAAAAATGAAACTCAAAATTAAACTAAAAATAACACCAAAAAATAATAGAAATTCAGAATGAAAAATAAAAGAAAATTAGCAATTTGATTATTGGGGACATGCTCGAAATTAAAACCACTACATAGCTTAAATTTAGAATAAAAATTAGATGGAAATTAGCATTTAGTTTTGTATACAAATTCTAACCTAAAACTGATTGTTAAAATTAAATAAAAATAAAAATTTAGATTAAAAGGAAGAGTAAGTGTCAAAAACAATAAAAAAATAACATAAATTTACGATACAGACAGTTATCGCTCCGTTCGAGAGATCAACCCCCTCTAACTCCCCCATTCTTGGTGGAGAACAAACTCAAATGAGATTGATTCCATGATTTATGTTTTAAGCTTTCAGGTATTCCATACCACCTGGGAGGTGAAGAAATAAAAATTTGTAGCCATACTTATGTACGAATTCCAACCTACAAGTGAAAATGAAGTCTATAAGAAATACAATCCAAAAATACGAAAATTCAGAATAAAGATCAAAGGAAATTGGAAATTGTTTTTTAATTCACAACTAACTGAAAATAGAAATTTTGGTTTTATTCAGAATTGAAATTCTAGAAATATGCTAATTTGAGAAAAAAATAAAATAAGGAATTTGGTTTGTGTGTGTATGTATCTGCGTGTGTGTGTGTTAGGAATCAAAATCTATTATATAACAAAAATCTATGATAGGTGATTACAGTTGCTAAGAAAAAAGAATATACAAAAAGTTCTCACAAAAAAAATGAAAACATTCTAACCCTTCATTTGGTGGACCTACCCGGGATGGAAGGATTGAGAGGGTAATACATCAGCGAGTACTCACTCAGCTTTATCACTGTATGCTATGTGATGTATATCATGAGTATGTAGTATAGACAAGTATCGCAATAAAGAAAAAGATGATGATGATGATGATATAATGGAAAATGCTATGTTATGCTATGTTTATGTTTTGCTATGCAAGTATTTTGGAAAGATAGTTTTGGTCATAGGTGACAAGTATTAGAAATCAGAGTGTGTATCTTCTCTCTTATAATATATAATATTAATAGATTACAAATAGAGTTTTGTCGCGATCTATTTAACAAAATAAAATCACATATGTATTGCTAATCCATTTAAATATATTTTAAGGATAATGCCCACACAAGTGTGTGGGCCACCTTGCGAATTTTAACTTATAACGATGCGGGTTATTCCTATAGATACAGCTCTGATTTGAATATACGGTGGATATGGTCTCTAATTTGTAAAAGGAAACTAGAAACTATCAATTCCGACATAATTAGGAATTAGATATTTAAATATGAATATATCATCATATATAGCTTCGTGTTATCGTGTAGGATAGAGCCTCAACATAGCATTTAATGTATTTGAAGAGACGAGCGAAGAATAATTCTCGATCAAACGGGTAGTCTGCACGTTCATCTTAAGTCTGCACGTTCATCTTAAGTTCATCTTAGCATTTAATGTATTTGAAGAGACATATCATGCATGTCTGAGGACTGAGGTGATTCCAGGCGGATTTTGAGGAACAGTGTGAAATGTAGAAATTTCGTCAGAAGTTCATATGAAATTTGCATAAATTGTATACTTTCCTAGGAATTTCACTAAATGCCCGAGCTACAAACAAGATCTAGCTCCGAAGCTAACCGTGCAATTAGGGGTGAAAAAAAGCTCGTTAGTGGGACTCGTTGGCTCAGTTCATTTTGATTTAATATGAATTTAGACTTTGCTCTAGTTCGGCTCAGTCTGGTTTATTAGCATGCTTCTAAAAATACTTCTAAACTATATATATAAAATAATATTAAATTAAATTAAATTAAATTATACTAATTTAAGAAGGGACATGATAAGATAAGAACTTGCTCGGTATCCACCCTACAAACAAACACACTTGATAGATAAACAAACAATAAAAAAGGCTCAGCCAACCTCGAAGACCACCGCTCCTTGTCTCTCTCATCTCTGAGTTTTTTATTCAACTAGACTCGGACGCTCAACTTGAGCCGGCTCCAAACAGTTTTCTCCAAGACCTCAAATTCCTCCTTAGCGCCCTCTTTTTTTCACCACATTGGACATGCGATAAGGACTACCGGCCTGTTTTTTTTTTTTTTTTTTTGCTACGGCTTATGATTTTTAGCTGTGACTTGTAGCTTTTGGCTATTTGTACGAGAGATTATAGAGTAACTGAAACTCACGTACGGTTTTTGCTGATATAAATTAAGTCGGTACAATATATACTAAATTAACTAGTAGACTCCATCTTAAAAGATACTCTTCTGAAAAATTAGTTATTGCAGAAAAGTCAAAAACTAAAGTTAAAAACTGAAAAAAAAAAACAGGCCTACATGTGGCAATAGCTCCAATGTGCGATGGAGCAATCAGAGCCCGTGTGGCAGGCGCGGCGAAAGGTGAACAAGAATTGGATTAGGTCTGAGTCGAGCATAGATTGGGCTGGGCCAAATTTAGAATGTGGCTGAAGCCCTCAATTGCGACCAAGATCCATTCACTTTAGCAGATTCCCTAGGCCCCTGGGTCCAGCATACCCAGCCTTTCGTTATCTGGGCGACCACGGGCTTTCCTAGCTCATCGGTATTCCAGTTCCGCGAGGCACCATTTTCTTCCTGCACTGTACGTTCCACTCCACGTCAAATGCTGATCGCTTATCAGCACGCTCGTCGCACTGAGCTCTGCACTGCACTGAGCAACAACGACCAGTATGAAGCTCCAAGTCGGCACAGCAATTCGCAACCAGCCGCCAACCCCTGGCCACGTTGCTTGCTTGGCTCCGGGCAATTTAGCACGCAAAACGCAAACAGTTCGGACCTTAACCAGCGAATGATTGCGCGGTATCTCGGCGGATCCTGCCCCCGGGTGCCAACAAACCCGTCGCCGCCACCGCCCGATCGACCGCGGCACCGAAATCGCGCGGAAACAGGCGCCCGGGCTAATGATCAAGCTAGCTGTCCGTGCCCGTGCCGAGGACCACGTACGCGGCCGGCCGCGCACCGCGCCGCTACGCGAAAGCGTTACGTGCCGCGCTAGTGAAACAACCTAAAATTTAAAATATATTTGAACTTGTTTTTAGTCTTGATTTCTTTTGATTCTTGGCCTAATCCAGAGCTTTAGCTTTCTTCACCCATTCGCACCTTTTTTTTCCCGTCACACCATCTCCCTCATCCATTTGTGCACAGCTCAGTCGGTCGATACTATTCACCATCCGACAAAACGCCAAGAGGTGACAACCGCTGTAAGATTTGGTCAGATGTCGCCTCCCCTAATTCAAACGCCGTACTCCTTGATGATAGCATCCCTGGCACCCTCTTAATACCTCCTGACAGCCGTTGAGCATGCCAAGTTGGGAAGGCTACTGCCGCCAATTCTCATATCTCACGGCTAACCTCCTCACCACAATCTTTAATCCCCTAGATCCATCCCTGCTGTCACGCCTCTGCCAATCGTGTCAACTGTCGTACGCATCGTCTATCGCACCCCTGACAACCCTTAATTGCACCTTGTCCTCGTGTAGAAGTAGCCAAGCCGGAATTCGCCACCACCTTCCTCCCCTGTCCCACAACCAACCTGACGTGTCGTACCTCCTTTTGACCGCTGCAATGCCATACCCGAGGAAGCACAAAGATCTCCGCAGCTAGCTACGCCACGCCCTCTTGCACCTCCTCAACCTAGCCACGTGCGGCCTCCCTATCAGAACCTCCCCTGTGGCCGAACCACCTTCCCCGCCCTATTTAAAACCCCGAGCTCCTCCAGGTAAGTCACCCACACCCTTAATTGCTCTGACGACCGAAGCCTCACCGGCTATCACCGGAACCCCTGATGTAAGCCACCATTTCAATTCTTCTTATACATTGCATTTCTTTTCAATTCCTTTAGTTAGCAACTCCCTTGTGACCCTAGTAGTGCAATCAAAGCACTGCCTTACCCTTTATTGCCCTCTTCTTCAACGGTGCCTTTACCTACCGCCCAGCCGCATCCCTTCTCCGTGGACAGCCCACCTCTGACCACCACCACCCAACCAACACCACCCGAGCCATCCTAACCACCCATAGATGGTTAAACTACACCAACTTGGTGAAGAAGCCTCCTGTAGCTCCTGTGCCGCCCAAAAGCCCCGAGAGCTCCTTGCCTCACTGTCAGCCATTGCATGTCTTCCAACCACCCTCGACCCCAAAAATGGAACCCCTTAGCTCCTGGAACCCAACCATGACCTCAGATTCCATTGTCGATCACCATAGCTCCGCCAATTGCTGTTGCTCCTTTCCTCTGCTCTCGGCTCTATAGTAGACGTCGGGAGAGGGAAGAAGATGAACAGTGTCTGGGTTCTGGGCCGAATAGTAAAAGGCCAATTTTCTTAACGATTTGGGCCAGCTGATTTCACTGTGCAACACTATAGCAACCGAATTTGGTGTGAATAGTACAAACCTGCAGTGAATGGTGAAATACCCATTACTGTTCATCCAAACCCTGAAATGCGTGCATATGTCCATTTCGTCCATTTCAAGCCTGCCTACCCTATTGCTAGTTTCGTTTTTCCATATAAGACATAGATAAAACACAAAACCACCAAAACACTACTTCAAACCCTAAACCAACACGATCCAAACTTTCACTATTTCCTGAAACCTATATACCCATCCTAGCCATTTTAAGCTGTGAAGTCCATTTTCAATTTTGTTTAGCCCGAATATGCTCCGACAAACCCTAGCCAGCTATATGCTATTCCGAATCCATGTCCAGCATTGTGTTAGCTGTTATTATTCATCGAAACCCTAAAAACATGTTTATACCCATTTTGATCATTTTGAGCTTGTCTACACCATTCCCAGCTCTGTTTTGCCATCCTAGACACCGATAAAGCTCTAACCACCTAGATGATATTCTAACCCCAACCCAATACTATCCATGCTGGCAGCCAATCGTAGAAACCCATATAACACCTATATACTTTTTCGACCGTCTCAAACACATCTAGCCCAATTCCAACTCCGATAAGCCAAACCATGTACCACCTAAGCCCTGACCACCCAACCTATTTTCTTTGTGTCTTTTGGTTATTTTACTATATTTTATTCCCAGCTTGCATTTTACAAAGTAGGGACTTATTCATATTCATTTCTCGTGCTAGCATACAGACCCAGTGAGCTGGTCAATAGAAGAGCTACATGAGCAATTGAAGCAGGCCTGAAGCCTACGAGAAAAGACCAAAGATATCAGAAAGGGAGGCAAGTCCTTATATTGATCATGTTGAACCTAGTTTTCAAATACAATATTTTGATTTCAAATACAAATACATGCTTGCCTTTACTGTGTTTATAGATTACCTAGCTACACCATACAGTGATACCTCTTATCTTCCCTTTTGATATTAGCTTACTATTATCAC
Organism: Dendrocalamus sinicus; assembly: GCA_036346575.1. Lineage (NCBI taxonomy): Eukaryota > Viridiplantae > Streptophyta > Magnoliopsida > Poales > Poaceae > Dendrocalamus > Dendrocalamus sinicus. The sequence goes on along the minus strand of CM070657.1, from coordinate 28,534,503 downwards.
CATAGGATTATCACAATAGTAATATTGACAAATAATGATTGTGCTTAGATATGATTTGGAGATAATAGTAAATACAACACAAACATTGCCAACTGAAATTTGAAACATGATAATGGTAGTAGTAGCATGGGTTACCGCTGGAAACAGGGCATTTTTATAAAATAATGAGAGACCCGGGCGAGAGGTTGACTTAAGACTGGTGCAGGTACTACCCGAGGTCTAAATTGTTGGTTTGTCTCGTCTGAGTCAATTAAAGACCGAATCCATGTGCGGTCATTTCTACACCCACCGTGCAACCACAAGTTTCGTATAGGACGGATCTAGCCAACTAATTTGTTTTGTTTCGATATGGTCTCCTGCGCTAGTTGGGGGTGACCTACAGGGTCATTGCTCGAGGGAGGATATGTTTGGGGTGAACCTATAGGTGTCACTGCCTGGGGGAGACTCGAAAGGTCTCTGCCCTAGGAGAGAGAGAGCACTCGCAATAAACTAATAACGGAGTCCCTTAGCACTGAGGGTGCATAACTCCAGAGCAGGAGAAAATTCCAAAATAAGCATTGTAAAAGTCTTGTTATGATTACTCAGTCGCACGTCTACGAAAACGTGTAATGACTGATATTATGAGATAATCATATTTTGTGGGCAAAGTTATACACCTTTACAGAATATTATAATCTATTTAAAGCCGTGCCCTAGGTCATGGGCAAAGTGTGGTAATAATACAATGTGTAGTTTTCATAAAATGGTTTTGGTATGATATAGTAAAGGACATGGACTAAGGTACATGGACCGGACATGAGAAATACCAGTGAGGAGAGTTGCTCCCACATAGTCAAATACTTATGGACAGTTTTACTTATTTATGTTATTTCAGTTAAAATGGCTAAGTCATAGGTTCAAAAGCTAATTATGATATGATATTGAAAATCCGACTTCACGCAAAAGAAACATAAAACCATCCTTTGCTTTAACCTTGTATATAGACGATAGCTCTATAAATGCATTCTATTATAGGGACTTGCTGAGTACTATTGGTTATATTTAATCTTGCTATATTTCCACCACAACAGATACCAGAAGAAGAAATAATACTTCAAATTTATGTGTTAGGGTTACGACCGCACTCAAGTGTTCCTGTGGGGATTATCTTCGATTCTTCGGTATGTAAGTTGAATTTTTGGGTTTGGACGCTTGGAAAATTGTTAAAGTTGACCGTTAAGTTCTATTTTAATCAAATTAACCCTGTTTAAATGCTCATGAGCAGGTATGATGCTTCTTATATCCGTAACTGAACTCCTAAACTGTTACGGAAGGTAAAGATGACCCTGTTTCCAGAAACGGGGGCATTACAGCTAGCTTGGCCCTCCTCCTGCCTGTGCCGTGCCAAGCCGATCCCACGGCGCGATTGAGGGGTACGGGGCAGGAGGCTGCAAGGGCGGAGCAGTAAGACTCCAGTGAAGATACACTCTCACTCAATTTGTAATTCATATCTATATCGATTAAAATTTTATTATTTGTGCCCTTTACTGATCTAACAAAAATACTCATGTTAGATCTAAAATTAGTAAAAAAGGCAGAAATCCAAGATCAAAATTATTTAAACTCCACTCAATTTTCACGCTCGGTCCGCCATGGAGTGGTTGGTCGGTTCGGTTGGCATGTGCGCTTCAACCTGTCGTTGTAGGAGTGGCCGGCGCACGTCGTGTCAGCGGCTCCGTTCAGCCCGATATCGTACGTGCGCGCCGATGGCGTAGCAACTGATTGGCAGCGTGGCGCCATATCGAACAGTGTGGACTTCATTGTAGGTGCAGGGTTTCTGGACGTGTAGATCCGTGGGCTCTAGACTGATCGATGAGATTTCTATACTGATCTGAACTTTGTTGTCCATCCACCTTGCTCTGAACTTTTGGTGGTTCACGTGGTACAGGAAGAGGCAAGCGCCGAATTTTTTCTATTTTAACCTTTTTTTGAAAAATATTTACATTTAGATCTCTGGTAGTTTTAATTCCGTTTTTGACTCAGGGGGTCGGCGCCGTGGGTCACGGCGCCGAGCTAACACGTCTCAGCGCCCTGGTCCATGGCGCCGAGGTCGCAGGCCCGCTCCAGCGTGGCGGCCGGCGTGGCGCCGACGTGGCAGATACCTCGGCGCCGTGGCTCGTGGCGCCGAGCTCGGCGCCACCGGGCCCCTTTTCCTCTGTTTCTTTCCTTCTCTCTCCATCATTTCGACCTCGCGCTGCCGTCCCCGCCCGCGCGTCCCGGCCTCCGCCTCCCCCGCGCCCCGTGCTGCCCGCCTCCGCCGCCCGGCCTCCCGCCTCCGCGTCTCGCGCGCGCGTCTGCGCCGCCCGCCTCCGCGTCTCCGGCCGCGCCTGCGTCTCGGCCGCCGCCTGGTGCCGCCCAGCCTCGGCCGCCTCCCGTCTCCGGCCGCCCTGGTGCCGCCGGCCTCTGTCCCCGCCGCGTCCCGGCCTCCCGCCTCCCGCGCCCGCCGCGTCTCCGCCGCCGCGTCTGCGCGCGCCGCCTCCGCGTCTCCGGCCACCGCCTCCCCTCCTCGCCCCATCCACGCCGCCGGTGTCTCAAGCCCGCCCGCCTCCCTCCCGCCGCGCCGCGTACTGTCGTCGTACTCCTCTCTCGCGCGCCCCCTTGTCCCTCCCCTCCCGCAGCAAGCTTCATCAGTGTCCATCCCTCTGCTTGCTACTCTCACGCCGCGCCGTTACATCTGCGGAGTTGTACCTAGGGAATATCAGGTGTCGGCCGTCGCTCTACCCTCTTCGGTGCTACTTGAAGGCCGTGGTAACCATCTCTGCCCTAAATCCTCTCTCCTGTGCTATTTGCTTGTGTGGATCGGAAGATTTGTGTGTCAAATCAGATGTTGTTTGTGTGTTGACATCCTTTCGATTGCCCTGATCTGCGATTGTTCTTAGATTTTAGTATCTTACTGTTAATGTAGTACAATTCATGTCTAGGGTAATGGGGACTTGATAGTAGGGCGAAATGGGTTTTGTGCTTGTGCTTGTTAGTTGATCGATCTGTAGTTTTTTATTAGGTTCATTCTTAGCTAGCTTTATGGATTATTAGTTTCATGCATAGTGTTTACGTATTACTGCTCAGGGTTTAAGTGTTAATTATGCCTATTTTAATCATGATTCCATAGTTTCGACTGGTTAATTATGCCTTTAACCACTGATAGCACCTAAGAAGTAGCATCTGTTTACCTATTCTGGAATAGGAAACTAAACCCAACAGTGCATCACAAAGCACTATCACTGCTTTTATGCTGGGCAATAGTGACTAGGTACTTATTAGTTACTATCTAGTATCCAATTTCGATTAAAGGTATTAAGTTTGGTTTCCTGTATGAACTAGATGGACAACATAGTCAACCTATATCATGGAGGCAGTGTGACAAGTGATGATTATGGAAATGTTCGATTTGTTGAAATGCAAAGGGTGCCTCTGATATTCAGTGATCGACCGTCGTTTAGTGAGTTGGTTGCTAGGGCCTGGGAGGAGCTACCTTGTCATGCAAACGAGGAGAGCATCACAGTTGAGGGGTTACTTCACTTCGGTTCGAAAGACACAATTCTAAGGCGGTTGATCTTAATTGGATGTCAGGATCAGTGGGACAAATATGTCAAATTGGTTATGACGAATGAGTTCCAATGTTTGGACAAATATGTCAAATTGGTTATGACAAATGAGTTCCAATGTTTGGACCTTGTTGTGCGGAAGGAGTCCATTGATCCCACCCCTCACGGTTATTCACCAGAATTAGGTGATCAGGCACCCTTTGACCCTCTGTTACCGGACCTTGCGGTGGATGTGGAAGAAGTGCCTGAGCTGCCCGATGCTCTATCCGCCCGAACGAGGTTCGATTTCTCAACGATTCGAGTTGAATGTCGGACTGATGATGTCGTGGCGGCCCCTCAGGAGATCCCTTTGACCCAGAATCATCCCAGTAAGTGTCGAGCAACACTTTAGCCTTTTCCCGTCATTCCATTCTTTTGTCTCAATCCCATCGTTTTCGTGCTTATGATGCGATGAGACATTCACGATAATGTGGGTGTTCCTCCCGTTGCTCCATCTGGCAACGTTGAAGAAGTCTGCAGGGACTCCAACAGTGTGGATGTTCAAATTGTGGATGATCTGGAGCCTTACGAGATCGCAAGGGCCGTTGATTATGATGATGACCGCCCTTTTGGAGAGCTGACCGAAAGTGATATTGAGCTGATCAGGCGTTATTGCCCTGGCCGGGATCCATCAGTTCATGAATTCAGCGATCTTAGGCATTCTCATGAGGCTTATGCAGAAGGAAGGGATGACGAGTTGCTAGATGCTCCTGAGGCCGGGTCAAGCATGACAATTGAGAAGAGCATGGTGTTTGAGGACTTGTCTGCATTGAAAAGGTGGCTACAGGAGTATTCAGTGATTCGTAAAAGGCCAGTCAAGGTGAGGCATTCTTATGTGGAGTAGAGGTACACAGTTGTGTGCGAGAAGGAAACATGTGAATGGAGGGTTTGTGCGAGGAAACAGAAGGACACGGGAAAGTTCAAGATCACAAGAATCGTTGACCCACACACTTGTGCCGAAGCAGAGCTCAAACAGAAGCATCGGCAGTTGACCTCTACCATTATTGCCAAGTCATTGTGGCACATAGTAAAGGGATAACCCAATATGAAGGTGAAAACACTTGCTGGGATTGTTAAAGAGAAATTTGGATACGAGATAAGGTATGGAAAAGCATGGAGGGCAAAGTAACGCATCTGGAAGATGATATATGGGGACTGGGAAGATGGGTACGTGCAGTTGCCAGCACTCTTCAATGCAATCAAAGCGGTTAATCCAGGCATGCATTATGAGTACGTCCCGAAACCGAACGAATGGACTCAAGATGGGATGCAGATATTCTTTCGTGCTTTCTGGTGCTTTGCTCAGTCCATCGAGGCCTTTCGGCATTGTCGTCCCGTCTTCTTCATTGACGGTACGTTTCTTCTTGGCAAGTACCAGGGCACACTTCTGATAGCCATTTCCTGTGACGCAGACAACGCGTTGGTTCCTTTGGCATTTGCTTTGGTTGAGAGGGAGAACAAAGACAGCTGGGGATGGTTCTTGCGGCTTGTTCGGAGGCACGTTGTCGGCCCTAGTAGGGAGGTTGGTGTCATATCTGATAGACACCAGGGCATACTTGCTGCCGTACAGGAGCAGATACCGGGGTATCCAGCTTTGCACCACCGTTGGTGCACTCGACATCTTGCCGAGAATCTACTCCGTAAGGATGGTACGAAGGATAACTTTCATCTGTTCGAGGAGGTCGCTCGAATGCTTGAGGTCAAGTTCTTCCAGGAGAAGTTGGAGCAGCTTAATAATGCAACAAACTCAGAAGGTAGACAGTGGTTGACGGGATTGATGAGAGATGTCGACAAATGGACAAGGGCTCATGACGATGGTGGCTGGAGGTACGAGTTTCAGACAAGCAACATGGCCGAATCCTTCAATAATTTGCTTAGGGGTATACGTGGTATGCCCGTCAATGCTATCGTATCCTTCACCTTTTACAAGTTTGTTGCCTGGTTTAACGAAAGACACGCACATGCAATGGCGCTACAGAGTAAACAAGTGAGATGAGCGCCAAAACCGAAGCGCCACCTTGAAAAGGCAAAGGCGAGGGTGAGGCACATGAGGTACATTATTTTGACAACGCCACGGGCACTTACGAGGTTGTAGAAAGGGGTGGTACAACGACCGATGGAGAGCTCCGGCCGATGAGGAGGCATAAGGTTGTCCTTATTGCTTTCTCATGCACATATGGTAAACCGAGGCAGTACCACTTTCCGTGTTCTCATTATGTGGCAGCAGTAAGGCATCGCAACTTTGACTACGAGAGCAAGATACCTCGGGAGTTCAGTGTTGACAACCTTGTGCTTACGTGGTCTCCCCGTTTCGAGCCTTACCGGGATGAGGGAGAGTGGCCACCATACACCGGGCCCAAATACATTGCGGATCCGGGTGGGCGTTGGAACAAACGTGGAACCAGGAAGAGGACGAGACACAAAATGGTTATGGATCAGGTTCCAGGAAGAACGAGGCGAGGGAGAGCAACCCCCTTTCTTACTGACCCCGAGTAGAACCAATGTAGCAGATGTGGTAGACTTGGCCACAATTCACGCACATGCCATTGGCCACTTAGTCAGGTGCGAGTGCTTGTTGTTCGTTATGTTTCATAGTTCGTCTAGTTGTTTTTCCATATGCAATTTGCTATGTTGCTTGTTTAATTTCTTATTATTTCCATATTTTATGCATGTTCAATTTTTTGTTTACTTCTATGTTGGACTGACAAATTCAATTTTTTTTGCAGGATGGCGCAATTGCACCTGCTAGACCCGTACTACGAGGAGAACCACCGAGGACGGCTCACCGTGAAGGGGAGGGTACTGCCTTCATCACTTCTTGTACAATTAATTATTTATGTTGATGCATTAACTAAAAAAATTGGTGTATTCTATACAGGAGCTGCCCATCCTTTGTCCTCGAACCCATGACGGGTTCCTGGACATGCCCTACGACGAGAGGTACACTCCCTTCCTGGAGAGGGCTGGCCTAGACACCATCTCTTACCAGGTTCGCCGTGGGTTGCCCACCTTCAACCCCCCGACCATCACTGCACTGGTTGACAGGTATTCTCCTAAACCATTGCTCCACATGCATGTTCATTGTTTATCGGCTATGTGCGCCTCAAATTCTCTGACATGTAGTCCTCTTTTTTGTATCATGTAGGTGGAGGTCGGAGACTCACTGCTTCCACATCCCTTTCGGGGAGATGACTATTACGCTCGAGGACACTCAGAAGATACTTGGTGTCGCCATTCATGGCCGTCCAGTGATCGGACCGTGCGTGGCTGCTGGTTGGAGAGCCCAAGTAGAGGCCTTCCTCGGGAGAGAGCTTCCTCCTGAGGCAGGCCATCGCACTTCTGGAGTTCCAATCACCTGGCTCCGGCAGACTTTCGCAGTGTGTCCTGAAGGTGCGGACGAGCAGACAGTTGCCTACTACTGCAGGTAGGGGTGGATATCGAGCCAAGTCATCGTCTTATCGAGCTTTTTCTAAAATTGACATAGTTTGATTTAATATCATGTTACATATAATTGCAGAGCATGGATCATTCACTTGTTTGGCTGCGTTCTCTTCCCCGACGGAACGGGGGACAGCGCGTCATGGATGTACATCCACTGCCTCACTGACTGGGACACGGCGGGGCAGTACAGCTGGGCTTCCGGGGTGTTGGCGTTCCTTTACCTCCACCTCTGCGAGGCGTGTCGTCGGACTTCGGCGAACTCGTCAGTAGGTGGTTGCCTCTACCTCCTCCAGCTGTGGATATGGTGTCGTCTACCAGTTGGTCGTCCCACGGTTTTGCCTCCTCGTCCATGGTTCGCAGAGGTTCCTCTTCGTCGACGTCCGACATTTGCATATCTTTGGGACCAGGTCTCAGTTCCCTACGCCAGGACGAAGCGGGCCTACCTAGAGTACACGAACGAGCTAGATGCGCTCACGGCCTCCAATGTAAGTTAATTCCATTTGGTATCGTGATTTTCATTTGTTAGTATAGTACCTTACAAGTAAATTATTGCTATGCAGGTTAAGTGGGAGCCGTACGCCGAGCAAGAGGTGGAGGCCATTGATTCAGCGCCTTTAAAGATAGACGAAGCCCTCTACAGGATGAGGTACCCCCTAATCTGTTTCTATGCTGTTGAGTATCACCTGCCACATAGAGTTGCACGCCAGTTTGGTATGAGGCAGCTGTGGCCATTAGCGCCGTTCTCCACGTCTGTGGCCTTGCACAAGTAAGTGCCATGCAATTTCAATTCTAACCTTGGATTCCAATTGCACAGAGTTTCTACTAATTTTAACTATTGGTTTACGTGACATGCAGATTTGATCGTCAGCGACAGAAGAAGGTCACAGACTTCGAGCAACACCACCACGTGTACGTTGAGGAGTGGGGACACTTTCAGGACCACGTGGATGACAACGACGAGCCGCACAGCAACGAGCACTTCCGGCGGTACCAAGTTTGGTACCAAGGTGCGACGCGGAGCAAGCTTAAGGGACAATGGACTCAAGATGACTATGCCGACATTGAGTCCTCCTCCGACGAAGACACGCCCTACGACCAGTCTACTCGACTTGGGACGCAGGTGGAGACGGCACCGATCCTGGACCGAGTGGTAATGTTCAATCTCATTGCTTATTTTCCCATAGACATAAATACCACTACATATAGCAAAATATCTATTCTTTTGCTTGTTTGTAGGGCAACACCCTAAAGCAGTCCGTACAGGACATAGAGCATTTCTCCAGGACAATCGGCGACGTCAGGACGCGTAGCTTCCTAGAGGTAAGCTTCGACAAAGCCACTCATAAAATTAGTACCTAATATCTTCGTATCTTGTTGGTTAACAAAATGTTGGACGATAGAGGCTAGCAGGTCGGCTACGCCGTGCGGCTGGTCGTTGCGGTTGCAGGACAGGCGCGGTGAGGGACGTACACGTGCCTTCGAGGGGTGGAAAAAAAGCTCGTTAGTGGGCTCGTTGGCTCGGTTCAAAATTGCTTCAATTATACTTGTTAATTGGTTAAACATTAAAATGAGTTGATTTCAAATGAATTTGAATTTTGCTCAAGCTCGGCTGAGGCTCGTTAGCGTTTCTAAAAATACTTTTAAATTATCGTAAATGATATTAAATCAAAATATATCAATTTTAGAAAAAGCTCGATAAGACGAGCAGTTGGCTCGATATCCACCCCTGCTTCGACCAGACTTGCAGACCCGACGCGGCAAGGGTCCATAGTACAGAGCTTGTCCCCCACAAGGAGCGACACTTTCCCAGCCCAGGGCGGTCAGGACGATGACGAGGATGAGGTGGAGCAGACTTACGATGAGATAGGCCCGTCTCAGCTCGTAGATGCTCCTTCGACTCAGCCTCTACCACGCAGACGCCACCGCGAGCCTAGCCGTTACACTCTAGGCACCGACGCACTTGGTAAGGGTAAGGCTAGGAGGCAGTGACGGAGACTAGCCATTTCACCTGTACGGACTGTTATAACGTTATGTACTATTTGTACTTTGTTTGTATGGACTAAGATGGGTTTTGTAATGAGCTACTTGTTGTATATATGTGTATATGTTATATTCATATGATATTTGTGTTTAGAGTGGCTCCAAAAACAGGGGAACTTGCCGAAATTTTCTGACGTCCACGATAAAAGTAGTTGATATGCGGACACGTTTGCAATGACACAACATGAGAGATAGACTAATGACGCAACAATTAGCTTTCTAGGCTTTTCAGGCTTCCGTCGATTCAACAAAGTAATGCCAGTACACATATAGGGGCGTAGGCCTTTAGCCTTTACAGGAATTATGATTACTGGCCTCTGAAAAGGCTATGATCTATGAATTTATTACGAGACTACAGACTCTGAAAAGCCTACATAGGAATTTTCATGATACAACGCGACAGCTTTACGCAGAGACATGACAAAAGAGCCCGGCTTTGCTCAGTGACATAGGCCTGTAGCAAAAAACGACAGAAAAGGCTATGTTGTACCAAATACATTGAATGGTCCAAGCTCTGAAAAGGCTACGAACTATGAATTTATTACGAGACTATAGTCTCTGAAAAGCCTACATAGGGCCATTTATTGCTACACTGGAATCCAGGAAAAGCGATAAGATCCTCTCCATGGACTATGCCCACTGCACCAGATAACCTGCCTACATAAAGGCCTCCTATGTCTTCCATACCACATCTCCTCCTCAAGACATCACAATACTACTACACAACAATGTCTTTCTGGAGGTTCGACCCATTTGAGTGCCGGAGTGGCATGAACGCCCGAAGTGCCATTACGGCTTTCGGACGATGTTGTGCGTCTGGACGGATCCAGTACAACGAGCCAACTACGGCCGTAGGTTCTTCAAGTGTCCAGACCTGGATGACAACTTCGTGGTAACGACGACAACTAAATCCTTTGTTTCTCGTTATCGTTTCTCAACTTGATCCATGACATCTACCACGCCACACATAGCCTTGTGGGTTCATGCAATGGGTGGATCGGGTGTCGCCGGCATGGCCACGGAACCGGCCAATGGAGGTGGAAAACAAAGGACAATACTTTGTCAAGATGACTCAGGCTCGCGAGGTGGAACGACAGATACGGCTTGAGCAAGAGCGCCGCGTGAGGGTGGACCAAATCCGTCTGAAGGGCAAGGAGGATGAGCTGCAAAGGAGGCATGAGCAGTTAAGTCTGCGTGAAGCAGCCATCAAGCGTCAGGAGGAAGAGCTTCAAGCTCGTGAGGCAGCTCTCAAGACCAAGAGTGACAGGAAGAAGGATGCAGCGGAGCCATCTTCAGGGCGCGACAAAAAGGGGAAACAACCACGCTACACCCAGTAGACAAGATGTAATAGACCCGGTCCACACGAGAGGTCGTACGAGCAGTTGGGTCGGTTAGTCGGATATCATGCTATATGCTATGCATGTAATAAAAATGTACGCGCCATGTTCGTTCCAACTTTATAAGCTTATTATCTCGGCTTTTCCCATGCAATGATTCACACGTGTCTTATTATCACTTCCCCTCCTTTCGTCCAATTGTTCCTATCACAGTTGTCCTCAAAAAAAATTTCAATAAATTTCTTCCAATAAAACAACATAACATGATCGAAAAATGTTATTGCCAGTTCAACATATTTTTCACGGTCAGCATTGTACAAAAATCACAAATACACTAATCGTTACTTCACACAAAACTCATTCGTACTCTACCAAGCAAATTTCTTAATTTTCATAATTGCAAAAATAATTTGCGTAGTAGCAAACTGTACTCCACATCAAAATTTTATTTTTCAAAAACCATTACCAACGTACCATAATATTTTAAAAAAATCTACAAAAAATTTCCTACATGTATCATCTGCAATACATAACGAATTTTCAAAACATATGTCGTATTTTTTGCTCTCTATAAATAAATAAATATATTACATAATATTACTATAATTAAATAAATATATTACATAATATTACTATAATTAAATAATCCAAATAAAAAATACAACTAGTAATTCATTTTGCGAAAAAAGGCTGATCGGTGCAAACCCTAAACAGCCGAGTGTCTGCAGACGTGGCAGGGAGCTCGGCGCCATGTGGCAGGCAGCTCGGTGCCACGATCCACGGCGCCAAGCTCGGCGCCACGAGCCACGGCGCTGAGGTACCTGCCACGTCGGCGCCACGCTGGCCGCCACGCTGGAGCGGGCCTGCGACCTCGGCGCCATGGACCAGGGCGCCGAGACGTGTTAGCTCGGCGCCGACCTCCTGGGTCCAAAAACGAAATTAAAACTATCAGAGATTTAAATATGAATATTTTTTTAAAAAAGGGCTAAAATAGAAAAAATTCGGGAGGCAAGCGAGATGCTACCGCGAACATATACGAGGACCCGACCTCGCTCGCTGCGGATCGCGTGGGCTATTTATTTTGTGATATCACTGGGATTTTGATCACGCGACCTATGCGGCATGTACGTACGCCTTGGAGTGGGTACATGTTATAGTCAACTCTTTGTACTAAAAAGTTTAAACAGAACATGAGAATACCAGTGGAGTACGTGCACCGGCCGTCTCTGGCACCGGCAGTATGCACGCCCTACTCACGCTTCGACAGAATGCTGCTTCAATAAACCCCCTTGCAAGTGCGCGAGAGTAATCGCGGTCAGGTCATGATGATGCATGGGCCCAGAGGCTGACACAGATCTGTTCGTTTTTTTTTTCTCGTGGACCAAATTAAGCCCAATCTGAAACTTAATACCCCCTGCCTCCCTCTCTGAAATCCTACGGTTTCAGAGCTGGTCGTCGACAGCGCCGCGCGATCCGTTAATGGCAGAGGGGAACGGGCAGTGCTGCTGGCACTCTGCATCGATGGCCAGCTGACAATTGATCTCATGGCCTTTTCGATCTTGAGCTGAGGATCGGAGCCGATAAACAATTGCTCGATCGCTCTTGTGTCGTCCTCTTCGTTCGGTGATGATTCTGTCGTGCAACACTTGCTGAGACATGCCGCTGCTGTTTGGAAAGGCTCAGGAACCTAGAATGCTTTCTTGGCAGAAGACCTTGTCGAGTTTCAGAGTTCCTGTGCATAAAGCTCCAGGACACTGTGCTCGTTGTGAGCATGTCTTTATTAAGTTAATTTTCACCAGTTTTTTTAAAAAATAATCATTGCTGTTTATTTATATGAGAAGAAATAAAGACCAAAGAAATGACCGATTCCACAACTCCGCAAGCCTAACAAGATAAAAGTCCATGTCAAACACATCCAACACCGATAAGGATGCTGAACGCGACTGATAAGCACCATCACTCAACCTAACACATGTTATCGTCGCCACCCATCGCGCCCACAACCCGGCTGCTTTGACTTCACAGCAGCACGCATTAACATGGCGATAACATCACAGCAAAGGGCCTCTGCTGACGAACGCTAGCTTGCCAGCAAAACCACACGACCAGCCAAGGCAGCCGGTTTCAAGCCATCGATGCACACATGTGCCACTTGCTGCACCGCCCTGATATGAGAGCCGCACCAAGCCACCCTATACCACCTGGGCGAGGAGTCTGTTCTACCAAGAAGAAGGGCAGATCTAGCCCGAGCGCCCAGGTGTGGGGACAACCTAGCCACAACCAGGGAAGGAAAACAACACCAAGAGGATGACCACCACCGATGGACAAGCACCGGCCAATGTGAAAGCAACGTACATGTGGAAAAACGAGGAGGATAGGGTCAGGTGGTCTAAGGCAACACCTCCAAAGAGGGAACATCACCGAAGGCATAGCCATTACCCAATCCAGCAATAACGTTTTCACTCCGGACAAATGCCACAAGACCCCATGGTGAGTGAGGTACAGCTCCAAGACGATGCCTCTAAGGAGGGAAACGACGCCCAAGGACGTCTTCATCGTCAGATCTTGCTAAGGAGAGCCAGATTTAGGGTTTTCATCTAGAGCATGGCACCACACCACACAAAACAAGACTGTCACTCACCACGATCCGACACACCACACAAAACAAGACTGTCACTCACCACGATCCGAGCGTAGCTGCCTCACAAGGCTGCCCAGCCTAAGAGCAGCACCACCTGCCAATCTCCACGCTAGCAACTTCGTCCGCCTCCGTAGCCAACTAGCGGCCACACCACCGCCTGCCTGCCGGCCACAGCCCCGCCCAACCATGCACCGGGCGGCCCCTGATCTAACAAAGAGCAACAAGAACCGACTTTGTAGCTATGATCCCGTCGCTTCCATCCAACTCTAGCGACTGCTCCTGACGAACTCCGATGCTTGCCTTCTTTCGTCTTGGCCTGCCCAGCCTCCCTTGAAACCCCCAACCTCATGGGGGCACTACCCCAATCTGGAGCTACCAAGCACCACCGTGCTACCGACCACGTAGCACACACATGGCCACGACACTCTGCGGCCCTGAGCAGCGCCACATGCAGCCCAGCGCCGACGCCCGAGCCGACGCCTCTGCGCTGTGGCCGCCCGCATGCAATAGAGAAGCCGAAGGTGATGGCCATCGCCATCAAGTGGCCTCCTAGCCCCTGCCAAGCCCGGATCCAGGCCAGAGACGGCCATATCCGGTTGCCTCCAGCTCTTCCCGCCTCAGATCCTGCCGTCTCCGGCCACTGGGCTTCACACTGCCATACAATTCCCGACCAGATCCACTAAGGAGGCGAGCCAGCGCCTCTGCGCCATGGCCGTCTGTGCGTGATGGAGAAGCCGGAGGTGATGGCTGGCGCAGCTAGGCGGCCTCCCGGCCCCCGCCAAGCCCGGATATGGACCAAATATGGCCAGATCCAGCCACCTTCGGCTCTACCTGCCTCAGATTCAACCGCCTTCGGCCGCCGGGCTTCACACCACCACACCCTTTCCGGTCAAATCCACCAAGGAGTGGATAGATCCGGCCCACGCCACCAGTTCACCGCGTGGGCCCCCAAGCGGCTGTAGGAGGCCCCGCCACTCCCGGCAGCAGCGGCGAGAGGTGGTTTTGTGGGGCGGCTGAGTTGCCCCCAAGTCATCTAGGAGCGGCTCAGGAACCTGAGAGAGTAATTTTCACCAGTTTTGAGCACAAGTACCACACAGAAATCGACCATAAGTTATCTTTACAATTTCAAGAGTGATCTAGCTTGTGTGTGAGAGAGATATCTAGCTTAAGATTTGTTGTATTGGACGTGCATTAGTTGGCCGGAGAGGAGGCACTCGGCCCCCCAAAAAAGCAGTAGTCAAACGCCTGCATCAAAGCGCAACACAAAGGACACGTCGAATGGGGGCATGCATGCCATTGCCATGTCCTTCCTCAGGTGTCATCTCAAAAGACACATGTACAAATGTGACAGATCCAATCATGCATACTCCTACTTTATTAGTAGCTGTTCGTACAACGTACAGCCCGATCCAATCTGATCTAGCTAGAATATAATTAGTCGTAGCGTGAGGAACAAAACACTCGCAAATGATTGGGTTAGCTGACGATTTAGCATAGAATGACCATGATATATATATGATTGATTGATTAATTTAGCACTAGCTAGAGAAGGAGAAGCCATGCACCACAACCACCACTATGCATGCATGCCATGCCTTGCCACCCACAGATACGTACACTTTGAGAGAGACAAGGGCTGAGGCTAGCTAAAACCCCTCGCTGGGCTTGCCGCCCACATCGACAAAGTAGGACGACATTGGAGCGGCGGTGGCGTTCGTGCTCGTGCTCTCGCCGCCGTTGCTCGCCATGTCCATGCCGTGGCACTGGACGTAGTCCTCCGCCTCCTCCTTGGCCTCCACCAGCGCTGGCGCCATGCCGGGCATGGACCCCGGCGGCGGGGCCGGCACGACCGAGGGCAGCTTCGAGAGCAGCGCCTCGAGGCTGCTCATCGACGGCATTATGTGCATGGACGCCGGCCCGGCGGCCGCAGCGCCGTAGGGGTCGTAGAGCTCCGGCGGCGGCGACACTGGCGGCATCATGCCGGGCCACGCCGCGGCGACGTCAGGCGGGCCGCCGACGCCTACGCAGCCTCCCGGGAACCCGCCGGCGGACGACGGGTGCGGCAGCAGCACCCCCGGGATGCTCTCCAGGTAGCTGAACTTGCGGCGCAGCGTCACCACGTAGCTCAGGTCGTCCGCCACCTGCGCGCATCAACAACAAGATCCAGGCTGCAGCATCACACCACCACACGCATCGCACATAGCTACTCGTGCAACTGCATGCATGCACGGACACAAGCTACTCGTACAAAAGCTACTCCATTGCTAGCGCTAGCTGCACGTATATATGCGCGTGCAGCGCATGTTGCTTCGGTTCACGGGGAAGAATTAAAAGCATAGAAAAAGACCGGTGATGAGCATGCTATGCAGTGGCCAGAGGCTAGCTGGTGCACCTTTTTCATGGAGCCAAGCTGTACAACGCCTTCTCTGACAGCGATCAGGGCGATGGTCTGCACGCACGACAAAGAACGAGCTAGGTAAAGAAAGAAATGGAAAAAAAAAAATAACATGGCAGCATCACTGCATCAGCTAGCTGTGGCATGCGAGGTAACAGAGGCAGAGCCGGCAGAGCTTTGATCAAAAGGGGATTGCGATTTCTTAGCCGTCCGAGCAAAAAACAAAGGCTAAGATTGATCTATATACTGTAGCAAAGATGAGGCGGCACAAGTAATGCAGCAACAGTGTAGCTCGGACGTTGTAGCATGTTGGCTGTACCGTCTGATCTGAGCCATCCTTTTTTACATCCGACGGCTGAGAATCTCCCAAAGTCATGGTTACTGTTCTCTTTCTAACTTTGCTTTACAAAGCTAGAGGATCTCAGTCCACATTTGTCAAGGCAGGAGGCCGGGCTGGGTATGTACGTACCTGGATACCAGACTGGAACTGAGCCTCCCATGTCCTCGGATGCTGCAGGAGTTACATTACATGACATTACACATCAAAGAACAATTATCTAGCCAGCAATGGTGAGTGCATGGTTAATTGTTGTGCCCAATTAAGCCTAGTTTTCTGAGCACTGCATGAGCACAGTCGCTAGTGCGAATGTTTGAGGTTAGCTGAGTAGAAGTACTAGAACTAGTAGTTATGGTGGAGCTTACAGGGTCAGCAGGGTTGCTCCAGGAGGAGATGAGGTTGATCTCGTGCTCCTGGGGCTCCTTGAAGACCCACTTGTGGCTGTGGTCTGCCGCCACTTTCCCTATCAACCTGCAGCGACCAAG
The DNA here is from genome assembly GCA_036346575.1 of Dendrocalamus sinicus. Classification (NCBI taxonomy): domain Eukaryota; kingdom Viridiplantae; phylum Streptophyta; class Magnoliopsida; order Poales; family Poaceae; genus Dendrocalamus; species Dendrocalamus sinicus. Next base: position 28,518,204 of record CM070657.1, on the reverse strand, counting down.
AACAGAAAAGTCCAATCATCATCAACGCAGGTGATGGTCACCTACTTTAGCTAGCTAATTTAACCATGGTTAATATATGTGCTACTTAGTCACCTACCCTTCACCGTAATTGTAGATGTCATGGGACATCTTGAAGAATAGCTCAGGCTGCAGGCCCTGCTGCTTCACCTCCTGCGCTGCAGGCTCGCAGTCTGCATATGCATATGCAGCTGCTGCCGCTGCCGCTGCCCCCTCTTGGCCGCAGGCTGCAGAGGTGGCCGCGAAGTTGCAGAATCCATCCTCCCATGCCAGGATCCTAGTTGAAATTTTGCAAGAAACCAGCACACAAAGTAAGACTCAAAACACTGGTAAAAATAACGAAGTAACACACAAGAGGACTCCATATGTGTGTGTGTGTGTACCAGTTCCTCCTGTTTCCTCTGGTCCTGTCATAAGCCCCACCTGGGAGATCCCATCTGGTCAACAGATTGGACAATTAAGCAGCCAAGAAACAGCGCCATTAGCACATTTCTCAACATGTTACACGTACATGATGGAAGGAAGAAAGAAAGAAACGAAGGGAGGAAGGAAGGAAGGAAAGAAAGAAAAGGAGGTCTCACTTGGGGGGCGGGTAGTTCCTGGGGAGGATGCGCCAGAAGACGGCGTAGACCCACTGCGAGGCGTCACTGGTGCAGAGGCTCCGCAGCGTGTGCTGCAGCAGGTGCGTCACGGCCACCGGGCTCAGCTGCTCCTCCATTGCCGCAGCGGCAGCCGAGAGAAGCCAAACCCTAGCTACTTGCTTAAAGAAGCTGGATTCTACTTGTGCGGAGTATGAGCGGTAGCAGAGAGTGGAAAGGATCCAGGCGCTAATCAAGAATCTTGGGGGAGCTAGGTGCTTCCTTTCTTGCTCGCTTACTTCAGTTACTTGCTCCCTTCCTTTTGAGAAGTTGCGTGTGTGATCTTTCTGTATGGTCGTGACTTGCGAGGCCAGGTTACCACCGAACGAGAAAACCGAATGAGAAAACCACACTTGCCCAGAATTTATATCCCCTCACCCCCTCTCTGTCTCAAAAAATACTCCAGAGGGTTGGGGACTGGGCTGTTCTGGTCACGGTTATCACAATTGGTTTTGAATTTCTACGGAGGTCCGGTAAAGCCGGTAGCACTATTTTTTAGTAAAATTTGATAGTTTTTGGACCGAAAAGTTCAAATAAAATCGGTGTAAATCAGACGAACTCGGAGTAAATTGGAGTAAAATAAAATATTTGAGACCGGTTTGTATTCTAACAGGAGGTGCCCGGTAGAACCGATATTCGGTGATTTTCGACCGATTTTCATAATAGTGGTTCTGATTGCTACATTATACCAACTATACTTCAATAAGCTATAATAATAAAATGTGTTTTCTCTTTTTACCCAACTTCACCCCACAGTTCAAATTATTGGCCGATTTTCGGTGATATTTAGCGAAAACCGGTTTTACCGACAACCTCTGGTAAAATTCCATACTAGTTAAAAAATTTTGCCCAGTTTGAGTTGAATTTTGGCCTAAACTAGCCCATTGGCCTACTCTGTTGCTTGCCCTAGGCCATGGTGTGAAAAACCCCTTCCGTGGTGGCTACAATCACTACTACAAAAAGGATCATCACAGACGATTCAGAACTGTCATCACAGACGGTTTTCTGAACCGCTTGTATTTATGTGTCAGTGATAATCGGAGGTTATCACAAATGGTTTGTGAGCCGTCTATGATAAAGACAACACAGACGGTTTGTAATTAGAACCGTCTGTGAAGAAAACTATTACGGACGGCTCAAACCAAAAGTCATCTATGATACTCACACATCACAGACGGTTCTAGTTACCAATCATCTCTAATTGGTGCGTATCATAGATGGTTGGTATATAGAACCATCTGTGATAGTCTTTCATAGACGGTTTATAGCACAAACCGTCTGTGATAGTTCCTTCTATCCTAAATTTTTTTTTCTGTTTTTTTGGTTAGCCTCAAGAAATAATGTTACCTATGCCCTTTGAAAACAGCAAATACAGTAGCAAACACAATAACACATTCCATTTCCATTAAGATTAGGATCCACCATTACAGTAAGAATTTATAAGATCCCAGCAGACAGTAGAACCTGGATGCATCGGATGGTGACCGGATATCACCGGCAATGGAGAGACGGTGGTAGCACCACCTTTGTGGCATGACGGTGAGACTATACAAGACACTCTTATGATACTTAGGACAAGAGTGTGTTGTGCAGTCTATCGTGGTAGCACAACGGAGGTGCTAGCTCACGACGGTAGTCGGCACGTCGAGGAACAAGCTGGATGTAGCGGATGGAGGTAGCACCACCTTTGTGACATGACGGTGAGACTACAGAAGACACTCTTACGACACTTACGACAAGAGTGTGTTGTGCAGTCTATCGTGGTATCACAATGGAGGCGCTAGCTCCCAGTGGTAGTCAGTGTCGTCGAGAGGAGGATGCAGGAAGCTATATAGTGGATGAACTCACGCATGACTGTTGGTGGAAGGTAGATGGGGAGTAATTAATAAGGGCCGAGCGGTGGGAAGAACCCGTGCCTACCATTCGATGTGGAGAGAATGGACGGGTGAAATCAAAATCTTGGGGGATACGCCACGGATCGGTGGCGTGCCATTATCAGATATGGTTTGTTATACGAACCGTCTGTGATAATGCACATATCAGATATGGTTCGTTATACGAACCATCTGTGATAGTTTCATAGATGGTTCTAATTAAAAACCGTCTGCGATAGTACGTATATCTCAGATGGCTTTTAAACCTAACCGTCTGTGATAGTTTCAGAGACAGTTTTAGCCATGAACCATCGTAATAATCAAAGCACAGATGGCTCCACATGAACCATCTGTGATGAGACATCTAGTATAGCTTGTTTTATAGTAGTGAATTCATCTCCATCGCGAGCTCTCTCTTCCTCCAGTTTGTCCCTAAGCTCCACCGACCCATGCCGAGCTCCTCCTCTGGTTCATCCCCAAGCTCCACCGACGAGGCTTGCAGGGGCCCATGGCCATCGTCGTCATATTCCTCCATGCCATCGGCCGCTGTGGTGGAGGACTTGAGAGTGTACACCTCCATCAGCATCTGCGGGCAAGCAGGGCACCGATGGAGTCCACGAGGATGAGGAGGATAAGGGAGGCTAGGAGATGAGCCAGAGGAGATGGGGGAGGGCCAAGAAGGGGTGGAGCTGGCCCTTGGATGTGGCGGGGAGGAAGAGGGTGACGGCGGCCGAGAGAAGGGCAAGGAGTAGTGGGAGTAGGAGGTGTTTCACAGCCGTTGGTAGCACATCGAGGATAGTAGTTGGCTGAGGTGTTGGCCGATGTTGGGAGCGAACTTGATGTCCTCAAGCGAAAGATTTGTGAGCCGCCTCATGAGTGTTTCTTGAATTTACATATATGCTTTTGATTTTTTTGAATTCACACGCATGCTTCTTATGGTTCTAAATTCGTTCAATATTTTCAACCAATTTTCATTGATTTTCAGCCGATTTTTTAAATTTTAAATTTGATTTGAAATTTTTGGATGAAATCTACCGAAATTTTCTGATAATCGATAAAATTGTTCTACAGGACCCCCCCCCCGTGCCGTAAAAATTAAAAACTGGTAATGAAACCCTGCTTCACCTATGGTCCACATTTCCGTGTTTATTAATTATCAGAATGAAAAAAATTCTGCTTATGTTTTTAATTATCAGAATGACAAATTCTGCCTGTGCTTTGGTTCTCGAATCGATTTGATCCCAACTATCTCCTTCATGCCCACACAGAGACTCAAAATGTAGGCCCTACTCCAAATGGCTTAAAAGCCTTTGGCGAAGCCAAAAGCTATTTGGAATGCATCAGTTTTTTAATTTTGGCTTTTGGTCTTTTTTGGCTTTTCTTTTTTCCCACTTATTGCTTTGCATTGTCCCAAAAGATATAGGACATCTTATTTTCAGCTTCTAAAAACTGCTCTTCGGTTTTTCTACAGTAACTAGCTTTCAAACAGAGTTTTTTTTAAGGTGAGGTTTATAAGTTGATTATAGTACACACTTTAACGACTTTATTTATATCGACCAAAACCACATGCTAGTTTCTCTTACTCCAAACATTGCACTCACGAATAGCCAAAAGTCATAAACTGTAGTCATAAGCCAAAACCAAAATGAATAGACCACATCCTTGTTTTTCATTTTTTTTCTCATTTTTTTAATTTTTTCTCATTTTTTGATTTAGAAAAAGCTAACAACTGCTACAGTGCACGTACAGCCAAAAGTCAGAAGCCATGCTTTTAAGTTGTTTGGAGCGGCACTATAGAGGACTGTTCTTTGTATGGCTCCTTACAAATAAATTGCCATGCAGGAATCACCAAAATACATCTCTCTTTCCTCTTTTACTTCACCCTTTTTCTTTTTTATTGCAAAAAGTAAAGATAAAAAATAAATATTAGAACTAGTCTACCATGCAAAACCAACATCACGGGATTGCTTCGGTGTAATTGAATTATTACCCCATCGGAATTGGACTATTTCAGGAACCCCCCTGGATGAAATTCTTACAGTTAGGTCCTTATATTACACAATGGAAAGACTATAGGTACTGCTCTAAACGGTTTCAACTTCTGGTTTTTTTTTTAGCTTATGTAAGTCAAAAACTACTTGGAACGTATCGATTTCTAATTTCAACTTATTTTGATTTTTTTTTCTTTTTCTTTTTGCATTTTACCCCTTTTCATTTGCATTGTCTGTAACAATGTAACGTTTTTTCAAAAATTTCTATTTGTTTTTTATTTTTCTCAGAAAAAACTAATAGCCACTACCGTATAATTTCAACCAAAAACTAAAAGACATAAAATTTTAAGCCAAAAGGTAGTTAAAGTAGATGCATAGACGAACTACGGGCTTGTACCTGAACATTCTCCTCTTCCTAATGATATGACTCGCATCCCGCCTGCTCTAACAAATATATATGGCCCCGATCGGTATGGCTGAAAGCTGAAGGTTTATGGCTTAAAACACTGTAGAGGCTGAAAAAATCATCAGAGCGGTGAAGAAGGTGCATCAGAGCGGTGAAGGATAATCTTCAGAGTCTGAAATGGTGCAAGTAATGCTGAGATAAGCGGATACTTAGGAACGCAACATTTTTGCATGGACTAATGACGTTCTTTGGAAAAAATCACGACATTCATTTCATGAAAATAGCTTACGAAACAATTTGGTACGACACGACATAAGAATGAACAACTACATAAAACAGACAGGCGACACGAGTAGTCTAAACCGCGAACGACGATGCTATGAAGTCACGTGTGATGGTCATGAGGTCAGCGTTCGCGGCGTCCGGAAGGTTGGAGGGGTGGTATGTGTGGCCTGCCACGTTGCCGGCAGGCCACACGCCAGACTCGGCGTCAATGATGAAGTTGTGCAACGCCATACAAGCTGTAATGATTTTGCATTGGTCGGGAACCTTGTAGTTCGGAATCTTGTGAAGGATCCGCCATTTACCCTTGCACATGCCGAACGCACGCTCGACGACATTGCGCAACTGGGAGTGACGATGGTTGAAAGCCTCATGCATCCGTGCGGTTCGCCACCATTTTGGAAGCTGCCTACATGGTACCGCCACGCGACGGAGCTAGGTAACCCAACCGGTTGGCATAACCGAGTCCACAAGGTAGTACTTGTCGCAACCAAAAATATTGGTTAGTACAAGAGTGAGAAAGCATGCATTACTCGGATGTAAAGCGGCATACAACCTTGGGGATGTGGGAAGCGGTCACCGTACTTGTCCACGGTGTCTGTAGGATCCGGCGTCATGCGCCGACCCGCCATCCAAGCACACACAAACGTGAAGCGACAGTCCAAGTCGCAAATGGCGAGCACATTCTGACTAGTGAATCCTTTTCTGTTGTAATACCGTCCCCTCTCCTCGTTTGGAACAATGACTTCGATGTGAGTGCCATCCATAGCTCCTATGCAATTGTAAAAAGGCGAAAATCTACGTAGTTGTAGTCGGGGGTGCACCGCCTGGTACGTTGGATCTAAAGGTGCGATGATGTCAGCCGCTAATGACACAAGACATGTAAGGACATCATGGAACCTTGCGCTTATAGTTCCCGCTGAGTGCTCAAATCGGTTCGTAGCTTGCCGCTGCGGTTGCGGGGATCCGCAAGTCCACAAAAACAAGCCTAATGCTTCCGTAGAGCACATTTCCCGACTTGAGCGAAGACCGTAATTTGCAATGAGCAGACCATGCAGCGCCTCAAATAGATGTGGCTCCATCCTGAACATGTCGTGGCATCGCTTCGTGTTCGCTAGTTGTCCCGATACCCACTGCATTCCAGTTACTTTCGGCATGCTTGGTACCTGAACAGCCTCTTCGTCATCATCCGTATCGTCAGCGTAGTACATGGCAGCCGCTGCTAGCATATAGGGGAAAGCCATGCCGTCGCCTGCCATGACTGCACACACAACAAAAATATTTGTTACAAATGGAACCATGAGTGCACATACAGCAAAAACATTTGTTACAAATGGAACCATGACTGCACACATAGCAAAAATGGCGGCAAAGAACCAAGAGCCAAGACGGCCAGCACTACCAAGCCGGCCGGCGACGGCCACCAGTAGCCAGCCCGGCCAACCAAGAGCCAAGACCCGGCCAAAGCGGCCAAGACGGCTAGCCAAAGACTCAGCAAACAAAGATGCATGCGGCAGCGAGATTGGCACTCACAAAAGAAGTTCACAAATAAGGAGTTCAATACATAGGAAGTTCAATACATAAGGAGTTCAATACATGACATAAGGTAGCATTATTGTTCAATACATGCACGTAAATGTTCCGCAACGACAACGCTCAACAATACGACTAAACACTGAACCGAAAACGCTCGACCATACCACTGAACACTCAACCGAGAACGCTCCGCAAGTCCACTAAACACTCAATCGAAACCGTACTCCTCACAGCTTATCTCGAAGTCGTTCCCAAGTACGCCTGATCCAGTCGAGACGAGCCTCATTCGTGGTCATGAAGGAGAAGCTGTGGCGGCACTGGGCATTCATGAAAAGCTGCGAAGCGTTGTAGAGCTCATCGCTTCCTTGGTGCGCACCTGCTTCTACCACCAGTGTCATCAAATGATGGAAGTCTTGCCTTTCGGGGTCTAGTGTAGGGGATGTCACAGTCGTGGCCGAGCCTCCGCTTCCGGACCGCAATCTCAGCTCTCCTTCGTAAAGGTCAACCATGCGCTTCATAGTCGTGTCACGATCAGTGCGCTTACATGCGCAAGGGGGCAACGGTGCAGGGCATGGCCGCTTGCTCCCGGAGGACCGCCCCGACGCACCAGGGGTCTGCAAAGGGGAAGGCCTGCTGCTGCGAGGGGTCTGCAAAGGGGAAGGCCTGCTGCTGCCAGGGGTCTGCAAAGGGGAAGGCATGGTGCTGCCCTCTCCTCCTTGGCTGTCGTCGAGGTCGTCGATGTCAACGTCGAGGTCATCCACACTCGGCACGAATGCACAGTCACTAGTGATGGTGGTGTTCCCGAACACAATGTCTAGGAGGGCCTCGTGATTGTCTACAATGGACCCGAACTTTCTCATCTCGGTCTTTCCCTGCAATGCATGATGTCATCTCACAGGTGTAATGAGAGCAGAAGCGCACTTTAAAATTGATACTTACTCTACCCGCAGCTGCCCACCAGTCGTCACTCGCCTCAATGTTGCCTGTCGATGGATCGACCCCAAGGCCCGTGGCATGAAATTTCAAAATTTTCCATTTGTTGTAATCACGAGAAAGTTGCTCCCATTTGTTCTTCATCTGTTTAGGTGTGTACTGCACCCCAGTTCGTTCGGCAAATTTTCGGAGAAGGTTCTGCTTGCCCTGCGTGTTCAACCGTGAGAACGGGCGGTTGTGTGCCTCCACCTCCTCCGCACATACTTCCAGGAAAACCTTCGTCATGTAATCGGTCCACAATGCAGGTGCCATCTGCGGGCAAGGCAACCATCTCACCCTCAAAAATGTCTAAATTGTAACTCACCTGTAATACAACCCTATGGACCGAAAAAACCATTGCACTGCCACCATTGATCCTCAAAACTACTTACATGGTGGAAGTTAAGCGTGTTTCTTTTCTGGAGATGATGTTTATTACGATAGCAACAATGTTGTGTTTAAGAGGCAAACTCATTCCTGCCTACGCACATACTAAGGGGAACAAAGTGTACAAATTACAGGCAAAGTGATACTGAGACAAGTCTGTATTGGTACAAGCAGTAGAGTTACATCTCGGCAAGGACCATACCTCCAGCCGCCGTTCCTTGGTGTGCCGATGCAGGGGGAGCTCGGCCGGTGCTTCAAGCGTCGCCGCTTGTTCCTGACAGCACGCACGCCGGGCTGCACGCTTGGGCCCTCCCCTCCTCGGAGGCGGCGACCTTCCACGGGGACCTTGCACGGGGACCTTCCACGGGGATGGCGATGCGGAGCTTGGCCGGCGACGGCGACGTGGACCTCGCACGGGGACGGGCCGTCGCCCTTGCGGATCCGGCGCGGCACTAGGTCCTCGCGGATCTGCGTTCCCCTGCGGAGGCCGCACCGAGGCACACGGCCACGGAGGAGGAGGGCGGGGAGGGGCGACTGGCACCGGCGATTCGCCGCCACGCCGGCGCGGCGGCGGATAGCCGCACTCGCGGGTGGCGGCGACGGGCACTCGCATTCCGTGGGGTTCGATTTGGGAGCGCCGGTCCAACCCTAACGCTTAGTCGCTTCATACCGCCGCGCGGTGGCTTCGCGTGGAGCATGTCGGCCGCTGAAGCTGCGGCCGCAAAAAACATCAGAGCAGCCTTCAAAAGCCAGCAGCCGCCAATGAGTTGATCGCACCATATGCATGCATCGCAATATTGCGAGCTAATTGTTATTTACACTGAAATATGTTGACGGTTCAAATCGAGCGCTCAATAAAAACAGAATTACTCTTCCTTTCCTCCACGAAAAAGAATTTACCCCGCGACCGCGCGTTTTCAGTGATCGATCGATCCGAAAGTAGGGGTGGAAATTTGGCTTGAGGCTTGGCGAGCGGCTCGGCTTGTAACGAAGCTCGAGCCGGCTCGCTCGGCTCGTATGATTCGCCAAGCCGAGCGCAGCTTGTAGCTCGTGAGAAAACGAGCCGAGCCCGAGCCGCCGCGAGCCGCCGCGAGCTCGTTCGAGCTCGGTCGGACTCGCGATCGCAGTCGGCCTCGGCCCACCACTCGCCTCGCCGACGGACTCGCGTCTCCGCCTAACCCGTCGGGCGGCACTCCGCCCGCACTCCGCCCGAGCCCCCGATACGATTCCCCACTTCCACAGCCGCCAGCCGCGTCCGTCCCGACTCCCCTCCGGCGGCGGCGCGCCGTATCCTTCCCGGATCCCCTCCCCTTCCTTCCCCACGCGCTCGCCCGCCGCCCGCCGTCCTTCCCGGATCCCCATTCCCCTCCCCTTCCTTCCCCACGCGGTCGGCCGCCACCCGCCGTCCATCCCCGAATCCTCGCCGCCGCCCGGCCGGCGCCTCGGTGTTCTTCCCTAATCCCGATCCACAACGCGGCTCCTCCAACCGACGCGAATGGGCGCGAACGAGCCTCGAATCCCGTGCTCGAGGTCGAGGAAGAAGCCGCCGCCGCCGGGCCTCCCGTCGGCAATAGGGGCGAGCTTGCACGAGCCGCACCGCCTCCGACTCGCCAACCAAAGAAAGATCGGTGAGTACCGATTCATGATGAGGATTAGGGTTAGGGTTAGGGTTAGGATTAGGGTAATCCTGCTTTATGCCTTCAATTTGTGTTGTGATGCCCATTTAGTGACAATGCATGCCCATTAGTTATGCAATGCAGAGGATGAGGATCCATTTCCCATTTGTGCTGTTTGTTTTAGTGCTTACATAAATTATTGCTAGAAATTGTATCAGCAGGGATTGCACCTAATTATGTGTTTCCATTGTAATGTAGATCTACCCACATTGATTTACTTGTATCTATTTCAAACTTTAATATGAATGTGCCTCATTAATCTGAAATTGTAATATTTATTCTGAAATTGTATATGTTATTGGTATGCAATTGTTATTCCATACATATGTTGTATATGAATGTGCCTCTGCTTAATCTGAAATTGTAATATTTATTCTGAAATTGTATATGTTATTGGTACGCAATTGTTATTCCATACATATGTTGTTCTGAAATTGTTATGCAATTGTATATGTTATTGTTATGCAAATTTTTATTCTGAAATTGTATATGTTATTGTTATGCAATTGTTATTCCATACATATGTTGTATATGTTATTGTTATGAAATTGTGTTTTTGAATTGTACAATGTTTTATTGAAGTCGTCGAGTGAGGATGTGGATTGGGAGACTTTGGGTGGTGATGTTCATGGTGGTGAGGACATGGATGATGTGGATGTGGACTCTTCAAGTTCAAATGGTGCTGAAGAAGTCGATGTGGCATTGACAGAAGAGGGTACAGTGTCTCAGAAGAGGGAGTCAAAAAGGAGGAAAAGATCTGCAATGGCAACTGGTAAACAGAAACAGAGATCAGAAGTTTGGAAGATCTTCAAGGTGGTGAATGTTCCATCGAAGACAAAGAAAGGAGAGGTTGATATAAAGGCAAAATGTAGGTTCTGCTACAAGCTCATGTCTTACAAACAAGGGGGTGCAACTTCACATCTCATGAGGCATATACCGAAGTGCACGCCATATGTGAACAAGGTCGCAAAGATGAAAGCTCAAGCGAACTTGAACTTCGGTCCTGCCACGGGAGGTGAGACTGGTTTACCTTTTGTTTCTACTAGGGAATATGATCAAGATGAAACTCGTCGAATTATTGCTAAGATGATCATTGTCCATGAGTATCCCTTTAGGATGGTCGAGCATAGTTGGTTTAATGTTTTGATGAGATATTTAAATCCATTATATCAGTTCATTGGTCGAAAGACAATAAGAAATGAATGCGCCAAGATTTATGAATCGAGAGAGAAGTTCTTAGAAAAGTCTCGAAGTGTGTCACATATTAGTTTGACTTCGATTTGTGGACCTCAAACCAAAACATTTGCTATATGAGCTTGGTGGCACATTATATAGATAAAAATTGGGTTATGCAATGTCGTAGCTGAACTTTATTGAGTTGGATCCTCCACACATCGGGGTTGTCATAGCTCGTGCTATTTGGGATTGCGTTGTTGAATGGAAGATAGAGGATAAGATCATCACACTTACTCTTGATAATGCTTCCTCGAATCACGCCGACGTAGTTTAATGGCCAAGTTTGTCGCTAGAGGATCACTCGGTTCATTGCCAAGTATTTTCATGTTCGATGTTGTGCTCATATAGTCAATTTGGTTGTTAATGATGGACTACAACCATTAGAACCTTTGATTAGCAAGCTCAGGAAACAAGAAAGTATATTAAGAAGTCTCCATCTCGTATGCACAAATTTTTACAAATCTGCCATCGCTTGCTTTGCAAATTGGCCCCGGATTGAGCCTCGGATGTGTCTACACGATGGAGTTCTACATACAAAATGTTGTCGTGATGTATTGCTTATAAGGATGCTTTAGTGTGTTATGCTCGATACGGATGCAAATTATCAATGGCAACCATCGCGAAGAATGGTTATTTTATGAAAAATTGCACCAATATTGCAAATCCTTAGTCAAGTGACTCATGCATTTTCTCGGATCAACTTATCCAACGGCAAATATTTTTATCCTCATATAGTTAATGTCAAGATTGCATTAAGAGCTGCAATTACTTCGAGATGAGTATTTGAAGCAAATGGCTACTGCAATGTTGGATAAATTTGACAAGTATTGGGAAGAAAAGAACAATGTCATGGTCCTTGCTACTATTCTTGATCCCGTGTTTAAAATGAGATTCATTAGTTGGTGCTTTAATCAAATGTATGAACCCTCAAAAGCTGCAAAAGAGCTTGATGATGTAAAGAGGGAATTGGAGGATTTGTATTCCCAGTATGAGATGGATCATCGGCACAACAGAATGGGCAATAGAGGTGAAGCAACCTCCTCTTCGCCTATTGGTACAAGCACTCATTATCATCAGCCTCATCTCGCCACTATTCTTGCGTTCCACTTCTACCGAGCCTTCAAAGTCTGAGTTACTCATCTACTTAGATGAAATAAATGAGAGTTTAGATAACAAGGACTTTAAATTGCTCGTGTGGTGGAATTTGAATGCACATAGATTTCCAGTTGTGTCGAATATGGCCAAGAATTTTTGACTATACCAATACCAGTGTATCTTGAAATCAACATTTAGTGCCGGTGGTAGAGTACTAGATGACTATAGGAGTTCTTTACGTCCGCTATGGTTCAACATTTGGTATGTGCCTCTAGTTGGATCAGAGGTGCACATGATGATATGAGATCTCATATAGTTGTGGTAATGCTCATTTGTAATACAATATTTGTCTATTTTATTTTTGCTTATGTTAACTCCAATATTATATATCTTTTCGTGAAGAAGACGAAGAGGATGATGTTCAAACTATTCCATTTCCTAAAGCGTCAGAGAGAGCAACTAGTTTCTGTAATGTCGCCACAAATTTTATTTTCAGTCTTTTCTTTCTCGCATCTGTATGTATGCTATCACACTGCACTGGCATCCAATTTTTGTTGCCCAAATTAAGGATTAGGTAACTAATGCAGAATATTATAATGTACTCGATTTGTAGCTTGTCGCCAGCTAACATCTTCCTCTATTTTAGAATTAGATAGAGTCAACAAAATAATAGTTTCATGTTTCGTACCTCTTAAATGATAAAATCGCTTAACACTCATTTGTACAAGAGTCATTTAACATCGTTTCATGTTTCATGTTTTATAATATTATAATGTTTCATGTTTCGTATAATAGTTTCATGTTTCGATAATATTTATAATAGTTTCTGTACCTTTTCTTTTTCAGCAGTACAAGAGTCATTTAACACTGTTGAATTGTAGTCTCGGTTGAAGCATTGTCCTGTTAAGCAATGTTGTTATCCCCTTGTTCTGTTTCAATTTATCTGTATCGATCATGTGTATCGATCATGAACAATCAGTACACTTTGAGGGAAGATCAAGTGAATCATCAAATGGCTCTTCCTGCACACTCGCTGTTGTGATGGTCGCTTTGCATCGCTATCGCTGGAGAAATTGCCGCAAGAATTGGCTTTAATCGCCGCCGCTCCGCCGTGTGTGAACTTGTGATGGCTTGAATCATGTCATGTGGAATTGCTCTTATAGTCTTATGTGTGTATTGGCTTATGTGTTATGCCGACATTTGGCTTATGTGAATCGCTATTGCCTATTGTGTTGGTGGACTTTTGGATATGCTATTAGTATTACATCTGAAATGCACTATTAAATCTGCTTGCCATTGGTCGGCCGCCGATATGCTATTAGTATTAAATCAAATACTGATCGTATGATATTTATTTCTCTTGTCGCTTCTCTCGAGTCTGCTATGATATTTATTTCGTTGTGTTGCTTCGCTCTGTGTGAATCGTGTGCGTGGATCGTGATGGGTTTTCTGAGGGGCGAGCCAAACCGCTCGTTCGGGCATCGGCGAGCCAAACGGCTCGTTAGGGCATCGGCGAGCCAAAATGGCTCGCTTCGCCTCTTCGAGCCAAAATGGCTCGTTCGGGCCTCTTCGAGCCATTTTGGCTCGGCCGGCACGCAACTTCGGTCGGGCTCGCGAGCCGCTCGAGCTCGCAGCAAGCCGAGCCAAGCCTCCCGCGTAGCTCGTTTCCAAAACGAGCCGAGCCGAGCCGAGCCTCACCTTTGACTGAGCTCGGCCAAGCCTGGCTCGAGCCGGCTCGGCTCGGCTCGTTTCCAGCCCTATCTGAAAGTGTCAATTTCTAGTGGAACCCCCTGCACACGGTCGGCCCCTCCCTCCCTCGCCGCGAACTGCAGAGGTGAAGTTGCCCAGGCAAATGTTTCGATCAGTTCCTCCTCACATTCTCGGCCACTGCGTACTACGTGCCGCCTCGCAAATCTGACCGTGCCAGCCCCTACGCCCAGCCCAATCACGCCGCGACTGCGTGCCGGCACTGAGCTGGGCTGCTGGAGTGAGACACTACTCACAAGGGCAGAGGAGACGAGGCTCTCCTCAAGTCTCCTGCAGCTCGCAATGCGTTGCTCAGCTAGTGTGCGTGCCCCCTCCTGTTCTGACATCAGGGACCAGCCTTCCCTGGCAAGAATATTAATGGATGTAGCAGCAGCAGCAGCAGAGTTAGATCCGTGTTAATTAGTGCTGCTTTGGTTCATGCAACGCGAGGATTATGCCGGAATCTGCCTAATGTAATCCGCATCACATGCGAGATGCAGTAGAAAGTAGGGAGTATCGCTGTAGGAGACCAGGAGGAATAACTTCTTTTTTACTGAGCTCTGACTTTGAGCTTGACATCCTACAAACCCATGCATGAGGTGGCGAGACAAAGGACCAATCACGTCCCTCTCCTCCCCTCTGCTGATCTTGTGGTTCATGGGGCCGCAGGGGAGGGGAAGGGTGGGAGAGAGTTCCCAAGATGCACCTCTGCAGTCGAGGTCCAAATGCGCATCATGCATTTCGCTGTATGTGAGTCGTTGGATGAAGAACACTTGGCTGTGATCATTCCTTTTTTTAGAGAGAGAGAGAGATGGTTGCGATCATTCTGATTCTAGGGAGCAAAAGTGCGAGGAATTGGAATTTGAGTTTGTCGCAAAATTATGATAGGTTATCGTTTAGATATGATCTCAACCGTCCGTTTTTTATGGGATGGATGATGGAGCTGGATATTTAGAAACTACTATTTTCCATTGCAATGGAGAGGATAAGATGCCCTCTTCTTATGGCACTGGAAATGGGGCCCTCTGTACCATGTCCCCTGAAGATTGCATGATGACCAAAAGGGAGCGGGCTTCATCAGAGATGTACACCGTCAAAACAAAAAACTTTCTTCACGTCTCTTTACCGTCCTGGCACTGAAAGGAAAACATCAGAGAAAGCCTTGGCTCTTTTTGACCTCCCCATGCACATCACCCATCACACACCCCTCTCACGAAGTCCTTAACCTTCATCATTACATGGCCCCTCTTTGAATCCCTCATTTTGATCCAGATTTGATGCCAATGGGAAGAAGATGCAGCTCCAAAGAAGAGCTCATGCATGAGCAAGTTGTAGTGTACTGGGCTTTCCCTCTGCCAAAGATCCCATTCACCCCCCAAAAGCATGGCCAACTTTGGTCATGACAAGGACATGCACTAGTCCACATTAATAATTGCTCCCTGTCCTCCTCGCTAGTATATGTGGGTGTGGGTGCGGGTGCGAGTGAGATAGAAAGAATCATTATTTCTACACATCTAGGAGTATCTTGTGGATCAACTACTCGGCATACTTGAAAATTTTGGATAGAAAATGAAGAGAAGAAAGACTCCTTTCATTTTCAGGATATAAGTAGATGAAGTTTCACACAGTAGGTGATGCACCTAACAGGGAATGGCTCTCGTGTAGATGGATGATAATGCATTCCTTCCACATGCTTCATGAATGGCAGCGGCAATATGCTTGTCCATGAACCTCAAGAGGGACTAGAGCCGGAAAGAGGCACATTTTAGGGCAGTGTGGGGGCATGGATGGAAATGTTGTGCCCAATAGTACACGACATGGATCCTATTTTTCCATGTTTTTTCGGCCACCCATGTAACATCCTATTTTTGGGAAAAAATTATAAAGCTTGTTTGACTGAAATTTCAAAGCAAATTTGAATTCAAACTGTTCAATCAAATTTTAGTTGAATTTCAAAGAAATTTGAAACTTTCAAACCTCCCTTGGGCTCACCCAAGCCCAACACTACCTCTCCCTGGTCCAGCGGCCTTTGGCCCGACCAAGATCAGCCCAGCCGTGCCAGACACGCTCTGCGCGTGCCTACACCTCGCCTTGCGCGCATCGCGCCACGCACCCAACCCTGCACCACTCGCCTTCCTCGCGCAGCCCTGGATTCCTGCTGCGTCATACGTCGCTTCAACATAGTGTCATCTCATCTCAGTCCTGTGCCACCTCCCATTCGCTAGAGATCCCTTTTTCTCCCTCCTTCTCTTTCCCTGCCGCACCATCTCAGCCCAAGCTGTTCTGTCCCGTTGCTTCTAAGCCACGCTGCGCCACCGCGAGTCGTGTGCCCATGATGTCGCTCACTGCAACGTTGTGCCAACTCTGTGCGCGCCTGCCCCGGTCCTTCGTTGGCTTCACTATCGTGGCCGCAGCAAGCCATTATGGTGTCAATGACCACCCAGCCTCCCTCCCCCACTATAAAGCCCACGCTTGACCTCCTCCAGTCCCCACTCACCTCCCCTCGCTTTCAATCACTCTGAGAGACACCCGGAACCCTTCTGTCCTCTTCTTTGGTTAGAGCACCACCACCAGCACTGTTGGAACTCCGTTGCACCATCCGTCAATTAGCCGCTGCTAGAGCATCGCATTGACATCCCGAAGACAACTCGAGCTTCCCCAAGCATTCCCTTCCTCTCTGACGAGCTGTTCACAAACCCCCTCTTTGCTGCTTCGGTCCCCTGTCGACATCCCTTACTATGCCCTCCCTGAGCTCCACCTCCATTTCCGATGAGTCCATCGCAACCCCGTGATGCTCTCCTAGCTGTTAATTGGCTTTTGGCACTATGAACAATTGTGGTGCCATGCCCCTGCCACCACCATTGCCTAGGCTTGCCGCCGGCCACCATAGCCATCAAATTAGGCAACACCAACTTAGCTCTAGGTGTGGTATGGCACGAGCTCCCCATTTCTAACCTTGCTTCCGGCCGCTGAGGAGCTTTACCCCTTCTCGCGCGCACCCGGGGGGGGGGGAGGGGAGGCACTTTAGCACCATGGTTAAATTTAAATGTAAAGGATTAATTAACTTAATGGATGCCGTTAGGCATTGTTAAGTAATCACCGACTGGTGGACCCTCCTCGGCTAATTAGTGCCTTGAGTAACTGACATGTGGGTCCCTTAGATGTTTAAAAACCTTTTGAAACGGTTTTAAAAGTCAGAGCCACTGACAAGTGGGTCTATGTTACTATTTGCACAGTAAATGGACTCCACCTGTTAGTCTCTCAGGATTTTCCTTTTAGAAAATAAATCAAATTTAAATTAAAACCCAGTGGGACCCATCAGTGGCCTTTTTCAATAGAATTTTAATTCAAAATTTAAACAAAAATCTGTGGGCCCTCATGTTAGAGAGAGTAATCTCTCTCCTATATCTTTTTCTCAAATTAAATCCCGATTTAAACTTCGAATGACTTGTTCTCACTCTTTTTAACTCTGAATTTAATGAAATTTATTTCTAAAATTTTCTAAATTCAAGATTTATCTAATAGCAGTGGATTTGTTCAATTGGAATTATTTGAATTTTATTTATATTTATTTGTTTTGCTCACTTATTTGTTTGTTTTCTGATGCGATCGTCCGAGTAGAGTACGAGGATGCGGAAGAACTCCAGTTCAAGAAAGCTCAAGATTTCTAAGTCCAACCCGCTTATATATATCAGGTGAGTCAATACTTTGATTATATTGAACCCACATTTTTTGCAAATTTATGTTTATTTAAATTATCAAATTGCATGATATTATTTGTTATGTAAATGTATGTCAAACTTATGGTTACATATATGCCTATTTGATATTGTAATATTATTATACCATCCTTTAGACACTTGATATATGCCTACTTGATATTGTAATATTATTACACCATCCTTTAGACAATTGAACCACCTAAATCTTGTCACCCTAGAAACTTAGTGGTAACTTTACTAGTTAAGGTCGTACTTAGGCGCCATACTAGTTTTGCTTAAGTACCAGGACACTAGTTTGCCCTAATCATCATATTTTAATCAAAAAACTTGATTTGGGCAGTCATTGGAGGGAAATGACTAGTTTATTTGAGATAATTTAGTTTTGTGTCTCTCAAAACCCTAAAACATGCTGTTACCATATCTAGACAGATGGTATGATGGTTGGTGCAGATGTAGCATGAGATTTTGATATGTGGTATGTACCATCTAGATAACTTAAGAATTTAATTCTGTGACGACCTCTCAATGTAAAATAGTACAACCACAAGACTATAACGGTATCAACCATTGGAGTGACTTACGAGTCATGTCGCTGGATTTAAGGCGTTGTGGACACAGATTGTGTTGCCGGTGTAAGCCGTCATGTGACGCAAGAGGGGGTCTAGGTGTGGTGAACGTAAGCTCCCTTAGATGAAACCTTAGCAGTGCAACTTACACTAGGAGATGCATTATAGAGCTCTTGTGATAATCTTCTTGATTCATATGTCAAAGAAAATGTGTGAAATATAACAAGTTGATTATTTTTTATGGGTAAAGTGTATAGTCTCTACAGAGTATAAATTGTTTGAACATCCATGCCCACATTCAAGGGCAGACATGAGAATTTACTCGAGTTAGTTTTTATTTCAAAAACCTTTATGGGTAGGATAAAAACTCGTCGGGTGGATGTAGCTCTGATTTTGGATTTCTCTTGGTGGATATAACCCAATATTGATAATTAGGTGGATGTAACCCTAGTAATAAAAAATTAGCATATAGTGAATGAAACCATGTAACAGGTGGATGGAGCCTACATAGCTATACATATTGCATACTTTTATTCTTTTTAATAAAATATGGTTTCATTAAAATGATAAGTCATAGAAAATTTTAATTATTGTAGTTTTCAAATGTCGCCTTAAGTAAATAAAAAAACCTGAATCTACCTTGTTGAATCTTGTATGTATAAATATTGTATTCTGTGTGTTGGCTCGCGAGCACTATTAGTTGTGCTCACCCTCACTCACAAATCCCTCCGAATCTAGGGACCAAGATGACTATGCTTACTACGAAGTTTTAGGAGCTGACGATGGAGAAGACGGAGGAGCTTAGGTCATTTTTCCTAGTAGTTAGTTTTTACTCGCAGTCGGGTTTACTTAGTAGTGACTATGTGCATACATATTACCCAAGTCGGGTGGTATTGATTTACACAATCTTAACCCCAATTGCTTACCTGTGACAAGATGTGCCTTACCTCTTTTGCTTACCACTTCCGCTATTGTAATAAAACTATTTAGCCCAATCAGCTTTATGTAAACTTGATCTGATGCGGCCTATTTGAACAATTAACTTGTGATATTAATGAATGATATGGTTTTCGCTATGTATGAAATGATTCAGTGATTTATTTGTGAGCACTATCTATTGATCTAGAGAATAGTGAATGGTGTAGTGGTTTCACAAAGAATTTTGAATTGGCTAAATCTAGGCCCGACAACCCACTACACATAGATTTAACCCATTTGGTTTGTAGCAATGTGGGAATGCAAATAATGTGCTTTGTAAGGGAGAAATTTTCCGCTATGCATACGGACAAACTTTTTTATTACGAGATCTCACAATATCGTTGATCTAGACAAATAGGTTTGAATTCAGGGGCTTATTTGTCGTTTAGTATTATGAAATCTGCTACAGAAAATTTGCCCGTACACACAATTATTCCGGATTAAAGTGACGGCAATAGAGACTAGAGAATATTACAGGGAACTCACTATCGCTTGATGTGAATTTGGCAATTTGTCCAACAGGGTTTCCTTCTGATAGCGCACATACCCTACAATCCACAAAATGGGCACACAACGTTCATGTTAGCAAAGGATCATGATGAAGGCATTTGTAAGCAAGTATCGGAACAACTAATACATTTGTTGGCAAATGGTCCAACAGTCAGCCACACAAATTGATCCATAAATCAAACAATATGCTCATGCAAAATCATTATAGTACTGTTTTGTTCATCAAGTCAATCAAGTTAATCATGCCTCATTGTACCGTGCTGACCGTACCACAGTAGAATTATATAAGGAATACTTATATATTGTGCTCTACTAAATCAAACCCAATTCAAGCCTTTCCATCTATCGACTCTGAGTATGCAAATTGAGGTGTATCAAACTGTGTTTTTAAAAGTCTGGTAAACTAGAGCAAACTTACCTTGATTTTTGGTTCATTTTGTTTTTGCACGCCCTACAGAGAAACGTGTCTGGCCATCTTTTTTCCTCGGAAAATAGAGAATATATTGGCGCAGAAAGCATCACTCCCCGAGAGCTTACTCACAGAATCACACTTTAGATGATCCTGTATATGCTGAGACTGCCTGTTTGGGAGAAGCCAATCAGCCAAAACTGTAGTGCTGTGGTTGGACCAGAACTGTCATAACTTCAGCCCCAGATTTACAACTGGATGGCTGCTTCTGGGAACGGCAAGAACAGGCAACATTAA
The DNA here is from genome assembly GCA_036346575.1 of Dendrocalamus sinicus. NCBI lineage: Eukaryota > Viridiplantae > Streptophyta > Magnoliopsida > Poales > Poaceae > Dendrocalamus > Dendrocalamus sinicus. Next base: position 28,497,865 of record CM070657.1, on the reverse strand, counting down.
TTCTCGAACAAGAGTTATAGTTGTTCTATTTTTTTTGGATGAATAGTTGTTCCAATTATCATTGTGATCTCTAATATTTTTTTGCTATCCCTACATTGACACCGTAATAAGAACAACGGCATCCTGACTTATTTTAGTCTAGCAGCACATTAGATATAATGGCGGCAGTAATAGCCCGACTATTGATCTACAGCATGCCAAGTTTGACATGCTTGCCATATATGAGGTATTTTATAGTTTTATCAATCAGATAGCCATTTTATGTTGCATTTTCTTTGCACGTGCTTTATCCTTTTTGTTTTGAAATATGTGAGCTGACATCTAGAACTCATCGAGAAAGTATCTAATTAATAATTTTGCAAAAAAAATGCCATGGAAATTTCAGCTTTTTAAAAATCCCTACAACTGTAGTTCTGATCATTGAACATATCAATTCGCTATGACTCGCTTTCTATGATAGTACAACAGTGTTGTGCCGGTCCATACGCTTGATAGGACATACATATGATTGTTCCTTACGGGAAATCTACAAATACCCAGTGCATGCAATACCATGTGATTGAGGTGCTAAAACAAGTGATCGGGCTTCATTTGGAAATTGGTAGTTGAATGATAAGTCCATGCAAATTAATGGTCGATATTTTGTGAAAGGTAGCTCTCCGTATGATAAATTAAATGGTTTTAGAAATTAGAAATTCATTGGAGAAGAGGTCCCGGAAAAAGAATGTTTATGTTGCCTTCCTTTCTGTACGAGGTGTTAATATTACACATATATGCTTCAAATATGAACTATTATGGGAAAATGACCTATCCATTTTTTATGTGAAAATACATGTCTCAGCAAATATTACACTTTTTCGTAATATAAGTCATTTTAGATTTTGCGCAAAAGCTTCAGAAAGAAAGTTGATTAAAAACGAGTTTTTTTAGAGATGTAAAAAAAAGAGATAGAAAGTTGGAAAGGGGCAGCATGATCCAATACTACACTTTTCTTTCATAATACTACCCTTTTTCATAATATAAATGCTTAAAAAAAGAGTTAGGAAATTGGTTAGAAACTTTGAATACGTACCTGAAAAACGTGGTAAACACTAAAGGGGCAGCATGATCCAAATCATACATATCTATATAGTCAACATCCAATCCATATATCTATATATTCAGCTTACAAATAACCTGCAATCAGCCCTTGAAATACAGATGGTGACATTTGAACACCAGTAACAAAGGCAAACTAAGTATACTACAACAGTTAAGCTAACATAAGATGATAACATAAATGTTAGGAGGGTATAAATTAAGCTAAACGATGTGACAAAACTGACAAGAATACATAGAATGACTACGAAGATAACAAGGCCAAAATGACAGAGGTAGCTAGTACAGTACAAGAGGTCCTACGAGGGAAAGTTCATCCTACGCTAATCAAAGTTTTCATGTGAGAAGAAAGTCGGGTGGACCTTTGTTCAGCTGGTCAAAATGACCCGTAGATAGGCCACATGGGCGGACCTGCTTTAATTCATGGGTATTCAATCGAATATCCAAAATTTTTAGAAAAAAAAACCACTATATACAAGGTATAATACATATATATACTAGTAGTTGGGCTAAATTCATTTTGTTCACATCCAGTTAGCCTAAATTAATGCCATATCCTTTTTACCCATTTCCCCCTTCCATCGACAATCGCCTGCACTCCACCGTCATCCTGTTCATACCCAGTTGTGAGACCGTGTCTCACTCAGTCTCTCCTCTCTTCATCTAGCGTCTAATCGTCTCTCCATCTCTCGGCACTCGGCTAGCGCCTAGCGGTAGTGGGTGTTCGTGCCCTTGGTTCTAGTCTTCTAGAGGTAGCGTAGGCGGCAAGGGGGCTAGAGGCTGCGCAGGTGGCAGAAGCGTTGGAGGTCGGACTGGCCACTGGCCAAGCAGGCACTACCGCACTAGGGCCTGTAGCACTAGGGCAAATTCGTCCTCTCCGACCCGGCGACCCCCATGCTGTAGAATCTAGATGCGTAGATGGTAGATCTGCTTTGCTTGTGTGTCCCTAGAGTTTGTAGTTTTGTACCCCCGAGCTAAGTGGATGATAGATCCGTGGATTACTGAATGGATGTGGATTTGGCATATGTTTCTTCTTTGTTTCACTTTTGGTGCTTAGATTTTGTTTAGATGTGGTGGATTACTATATTTGGCTCAGTTATCTTTAAATTAGTGGTTATGCCTTATGAATTGAAATTCATGTTCTCCATATCTTTAAATCTGAGTAGCCTATATCTATATGCCAAGTATTTTAGAGGTGTGAGCAACGGAGCTTCATGTCATACCTTCATCTAAGCACTTTGCTGTGAATCTATGAAACAAGATCCTTAGCAACAGACAAAGTATTGCTTATGAATTATTGAAATACATATTCTCCACCTCTTACCTGTGATTCTGTGAACAAATATCAAGTATTTCACAAGTGCGAACAAATAGTTTCAAGTCGGTTTTCACTATCCTAATGTGAATAGTAAATATAGATAGTTTCAGAAGGGACAATAGGAGCTAAGTGGAATTGCATATTAGTAGAACTAATTGTAATCTTTTAATTGGTTCTAAGGCACAAAGAATCGTTGAGTTAATTTGTGATTTTTAATAATTTTTTAATTTCTTTATATTATTTGAGACATTGTCTCTAGTATGAACATTTCTACTTTAATTTTTGCTATTGTAGACTTTTATGTTTTCTATTGGACAATATTTTTATAACTTCAAATGCCCATTCTGAAATTTCTGGATCCGCCCATGATAGGCCATGCTAATGAGCTACTTGCCGAGCATTTTACTGCCATTTCCAACAAATCGCCAGCTAAAGAGGAAAATCTCCAAGATGATCACGTGACACCAGCTAATGCCATTGTGTTGCCTTTTCCTTGCCTCTTTCTACAGCAGCTGCAGCAACAGGACAAAGCATAGCAAATTCCCTTCCTCTTGGTATGGACGGCCTATTGTAACGTCCCCATTTTAGGAACAGAGACATCGTACCGCCTGCAACAGCCCAGGAGTTCAATTGCGAATAGAAGAAATATTATATCTGCTCACAAATAATTAAAAAAGTTAATTTGATTAAAATAAGACCTAACGATCAACTTTAGCAACAATACGAGTGTCTAAGCCCAAAATTTAACTTACATTCAGAAGAACCGAAGAAAACTCAACAGAAACGCTTGAGTGCAGTTGTAACCCTAACACGAAAACTTTCAACATCCTCTTTTCCTTTAGTATCTGTTGTGGTGGAAATATTGCAAAACTGAGTACAATCAACCATACTCAACAAATCATATGGGGAAATGCTATATATTTACTTGCCAGGATTCTCAAGTGATGCGCATATAGTGGTTCTGTTATAATATGTGGATGCAGTTTTATTTGAAAACATTCTTAAACACAAAAGAATAATGACTATTTAAGGAATTGGGGTTTCAAAGCTTGATTAAGAGACCTCTGCAATTTTTTCGAATCATTTCCAAATCTACTTATGCCTCTCTTTTGGAATCTCCCATGAACATAGCTTCTTTTACCGAAAGCACGACGTATTCGAGATACCATTGAGATTATTCCGTAGAGTTGTCCAGCTTTACTGACAAGATTTCTTAACCCTCATGACTGAGTTAAGAAAACAAAGTCGTTTCACTGCTCATCCCTTTATATAGGTTCTAGCCGAAAGATCTCCAACTCAGATCCGGGTATCCACCGATTTGGTCAGATATCTTCTGCCCGTCTGAAAGCATCTAGGCCCCTAAAAATATTGGTTTTGGTAATTAATGACATTATGTGATCATGGGACTAATTTGTGTATTAAGTGGTTGTAAGAACTAGTCTCAAGGGCAAAGAAAGAGGTACATAAAAAGATGTCGCAAGATTCAAAGAGCTGCAAGTTGACAAGGTAAATAGTTTAGGGCTATTTTCATTTTTACCCGTCTTGGAGAAAGGTTGAAAGACCGGATTATAGGCTAGATGCCGTACTATTAAGAGGGATCACGGTAAAAGGCTTGATCACATGCAAATATGTCCCTTGGATCAATTTAGGATCATGCATACACTTGGAAATTAAAATTGAATCAAAATCAAGTTTTGTCAGGAATATCGAAAGTGCCGACGTTGAAAGCGCGGAACTTCCGATCGGCGGAACTACCGGGCCTCTGAGCGGAACTTTTATTCCAGAGAGCGCCCGGAGTTCAACTTAATCTCTTGGAAATCGGAAGTACCGCGGGTTGAACTGCGGAACTACCGCTGATCGGAAGTTCCGGGCACCCGAGCGGCACTTTATTTCCAGAAAGCGCCCGGAGTTCAACTTAGCTCCTCAGAAATCGGAAGTACCACATATTGAACTGCGGAACTACCGTTGGGCGGAAGTTCCGGCCTCCTGAGCGGAGCTTTTATTCCAGAGAGCGCCCTGTTTTAAACTTGAACTCTCTGAGATCGGAAGTACCTGGGAAAGGAGCAGAACTTCCGGGGGGTCCGGAAGTACCGCGATTTTAACGGCGGTAGTACCGCACTCATTGACCAACGGTTACTTCTGACTCTCTGACATAGCCGTTCTGACCAGGCGGCGGAAATCCGGAAGTACCGCCCATATAACGGCGGTAGTTTTGATTTCCCTGAATTTTCAGGATTGTTTAATGCAACGGCTAATTGAGGTTGGTGGGGATATAAATTCAACCCCACCAGCATTTGTACATGTTGTTGAACCCCCATTGAACATCTTTGAGCCTAGAGCAACCTCTCACACCTCTCTTTCACTCTTGTGCATTCAATAGAGGTAGTTGAGCCAATTCAAGTGCATTGCATGCTAGATTGATCCATTTGGCACTTGAGTGTGATCTTGCCGCTGTGGTTCATTTCTCTTGGTGCTTGCTGGCACCTAGACGGCTTGGCGGAGGTTCCGGTGATCTTCTCAAGAATATTGTGAGAAGGCCCGGAGGATTGTGAATGCTTGGAGCTCGTCTACCCGGAGAGGGAAAGGGCTACCGCTAGTGATCGAGGTGATTAGGCTCAATTCGTGGAGCCGGTCCGATTCGTTCTCGGGCTTACCTCAACGTGGACTAGGGGAGACCGGCAAGTCTCCGATCACCACGGTAAAAAGTGATTGTGTCAATTGTGGTTTGCTCTCTTGTGCTATATTTCATACAAGCATTTATTTTCAATTGAATATTTGATTGCTTGCTTAGTTAGAGTAGCATACTTTGATCTAGGCTAATTGGTATTGCTTCTAGTCAATTACTTGCTCTAGGAATTCACTAAGCTTAAAATTGCTAATTGAAATTAGGCGAAATTTTTTAAAGCCGCCTATTCACCCCCCTCTAATCGGCCTCCTCGATCTTACAAGTGGTATCAGAGCTTGGTCTCTCAATTGTAGACCTAACCGTCTAGAGAGAAAAGGATGACCACCGAGGGTATTGCAATAGGAAAGGCACCTTTCTTTGATGGCACAAACTATGCTTATTGGAAAATTAGGATGTCTATTTATTTGAAGGCCATGAGTCCTCATATTTGAAAAGTCGTAAATGAGGGTTATGTCATGGCTCTTGATCCGGATCACCCAACGGAACAAGACGGGCGTAACGCTCATTTAGACGCCCAAGCTATGAATGCTCTTTTTGGAGCCTTGAACGCAGATGAGTTCAAGTGAGCAATCTTGAGACGGCTCACGCTATTTGGACTACCCTCTCGGAAATACATGAAGGGACGTCCACGGTCAAGGAAGCAAAATTGCATCGGCTTAGGATCAAATATGAGACATTCATAATGTTGCCCCATGAAGACATCAATGAGATGTACTCAAGGCTCAACAATATTGTGAATGAGCTCAAGGGTCTTGGTACTAACCTTTCCGATCTTGATATTGTTCGAAAGATGCTTAGGCCCTGCCGGAGAAATATGATGTGTTGGTGACACTATTCCTCAACTCACCGGAGTTAGCAAGAATGACACCAACTCAATTGTTGGGCAACCTCATCACAAACGAGCTTTACAAGAAGGACAAGGAAGAGCTCTTGGAGCAATCCTCTTCCAAGAACAAGAAGATCATCGCCTTTAAGGCTAAAGTGGTGATAAGCGAAGAATCCGTAGATGATGATGAGGAGGACTCCGAAGAAGAATTGGCGCTTCTTGTGAGAAGAATGAAGAAGTTCATGAGAAGGCGCTCAAACCGAAGCACAAGCTATGAGAAGACCAAGAAGGGACATTCCTCCTCCAACAAGAAGTATAGCAACATTCGTTGCTATGAATGTGATGAAAAGGGGCACATTGCCTCTCAATGCCCTACAAAAAAAATGACAAAGAGAAGTCATCAAAGAAGAAGAACTACAACGGCAAGAAGAAGCTCTTCAAGAAGCTTCACAAGGATGGCAAGAACGAAGCCCATATTGGTGAGTGGGACTTCGAGGAGGAGTATTCCGACTTCGACTCAAGCGAGGACGAATCTCCCAAGAAGAAGGGGCTTGTGGGCATCGCCATCAAGGAGGCTCCATCACTATTATCCACTCCTACATGTCTTATGGCTAAAGGAGAAAAGGTAAAATTGCTTGATGATGATGAGCCTTCATATGATGACTTGATGGATATGTTAGTTGAATTGAATGAGTTTCTTGGAAAAGAAAAATCAAAGTTTAAGGTCTTGAAGAGAGAACACATTTCTCTCAAAGACTCTTATGAGGAGCTAAAGGAAGCTCATGATTTGCTTCTCCAAGAAAATCATAAATCTAGTACTAGCATTGGAGTCACTTGTGATATCTTGAATGAATTGTCTAGTATAGAAACTTCAAAATCTAGCATATCTACATGTTGTGATGATCTACTTGCTATGCCTTGTTCATCTAGTGTTGATTCTAGAAATACTTTAAATCTTGTTCATGATGATGTGCTTACTAATGAAAACAAGAATTTAAAGGAACAAGTGCTAAAATTGAACAAAAACTTAGAAAGAGCTTACAAGGGAAAGGAAACCCTTGATAAGTTACTAAGCGGTCAAAGATGCTCTTTTAACAAGGAGAAACTTGGATATGTCCCCAAAAAGGGTAAGAAGCCGGCATACAAACCTCCAAGGTTTGTAAAAAGAAAATGGTAAGTATTGTACTAAATGCCGGGAAATAGGACATATGCAATCTAATTGTCCTAAGAGTAAGATTCATTCCATTGGTTTGTTCAATTCTTGCTATAGGCTTAAAAAAATTTGAAAATGGAAGAATCATTGCTTGCTTTATTGGTACTTCAATTATGGGTGCTAAGAAGAAATCAATTTGGGTACCCAAGACCTTGGTCACTAACCTCCAAGGACCCAAACAAATTTGGGTACCTAAAAGAACTTGATCTTCTTTTGTAGGTGAACTATAAAACCGGTGGAAGGCATTGGGTGTTGGATAGCGGTTGCACTCAACACATGACCGGAGACCGGAAAATGTTCACCACATTTGAGAATAGAAGCAATGACAAGATCACATTTGGAGATAATAGCAAAGGAAAGGTATTAGGTTTGGGTAAAATCGCTATCTCAAATGACCTTTCAATTTCAAATGTAGCATTAGTTGAAACTTTAAATTTCAATTTACTTTCCGTTGCTCAATTATGTGATCTTGGCTTAATTTGCTCATTCTCTAAAAATAATGTAATCATCTGAAAGGAAAACAATAATGAACTTGTATTCAAAGGCTTTAGGTTTGGAAATCTCTATTTAGTGGATTTTTCTTCAAATGAATCTTGTTTAAAAACTTGTTTAATTGCAAAAACTTCTTTGGGTTGGTTGTGGCATAGGAGATTAGGTCATGTTGGGATGGTTCAACACAAAAAGCTTTTCAAGCATGACCTAGTAGTTGGCTTGAAGGATGTGAAGTTTGAGAAGAATCGACTTTGTAGTGCTTGTCAAGCCGGAAAGCAAGTCGCTAATTCTCATCCTTCCAAAAGTATCATGTCAACTTCTAGGCCATTAGAGCTCTTACACATGGATTTGTTTGGGCCAACAACCTATAAGAGCATTGGAGGTAATAGCTATTGTTTAGTCATTGTGGATGATTACTCTAGATACACATGAGTCTTCTTCCTAAATGACAAAAGCGAAACATCCGGGATTTTCAAAAGTTTTTCAAAAAGGGCCCAAAATGAATTTGATTTTAAAATAAAGAAAATTAGAAGTGACAATGGTTCCGAGTTCAAAAATACAAAAGTTGAAGACTATTGTGATGAACTTGGAATAAAGCACGAGCTTTCCACAGCCTACACTCCGGAGCAAAATAGAGTTGTAGAGAGGAAAAATCGTACATTAATAGAAATGGCTAGGGCAATGCTTGATGAATATATTACTTCCGATAAATTTTGGGCGGAAGCTATTAACACCGCATGTCATGCCATAAATCGCCTCTATCTACATTGTCTTTTGAAAAAGACTTCCTATGAGCTTCTCATTGGAAGAAAACCGAACATCTCTTACTTTAGAGTATTTGGTTGCAAATGCTATATTCTAAGAAAAGGTGTTCGGCTTTCTAAATTTCAAAGTCGATGTGATGAAGGCTTTCTCTTAGGTTATTCCTCTAATAGCAAAGCCTATAGAGTATTCAATAAAAACTCGGGTTTAGTAGAAGAGTCATGTGATGTCCAATTTGATGAAACTAACGGCTCTCAAGAAGAGCATGAGAATTTGGATGATGTAGGTGATGAAGGTCTTCGCAAAGCAATGGAGAACATGCAAATTGGAGATATTAAGCCAAAAGAGGATCCAACGTCACCAAGCTCATCAAGACAAGTGGAACCTCCCTCTTCATCCACAACAAACGACGTTCAAGTCATAGAAGATGAAGAAAAGGATCAACCGCAAAATATTTTCAAGATTCACAATGCAATAGCCAAGGATCATCCAATAGATCAAATATTGGGTGACGTAAGTACGGGTGTTCAAACTCGCTCTAGAGTAGCTTCATTTTGTGAATACTATTCTTTAGTCTCTTCACTTGAACCTAAGCATGTAGAAGAAGCCCTAGATGACCCGGATTGGGTAAACGCGATGCATGAAGAGTTGAATAACTTTGCTCAAAACGATGTATGGACATTGGTGGAGAGACCCAAGGAGCACAACGTCATTGGCACAAAATGGGTCTTCCGAAACAAACAAGATGAGAACGGAATTGTGGTAAGAAATAAAGCAAGGTTAGTTGCTCAAAGATATACTCAAGTTGAGGGATTAGATTATGATGAAACTTTTACTCCCGTTGCTAGACTTGAGTCAATTAGGATCTTACTTGCTTTTGCATCATGCTTTGATATTAAATTATTTCAAATGGATGTCAAAAGTGCATTTCTTAATGGGACAATTTCCGAACTAGTATATGTAGAACAACCCCCGGGATTTGAAGATGCTAAATATCCTAATCATGTTTATAGACTTTCTAAGGCGCTTTATGGATTAAACCAAGCTCCTAGAGCTTGGTATGAACGCCTTCGAAACTTCCTTGTATCAAAAAGCTTTAAAATTGGTAAAGTAGACACAACTCTATTTACAAAAATTATCGGAGATGATTTCTTTGTATGTCAAATTTATGTCGATGATATTATATTTGGTTCTACTAATCAAGATTTGTGCAAAGAATTTGGTGAGATGATGTCTAGGGAATTCGAGATGTCAATGATAGGGGAGCTAAGCTACTTCCTTGGACTCCAAATCAAACAACGCAAAGATGGGACATTTATAAGCCAAACGAAGTATGTGAAGGATCTACTCAAAAAATTCGGAATGGAAGAGGCCAAACCCATCAAGACCCCATGGCAACAAATGGGCATCTAGACCTCAACGAAGGAGGTAAGTCGGTAGATTTAAAACTTTATAGATCTATGATTGGTAGTTTGCTCTATCTTACCGCATCTAGACCCGACATTATGTTTAGTGTTTGCATGTGTGCACGGTTTCAAGCTTCTCCAAAAGAGTGACATTTGATGGCCGTAAAGAGGATTCTAAGATATTTAAAACATTCCTCAAGCATAGGGCTTTGGTATCCCAAAGGTGCAAAATTTGAATTAATTGGATATTCGGATTCCGATTATGCGGGTTGTAAAGTGGATAGAAAAAGCACCTCGGGTAGTTGCCAATTGCTAGGAAGGTCTCTAGTATGTTGGTCATCCAAGAAATAAAATTCAGTAGCTCTCTCAACCGCCGAAGCCGAATACATTTCCGCGGGTAGTTGTTGTGCTCAATTGCTTTGGATGAGGCAAACATTGATGGATTATAGAATTAAATTTGACAAAATGCCTCTTTTGTGTGATAATGATAGTGCTATCAAAATATCCAATAATCTCGTTCAACACTCAAGAACCAAGCATATAGATATATGCCACCATTTTTTGAGAGATCATGTGAGCAAGGGAGATATTGAAATTAGCCACATCCAAACCGAAGACCAACTAGCGGACATTTTCACTAAACCACTAGATGAAAGCCGCTTTTGCAAATTGAGAAATGATTTAAATGTCATAGATTACTCAAATGTGGCTTGAAATCAAATTTCATGCATCTATGCTTATTTGGTGCTCTTTGGTGAAATTTCAATGAATTATCTTCTCTTTTCATCAAAAAATTTGATTATTTTCGTAAAAACTAGTTTCAAAATATAGCAATAGCTCAATTTATGCATAATGATCCTGAATGATTTTATTTGAGTGCAAAACTAGGGATCATTTGCATTATTTCAAGTCCTAAAGTTAAAAATCCTGAGAAGTCCCAGAAAATCCAGAACTACCGGCATGTAATATGCGGTACTTCCGCTCCTGTCAGAAAAATCGGAACTACCGTCGTAGTTTGCGCGGTACTTCTGGAATTTCTGTGAAAATGGAACTACCGGTGTGTTAAGTGCGGAACTACCGTTTTCTGCGGGAGTTAATGCATTGTAACTGCCCCTGCCGTTTCCTCTCTTCCATTTATTCCCTCACCCGTTTTTTCCTCTCTCTCTCCTCCATTCCTCTCTCAAACCGACGCACCTCCTCCCTTTTCCTCCCTTTCTCTCTCTCCAAACATTCCTTGTCCTCTCCCGATCTTCGAATCCGAGGAGAGTTCTTCGAGTTTGGGTGATCCTCTGCACTCCTAGATTTCCCCTCCTTCGATTCCTCAAGGTAAATGAGATCAAAATCCTCTTTTTCTCGGTCTAAGAACCCTAGGTTAGGTTTAGATTAGATTTGAAAATGTGAATGTTTTTTGCTAAGATTTCTTCGGGCAAAAGAGTTTATTTGGGATATTATGATGTTTACACATGCATGCAATGGATTCAAACCAAGAAATACCCCAAAAAGAACGAAGATTGAACATGCCCTAGAAACACCCAGAAAAGTTGGAACTACCGGTCGAGCGGCCAGAACTACCGGGATTCCGGAAGTTCCGCATTTTGAATGCCGGAACTACCGTTTTCTCCGGAAGTTCCGCAGTTTTGCCGCCGGTACTTCCGATTTTCTTGATACAGCAAAAATCATCTCACTTCTCAAATCAAGTCTATTCCTTTTGACTTCTTCTCACTTCCTGTTGTATCTTTTGTCGTTGAACATGCCGAGGATGAAGCACACGTCCCACAAGTCATATGTTGGGGATCGAGGGCAATCCTTCTCAACACCCGTCCTTCCTGCTCTAGAGCATGAGGACAGGGGCAAAAGCGCCGCCTCCGACTTCGAGAGTGAGTCTGAGGGTTCACCTGAGAGCAGATCCGAGGCCTCGCATGAGAGCGAGGAGTATGAGGTGTCGGATGAGGAGATGCCTGCGGCACAATATCAGGAGGTGGACCTTAATAGGATCTCCAGTGATGATTATGCCATCCTGCGTCGCCGCAGTCAGTATGTCCTTCCTTGCAACTCTGAAAACCCTAAATTCCACACAAAATTTCAGGAGAAGGTTTACAGAGAATTGTATGGACCATCTCGCAAGTTTGCTCTGCATAAGTTTGTGGATTGGGATCACTTGTCGCAGATCGACAAGTTTGATGGTGCATATCAGCTTTTTCAGCAAGCAGGAATCCATCACCTAGTTGCTTTTCAGTGCAGCTATATGGAAGAGATGATACGACAATTTTTTGCTACCTTGTACATCTCTCCCAATTATGAGAATTTGACATGGATGACTGGAGAGCAAATCTATGAGAGCACCAAGCATGAGTTTGAATTGGCACTCGGTACTGAATCCAGTGCCTATGAGAAGGTGTTCAGTAAGCCGGCACTTCCCATTGCTACATACTCAGATTATTATGATCGCAATGTCCGAGGTGTGCCAGGGACAATAGTTGGCTTGCTCCCCATTCCCAGTCTTGTCAACAGGATCATCAATCATACCATCTACCCCAAGAGTGGAAATTATGACGCTATTCGTGGCCATGCTTGGAATGTGATTGACTACATTATGCGCGGCCAGAAGTTTGATGTGGTAGATCATATCATCTGGGAGATTGATGCCAATAAGAATGACAGAGTCAGGAGGATAAACTTTGCACCATATATCATGGCTCTGATCATTAGGAAGATCGGGTACAGAGGAGCTCGTTGTACTGTGCACAAGCCTTATAAGCCACGTCCAGAGCCTCCAGTTCCGCTTCTCGTCCCCGTGGACAGCCCCAGGCAGCAGCTGATCCTCCTCCTCCTCAGGGAGACAGTGATGTGACACTGTCCCAGGTCTACTCCGCCATCCTCAGGCTCGAGGAGTGCCAGATTGAGACTTCGGGTTAGGTTGCCACTCTGATCACATCTGTCTCATCTCTCGGGGATCGCGTCTCATCCTTGGAGAGTGCCGTGGCTCTAGCTCATCACTCTCGTCGCACTCGTCGCCGTCGCTCTCCTTCTCCTCGTGCAGCTCAGGACTAGCTTCTCTTTTTGGTATCTTGATGCCAAAGGGGGAGAAATGAAGCAAGGAGAAGAACTTTGAAGATCTTTTTATCTATCTATTTGGCTTTGTAATAAATTATGGTGTAATGAACCATGTGATGCTTATGTGTTGGATGTTTAGTCGTTTAAATTCCTATGCGTTGTAATGAACTATGTTTGGATCTTGTGCCCTTAATGCAATGCTATTTACTTGTCTATGCATACCTTTGAATATTGAGCTTTAATATTATGTGATGATCATGCTTGCTCAATTTGAATTTATCAAAAGAGATCATGCAAAATTTTATAAAAAAAATTGATGCACATGTTTAGGGGGAGTTCTTCCTTTAGTCTCTAAATTTGCAAAACTCCTCATGTTCTTAACCGCCAAAATTTCAAAAGAATTGTGATATACAGCTTGCAAACAAGGAGTATATCCAAATCTTAATTCTTCTCAAAATTTGCTTTGTCATCAATTACCAAATAGGGGGAGATTGAAAGCATCTAGGCCCCTAAAAATATTGGTTTTGGTAATTAATGACATTATGTGATCATGGGACTAATTTGTGTATTAAGTGGTTGTAAGAACTAGTCTCAAGGGCAAAGAAAGAGGTACATAAAAAGATGTCGCAAGATTCAAAGAGCTGCAAGTTGACAAGGTAAATAGTTTAGGGCTATTTTCATTTTTACCCGTCTTGGAGAAAGGTTGAAAGACCGGATTATAGGCTAGATGCCGTACTATTAAGAGGGATCACGGTAAAAGGCTTGATCACATGCAAATATGTCCCTTGGATCAATTTAGGATCATGCATACACTTGGAAATTAAAATTGAATCAAAATCAAGTTTTGTCAGGAATATCAGAAGTACCGACGTTGAAAGCGCGGAACTTCCGATCGCGAACTACCGGCCCCGAGTGGAACTTTTATTCCAGAGAGCGCCCGGAGTTCAACTTAATCTCTTGGAAATCGGAAGTACCGCTGGTTGAATCGCGAACTACCGCCGTCGGAAGTTCCGCACCGAGCGCACTTTATTTCCAGAAAACGCCCGGAGTTCAACTTAGCTCCTCAGAAATCAGAAGTACCGCATATTGAACTGCGGAACTACCGTTGGGCGGAAGTTCCGGCCTCCTGAGCGGAGCTTTTATTCCAGAGAGCGACCTGTTTTAAACTTGAACTCTCTGAGATCGAAAGTACCGGGGAAAGGAGCGGAACTTCCGGGGAGTCCGGAAGTACCACGATTTTAACGGCGGTAGTACCGCACTCATTGACCAACGGTTACTTCTGACTCTCTGACATAGCCGTTCTGACCAGGCGGTGGAAATCCGGAAGTACCGCCCATATAACGGCGGTAGTTCTGATTTCCCTGAATTTTCAGGATTGTTTAATGCAACGGCTAATTGAGGTTGGTGGGGATATAAATTCGACCCCACCAGCATTTGTACATGTTGTTGAACCCCCATTGAACATCTTTGAGCCTAGAGCAACCTCTCACACATCTCTTTCACTCTTGTGCATTCAATAGAGGTAGTTGAGCCAATTCAAGTGCATTGCATGCTAGATTGATCCATTTGGCACTTGAGTGTGATCTTGCCGCTGTGGTTCATTTCTCTTGGTTCTTGCCGGCACCTAGACGGCTTGGCGGAGGTTCCGGTGATCTTCTCAAGAAGATTGTGAGAAGGCCCGGAGGATTGTGAAGGCTTGGAGCTCGCCTACCCGGAGAGGGAAAGGGCTACCGCTAGTGATCGAGGTGATTAGGCTCAATTCGTGGAGCCGGTCCGATTCGTTCGGGCTTACCTCAACGTGGACTAGGGGAGAACGGCAAGTCTCCGATCACCACGGTAAAAAGTGATTGTGTCACTTGTGGTTTGCTCTCTTGTGCTATATTTCATACAAGCATTTATTTTCAATTGAATATTTGATTGCTTGCTTAGTTAGAGTAGCATACTTTGATTTAGGCTAATTGGTATTGCTTCTAGTCAATTACTTGCTCTAGGAATTCACTAAGCTTAAAATTGCTAATTGAAATTAGGCGAAAAATTTTAAAGCCGCCTATTCACCCCCCCTCTAGTCGGCCTCCTCGATCTTACACCGTCCTAAGAGGAACTACTATTGTTCAGTATGATTTTACCATTTCCATACTAACTCTCCTGTACTGCTGTAGAGATTCAATCGATTTTAGTAGCTACTAAACTAGATTTGATGAGTCAAAACTTGTGGTTGGATGACCACTATGTTCTTTGCTCAGCATAAGGTCATCCTTACTTCTCCGAACTTCGTTCTCAATTTTCACCTTGAGGCTGCCATCCTCGATGGCATTGTCATTTTCTGCACAAGCCTCCACCCTAAGGTAAGGCTGTAGACGAGGACCATGTTGTGGTTTTTCACTAGACCCCCTTACCCTAGAGCCATTTTAACAATTTTACCGGCCAAATACCAAGTCACTTGGTAGCATTACTCAACCAACACATGGTTCTCATGATAATCAATTTCCAAGAACCTTTTGCAAAATGATCTATTAAACATTAGTATAAAATAGTTGAGTTTCCTACACTACCATGGTTATTTAAGTAGTAGATTTAGCATCACTAATTCTTGTCAAGGTGAATATGGCCATCAAAGTAAACAGGGCTTTTTCAGTGGAAGGATGTAACTAGGTATCATGTCATTCTAAACATTTATTGTATGTAAAATATCAGAGCGTAAATAACAGATAATAAAAGTACTGATAAGTAAATAATTAATAGAATGTAGGTTCAATATGATCAAAAACATGTGACTTGCCTCCTTCCTGTTGTTCTTGGTCTTCTCTACCGGCTTCAAGCTTACTTCAATTACTCTTGCAACTCTTTTGATGACCAACTCACTTGATCCGTTCACAGCACAAGGAGACGGCATCGACGATGATGGTGAGTGAGGGAAAGCAATTCAAGAATTCTCAAGGGATTTGCCAAATTCAGAAGAAAAACCAAATTCAAATGAAATTCTCAAGGGATTTTCGGATTGTTTCACCAACACACCTTCAATTCTTGCCCATACCTGTGTTGACAAATACTGCACCGAACTGTATTTTTATATTTTAGCTTCAATTCTCACACTTATATTGCAGTAATTCATATATATATATCTATATATATATATATATATATATATATATATATATATATATATATATATATATATATATATATATATATATATATATATATATATATATATATATATATATATATATATATATATATATATATATATATATATATATATATATATATATATATGAAGTATGATAATACATGATGCAACAGGAGTTCAATGTCTTGAAAACCTAACAACAATGAGTCAAAAAAACACACATGGTAACAATAACAGGACAGCTCAGATGCAGGGTTTTGTACAACCTATCTAATGCAGAAAAATCAGAGGGTGATTGATGCGATAATAAGTGAGAAAGCGGCAACTTCAGACGGAAAATTATATGTTAGACCATGTGGAGGTCGTGAATACAGTAATAATGAATAACTAACTTGTGGGTTGCATTGAAATTTGTGTTTGTGAAAGTTTCAGTCGACCACAATTGACGATTGGTAGGTTTTGACCACGGACGGAAGTCCGATCAGCTTGTGATGGATGGTTCGATCGGCAGGTCCGAACGGCAGGCATCGACCACGGCAAATCGAGCACAGCATATTGACCACGGCATATCAGCCATGGCAAATCGACCACATCAGATCGAGTACGGTAGAATGACCAAGGCAGAACAACCATGCCTAGTAGATTTTGGTAAGCTATAGCGAACTGGTCGTAAGCAACAGTCAGCGTCTTAGCTACAGTGAATCGGTCGAAGGTCGTAAGCTCGTATGTTACAGTATCGGTCGGTGGTCGTACCTACATTACTTTTTTATAGTCGTAGACTTCACGACTTGTTATCGGTTGTTGAAGACTTTGTGGTCGGTAGTTGTGGACTTTGTGATCGGTACTCATAGGGTTTGAGTACTTCAATTCTTCTTATCTTTGAGTATCTCGAGTACCCATGTTTGATGGGCCAGTGGTCTGACCAGCTTGTGCATGGCAGTTAGACTGGTCTTTCTGAGCAGTCGATGTTATAGTACTTGGTTGATACTTGATGATGGTAGTCGATAGTCTGTATTTAGTACCTGGTCGGTACTCGTTGGTCAGTGGTCGATGGTGTAGTGACTGATTGATGGTCAGTAGTCGTAGATTGGAAGTGCTACGATGCTCGTAATTCCCAAGTATTGTGGTTTTTGAGTACTCGTTGGGCTAGTGATATGACTGGCTTGTGCATGGCGGTCATATCGGTCGTTCTGGGTGGACTGGGGTTGATTTCTAGAAAGCGTGGAAATTATGGTCGTGGATGACTTGGTTCATGTTGATGGATGATTAAAGACATGGTTTGTGTGTGTGGACTAATGTCAGTCAAGTTGGGAAGAACTTGTACCAGGAAATATGTTCTTTGGTTTTTTTTTATGGAGGTTGGCATGGAGACGGTCATGGTCAGTGACGAGGAGGACCAGGACTAGGATGGAGAGATCTGAGGTCCAGGCGGTCGAGGATGTCATGAGGTGGTTGGACTCGCGCTAGAGTACGTGGAGATCAAAGGTGGTGATGTGTGGACAAGCTACGGGAGGTGCGGTCCAAAAGGCTTCAACACATGAGATGGATGATGCATGATGAAGATACAGGGGGTACAGTCCTAGAGGTTTCGTCACATGATAAGTAAGGAGTTGTGAAAGGAGTCCATAACTGAAAAGGCATAGAGATTGAGTAAAACCCGTCTTTGAAAGAGTTTTGGGTCTCTTGTTTTTTTGGAACGGATAGAGTTAGGTGTTGATGTTTGAGGTGAACATGGTTTGGGGTGTTAACCTATAAAAGCAGGGAAAGACTAAAGGTTAAAGTGAATATTTTTGCCGAAGGAAAGAGAGGCTTTAATTTTTGGCTAAGGTTTTTAGGGGTGCTTGTGAGGGTGCTTTGTAAATCCACAAAAATCCAGTAATAAACATCATCTTGAATCAAACTCGTTCTTGGTTTGCTCGAAAAGTGTTGGTGTTTGTAGTTGAATCAAAGCATACGACTATGTGCAAAAGTGATCAAGAGGTTCTGCTTTTGGGTTGACAATTTTGAGTACATTCAATCTGGCCGAAGATCAAATCTGAGCGATCTAGCGAGCAGCTGAGCATCGAGCAGTCAAAACCTTCATCTACTACTTAGAGATTTCAAAAAGCGGAGGCAATCATACACCCCACTTGTTGTAGTATTCGATCCTACAGTATAAGTCCTAATGATTATGCATTTGACATATGAAGCTCAAGATTGCACTTGACATGATAAAGAAAACTCTGCACCTGAGCTTAATTCCAAGGAATGACTAGTGTTGTCTGCACTTGCATGGCCTGTGAGCTAGGACTAATCTAGTAATCCATAAGGCTAGCTATGCCGTTTACTAGGCTATTTTCTATGGCATCATCGTTACATATATATGACTACATGGTAAGACTTGAAGCATCCAAGCCAAGATGCCTAGTGCAGGCCCTGTCATTTTCAGCAAACGCTACGCCAAGCTACTGAAATCACTCAATGAATTCATGAGTCAAATCACTCAATGAATTCATGAGTCAGTGCATGGATTGGATAACTATTCTCTATCACATCAGTGTTTTTCATCCCCAGTAACCAGATGCTCAGCCACGGCAGCGACCTTTAAGCTCGTCGCGTCAAATCGCAGCGCCGCGATTAGTGCAGTAACCTGTGCACACAGTGGCTGAAAACTACTACTTATGCATGACCGCTATCAACCAGTCAAGAGTACCATTAGTACGCCAGGAGCAGTGGTCTAGTTTGAGCTTTCTACTGTCCACTGTCTGTTTGCTAGAGAAAGAGACAAATCCGCCACGGCGAGCCCAAATGAACTACGCATGGAAAGGGATTGAGCATAGACATCTTCCAGCACTAGTCCATGGATGATTGGTAGCATCTATAGGTTAGCTGTCCATGACATAGATGCATGAAGCCATGAACACACATCGATATGAGCCTGGGGCCCTCCAAAGAACTCTGGATCCTCCATAGCACAATGCAGATTTATTCTGATTCTCTCTCTGAAAAGGAACAGTACAGGGAACAAGGAGAAATCAACAAAGAAGTGGAATACAAAATTGCGCAGAAAAATCAGATTAAATGTATTTTCTCACACAAGTTGATGTTTCCAAGGAACTAAGCCAAAGATCCCTCAGAGGTGTTCTTATCCAAGTAGACATGCAAGCTTCCCTGTTGGCAAAATTACTGATTAAGAATTTGAGATTCCTGGGCAAAGATAAGAATTTAGATTAGCGTCACAATTTGAGCCCCAAGTTGCTCCAACAGAATGACAGAAAGTCAAACTCCAACAAGACAAAATAGATGTCTAATATGATCATAATTGTTTGTAGATGGAAGCTGAAGTCACTCTGAACACTATTTTCCGCTTAGCGTTTGTTCTATGTTTCACACTTTCATTTCATTGCTGGTATTTGAGTTTAACCACCAAATCCAGGTTTCCAGCATAGATGAATTATATACAGTATAACCCAAAGGTTGTATGTAGGACCAATGCTAGCAACCAGATAGGGTGAATAATTCTCGAAACTTTTTCCTGCAATGGTATTCAAAATCTTAAATCAAGTAATTATGAGAGCCACCAAGTTCAGATTACACCTACTATACTCCACAAAACAAGGCTAGAACCCTAAACCAATAAAATCAGCAACCTTTAGCCCAAGACCAGTCAAACCACCATAGATGGGCCTATCTGACTGCTGGGCTAGCCTGACCGGTTCCCTATTCCTAGACTTAAAAACCTCTCGGGTCAAAACTCAAATCTCAAGCACTTGCTCAATTCTCATCCAGACGCTTCCAAATTTTGTATGAGGCTTGCTCAAGGTATTAGAAACATAAACCAATCAAGAATCATAAGACTATTGGGTCCGGGTTCACTAAATTGAAAAGAATCAAATCTATATCACAAGAACACAAAAAACTCTAAAACTTAAATTAATTATTACTCATGAGGATTTAAGACATAAGATCTTTTAGACCTATTCTCATATGTCCTAGCAAGGTAATGTAAGCAAGAATTTGGGTTAGGACCCCCACGATCACAAAATCACAAATTTTACTTAAGAACACTCACGAATCGGGCATAATCTTGTTTCTTGCTATAGAGGTAATCTAGATGGGCAATGATTGATCAACTAGGATCTCCTAGGGTTTCTTACTTATCATGGATCACAACAAGACCAAAAGAAAGCTTGGGAAAAAAGAAATCACATCAAGAACATAAGATATAAGCAAAGTTCAACCCATGAACAACTAGTAATTTGAGATGCAAGGTCTGATCATCATTACCACATAGAGAGCAAAGATTATAGCAATATGGAGATATACCACATAAGATATAAGAAATCACATCAAGAACATAAGATATAAGCAAAGTTCAACCCATGAACAACTAGTAATTTGAGATGCAAGGTCTGATCTTCATTACCACATAGAGAGCAAAGATTATAGCAATATGGAGATTACAAGATGCTCTCAAAGCACCACTCTTTCATCTCCTACTCTCTCTCTCAAATCATAGAAAGAGATAAGGTGGAAGAACAAAAACTTCAACCCTAGAATCCTTAGCCCTAACACCTCCTCTCCTTCCTTTTTATAACTCAAACCACTTAGTGAGTCTAAACCCGCTAAGCACTTGGGGGAACTCATCAACCCCACTAACACGGGTTTTACACACCCACGTACGCTTCTCAAAACATTTACAAGACTTAACCTACTAAACATTTAGAGATTGGTCCACTCAGTAATTCCATCTCTTTGACCTAAACCACTTCTTCTTTGCATATCTCCGCGCTGTGGTTTTGATCAAGGCACCAATCCGGCATTTGACTAACTACCAAAATACCCTCAACGAAGTTTTCGGGTACCTTCTCTTAAGTCCGTCTCCACCTTCACATCAAAGTATATCCACATGCTTTGACACGTAGCTCATAGTGATTAATGACTAGCCATCACATCTTCACGCATTTGGTTTCCCCCAAACCGTCTCTACGTGTGTCGGCCTCATCACTCAGTGCACCACATGCACCAACTCGTCTCTTCATGATTCTTGTTTTCTATGTACTTCCTACTTAAGCCACATAGCCTCACTCGAACTTGACTGCTCGGACCTCAACTCTCCCGCCTAGTCCTGGTCCATTGTCATTGACTGCTAACATTCTCCAAGCCACCTGCACATCTGAAGACCAAGCAAATATCTCGAGCAAAGTCCCATACACTTGACTCACGTCAGTCAAAACAATACATCATGCAACTCAACACAACTAACCAACGACATCTATGTCGTGCACCTACTTAAACCACTCAAAAATACCTCCCACTATTCTCTGACCACAACCACCAATCTGACTGCCATTAATTACCAGGCCAATCAAACCGCTTAAGAACATCAGAAAACACCCCTTTAGAATTTGGTAAAAACTCTATCTAGTTTCGGCTTTAGTTTCTATTTTTCAGTGGCACCAAATACAAATATATCCCCAAACAAACCTACACAAGTGTTTGGTGTGCAATTTTTAGAAGACCATATGGCTGGTTTGACCGTTTACCCTATGACGGTCAAACCACCAGCTACTGGCCGGTCAGACTGCCGGGCACAAAACTTGATAAATAGGTCAAGGCCGGTCTAACCGCCATCCCAGGTCCGGTGATACTGTCTGAGACCTTACAGTAACTCTGAACTTCTGAATTTTCTGAAACATTCACAAAATTTAATTTCAACTCAACAAAAGTGTCCATTGTTCATCACAAACATATTCTAGACCTTCTAATGGTCTCACAATGTCACACTATTCTACAACTCGTTGTTTACAGAAGGTCATCAAGCATCATTTGTGGAAGGTAGCTTCACCATATAACTAATAAATAATACTTATCAGCATATTTTGTAATAAAGATCAAGTTTTTGCTGCAAAAAGTAGCGAACTCAAAACATTTCTGGTCACTGAAAAGGCTGGAACTTCTCAAAAAAGATCTGAAAAGGCTGAAACCTCAAAGAAAGTGTAAGGTCACCCAGCCTGTAAGCCAGGCATGCACTTTCCCCATTTAACTGAACCGTGCATACTGGCCTGCCAACCCTGACCATTGCAAATTCTTGCAAGCTGAAAGTGCACACAGCTTTCTCTGCTTTCTTGCTGGCTTTCTGCTGCTGCTGCTGCAGCTGCACAACAGTTGCTGTCAATAGATTCTCCATTGGATTTTAATTGTCCACTGTTGTTTTGCCCTTTTCTATAGCTCGATGGTGACTGCCTTGTGTTGTAGCCTTATCACCTTGCGTTTAATCGGCATGGAGTGGATGGATGGAGAGGAATGGAGGGAAATCCCAAGTATACTGGTGCATTTAGCCATCAACGTGTTTTTATCTTTTATATGCATGTGAAAATGCGGGCCCTCCATATCTTTAGTATTATAAAAGAATGAGTGGTGATTGTAGGTTCATTCTCCTTCAATTGCTCTATTCTCTTAGAATGTGTTTGGTTGGAGTGATGAAATTGGAATAGGATGGGATGGAATAGGATGAGATGGTTCCACAAAAAAGGTGAAACCACATGGTCCAGCATCTAAGAAGAATATTCTCTAAATTTGCACAGGCTCATCCCATTTTGGATCATTCCATTCCACCCTATCTCTCAAACCAAACACATGGATAGGCTTGGTCAAAGGAACTATCTCATTCCATCCCACCCCATCCCTTAAACCAAACACACCCTTACTTTCTTACCATTCTTCATTTTCCAACCGATCAGAGCAACTCTTTTCTATAGTATAATTCTCTATACATTCAATAAATTCCGTTGCAATGTACGGATACATAACTAGTATTGGATAAAAATTAGTAATCAGTAGGAAGCTTTTTACCGCGAAATGCGTGATAAGGCATTGTAAGCCATCCGATGTCGCGGCGGATAGGTAGGATCAATCTTTAGCATCAGTAAGATGGAGATGGTCGTGAGTGGCTCAGATTGATTTGATCCGTCTACCGCCTTGATGCAACGTCTCGCAAAGCTCTCGACCCCACCTGTTCCTGTTTTGTTTTTTGGGAGGAATTTTCAGGATTTGGTTCGAAATTTGAAAAACAAAACCATGAAAATTCCCAAAAAATCATCCCTATCCGAACAGGCCAGTAGAGTTGTAGAAAATTATCGTGTTGCATTTCTGTAACTACCTCTTGAAGAATGAAGTGTACACAGTAGAGCACTAGCTTCCTGCCGGTGGGGGCTGCGTACAATAGTGACTCGTACGAAAGTACTGAACATATCCCAATGTATGCCATGTATGAGACGCAGTATATAAAGCATTTGATAAATACGCATGTGTATATGTTCCTATGGGCCCTATGGTAACATGCCACCTTTTGTTTTATACGGAGCACGAGATGAGCATATGAAGTGGAATGGCGTTTTTGCATGCGGCAGCTTGCCACTTGTGGCTTCCTGACTAGTCAGGGTTGGTGACTGATGAGATAAAAAGCCATTTTCCTAACTGAATTAGCTTTACCATCTGGAAAAAGGACCAAACACATTGGGATTGGACGATGCTTTTCAGTTAGGACCAAACAAGTCTGGGGTTGCGTAGACTCTACTTTTGGGTCTTTTGTAACCCCAAACTCTGAATTTTCAACCTCTACACAACTAACAAGTGTACTTCAGTATGTATGCCATGGATGATGGTACGTTGTTCTAATAGCATTCCATAAAGGGACAGGATAATGGCAAATTTGCTACCAGTTCTGTCATGGTAATTCGAATATTAAAACTAAAAGAATACTAAGAAGCATATCAGCTAATCATTGGCACTCCAATGTGCTGAACAGTGAACCTTGTACAGCATGAGTGCCGCCAACGTGAAGCCTGGTCCAAGATATCAGATAAACTCTGAAGATTTAGATCTAGCCCCAGCCCCCCACCGCACAGAAACAATTGTACCTCATCACGCACAAGAGCGATAAAAATGCAGGTGAAACACGCCTAATAAAGAACTAATCAGACTGTATCATAGTCCAATGCATTGGCAAGTTGCGATCTCACAGCCTTTATTGTCATGCATGGTTGCAATGTCCAGGAATAATTGGGGAAAATTTGAGATGCTTCCAAGTGTAAATAGACAGCTGAATGACAACTGCAAGCATGCAGAACAATACCCCAGCAGTTACTGGAACAACCTTATCCCTGATGATGGTATCTAACAACATAGGTCCTCAACTCTCCCACTAATGGCTTCGAAAGTTCTGATGGTAGTAAACAGAACTAGACATTGTATCCTTTCTAGAGTTCACTGCAGCTATATACATGTGTGGTACCTTTGCAACATGATTATTGACTAACCCTTGGTGTAACCCCACTCATGATTAATGGGAGAATTTTCTAGTACGGTTTGGATCAATGAATGGCACCATTCGACCTGTAATGTACTTTGAGATCGGCACCGAATTGCTTACTGGTATGGCACAGTACTCACTTGATAAACATACGGTAACATACCTGGGTTGCAGAATTAACAATCTATGGTAATTTCCGAAGTTCCATTTGCTGCCTTACCTAAAGGAAGAAAGGAAAAAAAAAGAGACAAGGGTGATTCACAGGACCAATGCAAGTTAACAAGTTACTCCTAGCCAACTACTGAACGACTGCACACCAGGGTACTCTGCTATTCAGTGGACATCAACACCTACTACTGTCTAGTGACTATATATGTGCTCCCTGTAAAATGATGGTCAGGGGGACGCAAGTGTCACCTCACCACTACACAGATCCTGCTAAGTTTCTCCCCCATCTTTACAGAGGGGAGGGCACATGGAAAAGAGAATTATTGGGGCATCAAGAATGATTCTTTCTTACCATTGGATCTCTGACTCCCTCCCAGTCTGATTGATGGATTCCTCACCAAATAGCAAAGATGCCAGCATCAGTACATGGGGGTTTGGTCGCAGTGACAGAGAAAGAAAGAAAGATAGTTAGAGAGAGAGAGAGAGAGAGAGAGATCTCCTTAGAAAATAACAGCCATCAAATCAAGAAAGGTGTGGGGATCTTGCCCTCTTGCAGGTTGGACGATGATGAAAGCTGAGGAGTTTCAGTGAATGACTTGCTTGGGCAATTATTTGAATCAGTGGTGACCAGTGAGCTCAAGAATGCTTCACAAGATAGGTGGTGTGCATGCACAGTTTAAGAGCTATACCCACATGCACTTGTGAAACCTAGGGGCGTAGGCTTTTTTCCTTTGTGCAATTCATGTTTTGCTGTTCCACAATGAGCTGGAAAACAAGTTATCCAAATCTTACTAAGATACCAATCAATACCACCAGTGATCAAGCTGAGGCTCTAACAGGTACTTCAATTCTGGGTTGAGTTTGGTAATGGCAGTACAATTCTTTTGTAATTGAAGATGCACTTTCAACTAAAAGAGCGAATATCACTTTACACCAAAAACCAATGAGGTGCTAACGGCCCAATGGATACATGTGAAAACTAGCTTTCCTGGTAGGAGCAGGCCCATATCTAGGGCATGTGCACCATGAGCAACTGCGCAGGGCCCCCAACAATTAAGGGCCCCATTTTCTACTAAGCCTCCTTCAATTAGTAAAGCTTAATCTTGGTATTAGTAGTAAACTAGTAATTAAAGCTTAATCTTGGTATTAGTAGTAAGCTAGTAATAATTAACAAGCAGCCATTGCATTCACTTCTTCCTGAAAACTTCCACCAATTCACATCCACTCTCTCTCTCTCTCTCTCTCTCTCTCTCTCTCTCTCTCTCTCTCTCTCTTCATTTTCTTGCACCAAACTTTTAGAGTAAAAAATCATTCCTAAGAAAAATATGGGCCCAATTAATATTTTAAAGATTGTAAAACAACTATATTATTTCCCTTCCTTCGGCCGGCAAGCAATGATATATGTCTGATCAAGCAGTTGCTGGAGGTTTTTGGTCATGCCTCCGGCCTCAACACCAATTTGGAGAAGAGCTCGGTAACTCCTATTCAGTGCTCCAATGCTGAGATTGGAGTAATTTCAGACTTGGTGCCTTGTGAGATTAAGAACTTCCCCATCAATTATCTTGGTATTCCCCTCAATATCCGCAAGCCTTCTAAATCCGAATTGCAGCCCCTTGTTGACAAGGTTGCCAACAACCTTCCTTCCTGGAAAGCGTCGCTAATGAATAAGGCTGGCAGACTTATTACAGTGAAGGTGGTCCTTTCTGCTATCCCTATCTATCTCTTGATCGCCCTCGACTTGCCTAAATGGGTTTTCAAGGCCCTGGACAAGAGGAGGCGTGGGTTCCTTTGGAAAGGGCAAGAGCAGGCGAACGGTGGTAACTGTTTAGTTGCTTGGAGCAAAGTCCAGCTACCGTTACAGTATGGGGGACTCGGCATTCTTAACTTGGAAGTTTTGGGATGGGCGCTGCGTATCTGGTGGCTTTGGCATCAAAAAACTGATCCCTCTAAGCCTTGGGTGGGATTGCCAATTCAAATTCCACGAATCGCTCAGGCTCTGTTTGATGTTGCTATTGAATCTCTGGTTGGCAATGGTGAAGGCACCAAATTTTGGGCTGACCGGTGGCTTCAAGGAAAATCTATCCCGGAATTGGCTCCTAACTTGATCAAGTTGGTTCCTAAGAGAACTTCCAAGAAGAGAACAGTAAAGGAGGCGCTGAATAATAGAAGATGGGTTTTTGATATCAAAGGCGCCTTAACTGTCCAGGTGATTCTTGAATATTTGACCATTTGGGGTCAGGTGGATGATATGGTTTTGGATCCTGTTATTTCTGATCAACACTCTTGGCGCCTCTCTAAGAATGGCAGCTACAGCAGCAAATCTGCCTATGAGGCCTTCTTCATTGGTTCGGTCAGGTTTGCTCCTTGGAAGAGAATTTGGAAGAGTTGGGCTCCCCTGAAATGCAAGTTCTTCATTTGGCTTGCTCTCAACAACAGATGTTGGACGGCAGACCGTCTTGCAAAGCGTGGCTTGCCTCATCCCGCTGCTTGCCTTCTTTGTGATCAGGTCGGGGAGACCGTCCAGCATATTCTGACGTCCTGTGTCTTCTCTAGGCAAGTTTGGACAGTCATTTTTCTGAAACTGGGGCTGGTTTCCTTGTCTCCCCAACCATCTGATACTCAGTTCTCTAGCTGGTGGTGTAAGTCCATAAAAGGCTTGCCTAAAGATCCTAAGAAGGGCCTAAATAGCCTGATAATTCTGGTGGCCTGGGAGCTTTGGAAGCACAGAAATTTTTGTGTTTTTGAGGGAGGCTCCCCAAGTATCCAGCTGGTTCTTCAAAATGTCAAAGAGGAATGTGGACTTTGGTGTTCGGCTGGTGCTCGAAGTCTTTCCAAGTTGGTCCCCTCAGGTTTTCCGTGCTAAGTCAAGGGAGGGGGGGGGTTGGCAGTACCTTGTTGTCCTTGTTTAGGTGTTTGTGGGTGCGGTGGGCTGGGGTTGATGGCTAGGTCTCTTGACCTCTGCTGTGTAGCCCTTTAGTTTTGTTGGTCCATTGTAACCCTTTTTATTTCTTCTTCTTCTTAATGAAATGACACGCAGCTCTCCTGCGTCGTTCGAGAAAAAATTGTTGAATATAAAATTTTGTTGAGTATTCACAGGTTGTTGCATCTGCAAAAGGGATTTTTTTATAAATTGAATTTATTGAAGTTCTTTTTGGGTTATACAATGGCTTGAGAAAGATTTAATGGATTGGAAAAACTCACAGTAACACTTTATATTGATGTTTAATTTGGAAAGATTAATTACAAAGACAATTGAAGATTTTTTCCAGGGAATACTGGACGAATGATGAGTAGAAAGTCAATTACTAGTTTGGAGACTTGTTTGTAGCAAAACGTGATCCTTTGTGTTGTAAGAAAATATAGTATTAGCGTTATAATATTAAATGAAGATGTTTTTTGTTTGGTACCTTCTAAGTATATGGTCTAATTTTAAATTTAACACTGGGCCTCTAAAATGCCAGGTACGGCTGTGGGTAGGAAGATTGGTGGTAGCAATCAATCCTTTCATTTCTACCGTCTGTTGTGGTTTATCATGTTGACCAGCTAAGGAGGCTTTCTTGTAAAAAGGACAAATAAAATCCATGGTGCGCAATATCAGGATTCTGAAACAATTTTGTAAAAGCAAAGAACATGATGGATTGGCCTATCGGATGCTAAAACTTCGATCTGTAAAATAAAATAGTAATGATCAAGATGAGTGTTTTAGATTTGTAACCATTACTTTCTATGCTTGCAGTTCAGTTGGACAAGTTACTTTAGTTATGTGAGTAATAATACGGGTGCATATAAGGCTCTTACTTGTGGAAGCAAATTCAATGATGTTTGCTAAAACCGCATACCAATCTGCTAGAAGAAATTTTGTCTCATTACAAGTGGAAATGCTGATGACCTTATTAGCCATGGCAAGAGATTCGCATGGAAATCTACCGAATATGGATAACCGTGGCAACAAGGGTCCTCTACACAATCTGGAAGAACATGAATGAAGAATATTTTTTTATGGGAGTGAACAGAGAATATTTCGATAGAGAAATATAAGAGCGAAATGTTGAAAGCATGCAGTCAAAATCCTGATGAAATGCATATGCCAAATGTATTGTAGCACTCAATAACATCATGAATCTAGATAATACATTAGCTACAAATTCACATATGAGTATATGACTTCTTACAATGATTGCATTTCTTTGGTGTTATCTCTTCCTAGTTGTAAGTTGTAACTAAACTATTTAACTGCTAAGAGTCATATGAGTTCTTACAATAAAGGTTTCCC
The DNA here is from genome assembly GCA_036346575.1 of Dendrocalamus sinicus. NCBI lineage: Eukaryota > Viridiplantae > Streptophyta > Magnoliopsida > Poales > Poaceae > Dendrocalamus > Dendrocalamus sinicus. The sequence goes on along the minus strand of CM070657.1, from coordinate 28,469,146 downwards.
TTTTCCTCTGAATTGGCGCTTGTTTGTCTGGTGAAGTGGTTATTTTCCTAAATAATAATTATATTTATGAAGAGGCATGATACGCAACTTGAAACTAAGACAGTTGCGTACCATGTTCTAAATTCTTCAAATCCGAATTACGACAATATAAAGGTCATTAGGATGGCAATCAGATCCTCGATCATTCGCTGATTTCTTCTGGAAGCATACTGAGCCAACTGTTAAGAAAAAAAAAAGGGGTTTGGTGTGGCTTTGTTTGGTAGCAATATGTTGGACCTTGTGGACCATTAGGAATAAAATGGCAATCGAAGGGAGAATTATTGCCAAACCTAATCAAGCTCTGTACAAACTTGACTCTTTTTTTGCAGCAATGGAAGGTTTTATTAAAGGAGGAGGAGCAAGCGAGGGTGAAAGAATTCATTGAAACAATCAAAAAGCAAATCAGGGAACAGAAGCGGGACTGGAACTCAAGTGCTTCTTGATAATTAGTCTTAGTTTTCTATCTGTCTGTTTATCTTCCTGTTGGGTGTTTGCTCGGTATGTTAAAATGTATATTTACTTTACAGTCTTAGTCGGTCATGGCAAACTGGTTTCCCCAGTTTAGAACCTCTGTAAAACCTTTTATCTGGCTTTCAATAAAAGTCGGGCTGTGCCTGTGTTCTTAAAAAAACAATATAAAGGTCAAGTCTTGTGCATACTTGTGTTTTATTCAATAAGAAAAACTCAGAATTATACTGCACAAAAACTGAGGTCATCAAATGTTAAAAGATAGCTATGCTACACCATTTGTACAAATAAATTGAGATTATCAGAGATCAGATCTGGTGCCCAGACACGAAGAACCGTGATTTAGCTTGCAAATCTTGCATGGAATGTGCATCCATTTTGGGTAAATGTATATTCTTCCTTCGAAGAGAGAATTACTTGAAGAGTGAAATATGCTGTCATCTCGCTGAGCCTTCGTCATTGTCAGACGGACTAGGTCAGACAAGTTATTACCAAGATTCAGGAAACTAGTTCAGCTATTACAGATCAGTATCCTAATGTACAAACCACAAAGCACAACAGCTAAGCAGTTAGGTCCCACATAAGTGTCATGTAAACTGTGGAAATAATGCAATTAAGACTTGATTGCACCTATACCAGGATCACATTGTTTGTTGTCAAAAGCCCAACTTGGAAGGGATCACTTTCAGGAAGCTGGTTATGCCTATTGTGTGGACTCTGGGTAACATGCATGCAGTTATGATTGTTGACACAAATCTAGCAACTAGCTGTGAGTTGTCAAGGACAAATTGAAGGAGTTGTAATTGTGAACATAAGTGTAATACCCCAAATTTGCATAAAGGGAAACATTAGGGATAAAGGGCGAATTTTGCCGTCAGACCCATCGACTTTTAGAGTGTCGATTTAGTGTCGCTCGCAGAGGTTCCCAACCATCCCAGGAGGGTCGGCACCGTCTAGAGAGCCGTATAATTAGCGCTCTCAGAGGTTCCCGGACTGCTAGTCGGCACCGTCTCGCGTTTCGGGTGTTCATCATCCCGGAGAGAGAGAGAAGTGAGTGAGAGGGGAGGCTTGGAGAAGAAAAGGCCCATTCGGCCAAAAGAAATGGGGAGGAGAGAGAGAGCTGGGTAAGGAAGGAAAGAAGAAAAGGGAAGGGAAGGAAAGGAAAGGAAAGAAAAGAGAAGAGAAGAAAAAAAGGAAGAAAAGAAAAGAGGAGAAAAAGAAAAGAGGAGAAAAAGAAAAAAAAGAGAGGGGTTCGGCACCTGCGCCACAGGTCCCTCAAAACCCGGGCGTTTACGCCAGAGCGGGATTTGCGCTTAGAGTCGTTGTTCTTCGTTCCAGCTCTGTTTTGTTTTGTCGTTGAGTCGGGTTGATGTGTGCGCAGGTGGAGGTCCCGGGACGGAGCCATCCACGCGTCATCCCCGATGCTAACCAGGCAAGTGCATTGTAAAGCGGTGATTTTGGGTAATGTATTCGGTTAAATGAATGATGATGCGTGACTTACCATGATGGGGTAAGTTAAATATTTCCGGATGGTGCATGCTTACCAGGTTGGGGTAAGTTAAATATGTCCGGATGACGCCATGCTTACCATGTTGCGGTAAGTTAGATTTATTTGGAATGCATGTTGAGAAATGATGCACGATAAATGATTGATACATGACATGTTGATATGCGTAGTCAGAGAACTTGCATTGCATGCATGTCATAAAAAGAGATAGTGTTGGTCCACGTTGAGTAGACACTCCACGGAGTGGAGTTTGAGGTCCCCGTATGATAGTTACAGGCTACTGAGGTCCCCGTATGAAATAGGACGAGCTTGAGGTCCCCGCATGAAATAGGGCGGGCCTAGGTGAGCATCGACGGGTGCACACTCTGCTATACCGGTATAAGCTAAAGAGTTGAGAAAGAAGTGCATGAGCATGTGCATGGGCATATGCATAATGATCGGTTGATGAGAACCTAAAGAGTTAAGAGAAATGTGCATGTGCATGATGAATAATTCATCGGGACGTAAAATGGTTAAAGGGTAAAGTGGTTAATGAAACTGGAATGAATATGGTCTAATGAATGAACCTGTTATTTGCTGTTTTGCTTTGTACTTGCTGAGTCGGTGGACTCACCCTTGCTTCGTTGTGTTGTTTTTAGGTGACTGTTGAGGACGACAAGCACGGGCGGGAGTAGCACATGAATAATCGGCACAAACTAGTAGTACTGTTGTACCACTTTTGTCAGTGTACTTTAGCTTTTATTAGGCTAGAGTAATCACTAAGAAATGCTATGATGTATCTGAACGTAGTAATATAAATAAATTTAATGTTGGCTTAAATTCCTTTAGTGTTGATGAAAAGGTATGAGTATGCAGAGGTGTTAGCATATTGACCCAAAGAGTGGGCGGGGTGTTGCAATAAGAGAAAGAAGTGTTAGATATGTATACATAGTTGTATATTTACCCTATTGTATGAAGGGTTCTCTGCACACACACACACACACACACACACACACACACATATATATATATATATATATATATATATATATATATATATATATATATATATATTGGCCTATTGGCCTCATAATGAATAGATGCGCTATTCATAACAAGAAGAACAACATAACTGTATTTAATATTTCAAAGCAAAGCAATTACCTTATCAGAAGAGGAATAACTATTAGAATTGCTACATGTCAACATCAGACAATCATGTCTAGGGATGAAGCCTCATGTCTAACTCCAAAATCCTGGAAATAAGAACAACATTATACTTCTTTGCATAACAAACAGTAAAAGAAAAAAATGATGGAAGTGGATTTGGATTATTGGAAACCACAATGGATAACTCCTGATAAGATTAGATGACTACAATATATTGTTTGATAGTCATGTGCCCGTGCGTTGCAACGGAAAAACAAAAACCATGCATATCGCACATCTCTAATCATTGACAAACTCAGTAATAATGTGATATTATAAAACTCGGAGAAGATGATGGGGTTTGTGGCAGCGGGAACACAGTGGTTGCGGAGGAGGGCTGCGTGGGCAGAGGCCATGGCGATGATGGGCGGTGGCTTCCTAGAGTTTATGGAGCTTGTAGGCTGCCCCAATTGCACAAGCGTACCTGGTGAAGCACGTATTCTCTTTTTGTTTCGGGGATGCAGCGAGTAATCCTACAGTAGATCAGTGCTGTCCATCATCAAACGAATGGCCCACATCACACAGAAGGTCCCACTTTGTAGATCAGGATCATTGATCTTACAATGAACGACCTGAGATAGATAGGTGTTCATGGCAAACCACATTTGTTTCCTCTGCTCTGACCACTCCAAATAACAGCCATGTCGGTGTTTGGCCAAGATCAACGCCGAAAAAGATGACCGTAGCAATAGCAAAGGTGGCTATGCAAGTACCAAACCTTGGTCCTCACTCCTTAAGTAATGGCACGGTACATTGTAATAGACCAGTTAGAAGATCTGAGTCAAAATTGCAAGAAATAAAAAACAAGCAAGCAAGAAATTTTGACTTCGCATCGTTAACTCAAGGAAATGTATTTGCCAAGAAAAGGGTACACAACCTATACTCTGTTAGCTCTTGGTTTCCAGCCATCACGGCTGAGGTTATACAATGTAAACCAGGGATGGGAAGATGAATGAGACATGGCTATTATGAGCCTTATTTATCAAAGTCTACAAAAGGAATCCTTCTCATCATCTTCGTCTCGTCGGATTCTCAATGTAGCCCTTGAATGCCTTCAGCCATTCTGCAACAATGGCGCCTACAAAACAAACAGGGGAAATCAGTGACCTAAAAGTGAATGTTCTTCTTTCCCCTAGATAAGGAATGACAAGCACACTAATCCAGAGCTAGAATAGAAAGTACCATCAATGGCATGGTGGTCGCAGCTTAGCGTAGCTGACATGAATGAACTAGCATCAAACTGACCCTTAGCTCCAGGGACCACCCTCTTCTCAGCTGCCCCAAATAAGTTCCCATCCATGGTAAGTAACACAGTAAGCAACATAACAAAATGGTTTCTAGCAGGATAGACATGCAAATATGAGAAGAGAATACTAAAACAAAAACGCAACTTGTGTTAAAGTTCCATTCTCAATATTCTATTTGGCAACTAAACAACCATTGCCCAGTATTTGAGCATTTACAGAATCAAGATCATGCACAGGGTTTTCATATATTGTTTGATCTGCGATGGAAATAATTTGACACTGCCAGTAGTAGCAATGTAGCACAGCTAGAATTCCATTCTCTAGAGTTTCAAGTACTACCAAGACCATAATAGTGGAACTGGGGAACATTCTTTTCAGGACAAACAAAAAATAAGGCAGAAGACTCTTCTTACTTATCTTAGCTACCTACACTGCAAATATAAGGTGATATATCAGCAGATCCAATAGTGCAATGATTAGGCAACATATTACCAAAGCCCATTGCTTCACCTCATCAGCGTGTAGCAAAAACCCTTCTTGTCTACGTCCTGTAAAACAAACACAGTTAAAGGAGTGGAAGAAATTAAAACAAAGCAAGATCTAATGTAGTGCCAAGTCAAAAGTCCACCCTAATTATTGGAACTGACAAGCCATGCTTAGTTTGTATGAGTTTAATGTTCACATTGTGATGCCAACATGAGAAATGGATGAAATACATCACATTCTAAGTAATAAAAATAAAGCTCCCAGTTTTAATGATACATATCCATATCTTACTAGCGAATAAAGTCATTCATCCATGAGTTGTTACACTTAGGAACCTTATGAAGTGCCAATGCTGCAGCCTGCATATTTAACAATAATTAATTCAAAAGTATGGAGACACAGAAGCAACCAAGAATTGAATGAAGAATACAAGATAAATTTATTCAAATAATGCTCCCTACCACTAAATCAAACTATGAACGCATTGCCTTCTCAAAAACAGTTTATTTGAACAGAAAAAATTACATATGCATTGTTTTGATAGCTGAAATGTTAGATGCTTACGTTGTTGTCTTCTGCCAATTTTCTGGCAAGATGACTGGAGAATATGCGATCCTCTGAATGAAAAGATTCTTCAATATTTATAGTCTTTGGGTCAGGAGCCTTGGAAAGCTCTTTGTCCTCCTCTTTTGGTTTCGTGGACTCAGATTGGGGCTTTGATTCAATTAGAGCTGCAGATGCACCAAAGGATGGAGCCTCCAAGTACATACAGATGATCAGAACAGAAGTAACATGGAAATCAAAACCAACCCCAAAATCCCTTGGCATGAACACCTCATTGTCATGCATGTCACATATATGAACAATCTGAGAGCAAACAATGAACTCTTAGTCAATACAATGAGATGGCAACTAAACTATGAGAACGCCAAAAGACGGATAGGGCTGATTCACCTTGCAAAGTTCTTTTTTAGAACTTTTCTACCCATGCTTGCTTGAGTAGTTGATCCACCTCAACAAAATTATAGTCGTCCGTTTTCACACGTTCAATAGCTTCAAATATAGCAAGAAAAATAATAATGAGAAATATGTCTGAAACCTATATATTTAAGATGGATATCACTCAAACTATAGTTCAAATGATGTGCCCAAAAAATTAATTTCGTGATAAGCCTAACAACTCAAGATTTAGTTTTGTCTCTAGCAATTGAAACTTTCACCAAGCAACCATTTTTTGGCCTAGTCAAACACAATAGCCCAAAATACTGTGCTTAATTGTGCTGAGTTGTGAGAGCTAGTAGAGCTCAACGCATATGCAAATAAATAGTAGCCACAACAAGAACTCATAAAAAAAGATACATACAATCACATTTGCTTCAAAAAATAGTTTATCACCTTAAATGAGAAGGCAAGTGGCAATAATGTATCTAGATTAGTTGCCTCTGGGAAATTTCTCAAGGCATGAAAAAGTTCCTCGAAAGGCAATTTGACCTGACAGAGGTAACTTCAGCAATTCTTTAAAATATGTTTTCGAGCAAAAAAATCAAAAGACATCAATAAACTCACCCAATCCAACTTGTAACACAACCTTAATACCCTATATGTAGTAATGAGCCGACAATCAGAAACAGCAAGTAAACTAGATGCACTAAATAATTTTATTATCTTACTAAGATCTAGAAGATTGATAAAACTAAATGAATTAAATGCATTTTATAAGGATATAGTCATATGAAAGAACCATGGCTATTCATATCAAAAGTTTTATTGGACTTGAAAAAGAGTATAATATAAAAATGGGAACACAAGCTCCTATGTCTCATTAAAAAACCATTTGAGAGTATGAATCCATAAGATTCAACTATTGGTTAAGTATAAATAATCTATACTATAAATTAAATGAAATGTCATCCTGAGTGCTTCTCTAGAAGTGAATTCACAATTAAAAGTGGTAACTAAATGTTCAAAAAATAATTATATGTGGTTCCTATATAGCCACACATGCATGCCATCAGAAGATTTAACTTTTAGGGTGCATCCAGCCATTGAAAGGAACGAAAGCTCAAAAAAAGAAAAAAATCACCAGTATTACCTAATATCTATACCTGCATAAAGGATCCACCAACAAAAAAGAGAGAGATATGGTTAATGCACGTTAGACTGCAAGAACAAATAGCTGTTATATAGGTCCAAGAGGACGAATGATTATATAGCTTTGTGTGGACTACTCTTATCTAAATTTATTTTAATGTAGCATCCTTGAAAGGAGCAATGCTGGTATCATACCGTATATGAAGCAACCATGATTGACAAGTCATAAGCCCAGATGAATGCTAAGTAGAAAGCAACTATATGGATGGGTAATATTCTAACCTCATAAAGGAAGACATCCCAAACTCTTAAGAGTTAGATGAAATGGGAAGGAATATGAGAAAACCATGATAAACCATTGACTCACATACATGCTTGGATTTATCATTTCCTCAAGTTGTCCCAACTTTGGCATGTGCTCTATAACTAATTTCTCAAATTGAAACAGATGTTGCTGCATGAGCGGCAAACCAGCCTGTTGCAAGAAAATAAGCAGCAATATTTGTTAAATAGTAGTTTAGAATATAAAGGTTTCTTCAAGAAAATGTTCCCTAACTTTTGCATGTGCTCCATCACTAATTGCTCAAACTCAAAACAGGTATTGCTGAATAGGTGGCAAAACATGTAACAAGGAGAATAAACAATAAAATTTATTTAGTAGTCCAACATATAGAGATAAGAGGATAAAGTAGTGTAGTAGATGATGATGATAGCATGAAGCAAGAGTTATCAAGCACGCATATTGCAATTATTGGACGAAATATCTAAAACAAAAGGCTCAATCTCATTCATCACTTTGAAGCTCAAATTTTAAAAAGTCATTTGAGCTATTTGATCAGAGAGAAAAAATATTTCGCCAAACAAATTCAGTTACCTGATATTATCCCTCCATTAGTGCATGCAAAACTCCCTTCAGCAAAGCAACTAATAACCAAAATGCATCCTCCTCGCTCATATAAAGAAGCAGCAACCCAGCTAAAATGTCCCATCTGTCATGATTTATTTCCAATTCTGATGCTGATGAGAAAAGTAGCTCTATACATTATTGTCGTCATAAAGAAACAATTATCAAGACAACAGAAAAGTAAGTTATAATATGGAACATGTAGCGAAAATTAGGCCAAGTAGTTATTCCAGATGTGCCATCCTTAAAACTAACCACAAATTTTACTCGCCTGGAATAAGTACGATAGAGGCAAGTACACAAAGTGTAGAGAAAGAATGAGCTTGAATATGATCCAAGGTGAATAACTTTGTCATAAATAATCTACAGAGTTTAGCTATCTTATTTTCCTCACAACACATATAGTTATATGACAGATAGAACATATGTAAGCTACACTCAAGTCATTATGTGATGCTTCCCTTCAGATCTAGTTTAGAGAATCATATATTTTTGTTATCACAAAAAAATTTTAGCTAGGCAAATGAAATGCCAAATGTTTCAAACAAAAAGACGATTATGAGTACCTCATAAATCTCAGGGTTCATTAGCAAGAGGTCCCTGTTGCCTAAAATCAACTGCCAAACAAGTCTTCTAAGACAATCAGGAATTTCTTTTCTTATTCTTCTTTTAACCACATGAGGCGAGGAGGAATACGCGTACCAGGCAAGATTGATTGGCTCCTATGGAGACCACAGGGTTCGCTAGAGATCACCGCACAACAGGTGGGGGCAATGCGATCAGTGGTGATATGGGCGGGGAGGAAGTGGACGGCGTTGGCGCATCTGGGAGTAGGCTGTGTAGGCTATGACGACGGTCATGGTGGACGGTAATGGAGATGCCACTGTCGACTCCGGTGCTTGTGGATACTTGTCCTCGAAACTTAATACAACTAGAAGTTTCACTACTCCCTAAGAACTTATGAGGCCTTTACATACGGACATTATTGTAATTCATACTAATAAACTTTGTCATCAATTTCTAACACTAACAATCTACCAGAGGTGCTACAAATCAGATTATCAAAACATTGAGAAAGCAAGCATCAGGCAGACTAACAAGTGGAATTAGGAGATATTTGAATTTATTTTATTAGCTTCATTTTTCTTGCTAGGTGTGAAAATTTGGAACTATGTTTGCGTAATAATTCAGAATTCCACATGAAATTCATTCATAACCCCCAAAAAATACAGCATCCAAAACAAGCACTTGGAGAAGCAGGAAAGCTCCCACCTTTCTAGGTCAGCAAAGTTTGAAGATGCCACATTGTTGCACCACAAACACCTGGAGAAACAGGTAAGCTCCCACCTTTCTGAGTTGAAAACAAAGAAGGAATAGACTTCTTCATGTATTCACCTCCTGGGTCAGCAAAGTTTGAAGATGCTACCTCTAAACCATCTCAACATCAAACCCGCAAACATCAAGAAATAGAAAAGCATCTCAAAACAACAAAGCTCCAACCTTTTGCTAACAAGTGACCCCAAAAACAAAATTTCACAACCCCTTCAAAGCATAGAAGGATCCAATTAGCTAACTCTCCCAATCCACCTCACGAATATTACAAATGTTCTTAAAAAAAATTTCTAGAATCATACACCCAGAACACACACGGGTACTCACGTGTCGAATTTATTCACAAAGGGACAAGCTTAAGGCTACAATCTAATTACAACAGCCGCAGATATGCAAATAGCATAGTTTAACATCAAAGCTACGACACGAATTGACCACCAAAAGCACTTCGCATGAATCAATAAGAAATGTCGATTCCTGAATGATCCAAAGTCCAAACAGTTAGAATTCCCTAATCAAACAACTTGAAGGCCTGCAGTAACCGCAGAAATCCCTGGCACGAATCGATAAGAAATGTCAATTCTCGAATGATCCAAAGTCCAAACAACCAAAATTCCCTAACCAAACAACTCGAAGGCCTGTAGTAGCTGCAGAAAGCCCTCGCCTCTCCCAAATAAAACAATCCAAAGGCTTGAATCATTCTCTAACTACGCAACAATAGCAAAGCACGATGTGAACTAGCACATTGAGAGTTAGATGCGGGAGGCCTTACCGACTCACTCTCATGGAGCTCGAAGTTCTATAGACAGGTTGCCTCAACTCCGCCATCGCCACTACCACAACCATGGATGGCCTAGTTGGATCACCCGCTTAGGCCACTGTAGGCCTTGCTGCACTGCCGCTCACCAAAACCCTAAATCCCCCTTGGTAGTTTGAGGTAGAGCATCCTCGCCGAGCCCACAGTGAATTAGAGTAGCTCCCGCACATAGCAGAACAAAGCGTTAGATATAACTCCAAGCGCCGAACCTTAGCACCCGCAAAAGCAAGCTAGTGGGGGATAAAACGGCATAAGCCCAAATAGATAAGAGGCGCTGCTCACCCGCGCCACTCATGGAGGAGGACCTCATGCTCCGGCCCATCTCGGTCAATGGCGGCAAGATGGGGCCGTCGCCGTCGAGGTGGCGATGCAAACGCAGTGGAAGATGCAGATAGAGGGGGGAGCATAGCATGGTGTGCTGTGACAGTGGGGAGGGAGAGGAGGTAGCAGGGTCAGAGAGGAGCAAGGCCTGGTGGTTCTTGAGGGAGGGGAAGGAGAAGTACACACGTAGGGAGGCGGCGGAGAGCATGGTGGAGGCGGCGAAGGAGGGGGAGGAGCGAGGAGGTGGGGATTCGTTTGCTTTTTAGGCTCCGCTCATTTCCACTTAAACTTCTGTCATCTGATTTATTTTTTATTATTTATAAATTTTATCTTCTTTAGTTTTTTGATTTTTTTAACTTTTTTTGCTGGTTCTTTTTTTCAGTATTCATTTGCATTGATAGACTACTTTGTTTTTTCCATTTTTAATTTTTTAAATTTAGTTACGTCAAATAAGCCATTATCAACTATGGTATAATTTCATTCAGCTACAATGCAATTTCAACCATAAGTCAGCTTATTTCAGCCCAACCGAGCGGCACCTTAGTTTCAGGGTGGAGGGGAAGCGTGTGGGTTGGGCGCTAGTGTGGCAGTCAGGGGTGAGGGCCCACATGCAAATCATTTTTGAGAGAGAGAGGAAGGGGTCATTAACTGATTCTTTTAAATAGTAGAAATAAATAACAATATTAAGAATTTAACATATAGGCATTTGTCACCCACAGAAAAACGAAACGCCATGTACATTTCTCCAAATGGACAACTCATCTCCATGACACAAAATAAGGAAATTTTTATTGGAAATTTTATAATATCCCCTAGAATGCTACATACTGCAATTGATGTTTCAGATAAGCACAAGCTAGGCCCCGTTTGAAAATAGGATTACCATACGAATTTCGTAAGAAATCCCACATCCAGTTAGGTCTCATTTGTAATACAGAAATTTCACAGGATTTTTGCAAGAATTTTACAGACAACAGTTTAATTCTCATAGGAATTGGAAAAAAAATTCCCGTATTATAAACAGGACCTTAGAGTGTATGCTTTGTTTCCAGCAAAATTTATATGAAATTCCTGTGTTCCGGTCAGGGCCTTAATTGGGACTGCATAATATCCTAAGACCCTTTCACCTGGTGATACTTAATATTGGCCAAATCTTTGGTAATTATTTGGGCTTATTTTTGGTGGCTTATGGCTGAAAAGTACTGTAGCTGACTGAAAAAAACACTGTAACTGACAGAGGCTTATGTAGCATAATTAAATTAAAAAATTAAAAAATATAAAAAATATGTTAGCCCATTACATATAATACAAACAAATACGGGAAAAAAGAACCGGCAAAAAAACTCAACAAAAAGTCAAAAGTTCAGAAAAAGACGAATTTTATAAATAGTAAAAATAAGCCAAAAGCTAAAAGCTGAAGTCCAACCGATCACCCCTTTAATCCCCATTCCAACTGCATCAGGCTTTCAGCCTCCCCAGCACTCATACCGAGAAGAACTTCCAGACGGACAAGGCACCAGTGTGCATAGCAAGAACTTCAGTGGACCGGAAATGTGGAGTCCAGTTAATGCTCCGATCACCCTGCACTGGGTTACAAACATACGCCTGCAGTTGAATTGACCAAGGAGTTACAAACAGACGCACATCTGCAGTTGATCTGAGCAAGGCATTTGTTGTTTATAATGGACAGAGGGTACGAACCAGGGAAAAGGACCTGCATAGCAAGCAATGGTGGATCGATGACCCACAAGAAAGTGTCCACTGCCCACCAAAAGAAACGTCAATGCATGGCATATCCCATCTGCAATCAAGAAGATTGAATTGGTAACATGATTCTTGACTGAACTTGATTTTTGATTGGAGCAGAGTAGCAAAAGCGAAACCCACGGCGATCACAGCGAATCTTTTGGCCTGACAACTAGGAAATAGATACTCAGCGATGGGCCTCATCGGCGATTGACTGCACCGAGCTAAGCCCAGGTGGTGATCAAATCGTCGGAATCAAGCGAGGAGGGCCGAGGGCGAGAATAAGCAAGAAGATCGAGAGAGACCCGGGGAGGGGGTAACCAAGAACGATACGAGAAAATATAAGGGAAGATGAAGGAATCGTTGGCGATACTCTTGGCCCATCAACCGGGGTGGAGAGGCTAGCATCGGCAGTGGGTAATATAAATTAGGGAAACGCCAGTGATGGTGTTCAAATAAATTGTGTCTGGCAGGTCAGCAAACAATCTGGTACTATAAGCACAACCCACTGCACGGTATGAAGGTTGATGGACCGGAACATGAAAGTACGAAGGGGTGAGTCATGCCTGGGCTGCCGCTTTGGCCTACCATGCCGGCACAGCACGGCACGTACACTGGCGTGTCTGGTACAGCACGGTCCACCTAGCATGTATGGTCCGTCGACACGATTGGTCCATTTGGCACGCTTAGCCTATGAGCACGGCTCATTTGGCCCGTTTAGCACAAATAACGGTTGATTTTTAAAATTTATATTCATTTTGTGGTCATTTATAAGTTTAAAAATACAAAACAAATTCAAAAATATCAAAATGTTCTATAAATAGGTAGCATATCCTCTCATTCATCCACACTCAAATCAGCAATCTCTTTTCCTTATTCTCTTGTGAAAATTTTGAAATAATTTGTGATAATTTGGCAAATATCAAAATATTTTTGCCAAAAACTTGAAAATTTGAAATCCATCGTACAGTCAAGGAAAGAGATAACAATACTAATTTTTATGTACTTATATTGTTCTTATTTTTCTTTATTATGATATAAAATAGGTAATAATTTAATTTTCTATTTGTGTTTTGCAATTTTCTGTATTTCTTCATGGAAAAATTATGACGATTTTCCTGCAAGTGAATACAGATCAATCTGTAAGATCTCTGCATCCTTCGGGACATCTCCACCTCCCCCTCAAATGGCCGAGGTCACCGAGTAGACCATGGTTGTACCATCATTAGGCTCTACTGGTGTTTCTACGTCAGCAATCAATAGAGCAAAGAGGTCTAAATTCAGCACGGCAGACATGTAGGCAGATTTTGACGAGGTCATGAAGCAATTGCCATCTGAAAATCAGGTAAAAGTTGTTGTTTACAAAATATATCATTATGAATTATCGGCAAGGTCTATAAGTGGAACCGGACACTTCCATAGACATGCCCAAAGATGTAAAAAAATAAGGCATCGTCATGAGGCAGACGGAGTTGATGTACAACCCCGACGGTACAGTCCATAACTGGGATTATAATCCCAAGATAGCTCGAGAATTTTAGCCCATTTAATTACTTCGCAAGATCTTCCTTTAAACTTTGGTGCGTTAGATGCATTCGAAAAGTACATTATAATTACTCATAATCCTATATTTACTCACGTTTCTAGACAAACAACCATTAGATATTTAATTAAATACTATAATAATGATCATGAAAAAAATTAAAGAACTCTTCGAAACCTGGGCATTTTCGGTGGCCTTGACCTCGGACATTGGAGTGCTCGTTTTAGAGAGGATTATCTTAGTATAGTCGCTTATTGTATAAATGATAACTGGGTATTAGAAAAGATAATCACAAGCTTTAAACTAATTGATGTAGCACATACATGTGAGAATATAGCAGGATGTATTATCAAAGTCGTGGAAGATTTTGATCTTATAATAATTTTTTTGCAATTAACCTGGACAAACTCCAGCACAATGGATATTCTCACTCCCTTATATAGTACATACGCTAAATCCTTCTAACTACATCAGCGATGCGACTCTCATATTATTAATCTCATAGTTAAAACTGGTTCGAAGAGGTTGGATCTATGTCTGCAAGTTTTTGCGATGCAATTTCTTTTGTAAATAATTCTAACCAACGAATTGCAGAATATATGACCTACTGCATTGTGATAGTCGCACGTCCATGAAAGTTCGTTGTACATATACGGGTAAGGTAAAACTCAACTTATCTCATGCTAAAAAATCCTTTGCCCTATAAGCCCATATTTTCTGTTTTTATCCACACGCACCATTAGCCATACCAGCAACACACTACTGACTGAGCAGTATTGGTATGTTGCTGAGAAATTATTATCATTTTTGGAACTCTTTTATGAATCCAATGTTTTTTCTCTTGAGTACTATCCAACATCTCTGGTAAGTGTGCATCATATTCTTGTGATTGCTGTTCACTTAAAATTTTTTGAAATTGACGTAGTGTTATAAGAGGTGTGCGCTATGAGAACTAAATATTTAAAATATTGGATTGAGATTCCGTACTTACACACATTTGCATTTACTCTAGATCCAAGAACTAAAATTGTAGGATTCACAAATGTGTTTTCCAATTATACATGATTCTATAAGGGTTGATTATTCTAACTATTTTACAGCTGTTCGTTCATAATTGTCTGAAGTTTACCAGAAATACGAGCATAAGTTTCAGAGAGTTCGTTTGCAACGACTTCTACCAGCACCCGCTATAGGTAAGAAGGCAAATATGTGTGCACCATCTTTTCCTCCTGAAAATCAGGCTCTACATCATCAAGTGGTAAAGTAATCCATAACAAGGTCTGCGGGGATCTATCAGTCTTTTCTAGACAATGATCTCGTGCCTCACCATATAGAGGATTTCAACATTTTGAACTGGTGGTGTGAGTACAAGCTAACATATCCGACGCTATTTATATTAGCATGGAATGTGCTAACCGTTCTTGTCTTCACGGTTTCTTCTGAGTCCGCTTTCAATCTTTCTGGAAGAATATTGGAGTAGAGAAGAACAAGACTCATGAGTGAAATTGTGGAATTACTTCTCATAGTAAAAGACTGAGAACAAGCTAATACGCAAGCTCAACACTGTGTTGTGGATACGGAGTTGGAATATACATTCAACAATATCTATCTAGACGGCGGCGAAGGCAATCAAAATGCCGATGACATTGTCGATTCTTAGAGCATCCATGTATGCATTGTACGTTTTTTTGTAATGCTAAGGTACAGGCTGTACTCTTTTTTCTTTGCCAATATTTTTCTTGAGTTGAGCTTTTAATTGGCGGAGTTTTTAACGAGACAACTATTTTAACATCAATAAAGCTCATTATTATATTTCTATAATTTATTGTATCTTTTTTATATTTCTATAATTTAATGTGTCTTTTCTATAGTTTCTATAATTTATCATGTCCTTTTTGAATCTACACTTTTTTGAACTATTAAATTTTTCCAATTTTTTTGGGCCAAACAGGCATGCCGTGCCTCTATGGCTCGTCGGGCTAAACGGGCCGCGTGCCAGCTTGGCACGGCACGAACCCCCTCTGGGTTGTGCCTGGGCAGGGGCGGACCCACAGGGTATGCCGGGTGGGCCACGACATACCCTGGGCGCCGCCGAAGGTCATGACGCCACCACGCGCAAGCCGCTGCTGGAGACCATGACGCCTACCTGCTGCAGGAACACCAACCAGTAGCAGCAGCAGGCGCCGACGGACGACGACCAGCTGGCCGAGCTGTGGGAGATCTTCCGCTCCTTCAACCGCAACAACTACGGCAGCCTGACACAGCTCGAGCTCGGCTCCCTCCTCCACTCCCTCGGCCTCAAGTCCAGCGCCGACCAGCTCGACGCCCTCATCCAGCGCGCTGACACCAACTCCAACGGCCTCGTCGAGTTCTCCAAGTTCGTCGCCCTCGTCACGCCCAACCTCCTTGACGACCGACCCCCCTACTCCGAGGACCAGCTCCGCAGGCTCTTCGGCATCTTTGATCGTGACGGCAACGGCTTCATCACCGCCGTCGAGCTCGCCCACTCCATGGCCAAGCTCCGTCTCCAGCTTGCGCGTCGTGATCTCGTAGGTCCGCCTTCCTCTGCTTACACCTCCCCCTGGTCTCTAGGTTGAATTCCGGTTTCTTGGGTCTTTTGATGCTTCCATCCTATCATGGGGATCAACTGATGAAGGGTAGTGAGTTTGCTCCAAGTCCAAGAATGGCGCCTTGAAGACGTTCGACAAAATGCCACAACCAACCCGTGCATATGTACCTGCGTTTTCATTATGTTGCCACAAGGCAAGTGAAGATAGTAGCCATAATGTGCTGCCTCCAAATGTTCTTGCAGATGATACCCTGTGGACCGGCGTGTGCGAAATTACATAGACCAAAGCACTCGCCGCCTTGCTATGGTCGAAGCTAGTTGATGTTGGACAGTTTGTTGATGCCACTAAGGCTGCCTCAGGTCTTTTCGGTGGGCCAACAGAGGTATGTGTGAACCGTGAACATGCCATGGTGTTCTGTTTTGCATTTCAGAGCATGTCATTGATTGTTGTGTTGCAGCGTTTCCACGACCTAGAATCATAGCATGTATGCTTGACCACTTGCAATCATTGTAGTGATTTAAACAATGGTGCGGCATATCCTTTGGTAAAATCCTGGGTCCGCCACTGTGCCTGGGCCATCGTCTCAGTCCACGCGTCGGCACGGCTCAGCTCGTTCTGGTGGATGGGCTAAACGGGCTGTGCCTAATAGGACCGTGCCAACCGTAAAATTTTTTCTTTTTAGCCCAAAATTTGAAAGTTTCTTACATATGGACCCCTGGAGAAAAGATTTGAAAAAATGGACCCTTACCACGGCGCCAAAGCATATGGCGTCCATGATACACGGCACGGCGCCATATATTTTGGCGCCGTGTGTGGCCACGTAGGATCCACGGTGGCACAGAACGGCGCCAAAGCCCATGGCGTCGTGTCGTGCGTAAACGGCGCTAACGGCCGTGGCGCCGTTTCCTGGAACTTAAACCCGAAAGCAGCCCCCGGCCCGCCACCCCCTCACTCCTCTGTTCGAATAGACCGAGCAGAGAGCAGCCGCCGCCGCCCGTCGCTCCCCTCTCCAAATCCATCCCAATCCATCGATTTTTCTCGCGATTTTGCTTCCAAACCGAGCAATCAAGGTAAGCTCCCTTTCCTCCTTTGATTTTTTCCAGTAGATATGGATTATTTGAGGTACATTTCGTGGGCAAGATTTCAAACCCTAGATGGAATTAGTTGGATTTGGCTCGGTTTTAGGTTGGATTCGCAATAGATATGCGTAATGTATTAGTAGCAATGTGTATAGATCCGTTTTTAGGTTGAAATTGGTTGGATTAGGGTTTGATTTGGGTAACTAGCGAATCTAGGGTTAGAAACGAGAAAAATTATAAATCTTATTCATTTTGCATTTTAGGTTGTCATTTTAGATTTGCGTAATGTATTAGTAGTAATGTGTATAGATTCGTTTTTAGGGTTTGATTATTGTACGTAATGACTGAGGTATGTTTGTTTGTTGTGCTATAGATGGATAAGCTTGTGACTTTGCACCATGGTGGTACTGTGAAGGGAAATGCCAATGGGGGTGTTGATTTGGAAGGCATGGAAGAGACCACGTTGCTTTTTAGTTCACGTCCGTCGTATGGTGAGGTCATTTGTCGATTGAAAGAGAGGTTGGGATGGACAGATGAGCATGGTGATGTCGTTATGCAAGGAATGATTGATGTTGGGTCGTCAAAGGGGCCGCGTATAAAGAGATTGGCTTCGATTAGCAGCGACGGTGAATGGGATAACTATGTGGCCATCGTTTTGGACTCAGAGGTCAGAGCACCTGACTGTGCAGAGGGTGGTGAGAGATCAATCACCTCCTAGGGCTGCATTGGATCCCAATGACTCACCGTTGGTTGGGTCACTGGATCATGAAGAGGTTGAGGTGCAAGTTGTATCCTCGGCTCAAGTATGTGAGATTCCATTGACTCAGGTAGAAGCTGACTCTGAGGATGTCGATGACCGCTTTGTTGGTGGATTCGACGAGGAGACAGTGTTTGAGGAACCTATGGTTTGTGTAGCATTTAACAGGGTGGATGTACAGCTTGCAGAGACGAGGCTGCTTATGAGGATGCGAGGGCTGTGGACTCAGATGATGACAGCCCAGTCACAGGTTTGACGTCTAGCGAAATTGAGATGTTGAGAAGAATGTTTCCTGGCTGTGATCCACTAGTGTCCAATTATAATGACCTAAGCAACGCACATAGGGCTGTCGGAATGGAGGGCAAATGCAGAGGGACGTACCTAGGCCTGGGGCTAGTATCATAATTCAGAAGGGTCATGTCTTTGAGGATATGTCGGCATTGAAGATGTGGTTGAAAGAGTACTCGATCGTGCACAACCGTCCATACCGGGTTAAGAACTCATATGCCAAACGTCGGTACACCATCAAATGTGAGAGCACAGGGTGTGCATGGAAAGTCTGTGCCAGGAAGGTGAAGGGTACGGAGATGTTTAAGATTACAACTGTGGATGGACCGCACAGCTATGGGTCTTCCGAGCCCAGCCAGAAACATCGTCAGTTGACTTCTCGGTTCATTGCAACCCGCCTGTACCCCATGATAAAGCACATGCCGACGATGCACGTGGCAGCAGTGATATAGGCCGTTAAACTAAAGTGGCACTACACAATCAAGTATGGGAAAGCATAGAGAGCGCAACAACGTGCTTTGAAGTTGATTTATGGTGATTGGGAGGAGGCGTATGAGCGTTTGCTGGCCATGTTGAACGCAATGAAAGCGGCCAATGCAGGAATGCAGTATGAGTACGTGCCTAAGCCCGATGTATGGGTTAATGGTAGACAGATTTTTTTTCGAGCATTCTGGTGCTTTGGTCAGTGTGTCGAGGCTTTCAAACATTGTAGGCCTGTTCTATCAATTGATGGGACGTTCCTATTGGGCAAGTATGAGGGGACGTTGTTGATTTTTATTGGCTGTGATGCGGACAACTCACTTGTGCCGTTGGCTTTTGCTTTGGTGGAGAAGGAGGACAAATCTAGTTGGGCTTGGTTTCTACGGCTTGTACGGATCCATGTGGTTGCCCCGGGGAGGGAGGTATGTGTGTTGTCTGACAGGCACGCTGGGATCTTGAGCGCCGTTAAGGAAGTGATACCAGGATATTACCTGTGCATCATCGTTGATGCACAAGGCACCTTGCAGAGAACTTGTTCAAAAAAGATGGGGTGAAGACCAACTTTGCACTTTTCGAGGAGGTATGTCGCCAGAGGGAGGTAAAGCTGTTCGATGAGAAGTTAGAGGAGTTGAAAACGAAAACTAATGCTGAGGGTCGTGATTGGATAAGGGGTTTAATGAGGGATGTGCACAAATGGTCAAGGGCTCATGACCCATTGGGAAGGAGGTATGAGTTCATGACTAGCAACATGGCGAAATGCTTCGACGGCCGCTAAGGGGCACGTGGATTGCCGCCACGCAATTGCGGTGTTCACTTTCTACAAGTGTGTTGCATGGTTTGTCAACCGGCACCGGGAAGCCTCAGACATGTTAAAGGCACATGCACATTGGCCACCTTGTCCTCACGGCTTCATTACCAAAGCGAATATGCAAGCCAATGAGCAGGAGTACCACTGTTTTGACCATGTGACGCACGTATGAGGTTGTTGAGGTGGAGGGACAACCGAGAATGGAGAGCTCGAGAGGCCCGAAAGCATAAGGTCGTGATTACATCCTTCACATGCACATGCGATGTTCCCGACAAGTTCCATTTTCCATGCTCCCACATGGTGACCGCATGTAGGGCCGGAATGTCGATGTTGAGACCAAAATCCCGAGACTATTCAGCGTGGATGCGTTGGTGAGGACATGGGCCCCACGGTTCAAGCCATATCGTGATGAAAGCGAGTGGCCACTTTACTCGGGTCCCAGGTACATAGCGGACGAGGGGTTACGTTGGCACAAGAGGGGCAGTAGGAAGCGGTCAAGGTACAAGATTGACATGGATCGGATACCTGGTCGCGCCAAGAGGGGTAGGGCAAATCCCTTCGTTGAGGACCCACAGGAGACACACTGCGGTATGTGTGGTCTAATGGGTCACAATTCACGGACGTGTCAACGTCGTTCCACTCAGGTTAGCGGCGTTAGGTCTAGAGAGCATAATTTTTAGATATTTTGTTATTCTTATCACTAACGTAATTTTGAATGCACAGGATGGCGAGGTACTGGCTGGTGGACGAGTTCTACGACAGAGAGCACCGCGGCAAGCTCACGATGATTCCCATACTGTGTCCTCCAACCCATGATGATGAGAGTTGTGTGTATGTGTATGTGTATGTGTGCATATATGTATGTATGTATGTATGATTTAAGATTTATATGTGAATGTATGCATCTAGACTTTATTGAGAGTTATGCGTATGTGTTTTATATGTGAATGTATGTATATGTGTGTATGTGCATGTGTTTTGCATATGCAGAAAAACAGACAGCTCTTTGCTGGTTTTCTGTAGGTTTGCGTAGCACGGCGCCAACACACTGGTGCCGAGGTATTGAACTACGGCACCAGGATGCGGCGCCAAAGTTTTGTGCGCCGTAGTTCAAAATCTCGGCGCCAGCATGTTTGGCGCCGTGCTACTTACATACGGCGCCAGGGTGTTTGGCACCGTGATGACTGCACTTGCATTAAAACTGCAAGCCCGGCCTAGCTGTTTCGATCCATTCACACAAATAATACTAATAATTGACATTCACCAAATGAATAAGCACGACCCAAAATAACATACTAAGTGCATACGTCCACATACATACATAGTCCACATACATAGTTTATAATTTTTCAGAAAATACATACGTCCGAATACATCAAACATTAAATATACATAGCAATAACCTACTTAGTGCATCGAGGCCACTTCCCCTTCCTCTGAGCATCAGGGTACTCCTCTAGGGCTGCCTTGGCACGTCGCGCTCTCTCTAGCTTCTTCTGTCTTTCACCCTTGCGCCTTGCCGCGGCCCTCCGACGCTCCTCTTCGCGGTGTTCCCTCGCGGCCTCATCATGCTTCTTCTCCCGTTCCCACCTCTCCTTTCTTTCTTCATCCCACTTCTTAGTGGCGTTAAGGTATTCCTTGTCAACCTCAGCGATCGCAGTGTTGATCCACTGCTCAAAATCACAAAGCGGTGGAGGCTCCTGCAAATGTATGCATTCGTTAAACCAACAGAATTAATACCAAGTCGATGAATCGACAATACAACATACCATCTTGCCGAGGACAACAGCGGCACGTGGCGGATCGAACGCCCAGTTGGCGCACATCCAGTACCTCTGCCTATATGTATCCGGATCATCCGACCTTTCGACCTTGCAAGGATCGCCGCAATAACACATCGCCACGGGAACACCGGGTGGAGGTGGCAAACGAGTGAAGCCCATGACAACCTAAAATGCGAAATGGATAAGATTTATAATTTTTCTCGTTTCTAACCCTAGGTTAGCTAGTTACCCAAATCAAACCCTAATCCAACTAATTTCAACCTAAAAACGGATCTATACACATTACTACTAATACATTACTCATATCTATTGCGAATCCAACCTAAAACCGAGCCAAATCCAACTAATTTCATCTAGGATTTCAAATCTTGCCCCACGAAATGTACCTCAAATAATCCATATCTACTGGAAAAAATCAAAGGAGGAGAGGGAGCTCACCTTGCTTGCTCGGTTTGGAAGCAAAATCGCGAGAAAAATCGATGGATCGGGGTGGATTTGGAGGGGGGAGAGAGGGGCGGCGGCGGCTGTTCTCTTTGCTCGGTCTGTTCAAACAGAGGAGTGGAGTGAGGGGGTGGTGGGGGGCCAGAGGCTGCGCTCGGGCTTAAGTTCCAGGAAACGGCGCCACGGCCGTTAGCGCCGTTTATGCACGGCACGGCGCCATGGGCTTTGGCGCTGTTCTGTGCCACCGTGGATCCTACGTGGCCACACACGGCGCCAAAGCATATGACGCCGTGCCGTGTATCATGGACGCCATATGCTTTGGCGCCGTGGTAAGGGTCCATTTTTGCAAATCTTTTCTCCAGGGGTCCATATGTAAGAAACTTTCAAATTTTGGGATAAAAAGCAAAAATTTTTCGTGCCAACCTATGCTGTGTCACCCATTTGGGCAGGTCTGAACGCCAGTGTCAAAAGTGGCCCTTTTCTTTTCAAAGTGGCATATGACTTATAATTTCTCTCAATAAAATAAGTATAACGATTTCTGCATTATTTTTTAAAACAGCTTATCGAGACATTATTTTTAAAGTGGATTATCAGTATTTATTTTTTATCAATTTATCAACATTTGTTTGTTTATATATGTAAGTATTTATATTAAAATTAAATCATCATCCGTAATTATAAATCATAAACCAGGACGGAGCTTAGCACTGACTTCGTAGGGCACAGGCGCACAGCCGCGCGTGGCCACTTCGGGCTCGACCCCGAGACTCGAACTCGACCGCACCCAAGAAATAACGACCGAGCCAACCCCAGCCCATTCCGCGCTCTCCCACCTCCTCCCACCTCCGCCCGCCCTCTCCTCCATGAAACCCTAGCTCGGCGCCATGGACAACCACGACCACGCCTCCGCCTCCGCCTCCGCTCCCAAGCGCAAGCGCGGCCGCAAGCCAAAGCCGCCGGCCGCCATCGCCGCCCCCGAGAATGGCAGCCACGACTCTGACTCCGCCCCCAAGCACAAGCGCGGGCGGAAGCCGAAGCCCCCGGCCGCCGCCTCCCCCGACAACCACCACCCCTCCTCCCCCCTCGCCGCTGCCGCCGCATCCGACTCTCCGGACCCGGCTTCCTCACCCGCTCTCGGCGGTCGCGTCCGCAAGTCCCGACGTGGCCGCCACGGGCCTCCGGCCGATGCCGACGCCGCCCCCCGCGCGCCTCCCTCCCCGCCACGCCGCGGCGCGCCGAAGGGGGTGGCCAACATCAAAGCGGAGATCCCCGCTGTGGAGCCGTTGCGGTGGGAGCAGGTGGCGAAGGTGATGCCGTCGATGGACGCTGTGGTGAAGGTGTTCTGCGTGCACACGGAGCCAAACTTCTCGCTGCCGTGGCAGCGCAAGCGACAATATAGCTCCAGCAGCAGCGGATTCATCATTGGGGGGCGCAGGGTGCTCACCAATGCCCACTCCGTCGAGCACTACACCCAGGTCAAGCTCAAGAAGCGTGGCTCGGACACCAAGTACCTTGCCACTGTCCTCGCCATAGGCACCGAGTGCGACATTGGTATGCATGCCTGTACTCGCCTCTTTAGCCTGCAAATTATTGTAAATTTGACAGATCTACAAGCGTTCTCTAATTGTGAATTAGCTGTAATGTTGGCAAGTAGACTTCTTGCAGTGTCCAATGATATTCCATTTTTTATGGAATTTGGTAAAAAGGTAGCTGTTCCTTTTTATGATTCAATACCATGTGCGCTTGCAATTACATATGTGCACTACACAGAGCTGGCAACATTTAGTTTCAAAAAGAGAGAGAGAAGAACTGGCAACACTTACCATTTATTATTGGCAGACTATTTATGTTTGGTTCTTTTGCAAATCCTCATGTGGGAATACCGGAATAAATGATCAGGTTTGACATTGTGAACTTTGTATGTATAATCTAATCTGAGATGTGGGAGGGCACCATTTGATGGATTTGGTCATATAGTATTGTGTGGTAACAGGGGCCAACCTAGAATCACCAAAGTGTGTGTCAAGCTTATGTAGAAAGCCTTGTGATATTTTTGACAGGATAAGAATATTACAGGAGTAGCTAAAACAATGTGACAAAATTTTGATGTAAAAACAACTAAATCTTGTCTATGCTCATACTTTTTTTTATCTGGGAATTTAATGTCGCACTTGAAATGAACTGTCATCAAGTTGTGATAGTACTCAATTAACACACTCAGAAGCTAGTGCTAGTTTTAGTAGCCTGGGATTATGATTGCCCGTGAAGAATGTACTTGTTCTTCTTCTGTTCTGTTCTCAGGAGCAGCTATGTGGATTATTGGGGATATTGGCCCTGTTCAAAAGTACTATGGCTTTTGGCTGATTATGAGAGAGGTTGAGGGAGTAAGGGATGCATTGAGAAGCCTATCCGTTCAAAGCAGCTTCTATAGTGACTTCTACAAATGGCTCATAGAAATCACCTTAAAAAGCCACTTCGTTCAAAAACTGGCTTTTAAAAGCCAAAAGTCAGAAGCTATTTGAAACATGGCCATTGTCTTGCATAGGCAAGCAGAATATCAAAAGCATATGGAGACACAGGGTGGATAACTTGGAAGGATGTTGCAATTTTTACAAATTTAAAAGGCAACGATATAGATTGGACTAAGTATATAAGCAATATGTTGTCAAAATTTGCAGCTTTGTCTAACAAACTAAGTTATTGTTTAGTTTACTTTTTTTATTTTCTTTCATAACTACAAGTTATATTTCTGTTTCAGCAATGTTAACTGTCGAGGATGATGAATTCTGGAAAGGAGTTTCTCCAGTGGAGTTTGGACCACTGCCAGCACTTCAGGATGCTGTCACTGTTGTTGGTTACCCAATTGGAGGAGATACGATCTCAGTGACAAGTGGTGTAGTATCTAGGATAGAAATACTTTCATATGTTCATGGTTCTACGGAGCTTCTTGGATTACAGGTATTTTGTTTGTAAGCTCTTTGCATGCTTTTAGTTGTCTTTATATTTTGCATATTGCACACATAGTTTTTCCTTTGTATTCATCGAATTATGAGTGATCTGCTTTTTACAAATTTCATCGAATTATGAGTGATCTGCTTTTTACAAATTTCTGTAACCTGGGTGTTACTTTTGAACAGATAGATGCAGCTATAAATTCAGGAAACTCTGGGGGCCCTGCTTTTAATGATAAGGGCAAATGCGTTGGTATAGCTTTTCAATCTCTTAAGCATGAGGATGTAGAAAACATAGGCTATGTTATACCCACCCCAGTTATTAAGCACTTCATTCAAGACTATGAAAAATCTGGAGAGTACACAGGTAAATTTTCCTATTCTGTTATTGCATATGACTTAATTCTTGTGAGCCATGTTTAAGGGGTGTATGTTGTCATGGCACATGAATCGAATGAATGTTTGTTTGCATACGAACATCTTATGTAGATGTATGTGTAAACATTTTGATGTACTTTTGAAATATGAACCAATCATTGTAACATCTACCGTTGAATAAAAGTCGGCGTATTTGGATCATATTCTTGTGTGTCTTTTATCAGCTTCCATGTCATTATGACTGCAAAAGTCTGAATGGATTATACTTTGTATTGATTACAAAGGGGATAAGTGCTTGACAAGTTGACACATGCATGCTCCAAAATTTTCAGCCTCAATAACAATTACAGTGTGACCATACTGTTCTTTGGAAGAAAACAGCATCTTATCTGTGTTTTGGAATCTTGGTAAACTTAGAAATCGATATTTTCAGCACTATAATCAGTCGGTATTTTCATCAGCTATTGAGGTGTGATAATTAGAATTTGAGCTTCATCTTTAGATTAACACCGTCAAATGTTCATCTCAATTATTGCAAATAATTCATTATTAAAATTATCAACTACAAGAGTTAATCCTTGTTCTTCTTTTGGGATTGTCAGCACTCTCCAGGAAATTATTGTTATGCACTCAGCAAGTGAGCATGTCCTCACATGTATACCAGTTACCCATCACAACTGCATTGCTTGTATGTGTGTAGATCGCATGTATTTTAACTTCATTGCAGCAACAAAAATAATGTTGTATCCCATGCAAACTCGGGCAAAATAGTTCGAATAGTGTTTGCTTGTGCATTTTTGTGGATGTCCCTTACTGATCTTTTGATGGATGGGGATCCTGTTCTTATTAATAGATTGTTTTGTGCTAGCCATTTCTCTTTTATTAACTTCCAGGTCTTGCTTAGTAATCTGATATGCACTCTTTTGACATATATGATCTTCTGAATTTGCCTTGCAATTAGCTTATTATCTCCTGCATTCTTCTGCCAGGTTTCCCTATACTTGGGATAGAATGGCAGAAAATGGAAAATCCTGATCTCCGTAAGGCAATGGGAATGAAATCTGATCTAAAGGGTGTTCGTGTTAGAAGGGTCGAGCCAACTGCTCCTGAATCTGGATGCCTGCAACCTTCTGATATTATACTTAGCTTTGACGGTATTGACATTGCCAATGATGGCACAGGTTAGTCATAGGCTCATATCTACAGCTGTCGATGTTATTTCCACTATTTTTGTTACTGAACGTGTCTGCCATGGTCAATTGTTCCTGTATCTATTTATGATCATGCGTTTTTGGTCACTCTATTGCATGTGTGAGATATTTTATTTGCTTTAGATGCTACAGCTCAGCCCCCATTCTACATTGTATGCCCCCTTCCAATGGTATAATTTAAGCTTGGAAGTATTCCTTCTAAGCGAGGTAATTGAATGAAATTAATCGACACCATCTGTGTGCAGATATTATCCAATATAAATCATTGAGATGTCTGCTTTTTGTGTTAAAAATCTGTTCGTAGTACTAGCCATCTGTGATCAGTAGTGCTCCACTGATTTTCTGCAATTTAGTCACTGAAATATTGACCTGCGAACTTATGTGAACTTCCCATGTCTATGGCGTGCTTGTAGTTAAGAGCCTGATTATGGTGATCTGCAATTCTGTTTGTGTCTATACTCAAATATACACTTGCACTGCTTTACTGTTACCGTGTTTAAGTCCAAACATACATATACACCTGTTGATATGGGATAAAGAAAATCACCCAAGAACTCCGTTGAATTTCTAAGTAGTAATTAGAACATCTTGGACTAACTTAGTATACTCATACCTTTTCATCCGGTTAAAACTTACCATTTCATGTTTCTTAGATAAAATCCAGCCTATCAGTTAAGGAAAACCTTTCTATACATGATTGCCTTTTGCTAACTTTTACTTTTTCTTTGTCATCCAGTTCCTTTCAGGCATGGGGAGCGCATTGGCTTCAGTTACCTTGTTTCGCAGAAGTATACTGGCGAGAAGGCACATGTCAAAGTTCTGCGCAATTCGAAAGTTCATGAATTTAACATAAAGCTAGCAACCCACAAAAGACTCATTCCAGCTCATATAAAGGGCAGGCCACCATCATATTACATTGTTGCTGGATTTGTTTTTATGGTCGTATCTGTTCCATATCTTCGATCTGAGGTATGTTATCTTCTTCCTCTGTCCTCTAGCCCTAGGTATGAAATAGTAATCAATATAGTACACCGCTGTTCGGTTGTCAAGAGTTCCTACCCCCTTCTACATGTTCAGACGTTCAGTATGATTTCTGTGCAATTTGGTAAAGCTTGATATTGACTGTTAGAAATACCAACACAATCTCTGATATCTGAACTGTGTTGGACGACGAAAAGAGTCGTTAGTGATGAATAAGTCTATGTACTGTGGTCTTTGTGGGGCTGTGGTAGTTTTTTGTTTTTTGACTGCTTTAGGACAGCATCTGCTTTTAGGACAGCATCTGCTTTTAGGACAGCATCTGCTTTTGCTTTAGGACAGCATCTGCTTTTAGGACAGCATCTGCTTTAGGACAGCATCTAGGACAGCATTTGCTTTAGGACAGCATATTGACCGCTTTTAGGACAGCATCTAGATAGCATTTTAGCATATGCTTGGCTGGTTCTCAGCCTATAAATTTGTATCCCCAACCCCTCAGGTTGGCAATGGCATTGTGTGAGCAATAAACAAGAAAACTTGCCCCATCTCCTAGTGTCATCCTCTCCATGAGAGTAAAGATCTTGCTATCACCAAGAGCAAGAGTCCAGCGACTAACAAGTGGTATCAGAGCCTTAGTATCCTGTAGCCTGAGCATCTCCTGCTCATCTCCTTCTCCGCCTCATAGCAGCCCAACCGTGCAAAGAAGCAGCTCGGCCGTCCCGCCTCACTCTCTCCGAGACGGCGGCGGCTCGTCGGCGCGACCTCTCTCGCGCAATGCCCTCTCGATAGCGCGCCATGTCCGCAGGCGCTCTCGGCCTTCGGCCGCCTCGAGCACGAGGCGTCGTGACAGGCCGAGCTCGCGCGCGGCAGCAGCGGCGCAGCAGCGGCAGGCGGCAGCGGCGCGGCGGAAAGGCGGCGCGAAAGGCGTCAAAGGCGGCGGCGGCGGAGGCGGGCGGCGGCGAGCGAGAGGCGGAAGCGGCGGCGCGGCAGGCGCGTCAAGGCGGCAGCAGAGAGGTCAAAGCTCATGCGGCGGAAGAACAGCGGCTCGGCTCGTGATTACAATACGACGCGGACCTCACCGCTGGAGAGGAGGCGCAGAGGCGATCAGCGCGCATGGGCGGCCGCGACGCCACGAAGCGCGCGGCACTCAGCATAGGCGCGGACGCGCGGCGGGCGCTCTGAAGAGGCGCGCACGGCGGTGACGCTCTGGAGGAGGCACGCCGCGGCGGCGGCGACGGGTCGACGGAGAGCGCGGCCTCGCAGAACGCGCTCTTCCCGATTCGGCATCGTGGTCACCACGAGTACCAGTATCGTCGGGGACGTCGGCCCGGCGGCGGGTGGCCTACCTCACCAAGACCAACTACGCCGAGCGGTCTGCGGTGATGAGGTGAAGCTCCAGTGCGGCATATGTGGGATGCGATCGTGGCGACGTCGACTCGACCGGATCGACGGCGCTGGATGCTCTCATCGCCGCAGATCCGCCCGAGATGCGCTTCGCTACCAACAAGCGGATCGCCAAAGAGGCTTGGGACGCCATCGCCGCAAAGACGCACGGCAGCCGGCGGCGCCCGCAAGTCTACACCGCAGCACTACGCACGGAGGAGTGCTCGCCTTCAAGCCAGTGAGGACGTTGATGACTTTGCTCTCGTCTCAACACTCTGTTGCACAAGTTGGTGCGCCGGCTCGACACCTCAAATGAGGAGAGAGGCGTGGAAGCTCTTCCGCCGCGTCCCGAGAAGTACAAGCGGATGGCTCGCCGATCGGGTCTTTGCTTTGGACCTTTCCACGATGACCATCGAGGCGTTGCGGTCGCCTCAAGGTCGCCGACATCGATGAGCCACGAGCCTCTCGGGACCCGTCACCATTGGCGGAAGCTCCTCCTCGCTCGGGAGCGGTGGTCGCCGACCAAGGTGACAAGAAGAAGGGAGCCTTCTTCCACGACAGCGCCGCAGAGTGGCAAGCGCGCAAGCGCGCAAAGCGCCAGCAGCGATGCCGGGCAAGCAAAGCGACGACGAGACGACTCTTGCCACAATCTGCGGCAAGCTTGGTCATTGGGCCAAGGAGTGTCGATACCACGACGCGGCAGCCCACGTCGCGCAAGCGGAGGAGGAGGAGCAGCGGCCGGTCTGTTCATTGCTCATGCGAGCATCGAACTACCTCGGCGCACCCGCCGCAGCGGCTCTCCTCCACCTTGACGAGCCAAAAGCACACGCCTCCTGGCGGCGATTCCGGCAATGACAAGACCGACGGGTGGTGCTCGACACCGCGCCACCCACCACATGACCGGCGGCGGAGTTCTTCTCGAGCTCGACTCAGCGCTCGAGGCACCGTCAAGTTCGGCGACGCCCGCCGTGGAGATCAAGGCGTCGGCTCTGTCGTCTTAAATCCGCCAAGATCGGCGAGCACCGGCCGCCACCGGCGTCTACTACATCCCCGATCTGCGAACTCCATCATCGGCTTGGGATACCGATGAGAACGGCTCGCGTGTCGAGATCGAGCACGGTGCCGCGATTTGGGATCTTCGACGCCGCCTCCTTGCCAAGGTAACCAGAGGCGCAAATCGACTCTACACTCTTCACGCGCAGCGGCACAACCCTCTGTCTCGCGGCTCGTCGGGGACGAGGCGTGGCGATAACACGAGCGCTTTAGGCACCTTTCACTTCCGAGGCCCCGGCTCGGTGCCACGAAATGGTGCGAGGCTGCGGTGCCTTGACCATGTGGAGCGGCTCTGCGGCGTCTGCGTGTTGACGGCGAGGCGACTCTTTCCCGCGAAGCGAGTTTCCGAGCCAAGGAGAGGCTCGAGCTCGTGCACGGGACTTGTGTGGCGGTGACACCGCCACACCGGAGACGACGCTACTTCCTCCGCCGTCGGCGACCTCTCCGCTACATGTGGGTGATGGTCCTCGGCGGCAAGGAGAGAGGCTGCGGGCGCCATCGTGTGCACGCAGTCGCCATGCGGAGGCGGAGCGCGCCGCAAGTCGCTGCGCGTCTTGCGCCACAACAACGGCGGCGAATTCACGGCCGACCGGTCGCGTCGTCTTTGCCGATGAGGCATTCAGCGCCACTCTCCGTCGCCGTCTGACCGCAGCAGAGCAGCGTCGTCGAGCGCGCAACGGCGGTTGTGGGGATGGCTCGCCTCTCCTCAGCGAGAGGATGCTGGTGTCTTACGGGAAGAGGCGGTGGCGGCGCCGCCTACATCCTCAACCTTTCGCCTACTAAGCGCCGGCAGCGGGGCCGCGTCGAGGCTGGCATGGCGCAAGCCGGCGGTCTCCCACTTGCGGGTCTTGGCTCCTCGCGTTCGCCAAGGAGCTTGGCCACATCGGCAAGCTCGACGGCGAGAGCACTCGAGTGTTCATCGGCCACGCGGAGGCTCGAAGGCCTACCGCATCTCGACCTGTCACACACGCAAGGCCCGCATCTCGCGTGACGCGTGTTCGACGGCGGTGGGGCGTGGGACAAGGCGGTGGGCGACGGTTCGACCGACTCGGGGACTTTGTTGTCGACTCGCCCACTTCGAGAGAGCGGGAGCTAGCGGCTCGTCTTCACCGAGCTCGCCCACCTCGACACCTTGCTCGCCACCGCTCCGGCGAGTGCTCCACCACCTTCGCACGGCCACGCCCCACCCTTCACCACCGGCCACCACTTCCGCACCGGTGGCCACACCACCGGACCGGCCCCAACAGCCGGTCCACGATGGCGGCGCGGTGGAGTTCGCTACTCCGTTGTCCCACGACGAGGACCGCGTCGACGCCTACCACGACGACAAGCCTCTGCGTTATCGTACCATGGACAACATCTCGCGAGCCGCCTGCCTCGATCGAGGCGGCGCGGCCGCGGTGGCGAGCCGCACTTGGCATGCGACGACGGCGAGCCCCTCCTTCGCCGAGGCGGAGGAGACGTGGCGTGGCGTGTCGCGATGAAGCGAGAGATGGGCCGCCGGCGAACCGGGCGTGGGCCGGGCGGATCTTCTGCCGGCCACCGCGCGATCACCCTTGCTGGGTGTTCAAGCCGAAGCGGGATGGCCGGCGCCATCGTCAAGCACAAGGCTCGCTTGGTGGCACGAGGCCGTGCGCGCGAGGAGGTCGACCGATGGCGCCGCGCGCGTCGCACGGATGGAGTCCGTCGACTCCTCCTGCGCTAGCTGCCAGGAAGGTCGGCGTGTTCATCACATGGATGTCAAGTCGGCATTTCTTAACGGCGACTTGAAGGAGGAGGTCTCGTGCATCACCCGCCGGATTTGCGATCCGGCAAGGAGAGCAGGTGCTCGCTGCGCAAGGCCCTCTATGGCTTGCGGCGAGCACCGAGGGCGTGGAACGCTAAGTGGACTCCACCTCAAGCAAATGGGGTTCCAGCAGAGCGCACACGCAGGCTGCGATCTCACCGCGGGGCAAAGCGGCAACGCCTGGCGGTGGGTGTCTACGCCGACGACTTGGTGATCACGGCACCAAGGATGCGGAGGTGGCGGCATTCAAGGAAGAGATGAAGGCCACCTTCCGGATGAGTGACACAGGGTCTCTCTCTTCTACTTAGGATCGAGGTGCACCAGATGATTAGGGATCACGCTCGACGGACCACCTCGCCAAGCGCCGTCGTTGAGCTAGCCGGGCTCACCGATCGCAATCCGGCTCGCTCCAATGGAGGAGAGGAAAGGCCGAGCCGCGACAAACGACGACGGAGAGGTGGGCGCTTCGCGATCTGGCGTCTTGTAGGGAGCCTTCGCTACCTCGCCCGCACACGCCGGACTTGGCATTCTCCGTCGGCTCGTTAGTCGGTTCATGCAACGGCCGACGACGGAGCATCGGCCGTGTGAAGAGGATCATCCGCTACGTTGCGGGGACTCTTGACCACGGCCTCCATTACCCGAGTGTCCTGCCGGCACGCCGTCGCATGCAGCGGCAGCGACCACGCGCGACATCGACACCAAAGAAGAGCACAAGCGGGATTCTCTTCTTCCTCGGCAAGTGTCTCGTTCATCGGCGATCGATCAAGCGGCGGTGGTGGCCTGTCGGTGTGAGGCCGAGTACATAGCGGCTTCCACCATTTCGACTCGAGCACTCGGCTCGCTCGATCGCTGGTGATCTCCTCGGCGGACACAGGCGGTGGAGCTCGGGGTGACAAACAAGTCCGCTCTAGCCACGCAAAGAACCCCGTTTTTCATGAGCGAGTAAGCACATCCGGGTGAAGTACCATTTCATCGAGGTCGCTTGGATGAAGGAAGCATCAAGGCAAGCTACATCAACACCACGGATCGCCTTGCGGATCTGCTCACCAAGCCTCTTGGAAGGATCAAGTTCCTTGAGCTCGCTCCAAGATCGGGATGGTTCAACCCTCCCACAAGACGACGCACAAGACTTAGGGAGAATGATGAATAAGTCTCTGCTTCGTGGTCTTTGTGGGGCAGGTGGTAGTTTTTGTTTTTTGATCGCTTTAGGACAGCATATGCTTTTAGGACAGCATCTGCTTTGCTTTAGGACAGCATCCTTTTAGGACAACATTCGCTTTAGGACAGATCGCTTTTAGGACAGCATTTGCTTTAGGACAGCATATTGACCGCTTTTAGGACAGCATCTAGGATAGCATTTTAGCATATGCTTGGCTGGTTCTCAGCCTATAAATTTGTATCCCCAACCCCTCAGGTTGGCAATGGCATTGTGTGAGCAATAAACAAGAAAACTTGCCCCATCTCCTAGTGTCATCCTCTCCATGAGAGTAAAGATCTTGCTATCACCAAGAGCAAGAGTCCAGCGACTAACAGTTAGACGACGAGAATGCAGATAGTTTCAGAGAGAGTTCAGAGCACATGTGAGAGGGATTTTGCGCCGCACTCAACTGCTTGCGACTTGTTCGTTTTTCTTACTTTTATTGAGTGCTACATCAGTGGCTCGAATCTTCCTCAGATCAGCCCACGATCCGGAGAATTAGTCCACCGAAAAATACTGAAACAAAATGGAATTTTGACTTACGACTACGGCCGCTACAGTACTCGTACGACTGCTACAGTAGTCTTACAACTACGACCCTTACAATGACTGAACCAAACGTAGTATGGGATTCTTGCACAATGAAATTGCGGACTTCTTGTCCACCTTGAGAAAAATCTTTTCCGGCTCCTTTCCACCATTTCTCCAAACAACCGAGCAAGCCATATTCTCTGAACAGTAGCTGTAGCGATATATTCCGCTTCACACGAGGATAACACCACTACCTTTTGCTTCTGGGACTGCTAACTTATCAAGCACTCCCCAAACATGTACAGTACACCGGTGGTGCTCTTACGACTGTTGACATCCCTGGCCATGTCATTGTCAATGTACCCTATTATCTGAGGTTCCCCTGCTCCTTCCCATCTCGGATAAAAGCACCCCATATCATAAGTACCACTTATGTATCTCAGAATATGTTTCACCGCAACCTTGTGCTTCGTAGTTGGGGCTTCCATGAATCGGTTAACATACCCAACTAAGAATGCAATGTCAGGTCGTGTGTGCACAAGGTACCTCAGGTCGTGTGTGCACAAGGTACCTCAGACTACCCACTGAAGTTCTATACCAAGTAGCATCAACGGGAGGGCTCAAGATTCCTTACTCAACCGGAGTCTGGCTTCCATGGAAACTTGACATGAATTAGACTCCTCTATGCCACTTTTCTCCAATATCTTCAATGCATATGCTGCCTACTTCATTGTAATCCCTACACTAAGTTGGTGTACTTCTATGCCTAGATAATAAGACAACAAACCGAGATCACTCATACTGAACAAAGACTTCATCTCTTTCTTGAAATTGCTGATCTCATGAGTGTGTGCTAGTAATGATTAAGTCATCTACATACACACCTACCAGAAGATTGCTTGAGCTTGTACCTCTCCTGTACATAGCACTTTCTGAAGGGTACTTCTTGAAACCAAGTGACAAAGGAATGCTGTCCAGTTTGGCGTTCCAGGTTCTTGGGGCTTGACACAGTTCGTATAATGTTTTCTTGAGCTTCATAACCTTCTATGTGTTATCCTCATCTTCAAAGCCAGGTGGCTGGACCACACAAACCTCTTCAAGTCACCATTGAGGAAAGCTGATTTCACGTACATGTGGTGAATTTGCCACCCCTTGTTGCCACTGCAACAAGTAATCGCACGGTCTCAAGACGAGCAACTGGTGCATATTTGATAGTGTTCGATACCGTCGAGACTCCCCGTCAGCTACTGAATCTTGGCTTATTGGAGTCGCCCATTGAAGTCTTCCTGGAGTTGATGCTGTTGCTAGAGTATTGACAGGTGAGGCACTCCCCGACTTGGCTGAGGATGTGTTCGCCGTCCCTCTGCTGGGCGTCAGCAAGACCCCAGTCTCACCACTCCTTTGCAATGGTGCTTGATGCTCCTCATTACCTGCATGCACATAAGAGGTATACTCCACGGTGAATGTCCCACCAGCGTTCAGCTCTCCATCAATGTTAGAAGAATCCCACTCCCATCTGGCTCCATCAAAGACCATGTCACGTGTCACATGGATCTTGTTGGTGACTGGATTGTAGATTCGGTACGCCTTAGAGCCAGGCTCGTAGCCAAGAAACACCATGAGAGCACTTTTGTCTTCCATCTTCATAATGTTAGGCTTCACATCCTTGATGTATCCTAGACATCCAAATGTGCGGAAGTAATGCACATTCGTCTGTCTCCCATACCAAGCTTCAAATGGAGTATGCCCATCATGACTTTGGGTGCGGGCTCGATTGAGAATGTACACCGCCGTTGTCATTGCCTCTCACCAGAAACGGGCCGGCATTGCCTTGGCTTTCAGCATACTTCTCGCCAACGAGATCACGGTCTGGTCTCGCCTCTATGGCACCATTTTGCTATGAAGAATACGACGCCGTGAGAAATCTTGTAATTCGACACCTTGCAAAGTACTCACCGAGCTCAGTTGAGGTGAATTCTCCTCTCCGGTCTGTTCTTAACGCCTTCAACTTGTGCCCACTCTCCAATTAAGCATTTGCCTAAAATCTCTTCAAAGTTGTTGCTGCCTCGTCCTTTGATGCCAGCAACACAATCCACATGTACCGGCTCCAATTATCCACTAGAAGTAAGAAATATTTCCCAGGTGTTTCCGGTGTTATGGGGCCACATATGTTCCCCATGAACCAACTCCAGAAGGTCTTGAGCCTAGAACTTGGCTTCCTGTGGAAATGGCGCACGGCGTTGCTTGCCTAATAGATAGCCATCACATAGTTGTTCAATCTGTTGTATGCATGGCAAACCTCTTACCATGCCTTCACTTGCCAGTTTCCTGAGTGACTGGAAGTTGAGATGGCCATACCTGGCATGTCACCTCCAAGCCTCTTTTTCACATCTGGCCGGCAGACATAGGGCTTGCCAATTCAAGATTAAGAATGTATGAGCGGCTTCTTGTTCTCTACCTTGGCAAATAGTTCTCTGTTGCGATCACAGATTCACATATTGCCGTCCTCGATAAGTACTTGACAGCCATGCTCATCAAGTTGTCCGAGACTCAGAATATTGCTTCAGAGCTTGGGGATGTATTAGACATCTGAGAGCACCTGATGCTCACCATTGAGGCAAGTGAATAGGACTGCACCACGCCCACAGATATCTACCACAGATCCATCACCAAACTTAATCGACCTTTTAATGGTTGTGTCAAGCTCGACAAATTCGTCGCGTTGGTGTCGAGGTACTAGCCCTCATCCTGCTGCTCCTCGTGACCAAGATGGACTTGAGCATGGACTTCATTCAGCACAATGTGATCCTTCTCCTTCTCGGTCGTCTCTGTGAGGGAGCAGACTTGCGCCATCAATAGAGTTGGTATGTCATGTTGGGACTGCACAAGGTTCACTCGTTCCTTGCGTTCCTGCCATGGCTTGCAACAATCTCATGCAAAGTGCCCAAAATTATTGCAGTTGAAGCACTTTACTTGTCACGTGTGCCAGTGGCCTATCCAGCCTCTTGCCGTCAGGATTGCCCTTTCCCTGATGACCCTGCTTGTAATTGCCTCGGTTTTGTTTGTAACCGAAGTCGACTGGATTGGGCTTGCCACCTTCTGATGATGTCTGACCTTGAGACTTGTTCTTGTGGCATGCCAGCCACCTTCACTTTCTCCATACTCCCAACGTTCCTCAACAGCCCTAAGACGGCCTGTGAGTTCTTCGAGTGACAATGTCTTCAGATCAAGCATCTGCTCAGTCGACATGGCCACCATCATGAACTTCTTTGGGACTGTACGGAGAAACTTCTTGACGATTTGTTCCTCTTCCAGCTGATCACCGAGCGCCCGAATGGAATTTACAATTCCACTCAGCCACAACGCGAAGTCGTCGACGGCGTTGGTGTCCTTCATGCACAATGATCCGAACTCATTCCGCAACATTTGTACCTTTGCCTCACGGACACGCTCGCCTCCCATCCGCATAGTCCTTATTGCCTCCCACGCTGCCCTGGCTGAATCCTTGTTGCCGAGCATTGGCAACATCTCGGAGGGCACCGCTTGAAGGTTAGCCGCCAATGCCATCCGATCAAGCCGAAAATCCGCACCGCCTGGTTCAATTGCCTCCCACACTCCCTGAGCTTGGAGGTTAACACTCATGTTGAGAGCCCATTTGGAGTAATATGTCCGCATGAGCTGCGGATAGCATAGAGTCACACCGGCACCGTCTGTGCCACAAGCTCCCGGCGGCCGCCGCTGCTTTCACTCCTGAATGGCGTTGGCGAGACGGATCTGGCACCTCATGGCATCTTCACAGGACCTGCTACAAACCGCTCTAATACGAAATGTTAGAAATACCAACACAATCTCTGAATTGTGTTGGACGATGAACATAGTCGTCAGACAACGAGAATGCAGATAGTTTCAGAGAGTTCAGAACACACGCGAGAGGGATTTTGCGCTGCACTCAACTGCTTGCGACTTTTTCATTTTTTTTCCTTTTATTCAGTGCTACATCAGTTGGTTACATGCAAAGTAGTGGCCCGAATCTTCCTCAGATCAGCCCACGATCTGGAGAATCAGTCCATCGAAAATACTGAAACAAAATAGAACTTCGACTTACGACTACGACCGTTACGATACTCTTGCGAGTACGACTTACGACCATGACGCTACAATACTCTTATGATTATGATGCTACAGTACTCTTACGACTATGACGCTACAAAACTCTTACGACCATGACGCTACAGAACTTACGAGTAAGACTGCTACAGTAGTCTTACGACCACAACCCTTACGATCACGACTAAACCAAACATGCTCGATGTAGACTCCTCTCTTACGACCATGCAGTGAAAATACATCAACATTGACAGTAGTCACTAGCATGTGCCTTATCTCAAGCTCTTTAAAAGATTATTCAATTGCTTCTAAGGAAGCATATGTAACTGTACATTTTTGGGGAAATTAATGCTCTACAGTAGATATTCTTAATTCTTTTAAAGTTAGCAGCGATCTATTTCTTTTTAAAATAAAAAGAATCATGTGCAATAGCCTCATATATGTGAACGAACTTTGACAAACTTCATATGTTGGGCCATAAATAGTTTTTCTAGTGTAGTGATTTGTCATTTCTGTGCATCCTGCTCCGGTGCACATGATAACATGGATTATTTTGGCTCTGCATCATATGCACAAAGATCAAGGTTCAAGGAATACATTTATGTGTTGCTAGTCTTTCGTTTTTGCTGCTAAAGATTCCTCTATTAGTGTAGCTTAATTTTGTGGAGCAGTTCTCTACATCTTAGCATACTTTCTCAATTGTTTTCTCGGAAGAACCACCCCAGTACACTTCGGTTACCCATAAATGTGCTTTAATCCTGCTTTCACAGTAATTTTTTCAATTGCCACAGTTTGTGGTTTCACTTCAAAAATGCTGTGGTAGAAATTTTTATCCTAAAAGTAACTATGCTACTTATTGATCAGTATGGAAAAGACTATGAATATGATGCCCCCGTCAAGTTGTTGGACAAGCATATGCATGCAATGGCGCAATCACCTGATGAGCAGCTTGTGGTGGTGTCACAGGTCTCAAGTTCTTTCTATATTAATGGTTATGGAAGTTTTTATTCTTTCTATTTTAATGGTTATGGAAGTTTTTATCTTGTAGGCCACGGTTGATCTGTCTTGCTTTGCTTTAGACTTAGTAAAATTATTATTTGACATTATTTTTCTTTTTAATTTGATGAATTTTCAGGTGCTTGTGGCAGACATCAACATTGGCTATGAAGAAATTGTCAATATTCAGGTAGATCACTATGATGAGGATTTTGTTGGTTTCAATGATTTTTGCCCAAAATTACTGTTCAGAAGTCAGAACTAAAGCTTTGCGTCTGACCCCACATAAAGTTTTTATTACCATGCATCAATTGATTAGTATGATTAGTAATACTTCTCGCCCCTCCAGTTCAAATGTTTGTTATGCATGCTAGCCAAACTCTTTAAAGAACTTTGACTGTTGATATATTTGTAAGTATTTAAGAATAGACATGAGAAAATGACAAACATGTTGGTCGTCAAAAGCATTTTCATAATGTTATATTTTGCTAGTTTAAAACTGCAAACATGCTTATTAAGGCGTCGCTTAGGCGACGCTTAAGCGTCGCCTAAGCGGTAAGGCGGTCCGGCGTGGCAAGGCGTCGCCGCCGCCGCCGCGTCTCGAGCGCCGCGCGCGCGGCGTCTCAAGCTGCCGCGCCGCGCGCTGCGCGGCGTCTCAAGCTGCCGTCTCGAGCGCGCGCGCGCGCGTCGCCGTCTCCGGCCGCCGGTGGCGGCGGTGGCGTCGCGATAGGGAAAGCGCGGCGGCGAGACGTGGAGCGGAGTGCCGGAGTGGCTACCGGCGAAGAAAGAGAGAGAGGAGAGGCCGGCGAGCGAAGAAAGAGAGAGGAGAGACGGGGCGGTCGACTGGATCTGGCGGCGGTCGAATGGATCTGGGCTTTGGGGCGGTCGACTGGCTAGGGTTAAGTGTGTTTGGTTTTTTACAGTTTAGTCCTCAGAGGTTTACGAAATTACAATTAGGTCCTGGGTCCTCTTTAGATTTCTTCTGATTTAGTCTTTTAGAACCCCGTTTTCTTCGCCTTATGACATATATAAGGCGTCGCCTCGCCTCATGCCTTATCGCTTAAAAGGTGTGAGGGGGGTGGGTCGTCTTACCTCGCCTTACCGCCTTAATAACCTTGACTGCAAAAGTTAGTGGTCAAAGTACTTTGGAGACTGCACCTAGCCAAAAAAGGGGATTCCTTTTGAACTGGAGTACAATTTCAGAAATGAAGCACCAGCTTTGGTACTAAGTGACGGAAGATAGAATTGGGTGGAATAGGATGTATTGCATTGAGCCTCTCGGGCGGTATATATAGAGGTACAAGACTTGGGGGGCAAGATGGTACAAGGGATTGTAATCCCAATGGACTCTATCCTACCATATATTGTACTCTAACATCCCCCTGCAGTCACAACGGGAGCGTCGCATACGGTGAGACTGGAGAAGAAAGAAGCCGAAGAGCTAAATCCCCCCGCAGTCATAACCGTTGATGCGGCGCGTATCTTGTGGATCGGAGCAGAACCGGCAAGTAGCTCAAGCAAGGCGGTAGCCCTTTGTGCCGATGTCGAGGTAGCCGAGCGCGCGGAGTAGTCGTGGTCGAGGATGCCGTCTTTGAGATGGCCGTGGTCGGCGTAGTCGTGGTCGGGTTCCGATGTCGAGCGGTCGCTCATGAAGCGCGGGCACAAAAGAGGTGCCATGGTGATGACGGAGGCGCGTCGGCGATCGTCGTGGAGGCGTCTGCCGAGGTCGACGCGATCGGGGCGTCGAGATGTAGGCGAAAGCGGCGATGCAATCGACGGGGCGACGGAACGGGAGGGTCGATGCCGAAGTCGATGCGATCAAGCGCTAGAGCCGGCGTGTGCTAGGTTTGCGACCGCGAACGCAGCGTCGGGGGCAACCACGCCCGGTGTTGCGATCACGGACGTACAAGGAGAGGCCCCAACCAGCGTGGTTGTCTTTGGGCGAAGAAAGAGCGATCGGGAGCGGACGCTCCAACCCGGCGAGCGATCGGGCGGGCGCTCTGCGCGCTGGCGAGCGATCTTAGCGCAAATACGGCGGCGGCGGTAGCGCTTCGATGTCGGCGAGGAAGGCCCGTCGGTATGAGCGAAGACCATGTGCGAGATAAATGGCGCACAAGAGGTTGCGCGGCCACGATGCGTCGATACACGAGGCGGCGATGTAGATGCAACGGCGAGGACACGTGCGGCGTCTGCGCGGCAGAGGCAACACAGCGGCGATCTGTTGCTCGGAGAAGATGCGCGTAGTACTCGACGACGGGCGTCACGGAGCCGGGTGGATCGCGCATAATCGGTGATCGAGGCCGAAATGCGCGAGGCGGGGCGGCGATGAAAGAAGTCGGTGGGCGTCCGACGTGGTGGCGATGACGAACCGGCGATGAAGGCGTGCGACGGGATGGCCAGAGGCGACGCGCGGCGTCCTCGGCATCGCGTGCCCGACACGCCGCCGCGGTCGAAGAGGTAGAGGCCGGTGTAGTAGATACGTGCGAGATCGACGGGCAGTGGGCAACTCAACCCCGATCAGTGATCGGGAAAAAAAAGGAAAAAAATCGATAGCGCGAGAATGAGGCGGGATCTCGCATGTAACTTCACCGGGTACACCTAGCTTGATCCTCCCCCGATTTTTTTGTGGTTAAATCTCACGCTCACCGGTTCGACTAATCCAATCCGGCACCATGCGGCCTCTGCGATGCCCGAAGAAGCGGCGATGTTGCATGAGCCGGCCGGCTCGAGCAGCGGCGAGGCGGGCGTTGGCCGCCGGGTGGAGGACGGCGAGCCGTGCGGCCGAAGCCGGCGAGTGGAGAGCCGGGGCGGCGACGACGGAGAGGCGCTCGGTAGCGGAGAGACGGCTCAGCGGCGTCGCGGTCGAGTGGAAGGCGGCTCGGCGGCGTGGCGGATCCACACGGCGGCCGGGAGAAGGTCGGCGCTTGCGCGGCCGAGGAGGAAGCGGCTGCCGACGAGAAGCGGCCGCGGAGGCGGCGGCGGCGGCTGGGGTTGGATCCGAACGGATCCGGGCGGTGGCCGGGGAAGGTCGGCGGCAGGCGTGGCGGCGATCAACAAGCGCGCCGGCGGGCGCAAACCAGCAGCGAGAGGCGGGCCGGGGCTGGATCGAGCGGATCCGCGCGAGAGCACCGTCCGGCGCGAGGCCGGATCTGGCGTTGGTCGGGTGGCGGCGGCGTCCCGTGGAGGAGGCGGTGGCGGCTCGGCATGGAGGAGACGCGGTCGGCGGTGGCGTCCCTGCCAGGAGGGAGACGCGAAGCACCGGCCTGAGGGGGAGCAGCGGCGGCTGTGCGGAGGTCGCGCAGTAACCCGGCGGAGGAGCGGCGGAGGAGGCGTCCCGTTCTGCTGATCTGCTGCTTGACACGACGATGATGGCGGCCGGATCAATAGGATCCGTCGCCTAAACGGTGGCGCTGCCCCCGGCGGAGATAGATCTCCCCGGGGGCGCGCGGTGCGGAAGCGAGCGGCGGCTAGGGTTAGGATCTAAATCTAGGCCTCTGATACCATGACGGAAGATAGAATTGGGTGGAATAGGATGTATTGCATTGAGCCTCTCGGGCGGTATATATAGAGGTACAAGACTTGGGGGGCAAGATGGTACAAGGGATTGTAATCCCAATGGACTCTATCCTACCATATATTGTACTCTAACACTAAGTATAGTGGACCATTTAGCCATTCTTAGTGCTATATGTGATTCAAATTAACATTTTCTGTTTTTGGAGAATGCAGAGTTTTGCCTATTTTAGATTGTAATCCGGTTTTCGTTGTCTCCGTAGGTTCTTGCCTTCAATGGCAAACAAGTAAAAAATTTAAAGCACTTGGTGACCATGGTGGAAGATTGCAACGAGGAATTCTTGAAATTTGATCTGGAGTACGATCAGGTATCAGACATGCAAACACTTAGCTCCCTTTTTGTTCAATGCTGCTGCATGTTAAGCACTCGTGAAGTAATTGATGCATGATCTGACAGGTTGTTGTTCTTGAGACAAAAACTGCAAAGGCTGCTACCCAGGATATTCTGACAACACACTGTATACCTTCGGCAATGTCAGATGACCTGAAGACCTGAGGAGAGCAAAGATGCTGGCTGATACTACAATATCCTACGATCCTATCGGGCACATGCTTCAACCTTCAATTGATTAATACAATCCACTTCACGACACTGCGGGAGAAGCCCCATTTTTGGAACGAGTGCTGCGAAGTTCTGGACGTCGAAGAGAAGACTGAAGTCTGGTTGCATCAAAGAAAGCCAAGGATAGCAAGCATCGCATCCTCA
Organism: Dendrocalamus sinicus; assembly: GCA_036346575.1. NCBI lineage: Eukaryota > Viridiplantae > Streptophyta > Magnoliopsida > Poales > Poaceae > Dendrocalamus > Dendrocalamus sinicus. Next base: position 28,426,399 of record CM070657.1, on the reverse strand, counting down.
AAAGTTAGATTGATTAGATAGAATGGCAGCATTGAGCCTTCGAGAAATTTATAGAATAGCAACAAAGTTTTGTTCTAATTTCGTTGGTTGAGTCAATACCAGAAAACTAATCCTGCATAACCTTCGCATTTACCCATCATTAAGTTTGGTCTGATGATATTTCACTTTTTAGGCGTGTTCAGTCGTTTGCTCAAATGGCAATACTTTTCTGTACCATTTATTTGCCTTTTGGAGTGCTTGAAGGTGCGTTCTTTTGGGTTATAGTTTATGGTTTTGGGTTTAAAATTTTAAATTATATCTGTGCGTGCGAGAGAGTAAGAAGAGAGATATACTCGCATGTGATTTGGTTAATATAGATGAAGTCAGAATAGTGTTACTACAATTGATTTGTAGACTTTGTTTTTAAAAAAACACTCGCTAGAAAAAAGTTAGTTGCTGTAGAAAATTAGGTCATAGGTTGGGTTTTTGTAGGTTTAAAGTTGGCTTATGTTTGTACTGTCTATAATAACTAATTTTTAAATGGTGTGTTTTTTAAGACGGGTTAATAGGAAATTTGTAGTACAAAATGTACTGAGTTTTGTTGTATCGGTTAAAATCATATACGACTATTTTTTATGTGTACTGTCTTTTATGAACAACTAAAATTTAAATATTTAATCTATAAGCTATAAGACATCAGTTTAAAAGAATCCACCCATAAGTCTGAACCTAGCCAAAGTGGTTCCTCAGATCTTACGTGCCTTCTGCACCAATTTTATTTGCTTTGATGTGCCGGATTCTTGTCGATCCCATGAGCCGTAGTAGTTGTCACGTCAGTTGCTACGTAAGGGAGCCTGGCTTCGAGCTCAAGGCAAGGGGATTTGGAGTTTTGGACCCTCGACGCCTCTCTTGCTTAACTTTTCCTCTTGAGTCTGTATCCCTTCGTTCGGAAGCAAATCCGCCATACCTCGTGTCTTTTTGGTCCTGTTTGGCATGATTCCGGTAGGTCGCCTGCATGATTCCCATCGCTTTCGTTCCAGTCGCTTTGATCCAAATTGTACAAATGTTGACAGGTAATGAAATGCTTGATCTCTACGTAGTCTTCTGCATGGTCCATCATTGATGTTGGGCTATATTGATCACTCGCACTCAATCTGGCAAGAGACAACGTGATGGTATCCATGTGCCATACATGCATGGGTACTTTCGGAAAGCATATTTCTGAGTTGGCTATGGTCGTACAATTAGCGATGTATAGGTTGTAACGGATCTAGGGGCTGATGCAGGTACAGAGGTACGAGTAATTGTAATTTTCACAAAGTCACAGGTAACTACGGCGCAGTTTTCTCTGGTAAATATCTCCTGAATTTGACCAGAAATCCTTTATGTACCACACTGTTTATCCCGAATCGTAGTATGAAGGAACCCTTGTTGCCAACAATGACAGGACCATGTATAGTGATAGTCTATGTTATATTTTTGGTTTCTTTTCTCAGAGTACGGGAAATGCAAATCTGAATCTAAACTACAGTGCCCTTTTCTTTTCAAACTGGTGGTGATCATTTGGGCTTTTTTTGGTGGCTTATGACTGAAAAACATTGTAGCTGACTGAAAAACACTGTAGCTGACAGAGACTTATTTAACATAATTAAATTTAAAAAAATAAAAATATGTTAACCCATTACGTATAATACAAACAAATACGGGAAAAAAAAGAACCGGCAAAAAAGCTCAACAAAAAGCCAAAAGTTCAGAAAAAGACGAAATTTATGAATAGTAAAAAATAAGCCAGAAGCTAAAAACTGAAGTCAAAATGATCACAGCCTAAGAAGTGTAGAAGACATTCGCGTTTAGGTTAAAAGTTTACAAATCCCTTTCTCTATCTAAGCATCTCCAATGTACAATAGAACTGGTGGTATGATATTCTTTGGTTGCTGGAACAGACTATATACAAATACAGGTGGATGCTAGGAAAAATTTGTTGGAACCGGCACCTCAACTAGAACTGACTATAGCAAAATAAAAAATCCAAAAGGTCCTACCTATCAGCTCGGAGTGCCGTCGAACATGATGCGGGGAGATCCGTGAATGTGCCTGTGCTATTTACCAAAGTCGGAGTCACTCGCAGCCGACGTTACGGATGTGTTTGGTTGGTGCCTAAAATTTTCTTGCCAAAATTTGGGTAGTCCCAATAATTTAGCATTTATTTGGATAGTAGCCAAATTTTTTGTAAGCCCTATAGCTCTATGGGGTCCCCTATGTATTTTTTTTGCTAATCTTGACCAAAATGTGGGCAACCAAAACCTTAACCAAAATTTTGGTTAGCCAAAATTTGGTAGGGCTGGTTTAGCCACCAACTAAACACACCCTACATCTTCTACTGCGCCCCCACATGTGTCGTTGAGGCCTTGATGACGCCATCGGACGCTTTCGACCGTGCTAAAGCTATTTTTCAACTTTCGTTAGTTTTAAAACGGAGTATCTTTTTAAGCCGAAATTTGTAAGTTGATTGCAGTACATACTGCAGCGACTTCATTTATATCGGCTAAAATCGTACGTGACTTTCTCTTACTTCGTACTTTCTCTCACAAACAACCTAAAAGGCACAAGTCGCGGCAGAAAAGAACATACCCATATCTAGGGCTGTGCAAATCTCAACCGAACCGAAAAAACCGAGCCAAAAAAACCGAACCGAACCGGTCAACTCGGTTTGACCGGTTTTCGGTATTCGGTTCGGTTTTTATATTTTAGGTTTTTTTGGTGTTCGGTTTTTTCGGGAAAAACCGAGTAAAAACCGAACGAACCGAACAAACCGAACAGCCCAAGTTCTCGTGGGCTGAAAAAATTTTGGTTCATCAATCCTATGCGCCTCCTAAGCTAGTTTCCCGTTTCTTCCAGTCAAACAATGCAACAGGCTACTCAGTACTCACGATATCTATTCCCGGTCCATGGAATATAATAATGTCTGCTGGGATGAATACACCGACATGATTGGGCACCATCCTCGGTCTGTCCAGTCACCTGTTCACTGCCACATGTGGGTAGATCTGTACCATGAACTCACGGCCTAATCATCTAATAAACCGGTGGATTGCGTTAATAACACTTGCCGCTAAAGTAGTATGGAAATGCGAAACGAAATGCAGTGAGACATTGAGCCATTGAGGACGCCCAGTTGTGCTATCGATGCAAGAGGATCCACCTCTATCCACTATGATCACAGTGTAATGTAGCATAAATACCTAGCTCGACGCCGAGTTAATTTGCGTTAACTTTGGTAAATATGGTATTTACCGATATCGCACCGAAATAAATTGGGATTTACCGATACCGAACCGTATTTTCAAAAATACCGTATACTACCGAACTAACAAAACCGTATTTACCGTATATACCGTATTTACCGAACCGATTTTACCGAACAAACCGAATGCACAGTCCTGGCCATATCCTCTAAGATGCCGGGGCATGACACCGCCGTGCAATTTTTTATACTTCGTAAAGTACGTCGGGGCATGAGGCTGCTGTGCGATTTGAGCACACATCAGATCTATCTCATGGCGACGACCACAAGGTGGTCGTAAAATACCTCACGATTACGTCTATCATGACGTGGTCATGGGCGTCGACGACCCACTTGTGGTCGTGCTCCGGTTGGCTCTTCCTCGTACAGCTTCTTGCGCGTTCCCCATGGACGACGCCAACTATTGTTGTATGAGAACAACGGTGGGTACATGGTACCCGTTTCCCCTTGGAGATATGGACTGAGAGGTAGAGACGATCGACAGAGAGAGAGACAGGGCTAGTAGAAATGAGTGGCACTGGCCCTCTTGCACCTCTCTTGAGAGTTTATATATACATGAATGGGATAAGATGGAAAATTTCCATCCTATCCTTTAATAGTTACAAAAGGTAAATATATATTGATACATTCTCTTATACTATTGGGCCTATTACAAGACTTAGTTGTTTGAGGCTGGGCCACCCCTACAACAGTGGATATAGGGTACCCGTTTCCCCCTTGGGAGATATGGAGTGAGAGCTAGAGACGATCGACAGAGAGAGATAGGGCTAGTAGAAATGAGTGGCTCTAGCCCTCTTGCACCCCTCTTGGGGGTTTATATATACATGAATGTGATAGAATAGAAAATTCTTATCCTACCACTTAATAGTTACAAAATGTGAGAATACATTTTATTGATACATTTCCTTATATTATTGGACTTGTTACAAGGTTCAGTCGTTTGGAGTTGGGCCACCCCACAACAAGAACCCATACGTTCCCATCATTTGAGACACACTATGATTATGGTCTATGGATATTGTTCTGTTCTATCTACTAAACATGTAGGATTTTGTTCTGAGTTGCATCACTGGTAGAGCTATTTTATAATCTGTTAAACCCTGCATGAGTCTAACAAGTAGTTCTTTTATGGTCAATGCCCAAAAGTAGTTCGAGGATGCCAGTCATACTATGTATATCTATAAAAAGAAGCAAGTTTCCAAGCGAAATGGCAGGCAGGGGGAGAAAAAGACGTAAAGCACAAAATGTCAAGAAAATCCAGCTCGCAGCAACGTGGTTTCTTGCGATCTTACATGTGTGCTTGCAAAGCAAGCCACTGCACCATCGTGGTCAGAGAAAATTGCTTGGAGAATGGAGAATATACTGACCTGCTGATCACTTGCACTCAGTCGTTGGCGTGTCTTTTGATCACTTTGCATTGAGTAGTGCTAATTCTTGGCAAAAAAAATTAAAATGCCACCCTTAAAATTTAAACTTTGTTTAAAATGTCTTTGTATTTTATCCACACAGTGTTAGTTTCTTTAGGTGTACTATCCTATTAAGAGTTCTAATATTTATCTGATTAATGTACACCTCATAATAATTAATTGATTAATATTTATCCTATTAATTGATTAATGTACATCAATATACCATCTATCTTTATCTTTACTTTGGAGGCTCCTTCAAAAGCCCTCACAATAATTCTAGGTGATAAAAAGCTAGAAAGTCCCACATTAATTAAAAAATAAAAATAGCTAGAAAATCCACATTAATCGAAGAAAAAAAATGTCTTGATCATCAAACCTCGTAACCATTGCTATATCACGCAACAGAAATTGAGTTCGACTCAAATTCCATAATTAATGCATGTGCTCATGCTCTAATAGCTGATGGAATCCCAAATGTAGATGCTGGACTCCCGGTCTGAAGCAATCAGAAAAAGATCATACCAGGGATGCACATATACGACCAACCTATATACATCTCGCATACAGCCTCAAATTTATCATGTGAAAAACATCAACCATGTAATGAAGCTTAGGCATGTGAAGCATGCATCCTGGTAGTGGTATCCATACTAGCTAGCTAGCTTACATGGCTTTCATAATCAACTTAGATAAAATGAGAATACATATGCATGTACATCATTTATGGCTAATCTAGTATAGAGGCTAGATAGTCGACACAAATTATAACATTGAGTGTATGTGCGATGTTTAAAGTATAAGTTTGAATTAAATTTAAACTGGTAAGATAGTAAAACTTAAGTTCATACATACATACATACATACATACATACATACATACATACATACATACATACATACATACATACATACATACATACATACATACATACATACATACATACATACATACATACATACATACATACATACATACATACATACATACATACATACATACATACATACATACATACATACATACATACATACATACATACATACAAATTAAATCCATTAAATTGAAAATGAAGTAAAATAAATTCAAAACTAACTAAAATTGAATCCTAAATAAAAGTTCCAAAATGAATTTACGTTTCTAATAGACAAATTCAAATGGGATTAAAACTAAAGATAAAATAAAATTGGGTGCAAATAAATTTATATTAAATTAAAATTAAAATTAAATTGAAGTATATTGATATTAAAATTTGGACATAAAACTATAGCAACCACATGTAGTTATTTTTGTAATAAAATAAGAAAATTTAAATTAAATTCAATGCAGAAAACTTTCAATCTCAATGTTAAAACCCCAAATGTAAAACAAATTATAGCAGTGAATGTACGTGTCATGTTTAAAGTATAAGTTTGAATTAAATTTAAGCAACTAAGACAGTCAAGCTTAAGTTCAAAATGTATATACATATATACATACATACACATATTCAAAACTAAAATTGTATCCGAAGTAAAATAAATTCAAGACTAACTGAAATTAACTCTTAAATAAAAGTTCCAAAATGAAGTTACATTTGTAATAGACAGATTAAAATTGGGATTAAAAGTAAATATAAAATTAAATTGGGAACAAATAAATTTATATTAAAGTAAAATAGGATTAAAATTAATTGAAATATATCAGAATTAAAATTTGGACATAAAACTATAGCAACCGCATGTAGTTATGTTTGTAACAAAATAGGGAAAATTTCAATGTTAAAACCCCACATATAAAATTTGAATATGTATGAAAAATAATAGTTTTGTTGAAGTTTGCTATTAAGAATATAAAAAAAATTAAATTAAGATATCTAAACTAAAACTTTGATGTCCAAATATATGTAAATCCGGAGTTGTGCTTACAGATTAAAATTTTCAATATTCAAAATTTAACATTATGAAAACATTTAGTGCTTAATATTTGCAATCCTTAATATTTTACCCTATTATGGTTAGAGTTCAACGCAATCTTTAACATAAAAATGTAACTTAAAATTGCTGCACGGGTTGACGGCCAGTTTACAGAATCCGAGTGCATCAAATGCCCAAGCAGCATCAACAGCTCCTGCAATTCGCTACCAGGTTAGTAGACCCCATTCTATTGCCCGAAACAGAACACGGCATCAGGACAGAAGATAAAGGAGGGGAGAGAGATGGTCTCAAGCTAGCAGTAGTGAGATCGGGCAGAGACACGAGAGAGGAAGCATCAGGCCTGTCTCTCTTCAGCCTTCACTTCACCAAGAAGCCACCACCACACCAGACACAAGAACAAACTCCTCTCACCCCCATTCCTCTGCTTGTTTCGTTATCTTTGTGATTTGGCCATGGCATCCAGCGCCTCCCGGTTCGTCAAGTGCGTCACGGTGGGCGACGGCGCTGTAGGCAAGACCTGCATGCTCATCTGCTACACAAGCAACAAGTTCCCCACTGTAATGATAATGCACGCCCTTTTTCTATCTGTTTCTGTCCATTTGTAGCGGTAAACATTCAGGCTTTCTTGGGTTCTTGGAAACTTCAGGATTTCCCCTTTGTGCTTCTAGGTGCGATTTTTAGATTCTCTTTTGCCGTTCTTGATTATTCGGGGACCGTGTGGTGTGCTAGTATGGGAGCAAGAGTTAGTTTTATCTATCTTGGGGATTATCTCTTCTTTTTCGGGGTGTTTTCCTCTTGGGGGGGTCACCTCTCCTGTCAACTTGCCTGTGTAAATGCTTTAAAATAATTGCTAATTTTCATCTCCACTAGTACCTATTATGAAATTGTTGCAATTTTTTTTACATATTTTTGTTTGTATTCGGCCCTTTGCAGGATTATATACCCACTGTGTTCGATAATTTCAGCGCAAACGTGGTGGTCGACGGTACCACGGTGAATTTGGGCCTCTGGGACACTGCAGGTAACTTCGCTCTCTTATTATGCGGATGCTTTGTTTGTTTGTTCTACACCCGCAGTTTCTTTTTTCTATTATATGTCACTCCTAGCGGCAGAAATTTGTGCGTTCTTGGTGATCTTGATTATGTGGAGCTCAAATTGTTAACAGGGCAGGAAGATTACAACAGGTTGAGACCGCTGAGCTACCGGGGAGCTGATGTCTTTGTGCTTGCCTTCTCGCTCGTAAGCCGGGCGAGCTATGAGAATGTCATGAAGAAGGTGAGTATCTATACCAACTACCATCTTGGATTGATAATCTCGAGAGTTTCTACTAGTGCTTCTAACCATCTTGTTGTTGATAACGTGGATGCCATTCAGAGATTCAATTAGTTTTATCGCGTGCTTACTTTTCGCTTTCAGTGGTTGCCGGAGCTTCAGCATTATGCACCCGGCGTGCCAATAGTGTTGGTTGGGACCAAATTGGGTGAGTTGTGCGACAACGAAAGCACAGTTTCCATTTGATTGCATATTTGTCTGTGATATACTGAGATTGGTGGGTTGTACATTCTGTCTTGTACCTTGTGGGTAGTGGTTACGACCTATTTGTCTTTTCATTGTTGGAATTTTGTTAGTTTTTAGTTTGCCAAGGTTAATCATTGTGATGTTTAAGGACTATGGTTTGTTCTAATTTACTGCATCGTGTTGATGTTTAAATGCTATAGGATGTAAAGTATAAATGATAGGGTCTGATTGAAATGTAAGAATTTTATAGAAAGCAGTTCAATTCGAAAAGTAAACTGCAAGAATCCGTGTATTCCCAATGGGCCCTATATTGATCAATTTGTCTTTTAAAACTACAATCAATGTCATAGGACTACAATTTGATTTGGATCTTATCTTTTTTATTTTTAACGAAAACAGTAGTAAAATCTACTGTGTGTATATATATTAATAAATAAATAAGAACAAAAAGTATGTACAAAAGAAAGCAAAAGAGAGAGAGGAAAGCTTATCTTGTTTTAGTAGCAAAGCTTGGGAAGAAGGATTTCTCCATTTCTTCTACTTTGTAAACTTGCTGATGTATAAAGATATAACATTTTCCATAATAAATAAATAACTTCTCAAATGAGAAATTCTAGGGTTATACAAATAGCCCTAGGAAATCCATTCAATGTTTTTCCTTTTTAGTAAGGGAGAAAAAGTTAGTTTCTGCAAAAAATGAAAAGGGTCTACAAGATGAACTATTACAGTTTTTCTTCTGCAAGCTTTCAAGAATTTCTAGATCTCCATAATGAAAAGGAGACTATAATGCCACCTATATATAATACTAGATATGCAGAAATATCAAATACTTCATTTTTCAAAATTTCAAAATCCCAGGTTCTTGGCTAGAGGAAGACACCATACATTCCTTTATTAGTTCGTCATCTAACCTCCTCCAGTCATTGATCGGATGGTAAATTCATAACACTAAATACTTTGGTAAAACTTTGTTGCATTTAAGTAGTGTTGGACAGAAGATGCTAGTGAACTGTTAGTCAATTACTAGTTTGACTCATATGCTAAATTGGTAATCAGGTAGGATGAAAAACATTAAAAATTCATAACACTAAATACTTTGGTAAAACTTTGTTGCATTTAAGTAGTGTTGGGCAAAAGATGCTAGTGAACTGTTAGTCAATTACTAGTTTGACTCATATGCTAAGTTGATAATCAGGTAGGATGAAAAACATTAAAAATATGGACTCATTTCCTGGAACATCAAAAGTTTCATTAAATATGTATTATAATCATATCTTGCAAATGGTTTCTTAATTAAGTTTTTTTAATTGTACTATAATTTTTGTCAATCATGGTATTGCATACAGATCTTCGTGAAGATAAGCACTACTTACTTGACCATCCTGGAATGGTGCCTGTTACTACAGCACAGGTATTATTTCTACTACGTTGATCTTTGTCTTTCTTCGATTTTAACCTAATTTGAGATAATTATGCATTCCAATATCTCATATTTCTGTGCCCTCCTTGCCACCCTTACCTTGCAGGGGGAGGAACTCCGCAAGCACAATGGTGCAACCTGTTACATTGAGTGCAGCTCAAAGACACAGCAGGTTGGCTTCCTGAGTCCCTTAGTCTATATGAAGGCCTATATTTATCCTTGTTGCTGTATTCTGGATGCATCCTTTAACTTCAGAATATTTTACTAATATGTAGAATGTCAAAGCTGTGTTTGACGCTGCCATCAAGGTAGTAATCAAGCCTCCAACAAAGCAGAGGGAAAGGAAGAAAAAGAAAGCACGGCGAGGATGTTCAATATTGTGAGTGAATATAACTTTCTAATCGGTATTTGCTCGCTTCTCTTTTTATACACTGGCAGTCATAATGCTATTGTTATTTTTCTGATTACTGCTTGGAGAGAATTATTTTAGCCTGGAATCTGGTCTACAATTGTCAAAGTGGCCTCTCCCGGAATCCTCTTGAGCATATACTGAATTACTTCAAAGTTATGTATGTTTTTACGTTCATCCGCCATAACTGGAAAAATTGATGCGTCATGAATGCCTAACAAAAGTAGGGTTAGTCTGTAGATCACTCTTGAATGTTTAGGGAAGTGTCTTTTTGGCACTCTGCATGCATTGCTCTTGTACTAGGAGCCTCAATTTTATTGTTAGTACTTGATATTGCCATTGCCTGGGAAATCAGGAGTTTACATTCTCATGAGTTTACATTCTCTGAACTGTACTATAAGAAGCAATAATGTGAAAAACACCATGCCAAGGATTCCCATAAATTGTGCACAGTTATTTTTTTTTTTGAAAAGACTAAAGCTTTTCTTTTTGGTGGGTATTGCAGTTGCAGGGGTGTCTTGTCCAGAAGGAAACTAGCATGCTTCAAGTGATCAAAGGCGTTGTTTGATGATAAGAGCTCTGTGAGACTAAACATATCATGTGCGGTTTTATCGCAAGTTTCAAGTTGCTGGTTGCACTTTGCAATGTGTATATTTCATGTTTAACAATTAACTACTATGGAGGTAGGTTACTATGCTTTTCATGTATTGCCAGCTCATAATGAGTCAGGAAGTTTTAGTACAACCTGAGCAATGATGAGATCTTTCTTTCATCCTAACAAAATAGCTTCCTTCTGCTGCTACTGAAGAATTTATCTGGAAATTCGGTTGTAGAATTATTGTTTTCTGATGACATCGACTTCGATCCTTGTGTCACATTGCAACATACAGTGAACTCAAAGCAATAGGATGAGCAAAGCACGCACACTCATGCACACCACACTCACATCACATGCCACACATACATATGTGCTTTCTACTGAAATAGACTTAAAACTAGAGGAATGTTGTTAGATAAATTTTAGATTTATGTTAGTGCATGAGCGTACGCTTTTCACTGAGTGTATGTGACGCAGATCAACCCGGGCGGGTGAGTTGCACCACAGCAACCTCACCAGGGAACCACGCTCAGTTCTCGAGCCTGACGAATTCTGAAACAACCTTCAAAATGCTAGAAACTTACTGAACCAACAACAGGTCAACACCCAGCGTCGACCAGCTGCCGGTGCTGCTGCTCCTGCTGCCGCTTGTTGCCGCCCTTGCTTCCCCTGACCTCGTGTCGCTATCGCGGTTCCCTCGCCTTCACAGTTTCGGAGCGCCGCCCTCGCTCACGCCTTGCCTTCCTGCTTGCGCCGCCGCCGCTCCACGGGGTGGAGGAAGGGAGAAGAGCGCCGGCCGGTGAGGGAGGAGAAGAAGAAGAGGGAGTCGCGGAAGGCGCCGGCCGTGAGGAAGTGACAGGAGGAGTTGGCCGACGGGGAGAAGAACAAGGAAGAAGGGAGCGCGGCCGACGGAGGAAAAGAGGAAGAGGAAGAGAAGAAAAGAGGAGAGAGCTGTTGGCTGTGAAGAAAAAGAAGAGAAGGCAAGGGGAGAGAGCCGGCCGGCTGGAAAGAAAAGAAAAAGAGAAGAAAAGAGGAAAGGAAGGAAAAAGAAGAGAGGGAAAAAAGTCTGATCCGCTATCAGATCTGTCAGATCCGGTCAAGGAAAGGAAGATAGTACTCCGATCCAGTCGTTTGGGGCCAGGGTAACACCTCAAAAACCCTTCTCCCTGCTTATTTACCGAGTCGTGCATAAGTAATATGCTAATAATTAGATTGATGCATGTGGCCAGTTAATTAGATATCGTTTATTATTATGAATGCTTGAACGGTGAAATCGGTATTGCCACTATTGATTTGGTCGATCCGTGGCAGGAAAGGGAGAAGGAGAGAATAAACTGACTCTAAACAGTGTGATTGATCGAAGAGAGATTAAGCGTGTAGAATTCGATCGGTGAGTATAGATAATGAAAACGCTAATTTTACCGACTGGTTAAGCATCGGGACAATGAGAGATTGCCCGGTGGGATATGGTTTGATTATGTCGGGTTGGACGATTGAGCGATGTCATTTGCTCGTATATGGATGTATTGTATTAGCAATGAATTAAAAATAGTTAATGCTTTTCAGGTGGCGGTTCGAGTCTGGTGTCATCCACGCACCGCCCGCGATTAATGTGCAAGTGCATGGTAAAATAGTGGATTGTGATGAATGCATGGTGTTGTGGTTACATCAAACAGAGAGATGGTAGTATGGTAGTAGAGATGTTAGGTGAGCAATGCTTGGGTCTTCCCATGCCCAACACACACACACACACACACACACACACACACACACACACACACACATATATATATATATATATATATATATATATATATATATATATATATATATATATATATATATATATATATATATATATATATATATATATATATATATATATATATATATATATATATATATATATATATATATATACCTGAGGCCCATTCCACAAACGCAAGCCCACCTAATTGCAATACGCTTAACACACATCCTGCATGATACGGACCAACAATCCATTCTACGTATATACACCGCCAACACCAACACAGAGACTTCATATTACCATACTGAACAGTACGGCGCAGCGTAGCGCACTGTTTTCTCTAGTATATACATACAACACACACCATATATGTATGTATGTATGTATGTATGTATGTATGTATGTATGTATGTATTCCCGAAACCAAATTGCACAGACTACTTCTCTAGTTGATGGGGAATGACATGGTGATTTCCACGACGTGCAGCGTCGTCAAGGGGTACCTTGTCTTGTGGACGTAGCGACCGTTGCCCAACCGATCATCGACGTTGCCAGCACGTTGCGCATGCCAACCAGGATCACCAGCACGGGCAACGCAACGAGGCAGATTGCAAATAGTGCGATTTTATGGGAGCAGCTAGGGAGAACTCCCTGCTGTATAGCCTCTATTTCTGCCCCTTCCTTCCCCGCTGACCTGCTTCCCCTCTTCTATCGCTCTCTCTCCCCTTCCCTCCCTCGCTCCCCTCCACCATTGACGACCAACGACGACCTCATCACCTCGTCATCTCTACCCTGTCCAACTTAATATTCAATGTGTCGCGCCTCACCGTGCCTCCATCCACTGTTGCCCACCACCTTCCACTGCTGCCCATTGCCAGACCGCCGCCTCTATAATATCGAAGAGGTCAACTAGTTGGGTGAATACTATTTTAAAATCTCTTAGACCAAAACCAAAGTTTATATGCGGAAGCGTAAATCAAAACGGTTTTATATAATTAAGGTCTAAATCAACTAGTTTCATTAAATGCACCAACAACTTAATTCTAGATCAAGGTTCACAATCCTATGATGTCAAATAAATAATTTAATTGTAATAATGTAAATTGCAAAAGGTAAAACGCAAGAGAGTAAACCAACATAAGGTGACACGGTCACCTTTTATCGTAGTATTCAGAAATTTATTAGTCTCTCTTAGTCCACATTAATGTAACCCCAAATAAATTAGACCAGCTTCATGAATTTAGCCAAACACCTCGATTCCACTAGTGGTAACTCTTTTCCGCTCCGGTTAGGTGAGCTCTAACCTTCACACCAATATTGAATCTTTCCAAAACCTTCTTGAAAGAGATTGCCAATTCTCACACCTCTAAACCGTTTAGGAGTTAGTAACCTCCAAGAGTAACAAGTCAAACCCTTTACTTAACTCTCACTAAGTGCAACACATGCGCAAATGAATACTCAATCTACCTTTAGAAACAACACATGTATCTGGAGACTTCTCTTCTTACTCATAAGGTGCAACTGATGTATAATTAAGATAAAAAGCTCACACTAGCTCATAAAAAGAAAGACATCACCGTATACTAGAATTGAAAACTAGATCAAAACAATGTAATAGGAAGCCTTAGCTTTTGAGTGTTATCATATTGATAACATGTTGTATGATCGAGGTTGTGTTGTCGATGATCGAAGGTCGTAACTCGCAAACAAGATTCAAGTAGACAATGCAAGTATACAAAGATATAGTTTTAGCATTATCTCTTTATTGATCCTTATGTCCATAGTCTTATGTGTACAATAAAAGCCCCATGCTACCTTTATAAAAGCAGAGGAGGTTTCTTTTATGATTCAATAAGCAATATGAGGCTAATTCAATAAGCAATATGAGGCTAAATTAGCTAATTGGTCTTGTAGGATGGTAGCCTTCTAATGAGGTTTTCGTTTAGATAAAGTGTCCACACATAATCAAGTATTGGACGGCCGATATACAATAGTATGAAAGGATGTGTCTATAATTTTCCCCTATGGCCAAGTCAAATTTCGGTTGCCGAATAACACATACAACAGCTGTAGCACACATCTTCAAAACATCTAATTTGACATTATAATTAGCAAAATCATTCCTCCAATTCAATTTTTCCTAAAAATAATTGAGAAATCTTTGTAAGAACAATTTTCGTTGGGAATTTGGTAATCATCAAATTCTAAAACAACCTTCGAAATGTTTAATTTCTTAATAGGACTGAACAAACACCGCTACAACGCAACCCCCCGCATGGCCGCATCACCGCACGACGGGCGGCGGTGAGATCTCAGAGAGCCTCTGGAGCAGCACATCGTTCCACATGTCGACGGGCCCCGGCAGGCACCAGTGCAGGCAGTCGTTGGCGTTCCTAACCCACCGCTTGTCGTAGTGCCCACCAGGGTGGCCGTCGGCGCGCAGCATCATGGCCTTTGTCACGTCCAGCACCCCGAACCTCCTGCTCCTGCTCCCGCTCGCCTTCCTCACCCTCCTCACCTCCTCGCTTTGCACCTTCCTAAGCTCCCACGCGATGCTTTCCAAGCTAATATCTCTTCCCTCCAATGGCTTCGTCCTGTTGCAGTAGCCGCCGCTGAACCATGAGCCATGCTCAAAGTGGTCCGGCGTGTAGGTCCGTAAAAACGTGACGAGGCTGCTCTTGCATGCACGGCACTGGGCGATGCCCTCGACAGCCGCCCTCACGACGCGGCGGACGGCGTATGCGATGCCGAAGTCGGTGAGGTTGGCCTCGCGGCAGTTGACGCAGCCGACGCGGCGTCCGTCCTCCCAGAGGTAGTTGACGCGGAAGAACCAGTTGCCGCCGGAGATGACGGTGTAGTCCAGCCCTGGCAGGCGGCTCGTCCAGTTGGTGTCGAGCTTGTCGAGGTGGATGTCGAAGGAGGCTGTGGGCTTGCCCTCGGCATCGAGGACCGGGACGGCGTGCGCGTAGAACTCCGTCCACATCACCATGAGCGTGAAGTTGTGCGCGGGGAAGTGCCACGTCCGGAACTTGTCGAACGCGTCCGAGTACACCTCCGTAGGCGTCTCGGCCTGCATGGAGCCACGGACATTATCCGACTAACTTGTCTTCGTCGGAGTCTTGACCTTCACGAGTATCTACAACTACTGTTAGTACTTAGTACACATACGTACCTGAGACAAGAGGCAGAGCAGGGAGTCCATCTGGTTGCGCGCCAGCGAGTCGCCGATGAAGGCGAGCCGCTTTCCGCGTACGACGTCGAGGAAGCGCTCCGGCACAAACCGCGGAAGCTCGCACCCGTCGGGCTGCCACCGCCAGTAGAGGTGGCCAGGATCCTTGCCGTACTTCTGGCAGTTCTTGAAGTCCGGCAGCATCGGGCATGTCAGGTTTGTGTAGATTGGACCGTTCGGCTCCCTCACCCATTTTCCCATTGAGATGTCGCATTTCTCCTCAAGTTGTATACCTACCACTCCTAAGCATGCATGCATTAGATAGCCAGAGTAGTTGTCCAACACTGAAACACGTGTCGTCCCGTACGTAGTAGTACTACGACGTATAATGCATCTTGTATAGCATGGCCAAATGGACAGTGCTGCACTGAAATGCACCTACTTGGATCAGCTGTCTGTTCAGCTGTGCTTGGAGTAGGAACTACTGCCGCTGATGAGTTCGCCGATGGCAAGGAGATGTCTGCAGGTGCGCTACGTTCAGGTTTCACATTGTTGTCTGCAGGGGCGGTTGGTTCATCGTTTTGATCGTCAACTCCTGGCACCAGAAGGCTCGTGTCACTTGCTGTGAGAAGGGGGCTCTGCGCCAGCGCTTCGTCGGTCGTCGCTGCGCTGAAGCTGCGCGACGAGTACAGGATGGAGAACACGAAGAGGGTGGAGAGCACGAGCAGCAGCAGCAGCGAGGACTTGATCTTCCTCTGCACCACGACGTTCCACTCGTTGCTATTGCTGTGAAGCAATCTTGGGCTAGCAGCACTGCTTGAGGAAGGAGAGGGCGGAAGAGGCGCCATGTTACTAGCTAGTCTCTTCAGAACTAATTTGCACCGTAGGTGATGATGCAAATGCTACTAGGCGGGCCAGCTTTTGAAGAATGTGTGAGTGCTTTCGGCCGTATGGACTATAATTGATCAGCTCTTGAATGTTGCAGGAATATTTTGGTCACTAGCTTCACTTCTGGTAAGCCTAAATTCGCAGGAGGTTGGCACGGGTAGTCATGCTAGTAGCTCAACAAACCGCATACATAACTAGCTTTCAGTTAGTACTTGCTTGGGTTCTTGGATTTTTAGTTAGCCCTTTCTTGCGGCTTTCGATTTCCCGGTGCGAAAGTAATGTATACTTTGTTGTGCCGAGACAATTAATATTGTTTTCAGATGTGATTATTAACTGGGGCAGTTATCTGATCAGCTATACACGTGCTCACATAATTAGTGAAATCAGCAGGCCATGAGAAAGCTTCTGATACTATGGCAGTACAAACGTGATACTACCAGAAAGTGGTACTGAAAGGTGTGCGAGGGAAGGACCCGGAGATGGTTGAGGTCGGTTGGCCAACACATGGATGCAAAATGGCAGGTGTCATTGAGTTATGCTGACTTGATGCTTTCATGGTGTAAAGGTAACACCAGCCAATTTATCAATTGGATGTGTGGGCGATGGGCTTGACCTAACCACGTTTAGATTTGCCAAAATTATTCGTGTGGTTAAACTGTCGAAGAAACGTCGAGCATGGATGTATGATGTATCACATTTTCTACTCGGGATTCGGTAGGGCTGCAATTGGGTACTCATTATCTTCATTCAAACTCATACATATACTATTGAGTAGGACATAGGTAAGAAATAAAATACCTATTTAGATTTAGGTATGAAGAGGATAATACTCACTTACTTATCTTTATCTATATACATTCAAACATAGAGTTTAGAGTGCACTTAGACTATTCATGGGTTTGGACTACCCATACTCAGTTATATTTTCTTATAAAAGTATGTGGGAGCTACCTGTGCATCTATGCCCGCTAATTTGCATAGAGTAGCTCCATACATACAGAATTATTTCCAACAAATTTCAGACGATTTCGTAAAACTTTTGTCATGTGAACGTGAGGTTGAAATTTCAAATACCGAGGTTTTACGAAACTTTCCTATAAAAGCATGTGGCGCTCACGTTTGTGCATGGCCCAGCCAATTTGTATAGAGTGCTCCCCTACACATAGATCATCTCCAATAAATTTTAATTGATATCGGGAAACTTTTATGGTGTACACGCGAGGTTGAAATTTTAAATACCAAAGTTTTATTCCTTTATAAGCCTCTTTGACTTAACTCTCTTTTTTCTTCTCTTTTACCCACAAGGTTACTTGAACCCATTAGGTATACTCTTTTTCATTTAAGCATGAATAATATCACTTTAAATATGTATAGATAAAATTAGCTATATATGTAGGTTATCTATATCCTATCCAGTGGCAACCCTAGGATTTGGCAACAAGCTGAGCTGGCCCAAGTGAAACTGCTGCACTGCGGCACAACCAAGTGGTTGTCCAACGCGCCAAACCGTCGTGCCGCCTATTCCTCTCAAAAAATAAGAAAAGAAAAGAAAAATACATCATGCCGCCTGCCCTGTGGACGGCATGGTAGCACCGCCCCAACCGCGCACCCCATCATATGCGTTGCACAACCCTTGTGTTGTGTGGCGATGGCCCCTAGGCTGTTCCGGCCTTCTGGTTGCTACCCCTTCAGGCCGCGACACCGTGGAGAGGAAGCACATGAGGGACTCCGCTAGGTTGCGTGCTGTGGAGTTGCCGACGAACGCCAAGCACTTGCCCTGGACTAGCCGGGGGAATCCTGCCGGGTCGAGCATTGAGAGGCTGCACCCCACTGGCTACCACCGCCAGTACAGGTAACCATTATCCATCTTGCCATTAATACCGCACTTCTTCGTGTCGCAGTTCTCGCTGTCATACCACGGGCCGGTGACGCTATCATCCCATACCCACCTCCTGTCACTGTAGTCGCATTGCAGCCAAGCTAACCAAATGAATTAGAAATGCAAGAAATTAAATTAAGATTGGTGAGATCAAGTTATGTCTTACGTGTAGCACTGTAGCGTGACATGTATATGCATGTGTACAAAGGCTCCAACGTCTGATAGGAAAGATTTGTATCTGATGCCTCGCCTAGACTGAACCACTACCACATAAATATCAATCCTATCCTCTCCTATTAATAGTTCTCTTCAGCTGCCTCTGCCCCCACCACGTCTCACTGGCGCCCAGGAGCTCGGTGCTCTCACTCCCACCCTTGGCCCCCCTCTCTCTTCTCACACCTTGTGCTCGAAGAAAGCCATGAGCCAAGGCTGAAGCTCACGTGGAAGTGCCCTTTCTATGGAGAGGCTAGTGTTCATTGGACCTGTCACCATCGTGGTCGAATCTTGCTGGATTTGGTGGGGCCGAGGTTAGAGAAGTTGGGGTGAGCAGTGCTAGCCTCACCCTGCTACTGGTGAACGGGGTGGCTCGGCCCTATCCTCCTTTATGCTCATTTCAAAGTTGATACTATGTAAGTCGAGTTGTTGCAACAATTGTTTTCGAATATTGCAGTACAAGACATTAAATATTTATAGATATTTCAATGTTGTCTTTGTTGTTGTACCAAGATTTAATTTTGTAGCAATAGGTTTTTGTATTTGTTGCCTAAGATTTTAAATTTGTTGCATATTTTTGTTTATTGATTTTGTGTCTATTACAAGCAGATCAAAGATTTATTGCAAACTTAGGAGCTAATTATTGTGCTTCTAGGATCTTTTTGTTGCATTAGATTGAATTAGTTGTTTCATCTTCATCCATTCACCCACAAGTCTACGCCTACTAATCCCTATTCTCACATCCTAGCACTTTCCCCCGTCCAGTAGCTAGCAACAATCGCATCCATGCTACTCCCTCTCTCTTACTTTCCCTATGTGCACCTTTTTTTGTTAATTTGTAGTAACTGACTGGGTTCATCCTCCTCTACCCCTCCTGTTCCTCCAGTAAGCTGGGGCTCCGGTGAGCCGGCAGTGGCTGGGAGATCATCCTCTCCCTCCTCATGCCTCCTCTTTACAAGCAGATTATGACCACTAGTATCATAAACCCCAGCACCGGTATCCCAAGCTCCAACATCAGCCATTGGTCTAAGGTCAATGTCAGTACTTATGCTCGAGGGAAGCTGTCCGCCATGGTCTCCTCCTCCTTCGGAAAGCTGGAGTTTAGGGGAGGTAGTGGCTGTCAGAGATCGAGCAGAGATGAGTTTCTCTATTATGCCAAATCGAATGATCGAAACCCATCTAAATTAGATCTAACAGTGGGGGGAAGCATACTATAGGAAGCTTCCCATCGTACATACAAACATTTGTTGCTCCCAAGAAAGTTTACCTTGAGGAGGTAGGAGAATTAGGTAACTGGTTGTCTGGTGTCTGGAGCTGGGTAAACAGATCGGGTGAAGAGAGTAGAAGAGCAAATAGATTAGAGGAAGAGTGCATATAGGGCACAAGTAAGGAGCTTCTTGGGAAGGGAACCATGGCTATGGTCTACTACTGTTGCTACTTGTGTAATTCCCATTGTCTAATGATGGTATGTCCTTCTTGGTACTATGATCTAGTGCTGGGAGTTAGGCCATGCCATGCCAGCACGGGCATGGGCATGATAGGCCACGGTAGGCCATGGCGTCATGGAACAGCCAGCTTGTCAGTCCATGCTGGGCTGGCACAGACAGCCACCAACGAGGCCTGACACAACATGATGGCATGCTAGGCCGCAGTTGGGCTATGCTGTCACAGGTATGACACACGACACTTACCCACCTCTGTTCGTTTTGCCCATCGCCACCACTTGCACACCTCAGACCCGTAGCCGGCAATGCTGAGCCAAAGGCAGTGTTAAGGATGAGTGGTAGATGGTGGATGGAGACGAGATCTGGACCCAGGCGCCTAGATCCAGAGGGTGGCAGCACCGGTAGGCGAGCATCGATGGTGGAGGATGAGGATGGAGGAGCCAGGAAGGTGCGACTTTGGTGGTGGAGGAGGATGGTGAGGAGCAGCCTATGGACTCCTATCCTTCTACACACACTGCCTCAGGCATAGTCGCCGCTTGCCTGTCTTGGACTCGTAGCCACTGACACAGAGCTAGAGGTGGCATTTAGGAGGAGTGGTGTTTAGTGGATGGTGATGGGATCTGGACCCGAGCAGGCGGATCTAGAGGATGGCGATGCCGGCAACTGAGCATCGGCGGTGGAGGATGAGGATAGGGGAGCAGAGGAGGTGTGGCTCCGGCGGTGAAGGAGGAAGGTGAGGGGTGGCCCATGGATTCCCACCCTCCCTCACACGCCGTTTTGGTCATCACCACTGCTTGCCTGCCTTAGACCGATAGTCAACGACACGGAGCCAAAGGCTGCATTGATGATGAGTGGTGGACGGTGGACGGCGATGGGATCTGGACCTAGGTGGCCAGATCCAAATGGTAGTGACGTTGACAGGCAAGCATTAGCCGTGGAAGAGGAAGGTGAGATCGTGGGGAGAGAAAAAGAAAGGACACATTGACGCAGAAAAAGAAAAGGAGAGGAGAGAGAAGTGGGAAAAAGAAAAAGAAAGGAGAAAAAGGGAGGGAAAGGGAAAAAAGGAGGGAAAAAGAAAAAAAAAGAAGGAAAATGCTGAAGTTTATGTGATTACATAAAAATATGGACACAAATATTTGGGACAAATAGTAAATTTGTTTGATATTTTACATATACAATGTTGCTGCCTCGTCAAAAACATTATATTCCAGAGTAAAGTTCTCTGGTAAGGAAAAGAGTACAGTAACAACATGTATTTATACTAACTACTCCCCAATGTTGAGATCATTCATGTGTTCCAGGTTAGAATACGTCTACACGATCTTGGGATTCTCTAGTTGATGTTGTTATCACTCTTTTGCCAATTCCGAGTCCTTGAAGCAGGTGATTGTCTTCACCATCTTGGGCGTGAGGGATGACCTCCTTTCTTCAATTATTCTGAGATTAGCATTAACAATCTGAATTAGTAACTACAAGTTCATTATCTAAGAGCTAGCATTGACAAAGACTTATGTAATATGATCATACCCTTGTACCTTATTTAGCATGATGTATGTCAAGTTTCATCTCACTTTCATGTCAAGACCAAATTTTCTTGGGTCCTTGTCATTGGCTATGTAGTACTCAGTGAACTTGGCTACTACTTATGGTGAACTTATGAGGTAATGAGGGCCCATAGATATTATTCAAATATTCATAATCACTTGGTTACCATCTTGCACAATGAGATTCAAGATATGACACACGCATAGCCGTCATATTCGTCGATGTGTTATCAAGAGTTATAGAAATAGTCTTATTATCTATCTTAAAAATTATCAATTATGTCCAGTATAAGCTTGGTAATGGCACTCCCATGTGTGATTCACCAATTAACTTAAATCCTATGATTCTATTGTTTAGCTTGTAATCATCATCTAAATAGTTAGCTACAACACTAGGGTAGGCACTTCTCTGGTGCGAAGATGTCCAAATATCTAAAGTTAAAGCAAAAGAGAACTAAACTTATATGAGTATTTTTTTAGTGCTGCTAGCCCCTGTTGATAAATCTGTAAAATATCAAATATGGTAGTCCTCTTACTGACATGTTGGTACTGTGGGCAAAAGCTATGTTGGATAATTCTTTCAAACATGCGATTTTCATCCATCCTAATCGGTTGATCTTTGGAAATAATATATTTAGCAATTTTCTCATGGACAAAAAGAGTTGTATACCCAAGTACTAACAGAGCCATCGACCTCAAAGTCCAGCTGCGTTTGGACTCCTCTCCCTCACCTGTGCACCCCCATCTTGTTCAAGCATGTTTAGTAGTGTTGGTTCAAGTGCCTCATCTCTCCACCTGTACAAGCAATTAATCGAGCTTTGTAATAATTACAAGTTACGATCTCTACCATTTGGCCATCTCGGATTTCCTAGCTCGAGGTCACGTGTTTCTAGCATGACACCCTTCATCCAGTAGTGCCAATGCCAGACTTGAACCCAACAACGTTGCTATCTGTGGAAGGGGGAGAGAAATCTAGTGTCCTGATCGGCTCTGGACTGTTTGGTACTCCTCGTAGTCCTCTGTATCATCCATATAATTGTCCTCTATATTGTAATCTCCCATGTTTGGAGCTCAGCATCAATGGGAGTTGGAGCCGGAGGAGGACTAGGGGAGCATTGCTACTACGGGCCGCCGCCGCCTTCGTGCTATGACTCCTCGATAGCAATACCATTACTAAGCTTGGTCATTCCCACCACCACCTTCATGATATGACTCCTTAGTAGCATACTGCTATTGAGCTTTCTATTGTATAGATTATTGAGATTACTGAGTAGAGCAAAGAGAGAAGAGAAGCTTGATGCTTCAATGGTGAAGAAATTGGTAAAGGAGGTGGGTTTTGTAGCCCTGGAGGAGAACGTTGCATTGCCCATTGTCTCTCAGCTCCACCAATCCTTTTCCTTCTTCCTCTGCTTTGTCTTGTCACTGGAATGGGTATGCCACTGTTGCAAAATCTGCTTCCCGACCATTGCCTCTCTCCCTCCCTACACATTGCTTCTTTGCTCCATCTTGTCACTGGTAGCATGCTAGTTGCTAGGCAACCGTTGTCTAATACTTGCCTCCTGTGGCGCCCTTGTTGCCTAATCCCCTCCAGTTTCCTCCGTCGTCTCTCTCCCTTTCCCTCTCCACCTCCCCGGCTGCTTCTCCCCTTTCCCTCCCCACCCCTCGGCTGCCTCTAACCCACCCCACCTCCCCCGCCGCCTCTCCTCCACCCCACCTCCCTCCCTAGCCTCCTCTCCCCTAGACCACCTGCCTCCCCTGTTGCCTCTCCTCCACCCCACCTATCTCCCCTGCCGCCTCTCTCCCTCTCACATTCTAGGTGCAGCATGGCCCGCCATTCGTGCTATGCTGCTCTAGCATAAAAACTGTTGTGTCGTATCGTGCTTAGGCCGAGTCATGTCAGCTGGGCCCTGAGCTGGCCCAGAAATGGCCAACCTAACTTCCAGATCTACTATTATCTATTGGGAAGGGTACTTATGGCAAATGGTCTATGACAACGCTTCTTGGAGTAACAAAGAAGGATCCAGTAAAAGCTAGCTAAAAGAGAATATGTGCTATATGTATGGTCTGTGTGGATCTTGTAGGTACTAATTGTTGTAACGGTACAAATGAAAGTTTGAGCTCAAGGAGAGCTCAGCCGGTTGGAAATCCAAGAGTCAACGGAGATATTTTCATTACCAGTTCAAAGATGTACACTTGTGATTCTATCGTCATGATGATAGATTGGTGCCTTGTCACAGTTTCATGATGTTGCATATCTAACTGTAGCTTTTTTTTAATTTTGTTTTGCTCATGCTTGTTTCTCCACATAATTGCACAGCTAGATTTTCCGCCAATTGATAGTTATAAAATAGTTTCTATGGATGTACAATACTGCCATCCCCTTTTTTTGTGTCAATGTTTAGAGTTCATTTCTTACATGATTTCTTTTCCAACTTAAGCATACAAGTCATTGTGGATCGTATCATATTTTTTTTCAATAATAAATAGCATTTGTTATTGGGTTGTACTACCATCTAACAGATGGATTAGATTATTCGCTTTTTGACTGATTAGTGAACTTCTATTTTTCCTCTTTTCTTGTTTAGTTAAAAAATATGTAGGATTCTTCTTCTTTTGTGATTAACATAGAGCCTCCAATATCCCTCCATTTCTTTTTATAAGGCTTATTTTGACCAAGCACGTGCATTAACAAGGTCATATGGTCAATACAATGGTAGATAGAAATGACTATAATATCCCTGTGTGTATTATATATTGCCTTAGGAATAAGGTAGAAAATAGTTTGCGTGAATATTAATTTACTTGTAAATACAAGAGAGAGAAAAGATAAATGAGAGCAAAAGAGAAAATTAGATTTTTAATTTTATAGCGACTTTAATGATGCTCTCTATTTTCCCCTTTCATATGATCAGTGTATATGGAGTACTCTTTTTATTCGGGAACATAACCCCTTTCCATTAGCCAACTGAAATATTCTATATCCTTTTTACATATATTAATGATTAAAGTTTTACACTTCCTCTATCCCGTAATACAAGTCTCTATCCTTAGGAAGCATCGTCCCATAATGTAAGTCTACTGTAGAGATCAAATGTGTGACTATTGTAATATTTTTATTATATATCTTAAAGGGTGGATGTATAGTCCAATAATATTATTTTTTTTATCAAATTTAAAGTTTCTTTAATTTGGTCTGAATGTATAGTGAATTTTGGACTAATATTATGGAACGGAGAGAGTAACTTTGACAGCATGGCCCCACGCTGACAGTTGTTTAGTGATGGAGGGAGAAACAAAATTCAGAATAAAAATCGAGGCGAAATTGCGTGCATGTTATCTCTCTTCAAGGCTTGAAGGTCAACTCTCCTAGTATCAGAATTTTCTTCACTCCAGTTCTCCTCTCCTATTGTTTGACTTCAAATTCACCACCAAATTAATTAACTTCTGGTACTGGGATTTGGGTCTATTTTATTCCGAAATCTTGATATCTAGAGCTATCTGAAATACACACACACACACACGCGAGACGCATAGAGATCTACGTAAACAGAATACGTAATCGGAGTAATTGAGATCGGTCCGTCTAGTGCGCCAAGAATCTCCGCTAGTCAGAAATTGAGACCTAGGATATTATATAACTGGGTCATGTTTAAGGTCAACCATTTGTAATCGATCTTGAATACACATGGATTGATCTGTAGCCAGATTCACGTGTAAAGAGGATACTACCATTCGTACATCCGTCTGCTATGGTAAAGTGAAAATTCTTCCATAAGTCCTTGCTCTGACATTCATATATGCGGATTAACTAGGTTAATTACTGGAATGATTCTACTCAAATGCAGGTACACATATATAAAACATTAACATGGAAAGAGACAAAGAACTTGTATAGCCGGCTGATGAAGCGATGGTTGTCCGGGGCGCACCATCCCCACGATCTAAATCGGACGGTACGTAGCTGGAAGGAGGGCAAAGCAGCAACTGCATGCATGACGCACCCAAGACTCCCAGGTCCATGTCATGCATGCATGCACAAGATCTATTCTTTTTAGTTGAGGCTTATGATTTTTTATTATGGTTTATAGTTTTTAAACTGTTCATATAAGAGATTACAGAATAATAGAAACTCATGTGTTATTTTTATCCATATAAATAAAGTCAGTATAGTATGTATTACAATTAACTAGTAGATTCTATTAAAAATATTTTATTTAAAAACTAATTATTATAGAAAAACTAAAAACTAAAATTAAAAACTGAAAAAGAACAAGACCATAGGCTAGCTACGTGCATACTTCACCACCGCTTCGTGAGGATTTACAGCAAAATCTCGTTGAACGTGTCGACCGGCCCGGGCTGGTAGAAGTGGAGGCAGGCGATCTGCATCCGCTCCGGCTCGTCGTTCGCGAACGGGTCGCAGTGCATGTACGGGCCGGGGTGGCCGTCTGGCCGCATCGCCGCCAGCTTCGCCACGTCCACACCTCAAACCTCGTTCCGCCGCCCCACCGCCGTTCCTCGTCGCTGCGGTCTCCGCCTCCTCAAAGACGACGCGCCTCAGCTCCTTGTCAATGCTGCCCAGATCCTCCTCCCCCTCCTTGTATGGCTCCTTCGCGCGCGCTGTGGGTGTGGGAGAATATTAGTTTATTTTCTTAAATAAATAAAGTAAAACTGGATTATACAAGAGCTGACCTGCATGCATGCTGGAAAGATACGAAGGATTTGCCGACATATGACAATGCTTCTATTAAAACCTTGACGGTGTCTTTCTACTTGATAACTTTGGGTCAATGACGGTAAAGTGAGGTGTCAAACTTTACTAGTAATGCTAGATAGATTTATACTGGAGTTATGTAAGATACTAGCAATACACTAGCGTGCACATATGTAACGTGAACTGTAATCGTCATGTCGGTTTAAGTTAAAGTCTGTGTTTACGGTCTATAAATAGACTAGTATGCATCCTTTATAACATAAGCTTATAGCTTCCCAAGCTTTAGCTGTATTCTGATGAATATCAATGTAGTAAGAGATTGTGTGATCAAAAGATTGAGAACTGGAGCTCCTCTGTTTTCTCTATCCCTTGCTTTCTTGAGTGATCTATTCCCACCAACTGATATCAGAGCCCCAGGTTCGAGTCTAGCGTTGCGGTGTGTTTGTGCTGTTTTTCGAAGTTGAAGCTATGGCTTCGAGTTCGGGCATCAGAATGGCGCAGTTGATGATACCTGTATTCTCAGAAGAAAATTACGATATGTGGAACATCAAAATGCGAAGACTGCTATTATCGTAAGGGTTGTGAGGTATTGTAGAGAACGGCTATAAAAAGTATGCCATTGAAGATGTTCTTACACTAGAGCAGGAAAAAAATCTCTGGTAGAGAACTAGATGATGGATGCCAAGGTCTTGTTTTTATTCAATAAGGTATTGTGGAAAGTTTATTTTAGCGGAATATTGACGCGAAGAAATCGAAAGAAGCTTAGGACAAGCTAAAGGGGAGTTTCAAGGTTCCGCAAAAGTTTTAGCAGTAAATCTACAAACTTTGCGAAGGTAGTTTCAAAATCCGTAGATGAAAGAATCTGAGAAGATCAAATATTACTTCTCGAGGGTCATCAAGGTTGTGAATTAGATGCACACCTATGGTGAAGACATTACCAATCAAAAGATTGTCGAGAAAATTTTGATCGGTTTACCAGAAAAGTTTGAGTATATTGTTGTTGCAATTGAGAAGTAGTGCAAAAATTAATGAGTTCGTTGGAATCACATGAAGAGAGAAAGCTAGAACGGGAAGGTAGATCAGTTGAAAGCGCTTTCCAGTCAAAGTTGAGATTCAAATCCTACAATTCTAGAAATAGTGAGAATTATCAAAGAAGAGGTGATCCCATGCAAGATGTGCAGAAAAAGATGGCCCAACATAGAAGAGAAAAGGATACAGCTAGTTCTAAATTATGGTATGATATTTGTAAAAAGTACAATCACACTACATATATGTGCTAGAAGAAAATAACTTGCAATAAATGCAAGAGGTAGGGTCACATCACTAGATATTGTAAATCCTAAGATAACAATCAGGCAAATTTCTTAGAAGAAGAGGATAATTCAGAAGGAACAGTTTATTCTTACCAAATTGTCCAAGGTAAAAAAAAAAGATACTTGGATTATGGATAGTGGATACACAAACTATATGTTTGCCAATCAGGGTATATTTTGAGAAGTTGACTCGTCATATCACGCAAAGTTACGCATGGGAAATGGTTCTTTAGTCCAATATGAAGTTAAGGGTTGTATAACTGTCCAAATGGAAGATGGTTAAAAATTTATTTGGGATGTTTTATTGTACCCAATTTGAAGCAGAATTTACTAAGTGTCGGGCAACTACTAGAACATGGGTACGCTATTCATTTCGAAGATTTCTCTTGCAAGATATTAAATTGTAAGAATGGGAATCACCCTATAGTAAAGGCGGATATGAAGAAAAATAGGAATTTTCCACTAAAAAATGAGTTATCCAACTCAATTGGCTTTACGAAGTGGGTTGGTGATAACTCCGAATTATGGCATAAGAGATTTGGCCATCTCAATTACAAAGCCCTCAAGCTATTCAGAACTAAAGGTATGGTACAAGGTTTACCATTTATTAAGTTGAAGTCTGATCCATGTGAAGGTTGTATTTTCGGCAAACAAATTTGGGCATGTTTTCCTCACGAAGGAGCTTGGCGAGCATGTGCACCCTTGGAGTTAGTGCACGGTGATATTGTTGGAAAAATACCAACAATGACAAAAGGCAATAATTGGTATTTTATCAATTTTATTGATGATTATACAAGGATGACATGGGTTTATTTCTAAAAGAGCGATCATAAGCACTATAAGTGTTTAAGAAATTCAATGCTATGGTGGAAAATCAAAGCAAATAAAAAATTAAGTTGTTACACAGTGATCAAGGTGGTGAATATATCTCAAAAGAATTTGATAGGTATTGTGAAAATGTTGGCATTCAAAGATAATTGACAGCTGCCTACAGTCCTCAACTATATGATGTTGCTGAAATAAACAATCGCATAATTAATGATATGGTCAATTCTATGTTAAAATAGGATGCCTAAATCATTTTGGGTAGAAGCTGTGAATACACTAGTTTATATTCTAAATAAAAGCTCAACAAAGGCGGTTATGAACCATACACCATTTGAAGCATGGTATGGTCATATGCCAGTGATAAGCCATATGGAGGTATTTGGGTGTGTTTGTTATGCCCAAGTACTAGCTCAAAGGCGAGTTAAATTTAATGATAAGAATATCCTTTGTATATTTGTAGGCTATGCCGAAGACACTAAAGGATATCAGCTTTACCACTTAGAAAAGAAGAAGATCATAATTAGCAGAGATACGATCTTTGATGAAAAGGCTTCTTGGGACTAGGAAGCAACTAAGATTCAAAAGAATTAGTTGATACAACAATGGTTATCTCATTAGGTCAACTGTAAGTTTTGGTTGAGCAACAGGAGCAAGGTAATGCTCCAAGTCAAGATGGATCGAGTTCAAGTTTGACCTCGTGTTCTAGATCAAGTTCTAGCCCATGTGCTAGCAAGCAATTGAGTACTCCTGATTCAGCACCACGATAGGTAAAGAGTCTAGCACAAACTTTTGAAGAAGCAAAAAAATCACCTGAATTGGGTAAAAGACATGGAAGATGAGATTCATATGATTGAGAAGAATAGCACTTGGGAGATAGTTGATCGACCAAGAATTGAGAAGTTATTGGAGTCAAATGAGTTTATAAGACAAAGTTAAACCTAGATGGCTCAATTCAAAAATATAAAGCAATACTTGTGTCGAAAGGCTTTAAGCAAAAGCCTGGTATTGACTACTATGAGACATAAGCTCCAAATAGTTATTGCTGTAGCAGCTCAAAGGAAGTGGAAGCTAAGTTATATCAGCTTGATATTAAATCAGCATTTATAAATGGCTATCTCAAAGAAGAGATTTATGTCGAGCAGCTAGAAGGGTCTTCTGTTGAAGGGGGGGCAGAAAGCATGTTGTTCAAGCTTAAGAAGGTTTTGTATGAACTCAAGCAGGCACTGAGAGCATGGTACAGTCAAATTGACAAGTACTTCACGCTCAAAGGATTTGAAAAAACAAGAGCAAGCCTATCTTATGTGTCAAGAAAAGAGGTATGGATATACTAGTTGTCTCATTATATGTTGATGACTTGATATATACAGGCAACTATGAAAAAATCATGCAAGAATTCAAAAAGGATATGATATAAACGTATGAAACGAGTGATCTCGACTTGCTACATTATTTTCTAGGTATAGAAATATGCTAAAATGATAATGATATTTTTATATCAATAAAAAATACATAGAATTTTTTTGAGAAAATTCAAAATGCATGAATGCAAATCATTTGCAACCCTCTTGATGCCAAATAAGAAACAGAAGATGGAAGATGGAGGAAATAAAGCATATCCAACAATTTATAGAAGTTTAGTTAGAAGCTTGTTATACTTGAGTACGACACGACCAGATATTATGTTCACAACCTATTTGTTATCAAGGTACATGGGTAGCCCAAGTCGATTACATTTTTCCGTTGCAAAAATAGTTTTGCGATATGTCAAGGGAACATCATATTATGGCATTTGGTACAATTCAAGACTAATCGGATACATAGATAGTGATTGTGTAGGACCGAGAACAGTGACTAGACGGTGGGGGGTGAATAAGAGTTAGAACGATTAAATGCTTTTCCAAATATTTTTCAAAGGAGAAAGCAAAGCTCTTCACTATAATAGCTATAAGAAGCTATGAAGATCTAAGAAAAATCAAGCAAAACAGGGTTTTAGCCTTTTGGCCAATCAAACCATCAACTAGGGGTCGGTCTAACTGATCTGGGTTGGTCTGACCACTACAAGCCCGATCTAATCGCTCCCTCCTAGTAGAACATGTTTTAGCACTATTTCAAATCCAAAAATCGATGACACTTTTGATCAACAACTCCAAAAGACCTAAAACTTGGGATGCACCTTCACTACGATATCAGGAATCTATTCCAAGTATGGATCGTGAAGATCAATACCAAAGTTTCTACCTTTATCCAAAACATGAAAGGCTGCACCAAAAGTGGGCAAAAGAGGAAAACAACGATCTGCTCTTGCTCGTGAGTCCTAGATAATCTAGATGACGGTAGATGAGTTCTCACATATCATAGAAAGCTAAATAACAACACGAATTCAACCCAAAACACCCACAAGAGCAAAACCCTAAAATCACCTCTCTTTTAAGAAAAACCAAGCAAACTCAAGAACTTCCTCAGGATGTGATCTTATCTCCAGGAGATATCTTCACCTCTTACACATACTTGGCATAAGAAAAGATCAAGAAAAGAGAAATCCAAACAAGAAAGCCAAGAAAATCAAAAGCACAAGAGGGAATTTATGGCACTACTCACTTGAGCAAACTTTAGATGTTCATTTCACTTAGAGAGGAATATTTTATAGCCAATCCCTTAGGAAGATAAAACTCTAAGCCTAGAGAATACATACAAAAGGCTCCAACATAAGGAAACGCTAACTCTGATTTTGGAGTCTAACATGACTCAACTCAATACAAAGCTTATATAGTAAAGGTTCCTCACCTCTCACTTAACCCTAACAAATAGGTACTCCTTAGTGGATCACACCACTTACATATGGGAAAACTCGGTAACCCACACACAACTGAGTTTTACATTAAACACACTTGCATATTTTTCAAAGCACGACTTCCCAAAGACTAGACCTAAACGTCACCTAAACAACTTAGGCTAGCATCACAGTTTTGCAAATCATCACTCTACCTGGTTTTGGACAATTGCCTCAATTACCACCCATCAATCTTCACGATGATGCAATGTCCATGACTTGTCACCACAATCATATGCCTGAGTCGAGGTCATCACCACTTGAAACGCCCAATCCTATGGAACACCACATCACTCCATAGTATGTAATGCCCATCGCCTTGCCACCAAGATTGTATACCTACTCTTTGGAATGTCACCACTTGAAGCGCATAAGTCCAATTGGCACACCACATGCATGTGTTGCCTCTTCATGACCCTTGTCTTTCTCCCATGCTTCTCGGCTTGAAATGTTGCTCCACCTGGACTCGCATGACATACCATGGCCTCAGGACCCCTTCCATAGCTCGGTCTCGCTGCTAGCCACAACAATAATCAAAGTACCTGCACACTAAAGAATAAAGCAATCGATCTAAGCACAAATGACATACACTTGACTCTCAATTAGTAAAATATATGCATGGACTTACACCTTGACTAATACATACATAGAAACCCCATGATCACCACTTGCATGGACACACCATGACTAACACTGTATGGACACCTCCATGACTCACAACCAAAACAATAAACACCTCTATGACTCACAACCAAAACCACAAATTAACCTCAACTCAACTCAACTCAACTCAGCAGGGGTCAGTCTGACCGTGGCTAGCAAGCCAGTCAGACTGCCCTAGTCCCACCGGTCAGATCGCAAGCCAATGCCGATCTGACCACAACCTGTCAGCAATCAGACCACTACTCGAGGCAACACAGGTGACAGTGCAAAAACTCACAATAATCAAACTCAATCAAAGAAAATAAGATTCAATCAATGTCAAATACTCATTATTCTTATGGGGCTGCCACCACATGGTATTACATAATGCTTATTTAGGGTAATCAAGCTGACATCAATCCCCATACGCCAAAACAAAGCCAAGCCACCATTCCATCCCTCACAATCTTTCACCAACATATTCATCATACCCAAGATCCACTTGAAACATCATGTTCTCTTCTCATCCAACTTGGTTTGTGCCGGAACCCGGAGCAACAACTCCTGGATCCTCTGTGTAAATCGCACTAGTCTAGGATCAGCTAGTGCACACAGTACAACAAAGATACATATCAAGCACAAATGACCAACTTTATTAAATAAAAGAGTATGGCCTTATGGCTAAGTCTTACATCAACACCCATTGGCAAAGATAAATAAAGCAAATAACTGAAGAAGCAAACTGATAAAAACGGTTTAAGCCTCGCCACAGCAAATGACAAGAAGACGCGCCTATTCGCCCGTGTCTTCATCAGAGTCGACGGCATCTTCCTCTGTATGGAGATTGCAAGGTGAGTACAAACTTGTACTCTGCAAATCACACAGAGAAATGCAACATAATGATAAAGGCTTCAATGGAAGGCTTATAAGGTTAGTTTGCATAAAACAGCATTTAAAGAAATACAGTAAAAACAATATTTGTAATGAAAAATAATACCGTCAGTGCAGGCTTTGACCAAACACCAACCTATTCACGGGCATCTCACCTGGACCATCTTTTCCAAAAGATCACGTATGGATTCCATCATCCACACGCTTTCACTGCGCAACTATGATGAATTCCATCTATCCACCAGATTTCAATCTCTCACGGATTCCATCCATCCGCAAGGTTTTCTTCTCCCATGGATTCCATCCATCCACAAGGTTTTCAAAAATATTTTGAAAAACAAAGTCTAATCCAAGAAAAATTTTTACTCGGCATGCCCATGACCGTGGGCACGGCTATCCTAGATAGATTATATACTCTGCAGAGGTTGTACAGCTTTACCCACAAGACACGATCATCCCATATTGCCACGCAATTACACACTTCCTTATGTGTGCGGCGAGGAGTCGTGACAAGGCCTTTACAATGCAAAGTCTTCAATCTGGCCAACTCTAAGGTTTCACCCCAGTAAGGAATCCATTAGACCGGAACCCCCTCTTGAGCCTGAGTGAGACTTCACATGGCTTAACCATGCTCACTCAAGTGAGACTTCTCATGGCACCAACCACGCTCACTTTCAACCTACAACTTGACTCAGGTTGGGACTTCACAAATTATTCAGCCAGTGCTATCCCATACCAGCCATGTGGTAGTACGATAGGGCTTTGCAACAGTAGCTCACAGACCAGTCCTTAATTAACTTAGGCCTAACCACATATCCCTGTGCATGACAATCAACCCTACGTCTACGAATAACAGGGCATGCCTGCACCACCAACTAACCAATTGCCTAAGTCTAAACCAGTTTTTATATTTTGTTTTAAAAATATTTCATAAACCTTCTTGACTCATCAAAGTCAAGAGTACATTTGAAAAGCTTATCATTTTATGTGAAAAGTTCATCATTTTATGTGAAAAGGTATCCAAAAACAAATATTATGGCTAAGCAGGTCTAAGCATTTGATTTAAACTCTCTAGCCAATACTAGTGTACAAACTAGAGTTTGATTCTAGGGTGACAAGGTATCGAGGAATTCAATATCAATAGAGGAATTAACAAGTAGGCAATATCTAAATTTAAACTGGATTGAAATACGTTGAATAGAAATATGCATGCAGAATAATTTAAAACAACATAATTTTATTTTAAAATCTGAGATCAACATGATCAAGGAGTGTGACTTACCTTGCTCTTCAATTTGGTGCAAATCTTCGTCTTTGAATTCTCTCAAATCGTCGAAGTCTACACATGAAAATAACCCACCAAACTTAAATAAATTCAAATGAACTTCAAATATTTGAATTGAGGCTATAAATGGATAGAGGGGAATTTTTGATGAATTTAGAAATTTGAATGGGCTCAATCGGAGTTAGGATGAAGAAGAACGGGCTCTCGGAAGTTTAAAATCGGGGAAAATAAAAATTCTGGATTTTTATAATTATTTTTCTAAAGGAAAATGGGAATTATTACATCAGCAGAGAATTTATTTTTGGCTGAATTATTTTTCAACGGGAAAATGGATTAATTGTGCCATGCTTGCGTCAGCCCTGGGGTGGGCTGGCTGACAGTGGGCCCTGGTCTATGGACCGGGTCCACAGCGAGGGGAAATGGCCAAGGTGGCACGCGGGTGAGGCATGGCAGCTAGGCGCCTGCGTGGCACCCTCGTGGTGGCCACGTCGGCTGCCATCTCGCCCGGCGCCGACGCGCATGAAGCGCCGGCAGGAGGACTCGGCACACAGCGGGGGGCGCAGCCCGGTGGTCGGCGCGAGCGCGATGGGCGAATCGGGAGAGGAGGAGGGGAGTCTAGCTCACCTTGTCGCAGAGCTCAGCGAGCACAGGAGGCGACTGGCGGCAAGGGAGAAGCGGAGGCGGCTCGGGGGCTCCGGCGCGGCGGCGGTGGAGCGCTTGGGAGGGAAGGGGAGCGCAGGGGGAGGTGCAGCGAGGAGAGGCGACGCTCGGGGCGGCATTTATAGGGGGCGGAGGGGAGCGGGCCGGCGGGAATTTCTCGCCGGAGTGGGGAGGTGGGCGGCGGCGGTTGCGGAGAGAGGAGGCCAAGTGGGAGCGGATCCGGCGCGGGGTGGAGAAGGTGGGGGCGCGGGTCTTGTAGGGGAGGCGGCGCACGAGGGAGACATGGGTGGGCGTGAGGTGGCCAGTGGGTAGGGCGGAGGCAGTAGTTGCGGCGGCAGTGCGGGAGGAAGAAGGGGCGCCGCGCGGGGAAGAAGCACCCGACAGGTGGGCCCCGCGCGCAGAGAGAGAGAGAGGGAGAGGGAGGCGTAGGCGGTAGTGATGATGCCGTGTGGCCGAGGCACGAATCGGGCGGCTAGGGGGGTTATGCGGGGCAGACGGGCCAGATTGGGCCGGCGGGGGCAACGTGGCGCAATCCAAGCCGCATGCGTGTCGAGCGAGGGAAGGGGAGAGGCGGGATGGGGCGAGCGGTGGGGATGGGCCGGGGAGGGAGGACGTGGGCAGATCTGGTCCGCACACATGTCGAACGAAGGGGAGGGGAGGGATTTTGAATTTAATTTTTGATTTCAGATTTTCATCAAAAGCCTAGAAAATTAAATATAGCTCAGAAAAATATGAAATAACTTCCAAAAATTCCAGAAAAATTCACAGAAGTTCTTGGAGACATTTTGGACTTAATAAAAATATTTCCAACTAATGTTGGTATTATATATTGATATTTAAAATACTTTTTAATTTCAAAAATAGATTTTGAACTCAGAAAAACCACCCAGAAAACCAAATAAGAGCCAAATAAATCCAAATAATTAATTTGACATAGGATTTTTATAGAAAATCAAAATATCATTTTATTTAATAATTATTTTTAGGTTTTACTTAAAATATTTTTTAAATCCAGCCTTTTCAAAAATAGAAATTCAGTGCAAATCCAAAATTAAAATTTAGACACCAAAACACATGTTTTTATTTTAAACCAAATTAATTTAATTTAAGTTTTTTTCTAAAATATTTTGAAATAAACAGCTGGGCTGTTACAGTTTGAGACAAGAAAAGAATGTTCAAAACCTCCTGCTTCTGAATGTCTAGAAGCCCACAAACTATCGGGCGGTTCCCCAAGCCCCGACAGTTCCAAGCAATTAGCTTCATTGGGCTCGATAGGGCTATCCTACAACCATGCCTTCTCAATATTTGTTAGATTAGTGCTACCCACCTCCTGAACACCTTCCCTCCAACAAATTTTCTTCCCCTCATGCTCCTCCTCCTCCTCCTCATCAATCTCCATGTTAACCCTAGCTCTCTTTTTTTAGACACCTTCATTCCTTCCCCTTGACTACTATTCACCCTCGCCTGTCTTTTAAAAGTGCCTCATGTCTTCTTTTCCACGTCCACCTTTTCCTTCCTCATGGACTCCTCAACCATGACACAGTTTTCTTCTTGCATGGAATCAGCTCCCTCAAACTTAACACTATCCTAGTCATTCTCACTTGCTGGCTGCACAAGTGTTCTACCTACCTAAATAACATGTTTCCCTTCAATCTGCTACCTATCATCAATCACATTTGTGTTCAACTTTGATGCATTGTTGAAGTCCTACCATTCCCACCTCCTCCATTACTTCGTGTAATCTTCAAGGGGCTTGTCACCTCCTGATTCTCCTTGTTCTCACCTCTATCCCCATCACCGTTACATGAGCTACTCCCTTTCTTTACTTTTCTCCAATCACTCACATCACTTTTGCCACTTGAGCGGCTCCCCCATGGTAGAGATCTATTAGAGCCACGCCTACGCTCATCTTCTTTATACTTCCTTTTTGGGGGTCAATTATCGTAATGACAAGTTCCACTGTTACGATCACCTATCAAGCATGATTTATCAATTTGGATGATAATCCCACATAGATGGAAAATTTTGAGTAGAAATTTGTATTCAAAAGGACACCATATTTTGTTCTCTTCCTCAACCTCCACCATAACGCCCCTTAGGAGAGGTTTACGAATGTCAATGCGAACCTTGACCTAGAGACAGCGTGCCATTGTTGTACCATCTTCATCCACATCAACATCCAAACTCTGGCCAACCAACTCATCGATGATCTCCCCTGTATCCTTAGACATCATCATCATAGGAGATTTACCCACCCTGATCCAAATGGGGATTTGGTTGAATTCCACTCCTCCACTGCCTTAGCCTCATCATACATCACCATTACCAACGTGCCTTGTCTATGCTCGCCGAGAATGGACCCTCCTCCAAAGCCTGTCGTCTACCTTCAGGTTGATTGAACAAGAAGAAAAAAATATTATCCCCCATCTCCTTAATAGCCATCCCCTTGCTAGGTTACCAAATCTTCCCCAAGGTATGCAAGATAACATCAGCGTACCCACCATGTGCCAACATTAGCTTAAGACAATTTTTACAGTACCTTGTGCTTCTCAACCAAGTGGTAGTATCTTTTTCTATTTTAAAGAATGGCATTCTATGTCCAATATCTTGAACAAAGTATGGAGATCAGAATAAATAGAATAATGATTAGAAAAAAGAGAAAATTCTTTAGCTAGATAAGGGGTGGATGTTCTTTTATTTGGTTGTTGTTTGCTCTTTTCTCTCTTCTTGATCTTGATCTTGTGCTAAGGATGTATAAGAGATGGTTTTTCCTTTAGGAGGTCAAATCCTATTCATCTATATTCTAGTCACTAGTTGGAACAAAGTCTTAAAGTTGCTCGGTTTTGGGTTGAACAGGGTATAAAGTTGGTTTTCTTGTTTCAAGGGGTTTCTCTTGGTTCTTGCTATGAGAAATGCTACCACGTGTGGCTAATCATCGTTAGTCGTATTGACTTAGAATCCTCCCCTGTGCTACTCAAAATTTTTTATTTTGATCGGGTTTTGGTGCACCTTGAGCTTGGGAGCAAAAAGTTTTAGCTTTGGAAAGTTCTTACTAGATTTTTGAGTGTTCCAAATTCTTAGGTTTTGACTGGAAAATGCAAAACCACAACTTGTGGCCACAAGCTTTATCATGACCATTGAAAATGCTCTGAGATCCGTGCCACTAGGGGAGAGGAATACATTTCTATATACTCTTCAAAAAAACTTATATTTCAGTGAAGTGCACATGCACATATACTCTTCAAAAAACTTGTATTTGGGTGAAGAGCACATGCACATGTATGATGGTGCATTGGAGGGGTGAGCCTTAAATGTTTTGGAGGGTCAGAAAATTTGTGAACATGTTTTTATTTCAATTTTTGTTCAAGTTTTGTGAACATGTTTTTGGACCTAAATTTTGAGCATTTTTCATTCAAGTTTTGAACCAATTTGTGATTGTTTCTGTTTCAAAATTTTGAGCATTTTTGTGAACACTTTTGTGGTTTTTTTGTCAAATTTTAAACATCTTTGAGGTTCATTTTTCTGGTCAAATTTTCAACATTTTTTCGGTTCAAATTTTTTTATTACTTTTGTTGTTCATTTATCTGATCCAATTTCGGGTTCAAATTTTCGACCTCATGTTCAAAAAGTTGCAAGAGGTTACATTTTTAGGATTTTATCTACAAAACAATGCAAGAAAAAATCGCAAGAGGTTGCTATTAGGGGAGTGGCGCCCACCTTGGCTTAATTGGCCTATTGTGCCAAAGGCCAAGTGAATGTATAATTTATGTGGCCAGCCCAAAAAGGTTCTACCAAGGAAAGGGCACATTTGCACTTATTATTACTGACCCCAACAAGGGCATTATGTAATCAACCTCCTCGTGGCTATAAATATGGCTCTTAAGGCGCCATGTAGGAGAGAGCCCATTTTTTTGTAAGAATAAGCCCAAGTAATAATAGTAGTGTGGTACACATCTTCTATACTACTCCCTAATGTGTCTTAGGCTCTGAGAAACCCCTCTGTGCTCTGACGACATAAAGAAGCGCTTGGTTGGCCTTCCCAAGGGAAAGTAGATAGAGGAGCTGCCAAAGGTGCTCTAGTCCATGTGTACCATGACAACGCATCCTACTGGCTTCACTCCTTCAAGCTACTCTTCGGAGACAAAGCCATGACACTTGAAGAGCTCAAAACAAAGTCCCATTAAGTGTTAGTCCAGGAGCCACTGAGTAGCATGCCGTGTCACTCGACCTTATCGAGGAGGCTCGGGTCTAGGCAACTCACAACATTACGAAGTACGCCCGCATGACTATGGGCATGTTCTTTTTGGATAAAACTTATGGCTTTTGGCTGTGGCTTGTGGCTTTTGGGCTGTTCGTACGAGAGATTATAGAGTAATAGAAACTCACGTGCAGTTTTTGCCAATATAAATGAGGTAGTATGTACTACAATTAACTAGTAGACCCTATCTTGAAAAGATACTCCGTTTAAAAGCTAGTTATTGTAGAAAAGACAAAAAGCAACTTTTAGAAGCTAAAAAGAACAGGCCCTATAGCTTCCTACAACAAGAAGGTCAAGCCACGACAACAAGCCGTAGGTGACCCTGTCCTCAAAAAGGCCATGCACACCGCCATGATAGAGAAGTTGTAGTCCAAGTGGAGAGGACCCTACATAGTCACGGCTTCCTTCCAATCAGGCTCCAACCATCTCTCCACCCTCAAAGTCACAGACCTCAAGCATACTTAGAACGGTGATCACCTCCACTGCTACTATGCCTAACAGTAGGGAACCTAGGCCAGACAAACAACGGTCAACCGCTCCGGCGATAGACCTACGTGTCACACTTGTATAAGTGTCATGTAAACCTTACCCGTGCAAACAGGGTTGAATAAACTATCTTTTCAACCCTGACAAAATGAATGTCCAAGTGCGTACCGACTCACTCTATGGAGTCTAAAATAAGTGTCGAGACCCTCCCATGTCTTGGACCACTCTACAGAGTCCAAAACAAGCGTCGAGACCCTCGTGTGTCCTGGCCCACTCTATAGAGTCCAAAATAAGTGTTGGGACCCTCACATGTCCTAGCCCACTCTTCGAAGTCTAAAATAAGCATCGAAACCTTGAGTGTCCCAGCAGTTGACATCTATTCTTTCCCCTCACCTCCTCCCAATGGAGAACTTGCGCTTCCATGAAAAAGAATGTAGGCACATGCATGAATCCTACTCTATTCTACCGCTGTATTCGACGACACTTGTTGGAAGGGTGGGGTGGGGGACGGAGCGTGCGCGAACCTTACTTCATTCTACCACAATCGTTGATGGTGCTCATCGGAAGGGTGTGGACGCAGTGCATGTGAACCCTACTTTATTCTATTTCCGTCTTCAATGACGCTCGTCTGAAGGTAGGGGATAGAGCTCATGTGAACCCTACTTCGTTCTACCACCATTGTCGATGATGCTCATCCGAAGTGTACGATCATAGTACGGGTGAACACTACTCGTTCTACCATCATCATCGACAATGCTCATTCGAATGGTGGGGGACGGAGTGCATGCGAACCCTACTCATTATACCATCATCTTCAATGGCGCTCGTCCGAAGGGTGGGGGACGGAGTGCGCGCAAACCCTACTCGTTCTACCGATGTCTTCAATGATTCTTGACTGAAGGGTAGGGGATGAAGCACACGTGAACCTACTTCGTTCTGCCACTGTCTCCACCAACGCTCATCTGGATAGAGCGTGCGTGAACCCTACTTGTTCTATCGCCGTCTTCAATGACACTCGTTTGAAGGGTGGGGGATAGAGCGCATGCAAGTACTAGTCATTCTACCGTCTTCTTCGATGATGCTCTAAAGGGTGGGAGATGGAGTGTGCATGAATTACTCATTCTACCGTCATCTTTGAAGATGCTCACCCAAAGGGTAGGGGGTGGAGCGTGTTGTTCTACCATCGTCTCCATTGACAGGGGA
Organism: Dendrocalamus sinicus; assembly: GCA_036346575.1. Classification (NCBI taxonomy): domain Eukaryota; kingdom Viridiplantae; phylum Streptophyta; class Magnoliopsida; order Poales; family Poaceae; genus Dendrocalamus; species Dendrocalamus sinicus. The sequence continues at coordinate 28,385,850 of CM070657.1, read as the reverse complement.
GGAAGCGTGCATGAATCCTACTTCGTTCTACTGCCATCTCCAACAATGCTTGTCTGAACAGTGGGGGATGGAGTACGTGTGATCCCTACTTTATTCTACTACACAACACTCACCTGAAGGGTGGGGGACAGAGCGCATGAACCCTACTCATTCTTCCACCATCTTCGACGATGGTCATTTGAAGAGTGGAGGATGACATGCATGAACCTACACGTTTGACCCTAGCATGAGGGGTGGGGGACGGACCTAGTCTAATTGCACGTTTGCACACACTCCACCCTAGCACCTAGTCTACAGTTGCCAAATGGAGCATTTAGTTCCCCTTGAATTTTGTCCTTTTAAATCTAGTAGTATTATTGTGACTGGCCATCTCTAGCTATAGCTGCATCTCTTGTTTCTTCTCAACTCTTTATAATGGAAAACTTGAGTCTCTGTGAAGAAGGGACCCCCTTTTAGAATTCAAGGTTTCATGACGAGGGAAGTGAACAATGGTGGACAGAACACAGACTTCGCTCGTTCTACCAGAAGAGGTAAGAAGAGAAGTGAGTCAACGATGGTTCCCTGAGGAGCCAATAGGCGTGTCACTAGAGCGCGCACAAACCCTGCAAAGTTCTACCAAAGCTCTCACTAGTATGGAGGCCACGACCCACTTGGCTTGAATGATAGAAAGTAGGCAAAGGGCAAGGTATGGTGGTGGGCTAATCGCCCTTGTCGGAACTCTCTATCTTTATGAAGTTGGTGGGATGAACATGTGGTCAGGGTCGAACATTAGCCTAGAAGCACAAAGACTCCTCTTCCCAATCCCAATGGTAAAGTGCACGACAGAGAAGACAGTCTACAATAGGAAGCCAATCCTCGTCGAGCACCTGCCCACATGATAGATAGTAACCACGTGGTCCAGTGAAGCCCAAGTGCAAAGCAAGTAAACAACAAAGCAACTCCCCAAAATAAAATTCCATTTTAAGTGCAAAGGACATCCATGCCCAACATTCCAAAAACAAAACAAAAAGGAAAAAAGACTAGCATAAGGCAATAGTTCATCACACTCTATAGCCTATGCACCATGGAAAGCGTGAGGGAAGGGTTCAACAGCTTCACACCTACTGATCCTCAGCTTAGGCCTTTGCGGTAGCTACACCCGGGGTGGTTCATCATTGCACCCATCCAAGCCATGTCCCCAGGTCCATCGCCATGCCAAGGGTGCGTTGCAAGGATACCTTCGTCATGGCCTCACCTAGGTACCCCCAGAGCGCGGACGGACTTTCGTGTCATGTGAAGAGTGTGAAGAATCACTGTGTTGCTGTGGGGGAGGTCAAGTAGGGGGTCTGCCAACTCACTCATGTGCCCGCATTCACATGTATGGAGCATCCCAAGGAGTATTTGTGCTATCACTTGCGAACAGTGGTAGCTGTTGGCCCGTTCGACGTTCGAGGAAAACGTAGACACATCGCGGATGCGGTGAATTCTGCTCATAAGGTCCTCCGGCCCATGTGACCTGGTGGAATCATGATTGCCAGGTCTGTCAGCATCACCCCTAGAGCTTCCATGGATTCCTAGGTGGAAACGACGGACTGGTCATGGAGGCGGTGGCCCTCCTCCACCTCTAATTCTAGGCGACCCTTCTCCATCTCAAGGGCCACGATCTACTACAAGAAGTTGTTCCTCTCCTCTATCACATGAGCACTAGCCTGCAGTGCAATGGCCTTCACGTCAGCTATAGCCTTCGTAGCCTCCATTTCTAGGAAATAGATGCACTCCGCATGCTCCGCCGCGAGAGCCGAGGCATCCTCCTCGGCCTTGTGGGTAGCAACAGCCTCCACCTGGGCGGCACTAAGTTGCTTCTGCAAATTTGTAGACTCATAAATGTGTGGCCGCTTGTAGCACTCGTACCAAAGCCACTGTCAGGACAACAAAGGATGGTATGGATACATGCACCTTACATAAAAAAGGCACAAACACAGGGGTTCATCCCTAGGGGGCAGCATGCTAATGCATGGCATACCTTCGTCTCGCTGGCTTCGGGGGTGCTGAAGAGCAGCTCTATACCGCACAATTGCAACCCCCTTCGATCCAGGGTGGCGTCAACATAGTCCACCATAGCACGCATGATACAAAGTGCTTTTGGGCGAGGGATGAAGTCCCCAAGGGGTAGCCATCGTACCTCCATGTCTACTACCTTCACCGTAGCAGTCTGAGTATCCTCTGTGCTGACCATACCTTTGACTCCCCGAGTGACCCTGTCGCTATATTCCTACACTCTCGCTACTAGAGAAGTGGGGATTAGCGACAACATGAGGGAGCACATCGCAGATAGCCTCACAAAATCTTGAGAATAGAAGAAAGGGCTCAAACCTGAGGTGGGCCTACCAGAGATGCACACAGAGGCATCGTCCTCACCAGGCATGGGGGCTCCCATGGGAGACAACATTGATGCAGAGTCCATGATGACACCTGCAGAGATGGAGTTGTTCTAGCCTCAGAGCTAGAATCTTCCTCCAATACGTCCAATGCGACACGATACCCTGTCCTAGGGCCACTAGGGAAGACTCCAACCGAGCATGCTTCGTAGGGCGCCCTTATGAGGAGGACGAAGCAGGCTCCACAGCGGCTTTTGAAGCTATAGCAATGGGTAGAATGACGTTTGCGGCATTGCCTTCCTTATCGTGCAACGTGCACGCCTCGGTGTCATGCCCTCCATCATCTTCCACTTCAAGCCCTTCACCGTCATCCACCTCACGCCCTTCATCATCATCAACGTAGTGCCCTTTGTCGCCACTCTCTTCGTCACCCCCTTCATCCCCCTCCACTTCAATGTCTACGCCCTTGTTGAGTTCATCCAGGCTTGCTACAGTCTCAAGCAGATCGCGAGGGGGCAATGTAGAGGAACAATGGCAATGGGCAGAGGCGAATCTTCACGTCTGTCGGGGTCATCATAGCCGCCAGCATCCTCGCCATTGCTTTCACGAGAGCTGCAAGCCCGACCGTCATTTACTGCAAGAATTAATATGCGGACCGCTCGCTATCATGATATCCTGAAGGCTATGCTCATTTAGGATATAAGGCCCCAGGAACACTGCCGCAGCCCTCTTGGCCTCTGCCAACGACAACACTACAATGGTTACGATTGACAGGCATCACAACCATACCAAGCAGGAGGGTTACACAATGTAGACATAGGATATGAAGCCTATAAAGCTTACAGGGATCAAAAGGCTTTGCCAACCACGTCACGGGGTTCGGATGCCGTCCTCCCAGGTGGACCCAGTCTTTAGCTCCTAGCGACAAGCTAGGGGGCACGCAGAGCATGCATAACTCCTCTGCAAGATCCCGCATGTTTATACGGTGCATGATCACACAAAGCCTCCTCACGCTCACCTCATCATCCCGATCGAGCATCACACACGGGGATGAAATGAGGTCTATGAGGCGCCTAGTCCAAAGAAGGCTACTCCCTGGCTCAATAGTGTGGTAGAATCACTTCCAGAGCCAATTCAACTCCCACTTCATCCATGTCGATTTTGATGGAAAGTCCTTCGAGCAGCCGGAGTGCACTTGAAAATTGATGCTGGCTAGGTTGGAATATTGTCCACTACCCACCTGCTTCAGCTGGCACTGCGCATCATGGAGAGAGACGAAGAGTGGCGCATTGGGAATGGTGACCTTCGACTGAACCACCTAGGAGAAGACCATCAGATGCGCGACGGTGTTCGCCGTAAGCTATAGAAGCTCTAGGTTGTACGTACGGAGTACTTTGCCAACAAAGCATGTTGCGGGAATATGAAGCCCCATGTCAAAATATAGCGAAGATGAGTGTCTTGCCCTCCTGCGATCGTGTGACAACTTCATTGGCTGCTGGCCAACGAAGGAGCTGACGGTCGAAGACTTTCCCATCACGAAAGAACTTCCCGGCAGTGGGCTCAGACCACATGTTCCCGCTGCCATGGCTTGAGGAGGTAGTCAACGTAGTTCCACGACTGAAGCACTCACTGCCCTAACCCATTTTGACCAACGAGTGCGTGAGATGCATGAAGCATGGCAGCAAGCAAGCCAACCGATAATGGCGACAGGGGAGAGCGAGAGAAAAAGGAGATGGGTTCAACTGAAGAGTCACAATGCTTAAATACGGATGGGACACCTGCATTAATGGCAGCAGAATGAGCGCATCTTTTTTAGAGGCATGCGCATCCCCGTAATCAACACAGCAGACCATGCCACACATCCTAGCCTTGGATTGCAGCCACATGTAAGGCATAAGGCATTCTGGGCAACTTTTTTTGTGACTGATGGCTTTTGGTTATACTTTTCAAGACGGTGGCAAACGGCGGAGGCGCCAACATGGATGGCATACACAGTTTTGGACTTGAGAAGATGTTTAGAAAAATGGCTTCGAGAAGCCATCCCATTTATTTCAGCTTCCGAAGAAGCCGAAACCAAAAGCCACGAAAAAGCCAAAAAGAATAGGGCCAAACGCAGGAATCAAAATCACGGCCTACTCTAGGAACATGTTCTCCCTAAGTCCTGTTCCAAACAACTTCTGATTTTGCCTTTTAGAAGCCGACTTTTAAATGGAATGGTTTGTCAATGTTGTTTCTATAAGGGCAGTCCCAACCCATAGTTTCCATGGACAGTTTCCAAGAAAAAGAGAGCGCAATTAATTACCCTTAGAAACTAGTCTTCCCAACCCATAGTTCTATAGTAGTTTCTATACAGAGAAAAACTTAAATGCACCAAAGAAACGAGTTGGATCACCATGACAAGACAAAGACTCGCACAACACATGTATCCATCTCGTTCTCCGTGCGAGGACTCTGAGCCGAGAGGCGGAAGGTCCGATCGAACCGCCTTGGACAGAGGCGGCGAGATTGGCGCCACTCGGGCAGATCACGCGACGGTAGCGCTCCGCACGCTCGGCCGGAAGGAAGAGGAGGCCGTCGATGACGACGACCGTCCACCCACCCGAGCAGCTCGCTGGGCCGTGAGCGGCGGTGGCGGGTGGGAGAAACCGACCAAGGTCGTCCCGCAAGCTCGTATTGCTTCGTGGCCGGCATGTAGGGCGGAGCCCTCGGAGCGGACGGGTCGTAGGGCTCGGCCGAGGGGTCGGCGGGCGCACCAGTCGGCGCGCGACGGTGAGTACGACGGTGGAGCGGCCCGCTCGCGGCGGCGCATCCGCAGAGGCGCGGAGGAGGAGGGGGATGAAGACAGATCGGGTGCCGAGCGCGAGGTCGAGCCGATCGGGCGCGCGGGAGGCCGAGGTAGAGGTTCAGATCCATCCTTCGCTGCTCCGCGCGGCATCGTCTGCAGCCATCCGGTGGCGACGCGCCAAGCTACACCCTTCCACCGCAGGGGATCCAGACGGGGCTACCGCACGGAGCGGAGGAAACGATGGGGGTCGGCCCAACGCAAAAAGGATGGTTTCCATCTGCCTTGGGACACGAGAGGACATCGTTTCTCATATGAGAAACGGTTTCTACAATTTCTCCTCTCTCTCTTCCTTAACTCAGGTGCCACATCAGCATTTTTGCCTAGTTAACAGAGTATTTAATGCTATGGAAACTACATGTGGTTTCAGGTTGGGACTGCCCTAAACTATTTATAGGAATTATTGCCGCAGCTGCTTTGAATGGAGTGGTTTCTCAAAAAAGTATCTTTACTCCCTCATGGCCTCATAGCAATTTTAGACATGCTTACAACTATTGGGATTGTCGCGCATGCGCGTTCGCAAGATCAGTATCACCGCCTCTTCATGAGGATCTGCAGCAAAATTTCGTTGAACGTGTCCACTGGCCCGGGCAGGCAGAAGTGGAGGCAGTCGCTCTGCAGCCGCTCCGGCACGCCGCGCGCGAACGGGTCGCGGTGCATGTACACGCCGGGGTGCCCTTCCGGGCGCATCGTCGCCAGCTTCGTCACGTCCAGTACCTCGACCCTCGTCGCCCCGCCGCCCCCACCGTTCCTCGCCGCTGCCACCGCCGTCTCCTCTCTGACGATTCTTCTCATCTCCGCGTCCACTCCCCCCACCTCCTTCTCCCCCTCCCTGTACGGCCGCTTCCTCACGCACGTCGTGGGGTCGTCCCACGCCTTCTCGAAGTGCGCCGGCGAGAATGTGGCCACCACCACGGTGCGGCCGCCCTGGCCGCCGGAGATGAGGCGCTCGATCGACATCCGGATGGCCTCCCTGTACGGCGAGAAGAATCCGATCTCGGTGTAGTTGAACTTGGGCAGGAGGTGCACCCCGAGCACCTCGCTGCCGTTGTAGAAGATGCTCGGGTTCCAGAACCAGTGGCCGGTGCTGATCACCGCCACGTCCATCGTGTCGGCGTCGGCCGACCACCGCTCGGCGAGCGCGTCGAGGTACACGGAGTTGTAGGTCAGGCTGTAGTCCTCCGACTTGCCCGTGGCTCGCGCCAGGAACGGTGCCCAGTACACGGACACCGTCACATTGTGCGACGGGAAGGCCCATCGCCAGAACTTGCGCGTCCAGGGCTTCGCGTCGCGGTACACGAGGCGGTACGGGAACGACGCGCCGAGGAGGCAGACCAGCGACTCGGCCTGATTGCGAGCCATCGAGTCACCGACGAAGGCGACGTGCCTGCCGCGGACCGCGGCGAGGAACGCCGTGGCGTCGAAGGCCGGGAGGTGGCACTCCGCCGGCTGCCACCGCCAGTCGAGGTAGCCGGTGTCCGGGCGCCCGTTCCGGATGCAGTTCTCGCTGTCCTTGACGTTGCACTCCGTGCCGTTGTACCGCCGGGCGTGCCCTGCCGCCCACACCCACTGGCCCTCCGAGTAGTCGCAGCTGCTCCCTCCTGCAACCAACAAGCATAAAGCACACAAGAGTGCACTGCACAGAGATCAACTAATCTGTAGGCATATAACACTGACCTACCTAGTTCACTCCCATGTAAAAGCAAAAGCGAGCATCTCATGAGGGGTTAACGTACACATACCTTGACTAGCAGTAATGGTGATGTGTTGGAGCAGAGGTGAGACGACATTTTCCTGTGCGCCGCGAGGGGAGCAGCAGAGGAGGTGGAGGAGAGCTAAGCAGAGCACGGCGCAGAGAAGCCAGGTGAAGACTGCTTTGGAGAGGAAATAGCCTGGACTGACGCTGCTGGGAGACGACGGCTTGTGGCCGTGGTGATTCAGCCGCTGGTACGCTCCCATCGCTACCGCCGACTGCCTAGCATTAGCTAGCAACCAGTACGTTAGGAGAACGTACGTACAGGCGACGTTGTTTTCGACTCGCGACACGGCCGAATCAACGGATGCTGCTTCTAGGGGGGTTCTGTCTTCAGATAGGCCTATGTGGCTATGTATACAGGGAGATGATGGTCAGATGACTTGGAAGGGATTAAGCTATCACAAGGGGATCTTTGAAGGTAGCCAGCACAATGGAGTTGACCTTTGGACTTGAGAGTGTGGACTTGTTGCAGTTCAGCCACGATCGCATGTGTTTCAATTGGATCATCCTGTTTAACGATATGAACCGGCAGGCTCTCTCTTTCCCTCTGTACACGAGGGATTCTAGGAGATATGTGATCTTGTAATTTGATTGCATGCTTATCTGTTGAGATTTGTTGTAATCTTGTTGTTTCTTTCCTTATTGTACACAATATATATATATATATATATATATATATATATATATATATATATATATATATATATATATATATATATATATATATATATATATATATATATATATATATATATATATATATATATATAGCAATGGTGCCTGCACACCTGTAGATGGATATGTAATGGTATGTATGGTAGTAATATATTAGGCATGCTAAATCAATCATGGAAGGAAAGTCTTAATCATGGATGGAAAGTCTCAATCACACTAGCACGCATCTAAAAGCAATCCAAAGGTAGGAGACTAGGTGTCCAGACACCTAGGTGCCCTGTTATTTATACTATATATATATATATATATATATATATATATATATATATATATATATATAAAAATACTTTTTACTATATAAAGAGATACCGTTTCAAAAAAATCAGATATTCATATGGCCTTTTATAATGGACAGATCTAAAAAGGAGTCCCAGCCAGCAATTACAAATTGCATGTGTTCCTGGACCAGTGGCATGCAGGAAACAGCAGAGGGGCACTGAATTGAAGCATGTCCAGTAAATGGATGCGTACCGTGTGTGCCTGTTTACGTGCGTTGTGCTGTTGTTAGCTACCCCCGGTTTTTCTCCACTGCTGAAGATCGTTTGTGAAACGGAAATCCTTTTGTGTCAGTACTCCATCGGCCAAATTTTTCCGGCTTTTTCTTAAATCCATATTTTCTGGTTTTGTTATTTGTAAGTTGCTCGATGTTTTTCTGAAGTCCAAGTCTATTTTTAACCATTAGATTTATATGGAGATGATATACTATGACTTATGCTTTTGAAAATTTTAGGCACCTTAAGTAATACAACCACGTACTCGCAAGTTTATTTTTATAAGGTGTTATTGAGTTGCATGCACCAATTAGAATACCTAAAAATTTAAACTTATACTTCAACATTCCTCGTCACGTCAAGACTTCATTAGACCTAAGATGTGGACGTGAAGTAGACCACAATTATTTTAAAAAATATTGCATTAACAGATCTTGAACTTAGGAATTATTTGCTCTGATACCGTATTTGCATGCACTAACCAATTCATCTAAAAGATTAAGCTGCTGAGAAAATATAGACAATCCGCTTCAACAGCAAATTGATTTGCCTTTCACACTGCAGATTGATAGCACTGTAAGCCATGTGGACGATTTGACAAGCAAAATGTTGAATCTGGATTTTGCTAATCTAAAATTCTCAGTGATTTCCACCGCACTATTACCTGTATCACTAAATAGGGCTCATAGATATATTATTGTATATCAAAATCATATCTTGCAAAAAGCATAAATAATACAATAATAAACTTACACATGGACCGGTCACGCTGAAATCAATTAGAAAGCAGTAGCGAAAATGGAACTTCAAACAGGTGGGATCATCAGGACATACCCACAGACAGCCACTGGGGTTCGTGACCTAGTTCTTAGCCTCATCATCTCTTCCAGCTCTGTTGGCTCCTTTAGATAACCACAGGGCTTGACTTTTCCCTTCTTACTGACTGAATAATGGTAATTTGAGCAATAATACAAAGGTACTCAGCAAGCTACCACACAGAACGCAGTGATAATATATGCAAGGCTGTCAATTGGAGGCTTGATGTTCTTTTATTTACTAAAGGCATCATTTTAAAAGTTATAATAAATAGAAAATTATCTGTGACTTAGCAATTTTAACTAAACCAGATTTTCTAAAGTTGTTTGAGATAATGTAGTATTAATAGTAATGTAGGTTACATACACATGTTACAGCACATGGTTACCTCCATCATATGCTAGTTTTGTTACCAGGGCTAAATCCACCCATTATAATCACTAGATTACGTCCGTCCAGGGGAAATCAATTCAGGGCTAGATCCGTCCAATGAGTTTTTCATCCCACCTATAAAGTTTTAGAAATAGACACTAACTCGAGTAAGTTTCCACGCTCACCCATGACCGTAGGTATGGTTATTCAAATAGTTTTCACTCTGCAGAGGTTGCACACTTTACCTATAAGAGACAATCAACTTGTTATGTTTCACACATTTCCTTGGACATGTGAATTAAGAAAAATCACAATAAGACCTTTACAATGCATCTTGCTAGTGAGACCACACCCACTAAGGTTTTCACTGCTATGTGGCTACATCCGCTCGCTCTAGAAGCCCCTTCTTGCGCCATCACGTCAGCGACCTCCACTCGCTCACTTGACCATGTACTACCGGATGACGTAACTCGCACTAGGTCAATACAAATTAGTTAGTCATATTGTACCCATTATAGACTTATGATCGCACTATTTTACATTGAGGTCATCACAAGATTAAATCCTTAGAGTTATTTGAGCGGTGCTACTATAAACCACATATTCTCATGCTACATTCGCACCAACCTCTCTTTCCATCCGCCCAGGTAGGTAAAGCAAGTTTTAGGGTTTTTGAGAAGCATAAAACTAAGTTGTCTCAATAAAACAGCCGTCGGATCCAAAAACAACATATCTGAATCCTCCATATAAATCACACTAGTTCAAAATCAGCTAATGGACACAGTGATAACAAAGATGCATATCATCTATAATAAAAAAATATTATTAAATAAATGAGTATTGGTGTTATCACCAAGGTTTACATACATAGCCCATAGGGCAAATATAAATAACAGCAGAAGATAAAAATAACGTAAAGAAACACATCTAGTCTTCCCATAGGCAAACGACCGTGGGATGCGGCCTACTCGTCTTGATCATCACCGAAGTTGCAGTATTCTTCCTCTGAGCAACAGTATTTAAGTAAGGGTGAGCACAAAAATATACTCTGCAAATTATACAGAAAAATAGATTATTAATGTAAGAGCAACAAGTGAAGGCATAATATGGTTATTTGAGCGTAAAAACAAGTTTGAACAAATACAATAAATAGATGTAAATTAGTAGAAGCAATAATTTAAACAAATTAATACCGTTAGTGCAAGTCCAATCTAATATTAACCTAATCACTGGTATCCCACCCAGACCATACTTTCCCAAAAGATCTCATCACCTTTTCTTTAAACTAGTTTTTGAAAAACAAAGTTTAATCTATGAAAAACTTGACTCGGCATACTCTTGACCATTGGCATGACTATCTAGGATAGTTTATACACTCTGGAGAGGTGGTACAACTTTACTCACAAGAAATAATCAACTTATGTGGTCGGCCATAACATGCTTCCGTAAACGTGTGACTAAGTGATTATCATAAGGCCTTTACAATGTAAAATCCTCAATCCGGTCATGCCCCACTAAGGTTTCACCATAACATATATTCCACTAAGTTGGGGCCCCTTCTTGTGCTATGTAAGACTTCCTATGACCAATACCATGCTTACATTCAACCTGTAGTGAAACCAAGATTCAACCATGTGAGACGAGTCTTGCAGTGGTGATGGCATGGGCTAAAGCTCACTGAAGATGACGAATCGATGATGGAGATCTATTTTGGGGGGAAAACTCAATTTCCGTCAAATGGCTGCACGTAAATCAAATTAACTTCACATGAGTGTGTAAGATATTCAGGAACATCAAATGACATGAAAGAAATTCAAAGAAAATCATTGGAGCACTCAGAACGTGAGTTGCGATGATGGGCCATTTCAAAAACGACGGGCTCTCAATGGTGGCTGTGTCCTGGGGTTTGAGGAGGCTTGGAAAAGAATGAAAAGGGTTGAGAGGAGTCATAGGGTCATATATAAGGGCTTGAAAGAGAGAAACAGACTCAAATTTGTAGGATTCGGTTTTGTGTTAGTTTAGGAACGGACGAGATAAAAGGTAAATAGATGAACAAATCATGAAGGGACTAGAAGGAATGTATTCCTTGTATGATTTAGAGCAACTTTCATTTTGGCACGACGTTGAGATAATACTCAATTGGAGATTTGGTTTGGGTGGCTATGGGAGGCGCCAGGGCTCTATTTCGATATGGCTGCTGTTCGGTTGTTCGGGAAGATGAACAGTAGCCATAGATGAACAATACCAATAGGAGAGAGAAACAAAGAAGAGCAAAAGAAAGGGAGGAAAAGGAAAGTAAAGATGGGCCAAGAAAAATGGGTTAGACCAAAAAATAGAATGGACATTTTTTTTGGAGATTCAAATTTGTAGAGATTTGAATTTAAGTTTGGGATTCAGATTGGAATTAGAATTTTGAGATTACATTCTCGGATTACCAATAAAATCCAAATAAAATCCAGATACTTTAAAATAATTAATATAAAATTATATTTTTACAGGAAACCAAATTAATGTTTATTTATTTTTTTATTTTTACTCATAAATTACTTTAATTCAGGAAAAGAGAAAAGCCTCTTTAAAAGCAAAAAAATAGGGCAAATAAATTGACAACACGAGAAAACCAAATAACATTTATTTTAAATTTACTTTAATTAAGTTAATTAATAGTATTATTTGAAATAAAAACATGGACTGTTACACGAGCCATCTCCCTCCAATGGCTGCCCAAAACTAGTTTCAAGTTTGAAATTGATGACAGAGCAATTTAATACCCCCGAATATCTAAGTAAGACTAAGTATGGCGCTTAGACATAAGTTATAACTAGTATATTTACCAATAATTATAGGGCGACAAGGGTTTATGTCCAAAGCCAAGGAGTGAATTATAATTAAGCAATTATCTATAGAAATTTAATTATGAACAAGTATGGATATAATTTGCGTAACAAAGTAAAGCATGTAATTTGATATTTTTAAATAAAATAACTTGCATTCAAAAGGTAGGCGATATAATCAAAATAATGATTTACCTTGCTTAATTTACCATGGCCTTGATTTTGCTCGAAACCTTCTCAGTCAATGATCTTGAAACTCCTAATCGTTGTCTTATCAGAATCTTGATCTCACCCGATCTGTCGCCTCTTAGGAACTCCAATGTCTAATTACAGGGTAAACGATCGAAATCCAAATAAATCCAAACAACATTCAAAAGTCCAAATTAATTCAAACAAGCTAATTTAAATTTTGCTATGATTGAGGATATGAGAGAAGATTTAGCGAATTGTGGGATGCTTGACAACGTTAAACAAAATTTGAGCAAAAGGTGGAAATGGCGGAGAAGTTCTGTTGAGAAGGATATGAAAGAAGGATCAATGATGATGGAATGTTCATGGGAATATTCTACTTTAGTTTGGAATATAGATAGACATCGTCGATCGAGGAATACCAGAGCTTGATCTTTAATTCAAAGCTTCTTTAATTATTTTATATTTATTAAGACAGTTCCTTGAGTTGGGTTAGACTTATGATAGAGATGAGAGTCCAAAAGAACACTAGGCATTATTTGATGAGTGTTAACAATTAGAGATTAGGGTGCGAGTTCAACATGCGAAGAGCATAACTTTAACTCGTTGAGTTTATCTTGGAGTCCAAATTTTACAAGAGTGTCCTCTTAAGGTTGTGCCTTGAATTGTTGGTACATTAATTATTCTTATTTGTCTTTGGTGATTTTAAATTCAAAGATAATTATAGGACAATCGTTATTTAGGAAATATTGCAAATTTTATTAAGACTTCCAATTTCAATCTGTATTTCAATTCAATGGCAAAGGCATGTTGGTTAATTCTTTAACTCAATTGCCATTTACAAAAAGTTGTAAACACATTAATAATGTCTCTGATTAGTAATTGGAATTGAGATCAATATTGACGATACCCTAATTATAATTGAGAAATTCTTAGTCATGTATAAGGTAATCTTTAATTTAAATCCTAACATTTACAGATAACTATTAGAGACGTAAGCTTTAAATGATTCTCCTTCATTATTTAAGCATTACATGAAAATGGGGCCTCATGATTTTTGGAGATGAACAAATAATACTTATTAATTTTACATGGCTTAATTTACACTAATTATCTTTAATTATCATCGATAATTTTAGATCTGGAGATAAAGACAAGATAGTTGTTATTTGGACCATAAAATGTTTGGTAGGATCTGCAATTAATATTTGAGTTTCTAGAGCAAATATTGAGAGCATCAAAATATCATTGAATAGCTTCAAATTCTATTCCTAGGTATTCTACAAATTTAAATTCTTGCATCTTCTACTTTTAAACATTTAGTGGAAAGCTATTTAAATTAATTTTCTCAAATAATTAAACACTATTTACAGAAGGGTTCTTATGATATTTGGGAGGTATTCATCTATAGCATGCAAAACCCTAGCTAAGTTTCAATGTTTCAAAACTTGACTTACTGACATACTACAATTGTTGGTTGAGGTGGCCCATCTGTCAATGAAAGAGAGAGAGGGAGAGGGAGTAGCACATGGCAATCCAAGGAAAGAAAACAGAGGAGGCAAGGCTAGCCGAACAGGGAAGCCAGGGTGGCCGGTCGGCGGCGGTGGCGTAGGTGATGGGCGGCTGGGGAGGTGGTGGGGATGTGCAAAATAGAACCCTAGGGAGACAAGGAGGCTAGCAGAGGTGGCTTCATGGCCTGGAGTGGCGCTGAGGGCGGTCGACGATGGTTCGGGTAGTTGGAGGCAGGGAAGCGATGGGGGAGGCGACGGCCGGTAGGGAGAGGGGTGAAAATAGGGGGAGCATGAGCACAGGGGAGCTGGGGACTCACCATGGTGGTCGGGCTACCCAAGGAGGAGCCATGGTAGGCTGATGGCTTGGAGAGGGACGCGCCGAGGTGATCGAAACGTTGAGGGAAGGGTGGCGGCTAGCATAGGCACAATTGCAGCTCGGCTTGGGGAGGAAGGGGGAAGAGGGGAGGAGCAATGGGGCACTTAGGGCTATTTTTAGCTTTGGGGGAGGCTATGGTGTTGCTGTGCAAGCACAAGAGGAGGCGGCTCGGGCGGCGCATGCGGGTCGGGTAGCGTGCTGGCGTCGGGTGGCGCGGTGGGAAATGCGGGCACACACGATGTAACGCTCAATTGCGGGGGCTTAGCACATGAGGCGCAGCGTAGTCAGGGGGCCAGGTCAGCCATATGCTAGAACAGGAAGCAGAGAAAAGGGAGGAGAGAGAGGAAAGAGAGAAAGAAGGAAGGAGAAGAAGTGGGGTCTGCGTCAGGGAAAGAGAAAGGGAGAATGAAGAAAAGTGAAAAGGGGAAAAAGGAAAGGCTTTAGCCAAATTTGAAATTCAGATTTTTGATTTGAAATTCCATTCTCGAATTTTGAATTCGATTTCAAACTTGAACGCTTGGCTCAAATTACTTTGATGTGAATTTTCAATATTGCTTTGCTTTCAACTTTTTTGTTTCATTTGTTTTTGGATAACTATTTTCAATTTGAATTTAAATTTTCAATTATGATCAATTAACTTTCAATTACTTGGCTCCTGTTTTCTGGATTTTATTTTTATTAATTGAGTTATTTGGCAATACTTAGATCGAAAATCTGGGAGAAAATTCAAGTAACGGCGAAAGAAAAAAGATTTTAAAACTCTTACAAATTTAGACATTCCCTATTTTGGGGTGTTACACAAAAGTAACAAAAAGAACAGGTTATACACGTAAAAGCGTGTGGTCACAACCTACAGTAGTTGCAGCACGCAAGAAGCAAGCCCGTCCGGCGCTACAGACACTCTTGTGCCGGCGCGCGGTTAATCATGAACTTAACCGAATCTTAACGATTCTCGAGATTTGGGAAAAAAGAAACTGAAATCTTGCAAGTGGCTGTTCTTTTTTTTTATGGTCATGAAACTGGCTATTGTCAATGGCTGGGGCATCGAGCTCCGTCCTCGAAAACTACCGGGTCACAGATCTCCAGGTGAGTGAGCCGCGTTGTGAACTGTGGCGATGTGGTTAATGTGCCTAGCTCGTGCCTGGGCGAGCCCTCGCCGTTGATTTCAACGTCCAGGAGTTGAGTTCTGATTTCTCTCCGTCAACCAAGATTCGTGTTTACCAATGGAGTTCGGCTCAGATGCAGGTGCCCTGCACAATGTTATGTGCAGGCCAATGGCAGCATGTCACGTGTGTCTCTCAATTAAGTTTAATAGCGTATATACTAGTAGTATTTGGATTTCATTAACATCCACAAAGTTGACAAGGTTTGAGGTACAATAGTCAGAGGGCTCACGGAAAGCCAACCTTGACAGATGACTCCGACGAGAATCGAATTGAGTGAACTTTAGAGGAGCTGCTGGGCAAGCTATTCATCAAAGTCCTGTTTGTATTGATTTCTAAAAGCTAATTTTCTATAATAAATAGCTTTTATATAGTGTATAACTTTCAAATATGATATCTTTTTAAGACGAGATCTACTAGTCGATTGTACTAGATATTATAGTTCATTTATATTGGCCAAAATCATATACAAATATCTCTCTCCATACGACTTCTCTAAAACTGTTACTATTCATAAGTCAAAACCAAAAGCCATCAATAAAAACCATCATATCACCATGGTTAATCAAGGAGTTTTGTAGCTACACGTGTCTTCGAATCGATGGAGCCGAAGATCAGCCCTAGTTGCCATGGCTTAGGCACAGGCTTCGTTGGAAGAAGTCAAGGAAATCTCTAGTTTTCATCTTCAAACAGAAGTCGTGAATCGGCATTTGAGGAGAGAGATGAGAGAGAATTCAGATGAGAAGAAGGGTGGGATTGGATAAACAGTGTACTTAACTTTAGTACTTAACTAGCTAAATGTTCATGCGTTGCTACGGATTTTTAAAAAAATTCACGAGTGGTAAAAATTTTTAAAATATGCATACAAACATGTTCTAAAAGTTTTTAAATCCATAACAACAAACGGGCATTCAGCTAGTGCAGGTCAATTGTCACAAGGCAAGAGGAATCAGAGGCATAATTTAAATGATGATGAGTTAATTTTCATCAGTTCCTAACTATATAAATTTCACATATTTGCATCACCAAGAAAGATAGGGCATATAAAAAATTATACGGTCCAAACAGGAGGGGAGGGAGGCGAGAGAGGCCGGGTAGAAGAGGAAGTAGGAGATGGTAACTGTTAGTGGAAGTGGAGAGGGGGTAGTTAGATATGAGAGAGAGGGATGTTAGATAGATGGTCAAGATTTCAGTATTCAGATCGGACAGTTGAGAAGGGAGGAAGGAGAATGCATCAACCACCAACTCAAACTTATTAAATAGTAAAATTTGGTAAAGTAATTAGTTGATTGATTGCACACGCATATCCATAAATACGCAGATTATTAAGGTCAAGGTAATGGTAAATGGTCACCGTGGTATCTGTGTTATTAATATCACATGAACAAAACAGGAAATAGTTAATGTGAATATTTACTCGTAAACGTTGGGGAGGGGTGGTGGGTAAATGCGTGGAGAAGAAAGAAAACATCATCAACTTTACCTACATCTATTACATTTTGAAACAAAGTCGATTGAAAAAACCATGTGGCTTACTACCTCCATTCACAAATAAGCGACACATTACATTGGAGAGCTAAAAAAACCATACAAGCCAAAACCCACACAAAAGGCCTGTCCTAGCGCTGTGCTCGGCCGCTGCCGCCTCTAGATTGGAGTCCAGGCCTGTTCTTTTTACTATGACTTTGACTTTTGGCTGTGGTATATGACTTTTGACTGTTTGTGTGAGAGATTACAGAGTAACCGAAACTTACTTACGGCTTTTACTGATATAAATGAAGTCAGTATAGTATATACTACAATTAACTAATAGATTTTATCTTAAAAATATATTTCGTTTAAAAGTTAGTTACTATATAGAAAAGTTAAAAATTGAAATCAAAAGCTGAGAAAGAATAGCACCCCATCGGTTTCGTTCGGCCCAGTACTGGTGAGGAAATGCAGCCTAGTTTCACCCAGCTGTTCATCCTGAGCAGATGGGCTCCCATGGCCCAATCAAGTGGACCGAACAGCCGTCCGCGCGTGCCGCGGTGGCAGGAAAGGAGCGGCGGTTCTTGCGGAGGCGGCGGCCGGCGGACGAGGAAATCACCTCGGCCAGTGCCAGTGCGCAACGAGAAAGCGATCAGGGCGGCAACTGATGGCGTCGGCGGATGTGCTCGCGACGGCTTCCTGGGCTCCACTCGCTTGCCCTTCTGCGAAGAGGGCCTTGCCCGTTGCCCCACGCGCTGCCGTCTATTTCTTCTGTTGCTGGATGAGAAAATCGCCACCTTTACTGCTGTTTCGTTTCCGATGGACCAGTGCTAGTGTCGACTCGGATAATTTGTCGGCTTAGAAATGTATAGTTTTATCGGATACGAATATAAATATTATATGACTCAAATACGAATACTGCTTCGGCTAACCGAAGATATGGCCTAGTAGCCTACATCCACATGGGCCACGCCATGGCCACAGGCCCACACTAAATAAGACCTTGTTCCAACCGGCTTCGGTATATGGCTTTTGGATGTTGATTGAAATTGCACTGTAGCGACTGGTAGTTTTTTGAGTTATTTAATTAAAAATAAAGAAAAATAAGAAAAAACACTTATATCTCCATAAATAATACAAAGAAAATAGAAAAGGATCAAAAGCAAAAAAAAATTAAAAATTAAAAAACCGACATGTTCATTCCAGCTACGGAAGAAAAAAGGCCAAGCCGGTTGGAAAGCTAAGCTAGCCGACTGCCTCACTTCGCCCAGTCACCATTCACCAAGTCACCAGTCACCAACCCTATGGTCCCTAACCCATCGGCGGCGGCACCCAGGGAGGCGTAGCCTTGCAGTTCATCTACTTGCCTGTCGTCGACACCCTAAATCCCCATTACTCGAGTCCGCCTCTTCGGCAAAGTCTCTAAGATCGGTGTCGTCATCTACAGCCCTATCTTCTCCACGCAGCGCCCTATCTACCGGACCCGCGACGCGGCTCCATGGACGGCAGCGGCCAGGGAGGCGCAGTTCATGTACCTGCCTATCGTTGTCTTGCTGAAGCCCTGAAGGCCTCCGGCGCCTGGGTCTGCCTCTTCGGCGCAGTTGCTTTGCATGTAAGCCCAGAGAAGCTAGAGCCAACTAATTGTGCTTTTTAGTTGCCTGCACTTTCAAAGGAAGAAAGGTAGAGGTAAAGCTGTTGGATCTGAATATGTTTGTTTCAGTAACTTCAAGGGCAAGTAGAATATAATCGATATGAAGTTACTGAAATATATTGTACTTGTCTTAGTTGTTGGATGTTCCATCAAGCTGTTGGGCCATGAAGTTACAATGTCGACTTGCTCAGTAGGATCCTGCAACATAACTCACCATTAGTAAAACAAGCTATCTTGTGTTTTTATATCTTGTCAATGAAATTATATAACTTGAGATACATACCTAAGATACCTTTCCGATCAGCGCTAGTCCAATAATAGTATTTACATTGTTCACAGCCTAGCGAAAGATGATATGACCTATTAGTTGATTGGGATAGAGAAAGCCACCAAACAAAAGCATACAACAGTTGCAATCACTAATACAGGCTAGAAGTTAATAGAAAAACTATGCTACAAAATACCTAGCAGATAGTTTCAATCTTATACCTTGTAAAATGAAAACATAGTCTTCAAATAGTTTGTATGGACCAATTTTATGGCAGATACACAATGGATACTGTTGGGGGAGTGGCCCCTACGTTGGCCTAGTCAGCCCACTTCACCAAGAGTCCCGTTAAGTATGTAATCACCTAGCTAGCCCAAGAGGGCTGTTTATAGTGGGAAAGGTCATGTTTGCCTCTGCAATTGTAGACCCTAATAGAGCCATTTATGTAATCAACCTCCTCATAGCTATAAATGTATGTCTCAGAGCGACATGGGAGGGGGACATGATCTACTTTTTAGAGAAAGGGCTATGCAATAGATCACTCATTGGTGCACTCACCCTCTACGTCCTATCTCCATGGTTTCTCAAGCTTTGGGCAACCCCTTTATGGCCTCTCTGTAGCCCTATTGTTCATTGTTTGGTCTTTAACCACAAAGTTAGTGCTGTCCGTGGGGAACGGCATAAAAGTTGCGAGCTGAAGAAAAAGCATTCAAACAGAATGCACCAGCGAAGGAGATGGCGTCGACCTCCAAGCAAAAGAGAATTATAGCCACCGAGACCACTGCGGCGAGAGCAAGGGAGCCCATCTATAAAGGCCACCTCGTGGCGATAGCACACTGGCACGACGGCACCTAGGGCCGCGACAGGTAACGAAGGTAGTTCCTTGGCAGCTGCACCAACGACAGAGCGAGACCACAGCGCTCGACCAAAACATCAGGGTCCGTATTGTCTAAGTAGTAGTTTCCACCAACATCCTCAGTTGTGAAGGCATTTACCGGAACAGCGATTGCCTCCACAACAGCCAAGGCCTTCACACCCTCCATTTCAAGAAAGCGGATGTGATCCTCACGCTCAGCAGCTAGGAACCGCCTGCTCCTCAGCCTTGCGAGCAGCAGTGCGCACTACCTGGGCATCCTCTTCATCCTTATGAAGCACGCTGGCTTCGGCCTAGGCTACGCTAGCTACTCATGCAGGCTCAAAGCCTCCCGAAGCATTGCTGTCTGCAGCGTCCGCGCTACGGCAATCGTCTACAAGACAACAAACGGTATGGCTTAGTACAGAGGAGTAAAAAAATTAACAACAAAAATAACAACATAGTCCTAGCATATCCTCACTTCGCTGGCCTCCAGGACCCCGAAGAGGAGTTTCATGCTACATGAGTGGAGGGGCCTCCAGTCAAGGGCTAGTCCATGCACTCCGCTGTGGTGCACAAGGTTCGAAGTGCCTCCGGTCGAGAAAAGTCTCCCAGGGACAGATGTCGTGACTCCGTACCCATGACCTTTGTATTCCCGGTCCAGGAAGCGTCTTCCATACCCAAGGCCTCCGTAGTGCCAGTCCATGAAGCGTCCTTCGCACCAAGGATGACTTCAAGCCCCCGACCAATCTCGTGGCCGAACAGCTACTGTTCCACCACTTGGGAAGGAGGTGTCACTGACGAGGGTGATAACGTAAGGGAGCATAGCGGGGATAGCCATGTGAAGTCCTGGGAACAAAAAGAGGAGCTCACACTTGGAACATGCCTGCTGGAGGTAGCCATGAACACATCGGCTTCACCACACGTGGGGTTCCCTTCAGGAAGTGTCATCGCCAAAGGCTCCACAGCGTGTGTCAGGGTTGCCACGGTCTCCGTTGTCTTTACTGTCGTGTCCGCTTGCGCTATGGGAGCAACTGCCACTCGCAGCAGGGACAAGGCATTCAGGCACGGTGAGGCCCAAGGCTTCTCACACACGGTTGAGTGTGGACCCCCTGACATGGTTGTAACTTGAAGGCTGTGCTCCTTGGAGATGTAGGGCCCTAGGAACATAGCCGCTGCACACTCCACCTCTGCCAAGAAACTACAAGTGCTCATAGTCAGTTGGCAGCAGCCGATTAGAAAGGGGGATGGCAGAGAAATGCAAAACCTTACCTAGACCCAGGGCCTTCGCTAGAATCTTCAACGAAGGACGAACGCCATTAATTCGAGAAGGGCCTGTCTTCACATCCTATCGTGTGAGCCGGGGGATAGGCGGAGCACAATCGTGCATGTTCAACTAAAGCGTGATGGCAAGAAGCCTTTGGATGCGCATCTCGTCGTCCTAGTCAAGCTTCACACAGGGTGTCTGGATGAAGTCCATGATGTGAAGTGAAGGTTGTTGTCATACTCGATCTTGTGGTAGAACCACTGCTGCTGCCAGTGAGACTCCTATTTTGTCCACGTCAAATTCAAAGGGAATCCCTTTGAACTAGTGACGTGGAGCTGCAAGCTAACGCTACACAAGTTCAATACTCACCATTACCTAAGTGTGTGTGGTGTAGGGACACGAAGACCGCCACACTAGCGAGGATGCCCTCTGAACAAGCCGCCCAAGAGTAGATATTGAGGCACGCGATGGAGATCAGTGTTAGCTACTGAAGCTCCAGTTTGTATAGATGGAGAGATCATCCACGAAACGCGCGGCAGGGATACGAAGCCCGATGTCAAAGTACACCACAAAGACCAACGTCACGCCCTCCTGTTGTTGTAGGACATCCTCATCAATGGCAGGGAGACGAACACAGAAAGAAATCTTACCCGTTGTGCATGAGGGATTCCACCAACTCATCTTTCGTGATTGACGGGTCGAGTGTGTTCACGAACACACCATCGACCTTCGCCAATGTCTTCCATCACTTGTCTACGGTGGCTTCTGAGTGCTCATCCCCACCATCATGGTTGCTTGACAGAACCGACGTGCCACTATGACTGCTCTAGTCACTACCATGACCCCTCTCAGGTAGTGAACACATGACAGGGAGAGGGCGAATGGCAAAAGCATGATGGGGGCAAACGGCGACGACCAAAGAGCCTAAAAGCAGCAAGCAGCAGGCACAAGACAGAAAAAGCAAATGGCTAAAAGAGAATCACTGCGGCACTTAAGTAGCGATTGCGACAAGGTCATTTAATGTCGACACGATAGGAACGGAATTCCAGGGGACGTGCGCAACGCCGTAACCGGCACAACGACCCATGTGACATGACCAGAAGGGATAACGTTGCCACATGTAGCCAGATCCCGACTATCATGTGCTCCAACGCGGCAAAAGGCGGAAATCAGAGAGGCAACGTTGTGGCTCATATTGGGGAAGGCATTATATGAGAAGATCTGTCATGCGGCAATCGACATTTCTTGAAGAACTGAATGAGCAAAGTAGCGTTGCGGCAACCGAAAATACCTGACATGTTACAGCTCACATGAAGACGCATTGCAGTTGCCATCAGTAACATAGGTTTCGATTAGGAAAGGGATGCAGTAAGTTAGGAAAGTATTTGTTGATAAGTATCCATGTCATATATTAAGGTAGGTTTTTGATTGAGAATAGCAGTTGGATAGATATGATATTAGTTAGAGTTTGATTCGGTTCGGTCTGTACCAGTCCTTGATAAACGGTCTAAGGCTGTAACAGAGGGCTTAAGCAATAAGAAAGCAATCTTCTTCTTCCTGAGTTCAGAGATGCATCCTAGCCGGTGGAAATCTCGGGCTAGAGCCTGCTCCTCGTTATCCACTGCGCTCAAACCAAATTCCCAATGACACCTATTTCCTCCCCTCACAAACCACCATAAGCCCTCACAAAGGTCTACCCATATCAGGCAGCAATCTAGTGGGTCGATGGGATGGAGGGGGGCAAGGAACAATTGGCATTGTTTCAGCCCACTAGAATTGAACCCTTTACCATAAGAGACTAATATTAGGGGAGTGCCCCCATCTTGGCCCAGTTGGCCTACCACATCAAGAGGCCTATTAAGTATGTAACCTCTTGGCTGCCCCAAAAGAACTGTTATAGGGGAAATGATATGTTTGCCCTACAATTGTAGACCTGGTAGAAACATTTATGTAAGCAACCTCCTTATAGCTATAAATATGTGCCTCAGAGCACCATGGGAGGGGACAAACCTACTTTTTAGAGAAAGGGCTATGCAATAGACCACTCATTGGTGCACACACCCTCTACATCCTATGTCCACGGTTTCTGGCAGCCCCTTTGTAGCCTCTCCATAGCTTCATTATTTATTATTTGATGTGTAACCACAACAGATACACATATGATTTTTTTCTTTATATTGCCTTTCTTAGAATTGCATCATGGAGTGTCTGAGCATAGACTTTGTCTCATTAAACATTGCTTAGCTGAATTAAAAATGCATAACCGAAGTGCAAGTTATATGTAGAATGCACTATACCTTCACACTGGATTAAAAGGATGACCAGTGAACTAACCTTAAGAACACTTTTGCCAAGATAATCAGATCCTCCATCTCTTAACTCCAAGGCCTCATAAATTCCTAAAGTCAATGTTCCAAACATAAAAAAGTGAACATTATGCATCTAGAGGTAATGTTATCCATCTCTTAGCTAGCATTGCTTGCATGTGTAGTACTACTATAGCTTTCTTACCACTTTGGCTTGTCTCTTGTTGAGTTTACATGAGGAATCGTTTGAATTGCTAAAAATGGCAGCCCAGGTGAAGCTACTTGCAATGTTGATAACATGGGTACATCTAGTCACTATCCAATGTTGATCAGAAATTTGTTAAGATGTAAACATATATAGTATCAGATCAACAAGGAACAATATACCTATTGCAATCTTAAGTCTTAATCCTTTATATGAAACTGTGAGTCTAGTATCCTGTAGAATAATACGTTACATAGTCAGTTCACTGTAGTCATACAATTCTATCATTAGGGTATGTTTGGGACTGCTCTGCTCCAATTTTTCAGCTCTACTCTAGCTTTGTCTTGCCAAACACCTCCAGCTCCTAAAACTCCACTCCGAGAAAAAAGTGGAGTTAGGGACCAACTCCACGTTTTTTGTGGAGCACCTCAAGAGGTACTCCAGGATTTGGACTTTTATACCTCCTCATGGAGTTGTGAAGAAATTACCCACCATTGCCATTACTGATTACACACCTCCTCGTATCGGTTCGCATCTTTCTGGCTCCCCCCGCGCGTCCCCATCCTCCGCTCCGCCCCACTTCTCGGCCCCCACCCGCGCCCCATCGCCTCGCCTCCGCCCGCCCCATCTTCTCCGCCCCCCGACCCGCGCTCCCATCCTCCACCTCCGCCGCCCCACCCCATCCTCCTCCCGCCCCCTTCCTCCCGCCCCCGCCGCGCCTCCTCCTCCGCCCCCGCTCGCCCCTCCCTCCGCCCCACTGCGCCGCCCTCCCCGTCCCCTCCCCCCCCTCCTCGCCGCCCGCCTCCCCTCCTCCTCCTTCTCCGCCCCACTGCTCCCCTCCCCTCCGCCCCCCGCCGCGCCTCCTCCTCCTCCGCCTCACCCGCGCCGCCCTCCTTCTCCGACCCCACCCGCGCCTCTTCTTCTCCGCCCCACCCGACGCCTCTTCTTCTCCGCCCACCCGCGCTCTTCTTCTCCGCCCCACCCGCCGCCTAGAAACCGGCGAGCGCGAGGCGGCGGTGGAACGGCGAGCTCGCCTCGGCTCCCGAGCCACAGCGCGGCGGGGAAGGGGATGAAGGGCGGAGGCGGGAGGACGCCACTGGAGGGGACGACGGACGCGGTGGAGGAGCTGTACCACCTCCGCGACACCTTCTTCCCCACGACCCCGCTGAGAAGGCCGCCACCCTTCGCGCCCGCGCTGACGCCGCCCTCGCCGTCCTCGACTCCGTCTCGCCCGGTACACGTCGTGATGTGATTTTGTGTGTGATTTTAGTGCCTTATGGAAAATGTATGTCGTGATGTTGTGGTAGCCAGCTAGACATTCTGGAATTTTGGAGTGATGTATGTTCGATTGGAGCTTTAGCTGCATAACTATAGAGCCATTCTTTTAGAATGTATTCTGTGCGATTTGATTACCGAATTCATATGATGATTTATGAAATGATGATGGAATGTGTCGGCTTAGGGACAGAGGATCATATCGGATGTTTCTAGTCATTTATTGTGTATGACCTTGAAGGCCCTTTGATCAGCAGTAGTAAACTGTTAATTATTGAATATGTTGCTTTGCAGTGAGTTCTTAAAATTTTGATTTGTTGTTTGAACTCTCTAGATATTTCATGCACACATGCTTGATTTTCGGGAAGAAAGCTACTTGAGCTTTAACATGGCATCGCATCTTTGTTCTGTCACTTAAACATAGCAGATTTCGCAGCTGAAGGTATCCTTGGACTCTTCAAAGGTTGATGCTCCCAAGATGGGAACTGACAACAAAACCTATGCTTTGCGTCTTTCTGAAGGGAGGAAGAACAAAGAATGCTCAAATTTTGGCCAAGATAGCGCATTCCCAGTGATCTCGATTTTGACAATATACAACGGGACCAGGAGTGTGTCATGTGTGCTTGAGTGAGGATTTTCACTTCCCAAGGTTGTGCATTTTGATCATACCGTGCTTGATCGTGATGTGATCTTGAGGGTGTCTTCTGGTTTAATGTTGATTTATGCTAATCGAATTGTGAATTATGGTGCGTGGCGCCACTCATTTTGCTTCTGTTATCTGTGTGTGGGCTCTCTTGTGCAAAGATCTTGGGAATATTAGAAATGTTGCCATTTTCGTTGGAGTTTAGTTGGAGTTGAGTACTTCTGATATTTGCATGAATGTTGTTTCATGTTCGCTCTAGCCATGCCTTAAATTGGATGGTAAAAGGTGCCATATTGCCATATTGTTATGGTCATTCTCCTTGCTTGATATGGTTAGTGATGGTGTAATGTTGAGTAAGGTTGTTATGATCATTCTCCTTGCTTGATATGGTTATTGATATGGTTAGTGATGGTGTAATGTTGAAAATCCTTGGATTATAGTTTTGATATAATAGTATGAGTGAATCAAAATGTTATCTATGGACAATTATTTGTATTCGAATGATGGACTTTGTTAATTATCTATCATGCATGTTGCAATTTATGGAACAAAAGGATGAAATTATTTGACCAAAATATTTGTTTTTTGGTTTTCTTGAATAAATTAATTGCGATTATAATATTCTACATCATATTTTAATTGGCAACAAAAAAAATTCAGTTACATATACTCCGCAGACATCAAAACATACACCAAACATCATTCAGGGGCACATTGGACCTTTCTTAAGGAAACCTCACATTCCTGGAGTGGAGCTAGGTCACGTGCCAAACAGACCACCGCCCAGAACTCTACAGTGGAGCTGCTCCATGGTGGAGTTGGTGGAGCAGAGCTGAAAAAATTGGAGCAGAGCAGTCCCAAACAAGCCCTTAATATATGTATCTAATTTATTTGTATTTGTATCTATATCTGAAAACAATAAAAAAAATAAATATAATATCCATATAAATCTGAGACGTTTTCACCCCAAGGTCCCCAACATCAGATGCCACAAGTAATAATCTCCGTACTCACGAGTCAAAAGAATTAGGACTGGAGGAGGTCAATAAAGTAGACAAACAAAGCGATACTTGCGGAGGGGGTTAGGCACAAGTGCCCCGAAGCAGACAGGCCACATGCGACATCGGCACTTGAGCACATCAAGTAACGTACGAATATGATGGCCTTTGTGCAGATCAGACCAAGCACTGGTAATCAGTAAAGTTATAGGTCCAACAAGAGCCACCTCTTTAGTTTTTTTTTCCCGGTGAGATGCTCTCAGCAATCGAGACACAAGAACGTGGATTGAAGCAGCACCAGCGAACCGTACACGCGTCCACCGGCAGTAGTACCACCCTATTAATTAATGACAATTGACTCGATTTAAAATTATTTTAATTATATTTATTAATTAGTTAAATATTAAAATAAATTGATTTTAAATGAATTTAGATTTTACTTTACTCCACTCGTTTGCTCATTTATAAAAATACTTCTCAATTATATGTAAAATAATATTAAATTAAACTATGTTAATTTAAAGAAAAAAGCTCAACAAGAGGCAGCGCCCACGATTAGCAAAACATGATACTGGTGGTGAATCGAATACAATGGTCACATTGCATTTCCGAAGTTGGTGATCTCATAATCTCAATCCCGAAGTTACAGACTTACAGCTTCATCAGAAACGACACATTGTAGAACATCAAAGCAATTCAGAGTTCAGACCAAAAACCCACTACAATCTCATCCCCAAAACGGAATCAACCATCTCCCCAATCCGTATGGCGCAATTCGAATACAATCATCTGATCGACGAACAAAACAATCATCGATGCGCGCGCGCACTTCACCAAATCTCAGTTCCTAGAAACTGAACACGTGAGCAGAGATATTTCTATCGCCGTGGTTGGCCACCTGATCACCTCGCGATGGTCTGAAGCAGGATCTCGTTGAACGTGTCGATCGGGCCGGGCATGCACCAGTGCACGCAGTCGTTCTGCACCCGCGCGTCCGCGCCGCCGGCGAACGGGTCGTTGCGCATGTACGGCCCCGGGTGGCCGTCCGGCCGCAGGTTGGCCAGCCTTGTCACGTCCAGCACCGCGAACCGCAGCGCGGCCCCGCCGGTGTTGGCCGCGGCCACCGCCTCCACGACGGTCTTCCTCATCTCAGTCTCGGTGTAGCCCAGCTCCTTCTCGCCGTTCTTGTACGGCCGTTTCTTGGGGCACGCGCCGGCCTTGTCCCAGTCCCCCTCGAAGTGCGCCGGCGAGAACGTGGTGAGCGCGATCACCTTCTTGTCCGCGCCGTGCCGCCTGTTGACCTCGGCGAGCGTCCGGTGTACGGTGTCCTTGAACACGCCGAAGAATGCTATCTCGGTGTGGTTGAACTCGGAGCACTCGTGGCAGCCCACGACCTTGCCGCCGTCGTGGTAGATGCCAGGGATCAAGAACCAGTGCCCGATGGACAGCACGGCCACGTCGAGCGCGCCCAGCTGCGACATCCACCGCTCGTCGAAGGAGTCCAGGAACACGTTGTTGTGCCGCACGCCGGCGTGCTCCGCCTTCTCGGCGACCTTCACCAGGAACGGCGACCAGAAGATGGACACGGTGGCGTTGTACTCCCGGAACACCCACCGCCGGAACTTGTTCTCCTCGCCGTCCCGGTACACCAGCTCCGGCGGGGAGTGGGACGCCAGGAGGCAGAGCAGCGACTCGGCCTGGTTGCGCGCCAGGGAGTCGCCAACGAAAGCCAGGTGTTTGTTGCGGAGCCGGCGAAGTAACGCCTCCGGGGAGAAGGCCGGGAGGTCGCACCTCCGCGGCCGCCACCGCCAGTAGAGGTAGCCGGTGTCCGGCCGGCCGTGCGCCATGCAGTTCTGGCCGTCCTTGATCGTGCCGCAGCTCGTGCCGTTGTAGAGCGGCGGGCGCGCGTCCGGCACCCACTCGCCGTCGGAATAGTCGCACGGCGGCGACGCCAACACTTCTCCGGCTATTCAAAGGCAACACAAGAATGCACGATTAGTACTACAAGAATACCATTTATTCCCTAAATAACTAAAAAATGGCTTCGAAGTGTTAGATTCGAACAAGAAACATCAGAAATCAAATGTCCAAAATGTGATAGCCAAAAGTACCAAGAAATGGCCACTATTGCTCAACACAAGAACACTTTATGCTTCCCTCGATGGACAAAATCCTCTGAGGAATCAGCATAAAACCTAGAGCTAGCATTTATGCGACATGAAATCGGCCAGCTAAATCTTTCCAAAGACAAATTCCTACAACACACACTGCACCACCAACTATGAGAAATCAATTGGAAAACCTAAAGCTGTACCTTGCGCATTCCTCAGAACTTCATCTCCTCGGTAAGGAGGGGGTGGGGGCAGGTTGTGCGCATGCGCATTCACCCGCACATGCTCATGCTGAGCTGAGACGATGACTGCTGCCTCCTCTGGTACCTGCGGCACCAGAACCGGCTTCTTGGCTGTGGCCACCGGGTAGAAGAGCAGGTAATGGAGGAGGGCCAGAGGGATGAGGGCATAGAGAGCGTAGGTAACGAATTGCTTCTTGGGGAGCAAGAACTGGCTGTTCTGGATGTGGTGGATCTGTAGGAAATTGGTGACCATGGCTGCAACCTCTGCTTCAGCTCAGGAAGAGGAGGGAGGCACAGGTGAGGCAGAAGGGGATCCCCGGGGGTGTGCGGCGTCGTGGCGCATAAAAATATTTTTTTTTCTACTAAGGGCACTGTCTCTGTATCTGTATCTGGCTTGTGTTGATTGGCTTCTAGCTGGGTCCAACTGGAATACTGGATGCAAGCGGCCACAGTCTTGCACTTCGCAGGTGGTTTTGCTTTGACATTCCGACGCTTATTTTCAGTTTCAGTCGATAGGCTTCTCTTGTTATTTACTGGAGCACGGTTTCTAACCTTGGAAAAATTGTCTATAACATCTCGAATTTTGATGGAAGTCCGTCGAGCACCAAACTATCAAACCGGATATTCGACCTCGAACTTTATAATTCAGTTTAAATAACAGTCTGATCTAATTTTGGATTATGGTATTATCCATGTGATGCGATGAATGAGCGATTTTAGCACATAAGATAACATGTTAGTCAAATTTAGATGCATGACAGGTAAGGCCCACAGGCCTTCTTTTCTAAATCGAAACAGAATAATGGAACTATATGGAGTGGTGGTCATGGAAGCACAACTGAGAGTTTGATAGGAGAGAAGCCCTTATATGTCCCACATATTATTAACTCAACTTGGTCAACATATTATTCTACGTGATAAAACTGTTCACTCATTGCACCATAAGGGCAATAACATCATGCAAGACAGGATCAAAGTGTTATTTTAATTGAATTATAAAATATGGATGGTCAAATTTGTAATTTCATATTTCAGAATGTTAAACTTATTTTCACTTAAAGTTAGAGGTGTTCCACGGACTTAGGACACGGACGTTGGTAATGGCTGGATTGAGTTCAGCAACATCCGAATAAGAGTCACCCAAAAAGATCCGAAAAAAAAGAGAGTACAAATTGTAGACCCGTATCATGCATTCCATTCCGTGTTCAGCAGTGGCCCAAGTGCTAATAGGAAGGCCCATTGGAAGTGTAGTCTGTGTAGTTCGGCCTCATTTTTGTGGCAGCCCAGCTGAGCGGTGCTTCTGCCTGGACTGTTAAAAACCTCCTAGCCCCCGTACCAACCAACCTCCCCTACAAAAAATTCCATTAAAAAATTTCTTAATTTCATCTTTTTATGATTTTTGGTTTTTAGGCTTTTTGCCTTTTTTTTTTCCAAATTCCTTTGTATTGTCTGTAATAGGATAATCTATTTTCCCTTTTTAAATTTTTTAGAATTTAATTACGCTGAAAAAGCTACAAGCAACTACAATACAAAAACCCCTCAAACAGTGAAAAAAAGCCAAAAGTCACAAATTTAAACCCAAATGAGCACACCTATAGATAAAAGTAGTCGTACAACACACGACGAAAATTCAAGAAACTAAATTGTATTGGAGCTATCTAAACTTGTAAAATTGTCTCACATAGCTCCTTAAAATTTCATTTTACTATGTCAGCTCAATTTATTTTGCACCAGTGGTCCAATTCTCTGTTAATTGATGAAAGAAGCTGACTTGGTGTTCTTTGTAGCTGACATTGACATGGACAATGGTATAGCAAAATAGTGCATGTATCACACCCCCAAATCTCCTTCCTCGCTCTTCTCCTCTCTCTACTCCATCCTCCTCCTATCACCCAAGCCATGGCACTTCTCTCGGAGGGTTCTGAGAGGTCGGGGTCAAAGGCTACCATAATCTGAGAAGACTTTAGTAGTCGAGAGATGCAGAGAGAAGAGTTGAGTACCTCAACGTAGACTGCGAGGAGGTCAGAGGTTGGTCGACGGTAAAGAAGAAGCGACGGAGGTGGCTCAATTGTCGACGGTGAAGGGGTTCTGGCAGCGGATTAGATCAACGAAGGGGCGACGGACAGTCGTGCCGGCTCGATGAAGGCGGAGGCGGTGGCGGCGAAGCGCGAAGAATCTTGGGCTCATCGGAAATGCTCGCAGGAGCTCGATTTAAGGCCGATGAAGGAAATACTCAGTGCGAACAATTTCAGGTGCACGAAAGCAAAAATTGAGGGGTGGAAGAGTGTGAATAGGAGATGCTTGGAAAGGTATTTATAGGCTCGAAAAATGGCCGAGAGGCGGCTTACCAGATTTATGGCCGACGTAGAGGCGCACGGTCATGGTTGATGAAAGGGTTTAAAGCAGAGAAAACCATCGAAGGAGGTGGGGAATGAAGAGGGGTCTTCAATTGGCAGCATTTGCTTCGGGAACTAACGGTCGACCATTAAGAGCTCAGAGGCATCAATGGCAGGCGGCAGAGGAAGAAGAAAGGAGAGGAAGGTGATGACGACTGGCTCTGAATTTTTTTGTTATTTTCTTCTAGCACTACAAATGATCCAAGTAAAATCCATTTAAAACCCCAAAATTTTAACTAATTAATTTGAAATTATATTTTTAAGGAAAATGAATTTTTTTGGGATGTTACACCGACCCTCTACCTAAACAAGCATCATCTGATCTCAATACGCCATAGCAATACATGCATAGATACGAAATAACATCACTCCTAAATTCAAAGCTTGAAATCCCCTACTGGAATTGATGATGACGTCACTTCCTTGGATACATGGAACACATGTCCACAAGATGCTAGGCAATGAACTATGATGAGGTCATGTGCACAACAATAGAATTATCAGGTGACTAGGTGAGCTCATTCATAGGGTTGTTTGATTCAGCTTCAAAGAATGGGTTGCTGCCTGATGCATGTGATGTGATTGTGCTTAGGAACATAGGTAAGGACCAAGGAGAGGCACATGGAGTCACAAACACAATTGGGGTGAATATTGGAGGTCACAACATTACTTTGAGGTCAAGACAACCAAGAATGAAAGCTGGGCATGTTCTAGAATCTAGTTCGGCTTCCATACACAATATTGACTTCAAACGAATATATAAAATACATATGGAGTCCAAATAAGGCAATCTTAGACTTGTTGGAAAGTTTATGATGTCCTATTTCCAATGGTTCTAGTTTCACCTCAAAACTCCACCTGAGCATATTGTAATCCATAAAACAAGTCTAAATTAGTTCCAAACCTAGGCCCTGGGCCTTGTATCGGTTTGAGCCCAACTGGGAAGTTGTAGTGGGATGTTTTCCCACCCTCACGGACATGCTCCCCACATATCTAGCCCCTCAAAAACTACCAGAGATGCCACTTTTAGGGTTTAGTCTTATTTAGATTGATTTTTGTTCAGAAAACGTCAGTTGTTTACTTGTGTCGACTAGACCAACTACGGTGACTTCAGGCCTCTCCATTGTTCAATAAAACTTAGTATTTCATTTACAAATTCAAATCACACTTATTTCTTTCTTACTTGATTCTCGATTGCTTACTAGAAGATCATCCATGTTGGGCACGGTTGGTAACGATAAGGTGTGGTATAGCAATTGCACGGTTAGCTATTCGATTGAATCGACCAAGTCCATCTTATAATTGCTACACCACACTCTTGTCGTTACCATTACTAGATGAGGCACCAATCTGAACTGTCCACACCATGATCCAACGGCAAGGGATGTACCGTGGTTTAAGGTGCAGCAGGCTCTGCAAATTTTCGTGCACCGAGCCATTCAATCAGTGTAGGGGAATTTTGTTAAATAATCTATTTTTTATTTTAAATTACAGTAATATACCCATGTTTTTTATTTTATAGAAATGCCCATATGTCGTCCCATGGTTGGGTGACATCGGAAAGTCGCCCAACCGTTAGGCAACACGAGGCTAAGTCGCCCAACATTTGGGCAACTTGCCCATGTTGCCCAGCCATGGGGCGACTAGTGCCTCTAGTCATCTAATGGTTGGGCTACTAGTACTACTCGCCAAACGGTGGAGCGACTACTTGCTACCTGCTCGTCCTTTTCTTTTTGACCCGACTCCCTTGCAGTCTCTCTCATTATTTCTCTCGCAATGGAATGAAAGGAGCTTGAGAGAGGAGAAAAAAATGAGGGAGAGAAGGAGAGGGGAAGTGAATAGGGGGAGAAGGTCATGAGAGAAGAATAAACAAAGAAGCTCGGGAGAGGCAGAGAAGGAGAGGGGGAGAAGTAGAGAAGTTCAGGAGGGGGAGTGAAGGAGAAGAGAGGAGCTCGTGAAGGAGAGGATAGTAGCTTAGGAGAAGGAGAAAAGAAAAGGAGAGGAGCTCGTGAGGTTAAAGAGGAAGACAAAGGAAGCTCATTGATAAGAAAAAGGTCTTCATGTAAAAGTAATAGCCTCATTCATTCTTGTTCTCATACGAATGTAGGCAACATGTAGCTACATATATATTTAGCATGTATTTAGTGAATAAATGTTAACAAATGGCACTATTGGTACCATTTGTGAAGATTCATGAGGTGTTGACCTGAGTGATTTCCCACAAGTTAGTATGGCACTCTCAAACATGGAGAATGCTCTAATCGGAGATGTCCTGTACGGGTTCATATGCAGCTTCTCCTTGGACCCCAAGGTGTATAGTGTCGTCCTACATGGGCTTTGGAGTTGGTTTGCCAAATACAAGGCTGATGTGCACGGTTGCATAGAAGGGCTTTGTGGAAGGCCGTCCGTGATGTGGTTATGAGTGCGTGCTACTCATGCAACCATGTCCGAAGGGAGTCACAAGAGGTCCAGTTGGTGGGAACAGCTTGGACGTGCAACACGTGGTTCATCAAGAGGACATGGTAGGCGATGTTGCAGAGGCAGAAACAGAATATTGCATACTGCACACTGAGCCCACCCAACAGACGGATGCAGATGTTGCTGAGGTAGATCAGGAAGGTCGCACCATGCAAGCTGAGCCCACTAGACATGCAAACATAGGGGAGTATGTCGACAACATAGTACATCTGATGGAGATCGATGATTGGATGGCCTAGGCCAAGGAGAAAGCTTTAGAAGAGGATGATGATGACTCTTTTCATGAGGACGAAGGTCCCATTTCATAGGCATGGAATATGGTGGATATTGAGGGTATTTCTATGCACAACCATCATGATTCACCGTGGGAGTACCATTGTACGGAGGTTCAGTTTCATGCAATGTTTGCTGACAAGAGATCACTGTAGGATGCCATTAAGCTACGGGCTTTGTCCATGCAATGAATGTTTTGGGTCCTAAAATCTGGCCAGGAGTAGTACACCATGGTCTACGAGTAGGTTGGTTGTCCTTGGTATGTGGACGCACGTAGACTTAAGTACAAAACTCACTGGATTGTCTCAAAGGTGGAGCCACACTTTTACGTGCTTAGTAGTATTTTGCCAAATCATCACAACTTGACGTCCACCTTCATAGCCAATGTCATGTATGGTGAGATAGTGAAGAAGACGAACCAGGAGGCCAAACACATCATGGTGGCTATTGAGCAAAAATTCAAGTTAAGATTAGCTACGCCAGGGCATAGCGTGCGAAGTAGAAGGCTTTGGAAAGAAGATTCGATTCTTTTGAGGCAACTTATGATAACCTTCCTCATATGCTTGAGGTACTATTGGATAGGAACACGAGCACATACATTGCTACAAAGGACAAGCCATCCAGAAGACTGCCCAGTTACCTGGTTCTACAGAGAGCCTTCTTAGTCTTCGGTGCTTGCATCGACTCTTTCAGGCACATGTTACAAGTGATCTCAGTAGATGGAATTTTTCTAACAGGGAAATATAGGCGGCAGATCTTGACAGTAATTGGCATTGATAGCAACAATTAGATTCTGCCTTTGGCTACTGCATTCATCGAAAGTGAAAAATTCAACTGCTGATTGTGGTTCCTTCGACATGTGAAGGAGGGAGTAGTTGGGGCACGTCCTAATGTCTATGTATAATCCAAGATCAACACTTTGGGATAATGAAGGCCATAAGAAAACTTCAGTAAGACCCGGAGGAGCCGTTCCCTTAGCCAGACATGAGCAACAGATGATGCATTCAGTATCTAGGAGCCAACTTCTTCAAGCAGTTCCCGTAGCAACCGTTGATGAAGCCGATCAAGAGGTTGGCTATACAAAACCAGCATCATAAATTTGATGCACTGTGGGAGATGTTGGAGAAGCATACCAGGAAGCATGTCGTCAAGAGGAATAAGCGACTGACCATTCTAGGGGCGACGCAACCCGAATGTCTCACACCATTGCTGAAGCTTGACCCTTCCTGTGTGACGCGGAGGACCTCGAGGAATATCAAATGCTTCTCCCAGTGGATTGAGGTCGAGCCATTAGAGAAGTGGTCCTTATTGCACAACATGGATGATGCAAGGTATAGCATAATGACCTCTCACCTTGTGGAGGTATACAACTGGGTTCTTAGGGGCGTTCGTTCTCAACCTCTCATC
This sequence comes from Dendrocalamus sinicus, assembly GCA_036346575.1. Lineage (NCBI taxonomy): Eukaryota > Viridiplantae > Streptophyta > Magnoliopsida > Poales > Poaceae > Dendrocalamus > Dendrocalamus sinicus. Next base: position 28,350,565 of record CM070657.1, on the reverse strand, counting down.
ACCATCGTTGAAGGTGTTCTACAAGGTACAATTGGATATTTTAGGGAAAGGCATGCAAATGCAGCACTTCATGCAGCCAATCCACATACACCATATTACTCAAAGATCACAGCATATATGCAGGCCAAAATCAAGAAGGGTCAGTTGCACATGATCTTCATGATGAGATGTGTCTTGGAGATCATGTGAATGAACCTAGTTGCATATATAATAAGCCAAAGCTCCTTCACAAGCCATGCTCTCATGTCCTTGCTGCATGTGGGACTTCCTTGCTACATGTGGGACTATCAATATAGACCCATCAAACTTTATGTCGGAATACTTCATGAAGGATAGGGTGTTGTAGGTGTGGTGCGGTGAGCTAGGAGGCTTCAGGGTTATGGGTCTTGGATTTCGGGTCTGGACCTTTTGAAGGGTGGGAAGGGTCGTCGGCAGAGTCGTCACACTAGGAACGATATGAACACAGGGGAAGTTGGAGTAGTGGGTAGACATTGTAGCCGCTATGGCCAGGAAGGCCACACTGCCAGAAGATGCAAGGCGCTTGCCAATGAGTAGTAGCATCACTTCTTGTTATGTGTGTAGTGGTATTAAGAGTAAAAATGCTATCATGTTGTAACTTTATTTGCAAACTTTAACTTCATTTGTAGTGTCAATTTGTTAAGTGCAGCACCACTTCTTGTTGTGTGTGTAGTGGTATTAAGAGTAAAAATGTTGTCCAATTGTAACTTCATTGCAAACTTTAACTTCATTTGTAGTGTCAATTCATGAAGTGCAACACCACTTCTTATTGTGTGTGTAGTAGTATTAAGAGTAAAAATTCTATCCAGTTGTAACTTCATTTGCAAACTTTAACTTTATTTGACAGCCTTGCGTAGCGATAAGACCAACTGAGACAGCTTTGCGCACTGACAAGACCAAACGAGATAGCCTTGTGCGGTAGTGACAAGACCAAATGAGATAGCCTTGCACGGTGACAAGACCAAACGTGACAGCCTTGCGTAGTGACAAAACCAAACGAGATAGCCTTGCGTAGTGACAAGACCAAACAAGACAGCGTTGCACAATGATAAGACCAAACAGGGCAGCTTTATGCAGCGATGTGATGCTATGCTGGTCCAAGAATCGTTTGGCGTGCCGCTGCCTCGCAGACGTGAATTTGCCCAAACCGAATTGAACTTGTTAAGTGTACGCCACGCTGGCTTAGCCTATAAGTACTACCCCTTTCATAACATGTTTTCCTACACCACGACTGCAATACTACATGTTAGTATTGAGAAGCATGAGAGAAGATCACCCGACTCGCAAGGGCTGCCTGCAGCCTAGGACGAACAAGCGGGGCGTCCAAGAGGCCATCTCCCCGAAGTGAAGCCCCCCGTACCTCCAACCCCAACCTATACCTCAACATTCCCATGGAGCATTCGCCACAAGAAACCTCCCGTGGGGGAGACACCCCCTCTCTGCTGATGTAGGGACGTATGCAAGTTCTTCAAGTCCAAGGAGTGGTTGAGTTTATGTATGCATTACAGGGGTTACAGTAACTACGCCTTGGACTATCCCGACCGGCATTGGGATATGGCCTGGTATCAACAACACGGTAAGAATGTGTTACAGTACATCCCTCTACCGGTTTTCTTGTATGGTATGCACTAACAAGCTCTCCCCTCTTCTCATAGTCTTCGGATCCGCTATGCACCTACCGAAAAATGGATCGACCGGGAGATCCATCCTCACGACCAGTGGACTCTTGACTACGAGGAGTAGGACACCTAGATTACACATGAAAGGATGGAGGAGCGGTGGCACAGCGAAGTACAAAGCGAGCGTTTCCAACGGAAGACACAAGCTCAGCTGGAGGCGTGCAGGCACAGGGAGTGGGAGGCTTGTGAGGAGGAGTTCAAGAGAAAGCACGAACTGGCAGCCAGGACCAGGGATCCCGGTGAGGACTACAATGCCAACCTCTATAGGAAGGGCAAATGGCCACGTTCCATACAGTAGTTCGACCATCTTGGTCCATATGTCCCATGTATTTCTAATTCCCTAAAGGCGTGCGTGTACCATTCTTGGTTCATTAACCTATGTGCCATGTAACCCTCTTGTCGGATCAACTATCATGTTGTTTTCCTTGTGCCATTTTTTCAAAGTTCTCCTCCGTATATGAATTCCTTGTTGCATCGTAATATCACTTACCTTCCTTCCTACTTACGAATCAATGCTAGCTTAATCGTCCTCATAAATTTTTTAGAAATTTATCATAATACAACAACATACAACGATCACAAAATGTTATTGCGAGTCTAACAAATTTTGTACTATTCATAATCTACGAAAATCACAAACAGACCAACCGACATTGTCTGCCCTTTTATTTCAAAAAAATAACCTACAAATAGGATTTGCTAAATGTATTACGTACAAGCATTGCCATTTACTATCCACAATTATTTCCCTTGGCTTAATAAAATAAAATTATTATTATTATTTTAAATCGTCCAACTGTCGAGCAACTAGGGCTAAGTTGCTCAACCAAATTGAGTGACCCACGGTAGGGCGACTTGGTCTCCTGTCGCCTAATGGTTGGACAACTTGCCCATATCACCCAATCATGATCTGTAAAATAAAAAACATGGGTATATTATTGTAATTCAAAATAAAAAAAAGATTATTTAAAAATTCTAGCGTAGGGAGGGATTGCAAACTGTTCGTTCGATCTTGGAAGGAATTCAACGCAACAGTAGGGAAGAGGGTTTAATACTAGCTCTTTTATAGTACCCCAGAATGAATATGAGCTATCTATTATTTTTTATTCAATAGATCAGATTAGTTAAGATTTAGTTCTACTGTCACCGGCAGTACTAGCAATAGAATCCTTAAAAGGGTAAAATTGTAAAGGAAACAAGATCCTACGGATGTCGGACATGGCGAGCGTCAAAGCGGTCGCCACCGTCTCTAGCCCGGCCGACCACAGCTAGATCATCGGTGCCTACGCGCACCCGGCGACGAGGCACTTCCACCTTCAGTGAAACTATGGGTGATCACCTGATGGTCCCGACCACCTGCTCGATCCTAAGGGTCAGAGATGCCGTTTGGTATGAGCTTCCCCTCCTGGAAGATGATAGCTCTGCACATGTGCAACCACCGAAGATCTCTATGATGATAAACAAGGCTAGCTTCGTCAGCCTACAGGGCATCCTGCTATGGTTAGTGCAGTCGGACTCAGGAAGGCTGCAGCTGCTCATGTTCGACACGACACAGGAGAAGTTCTGGTTAACGGAGGCACCAGAACACTGAGGATCAGTGGATCTAACAACGGCATGAATCGGCGCGCTGTTCGACGGCAGGCTCTGCACCTTCACCGTTGAGCCGTTGACCGGCACGACGGAGATGTGGGTGCTCGACGATGACTCCAATAACCCGTGGAGCTGGCAGCTCAAGAAAAAGATCAGTGTGGTTATGTGGGTGGGACAAGCATGATCAGTGTGGAGTTGATGGAGGAAGGTGGGGCGGTGGCAATGGAAATGATTAATAATAGGTTTGAAGAAAAAGTTCATAATACCTTTACAAAAAATAGGATTTACAAAGAAAATTTATTATACCCTCATAAATCAACGGTTAAATTTAATTTCTACTTACTATTCTTTTACTACCAGTGAAATATACTATAAAAATTCCAACAGCGGATGCACACACAGCTGCAGACCGTCTATTTCGCCTTTTTTGCAAAACGGGGCGCTATCAATGGCTCTTGTAGCGTAGGCTGCTAAGCTCCCACGGCCACAGCCCACGGGGGATCCCAGGTAGGATCGTTGGTTCGTACCGGAGTAGTACGTGCTACCGCTACCGCAGCGTAAATGTACCACCGCTCGTCAGCTCCCACCAAGCCACGCCGCACGCGGGCGCGGCAGACATAACACGCTGCCCGCCTCGGCCAAACGCCAACGCCAACGGCAGATCGAGTAGTCGCAGACGAGACCGCTGCTCCATCCATGCAGCAGCATCGTCTTCTCGGTCGTTAGTACCACCCACCCGCGCGGCCACCGCCGCTTCATAAATCATATTACTACCCGCCGCCGCCACCAACTCGTCGATCTCCCCTGTCCGCTCATCCCTCCATACGCGCGTAGGGGACGGCAAGAAGCGAGCGGGGCGGATGGGGAACTGCCAGGCGGCGGAGGCGGCGCCGGTGGTGGTGCAGCACCCGGGCGGGCGGGTGGAGCGGCTCTACTGGGCCACCAGCGCGGCCGAGCTCATGCGCGCCAACCCGGGCCACTACGTCGCGTTCGTCACCCTCAGCGTCGCAGAGGAGAAGCAGACGCACCCTCACCCGCAGCAGCAGCAGCAGCAGCAGAAAGAGGGTGACAACCAGGGCGAGGAGCAGCAGCGTGGCACGGTGCGGCTGACGCGCGTGAAGCTGCTCAAGCCCCAGGACACGCTGCTGCTCGGCCACGCCTACCGCCTCATCACCGTCGCCGAGGTCACCAAGGCGCTCCAGGCGAGGAAGGAGGAGAAGACCAGGAGGGCGCAGCAGCAGCAGCTGGAATCGAAGCAGGCCGGAGGGAGGATCAATTCTACCGGTCATGACCAGGCGCAGCTGGTTGAGAGCCTTGATCAGGTATATAGCTTCTTGACCATCCATTGCTGTTTAATTTCCTCCCATGTTTTCATGTTCTTCGCATCTGTTCTTTACTGCTACTACTACTACTACTACTACTACATCAATTTGATTAGCGGTACATGGATTTCATTGGGATATAGTGTTATTTGCAAATTATCCTTCCTCAATAGGAATTTCTATCTAAATTTTTTTCAACATAAAACTGATTGTATTGCTCCCATCCTCTCTGTTTTGGGAAATTTTACTGTTTGTATTGTTCTATCTGAGTTCGCAGCTCACATGGGTATGTTTTTCTTCTCAATCCTTATTATCCAATAAGTTTTTGTTTGAATGAAAAATAAGAGTAGGTAAGCACCTACTTGGTTAACCTTCTAATCTTTCAGTATATATGAGGTAACTTGGACCATAGCTCATTCCAGTATGTTTAGTTGGCCACCCTCCTAATTGTATACCTTATGACACACTAGTACCTAACCAACTAACCAATTTAATTACTAAGGATATCATATAATACCTGATCAAGATACAAGGAATAAGTTAATAATGTACTCTAAACATGATATCATAGCTGCTTATATATATAGTGGACAGATTGTTCTCAAACCAAAGTGTACTTTAGGCGCCATCTTGCTTCCATCACACCACATGGAAAAGGTAGGGATGGATAATATTCTGCTACCTCCACAAGTTTGACATTCTCCAACCAAAATGTCAGATACAAGAAGAATATGGGGCCTAGCAAAATGGTGATAACAGATAAGCCAAGAAGGCCGGTCATCCAATAGTCTTAACAACTACGAACTGATGGACCGGAAGAATCATTCCTCATTTGATCTTTAAACAAGAGATACATGATTTAGTACTATGTTCTGATTACTCTACTGCCGTCCATCTGGTTGCAGTTGGCGCAGCAAGACAGGGACAGCCACCGGAGCAACTCGGCGGCACATTCTAGGCACCGCCACTGGCGCCCTTCTCTGAACAGCATCGCCGAAGTCAGTAGCTGATGTGAGCATCAGTAGCCGGTGAATAATCTGTATTTTAGAGTCCATGTTCGTCAGACGTTAGCCTGCAGAGGTAGTGTAGCTGATGCGACGATCAGTTGGTTGCTGGGTTCAGCAGCTCAACACAGGAAGATGACCACTTGTTCTGAATGGACTCGGAGTTAGTACCTGAGCCCATGTAAGAAAGTACCGATCTTACTCAGGCCATTTAAGTGAGATTAAGGTTGTGGCTCGCTTGGTACCTCTGCATGATCTTGGAGTTGGGACACAGAAAAATGTTAAACAAGCAGTGTGATGTACTAGTATATTCAGTTAAGATGCAAAGTACATCTCTTTGCAGATAGCTTTTGAAGATCTTTGACATCTTGTTGTGTGTATTGTATTGTTCTTGGTGCCGCATTTGCAATCATAGGCTCACCGCAATGATACAGCAGGAGCTGGAATCCACACTACGTATTGAAGCAAACTATATGTACTGCAGATTCGCGTTGGCGCCGCCTATTAGGCTTGCGCATTTGTATATCGTTTCTGCAGATGCCGTAGTTGCTAATGAGACGGGCTAAAGGTCTCCAATTTAGGCACCAACACCTGAACTGAATGCATATGCAATGAACATGGGGGGTACTTAAAATAATTGTTTCAGTTGTGGCAGAACAGATCGAGAGACAGGCCATGTTTCTACAACCTGCAAATATGCTCTGTTGGACAGTAGCACCCTAATCTGAATATTTTTCTTGTAAATTTTCTAAATATCTTGACGCAAGCAGTCCAGCACGTCTGATTACAAGATGTCAGAAACGAACAATAGCTCTTCCTAATTTCGGATGGCTGAATGTGCAAGAACTATCACTCATAATTCAGAAAGACCCCAATTTTCTTGCAATTGAGCTGTACAAAGGTAAAAAGAGGATCAATGAACCGACCCTCGCTCTTAATTAAAGTAAACAGTGTAATTAACTTAATTAAAAATAATTAAAAAAACAAATAGAATAATTACAACGCACTTAATTACATCGCAGTAATTACAACTCAGCGCAAGCAAAGTAAAATTATTACAACAATTGAATAAATATGAACACAAGAATTACAACAAGAATTAAATAATTACAACAATTACATTAGTATAGAAATTAAATTGTCAAGATTGCATCATTCATCAAATTATATTTTCATTTGCATGCATGTGCGTGTAGTTACATTCCGATTGTCTAGACGAAGCCATAGTCATCATGGGTATGTCAGCACCAAAATCCTGCAGACTACATTATTTAAATAGCCCAAAACCTAGGGTCAAAACAATCCAAGGGAAAATAAAAAGAGAAAAAAAGTAGTTCCTGTCAGAACCCATTCAGTTTTAGAATACCCAAACCTTAGCACTCATTGAGATACCAGGACCGTCCGAGGCTAGCTGACACCTCTCGATTTAGTGGGTCTTATCACCTGACGAAAAAACTGAGGCAACACCTGTTGCGACAAGTCGGAGCACACAACGTGGTCAGAAGACTTGTGAAAATCTCAACTGTGAGTACTCGGAAGCTTCGACCTTGAGCACTCAAAAGACTTTGACTGTAAGTATTTAGAAGCTTCGACCATGAGTACTCAAAATAACTGCTTGAATGAACGATGATGCACTCAAGATGCTCATGAACGATTACTCGCTATAGTACTCATAGAACAGTACTCTGCTGTAGTATGCGGTGAACAATACTCTTACGACCATAAAATAACTCGTACTTGAAGTGAGTTACTACCACGAAGGAACGCACTTGAAATGAGCTACGACCACGAAAGAATGTACTCGAAGTGAGCTATGACCATGAAGGAACATACTCAAAGTGAGTTACGACCACGAAGGAACGTACTCAAAGCAAGCTATGACCATGAAAGAATGTACTCGAAGCGAGTGACGATCACAAAGACTCGACACTCGTGGATGGCTAGACTCGCTGGAGAACAATGAACTCATGAGAAAACAGTGTTTTTGTGCCACCTAGAATTGGTTTGCAGCGTTTTCTCCGTTGATCTTTTATACTGCAAAAAAGAAATAACTGACCCAGCATACCTGCCACGTCCATCTCTTCATGACGCACCATCATACTTCCGAGTTATTCATGAAGTTACAAAACACACACACTAATACTCTTAACGCATGCACTAACTCACTTAACGCACGCACTAATGTAGTACGACTAAGACTACTATAACGTCTATAGGTGTGACATGGTTAGGTCCAACAAATCACCCCCTAACCATGGCACACTGGCTTCATCTCGACCACCCCAATCTTTTGCCTTAGTTCGATGAACTTGACACGACCGAGGGCCTTCGTAAGAATGTCAGCCAATTGCTCATTTGTGCCGACGCGCTCCACATCTACTTTACCATCTTCAATGCAGTCACAAATGAAATGATACCTCGTATTAATGTGTTTGCTGCGATCATGGAGCACAGGATTCTTGCACAAAGCAATTGCCGACTTGTTGTCCATGAGTAGCTTTGCCTTCTTTGGCTCCACACCCATCAGGTCTCTGATGAGCCGAGTTAGCTAGATTGCCTAGCATGCTGCTGTTGTTGCCACGACGTACTCTACTTCACATGAGGCCAGCGCCACAATCTTCTGCTTTTGCAACACCCAAGTGATCAAACTTGCACCAAGGAAAAATGTGGTACCTGCGGAGCTCTTGCGGTCATTTGTGTCACCCGCCAAGTCACTGTCGCTATATCTGACAAGTTTAGGATTCGGCGTGCTTGCCCTCAAGTAACAGCACCCGAATCCAGTCGTGCCTCTCACGTAGTGAATAATATGCTTCACTGTGGCCAAATGTTGTGATGTTGGTGCCTCCATGTACCTACTAACAATTCCCATAGCATAAGCAATGTCTAGCCTCGTGTTCACAAGGTAGTGAAGTCTTCCGACAATGCTGCGGTACTAAGTGGCATTGATGGTGGCACTGCCATCGTTCTTGCTCAACTTCAACTAATTCTCCATCAGCATTCAGCATAGATTACACCGCGCTATTTCCGCTGCTCCCAAAATCTTGCACGCATAGCTACTATGTGATAGCATGATCTTCCTGTCTTCTTGCTTGACCTCGATGCCCAAATAATAACTTAGCAAACCAAGATCAGTCATGCTAAACAGTTCCTTCATCTGGGCCTTGAACTCGACGATGTCGTCAACGTTTGAGCTGGTAATGATGAGGTCATCGATGTACACCCCCACGAGCAAGAACGTATTACCTTTTTTCCACCGGTATACCGCATGCTCGAGTGGACTTCTTGTGAACTCGAGTGACACCAAAGTGGTGTCTAGCTTCGAGTTCCAGGCTCGCGGCACATACCGCAACCCGTATAAGGCCTTGCAATCCTTAGCACATCATTCTTGTGCTTGTTGTCAACATAACCTAGAGGCTATTGAACGTACACCTCCTCAACCAGATCACCATTCAAGAATGCAGACTTTACATCCATATGATGTATTTGCCAGCTGTCGTGCACCGCCAGTGCGATCAGCACTCGCACTGTCTTAATGCGAGCTATCAGTGCAAATACTTCGTCAAAGTCCACCCCCTATCACTGTGCATATCCTTTTGCATCCAAGCGAGCTTTATGATTAACAATGTTACATTGAGGATCTTTTTTCACCTTGAAGACCCAATTTGAGCCCGATTGCTTAATGACCAGTAGGGAGTGCAGTGAACTCCCAAGTGTTGTTGTCGTATATGGACTTTAACTCTTCATTCATAGCCTGTTTCCATGTCATGTCCGAGAGTGCCTCCTGTACGCTCGTGGACTCCTCTGCACCAAGGAGACAAAGGTCACCGTACTCCATGACTTCATCAGCATACTCGGTATTGTCAATTTGCACTGTTTAGTTGTGCCATAGATATTTGACACTATGCAATACCTCAGCTACATACCTTCAGAATCACATAATCTGCTAGTTGGTGGTGTTGCCCACTACATCGTAGCTCCAGACAATGTTGTGGGCTGGAGTGGTTCCGCTGCCTGTGGCGTCATAGGCATATTTGTCGTTGTCGAAGACGTAGTGCGATCGACGTCCACTAATGTGTCACTCGTGACATCGTACTCGATGGTGAACTTGTCGAGTTCACTGACGCCAATCGATGAAGATGACGTTGTCCAGTCCCATTTCTTCTCTTCTTCGAACACGACATCATTTGTCACATGGAGCTTCTTTGTGACCAGATCATAGACACGATAAGCCTTTGAGCCCTTCTTGACGTGTGCCACACAACCGAACGTGTGGAAGTAGTGGACTTTAGGCCTCCTCTTCAGGGGCGGAGCCAGGAATTGGATATAGGGGGGCAATATGGACAACAAGTAAAGTAGAACCAATGAACCATGCTGGATTTACCGATCCAATAGTCACATATCAGAGTAATATGTTTCGCAAATTACAATGCAAAGACAATCACATCTCTATTAACTTAAACATAGCTCTACGAATAAAACAGGTCTAAACCGATTAAAACAGAGTCTCTAGATGTGATGACCAAGTGTGTACTTATGGTTTTGTTTACATTTTTGATACCACGATGAACGGTAAATATATTGACGTGGACGGCTCATATATTTTTAGACTCGAGAAGTCATTTAAAAACGCTTAAAAACACTCTATTTATTTTGATTTTGAAGAGATCAAAAACAAATCCACGAGAACATGTCCATTATATTGCCGTAGAAATTCGCCAAACATTTTCTTGGCTTTTAATTAAAGGTTCCTAACGTTATGTACTCCACCAACTAGTAGTGCTTGAGTGATCTTCAATCACACCTATGACTAGCTACAACAGCTTCTAGTCAACTCACCAGCCTGCATTAATCATCCTAAGATTAAGAACACAAACATGCATATCCTATAGATCACGGTATGCACCACCTTGTAACCCGCATTTACAAAGATCAGTAGATACAAAGCTAAAACAAGAAACAAAACAAAAAGGATTTGTGCTGCATATAACTAGGCTTTAAACATACTTTACATTTGGGCTAAATTGAGAGGGACCAAACCACTAATTGAACACATGTAATTAACTACATAATAGAGGATTAGTAAAAGGTTGGGGGGTGCCGGGCCCTCTCCAGCCCCCCCTTGTCTCCGCCACTGCTCCTCTTGTACCATGCCTCATACGATGTTACACTATCCAGCCTCCGAGTCAGTGCATGATTTAGGATGTTGTCACATCCCAAATTTTTGCTTTCTGAAAACAATTAATTTTAAATTAATTATTTCAAGGTATTTGAATCTTATTTGGATTTATCTGGATTTTATTTAAAAATTTAAAGCAAGAAAATGTATTTACAATATTTTATTAAAGCCAAAAAGAGTTTATTTTATTTTTCCTAGCCTTTCCTAAATTATTAATTAATATTTGAGAATTTTCTAGAATTTAAAATCAATTTTGAAAGTTAAAAGTATTTTATAAAATTATTATTTGCAAATCTGAAATTAAAATATTTTTGCTAAGTCTAAAATGCTTCCAGGAATATTTTATGATTTTTCTGGAATTTTAGACATTAAATATTATTTTCCAAGTGTTTATAAAGTTTCTAGTATTTGCTGAAATTTATTCCGAAAATAAAAATCAAATAAAGCCTAACCCGCCATATGTCGCTCTCAGATTAAATCAACCTTTCTCCGCGTTTTAATCCTAGCCACACATGATCACTTACCCCTTCATAAAATCCAAAGGCCCTCATCCACTCACTTGCCACGTGTCGCGAATCCGACGGCCCGTACCCCTTCACTAACTCTCACTCTCTATGACACATGAGACCCATATGTCATATCCTTCTTCAACCTCACCTTCTTCCTCCTCCCACCCTCTCTCTCTCTCCTCCATTAAAACCGAAAATGAGCTTTTAAATCCCGCCGTTTCTCCCTCTTAACTCCCGATTAAAACATGGAAACGGACGCCCTAATCACCCTCGTCAATCTCCGGCCGTTTCCCATCCTTTAACCCTCTCAAACCGAAATCTCTTCCTCCCTTCTTTTCTATAAATTGGCCTCCTCACCATACCTTCCCTTTCCTCCTCATTTTCGGCCGACTCCGCCTCCCACCTCTCCCGCCGCCGTCGCCATCTTCCACCGATCGCCGCGCCACCCGGCCACCTTCCTCGGCCGCCCCATCTCCAACCGCTGCCACCACCGCCTCCGCGCCGCCGCCCGCCGCCATTCCCGCCGCCGCCGGTGAGTAGCGCCGCCATCCGGCTACCCCACGCCGCTGCCGGCGCGGCGAGCTCTCCTCCCGCGCGCGCCATGAGTGCCTCCTGTGTCTCCTTCTTCAATCATGTTCATCCACATTTATTTTGATTTGTTGTTGCTCTTTTGTCAATAATCAACAAGTGGCCACTTGGCTAGTGGAGGCATGTTAGTGCATGTATGCATGAGGTTGTGTGTTTGAGTCCAGGACAAGGCAATTTTGGTTTGGCTTTAGCCCATTTTTTGTTCACCTCTACCCAATGACAACCGGGCCCCACGTGTCATACACTCCAAAATACCCAAAAATCAGCCAAAATAAGATTCCAGAGAATATTCCCTCGTTTTGCATTTTTCTGGAATTTCTAAACCGATCAAACTTCCAATCGCTTGTTCTCCCTCGTCCGAACTCCGAATCTAGTGATTCAAATTTCTACATTTGTCTAAAATCATAATATAAGTTTCAGTATATATTTTATATTTTTGTGATTTTATTTGCATTTATTTATTTGTTTGTTTTGTTGTTTCGCGCGTAGAAACCGACGTTGCCGAAGTGTTTGTCACGTCGCAGCAAGAAGAACCAAACCACGCTCAAGAAGGCAAGTCTCCTTTGATCATCTTGAACCTATGATTTTGAAATGTTTTAATTATTTCAAATTATGTGCATTGCTAATTATATAAAATATTAGTTCAAATTTTAAGGCATTAGTTATATCCAACCTTGTTATGCCCTCAATTGAATTTGAATGCCATGTACCTTTGTAACCTTAGAATTCCTTGTCTCAATAATGAGAGTATTATAATTATTTGTGAATCATAGAATGGTAGTATAATGCTTAGTCATGCTATGTAATATTCTTGAAATCTTGCTAATGGGAAATTATGAATTATTGTAATACCCTTGTTTTTATAAATTTAGTGGTAATTGGAGTTGCCACTGTTCTTTTAAAATAAAATGAAATGTGGAAATTGGTTTAGATTAGGTGGATGGTTGGTTTGGATTGGTGCGAAAGCACGAGATCTTGTAAAGTGTATGTTCCACCTAGTCAACTAAGGACCGACGCTTGTGTTTGTCCAGATCGAGCACTCTGTACAACCACAAGTCTATATGGGTGCGACCTAGCTAACTAACTTATGATAGTCTAGTTTAGGTGCCACCCGATGGAAAGTGGGTGCAGGATGGACCGTTATTCACAAGTGAGGGACAGGTTTCTGTACTCATATGGCGCAAGAGGGGCTTGGTTCGGGCAGTTAGCCTACTGCGGTGAAACCTCGTGGTGGTATCTAGCTAGATTAGAGTAAGGTAAAGGCTTTGTGATATTTTATCCGGTCTCATGCCAAAGGAAGCGTGTTGACTTTTAGGATAATTTATCTCTTGTGGGTAAAGTTGTACAACCTCTGCAGTGTAAAACTATTCAAATAGCCGTGCTTACGGTCAAGGGCGGGCAAGGAATGCATTCACATGGTAGATTTCTGGTTTTGGTTTTAAAATCAAAGTTTTGTATTCCGAGAGTGGAGGAACTCTTGAAGGAATCTGGCGATTGGAGCGAGAGGGTGGATGGAACCCGTAGTATTAAACTTGACCAATTGTAGTTGGTTGGCTAGTGTTGGTAGATGGAACCTTCACTAGAAAGTTAATGATAGTTTCTGCTAAAACATTTACTTTATTAAATTGATGCCTTCGAAAATAATTAGAAGTAATTGAATGAAAATGTTGCTTTGTGCAAAAGAACCATATAGCCTTCCTTTGTCAAGCCTTGCATCTATTGCATTTTCCCCAAGACTTGCGGAGTACTTTATGTACTCACATGCTACACTCAAAAATAATAACTAGAGGAATGCGAAGCTCAAGAGGGAGACTACGACTACTGCTTCGCTTGCGGCTGTGATGGATTTTTCCCGGAGAACTAGGTCGCGCTTCCCCAGTCAATTGCCTGTGGCGTATTGATGGGTCTTTGTCGGATCCCGAAGCGGCAACTCCAGGATCCTCTGTGTAAATCGCACTAGTCCAGGATCAGCTAGTGCACACAGTGGACAACAAAGATAAATACCAAGCATAATGACATTTATTTAATTTAAAAATGCGACCTTAAGGCCAGCGTTTATCATCGCACATTGGCAAAAATAACGCAAAAGAAAGCTGCGCGCGAAGGTGAAAAGACGAAGCCAAGCACGCCTACAGGCAAACAAGCGCAAGGCGTGGCCTACTCGTTTTGGTCTTCACCGTAGTCGAAGACATCTTCCTCTGTGTGGAGATAGCAACGTGAGTACAAACTTGTACTCCGCAAGTCACACGGAGAAATGCAATATAATGATAAAGGCTTCAATGGAAGGCTCATAGGGTTAGTTTGCATAAAACGGCATTTAATGAAATATAATAAATAGATTGAAAATGCTGAATTTAATACAATACGTAAAGACAAGATGCTTGTAATTGAAAATATTACCGTCGATCTGAGCTCAGACCAAACACCAACCTATCCACGGGCATCCCACGGACCATCTTTTCCAAAAGATCACGTATGGATTCCATCCGTCCACACGCTTTCACTGTGCAACTCTGATGAATTCCATCCATTCACCAGATTTCAACCTCTCACGGATTCCATCCATCCGCAAGGTTTTCAAAAACATTTTCGAAAAACAAGGTCTAATCCATGAAAAACTTTACTCAGCATGCCCATGACCGTGACCTGCCCATGAAAAACAAGGTATTAACAAACAGGTATTAACAAAAGTTAAAACTAAATTGAAATACATTGAATAAAATTATGCATGCAATATAATTTAAATCAACATAATTTTATTTGCAATCTTGGATCAACATGATCAAGAAGTGTGACTTGCCTTGCTCTTCAACTTGGTTTGAATCTTCATCGAAGAAATTTCCCGAATCGTCGAAGTCTACACGTGAAAATAACCCACCAAATTCAACTAAACTCAAGTTAAATTCAAATTGACTTCAAATATTTGAATTGAGGCCAGAAATGGATAGAGGGGGGTTTTTGATGAATTTAGAAATTTGAATGGGCCAAAACGGAGTTAGGACGAGGAGAGCAGACTCGGAAGTTTGAAAAGAGAGAAAATGGAAAAGAGGATTTTTGGAATTATTTTCCTAAAGGAAAATCTGAATTATTGTCGTCGAGAATTTCATTTTCGGCTGATTTATTTTCAACAGAAAAAGAGATTTATGGCGCCTGTGGCGTCGGCGGAGTGGACCGAATGACGGTGGGCGGGTCCATAGATCGGGTCCACAGCCGAGGAAAGCGGCCCGAGTGGCGGGTGCGCGGCGGGCGAGCGCGCGCGTGGCGTCCGCCGGCTGCCACCGTCTGCCACGTGGGTCAGCGGTGCGTGGCCTGAGCCGGCGGTGGTGCTCGGGCACGGCATGCTCGCGGCGCTCCGGTGGCGGCGGCCCGTCGGCGAGGCGGAGAACGAGGGGTGATGGGAGCACGGCGGTGGGTGCGGTCTTCACCGTGCGAACGGCGCGTAGGCGGCAGGTAAAGGTGGCGGCGTGCTCTGGTCTCACAGCCGTGGCGGCGCTCCGTGGCCGAGAGCACAGCCGATAGGCGGAGGACCGCGGCGGCGTGAAGCCGGGAGGCGGCAGTGGCGCGGGAGGCGAAGGCGGCGATTTCGCCGTTGAGCTCGCCGGCGTGCACACGGAGCTCTCGATTGCAGGGCACTCGGCTCACCGGGAGAGAGAGGAGGCGGAGAGAGATGGGCGAGAGAGGCGGAGGCAGGCGGGGTATTTATAGGTCGGAAGGAGGAGCGGGCGCATTTCGCCGGCGATGGCGGGCGGCGAGGATTGCGGAGAGGAAAAAAGGAAAGGCGGCGCGGGAGGAGGAAGAAGGAGGCGGGAGGAAGAAGGGCGGTTGACAAGCGGGCCGAGTGGCGAGAGAGAGAGTGGGCGCCGACGGGTGGGCGGGGTGAGAGAGAGAGGAGCGGGGCTCGGGTGGCTGGGATGTGGCCGCGTGGTCGAGGCGGATCGGGTTCGGGAGAGGCGGCGGGGATGGCTCGGATGGCGGGGCGATGGAGGCGGGAAGATCCGGCCGCCACGTGGCGAGCGGGGAGCGGGTAGGCGGGCGGCGGGTGGCGTGGGCGACATCGGCCATCCACGTGGCGGCCGGAGGAGGGCTGAGATTTAATTTTTATTTTCTGATTTTGATTTTGAAAACCCTAGAAAATTCAATTGGCCTCAGAAAAATACCAAATAACTTCCAAAATTCCAGGAAAATTCACGAAGCTCCTGGTGACATTTTGGACTTAGTAAAATACTTCCAACTAATGTTGGTATTTAATGTTCATACTTAAAATACTTTTTAATTTCAAAAATACATTTTTAAACTCCAGAAAATCCAGGAAACCAAATAAAAGCCAAATAACTCCAAATAATTAATTTGAACTAGGATTTTCATATAAAATCAAAATATCATTTTATTTAATAATAATTTTAGGTTTTTCTGAAAATGCTTTTCAAATCCAGCTTTTTCAAAAACAGAAATTCAAGGCAACTCCAAATTTGAAACTTTAGGCACAAAAATACTTATTTTAATTTAGGATTTTATTTTAATTGATTTTTAATTAATTAATTATTTATTTTTATTTTAATAAAAACCTGGGTTGTTACAATCTAACCCCCTTAAAAAGAATCTCGTCCCCGAGATTCGCACGGGCTAGCAAAGAAATGGGTTTGGATCTTACCTTGCATGGTTTGTGCCGAGATCTGATTTAGTCATCCTTTCACGAACTTCTGTGGCCTTTTTCTTCCTGCTTGAAGGTGGTTGGCAGTTAGTGCTCCCTGTGTTCCATTCTTCACTACCTGTTGCTTCTTGGGGCAGCTGTTGGCGTAGTGCCCTGTCTCATGGCAGTTGAAACAGGTGACTCTTGCTGCAGGATTTGAGTCCTTTGGGAAGTCAATTGTCAAAGCTTTGTTGTTTTCGTTGTTGGGGAAAGTGTTAGTTTGGACTTGTTCTTCGGTTGAAGATGAAGACTGAAATCTGTTGGCCTGTGGTGGAGTCCTTCTGATCTTGGGAAAACTTCTGGTGTTCATGTGCTGGGTGTTCATTCGCCTCTTTCGATTCTCCATTTCTTGGTGCTTGGACTCTTGGCGAATCGCCTTACTGACAAGCTGGTGAAAGTCAGCGTAGTCGTTGGAGAGAAGTTGAATCGACAGGTCATCATTGAGTCCTTCAAGGAACCTTTCCTGCTTAGCTTCATCGGTAGCAGCGTCTTACGTGCGTAACGTGCCAATTGGTTGAACTTTCGTAGATATTCATTCACGCAGTCTGCCTCCTTGGCGCGAGTTGAATTCCCTTTTCTTGAGGGTGATGGTGCGGTTGGAATATGAGCTTTGCGGAAACTCCGCACAAACTCATCCCATGTTATGGCTTGTGCGTTGGCATGAGCGGTGTAAGTGTCCCACCATTACGCTGGTCCGTTCAAGCGATGAGAAGCGAATAAGACTTTTTCCGGTCAACGCATTGGATGATGTCCGACTTTTGCCTATGACTCTAAGCCAGTCATACTGCATCCATGGGGTCGTATTTCTTGGAGAAGGTCGGGGACGCAACCTCATAAATTGACCAAGCTTGGTTGGGGAGCTTGTCTTGGCACTAGTGGAAGCGGTTGTGCGGGATTGTTGATGGTACGCACTAGTAGTTGAATAAGGCGATTCGATTGGCCATCATTTGAGCCCAATCGGTCCATGCGAGGAGGTGGTGGAGGATAGGTGCGGCTGGTTGCGATGAGGTTGTTGTCGTGGACATTGTCGTTGTTGTTGCTTCTTGTGTTAACCATCATTGGGTGCTTTGAGTGTTAGAAGAGAGGAGACTCAAGGCAAAGGGGAATAGGGGATATTTTGCACAACCAACAAAACTCAACAAAAACCTTTATTAATCTCATAATAGGTTATAGTTATGGTACATCGACAAAGAGAAAGCAGCGACTCATAATGACGTTTTATTAGCTAGCCTAACAACTCATCCTAAAGGGCTAAGGGTCGTCTCGGTGTCATCCTTCGTGGTGTCGAGGCTGTCTGAGCTCCTTCAATGCGGAGGCGAAGAGGTGGCATAGGCGAAGGACCGCTTCGAGCGGTTTCTTGTGCAGCTCTGTTAACGCAGTATCCATTTCCCTTGAAGCGGAGGCGAAGACCATCTTGTCCAGTTTGCTTGGTAATGAGTAGAGTGAAGCGATGTCCCACTATCCGGTCTCCATGGCGATCTTGTTTATGTATGTAGATAGCTCGATGTTGAAATCCCAAACGACGAAGCAGTCGACAAAGACCCATACTCCATCCATCATTGGGTGCATCATCATAAGTGTTCATCTATAATTGTTTGAACAAGAGGTAAGTTAGGAATAAGTTTTTGGAATGATAATACAAAGGTGAGGAAGAATCGAGAGATAAGGATGAGCAAAGATTTGAAAGGTAAGATTTAAGCAAAACTTTTTGAAACTACTGATTATTGAAAATAAGTCCTTATGGTCTGACCAATCTTTTCTACCTACGGTCATGTCTTGGAGTCATTAAGGCTCTGATACCATCTTTGTCGGATCCCGAAGCGGTAACTCCAGGATCCTCTGTGTAAATCGCACTAGTCCAGGATCAGCTAGTGCACACAGTGGACAACAAAGATAAATACGAAGCATAATGACATTTATTTAATTTAAAAGTACGGCCTTATGGCCAGCGTTTACATCATCGCACATTCGCAAAAATAACTACAAAAGAAACTGCGGAAGCGAAGCTGAAAAGACGAAGCCCAAGCACGCACGGGCAAACAAGCGCAAGGCGTGGCCTACTCGTTTTGGTCTTCACCGTAGTCGAAGACATCTTCCTCGTGTGGAGATAGCAGCGTGAGTACAAACTTGTACTCCATAAGTCACACTGAGAAATGCAATATAATGATAAAGGCTTCAATGGAAGGCTCATAGGGTTAGTTTGCATAAAACACATTTAATGAAATATAATAAATAGATTGAAAATGCTGAATTTAATACAATACGTAAAGACAAGACTTGTAATTGAAAATATTACCGTCGGTCTGAGCTCAGACCAAACACCAACCTATCCACGGGCATCCCACCGGACCATCTTTTCCAAAAGATCACGTATGGATTCCATCCATCCACGCTTTCATCATGCAACTCGATGAATTCCATCCATTCACGATTTCAACCTCTCACGGATTCCATCCATCCGCAAGGTTTTGAAAATATTTTGAAAAACAAGGTCTAATCCATGAAAAACTTTACTCGGCATGCCCATGACCGTGGGCACGGCTATCGAGATAGATTATACACTCTGCGGGGTTGTGCAGCTTTACCCACAAGACACGATCATCCCATATCGCCACCGGTTTACACACTTCCTTTGGTGTGCGGCGAGGAGTCGTGACAAGGCCTTTACAATGCAAAGTCTTCAACTTTGGCCAAGCCAACTCTAAGGTTTCACCCGATGAGAATCCACGGGCCAGGACCCCTCTTGAGCCGAGTGAGACTTCTCATGGCCTACGCCACGCTTCACTTTCATCCTACGAAATGGCTCAGTTGGGACCCGAAATTATTCACCAGGTGTCCCATACCAACCTTGTGGTAGTACGTTAGGGCTTTGCAACGATAGCTCACGATCGGTCCTTAATTTGACTTAGGCTCAACCACATACCCCATGTGCCGGCAATCAACCACTGCGGCTCCAACCAGCAGGGCATGCACGCACCACCACTCTAACCGGTTGCCTAAGTCTAAACGAGTTTATATTTTATTTTCAAAATAATTCATAAACCCCATTGACTCACCAAAGTCAAGAGTTCAGCTGAAAAGCTTATCATTTCATGTGAAAAGGGATATCATTTTATGTGAAAAACATCCCAAAACAAATTTATATGTTTAAGCGGGGCTAAGCATTTGATTTAAAATTCTCTAGCCAATACTAGTGTACTAACTAGAGTTTGATTCTAAGGTGACAAGGTATAAGGATTTGCAATGTCAGCGGAGGTATTAACAAGCAATGTATTAACTAAAGTTAAAACGAATTGAAATACATTGAATAAAATTATGCATGCAATATAATTTAAATCAACATAATTTTATTTGCAATCTGGGATCAACATGATCAAGGAGTGTGACTTGCCTTGCTCTTCAACTTGGTTTGAATCTTCGTCGAAGAAATTTCCGAATCGTCGAAGTCTACACGTGAAAATAACCCACCAAATTCAAATAAACTCAAGTTAAATTCAAATTGACTTCAAATATTTGAATTGAGGCTAGAAATGGATAGAGGGTTTTGATGAATTTAGAAATTTGAATGGGCCAAACGGAGTTAGGGCCGAGGGAGAACTGACTCAGGAAGTTTGAAAAGAGAAAATGGAAAAAGAGGATTTTTGGAATTATTTTCCTAAAGGAAAATCTGAATTATTGCGTCGGCGAGAATTTCATTTTCGGCTGATTTATTTTCAACGGAAAAAGAGATTTATGGCGCCACGACGCGTCGGAGGTGGGACCGAATGACGAGTGGGCCGGGTCCATAGGCGGGTCCACGGCGAGGGAAGCGGCGAGGTGGCGGTGCGCGGCCGGCGAGGCGCGCGGTGGCGTCCACCGGCTGCCACCCGTCTTTGCCACGTGGGTCGGCGGTGGCGTAGCCTGGCCGCGGTGGCGCTCGGGCACGGCATGCTCGCCGGCGCTCCGATGGCGGCGGCCGCGTCGCGGCGGAGAGGAACGAGGGGGTGCGAGGAGCACGGCGGTGGTGCGGTCTTACTGCGCGGCGAACGGCGCGAGCTAGCGGCGTAAAGGTGGCGGCGTGCTCGGTCTCACAGTGGCGCTTTCGTGTGGCGGGAGCACGGCGGAGCGGAGGACTTCACGGGCGTGGAAGCGAGGGAGGCACGAGTGGCGCGGGGAGGCCGGAGGCGGCGGCGATTTCTCGCCGTTGAGCTCGCCGGCGCGCACACGGGAGCTCTCGATTGCGGGGCACTCGGCTCATCGGGGAGAGGAGAGGAGGACGGAGAGAGGATGGGCGAGGAGAGGTCTTGAAACCTCAATTGTAATAATGGGACCTTTCTGCATGCTCTTTAATATTGTAATAAAGCGTTGCTGGTTATGTATTCATTTACATTTAGCTGTGCACTAGCTTTGATGCGGGACTAGTGCGATGTACGGAGGGTCCAGTTGGAAATCGTGGTCCCGGATGTGCACTGCCATTTTTACTTCCTTGCCCCAAAACGTGGCAAGCATCGCCATGCCCTTCATCATACTGCAAGCCATCTCCACAACCGTTTGGTTCTGGCACTCCATGACACCGTTTTGTTGTGGCGAGTATGGTGCAGTCGTATACCGCTTGATGCCCATTTCGTCACAGTAGTTATTGAAGTCGATGGAGTTGAACTCCCCTCCATGATTGGTTCAAAATGCCTTCAGCTTGAAGCCGATCTCATTCTCGGCGATGGCTTGATCTTCTTGAAGAACTTGAATGATTTGTCCTTCGCCTTGATCATCTCGAGCCACATCAAGTGGCTATGATCATCCACGATTAGTAGGAAGTAGCGGTTGCCTCTGGTGTGGCTAGTGTAATCGGGTGCATAAGTCACCATGAGCGACTCAAGGCCATGCTCGGCCGCGATGCGTTGAGGCATATGGGAATGACGCTCGGTGTTGCTTGTCGAGTATGCACCCATCACAGAATTGTTCCAGTCGTTTGATGAAGGGTGCCCCCCTCGACTATCTTCTTGGTGCTCAAGTCATGTAGGGCATGAAAGCTAAGATGACTGTAGCACACGTGCCAGCGCTACACCACCTCATTGGCCTTCGACATCAGGCATATCGATATGGTCAGGTTCAGGCTAAGAGTGTATAGCATGTTTCCTGACCGATGTAACCATGCCAGTAGCACTTGTTCCTGGTCGAAGATGCTCAGCTCGCTATCTTCGATTACAATTTTGCATCCACCCTCCTCGAGTTGGCAAAGACTAATGATGTTAGACCGTAATCAGGGATGTAGTATTCCTCGTGGCGCTTTGATGCTCCTAGTTTTGCACCGAAATAACATGGAGCCTTTTCCGCGATTTCCACCATTGAGCCATCACGAATTTCACCTTGCCTTTCACATGATCATCCAATGAGGTGAACATGTTCTTATCACCGATCATGTGGTTACTCGCACTTTGTGTGAGGTACCACTCGTTGTCGCTGAATCGATCGGCACCACCTTCTCTTCATTGAGGTACACAGCTTGCATTGTGTCAATGGCCACTGAGCAAGCTCGCAATGCTCGCCATCGATAGTGCTGGGTGCATTGTCCCGCACCTACACGGGTTTGCCATTTCCTTGCGCTCGTGATGTGGCTTGCGGCGATCCTTCAAGAAATACCCGTAGTTGTTACAATTGTAATACTTGACCTTCGTCATGTCATGGCCGCCACAAATGACATAGAATCTCTACCGTTGCGGCTACCGTTGCCACGCCCATGACCACGCGTGCTTGCCGTGACATTGATCACCGCTACTTTGGTTCTTCTTGCCACTATAAGAGCCTTTGTTGTGCTCCTTCTTCTTCTTATGCACGAGCCACTCCTCCGCGAGGAGTAGCCACCCTCCTTGGACGTTGGCTTCACCCTCCAGGTTGTAGTGTTCCTCCATGACCACTGGCCGTCTGTTAGCTCTTCAATGGAGATTGTCTTGAGGTCGACAAGCCTCTCGATGGAAATTACAACCTGCGAGTACCGTGAGGGAACAACACAAGGAAACTTCCTCACCACCCTTTCATCATGGATCCTTTCACCGAGCATATTAAGGTTGTTGATGAGCCTGGTAAGCCACATCGTGAAGTCATTGACAGTCTCTCCATCCTTGAACTTCGTGGACTCAAACTCTGAGCGCAACGTTTGCGCTTTGGATTTGCACATGCGCTCAGTGTCCCATGCCTGTTTTGTCGTGTTCTTGATGGCAAGAGTTGCTAACATCTAAGTCGGCCTGACATGCAAGATTGCGATAATGCCAAGCGGTCATTGCGGTAGTCAGCGGCGTCTCGGGCTCAATCACCTCCCAAAGTCCTTATGCCTGCAAATTGACCCTCATCAGGAGGGACCAATTGTCGTAGTTTGTGCGCGTTAGCATGGGGTAGACCACAGTGCCATCTGTCTCCACAACATCTTTGCACGACCTTGTGGCCTCCATTACCACTCCTATCGCCTTCATCGTGGACGTGGGCTCTCGGTGGTGGTGTTCGTGATAGAGATCTTGATTCATGCTCTGACATCATGGCAGGATCAACCACTATGCTCGCTCTAATACCACTTGTTGCGGCAAGTCGGACCACACAACGTGGTTGAAAAACTTATGAAAGTCTCAATCATGAGTACTTAGATTTTTCATTCAACCATCCATCCACAAGCTTCCAATCTCTCTCATGGGTTCCATCCACCCACAAGGTTTTTCATTCTCTCTCATGGGTTCCATCCACCCACAAGGTTTTTCATTCTCTCATGGATTCCATCCATCCATAAGGTTTCGAAAATCATTTTTGAAAAGCAAAGTCTAATCCATGAAAAACTTTAACTCAGCATGCCCATGACCGTGGGCACGGTTATTCAGGATAGATTATACACTCTGCAGAGGTTGTACAACTTTACCCACAAGACACGATCATCCTTTTGTGCCACGCGAGTTACACACTTCCTTAGGTGTGCGACAGGAGTCGTGACAAGGCCTTTACAATGCAAAGCCTTCAACACAGTCGAGCCAACTCTAAGGTTTCACCCAGATGAGGAATCCACGGACCGGGACCCCTCTTGAGCCTAGACGAGACTTCTTGTGGCTTAACCACCCTCACCCAAGTGAGACTTCACATGGCACCAACCACGCTCACTTTCACCTATGACTTGACTCGGGGTGGGACTTCGTAAATTATTCACCGGAGCTGTCCCATACCACCATGTGGTAGTACGATTAGGGCTTTGCAACAGGTAGCTCCTGACCGGTCCTTAATCGACTTAGGCCCAACCACATACCCCCATGCACGACAATCAACCACTGCGGCTCCAACCAACGGGGCATGCACGCACCCAATCTAACCAATTGTCTAAGTCTAAACCAAGTTTGATATTTTGTTTTCAAAATATTTCATAGCACTCCTTGACTCACCAAGTCAAGAATACATATCAAAAGTATATCATTTTATGTGAAAGGTTCATCATTTTATGTGAAAAATATCCCAAAACAAACATTATGACTAAGAGGCTAAGCATTTGATTCAAAATTCCTCTAGCCAACACTAATGCACTAGCTAGAGTTTGATCTAGGGTGACAAGGTATCGAGGAATTCAATATCAATAGAGGAAATAACAAGTAGGCAATAACTAAATTTAAAACTGAATTGAAATACGTTGAATAAAAATATGCATGCAATATAATTTAAATCAACATAATTTTATTTTGAAAACTGGGATCAACATGATCAAGGAGTGTGACTTGCCTTGCTCTTCAAATTGGTGTGAATCTTCGTCGAAGAAATCTCCCGAATCGTCGAAGTCTACACGTGAAAATACTCAAATAAAATTCAAATAATTTAAAATATTTGAATTGAGGCCAGAAATGGATAGAGGTGAATTTTTGATGAATTTAGAAATTTGAATGGGCTCAATCGGAGTTAAAACGAGGAGAACGGACTCATGAAGATTAAATTCAGAGAACATGGAAAAAGGATTTTCTGGAATTATTTTCTAAAGGAAAATAATTTATGGCGTCGACATTGCGTCGTGAGAATTTCCTTTTAGTGGGAATATTTTCAACGGAAAAAGAGTTTTATTGCGCCGGTGACGTCGACCAAGGGTAGTCCCCATGACGATGGGCCCTTGGTCCATGGACCAAGTCCACGGGGCGGGAACATCTTGAGGTGGCAGGCGGCCGGCGAGGCGCCGAGGTGGCGTCCGCAGCTGCCACAGGCTGCCACGCGTGGGCGCAGCGCGCCAGCGTGGCGGGTCGGCCGGGAGGAGTTCGGGCGAGAGCTCACCGTGGCGGCGCACGGCGGCGGCGGGCGGGGAGCGGGAGAGGGACCGCAGCGAGTCAAAGGTGGGTGTGGGCTTTACCGTGGTGGCAGCCGCAGCGGCGGGAGAGGAGCGGCGGTGTGACTCGGTTGGCGGCGGGGATTCTCGACAACGAGGAGGGTGGCCGAGGAGCGGAGGGTCGGGGCGTCGCGGCGGCCGGGGTGGCGTCGGCGCAGCGCGAGGCGGCGAGCGGCGGCAATGGCTCCATTGGAGGAGCCGGTGGCGCGGCGGCGGAGCTCAATGCGAGGCGGCGGCGCTCGAGAGGAGGAAGAGAGGCGGGAGATGGGGCGAAGTGTGGAGGCTGGAGGGGTTTTATAGGCGGCGAAGAGCGGCGGCGCGGTGTCGCCGGAGGTGGGTCGTGGCGGCGGCGGTGCGGCGGTCGGGGTAGTGGGCGATGGTTCGGGCGGGGTTAGAGGAGGTGGGTGCGGGAGTGGGCGCGCGACTTGCGGGAGGAGGAAGGGGGTTGGCGCGGGTCGCTTAGGAGAGGGAGGAAGAGGGAAGGTGGCGGAAATGGCGGAGCAGCCAGGCGGCGCGAGGGAGGGAGAAGGGGACGGCGCGGGAAGAAGGGAGCCACGATGGCGGGCCCGCGTGTAGAGGGGGAGGAGGAGGGGCGGGCGGATGGATGGAGATCGGCGGCGAGAGGATGCGGGGCGGATGGGCGAGATGGCGGGGCGCTCGAGCGGCGCAGCGAGGCGGAGGCGGATGGTGGATGGCGCGATTGGCGGGAGGGCGGCGATCCGGCCGGCAGTGGCGGCAGGGAGAAGGGGGAGGCGGGGCGGATGGCGGCGGCGTGGTGTCGGGCCCACCACGTGTCGGCCGATGAGGAGGTGAAGGTAGGGCGTGGGATGATCGGCCGTCCATGTGGCGGCCGGAGGGAAGGAGGTTTTGGATTTTTAAATTTATTTTCTTGATTTTGAAAACAGAAATTGCAATAAAGCTCGAAAAATATGAAGTAAATTCCAAAAATTCCAGAAAAATTCACGAAGTTTCGGATAAGTTTTGGACTTAGATAAAATATTTCCATCTAATGTTGGTATTTAATTTGCATTCTTTAAAATACTTTTAATTTCAAAATAGACTTTTAAACTCGAGAAAAACCAGAAAACCAAGTAAAAGCCAAATAAACCCAAATAATTAATTTCACATAAGATTTTTGTGGAAAATAAAAATATCATTTTATTTAATAATATTTTTAGGTTTTCATTTAAGATACTTTTCAAAACCAGCTTTTTCAAAAACAGAAAATTCAAGGCAAAACCAAATTTAAAATTAGGCAACAAAAATACTTATTTAACTTTGAATTAATTTTTATTTATTTATTTATTTATTTTTATTTTCATAAAAACCTGGGCTGTTACAACTCACGAGACAACAGTATTTTTATGCCTCCCGGAATTGGTTTGCGGCGCTTTCTCTATTGATGTTTTATACTGTGAAAAAGAAATAACTAACACAGAGAGAGACCGTGTCTCCTCCTTCTTAACCAAGCCAGAGAGAGGCCGTGTCTCCTCCCTTCTTAACCAAGCCACCACTAGCACGGAGGAAGAGCACATTTTCCTCACTCGCCATTCCCTCACTCACCATTCCCTCACTCACCATCCCATTTCACCTCTCAACTCACCCCTTCCCACTGGAGCCAAGAGCAAAAACTAGGAGAGAGACTTGGTGAGAAGCCAAGGGGAGAAGAAGGCATCTAGAGGAGTTGGAAAAGATCGACAGGAGAGGACCGTGACCATGACGGCCTAGGAGCCAAGAACCACCCAAGACTAGTCAAGGCCGACAAGGACCAGAGAAGGAGGCCAACCAGCGGGAGCGCACGTGGGAGCACCACTACCATCATCATTCCATTCCCAATCCGACCAAGCCATGTAGGTCACCCCACCCATCCCTTTCTTGTCCACGTAGCATATGCATCAACACAGACATAGCATAGCACAAAGGCCTCACCTGAGTAGAGTAGCATCGAAAAATAGGAGAAAGCTAGCTCTCACCTTGGTTAAATAGGGTCATGGCTATGATTGTGGACTCGTGGATGGCCACTGGTGCACCCTCGACAAGCGGCATGCTTCCTATCACATTCGAGCTCCCA
This sequence comes from Dendrocalamus sinicus, assembly GCA_036346575.1. Lineage (NCBI taxonomy): Eukaryota > Viridiplantae > Streptophyta > Magnoliopsida > Poales > Poaceae > Dendrocalamus > Dendrocalamus sinicus. The sequence continues at coordinate 28,323,607 of CM070657.1, read as the reverse complement.
AGTACCATCACGATAGCTCAACCGTCGACCTTTCGCCACCACCATGTGCACAATGTGTAGAGTAAATCAAAATACAAATCAAGCATAAACATTGAAGGAAATTGAGCATATCGAGGCTAGCCTAGGGTAGAAAAGGGGAAGACCATTGTTGGTGGAGCCACACCAAATCTAACCCTATCGATAGTGTATCCAGCAGGAGGGGGAAGAAAGGAGCGGGGATCGTAATGGGGAGCGGCAACTGTCGTGATGCCCCAACCAAGGGTGGTGTTGAACCACTTGGTCGAGCAGGCGATCACCGCGAGGGCCATAGGGCGAGGGGGGAGAGCAATGCAAGGGACCGATGGAGGAGCGGTGATGGCGGCGGGGGCGGCCAGAGTGAATCGCCAGACACCAAGGGAAGACAAAAGGGATCGAAAGCGAGAGAGAGGAGGTGGCGTGCGTGCGTGTGTTTGTTTGTGTGCGTGTGTTACACCATGTGTGTGCTAGCTTTGTGTGTGCTGAGTGTTGGGTGTCTTTGGGCCGTGTGTGTGCATGGCGTGCATGTGTGGGCTAGTGTGCGTGTGGGTGGGCCATGTGAGTGTGTGGCATGCGTGTGAGCCGGCATGTGTGCATGCGTCTTTGGCCCATGTGTGCGTGTGTGTTGGGCCGAACGGCCGAGTGCAAGCTAGGTCAATGTGCCATGCGAGTAGGCCGACTAGGGAAAGAGAGAGTGGGAAGTCTTGAGCATAAAAATAGATTGGGGCATTAGAAATAATCTAATCGATAATGACATCAGTTAGATAGAACCTAGTAAAGCCACCCCTAAATCGATCTAACTACCATAAAACATGGAAATTGCCCTTCACTAGATTACCTAAACCGTAAAGTCTACTCTATAATGTAGAGGATAAATCAGGGTAGGAAGAGGTATAGCTGATCTAGCCACGGTTGATCTTGAGACATTTTGCATGTACCAAGGCAAGCTCATCACTTGATCATTTTAATTAGTTTTAATTAATAAAACTAAATTACATCATATCTATATTATCATCTAATAAATTAAAATATCTGTTTAAAAGAAATGTGGATAAATGAAGAAAGAAAGAGATAAGAAAAAGAAGCGATCCAGTGAAAGGAGCAATTGAGGCATGAAGCTCTGAATAATAAGAGGGTAGAGGGTGCCTTGGTCATGAAAGAGAAGGAAAGGTGGGGCCTTCTACATATGGTTATAACATAAGGACCAATCAACTTTCACTCGGGCAAAGGGCCATACTTCTAGTGTCAACCATTTTCTTGTCTTGTAACGAGCAGAAAATGCTACCCTGTTGTGTTATTATTCTCTCTATATGGGTAAGTAATATACTAGGTGGAGAAAACTAGACCTGGTATAGAGCTTAGAAGTGGTGGATCCTAGATGCATACATTAGCGCTGGGAAGTTTTGGGTGTGGGAGAGACCACCCCAATCAACGACTACTTCAAGGTCAGTGGGTGTCGGGTGAGGGTGAGAAATCGTCCCAGGCCACCAACTAAGAATAGTTGAGTGGAGATATAACAACGGAACTAGCAAAATATTCTGTACTCTAGACTTGGCACCGCATCTAAAGAAATGCGGAAGACCCAGTTTTAAAGAGCTCAAAGTAGCTATAGGTAAAGTGACACAAGCATGCGCAATGGTAAATAAAATCATGAATTCATACATGTCTCTTAGATTGAAGGCTACAGAGACTATTGGGGTCTTTCTTCTCCTTTGAGTGACTAGTAGTATTTCAAATACTAAAACTCGACAATTCCACTTAATTCAACAACCTATTTTATGAAGAAAGAGATAGAAAATGAAATTAAGAGAAAAGAGATAAATCGTAGAGTTTTATTTATTGCTATTAATGTTTCTTGAGTACGTTTGTACTCACACTTGCTAATTCCCTTGTTAGATCCTAGTCCAGGGGGAATACATCAAGTGGGACATGGAGTATCCGATTCTAAGGATCCGTGTGGGGCGAGGGTGATCATGTTAGGATCAGGCGAGTTGGATGCCTATTCACAATTAGGGCGAGTATCGACTTGTAATGCCTCAATCACCGAGAGATAGGGTATATAAGTAATCCATATATCCCTTTTTGTATTTAGTATTTGTCTTGTACTAAAGACTATAGTCTGTATGGCTTCTTGTTGTAATAAAACACAGTCTCTAGTTATTGTTTTGCTGTACAATTCTAGCAAAACTTATTATTCTCTAAGATATTAGGCTTAGAGAATAGGAATTCATTACTGTGTGTGAGGATATTCGACAATTGAGGCAGTATGCGACTGTAGTGCCTCGTCACCAGAGATTGGTTATACAAGTAATTCGTATCTCCCTTTTGTATTTAGTATCATCTGTACTAAAGACTATAGTCTTGTATGGCTAACTGTTATAATAAAGCACAATTTCTAGTTATTGTTTTCTGTACAACTCGACAAAACTTAGGCCCCGTTTGCACAGCTCCACTTCACAAGTGAATCTGTTTTTACTTCACAAGTGGGCGGGTGAAGCTACTTTTCAGCTCCTTGGGTGGAGCTACTTTTGTCTCAATGGGTTTTAAGGAACTCCTTGGGTGGAGCTATTTTGCTTTACCCGTTTGGCTAAAAACAGCTCCAAACAGCTCCAAGGAGTGGTGGTGGGCTATGCCAAAACTTATTATTCTCTAAAATATTAGGATTAGAGAATAGTAATTCGTTGTCCGGTGTATAAGGATAATGATACGGCCGGGGTCACAATCAATCACTAGTGCTCGCCACATTGACCAACCAAAGTCGCTTTCGCTTTTCTGACGGCTGCAGTAGGCGCAGCGCAACACATAACAACACGTTAGAAACGCACCGAGAGCCCAAAAGCCAACGGCTTCTTTCTGCAGAAATTAACCACAAGCGATCGAACAGCGCGCACGGGATGCGACGGACGGCTGCATCCATTCAGTGTGTGTGTGTGTGTGTGACATGGCACGCACAGATCACAGATGCACTGCTCCCCACCACTCCACTACTTCGATCCCCACATGTGTTTGCGTCGACTTTGTATGAATCTTCCCTACCAACGCCATATCATTCCAGCCTTTTTGACTCGTACGACGATCGATGATCACGCGGCGTTGTTCCAGCAGTTCGGCTCTTTTGATGTACCTTTGGCTTTGGCCGAAAGGAACCGCATGCATGCACGATGTTGAGAGATATATACAAAGCAATGGAGAGGCCCGTTCGCCCAGGTTGCCTTGGCCAGGGACGGAACAGACGAGTGAGTAAAGCGGCAGAGGTGGCATCACTGGCATGGCATCGGGATGATGTTGGTTTCGTCTCTCTCCTTACCTTTTGTTTTCTTGGTACAGATCGACTACAGGGTAAAGGATGGTAGCGCACAAAAGAAGATAGTCGGCATGCACGCGGCATGCGCGACAATTGACAAAGCTGTCATGGCATGTGCGTGCATTTTCTGACTCGTGATTAGTAGCATGCATGTTGTCATTTACACATGACAGGGTTATAGCGCTCTAGGGGCTGATTGAGGCGTCCCTGGACCCAGTCGGCGCAATGGCGTTGTGACGGCAGCCGCACCACAAGGGCATAAGCGAAGGTGATAGACAAAGAACTCTCTTTTTTTTAGACGATAACTCTTCTTATTTCTTTCTTAATCCTAATGATTTCATTAGGTCTCTTTATATAGATAGCTAGCTCTACTACAAACATAGATAAAGACCAAGACCAATCTAATAATATTTTTCCTAACTAATAGATAAAATACCAAACAACTAATCCTTACCTATAAAACTAATCAAACTATTTAGAAAATAGATAACTTGGTTGGGAAAGAAGAGCCATCCAAATCCTTAACACAGGCTGAAACAAAACGAAATTTTGTCAAAATGCAAAATTGAATTTGAATTCCGTTCTCTTTTGCCCTCTCCTCCTAACCCTAATCTGCACGAATCTTGGCGCAAAGCACCCCTTAATCACTGCCTAGCTGCCTGAGCGGAGGAGGAATCGCGCTCTTTATTCACGGTTTGAAATCTCACCGTCGCGTTGATTTTGCCGCCCTGTCTTTCTTCGCCACCAAGCCGTCCCGAGCCCTCCGCGACTTCGAGTCACTGCCAGCCCATCCCAGCTCGTCAGCACGCCGTACTCCTTGCCTGCCCTGCCCTGGCACGCTCTGACATGGTCGGGAAATGTGGCTGCACCGCTCGCCGTTCTCTATTGGCGCCCCTGCTCCTTCGCGTGTCTTCTCCTCTCATGCCCTCAGCCACCCCTTTGACAACCTTGACCGCCACCTTCTTCGCCCCTAAGCCAGCCGAACCGCCTTGAGCTCCAAGCCGCGGCCACCGAAATATCTTCTTTCCCCTCTCTCCGGTGAACCGCCTAACCCCGCCTATTTAAGCCGGCCAAGCTCCCCATAGCGAACCCCACACCTCCCCGAAGCTAGCCGACGCCCCCAAAGCCCTCCTCATCGTCCCCACCGTCAGCAATTGTAAAAATTCCCCAGTGTATGCCCTAGCTCAATATCACCTCCCCGGCCCATAAATTTTCAATTAGCTTCTCCTATAGCTTCAGAGCCCCTAGAAACATTCCCCAACCGTCGCCATAGCTCCTCATACCCCTCTTCCCGTGGCGAGAGCCACGCGCCGCAACCACCTCACCGTGGCGGCCTTGCACGATCTTCCCGACAAGCCGACCTTCCATAAGCTTGCCCAAACCCCAGAGATGCCCAATTGCCCGCCCACTCGCCGGACTAACTCCCCGTGCTTGCAATTTCAAAATAGGCGTGGAAGGGAGGAGCTCGCCGTCGGCGATGCCGCCTCGCCGCCCTCCAACCACCAAAATGGATTCCCATGTTGCCTGAACCCACCTACCCTTAGTCGCCGCCGCCGCCAACGCGCCTCTTCCTCTGCGCTCTCTGCGTGCGCACGCAGCTGGAAGAAGAAGAAACGATCGCGGTGTGCACTTTTCCTCGGCCGGGCCGTGTCGAGTCGGTGGCCGGACCCATTTGCCCTAAGCCCGTTGTATGCAGCGGGCGGCCGAACTTCGGCTCGGTCGAAGCGGCCGAACTGCGCCGGTTGCAGCGAACACGAGCACCAACAGATGTAGGTCGGACCGCGGAGGCGGTCGCCGAAGTCGTTCGCCGAGCCCGTTCGGCCGGTTCGAGCCCGAGAATAGTACCGACGAGCAGATGAGCGATGCACCCAAAACCCAAAATTCATAATTATACTCCCGGATTCGTTTGAGACCACCAACCCAAATCCAAGGCCCATTTCCCCATATAGCCCTCCTATAAACCCAAAAGCCCAATTTAATGGAGTTTTGGATTTTCTTCATTCTTTTATTTTCTTTATTCTGGCTCATTCCTTGGGCATGGAATTGATTTATTTTAATTGTTTTGCGTTAGCTTCAGGGGCGAGGATTCATAGAAGCGAAGGGAGAAGCTCAAGTCGAGCCCGGCCGTAGAAGGATACGAGTTAATCGAAATCGTAAACCCGCAAGGCAAGTCACACATATTTTGAACATGTTGATCCTCGTTCCCTAAGTTATTTATTTACTTGTATTTTCATTATGTTATTTGCACATTGTTATTTTATGTACAATCAATTAATGCTTAGAATGACATGATACTAGTTATGTCCTACCACCTAAAAAGCCAGTCTAATTTGATGGCCATATTCACCTTGATAAGACATAGTAATATTGAATATAGCAATAATATGTAATCATGGTAACTTAGAGAATCAACATCTCTTGTTAGTAAAAGAGTTGGTATTTATTTGGGAAGTGGTTCAGGGTAGCGAGAATCGCGGGATCCTATGACCTTAACCGAGGGTGAAGGCAAGTACACAAATCAGTGACAGTGTTGTGACACTGGACAAGAATTTGTGGGAAGAAACTGCCACCGGTGGAACTACAAGGACTAGACCCTTATGCTGAGTAAAGAACATAGTGATCGCCCAACCACAAGTGTTGATACGTCAAACTGGTCTAATGCTTTGCTCAAATTGATTGAACCTCTGACGCAAGGTGAAGGCAAAGTGTGAAGTCCATCGAGAAGGAGCGAGAGAAGGGCGTATGGAAGTTGGCGCCATCATTGTTTTATTTATTGATTTGATTATCAGATGCCCACACAATAGTAGACTGAGATAAGTCGGAGGTCGTGGCACAGGCTTGTTGAGGAAGTCTACTAGGTGGAGGCTATATAGAGAATTGAGCAGTGAACAACCTTGTTTTCTCAATTCAGTCATGAGGATTGAGGAATCTTGTGGGTAAAGTAGGGCAGCTCTGCAAAGTCATAAAATAATGGTATTCGAATATGCAGCTTCCGTGAAATGAAGTGTGTTTAATGGGTGAATCCAATAACAAGGCATAAGTAGATTTGGAAAGGTTGGGTAATGTTGGTAGTGCAGTAATTGAACCTTAAACCCCTAAAGTTTATAGAAAACTATGATTTTATGTTTAAAATCATTTTACAACTAAAGCTGCATCCACATAAAATAACAAACTTCCCCGTCACTTGATGTACCACGCATGTAGTTAATAGTAATCTCGTGTGACTTCTTTGTACGGTAGTTGTACTCATACTTGCTAAAAACATTAACAGAAATAGCCAGCAATGAGGAGGCAAATGAAGGCAAAGAGGTGGAGTTCTACGAGATCGAGGATACGTGGAATTAGGGTCGTCTTCCGCTCAGGCGTGCCTGTGGCGTTCCTTTTGGTATTGTATCTAAGGGCGTTTGCCCTATTGTAAAACTTGGCTTTATGCCTTTATATTGTAATAAAGTTGGCTTTTGTCTTAAGCATGTGTTGGCAATGTTATACACTCGATTGATGTAACTTCCATGATTGAACAGTCTGGCGATGCGAGGTTTCCTAATCTCCGAAATGGGGTTTTACAAGTAGCCATAGCTACAATACATGGTATTGTTCATGCATATGAACGAGAGCATGTGAACAGTGGCGGAGGACGGGAAAAAAATGAGGTGGGGTGGATCAAAGCAATACCATTCAAGCTCCTCCAACTCTGTCAACGCCGAATTTGCGCGGTGTGCCGCGCCCCGCCCGCCCACGTTACACCACTGCTTGTGTGCGGCGCCAGCGCCGCCTTGCCACCGGTGGCGCCCGCCCGCCATGCGCTCGCCGCCGGCTACACCACGCCCAGCGCAGCGGCCTCAGCGCCATTGCCCACTGATGGGCCGCCGCCCGCGCCGGCTACGCCCAAGGTCAGTATTACACGGAGGTAGGGCAAGCGGCCGAGCGAGGAGGAGGCGATCTAGGGTTTACATTTACTAGCTAGTAGCTATTGGGCTATTGGATCTTGGATAAGGGGGTATATGGGGCTGCTGCAAAAAATCAAGGTATGGCCCAAGCCTTACCTTGCCCTATCGAGCCCTCCGCCTTTGCATGTGAGCAGTGTTTCTGGTAGCTTTTGCTCGCTTCATAACAGCTCGTCCTTAGCTATGGTGACGTAAGTTTGCAACCCTTAGTAGCCATGCGTCGATGACAAGCTACGACAATGGCACGTATCCTGAAGAGCATGGCTTCCATATGCGAGTCACGGCACACACGAGCGGTGGTGGCAACCATCAAGCATGGTAGCGGTGCGTGGTAGTGCGAAAGTGGATGCGGTGGCTTAGCCCATGGGGTGGCAATGGCGAAACAGCGAGGTGGCGTCGGTGATACGACACCCACAGCAACCACGCGATAATTGTGGCATCGCCGATGGTAGCACCGACATCGAGGTGGTAGTAGCATCACGCCGATGGCGCCAAGGCGGCTCGATGGCATCACCCATGGGGTAGCAGCTGCGAAACCAACGGTAGTACGATAACCTAGTAGTAGAGATCATGGTGGTTGGTTATAGTACTAAATGTTATATACGCTAGCACATGCGGGTAATGGTCCTAGGGCTTGATCGAGGTGTCCTGGATCCATGTGGCGTGGCGGTGCCATGATGGCGGCCGCTGCACAAGGGCATCGGAGAAGGGATAGACTAAGAACTCTTCTTATTTCTTTATTAATCCCAATTATTACAATATGCCTCCTTATATTGAGGGCTCTCCTAACAACCTAGATATAGATCAATCTAGTAATAACTTTCCTAACTATATAGATAAGGTATCAAGCAATTCCATATCCTAGAAGCTAATCAAACTATTTAGGAAATATATATCTTGGTTGGGAAGAAGAGTCATTCTAATACTCAACGCGGCTCATTACTACAGTACTCACGTATCACCAGTCAAGTGAATAGTTTTCTCAAGTTGTCGAATCATGATCTTGAATTGGATCGAGAGCTCTGGTAGGATCGAATCATGGAATCTATGATCGTATTTGATTCTACCAAAATATTTTTCAATTCATCATGTATTCTAAGAGTGATATGATTGTTTATTTGGTCATTTTGCATTTAATTTTATTAATAAATGTCTATCTTATTCTTGACTAGAATCGCAATTTTGATTCTATGTCATTGGGAGCTATGACTAGAATAATGATTCCATCAACCTTGCCATTACGGACCATTTTACATAAAAAATACAATAAATAAATAATCAAATTAATTTTTATCATTCCAAATCTTTGAATCTTAATGTCTATGAACTATTTACTCTCTTCATTCTTTTTTAAGTGACGTTTTAGAATCTGTACCGTCAAACTTTCTAAAGTTTGACCACTAATATGTTTAGATAGGCTACATAAAAACTATATCATTAGATTTGTCATTAAAAATACTTTCATAATATTATAATATTATTAGTATATAATAATATAAAGTTATAAAAAGTAATAGTCAAACACACATCTCATAGACAATGGAAAGTAAGAAATGCCACTTAAAAAAGAATTGAGGGTGTACTTACCATACAACTTAAATAGAGAGATATGACACAGCCAAACACATAAATCTTTCATAATCTAATATGATGTGTGATTCTATATGATTCTCATCATGATTCTACTAGGTTCGACTTATGATGTGACTAGAGTCGTATTGGTGTTGTGGGATCATAGAAACAGTAAATCGATATGATTTTATGACTAGGATCATATCACAATTTTAACAACCTTATTTTTCTGCACATGACATGTATATCTTCAATCCTAACCATAAACATTATACACTCTCTCCTAAGAAATAAGGTTCTCACTAGTCACAACACTTCACTGCATGTTTGAGTGTTCAAGAAACATATTTGCTACTTGTAAGTTGCACGATTTTTAGCTCTAAGTCTATTTTCTTGACCTCTAATTTAGCTCTAAGATGTGTGCATGTGTTTGTGATTGTAAATTGATCTAATGGTGAAAAAGTGACTTACACTTAAGAAAGCATACACTACTATAGAGAAGGTCATCTTTGGACACAACATTATAGACGTTCTATAGTATCTGTCGATGCTAAGCAGCGTAGTTATCTCGAGACGGTTTTACTAGTGTGATCGTCTATATTGCAACCGATGGTAAGAACCATCGGTGATGACATACTTATCACCAATTGTTTTCTACAAAGCTGTTCGTGATACATTACAGATGGTTCATAATAAAAACCGTTTGTAATGTATGTACTTATCACATATGATTTTTGTGAAAAGTCATCAGTGATACATCACAGATGGTTTTTATAAAAAAAAATTGTCTATGATGACCTATTTATCACAAACAAGTTGTGAATGGAAGTATCTGTAATATTCACTATATTATTAAATATCCTCGTCCTGCGATGGCTTTGAGCAAATTTGGTGAAAGGAAACTAGAGATTTGGAAGGGTGTTTATGTGTCTATTTGTTCTTGGTGATCTAAGATTAGGAATTGGTACTATATGTAATGATATGCATTATATTCTAGCTAGATCTGCGCACTTTTTAGTTGAAAGAAAAAAGAGATCTACCTAGATAGTTTTTGCTCCAATTTAAGAATGGGTTTTACTCCTATCTACTTTAATTCTTGTTGAATTGGTTCATAAATAATAGCTAGCTACTTTAGATGGACAAATATTATGGTGAATGACAATTATGTGTAAAAAATGTACGTATATATAATGGCTACCTAGGAGAGTATTAATATAATTTAGCATTAATTTATTATATGTGTAACATAGATGGACCGAAACTGGGTGTACGTTGAGAACCGTGTGAGTGAGGAGTACATTAATCATGTGTTTACTTTTAGAAGAGTGTAGATAAATAAGAACCATTATGTAGTTTTTCATGGAAAAAGAAGGACTGTCGGAGTTGGGAATATCATGGATGAGAAAGAGTATAATCAATTTAACAAGTTACCTCTATTCAAGACAATATCAAGCTTGAGGAAGAACCTAGTAAGGAAGTCAGCTATATGCACATCGATCATCATGAATGGCTATTTTTGGAAGGAAATAGCCAAGTGAAATTTTGAGTTGTAATTCACTTATCTGTCATTTATTTGTAATCTACTTGCTTGTTTTTAGTGGGCATGGCTAGCATTTCCTGAGGCTAGCTGAAAAATAGAATTTTTTTAGCTACACAAAGAACTATTACAGACGGTTTCTAATACAAAACCATGTATAATACATAGAACATCACAGACAATTTTTGTATTAGACATCTGGATACGTTGGATATCACATATGCTTATTTTTAAAAACCGTCGTATTGTGACTTATAACAGATGGTTTTTATATTAGGTCTATGTGATAATATTCTTCTATATATATAGACACTTAGGCGAAAACCTAACTCACTACTCCTGCTGCATACACTTAGGTTTTCCTCAAAACGCCCACACTTTCTTAGCTTCCTTCGCGGGATCTGGCCTACTCGGCTTCCTCCACCACCTCATTAGCCACCTGCACTCAACACAGGAATGGTGACACCGGCAATGACCGGATCTAGCGACTCACCACCCTTCTTCTGATCCCAATCTTCTCTCCTCCTCACCTTAGGGTGAAGTTCTTGCAAGAACCAAAGGCATGAATCCTAAATCCCACTTCTTTACCTCAAATCGTATGGTAATGTAGTTGATTTGTGCTTGTTGCTATATCTGGCAATCACATAATTATTTTTTTGGCAAAAAAGGTAGATCTGGGAGAAAATCCCTTTGTTTTGTTACATAATCTTTGTTGTGCTTATTATTGGTAGTCAATGTTCATGCACATTGTAGCATTGTAGATCTGCAATCTGCTTATTTGTGTTCGGAGAGTATGGCTAGCATTTATTGAGACTAGCAAAAAAACAGAAAGTTTTTAGCTATACAAAAACCTATCATAGACGGTCCGTCTGTGATACATAGACCATCATAGATGGTTTTTTTGGATTAGTCATCTGTGATATATCGAATATCACAGACGGTTATTTTTAAAAAACCGTCTGTGTTATAACTTATCACAAATAGTTTAAGAGCCATCTGTGATAATCACCTGTTATCACTGACACAATAAATCAGACGATTTAGAAACCGTCTCTGAAGAGAGTTACGAACCATCTGTGATGATCCTATGTGTAGTAGTGATAAGTCCCCTTAGAATTAGACATCCTCTGAAGTAAAATGTTGAGGAACAAAGGAAAGAGGCAACTCATTACTGCAAAAATGTGTAGTTGTGATTGCTGGGCATTTTTAGGATACGGGTCTCATCGATCGTTTAAATCTTTCATGTCATCTTTTATGTCTATATGATGCGAAGCTGCCCACAGTTCGAAATGCGCATCGAGCTGGTGAGCAAATGATTTTGTTGTGACACTGCTTTACATAAAGGTAGGACAAATTTGGTAAGAGGGGCATCTTGCCCTGAAAATAAAAAAAAAATCGACCTGCGGGGGAAGAAACCCCCGGGCATCTCGTAAAGAAGAACGATCTTCTCACGCAGATCGAGAAAATCCTCGAACCCCTGCCCACACCCTGACACAGGGGCACCGTTGCCCGTGTGAGAATGACCACGACCAGGCCAGGCCTTTTAACCTGTGCTTTGGCTTGTGGGGCGGCGAGGATTTCCTCACCTGAAATTCGCTCCCACCGGGTCGAACCCAGGACTGAGGGGTGCTACTCAAACGCTCTACCGTTTGGCTAGAGGCCCTTTCGCATCTTGCCCTGAAAATAACAAGCGATTGTCGTGTTGGCATGGGCGGTGTCAGTTGCAAGACATTTCTCCTCGTGAATCTCCAACAAACAGAAAAACTTCAGAAAACCTATTGAACAATCTCAAGCTCTTCTCTTTGCTTGATATGAAAATTATATTTCTACTGATAAAGCTCCTACACAATTCAGAGTTCTACAATTATTCTTTCTGCCTAACACTAAAAAATGTCGATGTTGATAGAATCAATGTATCTATAGGCCTAGCATGTCACTCTGGTGCAGGTCTAACTAACACACACATGCCATTCTTATCTAATATTAAGTCCTATACTACTCTACCAGAGCAGTGAAAAAAAGTAATCAGGTTTGTCTAAACAAACACACAAAGCTCAGTTTGCAAGACAAAGGGAGGATGCTATTGCTCGGCTAGTGCCTAGTGGTAGCTAACTTGACCAAACCTGAACCCTACCCAACACTTTCAGTCTGAATGTGTCGTGTTGAATGCATCCATGCTCCACTTTTGCATCACTTTCCTGAAAGAAATGCGCTAGTTGTTTGTCTAATGGTCCCGCTCATTTCATCATACAGTCATGCGTTCTCCTTTAATTCTGCTCCCCCCACATTTATGTTCAAATATGTTCCCTTTTCTGAATAAACATCAACAATTATATTTAGCCGTTTAGGCCTTGAAGCACAGCAACAATAGGAAGAACAAGGGTGATTGAAAGAAAAAAAGGAGAAAGAACTCATCCAGGAACAGAAAATGCCGAAGAATTAAGAAAAAGAATTGCATATTTGCATTCTCGTCACTCTTCTCCGAAATGGCCATTCAGCTTGCGCCTTTGCTCGCGGAAGATGAACTTACTGATGAAATCATTGATCTCAGCTGCGGCGGAAGGATCATTGGATGTCTCCTCTTTGTTGTTGTAGTCAGGGCTTGCTGCTGCAGTAGTTGGTAGCAACTGCTTATCCCTTCCTGTAAAAATTTCACATTACCGACAAGGTTATACAACTTACAGGATCCTCAACAATTAATTGATCATGTCATGGGCTAGTCGGTTTCGTACCTCCGTCAGGCCAGTGCACCATGAAGCAGCTGTTTCAGGGCTGATGCTGATGCATGACATGCCTGGTGTCTCATTTACTGTGCAGAGCACGGCCGCTGCCGCCATTGATGACGGGCAGTGGCTGAGGAACTCGGTTTCTGCTCCATGACAAGAAGATTCTAGGATTAAAATGCAATGCGCAGCAATTCAAGGAGAAGTTCAGTATTAATTGGGCGGTCTCCGTACTACTAGCTAGTGTCTCCATTGCATTTGCATATTAACAACATAAGATAATTATTAGCAGGGTTTTCCGAGATGTAATGGTCTTGCGACTCACATTTTGCACAAAATGGTGCAAGTATTAGTGGTAGGAAACATCTCATCTCTTGCCATACTAAATCTTCACCAAGAGGCTACTGCATACTCAGTTTGCTACAAAATGTTACAGAATGCGTTTGGACTGTCCCAGCTTGTAAATGATTAGTTAGTTTAATTGGCCAACGGCAATGGAAACCCAATGATTTCGTTCCTACGTAGGACAGGGCCTGGCAATTAATCCTGATGCAGACAGTACTACTGAGTACTGACACCCTGACGCTACTGACTCAATATTTTTCATCAAAGAGAGGAACATAAAGACGCAACGACAGCATTGTTTAGGCATAAAGCCAATAAGTCTATTTCATGTCACTATTGCATAGCCTAAAAAAATGCATGCAATTTACTCACATTATGTGTGTGTGTGTGTGTGTGTGTGTGTGTGTATAGCCGTACCATGAATTGCATTGAGAGTCATTTGGCATGCGCGCAAGACCAGGCTCCTTGTGCATCTCCCGGACGAGTAGGCCTTACAAGCGAAGAAATGGATGAAGGCGAAAGGCGTCGGGGACCGGAGCCTCAATCCAACTCCACGAGGACGAGGAGCTCCATCCTTTGAATCGTCCGTGGTTCGAAAATGAATCTTGTGCGTTCAATCTGTTGATATTGGTAAGATACTCATATGCATAAGTGAAGCACCCCAACGCAAATGTTATCTGAAGATAGATTGGTCAAGTTACCTGAAGGTCCAGGAGGGGTGGAACAGAGGTTTCCTCCATCTTGGCAGCCAGAGACAAGCAAGTCACGGATAGCAACTGGAATGCCCATCCATGATCCTGCATGAAGTTAAATTGCAAGAAGAAAAATCAGATTAGCGTGTGATTGGACCTCCATTGCCATGTACGGCTTGGCTTATGTATAACTGATACTATTATCAGAAGTTCAACCTTATTTTTGCCCACGATAGTAAGAACAATCCAAGTTAGTAGGTAGCATTACCAATTTACCATACGCGTATCAATTGTTAATGCAGTGTGCAATGTTTATTTCAGACCGAACAAGCTTATCTTCGGTTAATTTTTTAAAATCCTAAACTCGTGGTTCGATCACCTGGATCAGAATCATATGTAGAATCTCCACTTTGAGGAACAGTATAGACAGATACTTGAGAAAAAAAGTATAATCCACTCACTCAATGTACTGAATCAGATATTAAGCCCAATTCCAAATCTAAATAGTGTCCCTGCCAATCATCATTCAAAACCTAGCATTTCTAAACAGAAAGCAGCATTACAGTCGCACGCATAATTTGTCTATTAACGGCAAAGTTTCCTGTTCAACAAACATCCTCTCTGACAAATTATTGTCCTGGCTAATCTAGATTCAGCCTAGAGCCCTTTGCAAGTTGCACCTGCCCCTAAAACATTCCTCAGACCTGGGTCCTAACTAGCTCACTAGAGTATCTATCACTACTAGTCACCCTATCTCTAAGCTCGGGATGGCACCATGGCCCACATGTCATCGGCACATTACCGTAAGAGCTGCACTTTGATTAATTCTTAATTATCTGCCTCCTAATGCCAATATCTTGATAAAGAGGTAGAGAAGGCGGGGACCACTTACCGGCAGACTACGGGAGGACAGGAACCGGTCCATGTAGCTCACGGCGAGGTAGGCCGTCGCCGGCTGGAAGCCGTGGTACGACCGGACCTGGAGACGAAACCAACTGCGACACGTCAGGCACAAAAAAAATGGAAGAAGAAAACGTATTGGTTGACACAACAGGTTGCATGCCCAACCGATGGAGCTCGAGCTGCTTCACCTTGAGGATCCAGGAGACGGACTCCGACCAGCCGGGCCGGTCGACGCTCCTCGGCCGGCCCGGACACTCCGCCCCCGGCGACGAGCACGCGGTCTCTCCGGCTAGGAACCCGGCGATAGATGACACGTCGGAGAAGTCCTCCTCCGGCACCATCAGCACCTCACGGCCGGCGGCGGCGGCGGCGGCGGCGGCACACGAACCCAAGTCGCCCTCATGCTCCAGCTCGCCCGCGTCCTCGCCGCACAGGAGGAGCACGTCGTCAACGCAGCACGGCATCGTCGGCGCGCGCCGGGATCGATCAAGCGCCGCGCGTCCCTCATTCCCTGCCCATCACCGCAAATATTGGAGCCGAGCTTAGCTGGATTGCACCATTGCCCATCTTGCCGGCCAGTGCTAGCTAGCTACTACAGGCTTCGTTACAGTAGCAAATGAACGCTTAGTGGCGTGGTGTATGTCGTAGTGGTAGAGCAATAGTGTGGACTGTGGCTGGAACGTGTATGTATGAGGTGGTGAAGGGGTGGTGTTGTATAATGTAGGAATAGGATGCTTGGTTTTGTTAAGGTTTGGCCGCAGCCCACTTCAAACGGCTTTTACTTGTGATTTATAGTACTTTTTATTTTTTTTAATTTTTATATTTAATTATACAGAATAAACTAACAGCAGTTATAATATAAAATAAATCATGCACTCTAACTTATAAACCAAGAGCGTCTCAAAAGAAAAGTTCTGAAAATACTCTTGTCTCGACCCTATACAATAGAAAGGGTTTGCTTATTTTTTGTTGTATACTGTGTGGCGCCTAGCTAGCTCTAGCTCTCGTGTTTTTAGGCTTGTAGCTAGCAAGTGACTGCAAGCCGTTTTGTTTAGGTCCACTCCACCATTATAAACTTTGGTAGTTCATATCTTTTAAATATTTAGATTATATATATACTATTATAGATTTATTTTGAAAAATACGTTTATAATATTATAATTTACTAAATTTATAAATATATTATAATAAAAATAAGTTATAA